>CM053030.1:130081171-131348917 GCA_028564925.1 Lithobates sylvaticus | reverse complement strand
TAGAATTCATTCGAATCATTCAATATATCCGCTATAATAATTTATTTCGTATTAGTTGAAATTCGTAAAAGGAATTTCGTATTCCGTACAGAATTCGTATTCGAAAAAATTTGTGCTTCGGATTCGTTCGTATGTATGAATTTCAAAAAATTCGTACAATTTTCCGATTCGTACAAAACTAATCATACATGTCTACCACAAGCTATGGTGCCAATATCTGAAAATTGATCACACCTGAAGTACTGATGGCATATCTAATTTCTTGAGACCCTAATCTGACATTTCTCTCCTACATGTATAAATCATTTTTTTGCTAGAAAATTACATAGAACCCCAAAACATTATAACTGTTTTTTTAGCAAAGACCCTAGAGAATACAATGGCTGTCGTTTCTTTTTATCTCGCATGGTATTTGCGCAGCAATTTTTCGAACGCGTTTTATTTCTGAAAAAAAAAAAACAGTAAGGATAGCCCAATGTTTTTGCATGATGTGAAAGATGAAGTTACGCTGAGTAAATAGATACCTAACATGTCACCCTTAAAAATTGCACACACTCGTGGAATGGCGCCAAACTTCGCTACTTAAAAATCCCCATAGGCGACATTTTAAAATTGTTTACTGGTTACATTTTTTGAGTTACAGAGGAGGTCTAGGGCCAAAATTATTGTTCTTGCTCTAACGTTTGCAGCGATACCTCACATGTGTGGTTTGAACACCGTTTTCATATGTGTGCGGGACTTACGTATACGTATTTCTATTCTATTCTATTCTATTGTTTTTTAATTATATTATTTTCTATTCAGAAGATGGTTATAATCTTTCTATTTAATTCTATTTTTTTTAATTGTATTCTATTCCATTCTGTTTGCTCTTTTATTATCTATCCTATTTTGTTCTGTTTTACTCTATTATATTCTATTCTTGTATTTTCTGTTATAGTCTCTTCTATTCTATTCTATTTTTTTCTATTCTATTATTTTCTATTCTATTTTATTCTCTTTGGAAATTGGAAAAAGTATTTGAACTCGAAAACTTTTCTAAATCGAAAACTATTTGAATTGGAAAACTATTCAAATTCGGAAATATTTGAATTTGATTTGAAAACATTTTGAATCGATCCGAATTTGAAAATTCTAATCAATTTAAATACAAATAAACGAAACAAATTCCGAAAATGAATTAAACTGATTAAATTATTTTAACTAAATTAATTTATGTAAATAACGAATCGAAACAAAACAAAACTAATTTTTTTTCATTCTGCACATGTCTAGCTGTTTCCCCGTGGCTTTATGTATTTTTAGTTTTTAGTTTTACTTCTTGTTAGTGATGACGTTCAGGTTTACGGCTACCATGGGTTCAAGACAAATCCTTTGAGGAGAATAATTGTTTCAAATAATTTATGTGCAGATCTACCCAAAAAAAATATTTTAAAGGGCATTTCCTCTTTTGCAGCCACACTGGAATAGCATCTCCTTTAAATTTGTAACATTTTTCTCATTCACTTAGCATAACTTTTTTTAAATTGCTGCTTATATTTTACTTGGTCTTTAGAAATGATTATCTTTTGTGGAAAAAACATGTGTCTCTGATATCACTTAAAACAGCCTTTTTTTCAAATGAAATGAATCAGTCATATTGGGATGCTGCTGTACAGTGCTTTGAAAAAGTATTTATACCCCTTGACATTTTCCACATTTTGTCATGTTACAACCAAAAATGTAAATGTATTTTATTGGGATTTTATGTGATAGACCAACACAAAGTGGCACATAATTGTGAAGTGGAAGGAAAATGATAAATGGTTTTCAAAATGTATTACAAATAAATATGTGAAAAATGTGGCGTGCATTTGTATTCAGCCCTCCTGAGTCAATACTTTGCAATTACAGCTGCAAGTCTTTTTGGGTATGTCTCTACCAGCTTTGCACATCTAGAGAGTGACATTTTTGCCCATTCTTCTGTGCAAAATAGCTCAAGCTCTGTCAGATTGGAAGGAAAGCGTTTGTGAACAGCAATTTTCAAGTCTTGCCACAGATCCTCAATTGGATTTATGTCTGGACTTTGACTGGGCCATTCTAACACATGAATATGCTTTGATATAAACCATTCCATTGTAGCTGTGGCTGTATGTTTAGAGTGGTTGTCCTGCTTGAAGGTGAACCGCCACCCCAGTCTCAAGTCTTTTACAGACTCTAACAATTTTTCTTCTAAGATTGCTCTGTATTTGGCTCCATCCATCTTCCCATCAACTCTAACCAGCTTCCATGTCCCTGATGAAGAAAAGTGTCCCCACAATATGATGCTGCCACCACCATGTTTAACAAGGGGGGTGGTGTGTTCATAGTGATGTGCAGTGTTAGTTTTCTGCCACACATATCTGTCAGAGAAGGCTTTTCTCCATCCATGCTCACCGTGTCCCTGCGCGCGTGCTCCGGCGCACACATGTGACCGGCCCAATGGTGCGGCGCGCGCATGTGCACAACGGCGCCCGCATGGGCCCGCGAGTGTGCGGGATATCGCACGGGTATGCGCATTGGCGCACGCTTTGGTGAGGCTATTTCAAGCAGCCCTGGCGTCCAAACCAGTTGCTGGTTTGTTGTCAGCTTCCCGTTTGTGCCTGTTTCCTGCTACTACCTCCTGATTGCCTAACTTTGACCCGGATCGTCCCGGACTTCGCTGCTCTCCCCTCCGTCTGACCCTTGGCTTGTTTATACGGACTTCTTCTGATCTGCCTCTATGTGTTTGACCCTCGACCTGCCTAACGGACTCCTCTGCCTGTCTTTACGGATTTGACCCCTGGCCTGCTTCACGAACTTTCTATTTGTCTTGTGCCTGATCTCTTGCTACCTCCCGGATTCTCTGCTACTTTGCTCAGGACTCTCAGCCAGCTACTGAACTCCAGTTCAACCCCAGCTCAGCTCCTCAGCCCTCCTCTGGACTACACCTGCTGGTGGCCAGTGCTCCCCTGTACCTGTGTGGGGTCGGGGTGCGCGCAGTTGCAAGGGTTTACCGCTCTCGGCACCTCGGCCTCGGTAAGTACTTGTCGTGACAATATAATTTTGCTTTTAGGCTAAAAAGGTCAATTGTGGTCTCATCTGACCAGATCACCTTCTTCCACGTGTTTGCTGTGTCCCCAACATGGCTTCTAGCAAAACTGCAAACAGTACTTTCTTTCAACAATGGCTTTCTTCTTACCACTCTTCCATAAAGGCCAGATTTGTGGAGTGCACGACTAATAGTTAACTTGTGGACAGATTCTTCCACCTGAGCTGTGGATCTCTGCAGCTCCTCCAGAGTTACCATACCTTGGCTGCTTCTCTGATTAATGCTCTCCTTGCCCAGCCTGTCAGTTTAGGTGGACAGTCATGTCTTGGTAGGTTTGCAGCTGTGCCATACTCTTTCCATTTTCAGATGATGGATTGAACAGTGCTTCGTGAGATGTTCAAAGCTTGGGATATTTTTTATAACCTAACCCTGCTTTAAACTTCGCCACAACTTTATCCCTGACCTGTCTGGTGTTTTCCTTAGCCTTCATGATGCTGTTTGTTCCCTAAGGTTCTTTAACAAACTTCTGAGGGCTTTACAGAACAGCTGTATTTATACTAAGATTAAAATACACACAGGTGGACTCTATTTACTAATTAGGTGACTTCTGAAGGCAATTGGTTCCACTAGATTTTAGTTAGGGGTATCAGAGTAAAGGGGGCTGAATACAAATGCACGCCACACTTTTCACACATTTATTTGTAAAAAAAATGTGAAAAATGTTATCATTTTTCTTCCAATTCACAATTATGTGCCTATTGCTCTATCACATAAAATCCAAATAAATTACCTTTATTCTCTAACCACTGTCATATTGTCCCTAATCACTGCTACACCAATCATATTGTCCCTAAACACTGCCACACCAAAAATGTTAAAGCGGTTCTGCACTCTTTTTTTTTTTTTGGGCTATATGCCAAGGGCATATAGCTCAATTGGGGGACTTACCTGTTCCATCTTTCATCTCGATCGCCGCCGGTTTTCATCTTCATCTTCTTCTTGTCTTCTTCTTGTCTGCTGGGGTCCATCTTGCCTGTGGGCATGTGAAACCCCACAGGCACTTTAGATGGCCCAGCATGCACCGCCGTTACTCGCGCGTGCGCAGTAACGGCACATCTGCCGACATCTCATGAGATTTCGGAAGATGTGGCCGAAATCTCGCGAGATTTCGGAAGATGCCCGCACTGACTCCTGGGATCAATGACACCAGATCCCAGGAGACAGTGCGGCGTGACGACGATCGACGCAGAGACCCGCCCGCCGCCGAAGAGAGAGAAGACCGGAAGTCATCAATTACAAGGTAAGTAAAAAAAAAAAAAAACATTTCATTTAGTACTCTTTGCCTGATTTGGAAGGCAAAGAGATTTACTAAATGAAATGGGTGCAGAACCGCTTTAATGGTAGTCAGGAAATGAGATGCTTAATTTATGCCCCTAGAATGCCTGAAGGTGCTTCCTTGGATTCTGGGCCCCTTTATATTGCTGGTCTGTGAAAAAGTCTCACATATGTGATAACACCATACTCAGAAGGAGTAGCAGAATCTGTTTTGGGGTGTAATTCTAAGGATGTCTATGATGCGTGTTAGATAGATCTTATTAATTGACAACTTTGTGTAAAAAAAAGTATATATATAATTTTATTTATTTTTAATTTTAATATTATTTTTTTTATTTTTTTATTTGTGCACTTTCAAAGAACTTGTGACAAAAAAAATGAAATTTTTAAACAACTCACTGTGCCTTTCAGAAAATACCTTGGAGTGTTTGCTTTCCAAAATGGGGTAATTTTGTGGAAGTTTCCACTGTCCTGATGCCCCTGGCCCTCCAAGCATGTGTTGGGTAGTCAGGAAATTAGATGTGTAATTTATGCTCCTTGAAAGCCCAAAAGTGCTCCTTAGATTTTGGGCCCCTCTATGCATCTACACTGTGAAAAAGTCTCACACATGTGGTATCCCCATACTTGGGAGGTATAGCGGAACGTATTTTGGAGGTGTAATTCTAAGTATAAATGGAGAGTGATATGGTGCAATATTTGTTGTTTTGATAAGTCTTTACCATCTATCGCGTCAGTATCCCAGTGAAATACCATAGGGTGAACTATGCAGCTGGAGGAGAACTAGTCCAACCAAGAGGAAGGTGATAGGATCTGGATAGGGTAGGCCTCTTTGGGAGCAGAAGCAATCTCCAAGAATTATATGTAAAGAAAACAAAAGCAAAGGCCCCTCTGAGTGTAGACCATATAAAAATGTTTTCAGACAAAGAATAGAAGAGCAACTCACATTTGATCGGTAAAAACAGGCATCTAATAATTCTAAATCAATGGGTCCATACACAGGATGTATGTGATGATGTGGCCACTTATCTGGATACAGGAGCCAGCTCCATGCAATGAAGGCATCCAGATCAAGGGCTGGGACGCTCCTTGGAGCTCAGCAATGAGCGGGATGATGTCACTGGATGTTCTGTGGTGCGTTCTGAGTATGCACACTGCAAATGACAAGTTAGGCGCATTCCTTTGTTAAGCCTATAGTACAGGACTATGATGCTTATTATATGACGCTATCTAGTGATTAGGGATGGGCCCGGTGCTCGATGCGAACCCACGTTCGCATCGAGCACCGGGCGTTTCGCTCGCTCGGCGAGCCCAGAACTATTTGGGCCGTTCGCATCACATTCATGTGATGCGAGCGGCCCCGCAATGCATTGCGGCCGGCGCAGTGCATTGCTGGCTGATGATTGGCCAAGCATGCACTGTGACCCGCATGCTTGGCCAATCACAGCGCCGGAAACTCGGAGAGCAATAATTGGCTACAGGCAGGACGCCGTCGGCGCCGGTCACATGAGTTCGGGCTTTAGGAGAGATCAGGCTGATTCTGTGTCTTTGCTTGATTCATTGCTACAGAAAGATTTGCTCTTCTTTGCTAAACCATAGGCTATTTATTTGCTAAACCATTGCTACCTGTCATTGATCGTCCATTGCTGCTGGTTAGTGTGTTATTAGCTGCTGCTGGGGATTAGTCTGGTGCGTGTTTTACTGTTAGTACAGTATTTCAGTAGTACCAACCGCAGTGCTGTTAGCACAGCATTGCACCCCAAAAGCACCCATAGGACTTCTAGTGTGTTAGTGGCATCACACAGAGCTCCCATATTTTCTTCCCAGAAGCACCCATAGGACTTCTAGTGTGTTAGTGGCATCACACAGAGCTCCCATATTTTCTTCCCAGAAGCACCCATAGGACTTCTAGTGTGTTAGTGGCATCACACAGAGCTCCCATATTTTCTTCCCAGAAGCACCCATAGGACTTCTAGTGTGTTAGTGGCATCACACAGAGCTCCCATATTTTCTTCCCAGAAGCACCCATAGGACTTCTAGTGTGTTAGTGGCATCACACAGAGCTCCCATATTTTCTTCCCAGAAGCACCCATAGGACTTCTAGTGTGTTATTGGCATCACACAGAGCTCCCATACTTTCTTCCCAGAAGCACCCATAGGACTTCTAGTGTGTTAGTGGCATCACACAGAGCTCCTATATTTTCTTCCCAGAAGCACCCATAGGACTTCATTTGTGTGTTAGTGGCATCACACAGAGCTCCTATATTTTCTTCCCAGAAGCACCCATAGGACTTCAATTGTGTGTTAGTGGCATCACACAGAGCTCCTATATTTTCTTCCCAGAAGCACCCATAGGACTTCTAGTGTGTTAGTGGCATCACACAGAGCTCCCATATTTTCTTCCCAGAAGCACCCACAGGACTTCTAGTGTGTTAGTGGCATCACACAGAGCTCCTATATTTTCTTTGCAGAAGCACCCATAGGACTTCTAGTGTGTTAGTGGCATCACACAGAGCTCCTATATTTTCTTCTCAGCAGCACCCACAGGACTTCTAGTGTGTTAGTGGCATCACACAGAGCTCCTATATTTTCTTCGCAGAAGCACCCATAGGACTTCTAGTGTGTTAGTGGCATCACACAGAGCTCCCATATTTTCTTCCCAGAAGCACCCACAGGACTTCTAGTGTGTTAGTGGCATCACACAGAGCTCCTATATTTTCTTCCCAGAAGCACCCATAGGACGTCAATTGTGTGTTAGTGGCATCACACAGAGCTCCTATATTTTCTTCCCAGAAGCACCCATAGGACTTCTAGTGTGTTAGTGGCATCACACAGAGCTCCCATATTTTCTTCCCAGAAGCACCTACAGGACTTCTAGTGTGTTAGTGGCATCACACAGAGCTCCTATATTTTCTTTGCAGAAGCACCCACAGGACTTCTAGTGTGTTAGTGGCATCACACAAAGCTCCTATATTTTCTTTGCAGAAGCACCCACAGGACTTCTAGTGTGTTAGTGGCATCACACAGAGCTCCTATATTTTCTTTGCAGAAGCACCCATAGGACTTCTAGTGTGTTAGTGGCATCACACAGAGCTCCTATATTTTCTTCTCAGCAGCACCCACAGGACTTCTAGTGTGTTAGTGGCATCACACAGAGATCCTATATTTTCTTCCCAGAAGCACCCATAGGACTTCTAGTGTGTTAGTGGCATCACACAGAGCTCCCATATTTTCTTCCCAGAAGCACCCATAGGACTTCTAGTGTGTTAGTGGCATCACACAGAGCTCCCATATTTTCTTCCCAGAAGCACCCACAGGACTTCTAGTGTGTTAGTGGCATCACACAGAGCTCCTATATTTTCTTTGCAGAAGCACCCACAGGACTTCTAGTGTGTTAGTGGCATCACACAGAGCTCCTATATTTTCTTTGCAGAAGCACCCACAGGACTTCTAGTGTGTTAGTGGCATCGCACAGAGCTCCTATATTTTCTTTGCAGAAGCACCCATAGGACTTCTAGTGTGTTAGTGGCATCACACAGAGCTCCTATATTTTCTTCTCAGCAGCACTCATAGGACTTCTAGTGTGTTAGTGGCATCACACAGAGCTCCTATATTTTCTTCGCAGAAGCACCCATAGGACTTCTAGTGTGTTAGTGGCATCACACAGAGCTCCTATATTTTCTTTGCAGAAGCACCCATAGGACTTCGGTTCGGGTTCGGTTCGCACCAGAACCTTCGAACGGACCGAAAGTTTGCGCGAATTTTCGAACCCTATACGTTATAATGGACGCGAACGTTCGAAATCAAAAGTGCTAATTACCACGGCCAATATGCATGTTAATGTCATAAAACAGGTTTGGGGACCCGGGTCCTGCCCCAGGGGACATATATCAATGCAAAAAGAACTTTTAAAAACTAACGTTTTTTCGGGAGCAGTCATTTTAATGATGCATAAAGTGAAAAAAAAAAAAGTGAAATTTTCCTTTAAATATGGTACCTGGGGGGTGTCTAAAGTATGCCTGTGAAGTGGCATGTGTTTCCCGTGTTTAGAACTGTCCTTGCACAAAATGACATTTGTAAAGGAAAAAAAAGAAGCCATTTAAAACCACTTGCGGCTTTAGGTTTGTTCTTAAGTAGAATCTGAACAGGTACATTATGAAGTGTAGCTCCATCCCAAAAAAATCTATTTTTAAGCTTTTTGGAGAACATAGGGAGGGGTTATCACCCCTGTAACATTTGCTGTCTTTGCACATCTGTTCAGAACATGTCACCTCACTTTCCGTCCCAATGACAAATGTTTTTGGAAAAAAGTGGGGTTTTAATTGAAACAAGGATTGGTGATAAAGTATCAGTAGAGAGGAGATACCTTTTTCCCAAATTAAATCTAACAGGATAGAATTTCCCTTCCTAGGGGTAGATTTCCTCTCACTTCCTGTTTTCTCTTTCCATTTTGCAAGTAGGAGTCGTTTGTAAGTTGGATGTTTGAAAGTAGGGGCCTGGCGTATATACTCTGCAGAAATTTGCCCTATTAGATGTTGGTGTAGCCACAAGACTGGTGGGCACAGGAATGGGCCCTGCTGTGAGTTAATAGATCAAGATTTGTAATTGCATGCACCTGTTGAACAGGGCAGAAAAATTGGGGGTGGTGGTGGTGGTGGACGGTGTTGCCACAAGACTGTAAGCTCTCACAGTTACTCTTGGTGGGCGCAGGAATGGGCCCTGCTGTGAGTTATTAGATCAAGATTTGTAATTGCAAGCACCTGATGAACAGGGCAGAAAAAATTGGGCCTTTGGCGGTGGTGGTGGACGGTGTTGCCACAAGACTGTAAGCTCTCACAGTTACTCTTGGTGGGCGCAGGAATGGGCCCTGCTGTGAGTTATTAGATCAAGATTTGTAATTGCAAGCACCTGATGAACAGGGCAGAAAAATTGGGCCTTTGGCGGTGGTGGTGGACGGTGTTGCCACAAGACTGTAGGCCCTCATAGTTACTCTTGGTGGGCGCAGGAATGGGCCCTGCTGTGAACTATTAGATCAAGATTTGTAATTACCCGCCCCTGTTAAACAGGGGCTGAAAAATTGTGCCTTAGGCACTGGTGCTGGTGCCACAACACTGCAACCCCTCACAGATACTGTACTTGGAGCACAGCAGTCACACGTGTTGCGAAGCATTTTTTTTAAAAATTGTAATTACCCGCCCCTGTTAAACAGGGGCTGAAAAATTGTGCCTTAGGCACTGGTGCTGGTGCCACAACACTGCAACCCCTCACAGATACTGTACTTGGAGCACAGCAGTCACACGTGTTGCGAAGCATTATTTTAAAAAATTGTAAGTACACGCCCCTGTTAAACAGGGCTGAAAAATTGTGCGTTAGGCACTGGTGCTGGTGCCACAACACTGCAACCCCTCACAGATACTGTACTTGGAGCACAGCAATCACACATGTTGCGAAGCATTTTTTTAAAAAATTGTAAGTACACGCCCCCGGTTAAACAGGGGCTGAAAAATTGTGCCTTAGGCACTGGTGCTGGTGCCACAACACTGCAACCCCTCACAGATACTGCACTTGGAGCACAGCAGTCACACGTGTTGCGAAGCATTTTTTTTAAAAATTGTAAGTACACGCCCCTGTTAAACAGGGGCTGAAAAATTGTGCCTTAGGCACTGGTGCTGGTGCCACAACACTGCAACCCCTCACAGATACTGTACTTGGAGCACAGCAGTCACACGTGTTGCGAAGCATTTTTTTATAAAAATTGTATGTACACGCCCCTGTTAAACAGGGGCTGAAAAATTGTGCCTTAGGCACTGGTGTGGTGGCATGGATCATTGAGGAGGAGGAAGAGGATAGTCAGTGAACATAAGAGGACAGTCACTCAGCATCAGCATAGGCAGTCTTGAAGGGATGTGACATTATAAATTATTCGGTTATATCCGCCTCAGGTGCCTGGTAGCTGGTGGTGATCCAAGACTGATTCATTTTGATGAAGGTCAGTCGATCAACCGAGGCGGTGGACAGGCGCACCCTATGATCGGTGACAAATCCTCCAGCAGCACTGAATGTGCGTTCGGAAAGAACGCTGGAGGCAGGACAGGCCAGTAGCTCAATTGCATACTGTGCAAGCTCTGGCCAGTGATCCATCCTCAGGACCCAGTAAGCCAGAGGATTTTCGGTGGGAAAGGTGTCCAAGTCTGACCTTGCCCCAAGGTATTCCTGCACCATGTATATCAGACGCTGGCAATGGTTGCTGGAACCGATCATACCTTGGGGCTGCGGACTAAAAAATTGTCTGAACGCATCGGTCAGACGTCCACCTTCCCCACCGCTCCTTCTGCTACTGACCGAAGCCTCAGCAACTCGTCGCCCAGGACCAGGAGTTTGTAACCTCCCAGTTTCTGGGAACGCGTTGCACAGACCTTTCTGCAAGGCCTCCCTGAGATGTCTCATCCTCTGCTCCCTCTGCGACGGCAAGATAAGGTCTGCAACCTTACCCTTGTACTGCGGATCAAGGAGAGTGGCCAGCCAGTAATGGTCCCTCTCCTTGATCCGAAGAACACGAGGATCCTTCCGCAGGCTTTGCAGGATCAGGGAGGCCATGCAGCGTAGGTTAGCTGAGGCATTCGGTCCGGAGTCTTCTGGGTCACTGAGGATGACATGATCGCCAGCCACCTCCTCCCAGCCACGTACAAGTCCACTGGTTTGTTGGGACTGTACATCCTTGTATCATCCCTAAAAGACTGCTGCTACTGATGCTGAGTGCCAGGCTCCACCTCCATGCTCACACAATCCTCCTCCTCCTCCTCCTCCTCCTCCTCATCCTCTTCCTGTGTGATGGGTGGGACAGAAGGAACACTGTCCGGATAAAGGGGGCCTTGAGAGGCAAGGAAGTCCTCCTCTTCCTGCCTCTGTTCTGCCTCAAGTGCCCTGTCCATTATCCCACGCAGCGTATGCTCCAACAGGTGGACAAGAGGGACAGTGTCACTGATGCATGCACTGTCACTGCTCACCATCCTCGTGGCCTCCTCAAATGGTGAGAGGACAGTGCATGCATCCCTGATCATGCTCCACTGACGTGGGGAAAAAAAAAACAAGCTCCCCTGACCCTGTCCTGGTGCCGTAGTCGCAAAGGTACTCATTGATGGCCCTCTGCTGCGTGTGCAGTCGCTGCAGCATGGCCAACGTTGAGTTCCACCTGGTGGGCATGTCACATATTAGGCGGTTCTTGGGCAGGTTCAGCTCCTTTTGCAGCTCAGTCAGCCGAGCACTGGCATTATAAGATCGGCGGAAATGCACACAGACTTTCCTGGCCTGCCTCAGGACATCCTGTAAGCCTGGGAACCTGCCCAAGAACCGCTGCACCACCAGGTTGAGGACGTGAGCCATGCAGGGCACATGGGTGAGCTGCCCCTGTCGCAGGGCGGAGAGGAGGTTGGTGCCATTGTCAGAAACGACCATTCCTGGCTTAAGCTGACGTGGCGTCAACCACCTCTCGGCCTGCCCCTGCAGAGCTGCCAGAACCTCTGGCCCAGTGTGGCTCCTGTCCCCCAAACACACCAGCGCAAACACGGCATGGCATCTTTTTGCCAGCGTACTTGCGTAGCCCCTTGTACGCCTACGGAGCACCGCTGGTTCCAAGGACAGAGCACTGGAGGAAGAAGAAGAGGAGGGGGTGGAGGAGAGAGGTGTGTCACAACCAGTAGCAGTAGTAGCGTTTTGGAGGCGTGGTGGCGGAACAACCTCCAACACTACTGCACCTTGTCCTGCATCCCTCCCAGCTGCCAATAGAGTGACCCAATGGGCCGTGAAAGAAAGGTACCATCCCTGTCCATGCCTGCTGGACCATGAGTCAGCGGTAATATGCACCTTACCGCTGACCGCCCTGTCCAGCGAGGCATGGACATTGCCTTCCACATGCCGTTAGAGAGACGGAATCGCCTTCCGTGAGAAAAAGTGGCGTTTGGGAACCTGCCACTGAGGAACCGCACATTGAACAAACTCACGGAAGGGGGCCAAGTCTACCAACTGAAAAGGCAGCAGTTGAAGTGCTAGCAATTTAGCCAAGCTAGCATTCAACCGCTGGGCATGTGGATGGCTGGGAGTGTACTTCTTTCTACGGTCCAGCAGCTGGGGCAGGGAAATTTGCCTGCTGCAATCGGACGTCGGTGTACTGCAAGTACTTGGTTGTGACACACCTAATTCTACACCTTCAGTCCTCTCAGAGCAGCTTTCAGAGAGGACTGAAGGTGTAGTGGGGATGGAGATCCCAGCTGATGAGGAGCAAGGAGAGGTCCGCTTAGTTCTTTGGTGTGGGTCTTTTATGTGTGCCTGCCAACGAGCTGCATGGCAGGTCGACATATGTCTGGTCATGCTTGTGGTGCCCAAGCGGCTGATGTTTTGGCCACGCGAGATACGCTTGAGACAAAGATTGCAAATAGCAGTGGTGCGATCTGATGCACTCGTCTCAAAAAAGGCCCACACCAAAGAACTTTTCTGATAACGTGCAGAGGCAGCGCCCTGCACAGGCGGAGCTCTGCGGTGTTGTACAGTTGCTGTGCTGGCCTCTACCTGGCCTCCAGGGGGCATCCTGCCTCGTTGGACATGTGACGCCGCATCCTCCTCCTCCTCGTCCTCCTCCTCATCCTCTCTCCCTTCAGGCACCCACGTGGAGTCAGTGACCTCATCATCCCCTCCCTCTTCACCACTAGAGCAAACCTGGCAGTAAGCTGCAGCTGGTGGAACAGTACTGCCAGATTCCTCAAGCTGGGTATCATCATCCGAGCCTTCGAATCGTTGGGCATCCTCCTGGAGCATGTACCCAACACTGTGCTCAAAGAGTTCGGGGGACTCCTCAGGAGGACATGGTGGGTCTAGGGAAGGGGTGGCTGATGATGCCATTGAGTACGCGTTGGCAGCTGCTCTGCCAGTACCCTGAGCCTGGGTGAGAGAGGATGAGGAGGATGAGGAGGGCTTGGTCATCCATTCTACCAAGCCTTCAGCATGATGCGGCTCCACATGTCCAGCTGCCGAAAACAAAGACGCGCGTGTCCCATGGCCACGTGCTGATGACGATGCACGACCACGTCCACGGCCACGGCCACGTCCACTAGAAACAGAGCCTGCCTGCCCTGTGTTCTTGGCTCTGCACGCTCTGCCTCCCCTTGGCGGTCTTCCAGCCATTGTAGTGGGTAGTCCTGTGGGTGCTGCTGAGAAGAATATATAGGAGCTCTGTGTGATGCCACTAACACACTAGAAGTCCTATGGGTGCTTCTGCAAAGAAAATATAGGAGCTCTGTGTGATGCCACTAACACACTAGAAGTCCTGTGGGTGCTGCTGAGAAGAAAATATAGGAGCTCTGTGTGATGCCACTAACACACTAGAAGTCCTATGGGTGCTTCTGCAAAGAAAATAGAGGATCTCTGTGTGATGGGACTAACACACTTCAAGTCCTATAGGTGCTTCTGGGAACAAAATATAGCTCTGTGTGATGGGACTAACACACTTCAAGTCCTATAGGTGCTTCTGGGAACAAAATATAGGATCTCTTTGTGATGGGACTAACACACTTCAAGTCCTATAGGTGCTTCTGGGAACAAATATATGATCTCTGTGTGATGGGACTAACACACTTCAAGTCCTATGGGTGCTTCTGGAAGAAAATATAGGTCTGTGTGATGGGACTAACACACTTCAAGTCCTATAGGTGCTTCTGGGAACAAAATATATGATCTCTGTGTGATGGGACTAACACACTTCAAGTCCTATAGGTGCTTCTGGGAAGAAAATGTAGGTCTGTGTGATGGGACTAACACACTTCAAGTCCTATAGGTGCCTCTGGGAACAAAATATATGATCTCTGTGTGATGGGACTAACACACTTCAAGTCCTATAGGTGCTTCTGGGAAGAAAATATAGGTCTGTGTGATGGGACTAACACACTTCAAGTCCTATAGGTGCCTCTGGGAACAAAATATATGATCTCTGTGTGATGGGACTAACACACTTCAAGTCCTATAGGTGCTTCTGGGAAGAAAATATAGGTCTGTGTGATGGGACTAACACACTTCAAGTCCTATAGGTGCCTCTGGGAACAAAATATATGATCTCTGTGTGATGGGACTAACACACTACAAGTCCTATAGGTGCTTTTGGGAAGAAAATATAGCTCTGTGTGATGGGACTAACACACTTCAAGTCCTATAGGTGCTTCTGGGAAGAAAATATAGGTCTGTGTGATGGGACTAACACACTTCAAGTCCTATGGGTGCTTCTGGGAACAAAATATAGCTCTGTGTGATGGGACTAACACACTTCAAGTCCTATAGGTGCTTCTGGGAAGAAAATATAGCTCTGTGTGATGGGACTAACACACTTCAAGTCCTATAGGTGCTTCTGGGAACAAAATATATGATCTCTGTGTGATGGGACTAACACACTTCAAGTCCTATAGGTGCTTCTGGGAAGAAAATATAGGTCTGTGTGATGGGACTAACACACTTCAAGTCCTATAGGTGCTTCTGGGAAGAAAATATAGCTCTGTGATGGGACTAACACACTTCAAGTCCTATAGGTGCTTCTGGGAAGAAAATATAGGTCTGTGTGATGGGACTAACACACTTCAAGTCCTATAGGTGCTTCTGGGAACAAAATATATGATCTCTGTGTGATGGGACTAACACACTACAAGTCCTATAGGTGCCTCTGGGAAGAAAATATAGGTCTGTGTGATGGGACTAACACACTTCAAGTCCTATAGGTGCTTCTGGGAACAAAATATATGATCTCTGTGTGATGGGACTAACACACTTCAAGTCCTATATGTGCTTCTGGGAAGAAAATATAGGTCTGTGTGATGGGACTAACACACTTCAAGTCCTATAGGTGCTTCTGGGAACCAAATATATGATCTCTGTGTGATGGGACTAACACACTACAAGTCCTATAGGTGCTTCTGGGAAGAAAATATAGCTCTGTGTGATGGGACTAACACACTTCAAGTCCTATAGGTGCTTCTGGGAACAAAATATATGATCTCTGTGTGATGGGACTAACACACTTCAAGTCCTATAGGTGCTTCTGGGAAGAAAATATAGGTCTGTGTGATGGGACTAACACACTTTAAGTCCTATAGGTGCTTCTGGGAACAAAATATATGATCTCTGTGTGATGGGACTAACACACTACAAGTCCTATAGGTGCCTCTGGGAAGAAAATATAGGTCTGTGTGATGGGACTAACACACTTCAAGTCCTATAGGTGCTTCTGGGAACAAAATATATGATCTCTGTGTGATGGGACTAACACACTTCAAGTCCTATAGGTGCTTCTGGGAAGAAAATATAGGTCTGTGTGATGGGACTAACACACTTCAAGTCCTATAGGTGCTTCTGGGAACAAAATATATGATCTCTGTGTGATGGGACTAACACACTTCAAGTCCTATAGGTGCTTCTGGGAAGAAAATATAGGTCTGTGTGATGGGACTAACACACTTCAAGTCCTATAGGTGCCTCTGGGAACAAAATATATGATCTCTGTGTGATGGGACTAACACACTACAAGTCTTATAGGTGCTTCTGGGAAGAAAATGTAGGTCTGTGTGATGGGACTAACACACTTCAAGTCCTATAGGTGCCTCTGGGAACAAAATATATGATCTCTGTGTGATGGGACTAACACACTTCAAGTCCTATAGGTGCTTCTGGGAAGAAAATATAGGTCTGTGTGATGGGACTAACACACTTCAAGTCCTATAGGTGCCTCTGGGAACAAAATATATGATCTCTGTGTGATGGGACTAACACACTACAAGTCCTATAGGTGCTTCTGGGAAGAAAATATAGGTCTGTGTGATGGGACTAACACACTTCAAGTCCTATAGGTGCTTCTGGGAACAAAATATATGATCTCTGTGTGATGGGACTAACACACTACAAGTCCTATAGGTGCTTCTGGGAAGAAAATATAGCTCTGTGTGATGGGACTAACACACTTCAAGTCCTATAGGTGCTTCTGGGAACAAAATATAGGAGCTCTGTTTGCTGCCAGTGCCTGCCTGCCACGAACACACTACAAGTTCTATAGGTGCTTCTGGGAACAAAATATAGGAGCTCTGCCTGCCTGCCACGAACACACTACAAGTCCTATAGGTGCTTCTGGGAACAAAATATAGGAGCTCTGCCTGCCTGCCACGAACACACTACAAGTCCTATAGGTGCTTCTGGGAACAAAATATAGGAGCTCTGTTTGCTGCCACTGCCTACCAGTGCCTGCCTGCCACGAACACACTACAAGCCCCTCTTTCTAAATGAATCTTTCTAAATGAATCTATCTAACTCAATCTCTCTAAGTAAATCTCTCTAACTAAATCTAGCAGAGTGACACAGAACGATCCTGCTCTATCTACGCCGGAACAGCATGTGACCGGCGCCGACGGCGTGGCGGCCTTTTATAAGAGGGGGCGTGTACTAAAGCCCATGAGCTGTAATTGGCTACAGGCGTCCTGCCTGTAGCCAATTATGGCTCTTCGAGTTTCCGGCGCTGTGATTGGCCAAGCATGCGGGGTCACAGTGCATGCTTGGCCAATCATCAGCCAGCAATGCACTGCGCCGGCCGCGCCGGCCGCAATGCATTGCGGGGCCGCTCGCATCACACGAACGTGATGCGAGCGCCCAAAATAGTTCTGGGCTCGCCGAGCGAGCGAACACCCGGTGCTCGATGCGAACATGGGTTCGCATCGAGCACCGGGCCCATCCCTACTCAGCAGCACCCACAGGACTTCTAGTGTGTTAGTGGCATCACACAGAGCTCCTATATTTTCTTCCCAGAAGCACCGATAGGACTTCTAGTGTGTTAGTGGCATCACACAGAGCTCCCATATTTTCTTCCCAGAAGCACCCACAGGACTTCTAGTGTGTTAGTGGCATCACACAGAGCTCCTATATTTTCTTTGCAGAAGCACCCACAGGACTTCTAGTGTGTTAGTGGCATCACACAGAGCTCCTATATTTTCTTTGCAGAAGCACCCACAGGACTTCTAGTGTGTTAGTGGCATCACACAGAGCTCCTATATTTTCTTTGCAGAAGCACCCATAGGACTTCTAGTGTGTTAGTGGCATCACACAGAGCTCCTATATTTTCTTCTCAGCAGCACCCATAGGACTTCTAGTGTGTTAGTGGCATCACACAGAGCTCCTATATTTTCTTCGCAGAAGCACCCATAGGACTTCTAGTGTGTTAGTGGCATCACACAGAGCTCCTATATTTTCTTTGCAGAAGCACCCATAGGACTTCTAGTGTGTTAGTGGCATCACACAGAGCTCCTATATTTTCTTCTCAGCAGCACCCACAGGACTTCTAGTGTGTTAGTGGCATCACACAGAGCTCCTATATTTTCTTCGCAGAAGCACCCATAGGACTTCTAGTGTGTTAGTGGCATCACACAGAGCTCCTATATTTTCTTCTCAGCAGCACCCACAGGACTTCTAGTGTGTTAGTGGCATCACACAGAGCTCCTATATTTTCTTCCCAGAAGCACCCATAGGACTTCTAGTGTGTTAGTGGCATCACACAGAGCTCCCATATTTTCTTCCCAGAAGCACCCACAGGACTTCTAGTGTGTTAGTGGCATCACACAGAGCTCCTATATTTTCTTTGCAGAAGCACCCATAGGACTTCTAGTGTGTTAGTGGCATCACACAGAGCTCCCATATTTTCTTCCCAGAAGCACCCACAGGACTTCTAGTGTGTTAGTGGCATCACACAGAGCTCCTATATTTTCTTTGCAGAAGCACACATAGGACTTCTAGTGTGTTAGTGGCATCAAACAGAGCTCCTATATTTTCTTCTCAGCAGCACCCACAGGACTTCTAGTGTGTTAGTGGCATCACACAGAGCTCCTATATTTTCTTCGCAGAAGCACCCATAGGACTTCTAGTGTGTTAGTGGCATCACACAGAGCTCCTATATTTTCTTCTCAGCAGCACCCACAGGACTTCTAGTGTGTTAGTGGCATCACACAGAGCTCCTATATTTTCTTCGCAGAAGCACCCATAGGACTTCTAGTGTGTTAGTGGCATCACACAGAGCTCCTATATTTTCTTCGCAGAAGCACCCATAGGACTTCTAGTGTGTTAGTGGCATCACACAGAGCTCCTATATTTTCTTCTCAGCAGCACCCACAGGACTTCTAGTGTGTTAGTGGCATCACACAGAGCTCCTATATTTTCTTTGCAGAAGCACCCATAGGACTTCTAGTGTGTTAGTGGCATCACACAGAGCTCCTATATTTTCTTCTCAGCAGCACCCACAGGACTTCTAGTGTGTTAGTGGCATCACACAGAGCTCCAATATTTTCTTCGCAGAAGCACCCATAGGACTTCTAGTGTGTTAGTGGCATCACACAGAGCTCCTATATTTTCTTTGCAGAAGCACCCATAGGACTTCTAGTGTGTTAGTGGCATCACACAGAGCTCCTATATTTTCTTCTCAGCAGCACTCATAGGACTTCTAGTGTGTTAGTGGCAGCAAACAGAGCTCCTATATTTTCTTGTCAGCAGCACACATAGTACCTATAGTGTGTTAGTGTCAGCACCCATAGGACCTACAGTGTGTTGTGAGCACACATAGGAGCTCTATTTTTTATACTATATACACTACCGACTACAATGGCTGGAAGATCGCCAAGGAGAGGCAGAGCGTGCAGAGGCAAGAACACAGGGCAGGCAGGCTCTGTTTCTAGAGACAACAGTGCTGGCCGTGGACGTGGTCGTGCATCGTCATCAGCACGTGGCCATGGGACACGCTTGTCTTTGTTTTCAGCAGCTGGACATGTGGAGCCGCATCATGCTGAAGGCTTGGTAGAATGGATGACCAAGCCCTCCTCATCCTCCTTATCCTCTCTCACCCAGGCTCAGGGTACTGGCAGAGCAGCTGCCAACGCGTACTCAATGGCATCATCAGCCACCCCTTCCCTAGACCCACCATGTCCTCCTGAGGAGTCCCCCGAACTCTTTGAGCACAGTGTTGGGTACATGCTCCAGGAGGATGCCCAACGATTCGAAGGCTCGGATGATGATACCCAGCTTGAGGAAGTCAGTAGTGTGCGCGCAGAGAGAGGGGATGCTGAAGGACAGCAATCTGGCAGTACTGTTCCACCAGCTGCAGCTTACTGCCAGGTTTGCTCTAGTGGTGAAGAGGGAGGGGATGATGAGGTCACTGACTCCACGTGGGTGCCTGAAGGGAGAGAGGGTGAGGAGGAGGACGAGGAGGAGGAGGATGCGGCGTCACATGTCCAACGAGGCAGGATGCCCCCTGGAGGCCAGCTAGAGGCCAGCACAGCAACTGTACCACCCCGCAGAGCTCCGCCTGTGCAGGGCGCTGCCTCTGCACCTTACCAGAAAAGTTCTTTGGTGTGGGCCTTTTTTGAGACGAGTGCATCAGATCGCACCACTGCTATTTGCAATATTTGTCTCAAGCGTATCTCGCGTGGCCAAAACATCAGCCGCTTGGGCACCACAAGCATGAGCAGACATATGTCGACCTGCCATGCAGCTCGTTGGCAAGCACACATAAAAGACCCACACCAAAGAACAAAGCGGACAACTCCTTGCTCCTCATCAGCTGGGATCTCCATCCCCACTACATCTTCAGTCCTCTCTGAAAGCTGCTCTGAGAGGACTGAAGGTGTAGAATTAGGTGTGTCACAACCAAGTACTTGCAGTACACCGACGTCCGATTGTAGCAGGCAAATTTCCCTGCCCCAGCTGCTGGACCGTCGAAAGAAGTACACTCCCAGCCATCCACATGCCCAGCGGTTGAATGCTAGCTTGGCTAAATTGCTAGCACTTCAACTGCTGCCTTTTCAGTTGGTAGACTCGGCCCCCTTCCGTGAGTTTGTTCAATGTGCGGTTCCTCAGTGGCAGGTTCCCAAACGCCACTTTTTCTCACGGAAGGCGATTCCGTCTCTCTACCGGCATGTGGAAGGCAATGTCCATGCCTCGCTGGACAGGGCGGTCAGCGGTAAGGTGCATATTACCGCTGACTCATGGTCCAGCAGGCATGGACAGGGACGTTATCTTTCTTTCACGGCCCATTGGGTCACTCTATTGGCAGCTGGGAGGGATGCAGGACAAGGTGCAGTAGTGTTGGAGGTTGTTCCGCCACCACGCCTCCAAAACGCTACTACTGCTACTGGTTGTGACACACCTCTCTCCTCCACCCCCTCCTCTTCTTCTTCCTCCAGTGCTCTGTCCTCGGAACCAGCGGTGCTCCGTAGGCGTACAAGGGGCTACGCAAGTAAGCAGGCAAAAAGATGCCATGCCGTGCTTGCGCTGGTGTGTTTGGGGGACAGGAGCCACACTGGGCCAGAGGTTCTGGCAGCTCTGCAGGGGCAGGCCGAGAGGTGGTTGACGCCACGCCAGCTTAAGCCAGGAATGGTCGTTTCTGACAATGGCACCAACCTCCTCTCCGCCCTGCGACAGGGGCAGCTCACCCATGTGCCCTGTATGGCTCACGTCCTCAACCTGGTGGTGCAGCGGTTCTTGGGCAGGTTCCCAGGCTTACAGGATGTCCTGAGGCAGGCCAGGAAAGTCTGTGTGCATTTCCGCCGATCTTATAATGCCAGTGCTCGGCTGACTGAGCTGCAAAAGGAGCTGAACCTGCCCAAGAACCGCCTAATATGTGACATGCCCACCAGGTGGAACTCAACGTTGACCATGCTGCAGCGACTGCACACGCAGCAGAGGGCCATCAATGAGTACCTTTGCGACTACGGCACCAGGACAGGGTCAGGGGAGCTTGGCTTTTTTTCCCCACGCCAGTGGAGCATGATCAGGGATGCATGCACTGTCCTCTCACCATTTGAGGAGGCCACGAGGATGGTGAGCAGTGACAGTGCATGCATCAGTGACACTGTACCTCTTGTCCACCTGTTGGAGCATACGCTGCGTGGGATAATGGACAGGGCACTTGAGGCAGAACAGAGGCAGGAAGAGGAGGACTTCCTTGCTTCTCAAGGCCCCCTTTATCCGGACAGTGTTCCTTCTGTCCCACCCATCACACAGGAAGAGGATGAGGAGGAGGAGGAGGAGGGGAGGAGGATTGTGTGAGCATGGAGGTGGATCCTGGCACTCAGCATCAGCAGCAGCAGTCTTTTAGGGATGATGTACAGTCCCAACAAACCAGTGGACTTGTACGTGGCTGGGAGGAGGTGGCTGGCGATCATGTCATCCTCAGTGACCCAGAAGACTCCGGACCGAATGCCTCAGCTAACCTACGCTGCATGGCCTCCCTGATCCTGCAAAGCCTGCGGAAGGATCCTCGTGTTCTTCGGATCAAGGAGAGGGACCATTACTGGCTGGCCACTCTCCTTGATCCACGGTACAAGGGTAAGGTTGCGGACCTTATCTTGCCGTCGCAGAGGGAGCAGAGGATGAGACATCTCAGGGATGCCTTCAGAAAGGTCTGTGCAACACGTTCCCAGAAACTGGGAGGTTACAAACTCCTGGTCCTGGACGACGAGTTGCTGAGGCTTCGGTCAGTAGCAGAAGGAGCGGTGGGGAAGGTGGACGTCTGACCGATGCGTTCAGACAATTTTTTAGTCCGCAGCCCCAAGGTATGATCGGTTCCAGCAACCATCGACAGCGTCTGATATACATGGTGCAGGAATACCTAGGGGCAAGGTCAGACTTGGACACCTTTCCCACCGAAAATCCTCTGGCTTACTGGGTCCTGAGGATGGATCACTGGCCAGAGCTTGCACAGTATGCAATTGAGCTACTGGCCTGTCCTGCCTCCAGCGTTCTTTCCGAACGCACATTCAGTGCTGCTGGAGGATTTGTCACCGATCATAGGGTGCGCCTGTCCACTGACTCGGTTGATCGACTAACCTTCATAAAAATGAATCAGTCTTGGATCACCACCAGCTACCAGGCACCTGAAGCGGATATAACGGAATAATTTATAATGTCACATCCCTTCAAGACTGCCTATGCTGATGCTGAGTGACTGTCCTGTTATGTTCACTGACTATCCTCTTCCTCCTCCTCAATGATCCATGCCACCACACCAGTGCCTAAGGCACAATTTTTCAGCCCCTGTATAACAGGGGCGTGTACTTACAATTTTTTTAAAAAATGCTTCGCAACAGGTGTGACTGCTGTGCTCCAAGTACAGTATCTGTGAGGGGTTGCAGTGTTGTGGCACCAGCACCAGTGCCTAAGGCACAATTTTTCAGCCCCTGTTGGGGCGTGTAATTACAATTTTTAGGCAATGCTTTGCAACAGGTCTCATTGCTGTGCTCACAGTACAGTATCTGTGAGGGGTTGCAGGGTTGTGGCACCAGCACCAGTGCCTAAGGCACAATTTTTCAGCCCCTGTATAACAGGGGCGTGTAATTACAATTTTTTAAAAAGATGCTTCGCAACCGGTGTGACTGCTGTGCTCCAAGTACAGTATCTGTGAGGGGTTGCGGTGTTGTGGCACTAGCACCAGTGCCTAAGACACAATTTTTCAGCCCCTGTTGGGGCGTGTAATTACAATTTTTAGGCAATGCTTTGCCACAGGTCTCATTGCTGTGCTCAGAGTACAGTATCTGTGAGGGGTTGCAGTGTTGTGGCACCAGCACCAGTGCCTAAGGCACAATTTTTCAGCCCCTGTATAACAGGGGCGTGTAATTACAATTTTTTAAAAAGATGCTTCGCAACAGGTGTGACTGCTGTGCTCCAAGTACAGTATCTGTGAGGGGTTGCAGTGTTGTGGCATCAGCACCAGTGCCTAAGGCACAATTTTTCAGCCCCTTTTGGGGCGTGTAATTACAGTTTTTAGGCAATGCTTTGCAACAGGTCTCATTGCTGTGCTAAGAGTACAGTATCTGTAAGGATTTGCAGTGTTGTGGCACCAGCACCAATGCCTAAGGCACAATTTTTCAGCCCCTGTTTAACAGGGGCGTGTAATTACAAATCTTGATCTAATAGTTCACAGCAGGGCCCATTCCTGCGCCCACCAAGAGTAACTATGAGGGCCTACAGTCTTGTGGCAACACTGTCCACCACCACCGCCAAAGGCCCAATTTTTCTGCCCTGTTCAACAGGTGCATGCAATTACAAATCTTGATGTAATAACTCACAGCAGGGCCCATTCCTGCACCCACCAAGAGTAACTGTGAGGGCTTACAGTCTTGTGGCAACACCGTCCACCACCACCACCACCACCACCACCAAAGGCCCAATTTTTCTGCTCGGTTCAACAGGTGCATGCAAGTACAAATCTTGATCTATTAACTCACAGCAGGGCCCATTCCTGTGCCCACCAGTCTTGTGGCTACACCAACATCTAATAGGGCAAATTTCTGCAGAGTATATACGGCAGGCCTCTACTTTCAAACATCCAACTTACAAACGACTCCTACTTGCAAACGGAAAGAGAAAACAGGAAGTGAGAGGAAATCTACCCCTAGGAAGGGAAATTCTATCCTGTTAGATTTAATTTGGGAAAAAGGTATTAAAATGACTGCTCCCGAAAAAACATTAGTTTTTAAAAGTTCTTTTTGCATTGATATATGTCCCCTGGGGCAGGACCCGGGTCCCCAAACCTGTTTTATGACATTAACATGCATATTGGCCGTTGTAATTAGCAATTTTGATTTCGAACGTTCGCGTCCATTATAACGAATAGGGTTCGAAAATTCGCGTGAACTTTCGGTCCGTTCGAAGGTTCTGGTGCGAACCGAACCCGGGGGTGTTCGGCTCATCCCTACTAGTGATGTCAAATTGGAACTACATCTTCTAAAATACATAAATACTGCCCATAAAAAGGGAGGAAGCTGAGTGTGCAGTACTGGCATATGTACCTCAATAAGGGGCCCATACTTATCAAATACCATTACACTTAAGGCTCCCCTATTTAATACCTCTTTTTAGGCAAACCTAGTATATATAAAACAAATTAAAACATATATAAAAATTTAAATCAGCACATCTATAAAGCATATGGACCTTTTAGGGTCTCCATGGGTAATACATGTATAATTATTGATATACAAAGAAAACACAGGAGAAAACATCACTTTTTTTTCAGTTTATAAATAAATTGTTTAAATAAAAAAGTTTTTTAATGTTGGTTAAAACTTGCTACAATGACTAAGAATATCATCTATAAATGGCACACCCAAATTCAGGTGCTCCAAGACTCAGAATATCCTTCTTACATCCAAAAACTGTAGCCTGAGTAATGAAACGAAAGAGCCGGCACCACTGGAAATTCCATCTGCGATCGTTGAGTCATGACCAAGTTAAAAGGACAGCTGATGCATTTTGGCACAAGCCTTGTTCACAGCATTAGCAAAAAGTAACAAACACAAAATACTGTGTATATATACACATCAAAATAAAAATAAAAATATAATGTAGTCCACTCCCACTCAAACAATGCTGCAGGTGTGTACTTCCTAGGAAGTGCAACCCATATCATAAAGTTTTTTTCTTTAAATATACTGGATAAAAAAATGTTTCTAAAGAAAAAGAGACATGATAAATTTGGAATAAATGCAAAAGCAAATATATATTTTAAAATGTAAAATTTCGAAAATATCAAAAATATGTTACTACCGAAGCAAAAGGTCTACATCGTATATAAAGTTCATACCCAGTGGTATTCTAGTATGAAGATAAAAAAAAACACCAGACTTCTCATTCCAAAAGCCTGCTGTATAAATCTCTGCCCCGGGTGGATTTTTAACCTCATACGTCTATTTCCCAAAGAAAACCTCTGGATATGACGCTGAGCACGTGCACTCAACTTCTTTGGTTGACCATGGCGAGGCCTGTTCTGAGTGAAACCTGTCCTGTTAAACTGCTGTATGGTCTTGGCCACCATGCTGCAGCTCAGTTTCAGGGTCTTAGCTATCTTCTCATAGCTTAGGCCATCTTTATGTAGAGCAACAATTCTTTTTTTCAGATCCTCGGAGAGTTCTTTGACATGAGGTGCCATGTTGAACTTCCAGTGACCAGTATGAGAGAGTGAGAGCAATAACACCAAATTTAACACACCTGCTCCCCATTCACACCTGAGACCTTGTAACACTAACGGATCACATGACATTGGCGAGGGAAAATAGCTAATTGGGCCCAATTTGGACATTTTCATGTAGGGGTCTACACACTTTTGTTGCCAGCGGTTTAGACATTAATGGCTGTGTGTTGAGTTATTTTGAGGGGAATTTACACTGTTATACAAACTGTACACTAACTACTTTACATTGTAGGAATGTGTCATTTTTCAGTGTTGTCACATGAAAAGCTATAATATAATATTGACAAAAATGTGAGGGGTGTACTCACTTATGTGAGATACTGTGTGTATATATATATATATATATATATATATATATATATATATATATATATATATATATACACACATACACACACATATTGTATATATACTGTATATCTATATGTTTGGTCTTTTTTTGAATAAAACATATAAAGAAAATACAATGTAGTATCTATAATATGGCTCTCACTGTATCTACTTTCTGTAATTGAATATAATTATATTTAAACATAGGAGTAAAGGAGTAGTCATTCATCATTTATTATCCTCTTGTCTATTTGCTAATCTACTAGATAAAATCTGCTTTATAAGGTCTTATCCACATAAGCCAGTAAACTTGGTCTCTACATGCATGTTTTTCTGCTAAATTGAAACAGTCGCTCTTGCCTACAATACTTTTATCTGCCATGGCCTATTCCTAGGGAGGGGTGTACTCACTTTTGTGAGATAATATATAATATATATATATTTATATATGTTCTACAACAATGTAACCACCTACTTACCCACACTGTGGCAGCCACCCCACAACCGTATGGAACTCTGTAAGGCAAGGTAGAAAAGAGGGATAATGTTAATTTTGATAAAATTATAGGAGAATAGCAATTTTAAGTAGACATGTGCAGAACAAAAAAAGTTGTTTAGTTTTGTTTCGTTTTAATTCATTACTTACATAAATTTGTTTAGTTAAATTCAATTAACCCATTTCATTCATTTTCAGAATTCATTTTGTTTATTCGTTTTGTTTCAAATTTTCAGAATTTAAATTCAAATAGATTCAAATAGTTTTCGAATCAATTTCGAATAGTTTTCAAATCAATTTCGAATAGTTTTTGAATTCGAATAGTTTTCAAATTTAAATAATTTTCGAATTTGAATAGTTTTCCTATTTCCAAAGAAAATAAAATAGAATATTAATATACGTTTAGTAGAATAGAATAGAAACAAATAGAAAAGAATAAAAAAGAATAGAATAAAATAGAATATAATCATCTTCTGAAATTCAAATAGAAAAGAATAGAATAGAAAATAATATAATAAAAAAAACAAAAGAATAGAATAGAAATTTGAATTTAGTATGCTTATGCTGTGTGTACTGTGCAGGGGGTCTGTGTAATGTGCAGGGGGTCTGTGTAATGTGCAGGGGGTATGTGTACTATGCAGGGGGCTGTGTGCTGTGCAGGGGGTCTGTTCAATGTGCAGGGGGGCTTTGTACTGTGCAGTGGTTTGTGTAATGTGCAGGTGGTCTGTGTACTGTGCAGGGGGTCTGTGTAATATGCAGGGGGGCTGTGTACTGTGCAGTGGTTTGTGTACTGTGCAGGGGGTCTGTGTACTGTGCAGGGGCTCTCTGTACTGTGCAGGGGGCTGTGGAAAGTTTTTTTTTTTTTTTTTTTTTTGTTATACGCCGATAAATATGGTATTTATTTGCAAAATGTTATAACAGAAACTGAGAAAAAAATACTTTTATTTTTATTTTTTTTAAAGTTTAGTATTTTTTCATTTATATAGCAAAAAAATTGTAATTGTCATTCAAGGTTGCTTTAACCACTTCCCGACCGCTACATGTACATTTACGTCGGCAGAATGGCACGGCTGGGTAAATGGGCGTACAAGTACGTCCCTTTGAAATGGCCGCTATGTGGTTGCGTGCTTGTCGCCGGTGTCCCTGCCGCAAGCTCCACAAGTAGGATCGCGGTTCCCGCAGACTCGATGTCCGCGGGGATACCCGCGATCGTCTCATGGAGCTGAAGAACGGAGACATGCTAATGTAAACAAGCATCTCCCCGCTCTGCCTAGTGACACTGTCACTGATCATAGCTCCCTGTGATCGGGAGCTATGATCAGTGAAGTGTCACTCGTAGCCACGCCCCCTAACAGTTAGAATCACTCCCGAGGACACACTTAACCCCTTCCTAGCCAGCTAGTGGTTAACCCCCTTCACTGCCAGTGTAATTTTTACAGTAATCAGTGCAATTTTATAGCACTGATCGCTGTAAAAATGACAATGGTCCCAAAATTTTTTCAAAATTGTCCGATGTGTACGACATGTCGCAGTCATGATAAAAATCGCAGATCGCCGCTACTACTAGTAAAAAAAAATTATTAATAAAAATGCCATAAAACGAACCCCTATTTTGTAGACGCTATAACTTTTGCGCAAACCAATCAATAAACGCTTATTGCGATTTTTTTTACCAAAATTATGTAGAATACGTATCGGCCTAAACTGAGGAATATTTTTTTTTATATATATTTTTGGGAGATATTTATTATAGCAAAGAGTAAAAAATAATGCGTTTTTTTCAAAATTGTCGCTCTATTTTTGTTTATAGTGCAAAAAATAAAAACCGCAGAGGTGATCAAATACCACCAAAAAAAAGCTCTATTTATGGGAAAAAGGGACGTCAATTTTGTTTGGGAGCCACTTAGCACGGCCGCGCAATTGTCTGTTAAATCGACGCAGTGCCGAAAATGTGCTCTGGTCTTTGCCCAGCCAAATGGTCCGGGGCTTAAGTGGTTAAAAAAAAGGCCTGGAATATTTCCTAATTGTACATAATATAATTGGATACAAACATTTATAGCTAAAGCTGATCCAGGGAACATCTGGTTGCCCCTTGGGGGATCAGAAAGGAATTTTTTCCCCTGCTGGCGCAAATTGGATCATGCTTTGCTGTTTTTTTTTTCCTTCCTCTGGATCAACTGTGGGTATAGGATTGTGTATATAGGTTGATACAAAAATTAGTTTTGTTGTTTTCTCCTTTTATTGATTGAACTAGATGGACTTGTGCCTTTTTTTAGCCAGACTAACTATGTAAAATGTGAAAGCACTGAAATCAAAAAAATGGGCTGGGCAGGAACGGGGGAAGTGTGGCTGGTACTGATGTGGTTAAAGGATTTGTGTATTTTCTACATTGCACTCGAAAACAAATGAAGAGGCCCTCTCCCCATTATACAGTATTTTTAAAGATAAGCGTTTGCGTTAGTTCATGTCCTACATAGCAGTGCCCAGCTTCCAGTATTTTTTTGGCAGTTATTTGCTTAATATTACTAGAAATATCTTTAACTACAATATTCTCACCTCATAGACCTCAACAGAAATTGCCACTAATGCCGTGTACACACGATCGGACTTTCCGGCAGACATTCCGATCGTGTGTGGGCTCCAGCGGACATTTTCTTCCCAAAAGTCAGATGGGCCTAGAAATAAAACATGTTTTAAATCTTCCTGCCGAAAGTCCACCGGACCCAGTTCCTGTCGGGAAGTCCGCTCATCTGTATGCAGGTCCGACGGACTTTCCAAATGAACGGACTTGCCCACACACGGACTAAAGTCCGTTAATTTTGAACATCACTCCAGGTACGACGGGACTAGAGAAGGAAGCCAATCTTGCCCCTTTCGGCGAAATTGACACCTTGTAAGCTCCGTCGCCTGGTATGGATTTTAAGGGTAACCCCCTACGCCGAAAAAAATGCGTGGGGGTCCCCCCAAAGTCCATACCAGACCCTTATCCAAGCACGCAGCCCGGCCGGTCAGGAAAGGGGGTGGGGACGCGCGAGCGCCCCCCCCCCCTGAACTGTACCAGGCCGCATGCCCTCAACATGGGGGGTGGGTGCTTTGGGGAAGAGGGGGTGCCCTGCGGTCCCCCCCACCCCAAAGCACCTTGTCCCCATGTTGATGAGGACAAGGGCCTCTTCCCGACAACCCTGGCCGTTGGTTGTCGGGGTCTGCGAGCGGGGGGCTTATCGGAATCTGGCAGCCCCCTTTAATAAGGGGGCCCCCAGATCCCGGCCCCCCACCCTATGTGAAAGAGTATCGGGTACCCATTCACCTAGGGAAAAAAAGGTCAATAAAAAAACACACTAGACAGGTTTTTAAAGTAGTTTATTAGGCAGCTCTGGGGGTCTTCTTCTGACTTTGGGGGTCTCTTCTGACTTCTCTGCGCTTTCTGGCCTCCTCTCCCGCTCCCCGGTTCTTCTGCCAGGCTCCTCTGCTATCTTCTTCCAGCTTTTTTACTAGCGTTGGCCCGGTCTTCTCGTTTGTCATCGCTGTCTCTGCCATTTTCTTCTTCCTTCTTCTCTTCTTCCGATGTTGACACGACGCTCTCTCCCGCTGTAATGCAGTGGACATGCTGCGTATAGACTTATATAGGCATAAGGGGCGGGGTCACCGGGTGATATCACATCACCCAGTGACCCCGCCTCTTATGCCTATATAAGTCGATACGCAGCATGTCCACTGCATTACAGCGGGAGAGAGCAATTCCGATAAGCCCCCCGCCCGCAGACCCTGACAACCAACAGCCAGGGTTTTCGGGAAGAGGCCCTTGTCCTCATCAACATGGGGACAAGGTGCTTTGGGGTAGTGGGGCGCCCCCTTCCCCAAAGCACCCACCCCCCCCATGTTGAGGGCATTAAAATCCATACCAGGCGATGGGGCTCGGAAGGTGTCAATCTCGCAGATGAAAGCAGCGAGATTGACTTCCTTCTCTAGTCCCGTCGTACCTGGAGACACGTTCAAAATGAACGGACTTTAGTCCGTGTGTGGGCAAGTCCGTTCATTTGGAAAGTCCGTCGGACCAAGCCTGCCGGGAAGTCCGATTGTGTGTACGTGGCATTAGATTGGGTTGGAGAAGCACTATTTTAACTGGTACCTGTTTGGTTATTAAAACATTTTTATTTTTCACCAAGCATTCCAAGCACCAAGCATTGTCATTTCAGTAACCAGAAAAAAGCTGATGTAAAAGCTAAAAAAGAAATAAGATCTTCGTTCTCACAATAACTCTCTGCATACAATATGAGATCTGCGAGATACGCATGCCACCCAGATAAATTAAGCTGGCTGACATCTATTTTATAAAAGAGCCTAACATTTTTTTATACAAGAGAATGTCTCATCTTAATAAAACAAGTGCAATGCTATACACAGGCTAGGAGCAACCATACTAGGACTTATTTATTAAAAGTGGAGAAAAAAGGTCAAAGCTGTTTTATTTTTATTTTTATTTTACCAGCACATGATTAATTATTTAATGCAAACACTGTTTCATCCTATTTATTAACATTCACTTGGCAAAATGAACAAATTTGCTAGGTGAACAGCATCTATTCCTTAGTAAATTAACCCATTTGCCTTTTGCATTTATGCATTGTTTTTGCATTTGTTTTTTTTTTGTTTTTTTATTGCAAAAACAAAAGCGGTAAAGCTCAAGCAAGAGTTCATTAACAGGCTTTAAATTTGTTGTAAAGACAATACTTTCTATTATATTTTTGCTCATCATTTGCATTCAATATAAATTATGCAAATAATGTGTGAATGTGTCACCATATATCTATATCTTGTTCACTTACATTTTTTTAAGTATGCACTAAGGTTGGAAAAATATGTAACCATGGCGACCAATCATGCTCTTCGCTAGAAGTAAGTTTTGTAATAAATGCACATAAAAGCCTAGTGCTGATCTGTATAATTCCAACTAAAATGTGTCAATTTAGTGAAGCTTAGTTAGGCGCAAATATAAAAGTGGGTCCTTTCAAAAGATGCACATAGGCATTACTCAAAGACAAAGCAACACTGATTAGTATCTTCTCTTCTAGGTCTTGCCATTTGCAATGTCAAGGTTGTTGGTTATGCAGCAGTAAAGAAACCTATCATTCATTCTCAGTATAAAGATTTCAAAGTTTCTGACTACCATAATAAATGTGTCAAACAATAGACAGTATGGGGTTGATTTACTAAAACTGGAGAGTGCAAAATCTGGTGCACCTGTGCGTAGTAGCATAGTAGCCAATCAGCTTCTAACTTCAGTTTGATCAATTAAGCTTTCACAAAAAAAATGGAAGCTGATTGGTTGCTATGCAGAGCTGCACCAGATTTTGCACTCTCAAGTTTTAGTACATAAACTCCTGACCACGACACCATCTGCCAGGAGTTTGCATGTTCTCCCTGTGCCTGTGTGGGTTTCCTCCAGGTACTCCGGTTTCTTCCCACACTCTAAAGACATGCTGGTATGTATAAATGTGTGTTAGGGACCTTAGGTTGTAAGTTCCTTGAGGGCAGGGACTGATGTGAATGTATAATGTATATGTAAAGGCACTGCGTGAATTGACGGTGCTATATAAGTACCTAAAAATAATAATAATAAACTCCAATGCCATTTTGGCCTCTGATGTCCAAACAAGTGCTGTAATACAAAATTGTTTGGGATCATTCTTGACTAATGGGTATGGGTGAGGTTTGGCTGAAAACTTTGCAGGTTTGAAGGTAGGAATAAGGAACAGTCTATGAAGTAGTGCATAGACTTTGACCCAAGACTCAACAACTATTAACTATATCTATAACACTCCTGTAGTTGTTTTCTAGGGTCCACCTGCAGCATTTCATTTTGACATATAGCACAGAGCAACACTATCATTTCCAAAAATGTTAGCAAAAAAAAAAACAATGCCTCACTAGAATTTAGCATTTTTCAGTAATGTGTTGGAATCCATGGAGAACATGAAATAGTGCCTGAGGGGACCCATTTGTATGCCAAAAAACAATAACCTCAACTCTAAAGGCCACGTACACACGATCGGAATTCTCGTCAGAAAAGACTTGGATGTTTTTTCTGACAGAATTCCGACGAAATTCCGCTCAAGCTTGTGTTGCCTACACATGGTCACACCAAATTCCGACCGTCAAGAACGCGGTGATGTACAACACTACGACGAGCCGTGAAAATTAAGTTCAATGCTTCCGAGCATGCGTTGAATGGTTTCCGAGCATGCGTCGGAATTTTGCGCATCGGAATTGCCACAGATGATCGGAATTTTTCCGTCGGAAGAATTGAGAACATGCTCTCAATCTTTTGCTGGCTGAAATTCCACCAGCAAAAGTCAGATGGAGCCTACACACGGTCGCATTTTCCGACCAAAAGCTCAAATCGGTCTTTTGCTGGCGGAATTTCCGATCGTGTGTACGCCCATATTAGTAACTTGAATGCTAACTTTACCTGTAATCCTATTGCTAATCCTCACTCTAAAGATAGCCCTAACCCTAACAAAACATGTGGTTACCACGTTAGCACTTACGAGAGGATAACATAATTTTGTTTCATAAAAAAGTAATGTGATCCCCATTTTAGTGGAACCATAAAGGTCATTAGAGATGGTCCTGCGGTTCGAGTCGAACGTAAGTTTGACTCGTACATCGGGTGTTCTCCCGTTCACCAAATTCCTAACATTATGGAATACCCCATTATGCTTTGCGAGATCACAGTGCATTTATGTCTGATGATTGGCCAAAGCATGCACCTGACCTGCTGTGAGCCTGGCTCAGGGGGCTAAGTCCATGCCCCACACTTTATAAGGCTGCTTGCACGGCGGCTGCATATAGTGTATGGTTGAGAGAATGTTAGCTAGAGGCAGGTTAGCTAGTGGCATGCAGGCAGTTTAGTATATATATATATATATATATACACAAACATTGTAGTCAGTGTACTCCGCACCAAAATAAAAAAAAACACCTTGGGGGGCCCCCCAAAATCCATACCAGACCTGAATTTTAAGGGGAACTCCACGGCAATTAAAAAAAATTGGTGTGGGGTCTCCCCCAAAATCCATACAGACCCTTATCCGAGCAAGGAGCCTGACAGGCCAGGAAAAGAGGGGGACAAGCAAGCGCCCCCCCTCCTGAACCATACCAGGCTGCCCCCCAAAGCACCTTGTCCCCATGTTGATGGGGACAAGGGCCTCATCCCCACAATCCTTGCCTAGTGGTTGTGAGGGTCTGCGGGCGGGGGGCTTATCAGAATCTGGAAGATCCCGGCTCCCCCTATGTGAATAGATATGGGGTAGACTGTACAAGTGTCGAAAAGTAAAAACCACAAAAGACAGTTTTTGACAATTCCTTTATTAAAAAAGAAAAAAAAAGTGTCTGTGATGTCCATCCATCTTCAATCACGCCGCCCGACGTAAAATAGAAAAAATAGAAAAAAAAGCTCCGCCTCTATGGGAGGCATCCCCCGACTGCTGTCTTTTTTCTGTCTTTTTGCGGTGACAGCTGTTATATAGGCAAGGGTGGGGCCACACGGTGACGTAACCAACTCACCCCGACACTTCTGACATCATGTGCCATCAGAGGGGGGTGGGGTCATCCGGTTACATCAGCGGGTGGCCCCGCCCATACCTTTATAACAGCTGTCACAGCCAAGAGACAGCAGTCACTCAGAGGCCTCCAGATTTTTTTTGTTTTCTTTTCTATTTTTCGGGTTTGTTGGGCGGCATCATTTTTAATAAAGGAATTGTCAAAAACTGTATTTTTTTATACTTTTTGACACTTTTTTTGGGTGAATGGGTAGGGGTACCTATTCACATAGGGGGGCCGGGATCTGGAGGCCCCCTTGTTAAAGGGGGCTTCCAGATTCTGATAAGCCCCCCATCCACAGACCCCCACAACCATCAGGCAAGGGTTGCGGGGACGAGGCCCTTGTCCCCATCAGCATGGGGACAAGGTGCTTTGGGGGGGACCTCAGAGCACCCTCCCTGGTATGGTTCAGGAGGGGGGCACTCGCTTACCCCCCATTCTGTACTCCAGGCTGCATGCTCGGATAAGGGCCTGGTATGGATTTTGATGTGGAGTTCCCCTTAAAATCCATACCAGACCAGAGTCGGAAATACATTACATCCGCAAGCAAGTTTAAATGAAATTTTTTCCTTTAGAAATTTAATTTTGCTGTGGGACTGTAAAACATATCAGACAGATGCGCCACTTTAAAGGCAGACTAAGGGGACCCCCCAGGCACGATATTTAAAGAAGTATTTAATTTTCACTGTTTCACTATAAGCATTCTTATAAGCACTGCTCCTGAAAAAATGGTCAATTTAATTTTTTGCATTGATACATGTCCCCTGGGGCAGTACCCAGGTCCCCATACACTTTTTATGGCAATAACTTGCATATAAGCCTTTAAAATTAGCACTTTTGATTTTTCATGTTTGTGTCCCATAGACTTTAACAGTGTTTGCATGTTCGCACAAATTGTTTTGTGTTCGGCTCATCCCTAAAGGTCATATAATACTGTTTACCAACAAAGCCACAATGATCACATTACTTTGCTGGTCAACAAAGTCCCTGACATGATAAGCAGTGATTTTGCTGATAAAGCTGTAAATGTGAAATGGCTGAGTATTTAAACAAAGCCATGCACATTTGTTTAATAGATGTTGCATGGTGGTAATAAAGGCCAACTTTGACAAAATGTTGGCAAAGGCATAATCACCATCACTATAAAATCTAGTTCAGTGAAATCTACTTCTTAATGAGCTCTATATACTGATGAAACAGCTGATTTTTACATATACCGCTATACTGAATCATAAAAAAAAACAGCAGCCAACCAAACAAAAACAACAAAAAAACAACAAGATGCATTCTATCATTTGGCAACATGGTTGTTTGCTTCTCTTTTAACTGGTATCTACTGCTGCCCAGTGCCCACCATCCATGGAGTACCACTGCATTCATTTGAAAAAAAATGTATATACATAACTTTGATCGAGCTGTCATAGGTCTTGTTTCCATTGTTCTATGCTGCCTGGTTGGTGGGTCCTGAATGCTGCAAAAATATAACCGCATGATAACATTACAGCTACTCTCTGCAGCATTCTCCTATGAGTCCAGGGTGAATTGATGATGCACCTACAGGGGATGGATCCTCGATGTCCTTTATGTATGGGTTGAATGACTTATGATAATCCATCTACTGGCAGAGAAGATTTTCTGAGGGGTACATTGCTGCAAATAGGTGTGTGCTGCTTTTTAAATTTTTACTTACAGATTTTATTTGTCATTCAGACATTCACAGTAACTCACATTTCAGAGGGCAGTTGACAGGTGTTTGTCACCTCAACACCGCCTGTTTTAAGCCCCAAAAGGCCAAAACACCATTCTGTAACTGTATGCATTGTATGTGGTTGCAAGGTCACGTTGGGTGGTGGTACTACCCACCAAACTAGACACAGGCATGTCTACAACCCTGATGCTGAATTTCCTTGTTTAGGTCGGTGGTCGGGGGGCTTGCCTACTGTACTTTTACCACTTCCTGGCCTTCTGTTTGAACAAGCCATCTCATTAACCTTACCGTATATAGAGTATAAGCCCCCTTGGCTTATACTGGAGTCAAGCACTTTTCTGCAGCAGAGACTGACATTTTCTGAACCGACTTTAGGGCCCCGTATCACTGGGCCACTTGGTGATAGGAACCCCATCTTTGAATATGCTGTAGTGATAGTTCCACTGGGTTTGCACACCAAATTTGGGGTTACGGGGCCCCAAAGACGGTCAACTGTGTCCATCTTAAGCAATGTAATTTCGGGACCCTTTGGGTCCAGAGACCCCAAATTTTGGCTGCAGCTAGGGGGCATCTAGGAACCATTAACTACCAAGTTTGAAGTTCGGGGCCCTATGGCTGCAAATGGGCACAGTGAGGCTGCAAATACGCATTGTTGACCCTCTTTTCCACTTACAGTAGCTGCGCATTTCTCACATTAGGCTTATACTCGAGTCAATAAGTTTTAACAGTTTTTTATGGTAAAATTAGGGGCCTCGGCTTATATTCGGGTCGGCTTATACTCAAGTATATACGGTAATTTTAAAGAGAACACAGGTTCAACTGGCCATTGTAAAAATTACTTCTTTACTAAAGAAAGCGCTCATTCTCAAAGCTCTCATTCTCACGATACTTACATATTTCTGAGAAGTAAAAAAAATGATTATTGTAAATTTGGTATGTTAAATTCACATAAACAGAAAAAATATTTCAATTACCTTTATTACTTTGATCAACAAAATAACCATCTGTGATATGACTGTTTTGCTAGATTATCTCTAGGTGTTAAAGGTCACAGAGTCTCTAACCTTGAAAAGTAATTTTTCTCATCACTTGTTAAAAGCACCAACCATAACACAGTAATGAGTCAGACTTACCAAGGGTATTGAGACCACATATATTAATGTACTTGTAACCTTGAAAAGGCTCTTTATAAATGGTTAAGTTTATCATCAAATTGTAGCATGTGATATATACACAGAAAACACAAAACTAGGAACTCAATACCATTTTACAGATCTGAAATGGAATTTGCTATTTGGGAAACTGTAAATTCAATAAATTCAGTAGCAGGGTTGGATCCAGGGGGTGGCAATGGTGCAACCCCCCCCCCCTCTCCGAGAAATTATTGCGGGTGAGCAGCAGGCCAGTCAGCCGGTGAGTGAGCGGGTGGCTCAGCGGGAGTGTCAATCCCCACCTTAGCAGGAAAGTGACAATTGTAGCAGACAAGTGACAATCTGCAAGTGTGGGAAGTGACAATCTGCAACGTGTGGCAGGTGACGTGGCAAGTGACAATCTGCATATGGTGACAGGCAACAAGGTAAGTGACAATGCACAACTTGTGGCAGTCAATGTGGCAAGTGACAATTTGCATCTGATGACAGGCGACGTGGCAAGTGACAATCCGCAACGTGTGGCAGCTGACGTGGCCAGTGACAATGTGCAATTTGTGGCAGGCGATGTGGCAAGGGACAATCCGCAACGTGTGGCAGGTGACGTGGCAAGTGACAATCTGCATCTGGTGACAGGCGACATGGCAAGTAACAATGCGCAACTTGTGGCAGGCGAAGTGGCAAGTGACAATCTGCATCTGGTGACAGGCGACATGGTAAGTGACAATGCACAACTTGTGGCAGGTGATGTGGCAAGTGACAATCTGCATCTGGTGACAGGTCACATGGCAAGTGACAATCTACATCTGGTGACAGGTGACATGGCAAGTGACAATCCGGAACGTGTGGCAGGTGACGTGGCAAGTGACACTGCGCAACTTGTGGCAAGTGACAATGCGCAACTTGTGGCAGGTGACGTAGCAAGTGACAATCTGCATCTACTGACAGGCAACGTGGCAAGTGACAATGCACAATTTGTGGCAGGCGATGTGGCAAGTGATAATCTGTATCTGGTGACAGGCGATGTGGCAAGTGACAATCCGCAACTTGTGGCAGGTGATGTGGCAACTGACAATCTGCATCTGGTGGCGATGGTGGCAAGTGACACACTCAGGGCGTCCACTGATTCTGCATTATGGTGTGTAAACTATTTCATTTTATATGACAATGTAATAATAGAAATAATTTAATAGTAGGCCATAATGTGCATAAAGTAAAGGCCGGTACCCCTGGGGGATGCTTGGGGTATAGATAGACACTTAAAACGATGTATGCATGTGAAAGAGTAAACGTTTATTCAAAATTGTACACAGTGAACAGGGGAATGCTCAGAAGGCATGGTATGTTTGCAATCAAGATAACAATCAGTTGATACAGTTTATAACATGTCAAAGGGGCAAAAACATACAAAGCATTTATGACAGAGGTATAAACTTGCTTGGTACATATGGTAAGGAGAATGCCAACATGTTTCGGACTGTGGTCCTTTGTCAAGGCAATTTTTTTGTCCTTAGAAGCTCATCTAGATAGATGAAGGGTCATAAAATTAGTCTCAAAATATCAATACATTGTATTTGCACTGAAAAATCTATATTGCTAGAGGAGATTTATCTCAGAAGAGAGAGGTACTCACATGTCTTGCCAAAGCTCAATTCATTGGTATATAGGGGGAGCCACTGAGCGTGGGATCATGGAGATCAGAGGTATGTGCAGTAAAAACAAGCAAAGTGTATTACAACACTAGGCAAAGGTGACCTGCTGAAAGCCCCCTCAGAATACAAGGTCCAACATACAGGATTTAGGGCTGAAAGCCCATGGCCTGTATTTAACACAGTGGATCAGTAAATGTATCACTGTAAAGTGAAAGAAAAATAGAAACAATTAGAGGCAAGGAGGAGTAAGGGTGTCTGGCTGCAAACGATCTGTTAGGTCTTGTATTTACCTGAGTATAGTTGGTAAGTAGCAAGTGGGAGGTCATCTCTGGTCAGTCAGCAGCATGAGACTGAAGCCAGAGTGTGGAGAGTTTATATTTGGTCAGATAGATCAGTGACAGCTGAGGGGGGGTGTGTGTCAATCAGCCTCAGGTCTCAGTGTTAGTGTGCTACTGTGTTGTTGGGAGGCAGGCGCCAGGAGGCGCTGTAAGAGCCTCCCCATGTGAACCTCTGACGGGGCGGTGCCGGGCGCGGCCGCGTCATGGCGGCGCGGTCGCGTCCGGCGTCGCGACGTCACCGACGCGGGACAGACGGCCGCCGACTTCCTGGTGCGCTCCACGGTGGAGCGCAAACAGGAAGTAGACCAGTAACCTGGTCTAGATGGAAGGCGAGAGGGTGGCGCGTGCGCATTGTAACAGATGCGCACGCGCACCTGGTCTTACCCGCGCCGGGTATTCTAGATAGAGGGGGGAGAATCAAAATGCAGGTAGATTTCATGGCAGGTTTCATTTTGATTCTCCCCCCTCTATCTAGAATATCTAGAATATCTAGAATCTATCTAGAATACCCGGCGCGGGTAAGACCAGGTGCGCGTGCGCATCTGTTACAATGCGCACGCGCCACCCTCTCGCCTTCCATCTAGACCAGGTTACTGGTCTACTTCCTGTTTGCGCTCCACCGTGGAGCGCACCAGGAAGTCGGCGGCCGTCTGTCCCGCGTCGGTGACGTCGCGACGCCGGACGCGACCGCGCCGCCATGACGCGGCCGCGCCCGGCACCGCCCCGTCAGAGGTTCACATGGGGAGGCTCTTACAGCGCCTCCTGGCGCCTGCCTCCCAACAACACAGTAGCACACTAACACTGAGACCTGAGGCTGATTGACACACACCCCCCCTCAGCTGTCACTGATCTATCTGACCAAATATAAACTCTCCACACTCTGGCTTCAGTCTCATGCTGCTGACTGACCAGAGATGACCTCCCACTTGCTACTTACCAACTATACTCAGGTAAATACAAGACCTAACAGATCGTTTGCAGCCAGACACCCTTACTCCTCCTTGCCTCTAATTGTTTCTATTTTTCTTTCACTTTACAGTGATACATTTACTGATCCACTGTGTTAAATACAGGCCATGGGCTTTCAGCCCTAAATCCTGTATGTTGGACCTTGTATTCTGAGGGGGCTTTCAGCAGGTCACCTTTGCCTAGTGTTGTAATACACTTTGCTTGTTTTTACTGCACATACCTCTGATCTCCATGATCCCACGCTCAGTGGCTCCCCCTATATACCAATGAATTGAGCTTTGGCAAGACATGTGAGTACCTCTCTCTTCTGAGATAAATCTCCTCTAGCAATATAGATTTTTCAGTGCAAATACAATGTATTGATATTTTGAGACTAATTTTATGACCCTTCATCTATCTAGATGAGCTTCTAAGGACAAAAAAATTGCCTTGACAAAGGACCACAGTCCGAAACATGTTGGCATTCTCCTTACCATATGTACCAAGCAAGTTTATACCTCTGTCATAAATGCTTTGTATGTTTTTGCCCCTTTGACATGTTATAAACTGTATCAACTGATTGTTATCTTGATTGCAAACATACCATGCCTTCTGAGCATTCCCCTGTTCACTGTGTACAATTTTGAATAAACGTTTACTCTTTCACATGCATACATCGTTTTAAGTGTCTATCTATACCCCAAGCATCCCCCAGGGGTACCGGCCTTTACTTTATGCACATTATGGCCTACTATTAAATTGTTACACAAATTTGGGATGCGATAGACCATTTGTCGGTTCCACCTACTTGCCCACCCAAATAACTTTCCTAATAATAGAAATAATGTGCTTCAATCATCCTGACACCATAACAACCATGGTGGCAAGATGATTGAAGCGCCAACACCAACCACTTCCCCGATAAATTGCCTGCAAAAAAATGTATTTTCTGGCAGTGCCCCTCCCGAGACAAGACTCTGGATCCGAAGATTGCAGAGGGTACAGGCAGTCCCCGAGTTACACATACCCGAGTTAGAATGACTCCTACTTACAAACAGACCTCAATGCCGACCGCTTGTGCTCCACGCTGGTCCTGGATACCTCCAAGCAGCTATCTTGCAGCACCGGACACGTCCTACACTGCAGTACTACATGTATTGCATGGCCAGGAGAGCCCCAGATAACATAACTTCATGCCCAGAAACACGCAGGACATCCCACATCCCTGCACAGGCTAAAGTTACACTTAAAAATGCACTATTCCAACTTACACATAAATTCCACTTAAGAACAAACCTACAGTCCCTATTGTGTTCGTAGCCCAGGGACCACCTGTAACTGGATCCATGTTACCTGGGACTATCATTCATCTTACTGGGGTTGATTTACTAAAACTGGAGAGTGCAAAATCTGGTGTAGCTGAGCATGGTAGCCAATCAGCTTCTAAAATCAGCTTGTTCATTAAGCTTTGACAAAAAAACGGAGCTGCACCAGATTGTGCACTCTCCAGATTTAGTAAATCAACCCCACTGTTTCAAGTGTTCCTATTATTTACATTAATATTAGTCTACTGGTAATCAGTGATTGTGAAACCTCTGGGCACTTATACCCCCTTACTAATTAGGCCAATTTTTAGCTTTTAGTGCTCTCACAACTTGAATAACAATTACTCAGTCATGTAATACCGTACCCATATGAAATTGTTGTCTTTTTTTTCACACACATACCTTTTGTAAAAAAATGCATTTTTCTTAGTTTCTGTTATAAAATGTTGCAAATACTGCTGGCCATACACTATATGAAAAATCGGCTGAACGCATTTTCGAAAAAAAAACATTCGCCCGTGAGCGCAAACGATAGTGCCATCATGTAATGACTGATAAATCGTTCAGTGGACATAAATGAATGCATTTTTTTGTTCATGTTTTTACATATACCTAGTGCAGACAGTTCGGACGGGAAACACATTAACCTTTCAATTATTGTTCATTCAGCAGAAAATTTCCAAACTTGTCCTTTGTTTTTTCATCTCAAAAATGTCCCAACGATTATCGATTTTGTGCACATTAACTGGCTGAAAAACTGTCTAAATTACCGAATTTCATATAGTATATGGCAAGCATTAGTCATTTTTCCTCATTCATTTTAGCCAAAAGGTATACTGCTCTTTGGTAAAAATAACACAAATCAATTAATATTATTTGGTCTTTGTAAAGGTTACAAGTTATGGTGCCAATCATTGAAAATCGATCACACCTGATGTACTGATGGCCTATCTAATTTCTAGAAACACTAACAAGCCAGGAAAGTACAACTACCCCCAAATGACCCCTTTTTGGAAAGTAGACATTCCAATGTATTTAGTAAGAGGCATGGTGAGTTTTTTGAAGTTGTAATTTTTTTCCCAGAATTCTTTGCAAAATTTAGATTTATTTTTTTTCACAAAATTGTCATATTAACATGTTATTTCTCTCACACAGCATATGCATACTTGCAACTTCAACCCAAAATACATTCTACTACCCCTTCTGAGTATGGCAATACCATATGTATGAGACTTTTACACAGCCTGGCCACATACAGAGGCCCAACATCCAAATAGCATCTCCAGGCGTTCTAGGAGCATAATTTACACAACTTATTTTCTGCCTATCTATAACACTTTTGAAGGCCATGGAGCACCAGGAAAATAAAAACGCTCGCAAAATGTCCCCATTTTGGAAAGCAAACACCCCAACATATATTCTATGAGGCATAATGAGTCTTTTAAACATGTCATTTCTTTTCACAAGTTTTTGTAAAATGTGGAAAAAGAATGAAAACCCATTTTTTTACACAAAGTTGTTTATTTATAAGATATTTCTAACACACAGCATGTACATACCAAAAATAACAACACAAAATACATTCTGCTACTCCTCTTGAGTATGGCAATACCACATATGTGAGACTTTTACACAGCCTGGCCACATACAGGAACTACACATATAATTTCCTGACTATCTATTACATTTTTGAAGGCCCTTCATATTTCTAACACATAGCATGTAATTACACCCCAAAATACATTCTGCTGAGCAAAGGGTAAACAAAAGATTACCTGTTATTTTAGTACTGCGGTTGTCCAAGGAGGGACATAGTCAGTAACAGTGAACGGAATTGTCCAGGCAGCAGGCAGGAATATTTTACATAGTCAGTCCAGGGTCAGTGCAGGTAGAGATTTTGCCAGCAGTGCCAAAATATTGGTCCTGGTAGTAGGCAGGAACATGGTCCACAGTACAGGTAGAAGGCAAAGGTGTGGTCAATTCATGCGGCAGGCAGTGGCATGATGGCAGTAAGCTAGCAGCAGGCAGAAATATCGGGCTTAGGGCCTCAGTCAGGAAAGAATGGGGACAGGGGTAGAGGTTTCTCCCACCCAAATTTCTTTGAAGCCTCCGGTCTCCAGACCCTAATCTGAGAATGAGAAAACCCAAAACCCATTTGTTTTTTTCTTCTAGAAAAACAATTCTGAAGCACCTCACATATGTGAGACCCCTGTGTTATGAATCCCATTACTTCAATAGCAGGGTAAAAGATCAGTCCAAGAGGCAGGAAAAAAAATGTGGTCAATAAACAGTCCAGGGTCAGTTCCAGAGCAGGCAGAGGTATATACAATTTAGTGTTAGGTAAAAGCATGGTCGTATAACAGGCCAGGGTCAGTTCCAGAGAAGGCAGAGGTATGTACAGTTTAGACAGCAGGCAAAGGCGTGGTCAGTTCAGGAGCAGGCAGTGGCATAAGGGATGTGAAAGCAAATGACAGGAATTGAGAATTATGTTTACAATACTACAATAATAATGTAGAGAAGTATGGTAACAGCGAAAACAGTCACCTATGCAGATACCTGGTTGGGAAGGGCACTGGGGACAATAAAAACTGGTGTCTCTTCTAACTCCTCCTCTGGAGCACACCCAGCATTTCTTTTAAGGTATTTGACCTGTTTCACGGGGAGGGACCTTCTCGGGAAAATGGCATTCATGGAGACTGCTCACTGCATCTGCTGAGCCTTCAGGGTACAAAAGGAGCGGTGACAACTTCTTCTTGATAATACAAAAAGGATATGGAGGTCTCTGTGAATTTACTGTAAATTACATATGTATTATAAATAGCCAAATTGAAAAAATAAATAGAGACTTTTTCATTACAGTGGTGGGTTCTTCTTACAGCGAGGTAGGGCTTGATTATTTAATCATTGAAGTTGACTCCCCCCATTAACAAATTGTAGTTGTGGACGCATGCTGGTTTTTGAATTGGGCCATTCCTGCCGGGAATTTGCACGCAGGGGTTATTACGAATTGATGAGAGCATGGAGATGTTTTGTTTGCCCCTCCACTTGATAGCCAATACCTCCTCGATCCACAAAGTCCAAAGTCGCAACTTCCATTGTTGTAGTCTTGTGCTAACGAGCCTTTGTGGGAAGCCCTTCCTATTAGCTCTCACTGTACTACATGCTGGAGTCTTCTTCCGGTGAAGATTTTGGAAAAGGGGCAAACTTGTGTAGTAATTATCCACATATAGATGGTAACCCTTTTCAAGGAGTGGATATACAAGCTCCCAAAAACGTTTCTGCTAGCTCCAATGTACTCCAATGTAATCAGGGGGATGCAGTTGGGTGTCCTTTCCTCTGTACACCAGGAAGACATAGGTGTACCCCGTGGCTCTCTCACATGATTTGTAGAGATTAACCCCATATTGGGCCCTTTTGCTGGGGATAAACTGTTTGAAGCTCAGCCTGAATATTTTGGTCGGGGGTAAATAACTGGGTGAATTTCTCAAAATTTAGAAGTGGCTGAATTTTATATAATTTGTCATATGCTGGGTCATTTCAGGGCGGGCACTGGGTGTTGTCATTGTAATGGAGGAACCACATAATCATTAGGTATCTTGATCTTGGCATAATGGATGAGTAGACTGGCATGTTTTGGATGGGGTGGGTGGACAAGTAGGAGTATAATTCATTTTTTTGTGAGTCCCATTTTGAAAGTGAGGCCCCAAAATATCCTATATTCCTCCACTGTTAGTTCTCTCCACTCATAGGAATGGGCGTAACTTGAAGCTGGGTTGCTTGATATGAATTGTTGGGCATATAGGTTACACTTGGCCACAATTAAGGATAACAGGTCATGGGTAAAAATGTAATTTAAAAAAATCAATGGGGACAAAATTCTCTTTGTTCACCTGGACACCTGGCTGGGCAGTAAAAGGGGAGATGTTCGCTGCTCCTGAGTTAGGATGAAGCCATAGTGGGTTTTGAAGGGCATAGTGAAGGGTGGCATGGGTCTTAACCCTTTGGAGCTGAGATGACAGCCCACTAGTGCCTGCCCTTTCTTTTAGAGATATTCCATTTCTCGTGGATGCCTCTGCACTGCTGGTGGATGGCCCTGTGCTGCTGGTGGGTGCCACACTGGTGGTAGCCTGCTCCTTGCCATAACACCTTCTTTTGGTGGGTACACTTTCCTCCTCCTCCAATTCTGTAACAGACCCACTGCTTAAAATGGGTTCAAAATCCAAACCAGAATTGGACTCAGACTTAGAGAGCTCCCCGCTGCTCTCATCGATCAAGCTTGGAAGTTGGTATGCCCTCACTGATGTGCACTGTAGGGCAGTTATGTGCACTGATAAGCACTCACTGATGGGCACTGTAGGACACTGATGGCACTGTAGGGCTCGGATGAGCACTGTAGCGGCACTGTAGGGCACTGATGAGCACTGTAGTGGCACTGTAGGGCACTGATGAGCACTGTAGTGGCATTGTATTGACACTAATGAGCACTTTAGTGGCACTCATGAGCACTGTAGTGGCACGGTATTGGCACTGATGGACACTGTAGTGGCACTGATGAGCACTGTAGTGGCACTGTATTGGCACTGATGAGCATTGTAGTGGCAATGATGAGCACTGTAGTGGCACTGATGGGCACTGTAGTGGCACTGATGGGCACTGTAGTGGCACTAATTGCACTGTAGTGGCACTTTAGGTCACTGATAAACACTGTACTGGCACTGATGGCACTGTATTGGCAATGTAGGGCACTGATGGTATTGTAGTGGCACGTTAGGACACTGATCAGCACTGTACTTGCACTGTAGTGGCACTTTAGGGCACTAATGAGCACTGTACTGGTACTGATGGCACTGTAGTGGCACTTTGGGGCACTTAAGAGCACCGTAGTGGCACTGTTGGGGCAGTGATGGCACTGTTAGAGCATTGATGGCACTGTAGTGGCACTTTAGGGCACTGATGAGCACTGTACTGGCACTTTAGGGTACTGTACTGGCACTGTTAGGGCATTGATTGTCAGGATTCAGCAGATAGGGAGACCATATATATGTAGCTACACATGGAAACTGAGACCAAACAATTTAGATATCCTTAACCGCTTCCCGACCGCCTCCTGCACATTTACGTTGGCAGAATGGCACGGCTAGGCAAAAGCATGTACAGGTATGTCCCCTTTAATTGCCTAGCCGTGGGGTCCGCGCGACCACGGCTGCAGGACAAGCGGACCCGATCGCTGCTGGTGTCCCGCGATCGGGTCACAGAGCTGAAGAACGGGAGAGGTCTGTATAAACAAAACTCTCCCCGCGCTTCCTACACTGCCTGTCACTGATCGGCTGTTCCCTGTCATCAGGAAAGCCGATCAATGACGTCAGACGTACAGCCAGGGGGGGCTACTGTAAAAAAAAAAAACGCAAGACGTCACACTTAGCCCCTCCCCGCCCCCTAGTGGTTAATTCCTTCACTGCCAGTGTCATTTACATAGGAATTAGTGCATTTAAATAGCACTGATTTCTATATAAATGACAATGGTCCCAAAAATGTGTCAAAAATGTCCGATGTGTCCGCCATAATGTCGCAGTCACAATAAAAATCGCTGATCGCCGCCATTACAAGTAAAAAAATAAATATTAATAAAAATGCTATAAAACTATCCCCTATTTTGTAAACGCTATAACTTTTGCGCAAACAAATCAATAATCGCTAATTGCAATTTTTTTTACCAAAAATATGTAGAAGAATACGTATCGGCCTAAACTGAGGAAAAAAAATATGTTTTTTTATATATTTTTTGGGGATATTTATTATAGCAAAAAGTAAAAAATATTGCATTTTTTTCAAAATTCTCGCTCTATTTTTGTTTATAGCGCAAAAAATAAAAACCGCAGGGACGATCAAATACCACCAAAAGAAAGCTATATTTGTGGGAAAAAAAGAACGCCAATTTTATTTGGGAGCCACATCGCACGACCACGCAATTGTCAGTTAAAGCGATGCAGTGCCGAATCGCAAAAAGGGGCCTGGTCCTTTGGCTGCAAATTGGTCCGGGCTGAAGTGATTAAAGTGAGATGTATTTAAATTGAAAAACAAAATAAGCATACACAGCAAACAATGAACATAAACAAGCCCCAAAGACAAAATAACTCATGAATAGGGATGGGCCCGGTGCTCGATGCGAACCCACGTTCGCATCGAGCACCGGGCGTTCGCTCGCTCGGCGAGCCCAGAACTATTTGGGCCGTTCGCATCACATTCGTGTGATGCGAGCGGCCCCGCAATGCATTGCGGCCGGCGCGGCCGGCGCAGTGCATTGCTGGCTGATGATTGGCCAAGCATGCACTGTGACCCCGCATGCTTGGCCAATCACAGCGCCGGAAACTCGGAGAGCAATAATTGGCTACAGGCAGTACGCCTGTAGCCAATTAAAGCTCAGGGGCTTTAGTACACGCCCCACCATTTAAAAGGCCGCCACGCCGTCGGCGCCGGTCACATGAGTTCCGGCTTTAGGAGAGATCAGTCTGCTGATTCTGTCTTTGCTTGATTCATTGCTCCAGAAAGATTTGCTCTTCTTTGCTAAACCATTGGCTAGTTCTTTGCTAAACCATTGCTACCTAAGTCATTGATCGTTCATTGCTGCTGATTGCACAGTTAGTGTGTTTTTAGCTGCTGCTGGGGATTAGTCTGGTGTGTGCTTACTGTTAGTACAGTATTGCAGTAGTACCAACCGCAGTGCTGTTAGCACAGCATTGCACCCCAAAGGCACCCATAGGACTTCTAGTGTGTTAGTGGCAGCAAACAGAGCTCCTATATTTTCTTCTCAGCAGCACCCATAGGACTTGTAGTGTGTTAGTGGCAGCAAACAGAGCTCCTATATTTTCTTCCTAGAAGCACCCATAGGACTTCTAGTGTGTTACTGGCATCACACAGAGCTCCTATATTTTCTTCTCAGCAGCACCCATAGGACTTCTAGTGTGTTAGTGGCATCACACAGAGCTCCTATATTTTCTTCCCAGAAGCACCCATAGGACTTCTAGTGTGTTAGTGGCATTACACAGAGCTCCTATATTTTCTTCCCAGAAGCACCCATAGGACTTCTAGTGTGTTAGTGGCATCACACAGAGATCCTATATTTTCTTCTCAGCAGCACCCATAGGACTTCTAGTGTGTTAGTGGCATCACACAGAGCTCCTATATTTTCTTCCCAGAAGTACCCATAGGACTTCTAGTGTGTTAGTGGCATCACACAGAGCTCCTATATTTTCTTCTCAGCAGCACCCATAAGACTTCTAGTGTGTTAGTGGCATCACACAGAGCTCCCATATTTTCTTCCCAGAAGCACCCATAGGACTTCTAGTGTGTTAGTGGCATCACACAGAGCTCCTATATTTTCTTCCCAGAAGCACCCATAGGACTTCTAGTGTGTTAGTGGCATCACACAGAGCTCCTATATTTTCTTGTCAGCAGCACCCATAGGACTTCTAGTGTGTTAGTGGCATGACACAGAGCTCCCATATTTTCTTCCCAGAAGCACCCATAGGACTTCTAGTGTGTTAGTGGCATCACACAGAGCTCCTATATTTTCTTACCAGAAGCACCCATAGGACTTCTAGTGTGTTAGTGGCATCACACAGAGCTCCTATATTTTCTTCCCAGAAGCACCCATAGGACTTCTAGTGTGTTAGTGGCATCACACAGAGCTCCTATATTTTCTTCTCAGCAGCACCCATAGGACTTCTAGTGTGTTAGTGGCATCACACAGAGCTCCTATATTTTCTTCCCAGAAGCACCCATAGGACTTCTAGTGTGTTAGTGGCAGCACATAGAGCTCCTATATTTTCTTCCCAGAAGCACCCATAGGACTTCTAGTGTGTTAGTGGCATCACACAGAGCTCCTATATTTTCTTCCCAGAAGCACCCATAGGACTTCTAGTGTGTTAGTGGCATCACACAGAGCTCCCATATTTTCTTCCCAGAAGCACCCATAGGACTTCTAGTGTGTTAGTGGCATCACACAGAGCTCCTATATTTTCTTCCCAGAAGCACCCATAGGACTTCTAGTGTGTTAGTGGTATCACACAGAGCTCCCATATTTTCTTCCCAGAAGCACCCATAGGACTTCTAGTGTGTTAGTGGCATCACACAGAGCTCCCATATTTTCTTCCCAGAAGCACCCATAGGACTTCTAGTGTGTTAGTGGCATCACACAGAGCTCCTATATTTTCTTCCCAGAAGCACCCATAGGACTTCTAGTGTGTTAGTGGCATCACACAGAGCTCCTATATTTTCTTCTCAGCAGCACCCATAGGACTTCTAGTGTGTTAGTGGCATCACACAGAGCTCCTATATTTTCTTCCCAGAAGCACCAATAGGACTTCTAGTGTGTTAGTGGCATCACACAGAGCTCCTATATTTTCTTCCCAGAAGCACCCATAGGACTTCTAGTGTGTTAGTGGCATCACACAGAGCTCCTATATTTTCTTCTCAGCAGCACCCATAGGACTTCTAGTGTGTTAGTGGCATCACACAGAGCTCCTATATTTTCTTCCCAGAAGCACCCATAGGACTTCTAGTGTGTTAGTGGCATCACACAGAGCTCCTATATTTTCTTCCCAGAAGCACCCATAGGACTTCTAGTGTGTTAGTGGCATCACACAGAGCTCCTATATTTTCTTCTCAGCAGCACCCATAGGACTTCTCACCCATAGGACTTCTAGTGTGTTAGTGGCATCACACAGAGCTCCTATATTTTCTTCCCAGAGGCACCCATAGGACTTCTAGTGTGTTAGTGGCATCACACAGAGCTCCTATATTTTCTTCCCAGAAGCACCCATAGGACTTCTAGTGTGTTAGTGGCAGCACACAGAGCTCCTATATTTTCTTCCCAGAAGCACCCATAGGACTTCTAGTGTGTTAGTGGCATCACACAGAGCTCCTATATTTTCTTCCCAGAAGCACCCATAGGACTTCTAGTGTGTTAGTGGCATCACACAGAGCTCCTATATTTTCTTCCCAGAAGCACCCATAGGACTTCTAGTGTGTTAGTGGCATCACACAGAGCTCCCATATTTTCTTCCCAGAAGCACCCATAGGACTTCTAGTGTGTTAGTGGCATCACACAGAGCTCCTATATTTTCTTCCCAGAAGCACCCATAGGACTTCTAGTGTGTTAGTGGCATCACACAGAGCCCCTATATTTTCTTCCCAGAAGCACCCATAGGACTTCTAGTGTGTTAGTGGCATCACACAGAGCTCCCATATTTTCTTCCCAGAAGCACCCATAGGACTTCTAGTGTGTTAGTGGCATCACACAGAGCTCCCATATTTTCTTCCCAGAAGCACCCATAGGACTTCTAGTGTGTTAGTGGCATCACACAGAGCTCCCATTGTTTCTTCCCATAAGCACCCATAGGACTTCTAGTGTGTTAGTGGCAGAACACAGAGCTCCTATATTTTCTTCTCAGCAGCACCCATTTTTTATACTATATACACTACCGACTACAATGGCTGGAAGACCGCCAAGGAGAGGCAGAGCGTGCCGAGGCAAGAACACAGGGCAGGCAGGCTCTGTTTCTAGAAACAACAGTGCTAGCCGTGGACGTGGTCGTGCATCGTCATCAGCACGTGGCCATGGGACACGCTTGTCTTTGTTTTCGGCAGCTGGACATGTGGAGCCACATCATGCCGAAGGCTTGGTAGAATGGATGACCAAGCCCTCCTCATCCTCCTCATCCTCTCTCACCCAGGCTCAGGGTACTGGCAGAGCAGCTGCCAACGCGTACTCAATGGCATCATCAGCCACCCCTTCCCTAGACCCACCATGTCCTCCTGAGGAGTCCCCCGAACTCTTTGAGCACAGTGTTTGGTACATGCTCCAGGAGGATGCCCAACGATTCGAAGGCTCGGATGATGATACCCAGCTTGAGGAAGGCAGTAGTGTGCGCGCAGAGAGAGGGGATGCTGAAGGACAGCAATCTGGCAGTACTGTTCCACCAGCTGCAGCTTACTGCCAGGTTTGCTCTAGTGGTGAAGAGGGAGGGGATGATGAGGTCACTGACTCCACGTGGGTGCCTGAAGGGAGAGAGGATGAGGAGGAGGACGAGGAGGAGGAGGATGCGGCGTCACATGTCCAACGAGGCAGGATGCCCCCTGGAGGCCAGCTAGAGGCCAGCACAGCAACTGTACCACACCGCAGAGCTCCGCCTGTGCAGGGCGCTGCCTCTGCACGTTATCACAAAAGTTCTTTGGTGTGGGCCTTTTTTGAGACGAGTGCATCAGATCACACCACTGCTATTTGCAATATTTGTCTCAAGCGTATCTCGCGTGGCCAAAACATCAGCCGCTTGGGCACCACAAGCATGAGCAGACATATGTCGACCTCCCATGCAGCTCGTTGGCAAGCACACATAAAAGACCCACACCAAAGAACAAAGCGGACCTCTCCTTGCTCCTCATCAGCTGGGATCTCCATCCCCACTATATCTTCAGTCCTCTCTGAAAGCTGCTCTGAGAGGACTGAAGGTGTAGAATTAGGTGTGTCACAACCAAGTACTTGCAGTACACCGACATCCGATTGTAGCAGGCAAATTTCCCTGCCCCAGCTGCTGGACCGTCGAAAGAAGTATACTCCCAGCCATCCACATGCCCAGCGGTTTAATGCTAGCTTGGCTAAATTTCTAGCACTTCAACTGCTGCCTTTTCAGTTGGTAGACTCGGCCCCCTTCCGTGAGTTTGTTCAATGTGCGGTTCCTCAGTGGCAGGTTCCCAAACGCCACTTTTTCCCACGGAAGGCGATTCCGTCTCTCTACCGGCATGTGGAAGGCAATGTCCATGCCTCGCTGGACAGGGCGGTCAGCGGTAAGGTGCATATTACCGCTGACTCATGGTCCAGCAGGCATGGACAGGGACGTTATCTTTCTTTCACGGCCCATTGGGTCACTCTATTGGCAGCTGGGAGGGATGCAGGACAAGGTGCAGTAGTGTTGGAGGTTGTTCTGCCACCACGCCTCCAAAATGCTACTACTGGTTGTGACACACCTCTCTCCTCCACCCCCTCCTCTTCTTCTTCCTCCAGTGCTCTGTCCTCGGAACCAGCGGTGCTCCGTAGGCATACAATGGCAAAAAGATGCCATGCCGTACTTGCGCTGGTGTGTTTGGGGGACAGGAGCCACACTGGGCCAGAGGTTCTGGCAGCTCTGCAGGGGCAGGCCGAGAGGTGGTTGACGCCACGCCAGCTTAAGCCAGGAATGGTCGTTTCTGACAATGGCACCAACCTCCTCTCCGCCCTGCGACAGGGGCAGCTCACCCATGTGCCCTGTATGGCTCACGTCCTCAACCTGGTGGTGCAGCGGTTCTTGGGCAGGTTCCCAGGCTTACAGGATGTCCTGAGGCAGACCAGGAAAGTCTGTGTGCATTTCCGCCGATCTTATAATGCCAGTGCTCGGCTGACTGAGCTGCAAAAGGAGCTGAACCTGCCCAAGAACCGCTTAATATGTGACATGCCCACCAGGTGGAACTCAACGTTGGCCATGCTGCAGCGACTGCACATGCAGCAGAGGGCCATCAATGAGTACCTTTGCGACTACGGCACCAGGACAGGGTCAGGGGAGCTTGGCTTTTTTTCCCCACGCCAGTGGAGCATGATCAGGGATGCATGCACTGTCCTCTCACCATTTGAGGAGGCCACGAGGATGGTGAGCAGTGACAGTGCATGCATCAGTGACACTGTACCTCTTGTCCACCTGTTGGAGCATACGCTGCGTGGGATAATGGACAGGGCACTTGAGGCAGAACAGAGGCAGGAAGAGGAGGACTTTCTTGCCTCTCAAGGCCCCCTTTATCCGGACAGTGTTCCTTCTGTCCCACCCATCACACAGGAAGAGGATGAGGATGAGGAGGAGGAGGAGGATTGTGTGAGCATGGAGGTGGAGCCTGGCACTCAGCATCAGCAGCAGCAGTCTTTTAGGGATGATGTACAGTCCCAACAAACCAGTGGACTTGTACGTGGCTGGGAGGAGGTGGCTGGCGATCATGTCATCCTCAGTGACCCAGAAGACTCCGGACCGAATGCCTCAGCTAACCTACGCTGCATGGCCTCCCTGATCCTGCAAAGCCTGCGGAAGGATCCTCTGGTTCTTTGGATCAAGGAGAGGGACCATTACTGGCTGGCCACTCTCCTTGATCCACGGTACAAGGGTAAGGTTGCGGACCTTATCTTGCCGTTGCAGAGGGAGCAGAGGATGAGACATCTCAGGGAGGCCTTGCAGAAAGGTCTGTGCAACGCGTTCCCAGAAACTGGGAGGTTACAAACTCCTGGTCCTGGACGACGAGTTGCTGAGGCTTCGGTCAGTAGCAGAAGGAGCGGTGGGGAAGGTGGACGTCTGACCGATGCGTTCAGACAATTTTTTAGTCCGCAGCCCCAAGGTATGATCGGTTCCAGCAACCATCGCCAGCGTCTGATATACATGGTGCAGGTGCCTACCTAGGGGCAAGGTCAGACTTGGACACCTTTCCCGCCGCAAATCCTCTGGCTTACTGGGTCCTGAGGATGGATCACTGGCCAGAGCTTGCACAGTATGCAATTGAGCTACTGGCCTGTCCTGCATCCAGCGTTCTTTCCGAACGCACATTCAGTGCTACTGGAGGATTTGTCACCGATCACAGGGTGCGCCTGTCCATCGACTCGGTTGATCGACTGACCTTCATAAAAATGAATCAGTCTTGGATCACCACCAGCTACCAGGCACCTGAAGCGGATATAACGGAATAATTTATAATGTCACATCCCTTCAAGACTGCCTATGCTGATGCTGAGTGACTGTCCTGTTATGTTCACTGACTATCCTCTTCCTCCTCCTCAATGATCCATGCCACCACACCAGTGCCTAAGGCACAATTTTTCAGCCCCTGTATAACAGGGGCGTGTACTTACAATTTTTTTTAAAAATGCTTCGCAACAGGTGTGACTGCTGTGCTCCAAGTACAGTATCTGTGAGGGGTTGCAGTGTTGTGGCACCAGCACCAGTACCTAACGCACAATTTTTCAGCCCCTGTTGGGGCGTGTAATTACAATTTTTAGGCAATGCTTTGCAACAGGTCTCATTGCTGTGCTCAGAGTACAGTATATGTGAGGGGTTGCAGTGTTGTGGCACCAGCACCAGTGCCTAAGGCACAATTTTTCAGCCCCTGTATAACAGGGGCGTGTAATTACAATTTTTTAAAAAGATGCTTCGCAACAGGTGTGACTGCTGTGCTCCAAGTACAGTATCTGTGAGGGGTTGCAGTGTTGTGGCACTAGCACCAGTGCCTAAGACACAATTTTTCAGCCCCTGTTGGGGCGTGTAATTACAATTTTTAGGCAATGCTTTGCAACAGGTCTCATTGCTGTGCTCAGAGTACAGTATCTGTGAGGGGTTGCAGTGTTGTGGCACCAGCACCAGTGCCTAAGGCACAATTTTTCAGCCCCTGTTGGGGCGTGTAATTACAATTTTTAGGCAATGCTTTGCAACAGGTCTCATTGCTGTGCTCACAGTACAGTATCTGTGAGGGGTTGCAGGGTTGTGGCACCAGCACCAGTGCCTAAGGCACAATTTTTCAGCCCCTGTATAACAGGGGCGTGTAATTACAATTTTTTAAAAAGATGCTTCGCAACAGGTGTGACTGCTGTGCTCCAAGTACAGTATCTGTGAGGGGTTGCAGTGTTGTGGCATCAGCACCAGTGCCTAAGGCACAATTTTTCAGCCCCTTTTGGGGCGTGTAATTACAGTTTTTAGGCAATGCTTTGCAACAGGTCTCATTGCTGTGCTAAGAGTACAGTATCTGTAAGGATTTGCAGTGTTGTGGCACCAGCACCAATGCCTAAGGCACAATTTTTCAGCCCCTGTTTAACAGGGGCGTGTAATTACAAATCTTGATCTAATAGTTCACAGCAGGGCCCATTCCTGCGCCCACCAAGAGTAACTATGAGGGCCTACAGTCTTGTGGCAACACTGTCCACCACCACCACCACCACCACCACCACCGCCAAAGGCCCAATTTTTCTGCCCTGTTCAACAGGTGCATGCAATTACAAATCTTGATGTAATAACTCACAGCAGGGCCCATTCCTGCACCCACCAAGAGTAACTGTGAGGGCTTACAGTCTTGTGGCAACACCGTCCACCACCACCACCACCACCAAAGGCCCAATTTTTCTGCCCGGTTCAACAGGTGCATGCAAGTACAAATCTTGATCTATTAACTCACAGCAGGGCCCATTCCTGTGCCCACCAGTCTTGTGGCTACACCAACATCTAATAGGGCAAATTTCTGCAGAGTATATACGGCAGGCCCCTACTTTCAAACATCCAACTTACAAACGACTCCTACTTGCAAACGGAAAGAGAAAACAGGAAGTGAGAGGAAATCTACCCCTAGGAAGGGAAATTCTATCCTGTTAGATTTAATTTGGGAAAAAGGTATCTCCTCTCTACTGATGCTTTATCACCAATCCTTGTTTCAATTAAAACCCCACTTTTCCAAAAACATTTGTCATTGGGACGGAAAGTGAGGTGACATGTTCTGAACAGATGTGCAAAGACAGCAAATGTTACAGGGGTGATAACCCCTCCCTATGTTCTCCAAAAAGCTTAAAAATAGATTTTTTTGGGATGGAGCTACACTTCATAATGTACCTGTTCAGATTCTACTTAAGAACAAACCTACAGTCCGTGTCTTGTTTGCACCACCTATATAGTGCTGTTCAGAGTATATAGGGTTGTAGGTATAGGGTTTTATAATATCCATACAAGACCCAAAGGGGCTGGGGTGGGGGGGGGGTGATGGGGTAGCCATGCCATTTTTCTCAAGGATTTTCAGCCATACGGCGGCCAGGACAAGACATGACATTAAAGCCGCAAGTGGTTTTAAATGGCTTATTTTTTTCCTTTACAAATGTCATTTTGTGCAAGGACAGTTCTAAACACGGGAAACACATGCCACTTCACAGGCATACTTTAGACACCCCCCAGGTACCATATTTAAAGGAAAATTTCACTTTTTTTTTTTTCACTTTATGCATCATTAAAACGACTGCTCCCTTTAGTTTTTAAAAGTTCTTTTTGCATTGATATATGTCCCCTGGGGCAGGACCCGGTCCCCAAACCTGTTTTATGACATTAACATGCATATTGGCCGTTGTAATTAGCAATTTTGATTTCGAACGTTCGCGTCCATTATAACGAATAGGGTTCGAAAATTCGCGCGAACTTTCGTTCCGTTCGAAGGTTCTGGTGCGAACCGAACCCGGGAGTGTTCGGCTCATCCCTACTCATGAACCTAACAACTGACTATATACAAATATATACAATATAAGGGACAGGCGTAATACAGGGATGCAAGGAAGGGAAGAAACAAGTACTAGGGCAGAAAGCAGCAGCAGGGCAGAGAGGTTCAGGGTGCAGGATAGATAAGTATCAGGCTCACAGGAACAAGGCTCTAAAAACAAGGAGGCAATCAGAACATTGACGCACTGGGGAAAGAGAGGATAGCCACCTGGCAGCTGAACACAGGTGTAACTGATCCTTACAGCCTGCTGGCTGCTGGGAGATACCTGTTAATGGACACTGGAACTGCAGCAATCAGTCCAGAGCACAGTGCAACCAGCAGGTAATCCCAATCCAAACACTGATAAGAAGTGCAGGGCACAGAAAAAAATCAATCTAACTCACGCTGCTGCACAGATCTCTCTCCTCTCCTCACACGCTGTAACGGTGCGAGGAGAGGAGAGAGCTGAACCGGGCATGACCCTGGTTTGTTTACATCGTGATCCAATGATGGAGCGATCATGTGGTAAAGGGCCACTTTATTCTGCCCTTTACCCCGAGGACCCAGCCATCACAGATGCTTCTGGCTAAGCACCCCAGGGGCATGCCATAAGCATGAGCATGGGAGGTCGTCATGTGATGGCCTCCCAGAACTAGCCGGTCGCCCTGTAGCCGTTATCCAGCTATAGCGCGGTGGGCATTTGGTAATATGTGTTAAAAATGACTGTCAACAAAAAGTTAAATCTCTGAGTAACAACAGATGAAAATCAACCCCTGGCTTGAAAAAGAGGTGGCAGCCTCAAAATTATTAGCTCTGCCCCCTTTGACATCACTTGCAGTTTAGTAATTTATTGTCCCCATCTGCACTACACAGAGCCCAGGTGCTGCTTCCTGCTTCCTCCAGAGGCTGCCTGGTTACCCTGGCTACCCAACTCCACCCCCACAGTGGTGGCACTTTCCTGGGATCCTAGAATTTTGATACAAACTGCAGGAGTACCTGTGACTGGCACCTTAGCATACCATTCATGTGCATGCCTACAAAATGTGAGTGAGTTTCTATTTATGTGGGCTGTGTGCTGTTTTCATTTATCCATCCATATTGACATCCCTCCAGACATCTCTCCTGGTTGTGAAATCCATCTGAGAACTATGATAAGCTCTTTTGATTTTTACTAAATTTGAGTTGTTAATTGTCTTTTCTCAATAAATGTCATGTTACTTGCTACACTAAAGTCGCGTACACATGATCAGATTTTCAGACGGGAAATATTCGATGACAGGCTGTCCGTCCGTTTGTAGGGTTCATCGGACAATTGTTGTTGGATTTTCTGCGGACAAATGTTGGATGCCAGGTTTTAAAATTTTCTGTGGACAAATGTCTGTTGTCGTATTTTCCGAGCGTGTGTACACAAGTCAATCGGACAAAAGTCCAAAGTACAAACACGCATGCTCAGATGCAAGGACGAGCCAGAAGCGGTCGGTTGTGTAAACTAGCTTTTCGTAATGGAGAATAAACATTAGTGTAGTGGCAAATTATGGAATCTGCAGCCTACATGCTCTTCTTCTTTAATGGAATCTGCTTTGCTGGTGATACTGATGGAGTTATTGCAAACTAATTTTCAAAGGCTTTTTTTTTCCTAGTGATATCAAGATTAATATTATTATGCTTTTTTTTTTTGGGGGGGGGGCAAGTTACCACAGCACCATGATCCCGTATTTTTTAAGATCAAAGATACAACTATGTTGGTGTCCCTTGTTAATTTTACATTGTATTTTTTTAAATGAAACTGCCTACTCCCAAACTGTCATTTGAAGTAAAATACATAGCCAAGTATTATTCTCCACAATTTTTTTATTGTGCATTAAAAAAAGAAAACAAATAAAATTAGACATGCTATCTGCCAATAGAACTTAAACAAAAATTACATTCTATGCATCCAAAAATATAGAAAATATACCAAATCAAATCATTATTATTCAACCAAAAAATTTTATAAAAGCCTCATGCATGTGTCCTGCTTCTTAATATAGGGGGTCAACAATACCAAGAGTTGGTGAAAGCAGGGGTCCGTCATCCGGAGATAATTCCGAAAATCATCTGGATTATTCTCCTGGAGCTCCCGTAGAAAAGGCATATGACATAATTGGTCACGATTAATAAAGCAACCAATTTTTGGTCCAAGAACTCCTCCTCCTCCTGTTCCTGGACTGGACTTGGGTCAAAGCAATAACTCTGAGGCCAATAATAAATAACACATTATCTCCTCCGATTCCGCCACATGTCTGGTTGACGAACGGTCGTTCAGAAACGAACTGAAAAGCGTGAATCAACACTCACCAAACTTCTACTAACAGAAAATTAGCAGAAGGAGCCCAAAGGATGGCACTAAAGAGCTGAAAAAACATGTAGTATGTCATTATGTTCATGTTTGTTGGTCGACAATTCCTTGCCGTTTGTATGCAAGACAAAATCCAGGCACACGCCTTCGGACAAAAGTCTGAGGTTTTGTCTGTGGAAAATCCGATTGTGTGTACGAGGCTTTAGTCTGTGTACTCTGCTTTGCTTGCTTGTCTACATTAATATTAGTCTACTGGTAATAATCAGTGAGTTTTAAACCCCTTAATATGTGTTGCAAATCAGATGACTGGCAAAAAAGGTTAAAACTCTTTGAAACAACACATGGAAATTACCCATGGGTTCAGCCTTTACTATTTGTGCAGGTTTCAATACACATGCACACGCTACATAGTGAATTTTGAGGTACCAATGGCCTCTGATCATACAGTCTGCCTAATATATACAATGGCCTTTTTCAACCAGGGTGCCTTCAGGTGGCTTCAGGGGTGCCTTGGCAAAATATTTAGAAATTGGCCCAAAACTCTATAGAAGCCAGTGGGTGGATCAAGCCTAATTTTTAGTTACACACAGGTTTTCATTGTGCACCATGACAGCTTCCAGCCGCCAGTGTCCTAACAACCAATGATGTAATCGGTTGATAAAGAGGACGTCGGCACTTGCCCCTCTCTTTCAGCACCAGGGTCACATTAGCTGAGTGAGGGAGAGAAACCAAGGGAGAAGAGAAACATTAGAATACTATTCAGTACCAGTGTGCAAAGGTGTATTTGCTTTGGAAGAATAAATCACCACTAATGTTGGGTGTCCTACACATGTGGATGTTGCTACATTATTAGTTTCGTTTTTTACATTTTAGAATGGGGTCAGTGGCGGAACTACCGCCATAGCGGCACATGCAGGCGCTATGGGGCCCACAGCCAAGTGGGGCCCGTTGAGGACAGGTGCCGCGGGTGTTCGCGGTGGCTCCGCGGGTGTTCGCGGGTGCCTCTGTGGGTGTTCGTGGGTGGCTCCGCGGGTGAGAGCGGGCGGCTCCAGGGGCGTGAGCGGGCTGGTCAATTAGGGAGCTGGCGGGCGGGGGAGCAGAGAGATGGCATTATCTCTCTGCTGCTGCCTGACTGATAATCAGCTGTCACTGACTCGTGGCAAGTGACAACCCATGACGTGACAATCTGTAATGTGGCAGGTGACGTGGCAAGTGACAATCCGTCACGTGACAATCTGTAATGTGGCAGGTGACTTGGCAAGTGACAACCCGGGACGTGGCAAGTGACAATCCATAATGTGTGGCAGGTGACGTGGCAAGTGACAATCCGGGATGTGGCAAGTGGACAATACGCAACATGTGGCAGGTGACATTCCGCAACATGTGACAAGTGACAATCTGCATCTGGTGGCAGGTGACGTGGCAAGTGGACAATCCACAACGTGTAGCAGGTGATGTGGCAAGTGGACAATCCACAACGTGTGGCAGGTGATGTGGCAAGTGACAATCCATAATGTGTGGCAAGTGACAACCCGGGACGTGGCAAGTGACAATCCGTAATGTGTGGCAAGTGACGTGGCAAGTGACAACCCGGGACATGGCAAGTGACAATCCATAATGTGTGGCAAATGACGTGGCAAGTGACAACCCGGGACATGGCACGTGACAATCCGTAATGTGTGGCAGGTGATGTGGCAAGTGAAAATCTGTGACGTGGCAGGTGACAATCCATAATGTGTGGCAGGTGACGTGGCAAGTGACAATCTGGGATGTGGCAAGTGACAATCCATAATGTGTGGCAGGTGACGTGGCAGGTGACATTCTGCAACGTGTGACAAGTGACAATCTGCATCTGGTGGCATGTGACGTGGCAAGTGACAATCCGGGACGTGGCAAGTGGACAATCTGCAACATGTGGCAGGTGACATTCTGCAACGTGTGACAAGTGACAATCTGCATCTGGTGGCAGGCGACGTGGCAGGTGATGTGGCAAGTGACAATCCGTAATGTGTGGCAAGTGACAATCCGGGATGTGGCAAGTGGACATTCCGCAACGTGTGACAAGTAGGGATGGGCCCGGTGCTCGATGCGAACCCATGTTCGCATCGAGCACCGGGTGTTCGCTCGCTCGGCGAGCCCAGAACTATTTTGGCTGCTCGCATCACGTTCGTGTGATGCGAGCGGCCCCGCAATGCATTGCGGCCGGCGCGGCCGGCGCAGTGCATTGCTGGCTGATGATTGGCCAAGTATGCACTGTGACCCCGCATGCTTGGCCAATCACAGCGCCGGAAACTCGAAGAGCCATAATTGGCTACAGGCAGGACGCCTGTAGCCAATTACAGCTCAGGGGCTTTAGTACACGCCCCCTCTTATAAAAGGCCGCCACGCCGTCTGCGCCGGTCACATGCTGTTCCGGCGTAGATAGAGCAGGATCGTTCTGTGTCACTCTGCTGGATTTAGTTAGAGAGATTTACTTAGAGAGATTGAGTTAGATAGATTCATTTAGAAAGATTGATTTAGAAAGAGGGGCTTGTAGTGTGTTCGTGGCAGGCAGGCACTGGCAGCAAACAGAGCTCCTGTATTTTGTTCCCAGAAGCACCTATAGGACTTGTAGTGTGTTCGTGGCAGGCAGGCAGAGCTCCTATATTTTGTTCCCAGAAGCACCTATAGGACTTGTAGTGTGTTCGTGGCAGGCAGGCAGAGCTCCTATATTTTGTTCCCAGAAGCACCTATAGGACTTGTAGTGTGTTCGTGGCAGGCAGGCAGAGCTCCTATATTTTGTTCCCAGAAGCACCTATAGGACTTGTAGTGTGTTCGTGGCAGGCAGGCAGAGCTCCTATATTTTGTTCCCAGAAGCACCTATAGGACTTGTAGTGTGTTCGTGGCAGGCAGGCAGAGCTCCTATATTTTGTTCCCAGAAGCACCTATAGGACTTGAAGTGTGTTAGTCCCATCACACAGAGCTATATTTTCTTCCCAGAAGCACCTATAGGACTTGAAGTGTGTTAGTCCCATTACACAGAGATCATATATTTTGTTCCCAGAAGCACCTATAGGACTTGAAGTGTGTTAGTCCCATCACACAGACCTATATTTTCTTCCCAGAAGCACCCATAGGACTTGAAGTGTGTTAATCCCATCACACAGAGATCATATATTTTGTTCCCAGAAGCACCTATAGGACTTGAAGTGTGTTAGTCCCATCACACAGACCTATATTTTGTTCCCAGAAGCACCTATAGGACTTGAAGTGTGTTAGTCCCATCACACAGACCTATATTATCTTCCCAGAAGCACCTATAGGACTTGAAGTGTGTTAGTCCCATCACACAGACCTATATTTTCTTCCCAGAAGCACCTATAGGACTTGAAGTGTGTTAGTCCCATCACACAGACCTACATTTTCTTCCCAGAAGCACCTATAGGACTTGAAGTGTGTTAGTCCCATCACACAGACCTACATTTTCTTCCCAGAAGCACCTATAGGACTTAAAGTGTGTTAGTCCCATCACACAGACCTATATTTTCTTCCCAGAAGCACCTATAGGACTTGAAGTGTGTTAGTCCCATCACACAGAGATCATATATTTTGTTCCCAGAGGCACCTATAGGACTTGAAGTGTGTTAGTCCCATTACACAGACCTACATTTTCTTCCCAGAAGCACCTATAGGACTTGAAGTGTGTTAGTCCCATCACACAGAGATCATATATTTTGTTCCCAGAGGCACCTATAGGACTTGAAGTGTGTTAGTCCCATCACACAGACCTATATTTTCTTCCCAGAAGCACCTATAGGACTTGAAGTGTGTTAGTCCCATCACACAGAGATCATATATTTTGTTCCCAGAAGCACCTATAGGACTTGAAGTGTGTTAGTCCCATCACACAGACCTATATTTTCTTCCCAGAAGCACCCATAGGACTTGAAGTGTGTTAGTCCCATCACACAGAGATCATATATTTTGTTCCCAGAAGCACCTATAGGACTTGAAGTGTGTTAGTCCCATCACACAGACCTATATTTTCTTCCCAGAAGCACCTATAGGACTTGAAGTGTGTTAGTCCCATCACACAGACCTATATTTTGTTCCCAGAAGCACCTATAGGACTTGAAGTGTGTTAGTCCCATCACACAGACCTATATTATCTTCCCAGAAGCACCTATAGGACTTGAAGTGTGTTAGTCCCATCACACAGACCTATATTTTCTTCCCAGAAGCACCTATAGGACTTGAAGTGTGTTAGTCCCATCACACAGACCTACATTTTCTTCCCAGAAGCACCTATAGGACTTGAAGTGTGTTAGTCCCATCACACAGACCTACATTTTGTTCCCAGAAGCACCTATAGGACTTGAAGTGTGTTAGTCCCATCACACAGACCTATATTTTCTTCCCAGAAGCACCTATAGGACTTGAAGTGTGTTAGTCCCATCACACAGAGATCATATATTTTGTTCCCAGAGGCACCTATAGGACTTGAAGTGTGTTAGTCCCATCACACAGACCTACATTTTCTTCCCAGAAGCACCTATAGGACTTGAAGTGTGTAAGTCGCATCACACAGAGATCATATATTTTGTTCCCAGAGGCACCTATAGGACTTGAAGTGTGTTAGTCCCATCACACAGACCTATATTTTCTTCCCAGAAGCACCTATAGGACTTGAAGTGTGTTAGTCCCATCACACAGAGATCATATATTTTGTTCCCAGAAGCACCTATAGGACTTGAAGTGTGTTAGTCCCATCACACAGACCTATATTTTCTTCCCAGAAGCACCCATAGGACTTGAAGTGTGTTAGTCCCATCACACAGAGATCATATATTTTGTTCCCAGAAGCACCTATAGGACTTGAAGTGTGTTAGTCCCATCACACAGACCTATATTTTCTTCCCAGAAGCACCTATAGGACTTGAAGTGTGTTAGTCCCATCACACAGACCTATATTTTGTTCCCAGAAGCACCTATAGGACTTGAAGTGTGTTAGTCCCATCACACAGACCTATATTATCTTCCCAGAAGCACCTATAGGACTTGAAGTGTGTTAGTCCCATCACACAGACCTATATTTTCTTCCCAGAAGCACCTATAGGACTTGAAGTGTGTTAGTCCCATCACACAGAGATCATATATTTTGTTCCCAGAAGCACCTATAGGACTTGAAGTGTGTTAGTCCCATCACACAGACCTATATTTTCTTCCCAGAAGCACCCATAGGACTTGAAGTGTGTTAGTCCCATCACACAGAGATCATATATTTTGTTCCCAGAAGCACCTATACGACTTGAAGTGTGTTAGTCCCATCACACAGACCTATATTTTCTTCCCAGAAGCACCTATATGACTTGAAGTGTGTTAGTCCCATCACACAGACCTATATTTTGTTCCCAGAAGCACCTATAGGACTTGAAGTGTGTTAGTCCCATCACACAGACCTATATTATCTTCCCAGAAGCACCTATAGGACTTGAAGTGTGTTAGTCCCATCACACAGAGATCATATATTTTGTTCCCAGAAGCACCTATAGGACTTGAAGTGTGTTAGTCCCATCACACAGACCTATATTTTCTTCCCAGAAGCACCCATAGGACTTGAAGTGTGTTAGTCCCATCACACAGAGATCCTCTATTTTCTTTGCAGAAGCACCCATAGGACTTCTAGTGTGTTAGTGGCATCACACAGAGCTCCTATATTTTCTTCGCAGAAGCACCCACAGGACTTCTAGTGTGTTAGTGGCATCACACAGAGCTCCTATATTTTCTTTGCAGAAGCACCCATAGGACTTCTAGTGTGTTAGTGGCATCACACAGAGCTCCTATATATTCTTCTCAGCAGCACCCACAGGACTACCGACTACAATGACTGGAAGACCGCCAAGGGGAGGCAGAGCGTGCAGAGCCAAGAACACAGGGCAGGCAGGCTCTGTTTCTAGTGGACGTGGCCGTGGCCGTGGACGTGGTCGTGCATCGTCATCAGCACGTGGCCATGGGACACGCGCGTCTTTGTTTTCGACAGCTGGACATGTGGAGCCGCATCATGCTGAAGGCTTGGTAGAATGGATGACCAAGCCCTCCTCATCCTCCTCATCCTCTCTCACCCAGGCTCAGGGTACTGGCAGAGCAGCTGCCAACGCGTACTCAATGGCATCATCAGCCACCCCTTCCCTAGACCCACCATGTCCTCCTGAGGAGTCCCCCGAACTCTTTGAGCACAGTGTTGGGTACATGCTCCAGGAGGATGCCCAACGATTCGAAGGCTCGGATGATGATACCCAGCTTGAGGAATCTGGCAGTACTGTTCCACCAGCTGCAGCTTACTGCCAGGTTTGCTCTAGTGGTGAAGAGGGAGGGGATGATGAGGTCACTGACTCCACGTGGGTGCCTGAAGGGAGAGAGGATGAGGAGGAGGAGGAGGAGGAGGAGGAGGATGCGGCGTCACATGTCCAACGAGGCAGGATGCCCCCTGGAGGCCAGGTAGAGGCCAGCACAGCAACTGTGCAACACCGCAGAGCTCCGCCTGTGCAGGGCGCTGCCTCTGCACGTTATCAGAAAAGTTCTTTGGTGTGGGCCTTTTTTGAGACGAGTGCATCAGATCGCACCACTGCTATTTGCAATATTTGTCTCAAGCGTATCTCGCGTGGCCAAAACATCAGCCGCTTGGGCACCACAAGCATGACCAGACATATGTCGACCTGCCATGCAGCTCGTTGGCAGGCACACATAAAAGACCCACACCAAAGAACTAAGCGGACCTCTCCTTGCTCCTCATCAGCTGGGATCTCCATCCCCACTACACCTTCAGTGCTCTCTGAAAGCTGCTCTGAGAGGACTGAAGGTGTAGAATTAGGTGTGTCACAACCAAGTACTTGCAGTACACCGACGTCCGATTGCAGCAGGCAAATTTCCCTGCCCCAGCTGCTGGACCGTAGAAAGAAGTACACTCCCAGCCATCCACATGCCCAGCGGTTGAATGCTAGCTTGGCTAAATTGCTAGCACTTCAGCTGCTGCCTTTTCAGTTGGTTGACTCGGCCCCCTTCCGTGAGTTTGTTCAATGTGCGGTTCCTCAGTGGCAGGTTCCCAAACGCCACTTTTTCTCACGGAAGGCGATTCCGTCTCTCTACCGGCATGTGGAAGGCAATGTCCATGCCTCGCTGGACAGGGCGGTCAGCGGTAAGGTGCATATTACCGCTGACTCATGGTCCAGCAGGCATGGACAGGGACGGTACCTTTCTTTCACGGCCCATTGGGTCACTCTATTGGCAGCTGGGAGGGATGCAGGACAAGGTGCAGTAGTGTTGGAGGTTGTTCCGCCACCACGCCTCCAAAACTACTGCTACTGGTTGTGACACACCTCTCTCCTCCACCCCCTCCTCTTCTTCTTCCTCCAGTGCTCTGTCCTTGGAACCAGCGGTGCTCCGTAGGCGTACAAGGGGCTACGCAAGTACGCAGGCAAAAAGATGCCATGCCATGCTTGCGCTGGTGTGTTTGGGGGACAGGAGCCACACTGGGCCAGAGGTTCTGGCAGCTCTGCAGGGGCAGGCCGAGAGGTGGTTGACGCCACGTCAGCTTAAGCCAGGAATGGTCGTTTCTGACAATGGCACAAACCTCCTCTCCGCCCTGCGACAGGGGCAGCTCACCCATGTGCCCTGCATGGCTCACGTCCTCAACCTGGTGGTGCAGCGGTTCTTGGGCAGGTTCCCAGGCTTACAGGATGTCCTGAGGCAGGCCAGGAAAGTCTGTGTGCATTTCCGCCGATCTTATAATGCCAGTGCTCGGCTGACTGAGCTGCAAAAGGAGCTGAACCTGCCCAAGAACCGCCTAATATGTGACATGCCCACCAGGTGGAACTCAACGTTGGCCATGCTGCAGCGACTGCACACGCAGCAGAGGGCCGTCAATGAGTACCTTTGCGACTACGGCACCAGGACAGGGTCAGGGGAGCTTGGTTTTTTTTCCCCACGTCAGTGGAGCATGATCAGGGATGCATGCACTGTCCTCTCACCATTTGAGGAGGCCACGAGGATGGTGAGCAGTGACAGTGCATGCATCAGTGACACTGTCCCTCTTGTCCACCTGTTGGGGCATACGCTGCGTGGGATAATGGACAGGGCACTTGAGGCAGAACAGAGGCAGGAAGAGGAGGACTTCCTTGCCTCTCAAGGCCCCCTTTATCCGGACAGTGTTCCTTCTGTCCCACCCATCACACAGGAAGAGGATGAGGAGGAGGAGGAGGAGGAGGAGGAGGAGGATTGTGTGAGCATGGAGGTGGAGCCTGGCACTCAGCATCAGCAGCAGCAGTCTTTTAGGGATGATGTACCGTCCCAACAAACCAGTGGACTTGTACGTGGCTGGGAGGAGGTGGCTGGCGATCATGTCATCCTCAGTGACCCAGAAGACTCCGGACCGAATGCCTCAGCTAACCTACGCTGCATGGCCTCCCTGATCCTGCAAAGCCTGCGGAAGGATCCTCGTGTTCTTCGGATCAAGGAGAGGGACCATTACTGGCTGGCCACTCTCCTTGATCCGCGGTACAAGGGTAAGGTTGCGGACCTTATCTTGCCGTCGCAGAGGGAGCAGAGGATGAGACATCTCAGGGAGGCCTTGCAGAAAGGTCTGTGCAACGCGTTCCCAGAAACTGGGAGGTTACAAACTCCTGGTCCTGGGCGACGAGTTGCTGAGGCTTCGGTCAGTAGCAGAAGGATCGGTGGGGAAGGTGGACGTCTGACCGATGCGTTCAGACAATTTTTTAGTCCGCAGCCCAAGGTATGATCGGTTCCAGCAACCATCGCCAGCGTCTGATATACATGGTGCAGGAATACCTTGGGGCAAGGTCAGACTTGGACACCTTTCCCACCGAAAATCCTCTGGCTTACTGGGTCCTGAGGATGGATCACTGGCCAGAGCTTGCACAGTATGCAATTGAGCTACTGGCCTGTCCTGCCTCCAGCGTTCTTTCCGAACGCACATTCAGTGCTGCTGGAGGATTTGTCACCGATCATAGGGTGCGCCTGTCCACCGCCTCGGTTGATCGACTGACCTTCATCAAAATGAATCAGTCTTGGATCACCACCAGCTACCAGGCACCTGAGGCGGATATAACCGAATAATTTTTAATGTCGCATCCCTTCAAGACTGCCTATGCTGATGCTGAGTGACTGTCCTCTTATGTTCACTGACTATCCTCTTCCTCCTCCTCAATGATCCATGCCACCACACCAGTGCCTAAGGCACAATTTTTCAGCCCCTGTTTAACAGGGGCGTGTACATACAATTTTTATAAAAAAATGCTTCGCAACACGTGTGACTGCTGTGCTCCAAGTACAGTATCTGTGAGGGGTTGCAGTGTTGTGGCACCAGCACCAGTGCCTAAGGCACAATTTTTCAGCCCCTGTTTAACAGGGGCGTGTACTTCCAATTTTTTTAAAAAAATGCTTCGCAACACGTGTGACTGCTGTGCTCCAAGTACAGTATCTGTGAGGGGTTGCAGTGTTGTGGCACCAGCACCAGTGCCTAAGGCACAATTTTTCAGCCCCTGTTTAACAGGGGCGGGTAATTACAATTTTAAAAAAAAATGCTTCGCAACACGTGTGACTGCTGTGCTCCAAGTACAGTATCTGTGAGGGGTTGCAGTGTTGTGGCACCAGCACCAGTGCCTAAGGCACAATTTTTTCAGCCCCTGTTTAACAGGGGCGTGTACTTACAATTTTTTAAAAAAATGCTTCGCAACACGTGTGACTGCTGTGCTCCAAGTACAGTATCTGTGAGGGGTTGCAGTGTTGTGGCACCAGCACCAGTGCCTAAGGCACAATTTTTCAGCCCCTGTTTAACAGGGGCGTGTACTTACAATTTTTAAAAAAAATGCTTCGCAACACGTGTGACTGCTGTGCTCCAAGTACAGTATCTGTGAGGGGTTGCAGTGTTGTGGCACCAGCACCAGTGCCTAAGGCACAATTTTTCAGCCCCTGTTTAACAGGGGCGTGTACTTACAATTTTTTTTTAAAAATGCTTCGCAACACGTGTGACTGCTGTGCTCCAAGTACAGTATCTGTGAGGGGTTGCAGTGTTGTGGCACCAGCACCAGTGCCTAAGGCACAATTTTTCAGCCCCTGTTTAACAGGGGCGGGTAATTACAAATCTTGATCTAATAGTTCACAGCAGGGCCCATTCCTGCGCCCACCAAGAGTAACTATGAGGGCCTACAGTCTTGTGGCAACACCGTCCACCACCACCGCCAAAGGCCCAATTTTTCTGCCCTGTTCATCAGGTGCTTGCAATTACAAATCTTGATCTAATAACTCACAGCAGGGCCCATTCCTGCGCCCACCAAGAGTAACTGTGAGAGCTTACAGTCTTGTGGCAACACCGTCCACCACCACCGCCAAAGGCCCAATTTTTCTGCCCTGTTCATCAGGTGCTTGCAATTACAAATCTTGATCTAATAACTCACAGCAGGGCCCATTCCTGCGCCCACCAAGAGTAACTATGAGGGCCTACAGTCTTGTGGCAACACCGTCCACCACCACCGCCAAAGGCCCAATTTTTCTGCCCTGTTCATCAGGTGCTTGCAATTACAAATCTTGATCTAATAACTCACAGCAGGGCCCATTCCTGCGCCCACCAAGAGTAACTATGAGGGCCTACAGTCTTGTGGCAACACCGTCCACCACCACCGCCAAAGGCCCAATTTTTCTGCCCTGTTCATCAGGTGCTTGCAATTACATATCTTGATCTAATAACTCACAGCAGGGCCCATTCCTGCGCCCACCAAGAGTAACTGTGAGAGCTTACAGTCTTGTGGCAACACCGTCCACCACCACCACCCCCCATTTTTCTGCCCTGTTCAACAGGTGCATGCAATTACAAATCTTGATCTATTAACTCACAGCAGGGCCCATTCCTGTGCCCACCAGTCTTGTGGCTACACCAACATCTAATAAGGCAAATTTCTGCAGAGTATATACGCCAGGCCCCTACTTTCAAACATCCAACTTACAAACGACTCCTACTTGCAAATGGAAAGAGAAAACAGGAAGTGAGAGGAAATCTACCCCTAGGAAGGGAAATTCTATCCTGTTAGATTTAATTTGGGAAAAAGGTATCTCCTCTCTACTGATACTTTATCACCAATCCTTGTTTCAATTAAAACCCCACTTTTCCAAAAACATTTGTCATTGGGACGGAAAGTGAGGTGACATGTTCTGAACAGATGTGCAAAGACAGCAAATGTTACAGGGTGATAACCCCTCCCTATGTTCTCCAAAAAGCTTAAAAATAGATTTTTTTGGGATGGAGCTACACTTCATAATGTACCTGTTCAGATTCTACTTAAGAACAAACCTAAAGCCGCAAGTGTTTTTAAATGGCTTCTTTTTTTCCTTTACAAATGTCATTTTGTGCAAGGACAGTTCTAAACACGGGAAACACATGCCACTTCACAGGCATACTTTTGACACCCCCCAGGTACCATATTTAAAGGAAAATTTCACTTTTTTTTTTTTCACTTTATGCATCATTAAAATGACTGCTCCCGAAAAAACGTTAGTTTTTAAAAGTTCTTTTTGCATTGATATATGTCCCCTGGGGCAGGACCCGGGTCCCCAAACCTGTTTTATGACATTAACATGCATATTGGCCGTTGTAATTAGCACTTTTGATTTTGAACGTTCGCGTCCATTATAACGTATAGGGTTCGAAAATTTGCGCGAACTTTCGGTCCGTTCGAAGGTTCTGGTGCGAACCGAACCCGGGGGTGTTCGGCTCATCCCTAGTGACAAGTGACAATCTGCATCTGGTGGTAGGTGAGGGTGGCAAGTCACACTCTCTGGGCTCCCACTGATTCTGCATTATGGTGAGTTGAACTATTTCATTTTATATAACAGAACAGAAATTGGTTAGAAGGCATGGAGGTCAGCAATGTGTGTTCAGGGGCTGCATACAGTATATTGCATACTTTGTTGTTTAAAATTAATATAAGCTGTTGCCTGGGTACTGTGCCACATGAGTGTGGTAATCTGTTGTTCAATGGCATTAGTTAATTTTTTTTGTGTGTTTGTAGGGGGGCTGTTTGCAGGGGGCGGGGGCCCATACAACATTTTGCTATGGGGTCCTGTGATTTCTAGTTACGCCCCTGAATGGGGTACCTCAAGATTGTGTGGAATTTGAAAGGGTGCCTTGACTGCAAAAAAGTTGAGAAACACTGACATACAAAAGCATATGGGAAGCATTTATACTTCATAAAAAAGACAAAATAGACACTGCTGGTTTCATTACACCCCAACATCTTGCCATAAATTATAACCATTGACTTTTCAGTGATGCTGCTTCTCCGTGATAATGGAGTAAGGATTATTATGATTGCACTTCTATTTCAAGACACATGGATACATTTTACTATGCCAATGATTATCCATCATTGGCATAACACCTGGGCTGTCAAATATATTTCCAGCTAAAGTTATCAGTGTCAGGTTATAATATTTTTTAACTGAAAATAATCATATTGATTTGATTTCCTTTGAGTCTAGAATCCTACTTTCTTGGGAATTGGTGAGAATAGAAATGATTAGCTTTAGGTAAACAATGTCTTTCTTAGCAACTCCGTCTGTAAGTTCAATTAAATTCAGTCCCAATCTTTAGCTGCTTATATATTATATAGATTTTTGACTCTGTTTCACAGATATTATTGCTCATTCACTAACATCCAGTTTTATCTTTTTACCTATTTAGCTTACTGAAGAGGAGTAGTAATTAAATTAAGACGGGGACTATAAATTAAGAAAGAAAATGAAACAGCTGATGCATCTTGCACAATCCATTCCAGACCTATAGCTCAGAATGTTGAAGTAAGCAGAATCACTGCTTCCAAGTGTTTTAGGCATATGATGAATCATTCCAATCAGCTTGTATAGGTTGTTGAATAATTTCCAGCAGAATGTAGCTGTGGAATCGCTGTTGCTGTAGGATGAATATGGACTAGAGGTATGTGTACCTCACACATTTGTACTGGTCTGCTTGATTTAATGAAATACAAAGTGAAGGCCCACAAGTTACGTGGTGGGACATGTGTTGTGTTTTCTTGAGTTTTTTTCTTTTTTTTTTAGGCAACGTTGTTTATTTTAACGTGCATGTTGCACATGTGGTCTCATGTGGGACATTAAAAGGATCAAATTTTAGTTTACTTGAATATATAGAAATGCATTTTGAAGGCTGTGGCATACTAAACCCCTCCTTTGTTACTATTTCTGTTTACTTTTTATTAAAATTGATATTTATCAGTTTTAGTGCAGTTGCCTGGTATTCTCCGGTGGTAATTAGGGAAAAGATGCACACATGAAAGTTAAAGAAATCATAGCCCTGCAGTTTGCAGATAAGAGTATATCTAGACCTGCTATGTAATTTTATATCAAGGTTCAACCTCCCTGGCGGTAATCCCAAGTGTGGCTCAGGGTTAATTTTCAATACCAAAAGTGGTAACCCGAGCCACAATCCGAATATACCTGTAAGTTACTTACCTTGTCCCTACGATCCCACAATGTCCTCCCGCTGTGTCCTCTGGCCGGATTCTCCGGCCGATGCATCTGTCTTCCAGGTTCCATTCTCTGTGAGCGCCACGATTTAGGGGGCAAGTACAAAACATAACATACACACAATACATTGTAATCTGTTAGGATTGCATTACTGTATCAAACCATTTCACCTCAGTTTTGTCCCTAGTGCTTTGTCTAGTGCCCTGCCTGCACTTTTACCATTCTTTCTGCCTCGAAACTTGAGAACGTCCATGGCATGCAAAAAGCGTCCCTTGAGGTGATACGTTTTATACCAGCTAGAAAACAGCGATAGTGAATTCGAATCACTTGCAGAATTGAGCGATAGTGTGGAAATTTGTCATCAGACACTGAAAGTGATGACAGCAACGATTCTGCGACTTAGCTCAGTGATGTGCGAACTTAGTGCTCTATTGACTGTGGTATGGATCAGCGGCGCCCCCAAGATTCCAATTTACTGAAGCATCTGGTATGAAATTAGAAGTTGAACACGAATAATACAATTATTTTTGACCGATGAGGTTATTGAAAAAATAGCTACTGAGACAAACCGATACAAAGAGTAACAATTAGTTACTGCGCATCAGAAGTTTCCAAGAAGCAGAAAGTGGGAACCAGTGACCAAAGATGACATTTGGAAATTTCTGTGCCTAACAATACTTCAGGGAGTGGTGGGGAAACCCCTGCAGAAGTGGTATTGGACAACTAATAAATTACTTGCCACTCCATTCTTTGGCAGGGTCATGTCAGAGTACAGATTTTCCCTGATCATTAAATATTTACACTTCAAAAACAATGAAGAATTTGATGAAACTACTCATCCTGCACTAAAACTAAAGAAAATTTTGGAAGTATCTCAAATGATTATAAAGAATTTCCAATGGAGCTATATACCAGAAAGAGATATCAGCATAAATGAAAGTTGAATGGCCTACAGGGGAAGGCACAGCTGGGTACAATACATTGCATCAAAGAGAGTACGGTTTGGCATAAAATCTTACATGCTATGCGAATTGTCAACTGGCTACATTTGGAATTCAGTCATATACACTGGAAAAGGAACAAAATGTAATCCAAAATACAGCAACTATGGAATGGCAACATCTTCCATTCTTTCACTCATTGGGCCATTGCTAAATCAGGGCTATTGCATAACAACCGACAACTTTGTATTTATTTTTTATTTATTTTTATAATCTTTATTTAAGGAATGCGGCTTTTACAATAGGTAAGAAACAAAAAATCAAACATGTCAAACCAGCCATTTCCATTATTAAGTAGTGATAATAACTTTTCAATCGGGTCTCTGTACCTGAATAAGAGAAACAAAAGAATGAACCCGGTCTAGGTTCCAATACCTCGTTACAGTGAAACATAGAGCTGCGGTCTAAAGACTCTACAACATTTATACTCTATGGATGAACTGGAACCATAGAAGAAACCTCCCAACCATCATTAAACATAGATGTAATGAAACAACCGACAACTTTTATATATCTCCTGAACTTTATGACTTTCTTCTGCAAAACAAAACAGATGCCTATGGAACCGTTAGGGCTAACTGGCGTGACATGCCGCCAATGTTTGGCAATAAGAAACTGAAGACTGGTGAAATGGTTCCCTGGCAGAAAGGCAAAATGATGGCACTTCGATGGTGTCAAAGAAAGATGTGTCCCTAATGAGTACAGTTCATAATACCTCCACTGTTATGGTATGGACGAAAGGTGGGGAAGAAATCATGAAGCCACAAGTAGTGATAGACTACATTAACACCATGGGAGGTGTCAACAGAGCCGACCAAGCAATGACATTCTACCCAGCAATGAGGAAACAGCATAAGAAGTACTACAAGAAGATCTACAGGCATCTTCCTGAGCAATGCTTGTGGACTGCCTACATTCTGCTCAAAAAAAAAAAGATTGAGACTGACTTCATTTGGAAAGTTGCAGAACGTATATCTTTGTGAACCACCAAACACCATCAATGGCTGTGAATAGAGCTGAACGTCGTGCTGTTGCCGTTGTCAACCCAGAACGCCTGACTGGTCATCACTTCATGGACTACATCACATCAACTGAGAAAAAGTCAGCACCTACAAGGATGTGTGTGGTTTGTTGCTCAAAACGAGATGACAGTGGAAAGAAAATCAGAAAGGAAACCAGGTTCCATTGTCCTGATTGTGACGTCGGACTGTGTGGCGCCCCATGTTTTAAAATTTGTCATACCCGGGATGTTTACTAAACCAATATGCAGTGACTAGTAATATTGCACCCTGTTTGGACAAATGTCAGTGTTTTTGGTTTTATTACATTATTGAATAAAATCTATTATTATTATTATATATTTTTTTTTATAATTATTTATAGTTATTTATTATATATTATAATTTATGATTTTGTGTTTCAAACTTTATCCTACCCGGGATGTCTATTAGACTCTTGTTTGGACAGATTTAAGTGAGTTATTCCTAAGAATTACAGGCTTACAATATAAAACAACAAAATGCCATGCAAAACAATGTACCGCTTTGACATTCAAAAATACTGATATAATCAGACCGCCAGGGAGGTTAATCAAGGCTCTTAGTACATGGTATATTATTTGAAACTCAGATTTGCTGAACAGCTTTTTTATAATTGAGCATAAGTGCCCATCTACAATATTTTGATTGCACTTGAAGCGCTCTGAACTATTTTCATGCTAAAAACTGTACATTATAATGACTATAAGTAAGGTCATTCAAATTTTTTTAGGTACTTTAAAAAAATGTTAGTTTAGAAATCGTAAAACCGCTACTCACTTTAATTATGTGACTTTCCAAAGTCAGAAAGTATAACTTTGACATTTTCTAACTAAATATTCCTAATGTAGAAGTACAGACAGACTAGGCACAAAGCTAGTATTTCAAGTGTTACTAAACCCACAACAGTATAATCAGTCATTATATGCAGTAGAGCATGCTTGTTATACTCACTGTGGGACCTAAGGGGTAATCCTGTGCATTGTGTAAAAAGGCTGTTTTATTCTGTCTTCTATGATCCTCCCCTTCTTCCACAGTCCCCAATCCATCTGCTGATAGATACAGAGCCTTTGGTGTCACTCTGCACATGCTCAGTTTGATGTGTATTGCTAGAGTGTTTTTTTTTTTCTTGGGAGGGTGCATGTGATCAGCACAGGGCCAATCAGCACTGTCCAGACATAGGGTCTATAAGCTTTAACCAGACTCTGATAGAGGTCACAAGACTATATACTGCTGATGAGAAAGATATTTGGCAGTTTATATTTACTAAAATAATTTCATTTCCATGTTCTGTGTACTGGTGGCGGCCAGATATAGTGAATGCAGGGTCCTGGGTTTAGTAAAGCAGGCCATAAACAGCTCGAGTCTCGGCCGGTTCACCAGGAACCTGCCAAGGTTCGAACCATGTATGGGCAGGCTGAATGTACCAAGTTGATCAATCGATCAGCTTTGTTACAACCAGCATGCTGGTTTTTACCTGCAATTATCGCTAGTGCCTACTATAGCCACTAGCAATAATCACTGTCATCTCCCTGAAGTTAAGGGTTCCCCCGCCCCCCACCTTGAGCAGACAATGGCTCGGCAGCAATGATTCCCGCATCAACACTGCCTGTGGTTGCAGGAAAGGAATTTTCTCTGTGTATGGCCGGCCTAACACTTTACATAACCACCAAGCCTTCCTTCTTTCAACTGCAGATACATCTTTATTAGGAATAAGCAAATCTAAATGAATGTGAATAAATATGTATGGGGGGGGAATTGTGGCTCAACCGCTAGTGTAAACAACGCCTTATTTAGTCAAATTACTTGCGTCTGTGACTGAGCCAACCAGGGACAAAGAGCTATGCATTGTATTATGGGTTGTTCCAAATTTCTGGTCACAAACCTGCAAAGTTTTTGACCAAACGTTTACAATGCGCAAATTCATAGTAGCAGTGAACCTGAACCTTATCCCTGGTCTTTATTAGGAATGTGTCTTATCTTTTTTCCTCTTGCTGAATTTTTATTCAGAATAATGTCTCCCCTCTGCTTTGTGGTCTAGTATTAGGTTATTATTTTTGTATAAAGGTTTGTGTAAATGAGAAAATAAAGTGTGCTGTCAGCTGCATTCAGCTTGCATTTGATATCAGTTTGCTTATGCTTATGACATCATTCAGAGTTATTTATAAGCTACAGCAAGCTTTGGATTCCTATTGACTTTTATGGGGAGAAAGGTTCTGATGCAAACAAAAGCCAATGCATATTCAATGAGCAGTCATATACTTAAGCCTCGTACACACGATCAGATTTTCCGCAGACAAAGCGCCAGACTTTTGTCCGAAGGAACTTGTCTTGCATACACAATTGTCGGCCAACAAACACGAACGTAGTGATGTACTAGACATACTATGAGCTGATAAAGAGGAAGTTCAATTGTCAGGCGCCACCCTTTGGGCTCCTTCTGCTAATTTCATGTTAGTAGAAGTTTGGTGAGCATTGATTCGTGCTTTTCAGTTCATGCTTTTCAGTTTGTTTCTGAATGGCCGTTCATCAACCAGCCATGTTGCGGAATCAGAGGAGAGAATTTGCTATTATTGGCATTGGAGTTATTGCTTTGACCCAAGTCCAGTCCAGGAACAGGAGGATTTCTTGGACTAAAATGGTTGCTTAATCGTGACCAATTATGTCATATGCCTTTGCTGCGGGAGCTCCAGGAGAATATTCCGGATGATTTTCGGAATTATCTTCCGGATGACGGACCCCTGCTTTCACCAATTCTTAGCATTGTCGTCCCCCCCAAATGCTAAGTCAACAGATACAAATACTCTATCTGCTGACTTTGCAAAATCCATACACACTATCCCTCTTTTGTGGTCATATTTCTGGATGAATTCACCAAAGCATGTAGTGCAAGAGCCTGCCTGATTACCTTCAAATTGTAACGTAGAAAGTTTTTGTGTCCTATTATCTTGATAGGTTATTTCTGAATGTCAAAATGTGCTGCAATTTGGACAGTGTGTATCCATATTTTTTGATTATGACTCTTCTTACCTGTCCACTGGGCTGCCAATAGTGTAAGTAAGGAGGGGCTGGCCAAAGAATCACACATTATTTATGCATACAGCTCTCATGGAAGTGGAGAGGGTTACCTGTCCAAAACATCTAGCATTACCTCCCCCCACCATAATATTTTTAGAATGGGCCACCAGAGGGGGTGAGTAATCAGATAAGCTGACCTTACACTTTTGTCTTTAAATACTCATTTAAGTTTTATACTTATGTTGGCCAAGCATGTTTATGTCAAATCTGCTTGCATGGCAGGACGTTGCAGCCCAGTTCCATCATTAGTAGGATTTTACCAACTGTGGTCGTGATATTGATAGAAAACCTGTCTGGATTGTCCCACCACCCAACTCTGGCCCATATTATTTAAATTATAAGTGCTTTTGCAGCATAGTCCTGCTAGCTGTAGTGTCTGCCACGTGAGTTCTTGTTTCTTGATGTTGGGAAAAACGGCCGCAACTATGATGGAGGAGTCATTATGCAGACAGAGTTCTACAAGTGGCTCCAGAATGGCACCCTAAACTTGCCACCTGCTGAGGAGAATGTTGAGGGCCTCAATTTTGTTTTTGTTGCAGGTGAGGCCTTTGCTCTGGGGGGACATCTTATGAAGCCATTTCCTATAAGGAACCTCACCCAAGAGCAGAGAATATTTAATTACAGGCTCTCTCGTGCCATAAGGGTGGTTGAAAATGTCTTTGGCATCCTCTCCAGTCGGTTCAGGCTGTTTTTAACACCAATTAAATTGGCACTATACAAAATCAACCATGTGGTATTGTGCTGCTATATACTCCATATTTTTTTACGGAGGAATGCTAGCTGCTTCCTTGCCTCAGTGCCAACTGATGCAGACCCTGCAGTGGCAGGCCCAGCTGAAGAGGCTGCAGCTCAGCCATCTGTGGGCTTGATGATGGCTCTAGAAACTGCCCGTGCTGGATTGCCCTCCCAAAACACCAGAGATATATGTCAAAAAAACCTTGATTATTTTGTGGTTAGAGGGGCAGTGTCTTGGCAGCAAATTGGAGCTAATCCTGAATAATATTTTTATTTGATCATAAACTCATATTTAATTTGAACTACTGGTGTCTATGTTTCTTATCTGTATAATAGGTTGTCAAATGGCCTTTTTTTGTCCATTTTAGACAATAGTGCAAATGTACCTTATTTGCTACATGAGGTGACAATCTCTTCAACAGCTAACTATTATGGTGTGCTGTGGGTCTGCTACACACACACATTGTTTTTGTTCTTAATGGATCTAATGGATGAATTTTAAAAACAGAACGGGTGGTCTTTACTCCGGGGTCCAGCGATGGCTGATCTCTTCCGACGTCCAGCGCAGCGCATTCTGTCTCCATGGAGGCACTGAGGGAATCCCGTCTTAGCAGAGGAGGACCGGGCCACTCGTCACCTGACCCCGTCCCCCTCTGATGCAATGTAAGGGGGAAACTGGGCTTCCCCAGTGATGTACGAGTGACCCCGCCCCCTCTGATGTAACGGAAAACTGCGTTACATCAGAGGGGGGCGGGGTCACCCGTACATCACTGGGGAATCCCAGCTTCCCCTTGCGTCAGAGGGGGCGGGGTCACCCTTACATCACTGGGGAAGCCTGGGTTTCCCCAGTGATGTATGGGTGACCCCGCCCCCCCCTCTGATGTAACGCAGGTTTCCGTTACATCAGAGGGGGAGGGGTCACCCATACGTCACTGGGGAATCCCAGCTTCCCCCTTGCGTTGCGTCAGAGGGGGGCGGGGTCAGGTGACGGAGTGGCCCGGTCCTCCTCTGCTAAGACGAGATTCCTGCAGTGTCTCCATGGAGACAGGATGCGCTGCGCTGGACATCGGAGAAGAGATCAGCCATCGCTGGACCCCGGAGAAGAGACCATCCATTGCTGGATAGCAAGAGTGGATTACCACCGCTGGAATCTTTTTTTTTTTTTTTAAAAGGACTTTTCCCAACGGCGTCTGTGTGTTTTTTAACTATCGGCCAGGGTTGTGGGAAGAGACCCTTCTCCTCATCAACATGGGGACATGGTGCTTTGAGGGGTCACAGACCCCCAAAGCATCCTCCCAATGTTGAGGGCATGTGGCCTGGTAGGGTTCAGGAGGGGGGGTGTGCTTTCTTGCCCCACCTCTTTTCCTGCGGCCTGCCAGGTTGCATGCTCGGATAAGGGTCTGGTATGGATTTTGAGGGTGACCCCCACGCCATTTTTTTTTTTAAATTTGGCATGGAGTTCCCCTTAAAATCCATGCCAGACCTGAAGGGTCTGGTATGGATATTTAGGGGGAACCCCACAACATTTTTTTTTTGACCCGGGGTTCCCCTTAATATCCATACCAGACCTGAAGGGCCTGGTAATTGAATTTGGGGGGAACCCCACGCTTTTTTTTATCAATGATTTTCAATGACTGTTCTCTGTTTTACGGGAGCCGACAATTCATTATAGCCGCAAGTGATTTTAAATAGCTTTTTTTCCTGCAAAAATTACACTTTGTGCAGGGACAGTTCTAAGCACGGGAAACATGCGCCCCTTTACATGCATACTATACACACTCCACAGGTACACAATTTAAAGGAATATTACTTTTATTGTTTCACTTTAAGCATTATTAAAATCACTGCTCCTGAAAAAACTGCAGTTTTTAAAACTTTTTTTTGCATTGATACATGTCCCCTGGGGCAGGACCCAGGTCCCCAAACACTTTTTATGACAATAACTTGCATATTGGCTTTTAAAATTAGCACTTTAGATTTCTCCCATAGACTTTTACAGGGTGCTTTTCGAATTTGCCGCGAACACCCCAAATTGTTCGCTGTTCGGTGAACAGGCGAACAGGCAATGTTCGAGTCGAACATGAGTTTGACTCGAACTCGAAGCTCATCCCTAGTTACAATGTAAAGTAGTGAGTGTACAGCTTGTATAACAGTGTAAATTTGCTGTCCCCTCAAAATAACTCAACACACAGACATTAATGTCTAAACAGCTGGCAACAAAAGTAAGTACACCCTTAAGTGAAAATGTCCAAATTGGGTCCAATTAGCCATTTTCTCTCCCCGGTGTCATGTGACTCATTGTTACAAGGTCTCAGATGTGAATGGGGAGCAGGTGTGTTAAATTTGGTGTTATAGCTCTTACTCTCTCATACTGGTCACTGGAAGTTCAACATGGCACTTCATGGCAAAGAACTCTCTGAGGATCGGAAAAAAATAATTGTTGCTCTACATAAAGATGGCCTAGGCTAGAAGAAGATTGCCAAGACCCTGAAACTGAGCTGCAACACAGTGGCCAAGACCATACATCGGTTTAACAGGACAGGTTCTACTCAGAAGAGCGCAACCTTTCTTTCTGTATTTCTGGTTTATGTGTATCACATGTGGTGTTGCTGCTTATATATTTTTCTAGTTTAATGTCCAGCGCAGATTTTCTTTTTTCTATTCTCTACTCAGAACAGGCCTTGCCATGGTCGACCAAAGAAGTTGAGTGCACGTGCTCAGCATCATATCCAGCCCACCTGGCACCAACAACCATACCACATTCAAAGTCACTTAAATCCCCTTTCTTCCCCCATTCTGATGCTCGGTTGGAACTTCAGTAAGCCATCTTCACCACATCTAGATGTCTAAATGCATGTGATTGGCTGGTTAGCAATTTGTGTTACCAAGCAATTGAACAGATGTACCTAATAAAGTAGCCGGTGAGTGTACATTTGCGGTATATCAGATGCATATAAGAAATTATTTTAACAAAAACTTTTGGCATCATAAAAACACAATCATGTACATTTAATGTGTATTTTAACATAAGAACCATCACAATGCTGCCTCTCAGGCTCTTAGGGTCGGATTTACTAAGTATGAAAAGCCACTGAGGTCATGTACTGTAGTTATGTAAACCTGTATGTGCTACGACATCCAATCATTTGCAACATTCACAATTAAATGTTGGAAAGGAACACAGGTTCACTTCACCCCACCTTACACATTAGTAAATCTGTTCCCCTTATTTAATGCTTTAATACATTCAATGCTACAGCCTCTTTGCAGCCACTTCCTGTCTATATGCGCGGGCTCCAGCTTTGGCTCTATATCATTGCTAAGGGAAGATTCTATGATGAAGGCATCAACAGAACATGCCTGTGTATTCATTTTAGCACAGCCAGTTATAGTCGCCACTGGAGGTGCATTTGACAGAATGACAATGCAAAAGCATTAGAGGGAGACAGAGACAGATCATTTCCGTCCTATAACAGAAAGTGCCTGAGCAAAGGCCTTCATCGCAGCAAATTGTTTTTAATCTGCACTAAATAAGTAAATGTTTTCATTTTTTACACCCTTTTTGCAGGTACATAAAAGCCCTGCTGTCAAAGGTGAGCAGGGGTGTTTTGTGCAAATGCATGCACATTGTCTACGAAGTAAAACTTCACACTGTTGTTGGGAAAAAAAAACAGTCCCCTCTGGGTGATCAATGTACATTGCATGGATTTTAACAAACTTTCTTGCAGATTCTTATCTGCTCTGTAGAAAAAGTTGTTTGTTTGTCTATGTCAATGTGTGTTCTGTCCATCAGAGGTTTATACTGACTATTTGTACCTGTGTAGTTAAGGAAGTTGTTAGTACGCATGGTATTCTGGGTAGAATATTCACAGGAAGTGAACCAGTCACCATTTTTACAAGACATTGCAAGAAGCAAGACATGTCTTTCTCAATCCATCGTCATCACCCCTTAGAGAACTTAAAAAGTACGTTTTTACTATCTGATCCTATATTGTATATCGTTGTTTCTGCAATGTATGCTGTATTGTATGCAATATTGTACTTATTGAGGTCTATTTCTGTTATTTTGTAGTTTCACCTGGCTTGTTCTAATAAAACTGAGATCAAAGAAATATGGTATCTGAAGTTATTGGGACAAGAAGTTTAGCTATATGTCCTTGAGACGGAACTATGTGAGGTGTGATGAATCTGAATGGGAACGTCTTTTTCATTATAAATCAGTTGATGCACTTGCAGTGTTCAAATGAGGAAAATGCAGGGTATGAATCCCCTAAAAGTAACTGACCCTTTCTCACCAAAAATTATTTTTTTTTGTTGCAGAGGATGCCTAAAATCTGACTTGTATCTTGGTGCAGAGGTCTGGGAAGTTCAATGAGCCAATCGCAAAAGCAAAACATGATATTTCTCCAATGGTGTACAAAACACCTCCAGGCTGCCATATTGTATTGAATTTTACAGCAAATGACAGCGCTGTCGCTTGAAAATGGATTGAAAAGGGAAGGTAATTTTTAATAACATTCAATTACAATGTAGCTTGTGTAGCAATTGCATATGCTATGTTTTATTTATTTTTTGCTATTTATTTGCATGAAAGTGGAGTTAAGTCAGAAAATCCCCAAAAATTTTTAATCTGGGGCTGAATAATCAGTGGAAGACAGATTTCACACAACTCTCTGCATTGGTAGTTGAATCTGCTTTCTGGATTTTAGCTGTTGCTTTCTTTCTCTGCTTGATGTATCACCAATCAGATTCAATCATCCAAGACAGGTTTGGATCCTATTAGTGGCTACTGTGAAGAAACTCCTCTAAACATAGTACTGACACTTTGTTATATACGGTTTTTGCAAGGGAGAAACAGCAGTGAACCCTGCCCTCTGTATACATGTAAAGGCGTGACTTTTTGCCTTAATTGCCCCTTGGTCTTTTTCATCCCTCAATTTGACACTGGCATTGCTGCTTATGTCTGATAGAAGGATTATATTAGTGTTCATTCACTGTTTTTCAAATGCATATTATCATATGGAATGAAAAAGCATAACGTTGGAAAATCATATTTATATTTTTAGATACCCTGTAAAAGCATAGCTTTAACAGAAAAAAAATCTGCTTTATAGAATGATACATTATCCATAGATAACCTGCTGTTGATACTCATGAGTACTAATGCTAATTCATGAGCCATTACAGAATTGTCATTGTTTGCTCTTGAGAATTATTTTACAAATAAAGAGAGCAATCTCATTGCTGTGTTTTCCCTCTGAAGCTGTTCAGGAATGTATGTACATCATTATGAAGCAATAAAGTTGTAAGTGAAAAGTGTCAGTTTGCCCAGGAGTCCAATTATGCTTGAAGAATTCTTGCATTTTGACAGAGGAAATCTACTGTGACAAGGTTCTTGTCACAAACACATCCTCTCATCCCACAATTTGTCACATCAGAACTAAACCAGAAAACGGGTTATAGATATTATTAATCAGGACAAATCCCCGTAACATCAGACATTTAATGTGTCAAAGAGCATTTGGAATAGTGCATGCAATATATTTGATACCATAAAAAATCCTTTATTTCCAAAGTAGTTCATATAAATCTTTTTATAGTACTATAAATGGTATAATTTTACCAGTACCAGAGATGAAACCAACTTTATAAGGTTTGACATCCATAATTTTCTTGTGACTGCAGGATTCCAGAATAAAATGAAGGAAGACCAAAGTATAGAGGTGGACACAGTAGCTGGATTAAAGCAACATAAAAGAGCAAATTACATTGTTGGACTATGATAATATCTAGATGATAAAGAAATGACCAACCCATAGGTATGGGTCATGGTAATATCAGGATCCTATCTACAAAGAAGGAAAAAAGTCCAGAGATCATAACAATAAATAGATTTTAGCTACAAAGAAGGGCTGAAGAACAGAGATGGATCATGGAAAGTAAAGGATCCTGGATGTCCGTGATGCGTTTCACGCCCTATTGTGGAGCTTATTCATAGCTGAGATAGAAATGGCAATAAGCAAACTCCACAAAGAAAGACCAATACACAGAGATGGAAAATAGCTCAATAATATTCTTGAAAGGTATTAAAGCAAAGAGATGGACCAGCTATAGCTGGATTATATTCACAAAGGAAAGCCAACTCAAAGAGATGTACCATGGCAATAGCTGTTTGACTATATCAACAAAAGGGAAAGCAAAGCAATGGCATTATTATTATTATTATTATTATTCAGTATTTATATAGCACCAACAGTTGGGCCAACACTTTACAATAAAAAGAGAGACAATACATTTACGTTACAATTAACTACAAGAAGGCTAGGAGGGCCCTGCTCATCAGAGCTTACAACCTAACATCTAGAAAATGTTCACAGAACAAGATCAAAGAACACCTGATCCAGAAATAGACTGCAGCACTAGCAGAACTATATCAATGAAGGAAGACAAAAGCACATAGGTTGACAATAGAAACAGCTGGACCATATTCGCAAAGGACATAGGAAGACCAAATCATAGGGCATTAAAAAAGCTGGACAATACTTTAATGGAATAACAGGAAACTCACATTAAATCAATATTCTTTTTATTCATATAAACTAATTTCTATCTCCCTACCCCTCTTGTAAATTTGAGACTCTCAAGAATTTGGTGATCCACAAAGAAAAACCAGCACACAGATTGCGCAGGAGCAAGTTTTAATCACATGGGCATAACCTATAAACAACACATTTATAACAGTGATTATAGTTTATATTTAGTGAAATAGCTGAACAGATGAAAGCATACCCTGAATTTGCGGTAGCTGGAGGATGTTCAGATGGCATTGATTCAGTTGCTTTTTTTGTCATTAATGACTTAAAATTAAACATATTGTATGTTTATATAATCACACATAGGTTGGACTTGATGGACTTGTGTCTTTTTTCAACCTCACCTATTATGTAACTATGATCTTTCAAGGTTCCAATAGACAAAATATGATAGTCAGTTTTTTTACATTGACACTGTACCCACCCACCCTAAACATTCTAAATCAGGGGAAGGCAACCTTTTGAGCACAGTGTGCCGAATTTTCTTTTTCAAAGAATTTGAGCGTGCCGATTTTATAACAAACAAATATCAACTTCACACTCTAAATCACGAAAAGGATTTTTTATAAAGTAAATGCTGTAAACTAATTTAGTAGTGAGAAATTAACATCCTGCACTCTCACGCCTCAGATCAGCCCCGGTTCCTGCAACTTCACACCTCAGATGAGCCCCAATTCCTGTACCTTCATACCTCAGATCACTGTACACCCCTGCACATCTGCCCCACCACTGTAACCCACTGCACATCTGCCCCACCACTGTACTACCCTGCACAACAGCCCCACTACTGTAACCCCCTGCACATCTGCCCCACCACTGTACATCTGCCCCCACCACTGTACCCCCTGCTCATCTGCCCCACCAATACACCTCCTTTCACATCTGCCCCACTGCTCTACCCCCTGCTTTTCTGCCCCAACACTGAACCCCCATGCTCACCTGCTCCACCACTGTAACCCCCTATATATCTGCCCCACCACTGTACCACCCTGCTCATCTGTCGCACCAATGTACCCCCTTTCTCATCTGCCCGACCAATGTATCCCCTTTCTCATATGCCCCACCACTGTAACCCCCTGCATATCTGCCCCACCACTGTACTACCCTGCACATCTGCCCCACCTCTGTACCTCTCTGCTCATCTGTCCCACCACTGTAACCCCCTGTACATCTGACCCATCACTGTACCCCCTGATTTTCTGTCCCACTGCTGAACCCCCTTCTCATTCCTCCCATCACTGTACCACCTGCACATATGCCCCACCACTGTACCCGCTTGCTCTTCTGTCTCACTGCTGAATCACATTCTCATCTGTCCTAACACTGAACCCATCTGCTCATCTGCCGCACCACTGTGGCCTGCTTTATCATCTTCCCCACCAAAGTACCTCCTGCACATCTGTTTCACCTCTGTACTCCCCTGCTCTTCTGTCCCACCTCTGCCCCCCTGCTTTCCTGCCCCATCACTGTTCCCCCTGCTCTCCTGCCCCATCACTGTTCCCCCTGCTCTCCTGCCCCACCACTGTAACCCCCTGCTCATCTGCCCCACCACTGTATCCCCCTGCTCATCTGCCCCACCAATACATCACCTTCCACATCTTCCCCACTGCTCTACCCCCCTGCTTTTCTGCCCCAACACTGAACCCCCCTGCTCATCTGCCCCACCACTGTAACCCCCTGCTCATCTGCCCCACCAATACACCTCTTTTCACATCTGCCCCTCTGCTCTACCCCCTGCTCATCTGGCCCAACACTGAACCCCCTGCTCATCTGGCCCAACACTGAACCCCCCCCTGCTCATCTGGCCCAACACTGAACCCCCTACTCTTCTTTCTCACTGCTGAACCCCCTTCTCATCTCTTCCACCACTGTACCTCCCTGCACATCTGCCCCACCATTGTACCCTCCTGCTCTTCCGTTCCACCTCTGAACCCCTCCTGCTCATTTTCCCCACCACTGTACCCTCCTGCATATCTGCTCCACTACTGTACTCATAAGCTGGGCCCCCGCAGCTGAGAAAAAGTGGTTGGGTGTGATTTTCATTGCGCTGAATACTAGCTGTGGCTTCAAGGGACACAGAGTGCAGGGATTCAGTAGTAAGTGACGTAAAGTTTCAGGAATAATTTCAACAAAGTTCCCAGAAGCTCAACAGTAATTCCACAAATTGTCACCTGATTGTGGTTTTCTCAATCACAGTGAAATCCCTTCTTTCTGAGATTGTTAGTGGCAACCAAGCAAGTCATCTTCCTCCAGATGGTGGGCGGGCTGTGATTGGCTTTAGGAGTGGCCAATTACAGTCCTCCTCCTGGAAACAGGAATCACTCCCCTAGCAGAAGTGCACCCAATCTCTTCCCCATCACAAAAGCGGACGATCACAGCTACAGCAAAATTAGATAACCAATCAATGTTCCCCATCTTTTACAATGTGTGGGGGTGCAGTGCCTTCCCCTCAGTGCAGGTGCGGCATGGGAAACTTCCCTGCTCTGCTCCTTAAAGAGTAAACTGGAAGCCTTGAAACCCTTGGTGTTCAAATTCTGAGGTCCAGAACTTGGCCCACCTCTCTCACCTCTGAACAACAGTTCAGACTACAGAAAAAAGTAGATTTTTAATCAGCATACATGGTCGCAAAATCTATAACTAGCCCTCCATGTTTCAGGGCTTCCTGCAGCCTCTATGTAATATGTCAATATGCCTGCTTTTAATGTTTTGTTGGCAGTTTAGAAGATCCAATATTAACACATATGTGTGCATCCCTATGTGGTAAATAATTATAATGCTTTGCGTTTTTTAATCTTCAAATCAATTTTTCTTATTTTTGCAGTCTGTGTTCTACTGAAAAGATGTACTCACTCATTAATAGCAACAAGAAGTCAGACAGGAAGTGATTTCTCAGAACATTTCTCAAATGAGTACAAAGATTTTTTAGTAAAGTGGGGAAAGAATAAAAACATTATACAGTTTTTATTACTGCGTGTGCCTTCCTGTCACAGTGACCCCTGTTCTTTTTATTCCATCATGCCACAGGGGTGTTACTGAGGTATTTCTGAGTGGAATTACAGACACAACAAAAGTCTGATGGGGGTTGTAAACCTACCCCATTCATTTCAAACACTTGAACTTCAATTTTTCTTACCAACCTGGAAAATGTAATAAATAACCTTACCAGACTTAAGATAGATATAAGATAATGCAATGCATATTTCTAAATTAAACAAATCCATCTACTATTTTTTTCCTAGTACTATCATTAAATGTATTTTTCTTTTTTATGTTTAAAAATATTTGTTAAATTGTAATAGGAGTTCTTATGCAGATTTCATAATACCTGCAATGTATTGCATATTACAATAGTTAGCAATTTCAACCAAGACATACTTTATCATTGAGATAAAAAAGATACTGCATTCAGACCTTTGTTATTTGTAAAATATATTAAACTTTGAAATAAAAAAAAGTCTTATATATCCTGGAGACATATCAATAGAAATGAGTACAATACAAGGTAGGAAAAAACAGACTCAAAATTACAATTCCTTTGAGCTAAAACAAAAGCTTCAAAAGTAATTATATCACCTTACAGTGAACAGGAGAGCAAAAAATAACATGGTTTTGGTTATTATCCAATTTTAAGGCTAGGCAAGCCAGAAAATCCACAAAATGACTCTTAATGCTGTCAATCATTACAGACAGATTTCATACAACTCTTCACATGTTAGTTTGGAAGGTATACCTCCTAAAACCTATTATATATACTAAATCCTAACTACTCTTTATGCTTAAACACTATATTACCAGTCAGATTCATATTTTGAGAGACTTGTTTTACACACCAGCAAATACAAGTCCCTAGATTACTGGAGTATGGACTAAAAAGAGCGGGGTGCCCTATTGCCCTAAAGCAGTGCCTGGGTGAAATCCTGCTCTGCTCAGGTGGGTCGTGTTCCCTATTGCATTTCAGGGCATCATTTTTTATTTTGACCAGAGTGTACTTTGAAAGGCTATGTAAACCATCACAATGAACTTCCCCTATATGGTTCTTTTTGGTCTGTTAAATATAACATTGAAAATGATTTGTTATTTTTCTAACATACGTTCAAAAAAATACCTGTACATCTTGCCAGGAAACAAATGCCGGTATCAGGATGTTGAATGTTTGTTTTGGGTTTGGGTGTAAAAATAGAGGGTACACAGTAGCACTTATATTTGGAGAGTTACATGTCCCCTATAATACCCAGAATTTTTCTTTTTTTTTGGATGAGAGATGTTAAAGAGAGATGTTGGGGAGTCTTAGTGCTTTGAAAATAAAACCATTAATCTTTGACCAAAATTCTGGAATATAATAGCAGGTCCATAAACAGCAAAAAAAATCAGCTACCACATATGGTGGAACATAGACCTAACTTTTGCAGTCTAGCAGGGGTATAGTGAGTTTGGTGAAACTGTTTTACTCAGCGTACCTCTCTCCATCTTTCTCTATAGTACAAATCAGCCCTGATCAAAATCACCCCTCGATTTCCTATTCTCAAACCCTTTAATACTAGAATTCATATCTGTCCTGATGAACAATACTGGTATTCATTTTTTGAACACAAGCCAGGACTGGTCAGAGTTTGAGCACACAAATAAGAACTTTGTAATAACCTCTAAAGACAAAGTGATTCAATTACAGTCCAGTTCTGTTCAAAAAACGAAGACCAGTATCGTGCTTTATGATCAGACATGAATTCTGGTATTGAAGAGTTCAAGAATAGGGTAACATGGGGTGATTTTGGTCAGTGCTTCTCAACGTACTGCTTTGTAATATGGTGAAAGAGGGAGAAAGAGTTGTGTCACGAATGTCACATCTACCTCAATGCAGGTGGTCAGATACTATAACTAGCTACTGTGTGCCTCACCTATAGCAGCCCCCTTTCCCTTAAAACAAGCAGGCCTACCGGTACTTGGTTGCCCCCAGGACTTATACACAATGCTATAGTGCCTGGCTACCATACTAGAACAGATGCAAGCATAGCAAACAACAGAATACTTGCAGTCTAGCAGATAGATAGCATGGTTCTAAGACAGTCCAGGTAAGGCCCCTTTCACACTACCGTGACCTCAAAGTCTCGTGATTTTGCGGACGCAATTTCAGGGAATGCCTGTGTAACTCGCATCAAAGTCGGACCAAAGTAGTTCAGGGCCTACTTTGAAGTCGGCACGACTTGAAGTCGTACTAATATGAATGGTTGTCATTGTAAATCATGGGGAACGACTTGTCATGCGACTTAAGTGGAAAAAGCAAACATTTTGAAAAAAATATATATTTTCTACTTTCTGTTTTAAAAGAAATCTAATTAAATTGAATTTTGACATAAATTTAGGCCAGAATGTATTCTGCTACATGTCTTTGGTAAAAAAAATCCTGATAAGTGTATGATAATTGGTTTGTGCGAAAGGTATAGTGTCTACAAGATATGCTAAGTATCACTGAAAATTGATCAATCCTGATGTACTGACTTAAGGCCCTAAAATGTCGGGACAGTTCAAATACCCCTCAAATGACCCCTTTTTTGTAAATATGACAGTCCAATGGTATTTAGTAAGAGGTATAGCAAGTTTTTTGAAGTTGCAATTTTTTTGCAATTTTTTTGCCTACAATTGTTTGGAAAATTAAGATTTTTTTTCCCACAAAATTGTCATATTAACAAGTTATTTCTCACACATGGTATAGGTAAACTTGCAATTATATCTTTATAGACTTTTCCACAGCCTGGCCACATACAGAGGCCCAACATGCATGGAGCACCGTCAGGTGTTCTAGGAGCATAAATGTCACATATAATTCTATGACTACCTATCACATTTTTGAAGGCCCTGGAGCACCCACCAGAACAGTGTAATTACCCAAAAATGACCATTTTGGAAAGCAGACACCCCAACGTATATTCTTTGAGGCATAATGAGTCTTTTGAACATGTCATTTTTTTCCACAAGTTTTTTGAAAATGTGGAAAGAAAATTTTATTTTTTACAATTTATAAGATATTTCTAACACTTTTAACACAAAAATTATGCCCCAAAATACATTCTGCTTCTCCTCTTGAGTATGGCAATACTACATGTGTGAGAATTTTCCACAGCCTGGCCACATACAGAGGCCCAAAATTCAAGTAGCACCGTCAGGCATTCTAAAGGCATCAATTACACATTTAATTTACTGATGACCTATCACATTTTTGAAGGCCCTGGAGCACCAGGACAATGGAAATACCCACAAAACGACCCAATTTTGGAAAGCAAACACCAAACATATATTCTATGAGGCATAATGAGTCTTTTGAATATGTAATTTTTTCCCACAAGTTCATAGAAAATGTGGAAAGAAAATTAAAACTTTTTTTTTTTTTTTTACACAAAGTTGTCAAATTATAAGATACTCCTAAAACATTGCATTTACACCCCAAAATACATTCTTTGACTCCTCCTGACGATACCATGACAGATGTGTGCTAGATCATCACTGGGACAGATGTGCGCAGATGTTCACTGGGACAGATAATTTTACTGGGACAGATGTGTGACAGGTGTTTTTCACTGTGACAGGACACTGTTTTGGGGACAACTAGCTGGGTGATCAGTGTGTAAAAAGCTGTAAAAAACAGCTCACGCACACTGATCCCTGGCTCGCAGCACAGATCCGCTCTCCTTCTCCTCACTGACAGGCTCTGTGTGAGGAGAAGGAGAGTCGATCGCCTTTCAACAGCTCTCTATTTACATTACATGATGGCTGTGATTGGACACAGCCATCATGTGATCAGGAGGGCCAATCACAGAGCCGGGGGACACGAACGCATCAGGATTGCGCAGCTTCTGACACACGTTCAGGAACGTCCACTCAGAAGGACGAAATGCCCACCCAGCCACTGCAAAAATATTAATGGTTATCATTGGAAAACATGGGGATGGACTTGTCATGTGAATTTGATGTCCAAAGTCGCATGATAAGTCACACAAGTGTGAATGGGTTGTAAATGAATAAAGGGTCTGAAACAGAATGATTGACTTTGGCTCTTGTCACAGGTTCAGTGTACTGGAGTTTTATCCAATAATAATTTGAGGGCCAAAGCCATACAAACGTAATATTTGGAGCAGGCAAGGCCCTTCTACACTACTGAAGACATTATGAGTGTCTGAGAACACTACAACAAATATTCATTCTTGTAGACTGAGCAAGTACAGTATAAACCCTGTTTGATCACCACCTATCAGATAGGACTCCAATTTGTTAATCCTGTTAGCAAATACCTTGGTAAATATTTTAATATCCACATTAATCAACAACATGGGACGATAGGACTTACCTATAATAGGGTCTTTGTAGGGTTTCAGAATAAGGACAATAAGTGCTTCCCTTAGTTAGGAATGGAGTACCTTTGTTTTTTTATGTATATGTTCTTATATTTTGAACAATTAACATGTGATTTTATGATAAAGATTATGTTGCTGCATGATAAAAAAAAATCTTATTCTACATACGATTGGGGACATAGCAGCGCTTGGCTCCATAAGGGCCCACCTTCACTTTTCTATAGGAGCCTTCCAGCCTAATTGCACTTTTCAAAGATTGTTTTTGTGTAGCATAACATTTTTTCCTTGTGAGCTTGTGAAAATGGAGCTCATAAGCGCTTCACTTTTCAAGCCATTATGATTATCCAATGTGTTAAGCAGTATAATTGTTTTGAGTAAACGTGACCTGCCACAACCCATTTTCATAAACCAATGTTTAAAGTCAAAATCCAGGCAAACTGCTAGATATAAAATGTCAACACATATATTTTGTGCTGTTTTGCTATTTTTTTTCTATTTATGTCTATCCAGTTTTGAGATTAACACAGCCCTGCCAGATAACACAGGCACACTGGTCACCTAAATTTTCTCTTTTGCATTAATGGAATACAAGCCTAATGCTGCGAACACACGATCTGATGGATGTTGGCTCAAACTTGTCTTGCATACATACGGTCGCACAAATGTTGTCGGTAATTCTGATCGTCAAGAACGCGCTTACGTACAACACATAGGTCGGCACTACAAAGAGAAAGTTCAATAGCCAGTGCACCACCCTTTGGGCTCCTTCTGCTAATCTCGTTTATATATCATGTTAGTAGTAGACATGTGCAATTTGTTTTTTTTTTTTCGTTTTTCTTTTCGTTATTTTCGTTCATTCGTTTTCGTACGAATGAACGAACGATTCGGAATTTTTTTTAACGAATCGTTCGAATCGAACAAATCCGATTAACGAATCGAACGAATCCGATTAACGAATCGTTCGAATTGAACGAATCCGAAAAACAACGAAAATCCGAAAAAAACTAATTAGAAACAACGAATGTACGAATGAAGAAAATCCGAAAAACGAAAACAGGAACAACGAAAATGAAAATGAACGAAAAAATTTGTACATTCGTAACTTTTTTTTTGTTGAATTGGTAATTTTCCTTGTCCCTTACAATGGTGCTGCTTAACGTGCTTCGAATAGATTGAACGAAAAAATTTGTACATTTGTAACTTTTTTTTTTTTCGACTCGTAATTTTCCGTGTCTCTTACAATGGCGTTGCTTAACGTGCTTCGAATGGATTGAACGAAAAAATTCGTACATTCGTAACTTTTTTTTTCGATTCGTAATTTTCCGTGTCTCTTAAAATGTAATAATAGCATACACATTACATGAAATTATGAATTATGCTCCGATTACGAATCTACGAATGTTATGGAATGTACGAATAAATATGAATGCGTCCGAATTTCGAATAAACAAATAAACGAAAATTAAACTAACGAAAAAACGAATCAACGAAAAAATAACTCTTACGAATGTACGAATCGTTACGGATACGAACACCGACGACTTACGAATGTACGAATCGTTACGAATACGAACACCGATGACTTACGATTTTACGAATCGTTACGAATCAACGGAAACGAAAAAAACGAAACGAAAATAAACAAATTTTTTTCCGAAACGAAAAAAACGAAATGAAAATAAACAATTTTTTTTGTTGTGCACATGTCTAGTTAGTAGAAGTTTGAGGAGAGACGATTCGCGCTTTTAAGCCTCGTGCTTTTCAGATCATTACTGCTCTTCAGTTTGTGCTTGTGGGTTCGTATCTGGTTTTCAGTGCCTGTAGTCAGTTCGCATCTGGTTTTCAATGGGTGCTATTTTTTAGTCCATATTGTATATTCAGTGCGTTCTTGTCCGCTCCTGATTTTCAGCTCGCTCTTCTCAGGCCTTTCTGATTTTCAGTGCGTTCTGTTAGTTCATTCTGAACAGCCGACCGTTTTGAAGCCATGTTGCGGGTACGTACTCATCGTAGAGTTCGTGCTGTGCAAGGGCTTGGTGTTGGGGTTCTTACTTTGACCCAAGCCCAGTCCATGAACAGGGTGGGGAGGAGTTCATGGACAAAGAATTGGTTACTCCAGCGTGACCAATTCTCTCCCATGCCTTTGTTGCGGGAGATCCGTGAGAATAATCCTGATGATTTCAGGAATTATCTCTGGATGACGGACCCCGTTTTTCACCATTTGTTGGCTTTGCTGTCACTTATATTGCGAAGCAGGACACCTACATGCGGCAAGCCATCACTCCTGAACAGAGGCTAGTCGCCCCGTTGCAGTACTTGGCGACGGGGAGAAGTCTGCAGGACATCAAGTGCTCGACAGGCATCTCCCCCCAGGCTCTGGGGATCATTATTCCAGAGACCTGTTCTGCCATAATTCAGGTCCTGCAGAAGGACTATATAAAGGTAAGATTTCTCCTTTAACATCACATTCTATGTATTTAACTGGTGGTTTCGTTATCCTGACTGGGCGTCATATGACGTCCTTCAGGATAACATGCATTGTTTATCAGCGCAGCCCCCCCTCAGATGCCCACACTGGACCACCAGGGACTCCACTAGGACCACCAGGAAAGTGGGCAACATGTGGATGGCCAGGTATGTACACCCTGGCCATCCACATGTGCAAATGATGCCCAATCTGTGCCAGTCAGTGCCCACAAATGGGCACTGACTGGCACCATCATGTACCAATCAGTGTCATCAGTGCCACCCATCACCCAGCAATGCCACCCATCAGTGTCCAGCAGTGCCAACTATCAGTGCCCACCCATGCCCATCAGTGCTCACCTATCAGTGCCCATCCATGCCACCTATCCGTGCCACCCATAAGTGCCCATCAGTGCCGCCTATGAGTGCCCATCAGTGCTGCATACCAGTGCCACCTATCAGTGCCCATCAGTGCCACCTATCAGTGCCCATCATCAGTGCCACCTCATCAGTACCACCTCATTGGTGCCACCTTATCAGTGCCCATCAGTGCAGCCATATCAGTGCCCATCATTGAAAAAGAAAACGTACTTATTTACAAAAAAAATTAACAGATACAAAGAAAAACTTTTTTTTTTAAAAATTTCCGGTCTTTTTTTATTTGTTGCGCAAAAAATAAAAATTGCAGAGGTGATCAAATACCACCAAAATAAAGCTCTATTTGTGGGAACAAAATGATAAAAATTCTGTTTGGGTACAGTGTTGTATGACCGCGCAATTGTCATTCAAAGTGCGACAGCGCTGAAAGCTGAAAATTGGTCTGGGCAAGAAGGTGTCTAAGTGCCTGGTATTGAAGTGGTTAATGTTTGTTATTGTATTGTATTTCTTTCATCATTCCCTAATTATCATGATTGTAATATGATGTGAATGTCCCCTTTATTCTCATGCATGCTGGAATTTTTAAACTTCCCTTTTTGTCCTTCATGCATATTTGCCTTCACTAACCTCCCCAGCATGCTATCCTGGGCCCATACCCACCTAGCGTAGTCACTAAACAATGTATTTTGTCAGCTCCATTGTAGTGCTTTACCCTAAACACCCCCTAAAAGTGTTATTTGTGTGCCTAAATTGCCAGCGGCTTTTTCTTGAGGGTCCCAAATTTATTTGGGACCCTCCCCCCAATCAATATCAATCCTCTATCTGCTGACTTTGCCAAACCCATACACACTATACAGTACCTATGTCTTTTGTGGTCAGATTTCTGTATGAATTCACCAAAGCATGTAGTAAAAGAGCCTGCCTGAATACTTTAAAATGGTTCCGTTTAAAGTTCTGCTCTCCTATTATCTTGATAGGTAATTGCAGAATGTAAAAATGTGCTTCAATTTGTACAGTGTGTATTCATATTTTTGGATTATGACACTTCTTACCTGTCCAGTGGGCTGCCAATAGTGTAAGTAAGGAGGGACTGGCCAAAGTAACACACATTATTTATGCATTCAGCTCTCAATGAAGTGGAGAGGGTTACCTGTCCAAAACATCTCCCCCTTTTTACAATGGTCCATAAGAGGGGGTGAGGAATCTGATAAGTGGACCTTACTTTATTTTTTTATAAATACTCCTTCAAATAAATGTTATACTGATGTTGGCCAAGAATGTTTATGTTTAATCTGCTTGCAATGTTATGTGCAAAAGTATTATTGTTTAGTAGTATTGTGATGTTGGCGGTGGTGTCGGCAACATATGAGTTTCTCTATGTGGACGTGGGGAAGAATGGCCAGATGTTGGATGGTGGAGTCATCGCCCAGGCCGAGTTCTACGGATGGCTCCAGAGTGGTGGCTTGGGATTGCCACCTCCGGAAGATAACATGGCTGGTCTGCCATTCGTCTTTGTCGCTGATGAAGCGTTTGGGCTGGGTGATCACCTGATGCGGCCGTTCCCCATGAGGACCCTCACCCCAGACCAGAGGGTTTTTAACTACCGGCTGGCCAGAGCCAGAAGAGTGGTGGAGAATGCTTTCGGGATAATGGCCAGCCGGTTCTGCCTATTCCTGAAGCCAATCAACATGGCGTAAAATTTTGGTATGTTTTAGATTCTGCCTAAAACATCAATGATGTTTTTGAGTCTTTTTTCAACATCATTGATGTCTTCCTTGATCTTCTGTAAATCACGATTGCACACCATGATCTCCCCTATTAGGACTTGTGCACTTGCACTTGTGAAATGTGTTTCTTCTTCCACAGCATCCACATCACCTAAAATAAAAAAAATACACCATGTATTATAAATATGCAGGCATACATCTATTACCTGAAGCTGTGGTCTCAGATACTCACCTGTTGTGGTCACTATTTCACCCACTTCATAAACCTCTTCTTCCTCCACATCCTCAGGTTGTGGTGTAGGGATTTTCCCTTCTTTAGGAGGTGGGGTCCCTGGTGCCCTTTGATGTCCTGAGTCTTTTCTCCCCTATGTGAATAAAAAAAAAGCACACAGATATTTGAGGGCAGAAATAGTAATATGAAACATTGCTTGGAAGCATCATAAAATTGTCTGTTTTGGCAGAATGGCAGAGTTCCGAACTGAAGACATGATTTTTTCCCTTTCTTAAAGCTGGAATACTTACCTGGACACCAGAATAAACTTTTTAGGGTGTCCCACACAGGTGCTCCAGTGGATACTAGGGGTCTCTACATGTGTAAAGTATCACACATGTAGAGACCCCTAGTATCCACTGGAGCACCTGTGTGGGACACCCTAAAAAGTTTATTCTGGTGTCCAGGTAAGTATTCCAGCTTTAAGAAAGGGAAAAAATCATGTCTTCAGTTCGGAACTCTGCCATTCTGCCAAAACAGACAATTTTTTGATGCTTCTGGTGTCACACATGTAGAGACCCCTAGTATCCACTGGAGCACCTGTGTGGGACACCCTAAAAAGTTTATTCTGGTGTCCCACACTAGTGCTCCTGCGTCCAGATAAGTGTAAAGTGTAAACAGCTGCTGAGGGTCCTCTCCTTACACCGAATCAAGTTTGCATTTCATTCTAGTTACAAACTCATCTAGACAACAATGTAATACACTTATTTGAATACAAATAGGTCTGAACAAATGTATTTAACCTGTATCTGCCAAAAACATTGTATTAGTGGGTGAACGAACAATGTTTACTATGAACGAGTACTGTGCCCACGAACCTGAAAGTTGCCATTTTAAAATTTACAGCAGTAAAGAAAAGCACATTGAGCAGCATGCAAGAAATAATAATAATTGGAACACACGACAACTACTTACTTTTTTGAAGAACTCTCTTGATACTTCTGTACTGATCATGCTCCCTTAATTTCAGGTCTGACCACCGTTTCCTCAATTTATCCTTGGATCGTCATACCCCAAAATTCCTGTGCAGACTTTTCACAACTTCAGTCATGATCTTGGCCTTTCTCACATTTGGGTTTGGGTAAGGTCCATGCTTCCCGTCATAGTCAACCCTCTTCAAGATGTCCACCATCTCCACCATCTCTTCAAAGGACATATTTGAGGCCTTAAATCTCCTCCGGGATTGGGACATTTGTGGCTCTGGCTTTCGTTGTTGCTGCCACTTGTTCTTTCTTCACAATGTGCTCTCCCATTGCGCCGAAAGAAGGGGCGGGGAATATAATAGACAGAAGGTCAGGGCGGGAGTATTTTCACGCATTCACAGTGTATATAAAGCATAACATGCCTGCGTTGTACGTATACGAACTGTGAGCGGAGGAAGGAGTAGTGAAAGCGCTGATCGCTCTAACGAAGGTACAATTTTAACTTGGGGCATCAGTGGCCTATACTGCTTAGAGATTGAGGCCTATATTGGGACAAGATTAGGAGAGTTCACATTAGGGTTTGTCTTGTGTTGTGTCTTGCAGATAAAATGGATCGATACAATGATCATGATTTCCTCCCCAAATTCATTGATTTGTACAGAGAGCTGCCCTGTCTGTGGCAGACAAAACACTGCTTTTATACAAATCGACTAAAGAGGAAGGCAGCACTGGATAAATTGCTTAAATTTGTGAAGCCGCAGGTCCCTACGGCAGAATCAACTATTTGAAGTGCAAAATTGGTGGCCTGAGGAGCACTTATAATATGGAGCGCAAGAAGGTCCAGGATTCCCAGAGATCAGGAGCAGCAGCAGATGACATTTATGTCCCCAGGCTCTGGTACTATGACAGACTGCGTTTTCTGTCAGACCAGACTGAAATCAGGTCATCACTCTCTCTCAACCCTTCCTTCCACGATTCCTTCCACCATCCGACGTCCAACCTGGGCCTTCCACCCAGAAAGAAGATGTGAAGGAGCCCAGCTTGAGTCAGGTATAGCATTGTTCAACATATTTCTCAAAATTGTGTGTGATTGATGAACAATAAACTAAAACTATGTCCCTTTTTCATACACAGGAAAGCCTCAGCCAGAAGGAGGCTGTGGAAAGTGGCAGACAGGAGGTGGCAGGGGAAAGTGGCAGCCAGGAGGTGGCGGGGGTAAGTGGCAGTCAGGAGGTGGCCAGGCCCAGTAGCCTGACCAAATTCCAGGTCCCTCCCCTCCGCCTTCAACAAAAAAGGACCAGAAAGGGGAGGAGCGTGGAGGGGTCAGCACTTGGGTTAATTTGACAGGCTTCTGCAGCCCTAACAACCCCCCCCCCCAGTCTTATGGAGGCCTATGCCTGCATGGCTGCCGACAAAATGCAGGAAATGGAGGCAGGCCAATGCCTCTTTTGTGAGGAACTGATATATATGGCCCTAAATAAGGGTTTGAGAGGCGAACTCACAAGCAAAACCCACCTGTGTGAGTTGGACCATCCTCCTCCTCCTCCACCTCCTTCACCTCCTGCCACAACTCCAACACCAGATCCTGTCGATCAAGAGAGGAGCCATGGAAAAGGGGGCCGCCTCAGTGATGCCTTTCAAAAATGTATTAGTCCTCGGTGCCCAGGGCTGTTAGTTTCCACATCCCATTGGCAGTGTCAGCATCATAAGGTGGGAGATTATCTAGGGGCGAAAACAGACATGAAGAGCTTTCCAGTTGACAATTTACTGGGTTACTGGGTCATGAGAATAGACCACTGGCCAGAACTTGTCCAATATGCAATTGAGCTGCTGGGCTGTCCTGCATCCAGTGTGCTTTCAGAATGGCCATTCAGTGCTGCCGGAGGTTTTGTGATGGATAAGATAGCGCGTCTGTCCATAGACTCTGTGGACCGGCTGACATTTATCAAAATGAATCAGTCCTGGATTAGCAGCAGCTATCAAGCCCCTGATGCCGATGTCGCTGATTAAGTGCTTTCTGGATCTGGAATCTCTGAAAGACTGTCTAGGCTACCTAGCTTTGTGGGTGTTGATTTAATCTGGAAGAAATTTTTTGGTGTAGGTTTCATAAACACAATTAACACCCAAGGACCAATTTTTCTGCACCTGTTTGACAAGTGCATATCATTTACATTTTTGACAGCAAGGTCAATTCTTGCTTTCATTAAGAGTACCTCTATAGGGTTACGGTGTGAAGGCACCACCGACACTCAAAGACCAATTTTTCCACACCTGTTTGACAGGTGCATATCATATACATTTTTGACAGCAAGACCAATTTTTGCTTTCATCAAGAGTACCGCTATAGGGTTACGGTGTGAAGGCACAGCCAACACCCAAAGTCCAATTTTTCTGCACCTGTTACTTCTATTCAAAGTCTGTGAAAGAGACACCAGAATGTATCCAAAAAATCTCTAATCTTGTTCTGAGTGCACTCAATTGTGGCCTCATCATACAAACTGGCTCCCCAATAAAGAAAGTTTGCAGGGAAAATGGCATTTTTATGGCTTTATAAATGTCACTATTGCTGCATCAGGTTCTATACACGGTACAGATGTGCCAATTTACAGGCAGACTAAGGGGACCCCTCAGGCACTATATTTAAAGGAATTTTTAATTTTTATTGTTATTTCTCCTTTTTATGGTTTTGCTTTAATCACTGCACATTTAAAAACGATGTTATTTACAAACTTTTTTTCATTGATACATGTCCCCCAGGGAAGTACCCAAGCCCCCATAACCATTGTATGCTGAATAACTTGCATATAAGTCTTCAAAATGGGCAATTTACATTTTTCCAGCTCGGGTCCCATAGACTTTAATGGGGTTTGTTATTTCTTTTCGAACTTTTGTGATGTTCGAAAGTTCTGGCGCAAGCCGAATGGGGTAGTTCATCCTATATCTATAAATAAACAAATAAAAATCATTAGAGTATGCAAAAAATGAAGGTGAGGTATGCATTAAATGTAAGCCCAAAAAACTTTTTTCATTATGTTTGGAATCATACCTCACTGTATACAGTTAAAGTGATTGTAAAGCTTCAAGTTTTTTTTTTTTAAATAACAAACATGTCATACTTACCTCCACTGTGCAGTATTTGTACAGAGTGGCTCCCGATGATCCTCTTTAGGGGTCCCCTGGCAGCACTGGTAGCTCCTCCCCGCATCATATAACCCCCCTAGGAGAAGCGCTCTCTCCCAGGGGGTTACCTTGCGGGCGCACTCCCGAGTCCAGCATTTGCGTCCATAGATGCAGAATGCTGGACTCGGCCCCGCCCCCTAGCGCTGCGTCATTGGATTTGATTGACAGCAGCAGGAGCCAATGGCTGCGCTGCTATCAATCTATCCAATCAAGTGCCGAGAACCCCGGGCAGAGAAAGAGCACATCTCCGCCGTGGGAAATTCCAGGGCTCAGGTAAGTCAAACGGTGGGGCTGAGGGGCCGGTCACTGCCACTTGTTTTTTTTTACCTTAATGCATAGGATGCATTAAGGTGAAAAAACACAAGGGTTTACAACCCCTTTAAGCAATACATTTTATCTAAAGCTCTTGTAAAGTTTTTCATTAGGAAATCCTTTCAGTAGCAGAACTTCCTGCTGCAGGTGGACAAAAGATACTACATGCAATAAGTAGCGGTGTTGTCAGTCTGCCATGTGCACTTCTTGAAACCCAAAGGCCAACTCAAGAAGTGTGCATGGTAGGCTTACAATGCTGCTGATAACTGTGAGAAGGCAGATTTAGTGTTGTCAACCCAAAACAGTAACTACTGGCAGTATCTCTAGATAAAAAAACTTTGCAGCAGATTCACAAAAAGTATTTATTTATAAAAACTGTATATGGCAAGGTATGATGTCAAACATACTGAAAAATATATTTAGAGTTTAGGTACATTTTAAATATATATTTTTTAAACAACCAGTATAAATACCTAATTTGACTTGGTACAATCATACATGGGGCCATGTTCCAACAGCATTTTCAACATCAATGTCAATGTATCATTTGAATTTAAATGATTGAGTAGTAGGCACTTATGTTTAATGTACACTAGTCTAAAATACTGTTGTGTGAAAAAGGATTTGCTCCCTTCCTGATTTTTTTTTTTTTGCATATGTCTCACACTTAAATGATTCAGATCATCAAACAACATTTAATAGTACACAAAGATAACCCTAGTAAATCCAAAATGCAGTTTTTAAATTATTACTTCATTTATTAAGGGAAAAAAGCTGTTCAAACCTGCCTGGCCCTTTGTGAAAACGTAATTGACCCCTCCCATGCTGAATCATGAATGAACTGTGATTAACCACAATTTTTTGGAAAGCTGAGTTAGATTACTGCCAGACCTGTTGAATCAAGAAATCACATAAATAGCAGCTGTCTGACAAAGTGAAGCACGCTAACAGATCACAAAAAGCCACACGTTATGCCACAATCTAAAAAAAATTAAGAACCTATTAGAAACAAAGTAATGTACATGTATCAGTCTAGGAAGGGGTTCAAAGTAATTTCTAAGGCTTTGGAACTAGGGATGAGCCGAACACCCCCGGGTTCGGTTCGCACCAGAACCTTCGAACCGACCGAAAGTTCGCGCAAATTTTCGAACCCTATACGTTATAATGGACGCGAACGTTCGAAATCAAAAGTGCTAATTACAACGGCCAATATGCATGTTAATGTCATAAAACAGGTTTGGGGACCCGGGTCCTGCCCCAGGGGACATATATCAATGCAAAAAGAACTTTTAAAAACTAACGTTTTTTCGGGAGCAGTCATTTTAATGATGCATAAAGTGAAAAAAAAAAGTGAAATTTTCCTTTAAATGTGGTACCTGGGGGGTGTCTAAAGTATGCCTGTGAAGTGGCATGTGTTTCCCGTGTTTAGAACTGTCCTTGCACAAAATGACATTTTTAAAGGAAAAAAAGAAGCCATTTAAAACCACTTGCGGCTTTAGGTTTGTTCTTAAGTAGAATCTGAACAGGTACATTATGAAGTGTAGCTCCATCCCAAAAAAATCTATTTTTAAGCTTTTTGGAGAACATAGGGAGGGGTTATCACCCCTGTAACATTTGCTGTCTTTGCACATCTGTTCAGAACATGTCACCTCACTTTCCGTCCCAATGACAAATGTTTTTGGAAAAAGTGGGGTTTTAATTGAAACAAGGATTGGTGATAAAGTATCAGTAGAGAGGAGATACCTTTTTCCCAAATTAAATCTAACAGGATAGAATTTCCCTTCCTAGGGGTAGATTTCCTCTCACTTCCTGTTTTCTCTTTCCATTTGCAAGTAGGAGTCGTTTGTAAGTTGGATGTTTGAAAGTAGGGGCCTGGCGTATATACTCTGCAGAAATTTGCCCTATTAGATGTTGGTGTAGCCACAAGACTGGTGGGCACAGGAATGGGCCCTGCTGTGAGTTAATAGATCAAGATTTGTAATTGCATGCACCTGTTGAACAGGGCAGAAAAATTGGGGGTGGTGGTGGTGGTGGTGGTGTTGCCACAAGACTGTAAGCTCTCACAGTTACTCTTGGTGGGCGCAGGAATGGGCCCTACTGTGAGTTATTAGATCAAGATTTGTAATTGCAAGCACCTGATGAACAGGGCAGAAAAATTGGGCCTTTGGCGGTGGTGGTGGACGGTGTTGCCACAAGACTGTAAGCTCTCACAGTTACTCTTGGTGGGCGCAAGAATGGGCCCTGCTGTGAGTTATTAGATCAAGATTTGTAATTGCAAGCACCTGATGAACAGGGCAGAAAAATTGGGCCTTTGGCGGTGGTGGTGGACGGTGTTGCCACAAGACTGTAAGCTCTCACAGTTACTCTTGGTGGGCGCAAGAATGGGCCCTGCTGTGAGTTATTAGATCAAGGTTTGTAATTGCAAGCACCTGATGAACAGGGCAGAAAAATTGGGCCTTTGGCGGTGGTGGTGGACGGTGTTGCCACAAGACTGTAAGCTCTCACAGTTACTCTTGGTGGGCGCAGGAATGGGCCCTGCTGTGTGTTATTAGATCAAGATTTGTAATTGCAAGCACCTGATGAACTGGGCAGAAAAATTGGGCCTTTGGCGGTGGTGGTGGACGGTGTTGCCACAAGACTGTAGGCCCTCATAGTTACTCTTGGTGGGCGCAGGAATGGGCCCTGCTGTGAACTATTAGATCAAGATTTGTAATTACCCGCCCCTGTTAAACAGGGCCTGAAAAATTGTGCCTTAGGCACTGGTGCTGGTGCCACAACACTGCAACCCCTCACAGATACTGTACTTGGAGCACAGCAGTCACACGTGTTGCAAAGCATTTTTTTAAAAAATTGTAATTACCCGCCCCTGTTAAACAGGGGCTGAAAAATTGTGCCTTAGGCACTGGTGCTGGTGCCACAACACTGCAACCCCTCACAGATACTGTACTTGGAGCACAGCAGTCACACGTGTTGCAAAGCATTTTTTTTAAAAATTGTAAGTACACGCCCCTGTTAAACAGGGGCTGAAAAATTTGCCTTAGGCACTGGTGCTGGTGCCACAACACTGCAGCCCCTCACAGATACTGTACTTGGAGCACAGCAGTCACACGTGTTGCGAAGCATTTTTTTAAAAAATTGTAAGTACACGCCCCTGTTAAACAGGGGCTGAAAAATTTGCCTTAGGCACTGGTGCTGGTGCCACAACACTGCAACCCCTCACAGATACTGTACTTGGAGCACAGCAGTCACACGTGTTGCGAAGCATTTTTTTAAAAAATTGTAAGTACACGCCCCTGTTAAACAGGGGCTGAAAAATTTGCCTTAGGCACTGGTGCTGGTGCCACAACACTGCAACCCCTCACAGATACTGTACTTGGAGCACAGCAGTCACACGTGTTGCAAAGCATTTTTTTAAAAAATTGTAATTACCCGCCCCTGTTTAACAGGGGCTGAAAAATTGTGCCTTAGGCACTGGTGCTGGTGCCACAACACTGCAACCCCTCACAGATACTGTACTTGGAGCACAGCAGTCACACGTGTTGCAAAGCATTTTTTTTAAAAAATTGTAAGTACACACCCCTGTTAAACAGGGGCTGAAAAATTTGCCTTAGGCACTGGTGCTGGTGCCACAACACTGCAACCCCTCACAGATACTGTACTTGGAGCACAGCAGTCACACGTGTTGCGAAGCATTTTTTTTATAAAAATTGTATGTACACGCCCCTGTTAAACAGGGGCTGAAAAATTGTGCCTTAGGCACTGGTGTGGTGGCATGGATCATTGAGGAGGAGGAAGAGGATAGTCAGTGAACATAAGAGGACAGTCACTCAGCATCAGCAATCAGCATAGGCAGTCTTGAAGGGATGTGATATTAAAAATGATTCGGTTATATCCGCCTCAGGTGCCTGGTAGCTGGTGGTGATCCAAGACTGATTCATTTTGATGAAGGTCAGTCGATCAACCGAGGCGGTGGACAGGCGCACCCTATGATCGGTGACAAATCCTCCAGCAGCACTGAATGTGCGTTCGGAAAGAACGCTGGAGGCAGGACAGGCCAGTAGCTCAATTGCATACTGTGCAAGCTCTGGCCAGTGATCCATCCTCAGGACCCAGTAAGCCAGAGGATTTTCGGTGGGAAAGGTGTCCAAGTCTGACCTTGCCCCAAGGTATTCCTGCACCATGTATATCAGACGCTGGCGATGGTTGCTGGAACCGATCATACCTTGGGGCTGCGGACTAAAAAATTGTCTGAACGCATCGGTCAGACGTCCACCTTCCCCACCGCTCCTTCTGCTACTGACCGAAGCCTCAGCAACTCGTCGCCCAGGACCAGGAGTTTGTAGCCTCCCAGTTTCTGGGAACGCGTTGCACAGACCTTTCTGCAAGGCCTCCCTGAGATGTCTCATCCTCTGCTCCCTCTGCGACGGCAAGATAAGGTCCGCAACCTTACCCTTGTACCGCGGATCAAGGAGAGTGGCCAGCCAGTAATGGTCCCTCTCCTTGATCCGAAGAACACGAGGATCCTTCCGCAGGCTTTGCAGGATCAGGGAGGCCATGCAGCGTAGGTTAGCTGAGGCATTCGGTCCGGAGTCTTCTGGGTCACTGAGGATGACATGATCGCCAGCCACCTCCTCCCAGCCACGTACAAGTCCACTGGTTTGTTGGGACTGTACATCATCCCTAAAAGACTGCTGCTGCTGATGCTGAGTGCCAGGCTCCACCTCCATGCTCACACAATCCTCCTCCTCCTCCTCCTCATCCTCTTCCTGTGTGATGGGTGGGACAGAAGGAACACTGTCCGGATAAAGGGGGCCTTGAGAGGCAAGGAAGTCCTCCTCTTCCTGCCTCTGTTCTGCCTCAAGTGCCCTGTCCATTATCCCACGCAGCGTATGCCCCAACAGGTGGACAAGAGGGACAGTGTCACTGATGCATGCACTGTCACTGCTCACCATCCTCGTGGCCTCCTCAAATGGTGAGAGGACAGTGCATGCATCCCTGATCATGCTCCACTGACGTGGGGAAAAAAAACCAAGCTCCCCTGACCCTGTCCTGGTGCCATAGTCGCAAAGGTACTCATTGATGGCCCTCTGCTGCGTGTGCAGTCGCTGCAGCATGGCCAACGTTGAGTTCCACCTGGTGGGCATGTCACATATTAGGCGGTTCTTGGGCAGGTTCAGCTCCTTTTGCAGCTCAGTCAGCCGAGCACTGGCATTATAAGATCGGCGGAAATGCACACAGACTTTCCTGGCCTGCCTCAGGACATCCTGTAAGCCTGGGAACCTGCCCAAGAACCGCTGCACCACCAGGTTGAGGACGTGAGCCATGCAGGGCACATGGGTGAGCTGCCCCTGTCGCAGGGCGGAGAGGAGGTTGGTGCCATTGTCAGAAACGACCATTCCTGGCTTAAGCTGACGTGGCGTCAACCACCTCTCGGCCTGCCCCTGCAGAGCTGCCAGAACCTCTGGCCCAGTGTGGCTCCTGTCCCCCAAACACACCAGCGCAAGCACGGCATGGCATCTTTTTGCCTGCGTACTTGCGTAGCCCCTTGTACGCCTACGGAGCACCGCTGGTTCCAAGGACAGAGCACTGGAGGAAGAAGAAGAGGAGGGGGGTGGAGGAGAGAGGTGTGTCACAACCAGTAGCAGTAGTAGCGTTTTGGAGGCGTGGTGGCGGAACAACCTCCAACACTACTGCACCTTGTCCTGCATCCCTCCCAGCTGCCAATAGAGTGACCCAATGGGCCGTGAAAGAAAGGTACCGTCCCTGTCCATGCCTGCTGGACCATGAGTCAGCGGTAATATGCACCTTACCGCTGACCGCCCTGTCCAGCGAGGCATGGACATTGCCCTCCACATGCCGGTAGAGAGACGGAATCACCTTCCGTGAGAAAAAGTGGCGTTTGGGAACCTGCCACTGAGGAACCGCACATTGAACAAACTCACGGAAGGGGGCCGAGTCTACCAACTGAAAAGGCAGCAGTTGAAGTGCTAGCAATTTAGCCAGGCTAGCATTCAACCGCTGGGCATGTGGATGGCTGGGAGTGTACTTCTTTCTACGGTCCAGCAGCTGGGGCAGGGAAATTTGCCTGCTGCAATCGGACGTCGGTGTACTGCAAGTACTTGGTTGTGACACACCTAATTCTACACCTTCAGTCCTCTCAGAGCAGCTTTCAGAGAGGACTGAAGGTGTAGTGGGGATGGAGATCCCAGCTGAGGAGGAGCAAGAAGAGGTCCGCTTAGTTCTTTGGTGTGGGTCTTTTATGTGTGCCTGCCAACGAGCTGCATGGCAGGTCGCCATATGTCTGGTCATGCTTGTGGTGCCCAAGCGGCTGATGTTTTGGCCACGCGAGATACGCTTGAGACAAATATTGCAAATAGCAGTGGTGCGATCTGATGCACTCGTCTCAAAAAAGGCCCACACCAAAGAACTTTTCTGATAACGTGCAGAGGCAGCGCCCTGCACAGGCGGAGCTCTGCGGTGTTTGTACAGTTGCTGTGCTGGCCTCTACCTGGCCTCCAGGGGGCATCCTGCCTCGTTGGACATGTGACGCCGCATCCTCCTCCTCCTCGTCCTCCTCCTCATCCTCTCTCCCTTCAGGCACCCACGTGGAGTCAGTGACCTCATCATCCCCTCCCTCTTCACCACTAGAGCAAACCTGGCAGTAAGCTGCAGCTGGTGGAACAGTACTGCCAGATTCCTTGGACACAATATCACCATGATAACTTCTTCAGTAGAATCAATAACCTTATACTTGACAATTTAACAGAATGTCTGTATTTTTCACACACCCAGCCGTTACTATGCTGCAGGTAAGTAACGTTGAACAATGTAAAAATAATTTAGACATTTGTTTTGTCAATAAAATTTTTCAACTATGTAACTATGTAACTATGTAAGTAATATATAATGAAAAATTGAGTATTAGAGAAAAATCTAAAAGGTGATTATTGATTCTGGAGAATGATTATCAATACTAGAATATTCAATACATCAATAATTAAGAGAACATATCAGATAAAATCAACATGTTATATTTACCCATTCCAAAATGGCTATTAGTCTGGATTTAAGATGGCTACCGGGTTCAGGAATCTCCTTGGAGGTTAAAGCATATTTTCATTCATGGTTGTCAGTCTATCTGGGAAGATGTTTCTCCCATTGTCCCTTCCCCCAGGGTGAGGGTGAGCCTCCTCTCAGGTTCGATCCCCTGAGCTGTCTTTCTCTGACTATCTCTTTTGCTTCTTAAATACCCTCTCAAAACAATAAGATTATAAAACTTGTAATATGTTCAGCCCAAAAGGTATGTGTCCCCTTCCTATTGGCAGGCAGACCCAATGATCATCCCTCCCAGTAGTCTAAATGTTTTTAAGGTAATTTCACCTTCAACCACCAGGTGTCTCACACGTGTTTTGGTGCTGCTCTGTAAATTAATATATTTTATTTTATACTGTGTATTGTACCTTAGTGAAAATATCTATATCTTTAGTATTTGGGAATTCTACTAACCACATACTATCAAATACGCTTAGCCTAATTATTGATTAATCACTTGCATAAAATGGTGATATATATGCATATCATTGTATATCTGTAAAAATTTAGTCCATTTGAAAAGGACACAGGTTTATATATATATATATCAATCAACATCACCTACAATTTTTATCTATCTGGATACTTGTATAATTTGGGTATCTAATCAATATTTGTTTATCTAAACATGATTCAATTCTTATACATTTATATCATGATCATATGTTTGTCTTAATACTAATTTGTTCCTAAAATAATTCTATTAATAACCTTATATTTTCATATGTATTTTTTTATAACCGATTTCATCAACTCATCGGTAAGGATGGGCCCGGTGCTCGATGCGAACCCACGTTCGCATCGAGCACCGGGCGTTCGCTCGCTCGGCGAGCCCAGAACTATTTTGGCCGCTCGCATCACGTTCGTGTGATGCGCGCGGCCCCGCAATGCATTGCGGCCGGCGCGGCCGACGCAGTGCATTGCTGGCTGATGATTGGCCAAGCATGCACTGTGACCCCGCATGCTTGGCCAATCACAGCCCCGGAAACTCGAAGAGCCATAATTGGCTACAGGCAGGACGCCTGTAGCCAATTACAGCTCAGGGGCTGTAGTACACGCCCCCCCCCTATAAAACGCCGCCACGCCGTCTGCGCCGGTCACATGCTGTTCCGGCGCAGATTGAGCAGGCTGTTTCTGTGACACTCTGCTGCATTTAGATAGATAGAGAGATTCACTTGCAGAGATTGAGTTAGATAGATTCAGTTACAAAGATTGATTGACAAAGAGGGGCTTGTAGTGTGCTCGTGGCAGGCAGGCAGAGCTCTATATTTTGTTACCAGAAGCACCTATAGGACTTGTAGTGTGTTCGTGGCAGGCAGGCAGAGCTCCTATATTTTGTTACCAGAAGCACCTATAGAACTTGTAGTGTGTTCGTGGCAGGCAGGCAGAGCTCCTATATTTTGTTACCAGAAGCACCTATAGGACTTGTAGTGTGTTCGTGGCAGGCAGGCAGAGCTCCTATATTTTGTTACCAGAAGCACCTATAGGACTTGTAGTGTGTTAGTGGCAGGCAGGCAGAGCTCCTATATTTTGTTACCAGAAGCACCTATAGGACTTGTAGTGTGTTCGTGGCAGGCAGGCAGAGCTCCTATATTTTGTTACCAGAAGCACCTATAGGACTTGTAGTGTGTTAGTGGCAGGCAGGCAGAGCTCCTATATTTTGTTACCAGAAGCACCTATAGGACTTGTAGTGTGTTCGTGGCAGGCAGGCAGAGCTCCTATATTTTGTTCCCAGAGGCACCTATAGGACTTGAAGTGTGTTAGTCCCATTACACACACAGAGCTATATTTTCTTCCCAGAAGCACCTATAGGACTTGAAGTGTGTTAGTCCCATTTACACACACAGAGCTATATTTTCTTCCCAGAAGCACCTATATGACTTGAAGTGTGTTAGTCCCATTACACACACAGAGCTATATTTTTCTTCCCAGAAGGACCTATAGGACTTGAAGTGTGTTAGTCCCATCACACACACAGAGCTATATTTTGTTCCCAGAAGCACCTATAGGACTTGAAGTGTGTTAGTCCCATTACACACACAGAGCTATATTTTCTTCCCAGAAGCACCTATAGGACTTGAAGTGTGTTAGTCCCATCACACACACAGAGCTATATTTTGTTCCCAGAAGCACCTATAGGACTTGAAGTGTGTTAGTCCCATTACACACACAGAGCTATATTTTGTTCCCAGAAGCACCTATAGGACTTGAAGTGTGTTAGTCCCATTACACACACAGAGCTATATTTTCTTCCCAGAAGCACCTATAGGACTTGAAGTGTGTTAGTCCCATTACACACAAAGAGCTATACTTTGTTCCCAGAAGCACCTATAGGACTTGAAGTGTGTTAGTCCCATTACACACACAGAGCTATATTTTCTTCCCAGAAGCACCTATAGGACTTGTAGTGTGTTAGTGGCAGGCAGGCAGAGCTCCTATATTTTGTTACCAGAAGCACCTATAGGACTTGTAGTGTGTTCGTGGCAGGCAGGCAGAGCTCCTATATTTTGTTCCCAGAGGCACCTATAGGACTTGAAGTGTGTTAGTCCCATTACACACACAGAGCTATATTTTCTTCCCAGAAGCACCTATAGGACTTGAAGTGTGTTAGTCCCATCACACACACAGAGCTATATTTTGTTCCCAGAAGCACCTATAGGACTTGAAGTGTGTTAGTCCCATTACACACACAGAGCTATATTTTGTTCCCAGAAGCACCTATAGGACTTGAAGTGTGTTAGTCCCATTACACACACAGAGCTATATTTTCTTCCCAGAAGCACCTATAGGACTTGAAGTGTGTTAGTCCCATCACACACACAGAGCTATATTTTCTTCCCAGAAGCACCTATAGGACTTGAAGTGTGTTAGTCCCATTACACACACAGAGCTATATTTTTCTTCCCAGAAGCACCTATAGGACTTGAAGTGTGTTAGTCCCATCACACACACAGAGCTATATTTTGTTCCCAGAAGCACCTATAGGACTTGAAGTGTGTTAGTCCCATTACACACACAGAGCTATATTTTGTTCCCAGAAGCACCTATAGGACTTGAAGTGTGTTAGTCCCATTACACACACAGAGCTATATTTTCTTCCCAGAAGCACCTATAGGACTTGAAGTGTGTTAGTCCCATCACACACAAAGAGCTATACTTTGTTCCCAGAAGCACCTATAGGACTTGAAGTGTGTTAGTCCCATCACACACACAGAGCTATATTTTGTTCCCAGAAGCACCTATAGGACTTGAAGTGTGTTAGTCCCATCACACACACAGAGCTATATTTTCTTCCCAGAAGCACCTATAGGACTTGAAGTGTGTTAGTCCCATCACACACACAGAGCTATATTTTGTTCCCAGAAGCACCTATAGGACTTGAAGTGTGTTAGTCCCATTACACACACAGAGCTATATTTGTTCCCAGAAGCACCTATAGGACTTGAAGTGTGTTAGTCCCATCACACACACAGAGCTATATTTTGTTCCCAGAAGCACCTATAGGACTTGAAGTGTGTTAGTCCCATTACACACACAGAGCTATATTTTCTTCCCAGAAGCACCTATAGGACTTGAAGTGTGTTAGTCCCATCACACACACAGAGCTATATTTTTCTTCCCAGAAGCACCTATAGGACTTGAAGTGTGTTAGTCCCATTACACACACAGAGCTATATTTTCTTCCCAGAAGCACCTATAGGACTTGAAGTGTGTTAGTCCCATCACACACACAGAGCTATATTTTGTTCCCAGAAGCACCTATAGGACTTGAAGTGTGTTAGTCCCATTACACACACAGAGCTATATTTTGTTCCCAGAAGCACCTATAGGACTTGAAGTGTGTTAGTCCCATTACACACACAGAGCTATATTTTCTTCCCAGAAGCACCTATAGGACTTGAAGTGTGTTAGTCCCATCACACACAAAGAGCTATACTTTGTTCCCAGAAGCACCTATAGGACTTGAAGTGTGTTAGTCCCATCACACACACAGAGCTATATTTTGTTCCCAGAAGCACCTATAGGACTTGAAGTGTGTTAGTCCCATCACACACACAGAGCTATATTTTCTTCCCAGAAGCACCTATAGGACTTGAAGTGTGTTAGTCCCATCACACACACAGAGCTATATTTTCTTCCCAGAAGCACCTATAGGACTTGAAGTGTGTTAGTCCATCACACACACAGAGCTATATTTTCTTCCCAGAAGCACCTATAGGACTTGAAGTGTGTTAGTCCCATCACACAGAGCTCCTCTATTTTCTTTGCATAAGCACCCACAGGACTTCTAGTGTGTTAGTGGCATCACACAGAGCTCCTATATATTCTTCTCAGCAGCACCCACAGGACTTCTAGTGTGTTAGTGGCATCACACAGAGCTCCTCTATTTTCTTTGCAGAAGCACCCATAGGACTTCTAGTGTGTTAGTGGCATCACACAGAGCTCCTATATATTCTTCTCAGCAGCACCCACAGGACTTCTAGTGTGTGTTAGTGGCATCACACAGAGCTCCTCTATTTTCTTTGCAGAAGCACCCACAGGACTTCTAGTGTGTTAGTGGCATCACACAGAGCTCCTATATATTCTTCTCAGCAGCACCCACAGGACTTCTAGTGTGTTTAGTGGCATCACACAGAGCTCCTCTATTTTCTTTGCATAAGCACCCACAGGACTTCTAGTGTGTTAGTGGCATCACACAGAGCTCCTCTATTTTCTTTGCATAAGCACCCACAGGACTTCTAGTGTGTTAGTGGCATCACACAGAGCTCCTCTATTTTCTTTGCAGAAGCACCCACAGGACTTCTAGTGTGTTAGTGGCATCACACAGAGCTCCTATATATTCTTCTCAGCAGCACCCACAGGACTACTAGTGTGTTAGTGGCATCACACAGAGCTCCTCTATTTTCTTTGCATAAGCACCCACAGGACTTCTAGTGTGTTAGTGCATCACACAGAGCTCCTCTATTTTCTTTGCATAAGCACCCACAGGACTTCTAGTGTGTTAGTGGCATCACACAGAGCTCCTCTATTTTCTTTGCAGAAGCACCCATAGGACTTCTAGTGTGTTAGTGGCATCACACAGAGCTCCTCTATTTTCTTTGCAGAAGCACCCATAGGACTTCTAGTGTGTTAGTGGCATCACACAGAGCTCCTATATTTTCTTCTCAGCAGCACCCACAGGACTACCGACTACAATGGCTGGAAGACCGCCAAGGGGAGGCAGAGCGTGCAGAGCCAAGAACACAGGGCAGGCAGGCTCTGTTTCTAGTGGACGTGGCCGTGGACGTGGACGTGGTCGTGCATCGTCATCAGCACGTGGCCATGGGACACGCGCGTCTTTGTTTTCGGCAGCTGGACATGTGGAGCCGCATCATGCTGAAGGCTTGGTAGAATGGATGACCAAGCCCTCCTCATCCTCCTCATCCTCTCTCACCCAGGCTCAGGGTACTGACAGAGCATCATCAGCCACCCCTTCCCTAGACCCACCATGTCCTCCTGAGGAGTCCCCCGAACTCTTTGAGCACAGTGTTGGGTACATGCTCCAGGAGGATGCCCAACGATTCGAAGGCTCGGATGACGATACCCAGCTTGAGGAATCTGGCAGTACAGTTCCACCAGCTGCAGCTTACTGCCAGGTTTGCTCTAGTGGTGAAGAGGGAGGGGATGATGAGGTCACTGACTCCACGTGGGTGCCTCAAGGGAGAGAGGATGAGGAGGAGGACGAGGAGGAGGAGGATGCGGCGTCACATGTCCAACGAGGCAGGATGCCCCCTGGAGGCCAGGTAGAGGCCAGCACAGCAACTGTACAACACCGCAGAGCTCCGCCTGTGCAGGGCGCTGCCTCTGCACGTTATCAGAAAAGTTCTTTGGTGTGGGCCTTTTTTGAGACGAGTGCAGCAGATCGCACCACTGCTATTTGCAATATTTGTCTCAAGCGTATCTCGCGTGGCCAAAACATCAGCCGCTTGGGCACGACAAGCATGACCAGACATATGGCGACCTGCCATGCAGCTCGTTGGCAGGCACACATAAAAGACCCACACCAAAGAACTAAGCGGACCTCTCCTTGCTCCTCCTCAGCTGGGATCTCCATCCCCACTACACCTTCAGTCCTCTCTGAAAGCTGCTCTGAGAGGACTGAAGGTGTAGAATTCGGTGTGTCACAACCAAGTACTTGCAGTACACCGACGTCCGAATGCAGCAGGCAAATTTCCCTGCCCCAGCTGCTGGACCGTAGAAAGAAGTACACTCCCAGCCATCCACATGCCCAGCGGTTGAATGCTAGCCTTGCTAAATTGCTAGCACTTCAACTGCTGCCTTTTCAGTTGGTAGACTCGGCCCCCTTCCGTGAGTTTGTTCAATGTGCGGTTCCTCAGTGGCAGGTTCCCAAACGCCACTTTTTCTCGCGGAAGGCGATTCCGTCTCTCTACCGGCATGTGGAGGGCAATGTCCATGCCTCGCTGGACAGGGCGGTCAGCGGTAAGGTGCATATTACCGCTGACTCATGGTCCAGCAGGCATGGACAGGGACGGTACCTTTCTTTCACGGCCCATTGGGTCACTCTATTGGCAGCTGGGAGGGATGCAGGACAAGGTGCAGTAGTGTTGGAGGTTGTTCCGCCACCACGCCTCCAAAACGCGACTACTGCTACTGGTTGTGACACACCTCTCTCCTCCACCCCCTCCTCTTCTTCTTCCTCCAGTGCTCTGTCCTTGGAACCAGCGGTGCTCCGTAGGCGTACAAGGGGCTACGCAAGTACGCAGGCAAAAAGATGCCATGCCGTGCTTGCGCTGGTGTGTTTGGGGGACAGGAGCCACACTGGGCCAGAGGTTCTGGCAGCTCTGCAGGGGCAGGCCGAGAGGTGGTTGACGCCACGTCAGCTTAAGCCAGGAATGGTCGTTTCTGACAATGGCACCAACCTCCTCTCCGCCCTGCGACAGGGGCAGCTCACCCATGTGCCCTGCATGGCTCACGTCCTCAACCTGGTGGTGCAGCGGTTCTTGGGCAGGTTCCCAGGCTTACAGGATGTCCTGAGGCAGGCCAGGAAAGTCTGTGTGCATTTCCGCCGATCTTATAATGCCAGTGCTCGGCTGACTGAGCTGCAAAAGGAGCTGAACTGCCCAAGAACCGCCTAATATCTGACATGCCCACCAGGTGGAACTCAACGTTGGCCATGCTGCAGCGACTGCACACGCAGCAGAGGGCCATCAATGAGTACCTTTGCGACTACGGCACCAGGACAGGGTCAGGGGAGCTTGTTTTTTTTTCCCCACGTCAGTGGAGCATGATCAGGGATGCATGCACTGTCCTCTCACCATTTGAGGAGGCCACGAGGATGGTGAGCAGTGACAGTGCATGCATCAGTGACACTGTCCCTCTTGTCCACCTGTTGGAGCATACGCTGCGTGGGATAATGGACAGGGCACTTGAGGCAGAACAGAGGCAGGAAGAGGAGGACTTCCTTGCCTCTCAAGGCCCCCTTTATCCGGACAGTGTTCCTTCTGTCCCACCCATCACACAGGAAGAGGATGAGGAGGAGGAGGAGGAGGAGGAGGAGGAGGATTGTGTGAGCATGGAGGTGGAGCCTGGCACTCAGCATCAGCAGCAGCAGTCTTTTAGGGATGATGTACAGTCCCAACAAGCCAGTGGACTTGTACGTGGCTGGGAGGAGGTGGCTGGCGATCATGTCATCCTCAGTGACCCAGAAGACTCCGGACCGAATGCCTCAGCTAACCTACGCTGCATGGCCTCCCTGATCCTGCAAAGCCTGCGGAAGGATCCTCGTGTTCTTCGGATCAAGGAGAGGGACCATTACTGGCTGGCCACTCTCCTTGATCCGCGGTACAAGGGTAAGGTTGCGGACCTTATCTTGCCGTCGCAGAGGGAGCAGAGGATGAGACATCTCAGGGAGGCCTTGCAGAAAGGTCTGTGCAACGCGTTCCCAGAAACTGGAGGCTACAAACTCCTGGTCCTGGGCGACGAGTTGCTGAGGCTTCGGTCAGTGGCAGAAGGAGCGGTGGGGAAGGTGGACGTCTGACCGATGCGTTCAGACAATTTTTTAGTCCGCAGCCCCAAGGTATGATCGGTTCCAGCAACCATCGCCAGCGTCTGATATACATGGTGCAGGAATACCTTGGGGCAAGGTCAGACTTGGACACCTTTCCCACCGAAAATCCTCTGGCTTACTGGGTCCTGAGGATGGATCACTGGCCAGAGCTTGCACAGTATGCAATTGAGCTACTGGCCTGTCCTGCCTCCAGCGTTCTTTCCGAACGCACATTCAGTGCTGCTGGAGGATTTGTGACTGATCATAGGGTGCGCCTGTCCACCGCCTCGGTTGATCGACTGACATTCATCAAAATGAATCAGTCTTGGATCACCACCAGCTACCAGGCACCTGAGGCGGATATAACCGAATAATTTTTAATGTCACATCCCTTCAAGACTGCCTATGCTGATGCTGAGTGACTGTCCTCTTATGTTCACTGACTATCCTCTTCCTCCTCCTCAATGATCCATGCCACAGCACCAGTGCCTAAGGCACAATTTTTCAGCCCCTGTTTAACAGGGGCGTGTACTTACAATTTTTTAAAAAAATGCTTCGCAACACGTGTGACTGCTGTGCTCCAAGTACAGTCTCTGTGAGGGCCGTGTTGCAGTGTTGTGGCACCAGCACCAGTGCCTAAGGCACAATTTTTCAGCCCCTGTTTAACAGGGGCGTGTACTTACAATTTTTTAAAAAAATGCTTCGCAACACGTGTGACTGCTGTGCTCCAAGTACAGTCTCTGTGAGGGCCGTGTTGCAGTGTTGTGGCACCAGCACCAGTGCCTAAGGCACAATTTTTCAGCCCCTGTTTAACAGGGGCGTGTACTTACAATTTTTTAAAAAAATGCTTCGCAACACGTGTGACTGCTGTGCTCCAAGTACAGTATCTGTGAGGGCCGGGTTGCAGTGTTGTGGCACCAGCACCAGTGCCTAAGGCACAATTTTTCAGCCCCTGTTTAACAGGGGCGTGTACTTACAATTTTTTAAAAAATGCTTCGCAACACGTGTGACTGCTGTGCTCCAAGTACAGTCTCTGTGAGGGGTTGCAGTGTTGTGGCACCAGCACCAGTGCCTAAGGCACAATTTTTCAGCCCCTGTTTAACAGGGGCGGGTAATTACAAATCTTGATCTAATAGTTCACAGCAGGGCCCATTCCTGCGCCCACCAAGAGTAACTATGAGGGCCTGCAGTCTTGTGGCAACACCGTCCACCACCACCGCCAAAGGCCCAATTTTTCTGCCCTGTTCATCAGGTGCTTGCAATTACAAATCTTGATCTAATAACTCACAGCAGGGCCCATTCCTGCGCCCACCAAGAGTAACTATGAGGGCCTACAGTCTTGTGGCAACACCGTCCACCACCACCGCCAAAGGCCCAATTTTTCTGCCCTGTTCATCAGGTGCTTGCAATTACAAATCTTGATCTAATAACTCACAGCAGGGCCCATTCCTGCGCCCACCAAGAGTAACTGTGAGAGCTTACAGTCTTGTGGCAAAACCGTCCACCACCACCACCACCACCACCCCCAATTTTTCTGCCCTGTTCAACAGGTGCATGCAATTACAAATCTTGATCTATTAACTCACAGCAGGGCCCATTCCTGTGCCCACCAGTCTTGTGGCTACACCAACATCTAATAGGGCAAATTTCTGCAGAGTATATACGCCAGGCCCCTACTTTCAAACATCCAACTTACAAACGACTCCTACTTGCAAATGGAAAGAGAAAACAGGAAGTGAGAGGAAATCTACCCCTAGGAAGGGAAATTCTATCCTGTTAGATTTAATTTGGGAAAAAGGTATCTCCTCTCTACTGATACTTTATCACCAATCCTTGTTTCAATTAAAACCCCACTTTTCCAAAAACATTTGTCATTGGGACGGAAAGTGAGGTGACATGTTCTGAACAGATGTGCAAAGACAGCAAATGTTACAGGGGTGATAACCCCTCCCTATGTTCTCCAAAAAGCTTAAAAATAGATTTTTTTGGGATGGAGCTACACTTCATAATGTACCTGTTCAGATTCTACTTAAGATCAAACCTAAAGCCGCAAGTGGTTTTAAATGGCTTCTTTTTTTTCCTTTACAAATGTCATTTTGTGCAAGGACAGTTCTAAACACGGGAAACACATGCCACTTCACAGGCATACTTTGGACACCCCCCAGGTACCATATTTAAAGGAAAATGTCACTTTTTTTTTTTTTTCACTTTATGCATCATTAAAATGACTGCTCCCGAAAAAACGTTAGTTTTTAAAAGTTCTTTTTGCATTGATATATGTCCCCTGGGGCAGGACCCGGGTCCCCAAACCTGTTTTATGACATTAACATGCATATTGGCCGTTGTAATTAGCACTTTTGATTTCGAACGTTCGCGTCCATTATAACGTATAGGGTTCGAAAATTCGCGCGAACTTTCGGTCCGTTCGAAGGTTCTGGTTCGAACCGAACCCGGGGTGTTCGGCTCATCCCTACTCATCGGATACTAAAATTATAGTTTTCTTTTGTGACCTACACATATCACATATACTTTGAATGATTTATATTCACTGTACTTTGAATATATATATATATATTGAAAATATGTCTGTTTTGCCTCTACTTTTAAAACCATGTTTTGAAATGGACTTTGAACAGTCCAATAAATGTTTTAGATAGCTTAGCTGTGTCCACAATTTCCTAAGACTTCACACAATAGGTTTTGTCGGACAAGGTGTCAGCTATTGAATTTTGTCTTCATGGTTGTAAATTGTCCAAACAGTCTTTACTTGAGCACAAAGGTTTCTTCCCAGTCACGGAACACCTCCAAGTGATGATACCTAGTAAGTTTGGCCTTCTCAAACTAATCAACAAAATAAGTACACACCTTTTTGTTTGGTGACAAAGGGTACCATTGTTTCTGTTTTCTTTCTGGCTCAATACAGGCTTGTAAAACTTACAAGGTGGTTGGAGTAATTAACGGCTTGGGTTACATGAGTTTCTATTGTGTCTTAAAAGTCTTCAATAGTTCAGTTATTGTGACCTCACAGTTCACGTGTCTTTTTGAAATTATACATTTCTGTCAGTGAATAGGAAATATATTTCTTCAAAAATTCACAACAGTAGGAAGATGAGCCCACAGAGAGGGGAGAACAGTGGTAAACAACGAATTGGCGGTCATGTTCCTCCAGCCGAAGCATGCTGCAAATTTGTGTCCAGTGATAATGAGGATGGAGGGGATGATGAGGTCACTGACACGACTTGGGTGCTGGATAGAGCATAGGAAGAAAATGAGAGTGAGGCACAACCCCAAAGAGGCAGCACTCATGGAAGAGTAGTGAGCAGCCATCCTGTTCCCCTAGATTGTGGAGCTGTTATCTCCTGGCCTTCCCACAGCTCAGCTGTTTGGGCCTTTTTTAGCACATTTGCAGCCTATGACACTGTTGCAATTTGCAAACTTTGCCTCAAGCACATCAAGTGTGGCAAAAACACCAGTCATTTGTATACAACATGCTTGACAAGGCATTTAACCTTCCACCACTCAGCCTGAGCACCTTAGAGCCTCACCTTTCCATTCTACCCCTGCTATACTTCATGACCTCTCAGCAGCCTCCACTGACAGGGATGATGGTATAGCGCAGGGTGTCCCAGGTCCTTGCAGCATTTCTGCCAGCAGCACACCACCAGCTGTAAACTACAGCAGGCAAATTTTTCTGCCCCATCTGCTGTAGCAAAAAAAAATAATACAGTCACTGCCACCCACATGCCCAGCATCTAAATTCAAACTTGTCAAAGCTGCTGACTTTACAACTGCTGCCTTTCTGTCTGATGAATTCTGCCCCCTTCTGTGAATTTGCAGAATGTGCTGTACCAGGATGGCAGGTTCCAGTCACTATTTCTTTTCATGTAAGGTTATTTCAGATTATGCCTGTATGAGGCTAAACATGTCGGGACTCGGTTAGCTGTTACCACTGCGTTGCCAGTAGACCACTATATGCTTTTACATGTCGTTTTAAATGTGAGTACCCATTTTTATATGCTTTGTCAAAATAAATCCCCTATGGTATTACACTATGTGGCTCCATTTTTCTCTTTATCGGTCCCACTAATTTGAGTACTACCAGTGGCATAACATCCATCATCCCTCCCTCCTGAGAGTTCTTTGGATATATCCAGTGAAGGATCTTGTCGTTTGGCACCATCCCCAAGTAGATGCTCCCACGGGTGTAGTGACACCAACTGCCTTTTGTGACTCATACGGCGTAAGCCTATCTGAGTTCACGCTATCTGGTAAGTGCATTCCCAAGAGATGGTGGACTGCAACAGACAACTTGCACCAAGTCACCTGTTATATATTTCTCAACGCACCGATGTTGAATTTATGTCACTATTAGGTGGTGTTTTTTGCTTAGATCACTATTTTGTAACACACATTGCTATATGGTTTTGTTTATATGGTGATATATATTCAAGATTTTTCTACTGTCATATTTATTGTATATGTGATCTATGCAATTATGTGATTAGTAGGTCTACCAAACCTTTCCATATATATGATCTTTTGATTCACAATCCATTTGATTTATCATATTTGTTTGTTCACTATTTTCAGTGACACACATTCATATTGTAATTTTTATTTTTGGATACTGTATCATTATTTAGTATCATCACTTTTAGACATTGATTGTTATTTTCGTGCTCTATGAGCGCCGCACTTTTTTATATTTAAATTTTATTCACTCATTACAGTTACCTGTTGTGCAGGCCGCTAGTATACATACATTTTTCAATATCTTTATAAGACAGCGCAGTTTTTTTTTCCTTTTGCACTATTCACTATTCCAGCTCTCTACCATCACATGGAAGGCAATGCTGTGGCATCGTTGGGCAAGGCAGTCAGCCACAAAAAACATGTTACTGCTGACATGTGGTCCAGCAAGCATGTTCAGAGACAATATATTTAATTTGCAGCACACTGGGTAACTCTGCTGGCAACTTGGAAGGATGCAGGGCAGAGCTCAGTGCTGCAGCATGTTGTGCTGCTACATCTCCACCCCCTCCTCCTCCTCCTCCATGCCCTCCTCTAGTGATTTGTCCCATGAAGTACAAGTACCCCCTAAGCTTTCAAGGGGCTATTCAATGAGTCAGGCTGAAAGGTGCCTTTCAGTGCTTCAGATGGTCTGTCTAGGGCACAGGAGTCACACAGGAGCAGAGATGCTGGCAGCTCTGCAGGGGCAGGCCCAGTGGTGGTTCACGCCATGCATCAGTAACACAATCCCTGTTGTGTTTTTGCTGGAGCAGACTCTGCATTGCATTATGGACGGGGCATTCGAAGCAGAGCAGTGGGAGGAAGGGGAGGACTTCCTTTCCATCTCAAGGTCCGCTTTATGCATATACCATTCTTCCTATGCCAAACACACAAGAGGAGAGGGAGGAGGAGGATTCTGGAAGCTTTGGAGGCATTGAAGCAGAGCAAGACATATGACAACCCTTAACAGATGATTTTCTATCGCCAGAACCCTTTGGAGTAGTACGTGGCTGGGAGGAGGCAGTTCCAGATACTGTAATGCTCAGTGACCCGAGGAGTCTGCTTTTAATGCCTCCGCAAACTTGTGGTGCATGGGCTCCCCTCATTCTTCAAAGCCTGTGAAAGGACCCGAGAATACGTGGCATCAAGGAGAAGGATCGCTATTGATTGGCAACCCTCATTGACCACCAGGACAATGGGAAAGTCTTGGAACTCATCCCATCCCCACAGAGGGAGCTGATGAAATCTCTTGAGGACACCTTAAAGTAGAGTTTTGGATGAAATATGACTAAAAATACCCCTAGAATACTCATGTCTACTGCAATGTAACAAAGGTATGCTGTAAACTATGCCCATTTTTTTTATTAGTGCAGCATCATTTTCTTACTTTGTGAAGTTTCTGCACAGCACAGCCATCTCCAGTGTGGACATCTGAAGCCACAGTGTCCTTCTTCCTGGATTCCTTGCATGCTGGCTACCCAGCATGCACCTGCTGATCTCGTGCATGTGCAGTGTGGTGCAATCCTGGTCAGCTTGCAATGCCATAGACATCAATGTTAAATGTTACTGGAGCCGTGCCATGCCAAGCTGACCAAGATCTCCCAGGAGCCAATGCAGAACCGGAATTGATGTATGGCGACATGGCCACTAAAGAAAGAAGTGAAAATAGATATAGGCATAAATCAGGTAAGTGAACAGAAAAAAAACAATGAATTGCTAATTCATTTTAAGGATGCACATTAGTACTGCATGGTGAGGAGTGAAAAATATGGGTGGAACTCTGCTTTAAAGAGGAGCTTATGTAATACCTTTCCCGACTCTGGTAGGTTACAGTCTGGTGGAAAACGTTGTTTTGAGGCTTCTGTTGGTCAAGAGAGGAGTGGTGGAGAAGGGGGCAGTTTCAGTGATGCCTTTCAAAAATGTTTTAGTCCTCAGCGCCCAGGGCTGTCAGCTTCCACATACCCTCGGCAGCATCTTCATCATATGGTGGGAGATTATCTAGGAGCGAAAACAGATATGGAGAGCTTTCCAGTTGACGATTCACTGGATTACTAGGTCATGAGAATAGACCATTGGCCAGAACTTGCCTAGTATGCAATTGAGCATCCAGTGTAATTTATGAACGGGCATTCAGTGCTGCCGGAGGTTTTGTGACAAATAAGAGAGTGCATCTGTCTGGAAGAAATTTTTTGGTGTAGGTTTCATGGGCACAATTAACACCCAAGGACCAATTTATTTGTTTGGCAGGTGCATATCATTTCAATTTTTGACAGCAAGGCCAATTCTTGCTTTCATCAAGAGTACCTCCACACAGTGTGAAGGCACTACTTCTATCAAAAGTCTGCGAAAGAGACACCAGAATGTATCCAAAAAATCTCTAATCTTGTTCTGAGTGCACTAAATTGTAGCCTTATCATACAGACTGGCCACTCAAGCCATTGTTTAAAAAAATAAAGGAATCTGGAAAATGTATAAATGTCATTATTTCTGCAGCAGGCTCTATTCTTGGTACAGATGTGCCACACTACAGGCAAACTAAGGGGACCCCCAGGAACCATATTTAAAGGAATTTTTTCATTTTTATGGTTTCACTTTAGACATCAGTATATTACTGCTCATTTAAAAATGTTTTTTACAAACTTTTTTTTCATTGATACATGTCCCCCAGAGCAGTACCCAGACCCCTATAACCATTGTATGCCCAATTGCTTACACATAATCCTTCAAAATAGTCACTTTTGATTTTTCCAGTTCGGGTCCCATAGACCTCAATGGGGTTCATTATTTGGTTACAAACTTTTGCGATGTTCCAAAGTTCTCCCCCGAACAGGCCCATCTCTACTAACCAATATCTACCAAACACATACCAAAAGCCTACATTTTGAGAATAATTGGGGATACAGGAAGGAAGGGCATTCATGGAATGTGGAGTCATGAGTTTGAAAAGTTTTGGTTCACTCTTTTTTGACATTTTATTAAGCTGTTATGACAATGCAGTGTGGTACTGTGAAAAAAAAGCACACAAACTACAACCTATACTATCAAACTTCCACTGGCCAATTTGTACAGAGTTAAGGGGGTTAAGCTTTTATTTCCTATAGCTTTTAGATGCCACTCCCACCAGTCATTTTGTGGCTGTTACCACTAGTTAAAAAATCAAGTGTCGCATCCAAAACTATCTATAAAAAAAAAAGGCAAATATCTTCTTACTTATATTCAGTGAGATTGTGGTACTGCTGCAAATATAATAAAACCAAGAAATAATGTACAAGAAAATGATGTATTACACAGCACAATTAGGTGTTGCAAGAATGTCACTAAAACTGTCCACAAAAATCAGTTTCATAATACAAATTACAGCTTACACCTACACCTTCAAAGCATGTCATTGAAAGGATTACGGTTTTTCCAATGTCACTATCAAAATTCACATAAAGAGGCCCCCTTACTGAACAATATTTTTTAAACTTTATTTTTGCATTGGTACATGTTCCCCTTAGCAGTACCCAGCACCCTATGTTCTTTGGTAACCTCTTACCTACTAGACTTGTGTAGCACTGACATCCTTGCCTATTAATGTGTGTTTGCATGTTATAATCAAAAGTCTATGGACATTTCTATGGTCTAGTATTTGGCGCCATCTAGCGGCCAAATACTGGTAGTGAACTTAAATGATTATTGCTTTTAAAACACAAAGACTAAATACAGGAAGTGACAGTTATTTACATTAGAAGGTTGACCCTTTTTACCCAGAATGCTTGGTGACCTACCCATGGACACCATCTCTAAGCAGTGCATGCTGGGTAGGACATAAAAGGAACCCGGGCAGCCATTTTAGGTTGCTTGGGATCGCATGGCCTGCCTGTGAGGAGGCTTCCCCTTAGAAATCGGCCTACAGCCAATGCGGAGCACAACCCCGCTTGTTTGTGCGAGTGACCTGACGGTGCCAGAGAGACAGTGATCGGATTGGAGAGATCCAGAGACACTCATTGACTGGGCTCACCCAGCGGAGCGGAATGGAGCGACGGGGCCAGCTAACAGAGAAGAAAGCCACAGTCACCGGACCAAAGATACTACACGGAGCTCTGATCCAGTTGGTGAGCGGGTCACGATCCACAGTTTGTTGACTTTTGCACTCAGTTAGACTCACATACAGGCCTCGCTGGCATTCATAGTTCCACGGAGGAGGAGTGTAGCAACTGATACTAAGCAGGCTTGAGGCCTATCTACTTTGGCATCTCAAGCCTTGTAATATAGTTACTGAAATTACACCAGGAGCATCTCTACCTCAACTTAACTTACTTTAACCCCTGGATTACAAATCCCAAGGAATTATTTTTAGCTAGTGAAGAAAAGCAGATCAAAGACCAAGTACTTTAAGTGCGATCTCACGCATAACTATAAATGTAGGGGGAGCTCCCGTGTGTTTATATTGTTTGCAATTGTTATATTGAAATCCTTTGTACTGTCATCCTATCTTGGGATGACAGTACAATTACTGTAATCACCTTTTTGAATATAGTCACAGTAAAATATATTTTTGGTTAAGTATCCAGTTGTGTGGAGTACTGTTTTCTCCCAGCAGGTGGAGCCAGTGGATCCTGAGGTTACAATACAGGTACCTTGTATTATATTATATTGTATTGTATTGCATTGCACCACAGCTGTGCCAAGGGGACTGAGCCAAGTTAGTGGGGTTTATTAGTGCAGGACCAAATCAAACCAGCAGCTCCTTCGGGGGTCAGTGCTACACTTAAAAATGGCCACAATTGATTTTCCAGATGTACCTTCCCCCCATTGGCTTATGTTTGCACATTTTGAGATTTAAATGGGTTTTACAAAGAATCTGTGAAGCAAACCCAAGCACGTTACTCATCTCTACAAACAATGTTGCATCTGGCCTTGATGCCTCAGTTTTTTTAGGATATTAGATTCCTGATATACAAAAATGTTACAGAAAGGACTACTTTTGTTTCCTGTGTTTTCCTTGCATTAGTGTAATCCATGTTCCAAGTCCAGGGTCAGCTGAAATACCATATTGAGGTCAATTTTGAGGTCATGCTGAAGTCAGATAACCATAAATGGGGAATCTATATACAGTATCTAAAGAAAAGAAGTAAACAAGATTCAAGTATATTTAATTTTCCATGTCACAAGGTTATTTAAACACAGTGAAAAAGCAAACAGCTTAAACATTGGCACAAATTCTGTCAGTTAATTCTTACGCTGGATGCCATTCATGATTTTAAATCCTAGATACTATGTCGCTAGAAGATTTTCTGTTTACATTTTTTTATTTAAGCACTGTGCTTGACTGCCTAAGTTCTGAATTCTGTAGCTATCTATTTTATCACAATGAGTTGCTCTCCACAATGTTTTCCACTGGTCACATTCAGTGCAAGGCATAGGTTGAAAAGGAATCCCATCCTACTTGCTGATTTTGGCTGGATTCACATGTATCAGTACCTCCAACAAGTACCTCCTTTGCTGCCCATGTAAATATAGCCTTATAGCCCTACCTCACTTTTGATTTTGAATAACCTGGGAATCTACTGAACCGGAAAAACATAAGGCAGTTACTAAAAACAGTTTCTAATGTTTTAAACAAAATAATTTCAACAGTTTTTTTGGTGGTATAATTTATTGTGTAAATTTTTGTTTTTTAAAAATCTTGCAAATCTTGTTATTAAAAACATATTCACATATACACAAAATTAAATAAAAATGAATATATACATAAATAAATTAAAACAAGCAAGCTTATATCAGCAGATAACAGAAAAGATTTTTTTTTGCCAAAAATATCATAAATAGAACTATATACAAAGAAACATAATTGTATTATCAGTAAACTACTAAATTATGCAATTTACAAGCCTATCTAAACCTAAACACACCTTCAGGCTAACAATAGAGAAATGAAAGAAAGTGGGATTTTTAGGGTGTAGAATTAAACACAATAAGTATATCAAAAATATTTATTTATGAATAAAAACATGAAGGAATAAAAGTCCATCAAACATATAGAAGAGTTACAGTTACAGAATATGCAGCTCAACACATTCTTAACATGTTTCACCACGAATAGTAGCTTTCTCAGGAGAATTACATTTGTCGGGCAACCCCTTCAGGCTAAAAAACAATTAAACATTTAACCCATGCATGCAGCCTTTTTTTGTGTATCTTCCTCTCTGGACAGTTATTTACAGATTGTAGATGCTGATAGCCAGAAGTTAGTTTGTTATGGCTTGTGTTACATACATGGTTAATGAAATTTCACAGGTGAAATAGCCTTTACCAAGCAAAGGTTGTCCTGTGCACTAATGACCCAGGAGAAATTTAAAAGGACAAGGTCATGCTCTAATGAGGGCCACACACAGATCAAAATTCATCTGGTCCCTGTCTTTTGATTGCAGTCTTAAAGTGTTATAAACCCAGCACATTGCATTCACTATATCTGGTCTCCCACAGTACACAGAACATGGAAATGTGATTTTTTTAAGTCATTCTAAACTGCTAAATACCTTTTTCTCATCAGCATTATTTTAGCAGTTTTGCCACTTCTATCAGTCTCTGGCCAAGCACTGGTTATAGCTTGTAGGAGGAGTTTTCATTCTAATCTGACTGTCCTATGAGGCTGCAGGACCCCTGACCCTCTGTCTGGACAGTGCTGATTGTCCCTGTGCCGATCCCATGCACCCTGCCAAAAAAAAAAAAAAACAGCTCTTTATTGATACCCACCAAGCTGAGCATGTGCAGAGTGCCCCCAAGGCCCTGTACTATCTGGATTGGGGACTGTGGAAGAAGAGAAGGATCAGAGAAGACAAGATCAAACAGCCTTTTTACACAATGTGCATGATTAACCTTAGTTTCCACAGTGAGTATAACATGCATGCTTTACTGCCTATACAGACTTATTTTACTGTTGTGGGTTTAATAACATGTTAAGGTTCTATTAAAGTGATATTAAAGTCTTGGCTTTTTAAAATTAAAAATAACAAACATGTCATACTTACCTGCTCTGTGTAGTAGTCTTGCACAGAGCAGCCCTGTTCCTCCTCTTGTCTTGCTGGCTCTTCTGGCTCCTCCCTTTGTGACTCAGCCTCGCTCCTATCCAGAGCCGGACTGGCCTACCGGGATACCGGGATATTTCCCGGTAGGCTGCCTGCCCTGGGGCCGTTATGCGGCTACAGTGCTCCCCTGTCTCCACTCTCATGCGCCTGTAATCTCGGAGCTGGCCGGGTCAGTGTTCTGCGGCCGCGCACCGCGCTGTAACATGGTCCCGCCCCCCTAGAACGGCTCGTGTGATAGTATCTAGAATCAGTGTTCCACCTATCACACAGCCGGTCTGGGGGGGGGCGGGACCATGTTACAGCGCGGTGCGCGGCCGCAGAACACTGACCCGGCCAGCTCCGAGATCACAGGAGGAGAGATGGCTGTGAGTACTACTCAGTACAGCCCTAACTGTGTGCCTGGATAGGGGGATCAGCGGGGGCAGCATATAGAGGAGATTAGCTTTCTATATTCCTCCATGCAGCCGCTGAATGCTTGGAGGAGGGAGAGGAGGAGAATAAAGCATTCAGCGGCTGCATGGAGGAATAATAGAAAGCTCATTTCCTCTATATGCCGCCTCCTGCTGATCCCCCTATCCAAATTATTTTACTGCCCCCCCCCCCCCCCCAGTTCTCCTTGTGCTCCCCCCAGTGCTCTCCTCCCCCACCACACTCTCCACTGTCTCCAGCCCCCCCCCCCCCAGTTCTCTCAACCCCTGTTATTTCTGCCTCCCCTGCTCTCCAGGTCCTTGTCTAGCCCCCACCCCAGTGGTCTCCACCCCCACAGTGCTCTCCAGCCCCCCACCCCCCACAGTGCTGTCCAGCCCCCCCCATGCTCCCCACCCCCCACAGTGGTCTCAAGCCCCCCACCCCCACAGTGCTGTCCAGCCCCCCCGTGCTCCCCACCCCCTCAGTGCTGTCCAGCCCCCACCCCAGTGCTCCCCACCCCCCGCAGTGCTGTCCAGCCCCCACCCCATTGCTCTCCACCCCCCACAGTGCTCTCCAGCCCCCCCCCACCCCCCACAGTGCTGTCCAGCCCCCCCCATGCTCCCCACCCCCCACAGTGGTCTCAAGCCCCCCACCCCCCACAGTGCTGTCCAGCCCACCCCCACAGTGCTCTCCAGCCCCCCACCCCCCACAGTGCTGTCCAGCCCCCCCCATGCTCCCCACCCCCCCACAGTGGTCTCAAGCCCCCCACACCCCCACCCCCCACAGTGCTGTCCACCCCCCCGTGCTCCCCACCCCCTCAGTGCTGTCCAGCCCCCACCCAGTGCTCCCCACCCCCCACAGTGCTGTCCAGCCCCCACCCCATTGCTCTCCACCCCCCACAGTGCTGTCCAGCCCCCCCCCCATGCTCCCCACCCCCCACAGTGGTCTCAAGCCCCCCACCCCCCACAGTGCTGTCCAGCCCCCCCGTGCTCCCCACCCCCTCAGTGCTGTCCAGCCCCCACCCCAGTGCTCCCCACCACCCCACAGTGCTGTCCAGCCCCCCACCCCCCACAGTGCTGTCCAGCCCCCCCCCCATGCTCACCCCCCCCCCACAGTGGTCTCAAGCCCCCCACCCCCCACAGTGCTGTCCAGCCCACCCCCCACAGTGCTCTCCAGCCCCCCACCCCCCACAGTGCTGTCCAGCCCCCCCCATGCTCCCCACCCCCCACAGTGGTCTCAAGCCCCCCACCCCCCACAGTGCTGTCCAGCCCCCCGTGCTCCCCACCCCCTCAGTGCTGTCCAGCCCCCACCCCAGTGCTCCCCACCCCCCACAGTGCTGTCCAGCCCCCACCCCAGTGCTCCCCACCCCCCACAGTGCTGTCCAGCCCCCACCCCATTGCTCTCCACCCCCCACAGTGCTCTCCAGCCCCCCACCCCCCACAGTGCTGTCCAGCCCCCCCCCCCATGCTCCCCACCCCCCACAGTGCTCTCCAGCCCCCCACCCCCCACAGTGCTGTCCAGCCCCCCCCCCATGCTCCCCACCCCCACAGTGGTCTCAAGCCCCCCACCCCCCACAGTGCTGTCCAGCCCACCCCCCACAGTGCTGTCCAGCCCCCACCCCATTGCTCTCCACCCCCCACAGTGCTGTCCAGCCCACCCCCCACAGTGCTGTCCAGCCCCCACCCCATTGCTCTCCACCCCCCACAGTGCTCTCCAGCCCCCCACCCCTGTTCTTTCTACCCCCGATGCTCTCCAGGTCTCCCCATCATTCTCCAGCCCCCACCCCAGTGCTCTCCACCCCCACACAGTGCTCTTCAGCCCCCCCATGCTCCCCAGCCCCCCCGTGCTCCCCACCCCTGTTCTTTCTGCCCCCGGTGCTCTCCGACTCCAGCCCCTCCCCCCACAGTGCTGTCCAGCCCCCCGTGCTCCCCACCCCTGTTCTTTCTGCCCCCCCCCAGTGCTCTCCAGCTCTCCCCATCAGTCTCCAGCTCCCACCACAGTGCTCTCCACCCCCCACATTGCTCTCCAGCCCCCTGTGCTCCCCACCCCCACAGTGCTCTCTAGCCCCCCCGTGCTTCCCACCCCTCACAGTGCTGTCCAGCCCCCCGTGCTCCCCACCCCTGTTCTGTCTGCCCCCATCAGTCTCCAGCTCTCCCCATCAGTCTCCAGCTCCCACCACAGTGCTCTCCACCCCCCACAGTGCTCTCCAGCCCCCCCATGCTCCCCACCCCCCACAGTGCTCTCCACACCCCACAGTGCTCTCCAGCCCCCACCCCGTGCTCCCCACCCCCACAGTGCTGTCCAGCCCCCACCCCAGTGCTCCCCACCCCCCACAGTGCTGTCCAGCCCCCACCCCATTGCCCTCCACCCCCCACAGTGCTCTCCAGCCCCCCCCCACCCCTGTTCTTTCTACCCCCGGTGCTCTCCAGCTCTCCCCATCATTCTCCAGCCCCCACCCCAGTGCTCTCCACCCCCCACAGTGCTCTTCAGCCCCCCCATGCTCCCCAGCCCCCCCGTGCTCCCCACCCCTGTTCTTTCTGCCCCCAGTGCTCTCCAGCTCTCCCCATCAGTCTCTAGCTCCCACCACAGTGCTCTCCACCCCCCACATTGCTCTCCAGCCCCCTGTGCTCCCCACCCCCACAGTGCTCTCTAGCCCCCCTGTGCTCCCCACCCCTCACAGTGCTGTCCAGCCCCCCCGTGCTCCCCACCCCTGTTCTGTCTGCCCCCAGTGCTCTCCAGCTCTCCCCATCAGTCTCCAGATCCCACCACAGTGCTCTCCACCCCCACAGTGCTCTCCAGCCCCCCCCCCCCCCCCCCCCCCCCCCCCCCCCCCCCCCCCGTGCTCCCCACCTCCACAGTGCTCTCCAGCCCCCACCCCAGTGCTCTTCAGCACCCCCGTGTATATATATATATGTATAAAGCCCTATGTGATTTCATATCTGTCTTTTCTGTATATAATACAGTCTTCAAATGTGCTTTAAAATGTCTGGTTTTCCCTTTCATGAACCAGAAAATAATGACGTTATGTTGTTGCGCTGGTATAATAATGCTGTGGGGCTGGTATGAAATTTTTTCCAGGGCTGAATTTTATTCCCAGTCCGGCCCTGCTCCTATCTCTCCTCATTGGCTCACTAACTTTGATTGACAGCAGTGGGAGCCAATGGCACCCCTGCATGTTATCCAAACAAATCCAAAATATATCATACTGTATAAAAAAATGATACAGGTTGTCATTCATTGAAAAAACAATATTTCATTGACAGTTTCAGCCTCACAATTAGGGCTTCATGCACACTGGTTTCTTGTAAACTCTGTTTATCCTAACAGGAGAAAATCAGCATTAAAAACTCACCTAAGCTACATTAGAGTTTAGAGTGATTGTAAAAGCTTGTTTTTTTCTTCCTATAAAAATAACAAACATGTTATACTAACCTGCTCTGTTGCAGTGGATTTGCACAGAGCAGCCCAGATCCTCCTCTTCTCGGGTCCCTCTTCTGTAATCCTGGCTCCTCCCTCCTGTTCAGTGCCTGAGCTGAGTCACAGCTCCCTGTGTCCATTCAGCCACTTAGCCCTGGGTCGGCCCCGCCCCTCTCTCCCCTACTGACTTTGATTGACAGCAGCGGGAGCCAATGCCACCGCTGCTGTGTATCAGCCAATCAGGAAGGTGAATCTCGGGCGGCTGAGACACTCGTGGATATCAATGGACAGAGAGGCACCTCAGGTAAGTATTAGGGGGGCTGAGAGGGGCTGCTGCACACAGAAGGCTTTTTATCTTAATGCATAGAATGCATTAAGGTAAAAAAACTGCCTTTACAACCACTTTAACAGCAGCAGTATGCATGAGGCCTTACAGTTGCTAAAGCTTAGACAAGTGCTATATGCATATAAGAACTCACAACAAAGGTTTTCTGCCTTGTTTACACTAGTGGTTGGGGCGTGATTTTGACTGCAACCACTCCCCCTTTAGCTGCAAAGGTAGCAAAGAGTGGAGTACATATGTCATGGCCTCAATGCTTTGCATGTGTGGCAAAAATTATCCCTACGGTCATGTTCAGTGGGCAGTACTGCTCATTGAACACGTCCAATTCAACTGATTGGGGGTGAATCGTAGCCACTTGCAATACACACAGTTGTGAAATACTAGTGTGGGGTTTAAGGAGTTAAAACAAGTGGTGTCTGAGTCTCATAGGTGAGATTCCCCTTCACTTTCTTCACTTTCTTTCCCAAAGACACAACAGAAAGTAAGTGAAAATCTCTCCAAAGTGAGGGTAAATCCCCCTCTCTGTCACTGGAAAAGGTAATTTCATTGTAAGATTTCCTTTCAACCTTTCAACTTCTGTTCCATAACATGACAACCATAACAAATTGCATTTCCCATCACACAGAGAAGATGAATCTCTCTAGTCCAGACACAGACAGTTATAAAAACCCCATAAGATTTTCAATCATTTTAACCATTTACAACATTTCAACCAAAATAAAGGCTTTGGCTTTAGATATATTTAGGTTGAAGATATAGGAAGAAACCAGTTTGCATGTCACATACAGGGGCAGAGGAGTCATGAGAGTGAAGGGTGAACTGTTGTGGCATGACCACGAGGCTTACAAAATAACTTTTCTCCACCATTTTCTTGCTTTACTTTTAAACTTTTTGTGTTGCCATTCCAAATATTTTCTGTTCTAGGTCTTGTCTTGCATAAATAATTTTTTCTCACACTTAGGCTGGATTCACACCTATGCATTTTTAGTGTTTTTTGCATTTTGCAGATTTGCACTACAGTCCATTTAACGTGGTTTCCTATGGAACAAGTTCTGTAGTGCAAATCTGCAAAATTGCAAAAAGCACTAAAAATGCATAGGTGTGAATCAGGCCTAAAAGGGTAACTCTACTTTCATGGGAAAAAAATAGAAAATAAAAAAATTATAATATTGCATATACAATTGTGACACAATTCATATTGTAATGGAATGTTAAAGGAAGAAGACGTGCCTCGGCCCAGCTCCCGGTATCCGTACAGTTCATCCTCTCTTACCTCGGGTTCCACCCACCATCCTGATCAGTAAGCTGCTGCTTCCTCTCTGGGGGGGTAATCCCGATTCTCCCCATGCCTGGTAAAGGCAGGTCGAGCAAGAAATCATAGAGGCAAATAAATTCACCATGGTAAACAGGATTGACTCTCTAGCACTGGAATGTGGACTGATAAGGCAGGACCTTGATAAGTTCAGGGGTCGCCTATCTGCTGCAGAATCCTGCATCTCTGAGGTGGAGGACACTACAGCCTCCACTTCCCAGACTCCTGCTGATCTTCAGAACAAAGTTAAGATTCTGATGACTCGCTTGGAGGGCGTGGAAAACCACCTCTGTTGCAACAATGTCCGGGTGGTGGGCCTCCCAGAAGGGGCAGAGGGTTCAAACCCGGCGGTGTTTGCAGAGTCAATCTTCAACCAACTGCTGAACCTGCAACATGTCTCACCAGTATATGTGGTTGAACGGGCTCATGAAGTCCCTACAGGACCCAGACCTGCAGGGGTACCACCCAGATCTTTCCTTGTACACTTCTTAAATTTCCTGGCGGAAGCCCGCAAGCAACAGGAGAGAAGGGTCTTTCCTACAGTATGCTCTAACCCAGTCGCCTCAAGGTCCTGCATAACGGCTCCGCAAAACTCTTTGATTCCCCCATTGAAGATGGAAACCGTCACCTGAGTTCTGGGTGGCCCACTAGCTTCTGGAAAGATATCATAATCTGCAGAGTGTGGTTATGTTGTCCCGTTGGCTATGATTTGTTGTTCCTAGATTGGGAAGCCCAGCTGAAACTTTCTCCTTTTTTCCCCTCTGGAATGTCAGAGACTGTTATCTTTCAACTTTTCGGGTGGCTGGGATGTCCAATACAGAGTCATCACTGTTTGAACACGCCTTCACCTTTCAAATAGCTAATGGAACACTGGAACGTTCGGCTACAGGGGTACCTTGTTATGGGAATGAAGTTTCTCTGGCAGTTTTGGTTTTGTTTTTTTTTCCTACTGTTTGGCCGAAGTAAACATGGGACTTGGTTTATTCTGTACTCTTTTTTCTCTAATTTTGTGAATAGGGTGTTTATCACCCTAGACCTAATTAGTCGCCCTGTTGGGTGTATTTTTTGAATCTCTATATGCAAAGGGTGTTTCTCCATACTGACTGGTGTTGTGCGGCTCTCTACATCCATTTCTATGGTCCCCCTGCCTGTTTCCTCCTGCTTTCCTTGCCAGCAAATAAGTATTATTGATTCTCTCTAATGAGTAATCTCAAAATACTCTTGGAATGTCAGGGGTCTGAATTCCAAGTTCAAGCGTTTCCTGATTTTGCAATACTTCTACTCCCACCATCCTCACATAGTTCTCCTCCAGGAGACACATCTTGTTGGTAAACTAACCCTCTTTCTTAACAGAAATTGGATTCCGAGAGCTGTACACTCCACATACTCCTCCTATGCCAGAGGGGTGGTTATCCTATTGAATAAGAGCCTCAGATGTACTATTGAAAATCCCTCAAGGGTGGTATGTGGTAATCATTCTGGAAATTGAATCGGAAAGGCTGGCTGTGGTCAAGATGTATGTCCTTACACCTTTTCGTGGCTCGGTTCTTTATGCGACCTTAGAGAAATTGGCTCCTTTTTATGCCCCTTAAAATCCTCTGGGCGGGTGGATTTTAATAACATTATTGATTATGGGTTGGATGCTTCTAATCCCTCCAGGGCACAGAACCTTGACATTAAGGATTGGGCTGAGGCTGCGGAGCTTACCGAGGTCTGGCACTGGAAGAATCCTACCTTTCTCACGGGTTCTTCCTCCAGGATTGATATGGCTTTCGCCAACTCGACTTTGCTACCTTTTATCACTGATGCCATATATTTAGCTGGTGGAATCGCTGACCATACTCCACTACAAATAACACTATCTTTGGCTCCTCAAAAAGGGCCTAGCATGTGGCGTCTTTATCCAGGGTGGTTGGCGGATCCCTTGGTGGAATCCTCGGTCTTACCGTGTTTACCAGAGTACTGGGAAAACACAGGGGGCTCGGCTGCCTTGCCCGTAGTGTGGGATGCGTTAAGGGAACAATCAGGGGAACTTACATTTCTGCGATTAAAGCCACCAGGGCAGAAAATAACCAGGCTATGGAGGAACTAAAGACTAGGGAACAAAATTGCGCCCACCTTCATGCGGAGTCCCCCTCTCCAACCTCCTTGGCGGAACTGCAGATGGTTAGTAGGGATGGGCGAATGGTTCGGCCCGAGCATAAGTTCGGGCCGAACTTTGGTTGTTCGGATGTTCTGCAAGCACCGAACAATATGCAGTGTTCGGGGCAAATTCGAAAGACGCCGGAACACTGTTAAAGTCTATGGGACATTAACATGAAAAATCAAAAGTGTTCATTTTAACCACTTCAGCCCCGGACCAATTTGCAGCCAAAGGACCAGGCCCCTTTTTGCGATTCGGCACTGCGTCGCTTTAACTGACAATTGCGCGGGCGTGCGACGTGGCTCCCAAACAAAATTAGCGTCCTTTTTTCCCCACAAATAGAGCTTTCTTTTGGTGGTATTTGATCGCCCCTGCGGTTTTTATTTTTTGTGCTATAAAACAAAAATAGAGGGACAATTTTGAAAAAAATTCAATATTTTTTACTTTTTGCTATAATAAATATCCCCCCCCAAAAAAATCGCAATTAGCAATTATTGATTGGTTTGCGCAAAAGCTATAGCGTTTAAAAAATAGGGGATAGTTTTATAGCATTTTTATTAATATTTTTTTTTTACTAGTAATGGGCGGCGATCAGCGATTTTTATTGTGACTGCGACATTATGGCGGACACGTCGGACATTTTTGACAAATTTTTGGGACGATTGTCATTTATACAGAAATCAATGCTATTTAAATGCATTGATTCCTGTATAAATGACACTGGCAGTGAAAGAGTTAACCACTAGGGGGCGGGGAGGGGTTAGGTCTGTGACGTGTGTGTTTTTCTTTTTACAGTAGTGGGCGGGGCTTTACGTCTGACGTCACTGATCGGCTTTCCCGATGACAGGGAACAGCCGATCAGTGACAGGCAGTGTAGGAAGCGCGGGGAGAGGTTTGTTTACACAGACCTCTCCCCGTTCTTCAGCTCTGTGACCCGATCACGGAGTCACGGTCACGGAGCTCCCGACTGGGCCGCCGGTGGCGCGCGCGACCCACGGCTGGGCAATTAAAGGGGACTTACCTGTACGTGCTTTTGCCCAGCCGTGCCATACTGCCGACGTAAATGTGCAGGAGGCAGTCGGGAAGCGGTTAAGGGCTTATATGCATGAAAAGTGTTTGTTTGGGGTCCCGGGTCCTGCCCCAGGGGACATGTATCAATGAATTTTTTTTTCTTAAAGACGGCTTTTCGGGAGCAGTGATTTTTTTAATGCTTAAAGTGAAACAATAAAAATGAAATATTCCTTTAAATATCGTGCCTGGGGAGTGTCTATAGTATGTGTGTAAAGTGGCAAATTTTTCCCGTGTTTAGAACAGTCCCTGCTCAAAATGACATTTCTAAAGGAAAAAAAGTAATTTAAAATACTCGCGGCTATAATGAATTGTCTATGGGAGAAATCAAAAGTGCTAATTTTAAAGGCTTATATGCATGGTATTGTCATAAAAAAGTGTTTGGGGACCTGGGTCCTGCCCCAGGGGACATGTAACAATACAAAAAAAAGTTTTAAGAATGGACGTTTTTTTAGGGGGCAGTAATTTTAATATTGCTTAAAGTGAAACAATAAGAGTGAAATATTCCTTTAAATTTCGTACCTGGGGGGTATCTATAGTATGCCTATAAAGTGGCACATTTTTCCCATGTTTAGAACAGTCCCTGCACAAAATGACATTTCTAAAGGAAAAAAAGTAATTTAAAAGTACAAGCACAAGTACAAAAGGGGTAATTTAAAGGAATATTTCACATTTATTGTTTCACTTTAAGCATTGTTAAAATCACTGCTCCCAAAAAAAGTCAGTTTTTAAAACTTTTTTTGCATTGATACATGTCCCCTTGGGCAGGACCCAGGTCCCCAAACACTTTTTATGACAATACCATTCTCCTTTAAGGGGGTGTGGCAGGGGGCGTGTCTTATGCCTACATAAATTTGTTAGTAGATGTCCCTCATTCCCATCTCAAAATGTTGGGAGGTATGCGTGTCTGAGAAGTGCAAAAATACAAGATATCAGCAATCTCAAGAAGGTTGTTTTTGCTCCAGGTTGGGAACTAGAGAGGAGATTCTGTCGCTATGTGATTGAACTTTGCTTAAGTGTGCTCTCCTCAGTGAGAACCCAGTCAGGATTCCCAGGACATGGACTTTATGAACTTTAACCACTTCTCGCCAGTAGGAAGTCATATGACGTCTTGGACATTGAGTGGAGATATCTGAATGATGCCCTCAGCTACAGGCATCATCCAGATATGTTTTTTTTCAGCCGGCGATTCCCTCACATGTAAAAGCCATCTTACTGGCTGTTTAGCCACTTGATTGCTTTTACAGGCGTCAGGAGGGGACTCCCCCCCTCCCGCCGCCCTCCCGTGCTTCTCCGGGCTCGCCCGTGCGAGGAGCCAGAGAATTAATCTGCCAGTGGTGATTTACCATAGAGGGTCCCTGGTCATCTCTATGACCCTCAGATGACAGAAGCATCCCTAACAGAGACCCCAGATCTATCCATAAAAGAGGACCTGTCATGCCCTATTCCTATTACAAGGTATGTTTACATTCCTTGTAATAGGAAAAAAAGTGGTCAAAAAATAAAAAATTTAAAGGAAAGTGTCAAAATTAAAAAATAAAAATATAATTAACAATAAAAAAAACGTTTTAAAGCTTCCCCATCCTCTCGTACTCGCACGCAGAAGCGAACGCATATGTAGGTCGCACCCGGATATGTAAATGGCTCTCAAACCACACATGTGAGGTATCACCACAAATGTTATGGCAAGAGCAATAATTCTAGCACAAGACTTCCTCTGTAACTCTAAATTGATAACCTGTAAGCCTCTGGAGATTTTTAAATACTGAAGTTTGGTGCCATTCCATGTGTGTGTGCAATTTTAAAGTGTGACATGTTAGGTATGTATTTACTTAAACAGTGTATATACAGTGCCTTGAAAAAGTATTAATACCCCTTGAAATTTTCCACATTTTGTCATGTTACAACCAAAAATGTAAATGTATTTTATTGGAATTTTATATGATAGACCAACACAAAGTGGCACATAATTATGAAGTGGAAGAAAAATAATAAATGTTTTTCAATTTTTTTTTACAAATATATATCTGAAAATGGCATGTATTTGTATTCAGCTGGACAGAGTCAATACTTTGTAGAACCACCTTTCACTGCAATTACAGCTGCAAGTCTTTTGGGGTATGTCTCTACCAGGGGATGGTGTGTTCAGGGTGATGTGCAGTGTTAGTTTTCTGCCACACATAGGGTTTTGCTTTTAAGCCAAAAAGTTACATTTTGGTCTCATCTGACCAGAGCACCTTCTTGCACATGTTTGCTGTGTTCCCCACATGGCTTCTTGCAAACTGCAAACCAAACTTCCTATGGCTTTCTTTCAACAATGGCTTTCTTCTTGCCACTCTTCCATAAAGGCCAGATTTGTGGAGTGCACAACTAATAGCTGTCCTGTGGACAGATTCTCCCACCTGAATTGTGGATCTCTGCAGCTCCTCCAGAGTTACAATGGGCCTCTTGGCTGCTTCTCTGGTTAATGCTCTCCTTGCCCGGCCTGTCAGTTTAGGTGGACGGCCATGTCTTGGTAGGTTTGCAGTTCTGCTATACTCTTTCCATTTTCGTATGATAGATTGAACAGTGCCCTGTGTTCAAAGCTTGGGATATTTTTTTTATAACCTAACCCTGCTTTAAACCTCTCCACAACTTTATCTCTGACCTGTTTGGTGTGTTCCATGGCCTTCATAATGCTATTTGTTCACTAAGGTTCTCTAACAAACCTCTGAGGGCTTCTCGGAGCAGCTGTATTTATACTGAGATTAAAATTAAACACAGGTGGACTCTATTTATTATTTAGGTGACTTCTGAGGGCAATTGGTTCCATTAGATTTTAGTTAGGGGTTTTCGAATAAAGGGGGCTGAATACAAATGCATGTCTCACTTTTCAGATAAATTTATTTTGTAAAAAAACATGTAAAACCATTTATCATTTTTCTTTCACTTCACATATATGTGCCAAACCTCTGAGGGCTTCTCGGAGCAGCTGTATTTATACTGAGATTAAAATTAAACACAGGTGGACTCTATTTATTATTTAGGTGACTTCTGAAGGCAATTGAAATGGCATAGGTGTTGGAAGGCTCTGGTTAGTAGAGGCGCTTGAGTCCTTAAGATTTCCTTCTCTAGCAATCAGAACCCCAATATGGGTCTGACTTGTGGCACAGAGCAGCCTTGGGACCCAGCTTGTAATGTCACGGAAGATAGAGTGAGGCCTCAGGAGATAAGCACAGGCTATGAACAGAGTCAAGCTTCCTGGGATTCAAGTGTACCAAACGGATCAGTGTCACTGGGATGATGTGACTGGTAACAGGGCTAGTGGAGTCAATGGGGCTGATTTACCAAGCATTTGCGCCATGAGTTGCGGCGCATGCCGCCGGGCAATGGCAGTTTTCATATTCACAAAGCATTTGCGCCTGTAACTCAGCACAATTCCCCATTTACTATAATGTTGCCGGCGCATGGGCCGCCGCGATCTGTGCGCCGCTATAGACCTGGAGCACGGCGTCTTCAACTCAGAAAATAAAAGAATCTGGAAGTGGCAATATTATGGGGGTGATGTGGGTGATAGATATGACTGTCCAACTAACAAATATGCCCAAAATAGAACGGAAAACTAACTTTCTCTGAGCAGGCTTGCTGCGCCTGCAAATACACTTGTAACTACGTGAGGTCAATTTATGTACTGCACATGCGCGAGCAGCATTTGCGCCCCTTCATGTGCTTTGGTTCATTGCACAGGCAAAATCTTAGTAAATGTCAAGCCACGTAGGTTAATTTGCATAAGTTGAACAGGCACACCTCACAACTTGATTTTTTTTTTTTTTGCGCTGCTTCACTTCTATGGGTTTTTTAAAGGCTATTTGAACACAGGTCATGTAAGCATTAAGAAATTAAAAAAATTAAGAAAAAAAATGCGTGGGGGTCCCCCGAAATTCCATACCAGGCCCTTCAAGTCTGGTATGAATATTAAAGGGAACCCCGCGCCAAAAAAAGAAAAAAAATGGCATGGGGGTCCCCCTCAAAATCCATACCAGACCCTTATCCGAGCATGCAACCTGGCAGGCTGCAGGAAAAGAGGGGGGATGAGAGAGCACCCCCCCATCCTGAACCATACCAGGCCACATGCCCTCAACATTGGGAGGATGCTTTGGGGTCCCCCCCAAAGCACCTTGTCCCCATGTTGATGAGGACAAGGGCCTCATCCCCACAACCCTGGCCGTTGGTTGTGGGGGTCTGCGAGCGGGGGGCTTATCGGAATCTGGAAGCCCCCTTTAACAAGGGGACCCCCAGATCCCGGCCTCCCCCCCTGTGTGAAAGGGTAAGGGGGTACAAAAGTACCCCTACCATTACACCAAAAAAGGTGACAAAAGAGTCTTTGACAATTCCTTTATTAAAGTCTTCTTTCTTCCTTCTTCCTTTCTTCATTTGTATTTCTTCATCTTCTTCCTCCATCTTCTTCTTCCTCCATCTTCTTCTTCTTCCGATCCACTTCTTGCTCTGGTGTTCTCGTCCGGCATCTTCCTCCACGGCATCTCTTCTTCTTTATTGGGCCACTCCGCACAATGGGAGGCTCCCGCTGTGTGATGCTTCTCTTCTTCTGACAGGTCTTATATAATGGATGCATGGAACCGTGCGTCAGAGGGGGGCGGGGTCAACGGGTGGCCCCGGCCTCCATTATATAAGACCTGTCAGAAGAAGAGAAGCATCACACAGCGGGAGCCTCCCATTGCGCGGAGCGCCCCAATAAAGAAGAAAAGACGCCGTGGAGGAAGATGCCAGATGAAAACACTGGGGCAAGAAGCGGATCGGAGGAAGAAGAAGAAGAGAAGCGTCACACAGCGGGAGCCTCCCATTGCGCGGATCAGCCCACTAACAAAGAAGAGACGCCGTGGAAGAAGATGCCGGACGAGAACACCGGAGCAAGAAAAAGCGGATCAGAGGAAGAAGAAGATGGAAGAAGAAGATGAAGAAACCGACGGATGACAAAAGGAAGAAGGAAGAAGACCAGAGGAAAGAAGACTTTATTAAAGGAATTGTCAAAGGCTGTCTCCTGTCATTTTTAACTCGTTTGTCTCCTTTTTTGGTGAAATGGTAGGGGTACATTTGTACCCCCTTACCATTTCACACGGGGGGAGGCCGGGATCTGGGATAAGCCCCCCGCCCGCAGACCCCCACAACCAATGGGCCAGGGTTGTGGGGATGAAGCCCTTGTCCTCATCAACATGGGGACAAGGTGCTTTGGGGGGGACCCCAAAGCATCCTCCCAATGTTGAGGGCATTGTGGCCTGGTACGGTTCAGGAGGGGGGGGCACTCTCTCGTCCCCCTCTTTTCCTGCGGCCTGCCAGGTTGCATGCTCGGATAAGGGTCTGGTATGGATTTTGAGGGGGGACCCCACACCATTTTATTAATTTTTTTGGCGCGGGGTTCCCCTTAATATCCATGCCAGACCTGAAGGGCCTGGTGTGGATTTTGAGGGGGACCCCCACGCCATTTTTTTTTTTTGGCACAGGGTTCCCCTTAATATCCATACCAGACCTGAAGGGCCTGGTATGCTCTTGAAGGGGAACCCATGCCGTTCTTTTTTTAAATTAAAATCACCTGGCCTGGGGGCAACTTGAAGTCGTGTTGTAAGTCACCCCAAGTCCTGTTGTAAGTCGCACTGGAAGTCGTGTTGTAAAGTCGCCCCAAGTCGTGTTGTAAGTCACGCTGGAAGTCGTGTTGTAAAGTCGCCCCAAGTCGTGTTGTAAGTCGCGCTGGAAGTCGTGTTGTCCGTGTGTGAATGGACTGTTAATGATAACGGCGTGCGCTATTCCCGGTGCGCCGATATATTATGTGTTGCGCTTATGTGTGCACCAGTTCATACGCTCAAGTAATAATTTATCTGGTGCACCAATTGTGGTATGAACCGGCGCAGTGCATTCATCTTGGTAAATCAGCCCCATTGTATGCTCTGCGACACTGGCTCAGAAATGCTGCATGAAAGAGAAGAGTGTAATAGGGACCAGAGTGTACAGAGCATAAAGAGTAAATTGACTGTGCCATGAAGTACAAGGGTTAACTATTAATGTCTGTGTGAAGAAGTTTTACTTTTGAAATGGAATGCTGCCTTAAATGCCATGTCTGTGTCAAGCAAAAGCTTCAGCCTGCCTCTGGGGCACTCGCAAGCGTTCTCTCTGCATGCCCATATGGGCACCCCCCTTATTTGGACTGCTTTACCTGCCAAAATATTTGTAATTCTTTTTAGCCTCTTATGTGATTGGTGCACCCTTGCCATGCTGCACTTCTACCACTTTCTTTAATCCAGATATAAAATATAGTACTGTCATTTTCTGACCTCCAACCTGATGCTTAGACTATGAAGGAGAGATGGCAACAACACAGAACTGGATTAGTTGTTTTTTTATTTGCCTGGTGTTCTTTTTTTTTATATACTTCTATGAAGTCAGCTATTTGAATTTACAGCATGTATAAATTAATTACTTACCACATTTCTCTTCATCTTCTATGAAACTTTCCTGTTGATATTGTTAATAATAAATATAATTAGCACAATAACTTTCTCTTAATTATGTAGTCATTAATGCACAGAGTCCAATTTCTCCTTTCAAAAAGAACATTTAACAGCAAAATTGCCATAGCTACTGAATATTTTGCCTCAACAATCTATTAATTGGCAGCACACAGGAGTGAATGATGTAGAGATGCAATAAAATTCAATAAAATGAATTCATAATTCACCTTCCTTCTCAATTTACACCGCATTACCGCTTCCTAAACTGTCCCTCTGAAGATCCTGAGCTATAAAAGTGTTCTCCGGTTTCACTGTTTATAAATGGATTATTATCAACTGTTCCCTAAAAGAGATAAATGTGTACACACTTTATGTCTTTATGGTTTGTGACACATTTATAATGGTAAATCTTGCTGAGATATCAGTTTACTTTTTATCCTATTATATCCTATATACATATTATATGATATTGCTTTGTGATGAATTTGTTCTGAACTAACCTATTTCAAATAATTTAAAGTGTACCTAAATATACCTTTTAATTATATAATCTAGTAGAAAATTATAAATGCACTTGCCATGAGGTGTCTGCACAATTCAGCAGTGCTTCTAATCACTTCAGCCCCAGGAGGAATTGATGACCCCTTAATGACCTTGCCATTTTTTGTGATACGGCACTGCGTTACTTTAGCTGACAATTGCGCGGTCGTGGGATGCTGCAGCCTAATAAAATTGATGCCCTTTTTTCCCCACAAATAAGAGCTTTCTTTTGGTGGTATTTGATCACCCTCTGCGTTTTTTATTTTTTTGCGCTATAAACAAAATAAGGCTGACAATTTAGAAAAAAATAAATAAAATGTTTTTATTTTCTGCTATCAAATACACCCAATAAAATAATTTCAACAATCTAATTTCTTCATCAATTTATGCCAATTTGTATTCTGCTACATATTTTTGGTGATACAAATCCCAAAAAGCATATATTGATTGGTTTGCACAAAAGTTGTAGTGCCCTAAAAATAGGGGATAGATTTATGGCCTTTTTATTATTTTATTTTTTTTACCTAGTAATGGCAGTGTTTAGCGATTTTTAGTGGGACTTGCGACATTGCGGCGGACAGATTGGACACCTATCTGACATTTTTTACACTTTTTTGGGAACCAGTGACATTATTACAGTGATCAGTGCTAAAAAAATATGCACTGACATTGTACCAATGGCACTGGTAGGGAAGGGGTTAACATCAGGGGCGATCAAGGGGTTAACTGTGTCCCCTCAGTGTGTTTCCAACTGTGTGGAGGAGGGGGGTGGGCTGCCTGGGACAACACACAGATCCGTCTTCCTGCATAGCATTAAGACAGGATCTCTGTGTAATCCCCTGTCAGAACAGAGATCTGCCTTGTTTACTATGGCAGATCCCTATTCTGTCACTGCGGGGAATGATAGCGGGCGGCTGGCAGACATCGAGCCCACCGGCCTGCTGATTGGCATACCCCCTGGCCAATGGGCGTGCACGTGCCCATAGAACGCCGTGTATGAGCCGACATACACATACAGCGATTTGAGCAGCCGACCCAACCTGCTGTAGTGTAACTGCGGCGGCTGGTCGGCAAGTGGTTAAACACCCAGGGATTTATTGAACACTTTTAATGGTCGTTCGCTTTCTTCAGGTTTTACATTGCCATGAAAGACTATGAGAGGTCAAAATCCAATTGATACAGGTCAGAAGGAAGTCAACTGCAGGTCAAATACACCAATAAATTCTGAATGATCTCAGAAGCTTCCTAAATGTATGTCAAACTAATGTCATTAACATAAGCCCAAAGCTTGTTGACACTGGTTGGCACTTTGGTCTGCATTCAAATTACCCTTATTCCGTCTTGGTCAGAGAAGCTACACATCAGAATGATGGAATATTAGTAAAGCTTGTGTGACAGGAAGGGGCAGGTCAAAGCACTGACTTCCTGGTTAAAGGTAGATGCTCCTTGGGCTCCTTGAGTATACCCCTCATATTTTTGTAAATATTTTATTATATCTTTTCATGTGACAACACTGAAGAAATTACACTTTGCTACAATGTAAAGTAGTGAGTGTTACAGCTTGTATAACAGTGTAAATTTGCTGTCTCCTCAAAATAACACACAGCCATTAATGTCTAAACCGCTGGCAACAAAAGTGAGTATGCCCTAAGTGAAAATGTCCAAATTGGGCCCAACGTGTAAATATTTTGTGTGGCCACCATTTTCCAGCACTGCCTTAACCCTCTTGGGCATGGAGTTCACTAGAGCTTCACAGGTCACCACTGGAGTCCTCTTCCACTCTTCCATAATGACATCATGGAGCTGGTGGATGTTAGAGACCTTGTGCTCCTCCACCTTCCGTTTGTGGATGCCCATCAGATGCTCAATAGGGTTTAGGTCTGGAGACATGCTTGGCCAGTCCATAACCTTTACCATTAGCTTAGCAAGGCAGTGGTTGTCTTAGAAGTGTGTTTGGGGTCGTTATCATGTTGGAATACTGCCCTGCAGCCCAGTCTCTGAAGGGAGGGGATCATGCTCTGCTTCAGTATGTCACAGTACATGTTGGCATTCATGGTTCCCTCAATGAACTATAGCTCCCCATTGCTGACAGCACTCATGCAGCCCCAGACCATGACACTCCCACCACCATGCTTGACTGTAGGCACACTTTTCTTTGTACTCCTCACCTGGTTGCTGTCACACACACTTGACACCATCTGAACCAAATAAGTTTATCTTGGTCTCATTAGACCACAGGAGATGGTTCCAGTAATCCATGTCCTTAGTCTGCTTGTCTTCAGGAAACGGTTTGTGGACTTTCTTGTGCATCATCTTTAGAAGAGGCTTCCTTCTGGGACGACAGCCATACAGACTAATTTGATGCAGGGTGACTCCCCACCCCTTCAACCTATGCAGCAATTCTGGTAGCACTCATACATCTATTCCCACGTGCACTCAACTTATTTGGTCGATCATGGCGAGGCCTGTTCTGAGTGGAACCTGTCTTGTTAAACCTCTGTATGGTCTTGGCCACAGTGCTGCAGCTCAGTTTCAGGGTCTTAGCAATCTTCTTATAGCCTAGGCCATCTTTATATAGAGCAACAATTCTTTTTTTTTGCCATGAGGTGCCATGTTGAACTTCCAGTGACCAGTATGAGAGAGTGAAAGAGATAACACCAAATTTGTATCAACCGGATAGGAAAAATCTCGTGGTTCGCCTCCTGCTCTCTAGCTCCCTCATCACCTCCTCCCATGCTCACCTCCAGGATTTTTCCAGAGCCTCTCCAATCCTATGGAATGCCTTACCCCAATCTGTCCACCTATCTCCTACTTTATTAGCTTTTAGACAATCCCTGAAAACCCTTCTCTTCAGAGAAGCATATCCTACCCACACCTAACAACTGTATTTTCATTTTGTCCATCAGCTCATCCCCCACAGTATTACATTTTGTTTCAACTTGACCCTCCCTTCTAGATTGTAAGCTCTAACGAGCAGGGCCCTCTGATCCCTCCTGTATTGATTTGTATTGTAAGTGTACTGTCTGCCCTCATGTTGTAAAGCGCTGCGCAAACTGTTGGCGCTATATAAACCCCTGTATAATAATAATATTGCGGCGTGCGTTCCACTCTGTGCGGCCGACAACCAGGAGACCGGATATGGCGTAATAAAAAACGTGACCAGGTACCGCCTCGATGTACATTTCGTCTTACACGTCTTCAGTAAGATGTGTAAGACGAAGTGGAACTTGCGCCGCAATATCGGCGAACCACAAGATTTTTCCTATCCGGACGATACAAATTTGAAAAGCAAGCAGCCCCAGTGCTGGGTCGGGCACTATACAATATAAGGAGCCATTTGGCTTTTAATTTTAAATTTTTTTAAATAAACAGTATTATACTATGGATATGTTTTACTCTTTCTATATGCCCTGTCTGAGCATGAGGAGGAAGTTTTCCCTATAGATTCCATGCCATTCTACATGTGAGCAGGCACAAACCTGTACAAGCGCTGTCTGACTATCTTTTTAATTAAAGTAGTCATACAAATCTGGTAAGCAGACTACATATACAATCACTATTGGGTGTCGTTTGCTGAAATCTGTGGTGAAGGTTTATTCAACATTTTCAGAAGATTTTTAAATGTAGTGGCGGCTGGGCCTGAGGCGGATAGCAGTTTGGCGCATGTCCTTCCACCACCGAGGATTGCAGGGCGCTTCAGTTTGCCTCCTGTTGCTAACTCCTCCTACTCCGCCTCCTCATCCTCTACCGCCTCCTCATCCGGACACCTTCACCACCAACTTCAGCACAGCCAGGGGTAAACGACAGCAGGCAGTTTTAAAACTTTCCTGTTTGGGGGAAAAACCCCACACCGCGCAGGAGTTGTGGAGGGACATGGAACAGCAGACCGATGAGTGGTTGGTGGCAGTGAGCCTCAAGCCCGGCCTGGTGGTGTGCGATAATGGGCGAAATCTCGTAGCAGCTCGGTGCCTAGCCGGTTTGACGCACACATCCCTTGCCTGGCGCATGTGCTGAACTTGGTGGTCCAGCGGTTTCTTAAGAATTACCCCGATATGCCAGAGCTGCTGTAGAAAGTGCGGGCCGTCTGTGCGAACTTTCGGCGTTCTCACCCTGCTGCTGCTCGCCTGTCAGCGATGCAGCGTAACTTCGGCCTTCCCGCTCACCGCCTCATATGTGAAGTGCCCACAAGGTGGAACTCCACCTTGCACATGCTGGCCAGACTGTGCGAGCAGCAGGCGATAGTGGAGTTTCAGCTGCATGCGTGAGTTGCTCTGCGGAACAGCACCACTTCACCACCAATAACCGGGCCTCCATGCGAGACCTGTGTGCCTTGTTGCGCTGTTTCGAGTACTCCACCAACATGGCCAGTGCCAATGACACCGTTCTCAGCGTTACTATCCCAGTTCTATGCCTCCTTGAAAAAACGCTTAAGGCGATGATGGAAGAGGATGTGGCACAAGAGGAGGAGGAGGAGGAGGAAGAGGGATCATTTCCAAGGCTTTCAGGGCAGTCATTCACAAGTGGCTACGAGGGTGGATTCCTGCACCAACAAGCGCCAGGTACACAATTGTCCGGCAGCAAGGGCACAGTTATGGAGGATGACGAGGTGGTGGATGAGAAGGAGATGGAAGAGGAGGAACCATGTTCACAGCAGGGTGGCACCCAGACCAGCTCATGTCCATCACTGGTGCATGGCTGGGGGGATACAGAGGACACAGACGATACACCTCCCACAGAGGACAGCTTTTCGTTGCCTCTGGGCAGCCTGGCACACATGAGCAATTACATCCTACAGTGTCTCCGCAACGACCGCCGAGTTTCCCACATTTTAACTGGTGCTGATTACTGGGTGGCCACCCTGCTGTATCCCCGTTACAAGGACAACGTGCCATCCTTAATTACCTTACTGGAGCGTGATCGTAAGATGCACGAGTACAAGCGCACGCTGGTAGATGCGCTGCTGGTGGCATTCCCACTTGACAGTGGGGGTACGGTGGAAGCACAAGGCGAAGGCAGAGGAGGAGGAAGAGGTCGCCAACGCAGCCGGGGCACCGCCAGCACCTCGGAAGGCAGGGTTAGCATGGCCGAAATGTGGAAAAGCTTTGTCAGCACGCCACAACAACCAGCACCACCAAAAAAATATAAGCAATAGATTTTCTAAAAGTAAAATATATATCTGTGGATAGATATAAACAATAAAATCCTCTAAATAAAATTATAATTATATCTGAGTGTGGAAATATTGCTTAAACGAAAAATATAGTGCTAGAAACAGCAAAATAAATAAATAAATAAATGTGCTAAAACATGGGATGATATTTAGATGCAGCAAATAAACACACTGGTGTTCAAATCCTAATCAGAGTGAATCTGTGCAAAATGGTGCAATAAATAAGCAATAGTATTAAAAGAAAGGACTGCGTCACTGATCCAAAGTGTAAACAGAATGTGCAAAAAAGTATATATCTATGCAGAAATGCAATACAATATATATATATATATATATATATATATATATATATATATAAAAAAAAAATATCAAAATATAGACAAAATATATATGCAGTGCAAACGGTGATTGTCCAGAAAAATGGGTAACTATAAAGTGCGACAAGAAAAAAAAACATCCACAGGAAAGTAATGTGGCTGTGTCAAACTAGGTGACAAGTAACGTTCCCAGAAATGGTGAATCTCCGTTTAAATGGAGTGTGATGGATAAAGTCCGTCCAAAGATGCAGGGGAGATAGCACTCTATGACTCGATGTGTGCAAGGTGATCCAAACCGTACTCATCTGGGTGCCTGCAAATAACGGATGCAGTGGCTCCTTACCTCACTGCTGTAAAATAAACAGCATAGATCAATATTGCTCTCCTGAGCTCTGTATCCTGGGTGTGTATTGGGGCTTGGTTTGTCACTCTCACCACATCAGAGGTATTATTTCACTCACTGCACATCAGGGGTATTTTTTCACTTGTAGTCCTCCCAGGTAGCAAACATGTAAATCATGGAGGGAAGAGGAAGGAGCCCCAGATAATGAAGTACCCACAGTTTATTTAATAAAACCACAAATAAAACACAGGGGTACTCACAATTTCAGACAGACAGAATTCAGTGTAAAAGCGAGTGCCGTGCTCGTGGTCCGGATTTCACTTCGGGTGTCCAAGTGTAGTCTATTTTCCTACTAGTGTTGTCACGTCACATGACTTCATCAGGGATATTCCAGCTTTTAGGCAGCCTCTGGTGTAACGTATTACAGAGCCCTGATGACTAGCCTCAAGAAGAATGTATCTAGCACACTGTCTAGATGGGACTTTTTGCTGACTGCAGGGGAATAGCTCTGAGGAAAATATAGATGACTGCACTTGAAATGATAGACTGCTTTCAATTGTTTTTAAAAAAAACTGTGCCTGGCTGCTGAAATGGCACTGCTGTTTTATTCTTGCACTACAGCTAGCTGGCAGACCAAATGTTGCTCCGCCACATAGTGACTGCTGCATGTCCTCTCAACTAACATTACTATACTCCAGCTATCTAGACTATAACGGCCCACTCAACGGCCCCACAGAGCAAAAGTGACCCCTTTTGATTTATCTAAGGGAACTGTTACTAGCCTGTAATTTAGCACCTGGATTGTACTATATGTTGGATCACAGTTCATGGTGCCAACCTGAAATATGTTTTTCATTGTCTCCTAACATTATACCTGGACCCCAACCCACATGGCTGCTTTTGCTTCATACCATTGTTTGTCCATTGGCCTACTGCTGCTTATTCACATACATCTCCAGGGGCTTTACACACATCGGCTGTCACTTTAAAGAGGAAGTAAGCCCTCAGAAAAAAAACGAAAAAAAAAAAAACCCTGCAAGACAAAGGCATATTTAGCTAGTATGCATAGCATACTAGCTAATTATGTATCACTTACCTCAGATCGAAGCCCCCGCATCGGTCCTCTTCTCCCCCTCCGACCGCTGACATGTTCTCCCGGAGTGACTTCCGGGTATCGCGGCTCCGTCGCTGTGATTTGCCAGAGCCGCAATGCCGTCACTCCGCGCATGCGCACGAGAGTGGCACAGTACAACTGAAGCATTGGCATATAGCGCCATTGCTTCAGTTGTCTCAAGTGCGCATGTGCCGCATGACGTCAGCACATGCAAATACAGGTGCAGGTTTAGGAGATATCCTTGTTAGCTACAGGTAAGCCTTAATATAGGCTTACCTGTAACATAAAGTTGTAAACGAGGGTTTACAACCACTTTAAAACATATTGATCTTGTATCATATTCGTTCATTTCAAGCTATTTTTATCGCGTGAAAGCCTGTCACAACGTGACAGTTTGTGTATTGATATTTGGCGTCCAGGTGATAAGATTTTGTGCTTTATGATTGTTTTTTTTGCACGCACCGTAATTGATGGTGCCTTGTGTTGAACTGAGTGACTCTGTGATGCTGGGAGTCAATTGTTTTTAGCGCTGAATAATTTTTGATATTAAGCCATGAATAAAGTTAAAATGTTTTACTAATAAACCCTACTATGACTCTGTTGTCACTAAAGTAACCCTGTTGGTCTCCCAAGTAGTCTATTACAAGGGCTCTATAGTACATTACATGTTTGGTTATGGTGACAACACCCTAACGGGTGAGTAGTCTATGAGAATTCATGAATTTTAAAAATAAGCAAGGACCCGATGCCTATTATTTTTAGCCTCTGGTGTAACCCCTGCACACACAGGAGTTACACTGTCTCTGACACCTGCTTTCATCAGCCAGAGATTACCCTGCCTTACACTTGCACCAACCAGGGTACACAAAAAATAAAAAAACTGTCAGAAAAGAGAAGAAAATAGTTTTTTTCCCAGAAGAAACTTTGTATGTCTGTCGAAAAAATAGTGTCAGTTTCTTCTACTGGAAAATGTGTCCAGTAGAAGGCTGGAGGGGAGCATAAATAGTATGAGGCCTGGAGTAGACCTGTCTTTACCTGCTGGGGGATAGCTAACCTCAGAGCTTGGTGCCCTTTAAGGCAGTTTTGCTAGAGTCTGCTGTTGTTCATCTCATGTCCCAGCTATGGCAAAGCTGAGGGGGGAGGCTATTTCTTAATACTGCTGGAGCTATGGATCTGGTCTAGAGGATTTTCTGCAGAAGTGCCTGGTGGTAGCTGCGAGGTGTGCAGCTGCCATGGGAAATGGTGAGTATTAATCCAAGCTCAAGAATCTAGTGACTGAGTATTTTACTTTAAGGTCCAGCAGTAGCTTTTTTTTTTCTCGGGAAATGCTCCTATATGGTCTCAGCTCTGGTTTCCTTGATTATTGAGTTAAAGTATGCTCAAGGAATTTGCAACTAGAGAAGCATGTCCTCCTGTTACAAGGCATCACTGTGGAGTATCCCATACCACCTCAAGCCCTCTCTTGTTATAAATGTGATTTTTGCAACTTTTTTTAAGGCTAACTGTAGAATCCTGAAGCTAAATGTTATATTTCAATAAATTTTTATTGAGTAAAATTTCAAAACAAGCAAAGAAAAGCTTTCACGTTCAGGTTCAAAAAATCCATATAGATACCAAATTTTGAGATCACACAGATGACAAAATGTCAAGCGGTATGAATAACTTTTCAAGCCCCTATATACAGGTTAAGCAAAACTAGACCTGGGGTTGGTTTTGCTAGGATACCCATAATTTAAAAATCAACACAAATATAGCATTCCTGAAACTGCGGATGTTGGGGCATGCCCATAACATGTGAAATAGGTTGCCTGTACCCCTGCAGTGGCACCAGCAAAGTGGAGAGTGGTCAGGATAAATCTTTGCTAGCTTATATGGACTAAAGTAACCCCTATGTAATATCCTAAGGGCATTATCCCAATGATCAGAACAGTGGTTAGTGGTGAAGCTATGTGTGATAGCAAAGACCCATGTTTCTGTGGGGATTTGAATGCCCAGTTCCCTTTCCCAATTCAGGAGGGTCACCAACATATAGTCTTCTCTAGGGTATTGAAGAAAATTGTAAAACCATGAAATTCCGCCTTTTGTTTCATATTTGGTGATAAAATATTGCCATACAGATGAGTTTATAGGTACATGGTTGAATAAGTATGTGGTGTGAAAGTGGCTAAATTGTAAAGAATGGAAAGTGCCTTCCAATATGAAAGTTGGGACTGAAGCTGAATTTTAAAAACACAACTGAATATGTGAGAAAAATAACGAATTCGCCTCTCCATCCTTTGTTTCAGTCAGAGACATAGTTTGAGAAAAAATAATTTCTGCGCTCTAGTTAGAAAGTCTATTTTGATCTCTAAATTCAGTGTCATGGGTACACCTTCTGTTAATTTGCATATAAATGCTAACTTTGTACTTATTTACTTCCTTTTGGTCTGCTAAACATACCATTAAACGTGTTTTTTTTTGGACAAAAACAAAGGATACAATCTCCAAATGCAATGCCCTTTAATTCCAAAAGTGCAGTTATATACACATGTATAAATGGCAGCAGTAGCGACTGTACAGTTTCAAGCATCCCTGCTCTTCATCAAGCTGTCAGCAAATATATTAAGCACAGATCCATCTTTTTTTCTCACACAAGAAGCAATCAACACATGTGAAACCCAAATGGTAATTGATCCACCAATCAGCACTTTTAATTGCTATCAATACGAGTGTCACTAATTACTACTGAGCAAAAAAACAAATAGCATCTAAACATTAGGTCCTATATACAATATATACAGTATTCTTGTACTAGATTCTTGGATGGTAAGTTCTTAATTTCAGAAGATCAGTATCTGTATTTTTTTTAATTGCATCTTAGTGTAAATATGAGATCCAAGGTCTTTTTGACCCCAGATCTCATATTTAATGCCTCGTACACACGGTCGGAAATTCCGACCACAAAATCCATCGGATTTTTTCCGACGGATTTTGTGCCGACACTGGTGTTGCATACACACGGCCGTTGTCGGAAAATCTGATCATTCTGAACGTGGTGAAGTTCGTTGTGAATGAATGAATGAATGATTTGTATAGCGCTGCAAATGCGAACTGAATCGCCTCAAGGCACTTGTCTGCCCTTGTTGTCCTGCTGTATTAGAAGAGGTGGGTCTTGAGTTTTTTCCTGAAGGCCCAATGGTTTTCTTCCAAGCGGATGTTGTTTGGTAGAGCATTCCATAGCCGAGGTCCCTGTACTGTGAATCTTCGTTCTCCCTTCGATTTGTAGCGGGCTTTGGGGATGAGAAGGCGATTTTGGTCTGTCGATCGAAGTCTGCGATTCGGTATGTATTTTTCTATTTACTCACAAAGGTATTGAGGAGCGTTTCCTTGTGTACATTTGTGGGTGAGGCAGAGGGTCTTGAATGTGATCCTATCTTTTACCGTGAGCCAATGAAGGGACCTTAGGGATGGGGAGATGGATTCCCATGGTTTCTTTCCGGTGACTAATCTTGCTGCTGCGTTGTGTATGACGGAACTATGTAGAGGCTAGTAGCCAATAGCTTTGGTCTCGTAATTTGATCTGAGCATGCGTGGCACTTTGTCCGTCGGAATTCTCTACAAATGATCGGAAAAAGTCCGATCGGATTTTGTTGTTGGAAAATTTGAGAGCAGGATCTCATATTTTTTCCGTCAGAAATTCCGACGGAAAAAGTCCAATGGAGCCCACACATGGGCGGATTTTCCGACAACATGGTCCGATCAGACATTTTCCGTCGGAATTTCCAACCGTGTGTACGGGGCATAAGAGGTTCTGTCATGCTTTTTTTTCTATTACAAGGGATGTTTACATTATCGGAATAAAAGTGAGCCAAATTTTATTTATTTTTTTAAATACATTTTTTAAGTAAACTAAATAAAGTGCCCAGTCCCGACGAGCTCGTGCGCAAAAGCGAATGCATACGTGAGCAGCGCACGCATATGAAAACGGTGTTCAACGGTATTTATTAAAGTGTTATTTTCTTTAGGGCAGGGGAGGATTTAAAACATAACTGCCTTCCCACAATATTCCCACATCACCTTAGCAGGTAGGGGTCAGGCGGAAGAGAATTTTTCCCGTTAGCCCTGAACTGGTATTTTTATAGGGGGCAATTCATTCCACTAGCCCCTAAGCCTGATATGTTACCAAGTATCATGGGGGGGGGGGGGGGGCTACACATAAAGAAAATGCTCAAAATGTTATCAAAAAATGTAATGAAACAAGATGGATCTGTCAGCAGGTTGGGTGGTATTCATAGTTATGCCCAACCCAATCTGTTGAGTATGCCTAATCTAGTGGATTAGTTGACTAATTTCTGCAAATAAGTAGACTTCAACATTTACACAAGTAAAGTATCAAATGTTTATAAGAGAAAACCTTTTATAAAACTTTCTGCTAATATTGTAAATTATGTTTATTAAAAACAACTGACTTTTACGTTATTTGGTGGCTAAGCATTATTGCACATTCATGCTTTTAATTTGGAAAAGAATTTAACATCTAATGGAAACCTGAGACAGTAAGTGCTTTTTAATGGCATAACCTTCTGTATCGAAATGTGAACAGAAATGTTCCATAGAAGCTCATTGTTCAGTTACTAGCGTTTCCAAATGAAGATTCTTGATTTATAGTTATCAGGATAACGAGAGTCTGTTTGAAATTCGGCTTAGAAAAATTAGCAAGAATGGTGTGGAACTTTAATAACAGGTCAGAAAAATGCATACAAAATATATAGTATATACAACTAACCAATGACATGTTACTGTAGATTACTGCAGCATAGACATACAGCAGCTAGGTTGGCTTCTGATTTTGGGTCATGAAGGACAAAAAACTGTTTGTTCTACACTATTATTACCACCAGCATTGCATTACTGTCTACTGTTACAGTAGCAAGTATAAGTATATTTCTCTTACCAAAATATATGTAATTTTAATTAGAAATGAAAGCTCAGTATCAATGGTCCTTATAACTGGTGAGTAAAACTTAAAGAAAATCCCAAAAACTGATGCTATGGCTTACCCGAGTTTGATAAGAGACCTCTCCCAGCTACGTTTGGGACCAAGCTTGTTTATCCCTGCATCGCTCTTTGAAGATCGGTTCATGGTGGATTTCTTTTCAGGGAGTGGTGCAGGGACGGCTAACTGGCATTCAATGCTGCCTCCTCCTGAATGCCTGTTGTTTCTTTTTTACAAGCAAATGGGCTTTTTTAAAATAGAGTACCGCGCCAAAACCACAAGCCTCGTGATTGTGACATGGTCCCTATTCACTTAAATGGGCGCAGTAGCACCGCCAAAGAGGGCAGTGTTGCCGCTTTTCAAAGAAAAGTATTGCACCTGTAGCATGGGTATATCTAATTCAAAAACGTGCGCTGGAGAGTTAACTCAAATAGTGAAATATCAATAAACAAAAATGTATAGAAATTAATAGGAAGACCGCAGCTGCTGCACAAAGGTGCTTCAACCTTAAAAATATATAAAACAGCACTATCAGCCTATATCAAGCAATATACATCCTTATAAACAGTGCCTATTGTATCAATGTTAAGAGAAAACAAAAAACATAAAATCTAAAAGTGCTCAGGTGGTTCAGTGAAAAGTGCAACGGTGCTCCAAAACTTTTGAATCAGTGAAGTGGCTCCCACTTTGGTGTCCCCACTCACCAAAATTATTGGATCCTCAGCTTTGCAGTCTGGGATCAAAAAGGCATTGATCAAATGATCTGGGGTGATGCTGCATGGTTCCTCAGTAAAATCTTGCAGGGAGATGTTTTAAGACAGGAAGGATATACCACACTCCATAGATGGGGAAACAGAGAGAGAGCTTTTAGTAAAATAACGTTTTGGCATCAATTATCAAGCGCATTCAAAGCGCAACACACATGATTTTTGGTAAATGGCGTGCGTTCCACGGAGACGGAAATTTGCATCAATGGTTTAACATGAACCGGAAGTACGTACTTCCGATTTGTGTTAAACTATTGACACAAATTTCAAGATGTGTAACCTACCTCCTTTAGCTGTATACTGTGATGTCACTTCTCCTCCTGGCTGAATATCAGAGTTCTCTGACTTCCCGTTCCTTTTCCAGTCCTGATACTATATCTCCCATGATCCTTTCAGACTCTGCAGCTTTAGGGAAAGCTGAAAAGTGTAAATGTGTCATACCTCATCCTGTGTCATTCTTGTCTTGCAGCATGTCAAAGAAAATTGGCTTACTGCAAGACTACAAAGGAAGGGCTATGGGGGGTTATTATGAAGATGTCATATTCCTTTACACTGGATGGCATATTTAACTGGGCAGGATTGAATTCTAATTGTGATCCATTCAATTCCGCCCAGTAGCAGCACTGCTAGCTTTTAGAACAAGTTGTGTATGAAGGGGTTTCCTTCTTGAATAATGCTGTGATCTGTGAGACGGGACATGGGAGGTTTGAACTCTTTCTGTATGTATTACTGGGCGGGACTAAATGCTAATTAGAATGTATCCAATCCCACTTACCTTCAGAGCTGTGAAGGACGTTACATCATTTGCAGGGTCTGAAAGACTACAAAGGGGAGTGTTACAGACTCTAGCTCTTGCAGAAAGTGGCTGTGGATATGCAGAATGACACATGATATAAAGCCACAACTAAACCCAGAATATTAGGGGATCTGCAAAAAGCTGAGCAACATGGTACAGAGGTATGATCTATGCTGGGATTGATCATTCCATTCAGTTGTAGTGAAAATAAAGTTGGAGTTCAGCTTTAAGAGAAGGTATCCCGACTGATTAGATGACTTTCTTAAGAACATCACTGTGATCTGTCCCGGGATAAAGTCTGAAGACTGCTCCCATGCCCCCTTATAAACAAAGAGAAATAGTAGGATTTTACATTGCTGAAATTTGCAGAAAAGAGTATATAAAAGAGGTAAGCTGTAATTTTTAAATATTTTTTAAGTTATTTTATGTGAATGGAGACATGTATCAAATATAAAGACGGTATTATTCTGACTGCAAGCCCAGTTACACAAAAAAGTATTGCCCAGCATGGAATAATAATTTAAATCAAATTGTGCTGCAATACTCAGCTCCTCTCCAGCATTGTCCATTGAAAACTCAATGCTCTGTGATCCAGTGCTAGTTGTTTTCCAGGTTGAGTGACTCTCCCTGGATAGGCACATTTTGTAGAGAATGGCACAACATCTCAAAATAAACTGAAATGTACTGTAACTTTTAGCATGTGCTATACAATACTGCAGCTTGATGCAATGGGCCCTGGATTGTTTGCAAATATGAATAGTCCACAAAGCTAAGCAGTTGACTTCTACAATTAATGATAATTCCTATTTATGGTATTTCTAATGATACATTATAAATCGGCATACAAATGTGCTCATAAAATATGTGAAGATCAACACAGCTGACTAATAAGAGCTCTATTCATTGAACTGATGCTAACATTTTTACAGTATAATAAAATACCAGAAAACATTATCTATTTCATTGTGCATAAATTCACATGAAGCTCAAGTCTACACTAAGCAAATGTCAAATTACTTGAATGCCTATTAGAACAAGTGCTCATTATGTTAACAATGTTTAGTGATATTTTATTCATCATTACGAGGGACATCTGGTGCAGCATTAACATATGTTCTGAATTACCATCTATAGATACATATATTATCAGATTAAAGAAATTAAATAAAATTGCACCAATAAAGCAGTAAAATAAAGTGTTTACCATGATATTTTAAAGAAATACAAAAGTGGTGTATATAAAGGTGTGTGTGTGTGTGTGTGTGTGTGTGTGTGTGTGTGTGTGTATATATATATATATATATATATATATATATATATATATATATATATATATATATATATATATATATATATATATTATAATATGTTTTTAAATGGCACAATATATGAATTATACAGACTCATTTCCTCCTGCTTAAAAAGACCCTGTCACCTCCTGTGACTTTCAAAGTAAACGTCAAACTGAAGGAGTGCCAGACCAAATGGAAAAGCTGTCTAAATCACTTTAATGGTACACAGTTAATTAAAAAATTAGCAAACGTGTTTCAGGGGCTGAAAGCACTCCCCCTTCTTCAGGACTTGAGATACTGTAATATTCAAAAACAAATAATAAAGAATATTGAATGGGCTTAAAAACAGCTTGATAAAAATGTTAGTGAACTCTCTATTTAGATTTTTACCTACAGTTAAGCGTAAAATAAAGCTTACCTGTAGGTTAAATGAATATCTCCTAGGAGATATTCGCTTGGGTTCCAGACGGTGATGTCACCAGCGCATGCACTCTGAAGAAACAGCCTGACTCCTGTGCACATGCATAGGGAGTGATGGCATCACGGCTCAGCCATTCAAGTGAAATAGTTTGATTTCTTGATTTTAGAATGGATGTTGTTTGTCCTGAAAGAAATGGGACCTATCCAAAATGTTCTAAAGATGGTGCACGCCCTCACTACAATATTTTGGGAGCTTTTTACAGGGAAATAAATACACTACATATCATGCAGGTGTGTTTATTAAAAGCGGGTTAGTGTGGTTAGTGTGGGTTCTAATAACAAAGCAGCCTAAAGCATATTTAGGGTGTAACAGATGATGCCTGTATGAGGCTAAACATGTCGGGACTCGGTTAGCTGTTACCACTGCGTTGCCAGTAGACCACTATATGCTTTTACATGTCGTTTTAAATGTGAGTACCCATTTTTATATGCTTTGTCAAAATAAATCCCCTATGGTATTACACTATGTGGCTCCATTTTTCTCTTTATCGGTCCCATTAATTTGAGTACTACCAGTGGCATAACATCCATCATCCCTCCCTCCTGAGAGTTCTTTGGATATATCCAGTGAAGGATCTTGTCGTTTGGCACCATCCCCAAGTAGATGCTCCCACGGGTGTAGTGACACCAACTGCCTTTTGTGACTCATACGGCGTAAGCCTATCTGAGTTCACACTATCTGGTAAGTGCATTCCCAAGAGATGGTGGACTGCAACAGACAACTTGCACCAAGTCACCTGTTATATATTTCTCAACGCACCAATGTTGAATTTATGTCACTATTAGGTGGTATTTTTTGCTTAGATCACTATTTTGTAACACACATTGCTATATGGTTTTGTTTATATGGTGATATATATTCAAGATTTTTCTACTGTCATATTTATTGTATATGTGATCTATGCGATTATGTGATTAGTAGGTCTACCAAACCTTTCCATATATATGATCTTTTGATTCACAATCCATTTGATTTATCATATTTGTTTGTTCACTATTTTCAGTGACACACATTCATATTGTAATTTTTATTTTTGGATACTGTATCATTATTTAGTATCATCACTTTTAGACATTGATTGTTATTTTCGTGCTCTATGAGTGCCGCACTTTTTTATATTTAAATTTTATTCACTCATTACAGTTACCTGTTGTGCAGGCCGCTAGTATACATACATTTTTCAATATCTTTATAAGACAGCGCAGTTTTTTTTTCCTTTTGCACTATTCACTATTCCAGCTCTCTACCATCACATGGAAGGCAATGCTGTGGCATCGTTGGGCAAGGCAGTCAGCCACAAGATCCATGTTACTGCTGACATGTGGTCCAGCAAGCATGTTCAGAGACAATATATTTAATTTGCAGCACACTGGGTAACTCTGCTGGCAACTTGGAAGGATGCAGGGCAGAGCTCAGTGCTGCAGCATGTTGTGCTGCTACATCTCCACCCCTCCTCCTCCATGCCCTCCTCTAGTGATTTGTCCCATGAAGTACAAGTACCCCCTAAGCTTTCAAGGGGCTATTCAATGAGTCAGGCTGAAAGGTGCCTTTCAGTGCTTCAGATGGTCTGTCTAGGGCACAGGAGTCACACAGGAGCAGAGATGCTGGCAGCTCTGCAGGGGCAGGCCCAGTGGTGGTTCACGCCATGCATCAGTAACACAATCCCTGTTGTGTTTTTGCTGGAGCAGACTCTGCATGGCATTATGGACGGGGCATTCGAAGCAGAGCAGTGGGAGGAAGGGGAGGACTTCCTTTCCATCTCAAGGCCCGCTTTATGCATATACCATTCTTCCTATGCCAAACACACAAGAGGAGAGGGAGGAGGAGGATTCTGGAAGCTTTGGAGGCATTGAAGCAGAGCAAGACATATGACAACCCTTAACAGATGATTTTCTGTCGCCAGAACCCTTTGGAGTTGTACGTGGCTGGGAGGAGGCAGTTCCAGATACTGTAATGCTCAGTGACCCGAGGAGTCTGCTTTTAATGCCTCCGCAAACTTGTGGTGCATGGGCTCCCCTCATTCTTCAAAGCCTGTGAAAGGACCCAAGAATACGTGGCATCAAGGAGAAGGATCGCTATTGATTGGCAACCCTCATTGACCACCAGGACAATGGGAAAGTCTTGGAACTCATCCCATCCCCACAGAGGGAGCTGATGAAATCTCTTGAGGACACCTTAAAGTAGAGTTTTGGATGAAATATGACTAAAAATACCCCTAGAATACTCATGTCTACTGCAATGTAACAAAGGTATGCTGTAAACTATGCCCATTTTTTTTATTAGTGCAGCATCATTTTCTTACTTTGTGAAGTTTCTGCACAGCACAGCCATCTCCAGTGTGGACATCTGAAGCCACAGTGTCCTTCTTCCTGGATTCCTTGCATGCTGGCTACCCAGCATGCACCTGCTGATCTCGTGCATGTGCAGTGTGGTGCAATCCTGGTCAGCTTGCAATGCCATAGACATCAATGTTAAATGTTACTGGAGCCGTGCCATGCCAAGCTGACCAAGATCTCCCAGGAGCCAATGCAGAACCGGAATTGATGTATGGCGACATGGCCACTAAAGAAAGAAGTGAAAATAGATATAGGCATAAATCAGGTAAGTGAACAGAAAAAAAACAATACATTGCTAATTCATTTTAAGGATGCACATTAGTACTGCATGGTGAGGAGTGAAAAATATGGGTGGAACTCTGCTTTAAAGAGGAGCTTATGTAATACCTTTCCCGACTCTGGTAGGTTACAGTCTGGTGGAAAACGTTGTTTTGAGGCTTCTGTTGGTCAAGAGAGGAGTGGTGGAGAAGGGGGCAGTTTCAGTGATGCCTTTCAAAAATGTTTTAGTCCTCAGCGCCCAGGGCTGTCAGCTTCCACATACCCTCGGCAGCATCTTCATCATATGGTGGGAGATTATCTAGGAGCGAAAACAGATATGGAGAGCTTTCCAGTTGACGATTCACTGGATTACTAGGTCATGAGAATAGACCATTGGCCAGAACTTGCCTAGTATGCAATTGAGCATCCAGTGTAATTTATGAACGGGCATTCAGTGCTGCCGGAGGTTTTGTGACAAATAAGAGAGTGCATCTGTCTGGAAGAAATTTTTTGGTGTAGGTTTCATGGGCACAATTAACACCCAAGGACCAATTTATTTGTTTGGCAGGTGCATATCATTTCAATTTTTGACAGCAAGGCCAATTCTTGCTTTCATCAAGAGTACCTCCACACAGTGTGAAGGCACTACTTCTATCAAAAGTCTGCGAAAGAGACACCAGAATGTATCCAAAAAATCTCTAATCTTGTTCTGAGTGCACTAAATTGTAGCCTTATCATACAGACTGGCCACTCAAGCCATTGTTTAAAAAATAAAAGAATATGGAAAATGTATAAATGTCATTATTTCTGCAGCAGGCTCTATTCTTGGTACAGATGTGCCACACTACAGGCAAACTAAGGGGACCCCCAGGAACCATATTTAAGGGAATTTTTTCATTTTTATGGTTTCACTTTAGACATCAGTATATTACTGCTCATTTAAAAATGTTTTTTACAAACTTTTTTTTCATTGATACATGTCCCCCAGAGCAGTACCCAGACCCCTATAACCATTGTATGCCCAATTGCTTACACATAATCCTTCAAAATAGTCACTTTTGATTTTTCCAGTTCGGGTCCCATAGACCTCAATGGGGTTCATTATTTGGTTACAAACTTTTGCGATGTTCCAAAGTTCTCCCCCGAACAGGCCCATCTCTACTAACCAATATCTACCAAACACATACCAAAAGCCTACATTTTGAGAATAATTGGGGATACAGGAAGGAAGGGCATTCATGGAATGTGGAGTCATGAGTTTGAAAAGTTTTGGTGCACTCTTTTTTGACATTTTATTAAGCTGTTATGACAATGCAGTGTGGTACTGTGAAAAAAAAGCACACAAACTACAACCTATACTATCAAACTTCCACTGGCCAATTTGTACAGAGTTAAGGGGGTTAAGCTTTTATTTCCTATAGCTTTTAGATGCCACTCCCACCAGTCATTTTGTGGCTGTTACCACTAGTTAAAAAATCAAGTGTCGCATCCAAAACTATCTATAAAAAAAAAGGCAAATATCTTCTTACTTATATTCAGTCAGATTGTGGTACTGCTGCAAATATAATAAAACCAAGAAATAATGTACAAGAAAATTATGTATTACACAGCACAATTAGGTGTTGCAAGAATGTCACTAAAACTGTCCACAAAAATCAGTTTCATAATCCAAATTACAGCTTACACCTACACCTTCAAAGCATGTCATTGAAAGGATTACGGTTTTTCCAATGTCACTATCAAAATTCACATAAAGAGGCCCCCTTACTGAACAATATTTTTTAAACTTTATTTTTGCATTGGTACATGTTCCCCTTAGCAGTACCCAGCACCCTATGTTCTTTGGTAACCTCTTACCTACTAGACTTGTGTAGCGCTGACATCCTTGCCTATTAATGTGTGTTTGCATGTTATAATCAAAAGTCTATGGACATTTCTATGGTCTAGTATTTGGCGCCATCTAGCGGCCAAATACTGGTAGTGAACTTAAATGATTATTGCTTTTAAAACACAAAGACTAAATACAGGAAGTGACTGTTATTTACATTAGAAGGTTGACCCTTTTTACCCAGAATGCTTGGTGACCTACCCATGGACACCATCTCTAAGCAGTGCATGCTGGGTAGGACATAAAAGGAACCCGGGCAGCCATTTTAGGTTGCTTGGGATCGCATGGCCTGCCTGTGAGGAGGCTTCCCCTTAGAAATCGGCCTACAGCCAATGCGGAGCACAACCCCGCTTATTTGTGCGAGTGACCTGACGGTGCCAGAGAGACACTGATTGGATTGGAGAGATCCAGAGACACTCATTGACTGGGCTCACCCAGCGGAGCAGAATGGAGCGACGGGGCCAGCTAACAGAGAAGAAAGCCACAGTCACCGGACCAAAAATACTACACGGAGCTCTGATCCAGTTGGTGAGCGGGTCACGATCCACAGTTTGTTGACTTTTGCACTCAGTTAGACTCACATACAGGCCTCGCTGGCATTCATAGTTTCACGGAGGAGGAGTGTAGCAACTGATACTAAGCAGGCTTGAGGCCTATCTACTTTGGCATCTCAAGCCTTGTAATATAGTTACTGAAATTACACCAGGAGCATCTCTACCTCAACTTAACTTACTTTAACCCCTGGATTACAAATCCCAAGGAATTATTTTTAGCTAGCGAAGAAAAGCAGATCAAAGACCAAGTACTTTAAGTGCGATCTCACGCATAACTATAAATGTAGGGGGAGCTCCCGTGTGTTTATATTGTTTGCAATTGTTATATTGAAATCCTTTGTACTGTCGTCCTATCTTGGGATGACAGTACAATTACTGTAATCACCTTTTTGAATATAGTCACAGTAAAATATATTTTTGGTTACGTATCCAGTTGTGTGGAGTACTGTTTTCTCCCAGCAGGTGGAGCCAGTGGATCCTGAGGTTACAATACAGGTACCTTGTATTATATTATATTGTATTGTATTGCATTGCACCACAGCTGTGCCAAGGGGACTGAGCCAAGTTAGTGGGGTTTATTAGTGCAGGACCAAATCAAACCAGCAGCTCCTTCGGGGGGTCAGTGCTACACTTAAAAATGGCCACAATTGATTTTCCAGATGTACCTTCCCCCCATTGGCTTATGTTTGCACATTTTGAGATTTAAATGGGTTTTACAAAGAATCTGTGAAGCAAACCCAAGCACGTTACTCATCTCTACAAACAATGTTGCATCTGGCCTTGATGCCTCAGTTTTTTTAGGATATTAGATTCCTGATATACAAAAATGTTACAGAAAGGACTACTTTTGTTTCCTGTGTTTTCCTTGCATTAGTGTAATCCATGTTCCAAGTCCAGGGTCAGCTGAAATACCATATTGAGGTCAATTTTGAGGTCATGCTGAAGTCAGATAACCATAAATGGGGAATCTATATACAGTATCTAAAGAAAAGAAGTAAACAAGATTCAAGTATATTTAATTTTCCATGTCACAAGGTTATTTAAACACAGTGAAAAAGCAAACAGCTTAAACATTGGCACAAATTCTGTCAGTTAATTCTTACGCTGGATGCCATTCATGATTTTAAATCCTAGATACTATGTCGCTAGAAGATTTTCTGTTTACATTTTTTTATTTAAGCACTGTGCTTGACTGCCTAAGTTCTGAATTCTGTAGCTATCTATTTTATCGCAATGAGTTGCTCTCCACAATGTTTTCCACTGGTCACATTCAGTGCAAGGCATAGGTTGAAAAGGAATCCCATCCTACTTGCTGATTTTGGCTGGATTCACATGTATCAGTACCTCCAACAAGTACCTCCTTTGCTGCCCATGTAAATATAGCCTTATAGCCCTACCTCACTTTTGATTTTGAATAACCTGGGAATCTACTGAACCGGAAAAACATAAGGCAGTTACTAAAAACAGTTTCTAATGTTTTAAACAAAATAATTTCAACAGTTTTTTTGGTGGTATAATTTATTGTGTAAATTTTTGTTTTTTAAAAATCTTGCAAATCTTGTTATTAAAAACATATTCACATATACACAAAATTAAATAAAAATGAATATATACATAAATAAATTAAAACAAGCAAGCTTATATCAGCAGATAACAGAAAAGATTTTTTTTTGCCAAAAATATCATAAATAGAACTATATACAAAGAAACATAATTGTATTATCAGTAAACTACTAAATTATGCAATTTACAAGCCTATCTAAACCTAAACACACCTTCAGGCTAACAATAGAGAAATGAAAGAAAATTGGATTTTTAGGGTGCAGAATTAAACACAATAAGTATATCAAAAATATTTATTTATGAATAAAAACATGAAGGAATAAAAGTCCATCAAACATATAGAAGAGTTACAGTTACAGAATATGCAGCTCAACACATTCTTAACATGTTTCACCACGAATAGTAGCTTTCTCAGGAGAATTACATTTGTCGGGCAACACTTCAGGCTAAAAAACAATTAAACATTTAACCCATGCATGCAGCCTTTTTTTGTGTATCTTCCTCTCTGGACAGTTATTTACAGATTGTAGATGCTGATAGCCAGAAGTTAGTTTGTTATGGCTTGTGTTACATACATGGTTAATGAAATTTCACAGGTGAAATAGCCTTTACCAAGCAAAGGTTGTCCTGTGCACTAATGACCCAGGAGAAATTTAAAAGGACAAGGTCATGCTCTAATGAGGGCCACACACAGATCAAAATTCATCTGGTCCCTGTCTTTTGATTGCAGTCTTAAAGTGTTATAAACCCAGCACATTGCATTCACTATATCTGGTCTCCCACAGTACACAGAACTTGGAAATGTGATTTTTTTAAGTCATTCTAAACTGCTAAATACCTTTTTCTCATCAGCATTATTTTAGCAGTTTTGCGACTTCTATCAGTGTCTGGCCAAGCACTGGTTATAGCTTGTAGGAGGAGTTTTCATTCTAATCTGACTGTCCTATGAGGCTGCAGGACCCCTGACCCTCTGTCTGGACAGTGCTGATTGTCCCTGTGCCGATCCCATGCACCCTGCCAAAAAAAAAAAAAAACAGCTCTTTATTGATACCCACCAAGCTGAGCATGTGCAGAGTGCCCCCAAGGCCCTGTACTATCTGGATTGGGGACTGTGGAAGAAGAGAAGGATCAGAGAAGACAAGATCAAACAGCCTTTTTACACAATGTGCATGATTAACCTTAGTTTCCACAGTGAGTATAACATGCATGCTTTACTGCCTATACAGACTTATTTTACTGTTGTGGGTTTAATAACATGTTAAGGTTCTATTAAAGTGATATTAAAGTCTTGGCTTTTTAAAATTAAAAATAACAAACATGTCATACTTACCTGCTCTGTGTAGTAGTCTTGCACAGAGCAGCCCTGTTCCTCCTCTTGTCTTGCTGGCTCTTCTGGCTCCTCCCTTTGTGACCCAGCCTCGCTCCTATCTCTCCTCATTGGCTCACTAACTTTGATTGACAGCCCCCCACCCCCACAGTGCTGTCCAGCCCCCCGTGCTCCCCACCCCCTCAGTGCTGTCCAGCTCCCCACCCCAGTGCTCCCCACCCCCCACAGTTGTCTCCAGCCCCCCCCCCACCCCCCACAGTGCTGTCCAGCCCCCCCCCATGCTCCCCACCCCCCACTCTCAAGCCCCCCACCCCCACAGTGCTGTCCAGCCCACCCCCCCACAGTGCTCTCCAGCCCCCCACCCCCCACCTCCAGCCCCCCCCCTGCTCCCCACCCCCACACAGTGGTCTCAAGCCCCCCACCCCCCACACCCAGCCCCCCCCGTGCTCCCCACCCCCTCGCTCCAGCCCCCACCCCAGTGCTATCCAGCCCCCACCCCAGTGCTCCCACACCCCCACAGTGCTGTCCAGCCCCACCCCATTGCTCTCCACCCCCCACAGTGCTCTCCAGCCCCCACACCCCCCCACACTGTATTTGATTGACAGCAGTGGGAGCCAATGGCACCCCTGCATGTTATCCAAACAAATCCAAAATATATCATACTGTATAAAAAAATGATACAGGTTGTCATTCATTGAAAAAACAATATTTCATTGACAGTTTCAGCCTCACAATTAGGGCTTCATGCACACTGGTTTCTTGTAAACTCTGTTTATCCTAACAGGAGAAAATCAGCATTAAAAACTCACCTAAGCTACATTAGAGTTTAGAGTGATTGTAAAAGCTTGTTTTTTACTTCCTATAAAAATAACAAACATGTTATACTAACCTGCTCTGTTGCAGTGGATTTGCACAGAGCAGCCCAGATCCTCCTCTTCTCGGGTCCCTCTTCTGTAATCCTGGCTCCTCCCTCCTGTTCAGTGCCTGAGCTGAGTCACAGCTCCCTGTGTCCATTCAGCCACTTAGCCTCGGGTCGGCCCCGCCCCTCTCTCCCCTACTGACTTTGATTGACAGCAGCGGGAGCCAATGCCACCGCTGCTGTGTATCAGCCAATCAGGAAGGTGAATCTCGGGCGGCTGAGACACTCGTGGATATCAATGGACAGAGAGGCACCTCAGGTAAGTATTAGGGGGGCTGAGAGGGGCTGCTGCACGCAGAAGGCTTTTTATCTTAATGCATAGAATGCATTAAGGTAAAAAAACTGCCTTTACAACCACTTTAACAGCAGCAGTATGCATGAGGCCTTACAGTTGCTAAAGCTTAGACAAGTGCTATATGCATATAAGAACTCACAACAAAGGTTTTCTGCCTTGTTTACACTAGTGGTTGGGGCGTGATTTTGACTGCAACCACTCCCCCTTTAGCTGCAAAGGTAGAAAAGAGTGGAGTACATATGTCATGGCCTCAATGCTTTGCATGTGTGGCAAAAATTATCCCTACGGTCATGTTCAGTGGGCAGTACTGCTCATTGAACACGTCCAATTCAACTGATTGGGGGTGAATCGTAGCCACTTGCAATACACACAGTTGTGAAATACTAGTGTGGGGTTTAAGGAGTTAAAACAAGTGGTGTCTGAGTCTCATAGGTGAGATTACCCTTCACTTTCTTCACTTTCTTTCCCAAAGACACAACAGAAAGTAAGTGAAAATCTCTCCAAAGTGAGGGTAAATCCCTCTCTCTGTCACTGGAAAAGGTAATTTCATTGTAAGATTTCCTTTCAACCTTTCAACTTCTGTTCCATAACATGACAACCATAACAAATTGCATTTCCCATCACACAGAGAAGATGAATCTCTCTAGTCCAGACACAGACAGTTATAAAAACCCCATAAGATTTTCAATCATTTTAACCATTTACAACATTTCAACCAAAATAAAGGCTTTGGCTTTAGATATATTTAGGTTGAAGATATAGGAAGAAACCAGTTTGCATGTCACATACAGGGGCAGAGGAGTCATGAGAGTGAAGGGTGAACTGTTGTGGCATGACCACGAGGCTTAAAAAATAACTTTTCTCCACCATTTTCTTGCTTTACTTTTAAACTTTTTGTGTTGCCATTCCAAATATTTTCTGTTCTAGGTCTTGTCTTGCATAAATAATTTTTTCTCACACTTAGGGCTCTTTCACACGGACGGACCGTATGTCCGTTTTTCACCCTTCCGTTTTCGGGTGAAAAACGGACATACAGGTATCCCTATGGGATAGCGGGTGTCAGCGGATGAGCATCCGCTGACACCCGCTCTCGTCCGTGCCCGCCATGCTCCGTTTCTGCAGACGGAGGAAAACCCCATTTTTTCATCCGTCTGCAGAGCGGATCGGGTGACGACGGACTCTACGGTCCGTCGTCACCCGATCTCCCATAGGGGAGAGCGGCGCTCTGACAGGTCCGTCCCTGCACGGAGTGCAGGGACGGACCTGTCATCTTCTGCTCAGCGGAGATCGCTCCGGCGATCCCCGCTGAGCAAGCGGCTATCCACGGGGCGGATCTGCACTGATCCGCCCCGTGTGAAAGAGCCCTTAGGCTGGATTCACACCTATGCATTTTTAGTGTTTTTTGCATTTTGCAGATTTGCACTACAGTCCATTTAACGTGGTTTCCTATGGAATAAGTTCTGTAGTGCAAATCTGCAAAATGCAAAAAGCACTAAAAATGCATAGGTGTGAATCAGGCCTAAAAGGGTAACTCTACTTTCATGGGAAAAAAATAGAAAATAAAAAAATTATAATATAGCATATACAATTGTGACACAATTCATATTGTAATGGAATGTTAAAGGAAGAAGACGTGCCTCGGCCCAGCTCCCGGTATCCGTACAGTTCATCCTCTCTTACCTCGGGTTCCACCCACCATCCTGATCAGTAAGCTGCTGCTTCCTCTCTGGGGGGGGTAATCCCGATTCTCCCCATGCCTGGTAAAGGCAGGTCGAGCAAGAAATCATAGAGGCAAATAAATTCACCATGGTAAACAGGATTGACTCTCTAGCACTGGAATGTGGACTGATAAGGCAGGACCTTGATAAGTTCAGGGGTCGCCTATCTGCTGCAGAATCCTGCATCTCTGAGGTGGAGGACACTACAGCCTCCACTTCCCAGACTCCTGCTGATCTTCAGAACAAAGTTAAGATTCTGATGACTCGCTTGGAGGGCGTGGAAAACCACCTCTGTTGCAACAATGTCCAGGTGGTGGGCCTCCCAGAAGGGGCAGAGGGTTCAAACCCGGCGGTGTTTGCAGAGTCAATCTTCAACCAACTGCTGAACCTGCAACATGTCTCACCAGTATATGTGGTTGAACGGGCTCATGAAGTCCCTACAGGACCCAGACCTGCAGGGGTACCACCCAGATCTTTCCTTGTACACTTCTTAAATTTCCTGGCGGAAGCCCGCAAGCAACCGGAGAGAAGGGTCTTTCCTACAGTATGCTCTAACCCAGTCGCCTCAAGGTCCTGCATAATGGCTCCGCAAAACTCTTTGATTCCCCCATTGAAGATGGAAACCGTCACCTGAGTTCTGGGTGGCCCACTAGCTTCTGGAAAGATATCATAATCTGCAGAGTGTGGTTATGTTGTCCCGTTGGCTATGATTTGTTGTTCCTAGATTGGGAAGCTCAGCTGAAACTTTCTCCTTTTTTCCCCTCTGGAATGTCAGAGACTGTTATCTTTCAACTTTTCGGGTGGCTGGGATGTCCAATACAGAGTCATCACTGTTTGAACACGCCTTCACCTTTCAAATAGCTAATGGAACACCGGAACGTTCGGCTACAGGGGTACCTTGTTATGGGAATGAAGTTTCTCTGGCAGTTTTGGTTTTGGTTTTTTTTCCTACTGTTTGGCCGAAGTAAACATGGGACTTGGTTTATTCTGTACTCTTTTTTCTCTAGTTTTGTGAATAGGGTGTTTATCACCCTAGACCTAATTTGTCGCCCTGTTGGGTGTATTTTTTGAATCTCTATATGCAAAGGGTGTTTCTCCATACTGACTGGTGTTGTGCGGCTCTCTACATCCATTTCTATGGTCCCCCTGCCTGTTTCCTCCTGCTTTCCTTGCCAGCAAATAAGTATTATTGATTCTCTCTAATGAGTAATCTCAAAATACTCTTGGAATGTCAGGGGTCTGAATTCCAAGTTCAAGCGTTTCCTGATTTTGCAATACTTCTACTCCCACCATCCTCACATAGTTCTCCTCCAGGAGACACATCTTGTTGGTAAACTAACCCTCTTTCTTAACAGAAATTGGATTCCGAAAGCTGTACACTCCACATACTCCTCCTATGCCAGAGGGGTGGTTATCCTATTGAATAAGAGCCTCAGATGTACTATTGAAAATCCCTCAAGGGTGGTATGTGGTAATCATTCTGGAAATTGAATCGGAAAGGCTGGCTGTGGTCAAGATGTATGTCCTTACACCTTTTCGTGGCTCGGTTCTTTATGCGACCTTAGAGAAATTGGCTCCTTTTTATGCCCCTTAAAATCCTCTGGGCGGGTGGATTTTAATAACATTATTGATTATGGGTTGGATGCTTCTAATCCCTCCAGGGCACAGAACCTTGACCTTAAGGATTGGGCTGAGGCTGCGGAGCTTACCGAGGTCTGGCACTGGAAGAATCCTACCTTTCTCACGGGTTCTTCCTCAAGGATTGATATGGCTTTCGCCAACTCGACTTTGCTACCTTTTATCACTGATGCCACATATTTAGCTGGTGGAATCGCTGACCATACTCCACTACAAATAACACTATCTTTGGCTCCTCAAAAAGGGCCTAGCATGTGGCGTCTTTATCCAGGGTGGTTGGCGGATCCCTTGGTGGAATCCTCGGTCTTACCGTGTTTGCCAGAGTACTGGGAAAACACAGGGGGCTCGGCTGCCTTGCCCGTAGTGTGGGATGCGTTAAGGGAACAATCAGGGGAACTTACATTTCTGCGATTAAAGCCACCAGGGCAGAAAATAACCAGGCTATGGAGGAACTAAAGACTAGGGAACAAAATTGCGCCCACCTTCATGCGGAGTCCCCCTCTCCAACCTCCTTGGCGGAACTGCAGATGGTTAGTAGGGATGGGCGAATGGTTCGGCCCGAGCATAAGTTCGGGCCAAACTTTGGTTGTTCGGATGTTCTGCAAGCACCGAACAATATGCAGTGTTCGGGGCAAATTCGAAAGACGCCGGAACACTGTTAAAGTCTATGGGACATTAACATGAAAAATCAAAAGTGTTCATTTTAACCACTTCAGCCCCGGACCAATTTGCAGCCAAAGGACCAGGCGCCTTTTTGCGATTCGGTACTGCGTCGCTTTAACTGACAATTGCGCGGGCGTGCGACGTGGCTCCCAAACAAAATTAGCGTCCTTTTTTCCCCACAAATAGAGCTTTCTTTTGGTGGTATTTGATCGCCCCTGCGGTTTTTATTTTTTGTGCTATAAACAAAAATAGAGGGACAATTTTGAAAAAAATGCAATATTTTTACTTTTTGCTATAATAAATATCCCCCCCCAAAAAAATCGCAATTAGCAATTATTGATTGGTTTGCGCAAAAGCTATAGCGTTTACAAAATAGGGGATAGTTTTATAGCATTTTTATTAATATTTTTTTTTTACTAGTAATGGCGGCGATCAGCGATTTTTTTTGTGACTGCGACATTATGGCGGACACATCGGACATTTTTGACACATTTTTGGGACGATTGTCATTTATACAGAAATCAATGCTATTTAAATGCATTGATTCCTGTATAAATGACACTGGCAGTGAAAGAGTTAACCACTAGGGGACGGGGAGGGGTTAGGTCTGTGACGTGTGTGTTTTTTTTTTTACAGTAGTGGGCGGGGCTTTACGTCTGACGTCACTGATCGGCTTTCCCGATGACAGGGAACAGCCGATCAGTGACAGGCAGTGTAGGAAGCGCGGGGAGAGGTTTGTTTACACAGACCTCTCCCCGTTCTTCAGCTCTGTGACCCGATCGCGGGACACCAGCGGCGATCGGGTCCGCTGGTCCCGCGGCAGTGGTCACGGAGCTCCCGACTGGGCCGCCGGTGGCGCGCGCGACCCACGGCTGGGCAATTAAAGGGGACTTACCTGTACGTGCTTTTGCCCAGCCGTGCCATACTGCCGACGTAAAAGTGCAGGAGGCAGTCGGGAAGCGGTTAAGGGCTTATATGCATAAAAAGTGTTTGTTTGGGGTCCCAGGTCCTGCCCCAGGGGACATGTATCAATGAATTTTTTTTTCTTAAAGACGGCTTTTCGGGAGCAGTGATTTTTTTAATGCTTAAAGTGAAACAATAAAAATGAAATATTCCTTTAAATATCGTGCCTGGGGAGTGTCTATAGTATGTGTGTAAAGTGGCAAATTTTTCCCGTGTTTAGAACAGTCCCTGCTCAAAATGACATTTCTAAAGGAAAAAAAGTAATTTAAAAATACTCGCGGCTATAATGAATTGTCTATGGGAGAAATCAAAAGTGCTAATTTTAAAGGCTTATATGCATGGTATTGTCATAAAAAGTGTTTGGGGACCTGGGTCCTGCCCCAGGGGACATGTAACAATACAAAAAAAGTTTTAAGAATGGACGTTTTTTTAGGGGGCAGTAATTTTAATATTGCTTAAAGTGAAACAATAAGAGTGAAATATTCCTTTAAATTTCGTACCTGGGGGGTATCTATAGTATGCCTATAAAGTGGCACATTTTTCCCATGTTTAGAACAGTCCCTGCACAAAATGACATTTCTAAAGGAAAAAAAGTAATTTAAAAGTACAAGCACAAGTACAAAAGGGGTAATTTAAAGGAATATTTCACATTTATTGTTTCACTTTAAGCATTGTTAAAATCACTGCTCCCAAAAAAAGTCAGTTTTTAAAACTTTTTTTGCATTGATACATGTCCCCTTGGGCAGGACCCAGGTCCCCAAACACTTTTTATGACAATACCATTCTCCTTTAAGGGGGTGTGGCAGGGGGCGTGTCTTATGCCTACATAAATTTGTTAGTAGATGTCCCTCATTCCCATCTCAAAATGTTGGGAGGTATGCGTGTCTGAGAAGTGCAAAAATACAAGATATCAGCAATCTCAAGAAGGTTGTTTTTGCTCCAGGTTGGGAACTAGAGAGGAGATTCTGTCGCTATGTGATTGAACTTTGCTTAAGTGTGCTCTCCTCAGTGAGAACCCAGTCAGGATTCCCAGGACATGGACTTTATGAACTTTAACCACTTCTCGCCAGTAGGAAGTCATATGACGTCTTGGACATTGAGTGGAGATATCTGAATGATGCCCTCAGCTACAGGCATCATCCAGATATGTTTTTTTTCAGCCGGCGATTCCCTCACATGTAAAAGCCATCTTACTGGCTGTTTAGCCACTTGATTACTTTTACAGGCGTCAGGAGGGGACTCCCCCCCTCCCGCCGCCCTCCCGTGCTTCTCCGGGCTCGCCCGTGCAAGGAGCCAGAGAATTAATCTGCCAGTGGTGATTTACCATAGAGGGTCCCTGGTCATCTCTATGACCCTCAGATGACAGAAGCATCCCTAACAGAGACCCCAGATCTCTCCATAAAAGAGGACCTGTCATGCCCTATTCCTATTACAAGGTATGTTTACATTCCTTGTAATAGGAAAAAAGTGGTCAAAAAATAAAAAAATTTAAGGAAAGTGTCAAAATTAAAAAATAAAAATATAATTAACAATAAAAAAAACATTTTAAAGCTTCCCCATCCTCTCGTACTCGCACGCAGAAGCGAACGGATATGTAGGTCGCACCCGGATATGTAAATGGCTCTCAAACCACACATGTGAGGTATCACCACAAATGTTATGGCAAGAGCAATAATTCTAGCACAAGACTTCCTCTGTAACTCTAAATTGATAACCTGTAAGCCTCTGGAGATTTTTAAATACTGAAGTTTGGTGCCATTCCATGTGTGTGTGCAATTTTAAAGTGTGACATGTTAGGTATGTATTTACTTAAACAGTGTATATACAGTGCCTTGAAAAAGTATTAATACCCCTTGAAATTTTCCACATTTTTTTCAAAAATGTAAATGTATTTTATTGGAATTTTATATGATAGACCAACACAAAGTGGCACATAATTATGAAGTGGAAGAAAAATAATAAATGTTTTTCAATTTTTTTTACAAATATATATCTGAAAATGGCATGTATTTGTATTTAGCTGGACAGAGTCAATACTTTGTAGAACCACCTTTCACTGCAATTACAGCTGCAAGTCTTTTGGGGTATGTCTCTACCAGGGGATGGTGTGTTCAGGGTGATGTGCAGTGTTAGTTTTCTGCCACACATAGGGTTTTGCTTTTAAGCCAAAAAGTTACATTTTGGTCTCATCTGACCAGAGCACCTTCTTGCACATGTTTGCTGTGTTCCCCACATGGCTTCTTGCAAACTGCAAACCAAACTTCCTATGGCTTTCTTTCAACAATGGCTTTCTTCTTGCCACTCTTCCATAAAGGCCAGATTTGTGGAGTGCACAACTAATAGCTGTCCTGTGGACAGATTCTCCCACCTGAATTGTGGATCTCTGCAGCTCCTCCAGAGTTACAATGGGCCTCTTGGCTGCTTCTCTGGGTTAATGCTCTCCTTGCCCGGCCTGTCAGTTTAGGTGGACGGCCATGTCTTGGTAGGTTTGCAGTTCTGCTATACTCTTTCCATTTTCGTATGATAGATTGAACAGTGCCCTGTGTTCAAAGCTTGGGATATTTTTTTTATAACCTAACCCTGCTTTAAACCTCTCCACAACTTTATCTCTGACCTGTTTGGTGTGTTCCATGGCCTTCATAATGCTATTTGTTCACTAAGGTTCTCTAACAAACCTCTGAGGGCTTCTCGGAGCAGCTGTATTTATACTGAGATTAAAATTAAACACAGGTGGACTCTATTTATTATTTAGGTGACTTCTGAGGGCAATTGGTTCCATTAGATTTTAGTTAGGGGTTTTCGAATAAAGGGGGCTGAATACAAATGCATGTCTCACTTTTCAGATAAATTTATTTTGTAAAAAAACATGTAAAACCATTTATCATTTTTCTTTCACTTCACATATATGTGCCAAACCTCTGAGGGCTTCTCGGAGCAGCTGTATTTATACTGAGATTAAAATTAAACACAGGTGGACTCTATTTATTATTTAGGTGACTTCTGAAGGCAATTGAAATGGCATAGGTGTTGGAAGGCTCTGGTTAGTAGAGGCGCTTGAGTCCTTAAGATTTCCTTCTCTAGCAATCAGAACCCCAATATGGGTCTGACTTGTGGCACAGAGCAGCCTTGGGACCCAGCTTGTAATGTCACAGAAGATAGAGTGAGGCCTCAGGAGATAAGCACAGGTTATGAACAGAGTCAAGCTTCCTGGGATTCAAGTGTACCAAACGGATCAGTGTCACTGGGATGATGTGACTGGTAACAGGGCTAGTGGAGTCAATGGGGCTGATTTACCAAGCATTTGCGCCATGAGTTGCGGCACATGCCGCCGGGCAATGGCCGTTTTCATATTCACAAAGCATTTGCGCCTGTAACTCAGCACAATTCCCCATTTACTATAATGTTGCCGGCGCATGGGCCGCCGCGATCTGTGCACCGCTATAGACCTGGAGCACGGCGTCTTCAACTCAGAAAATAAAAGAATCTGGAAGTGGCAATATTATGGGGGTGATGTGGGTGATAGATATGACTGTCCAACTAACAAATATGCCCAAAATAGAACGGAAAACTAACTTTCTCTGAGCAGGCTTGCTGCGCCTGCAAATACACTTGTAACTACGTGAGGTCAATTTATGTACTGCACATGCGCGAGCAGCATTTGCGCCCCTTCATGTGCTTTGGTTCATTGCACAGGCAAAATCTTAGTAAATGTCAAGCCACGTAGGTTAATTTGCATAAGTTGAACAGGCACACCTCACAACTTGATTATTTTTTTTTGCGCTGCTTCACTTCTATGGGTTTTTTAAAGGCTATTTGAACACAGGTCATGTAAGCATTAAGAAATTAAAAAAATTAAGAAAAAAAATGCGTGGGGGTCCCCCGAAAATTCCATACCAGGCCCTTCAAGTCTGGTATGAATATTAAAGGGAACCCCGCGCCAAAAAAAGAAAAAAAATGGCGTGGAGGTCCCCCTCAAAATCCATACCAGACCCTTATCCGAGCATGCAACCTGGCAGGCTGCAGGAAAAGAGGGGGGATGAGAGAGCACCCCCCCTCCTGAACCATACCAGGCCACATGCCCTCAACATTGGGAGGATGCTTTGGGGTCCCCCCCAAAGCACCTTGTCCCCATGTTGATGAGGACAAGGGCCTCATCCCCACAACCCTGGCCGTTGGTTGTGGGGCTCTGCGAGCGGGGGGCTTATCGGAATCTGGAAGCCCCCTTTAACAAGGGGACCCCCAGATCCCGGCCTCCCCCCCTGTGTGAAAGGGTAAGGGGGTACAAAAGTACCCCTACCATTACACCAAAAAAGGTGACAAAAGAGTCTTCGACAATTCCTTTATTAAAGTCTTCTTTCTTCCTTCTTCCTTTCTTCATTTGTATTTCTTCATCTTCTTCCTCCATCTTCTTCTTCCTCCATCTTCTTCTTCCTCCGATCCACTTCTTGCTCTGGTGTTCTCGTCCGGCATCTTCCTCCACGGCATCTCTTCTTCTTTATTGGGCCACTCCGCACAATGGGAGGCTCCCGCTGTGTGATGCTTCTCTTCTTCTGACAGGTCTTATATAATGGATGCATGGAACCGTGCGTCAGAGGGGGGCGGGGTCAACGGGTGGCCCCGGCCTCCATTATATAAGACCTGTCAGAAGAAAAGCATCACACAGCGGGAGCCTCCCATTGCGCGGAGCGCCCCAATAAAGAAGAAAAGACGCCGTGGAGGAAGATGCCAGATGAGAACACTGGGGCAAGAAGCGGATCGGAGGAAGAAGAAGAAGAGAAGCGGCACACAGCGGGAGCCTCCCTTTGCGCGGATCAGCCCACTAATGAAGAAGAGACGCCGTGGAAGAAGATGCCGGACGAGAACACCGGAGCAAGAAAAAGCGGATCAGAGGAAGAAGAAGATGGAAGAAGAAGATGAAGAAACCGAAGGATGACAAAAGGAAGAAGGAAGAAGACCAGAGGAAAGAAGACTTTATTAAAGGAATTGTCAAAGGCTGTCTCCTGTCATTTTTAACTCGTTTGTCTCCTTTTTTGGTGAAATGGTAGGGGTACATTTGTACCCCCTTACCATTTCACACGGGGGGAGGCCGGGATCTGGGATAAGCCCCCCGCCCGCAGACCCCCACAACCAATGGCCAGGGTTGTGGGGATGAAGCCCTTGTCCTCATCAACATGGGGACAAGGTGCTTTGGGGGGGACCCCAAAGCATCCTCCCAATGTTGAGGGCATGTGGCCTGGTACGGTTCAGGAGGGGGGGGCACTCTCTCGTCCCCCCTCTTTCCTGCGGCCTGCCAGGTTGCATGCTCGGATAAGGGTCTGGTATGGATTTTGAGGGGGACCCCACACCATTTTATTAATTTTTTTGGTGCGGGGTTCCCCTTAATATCCATGCCAGACCTGAAGGGCCTGGTGTGGATTTTGAGGGGGACCCCCACGCCATTTTTTTTTTTGGCACAGGGTTCCCCTTAATATCCATACCAGACCTGAAGGGCCTGGTATGCTCTTGAAGGGGAACCCATGCCGTTTTTTTTTTTAAATTAAAATCACCTGGCCTGGGGGCGACTTAAAGTCGTGTTGTAAGTCACCCCAAGTCCTGTTGTAAGTCGCACTGGAAGTCGTGTTGTAAAGTCGCCCCAAGTCGTGTTGTAAGTCGCGCTGGAAGTCGTGTTGTAAAGTCGCCTCAAGTCGTGTTGTAAGTCGCGCTGGAAGTCGTGTTGTCCGTGTGTGAATGGACTGTAAAAAATAACGGCGTGCGCTATTCCCGGTGCGCCGGTATATTATGTGTTGCGCTTATGTGTGCACCAGTTCATACGCTCAAGTAATAATTTATCTGGTGCACCAATTGTGGTATGAACCGGCGCAGTGCATTCATCTTGGTAAATCAGCCCCATTCTATGCTCTGCGACACTGGCTCAGAAATGCTGCATGAAAGAGAAGAGTGTAATAGGGACCAGAGTGTACAGAGCATAAAGAGTAAATTGACTGTGCCATGAAGTACAAGGGTTAACTATTAATGTCTGTGTGAAGAAGTTTTACTTTTGAAATGGAATGCTGCCTTAAATGCCATGTCTGTGCCAAGCAAAAGCTTCAGCCTGCCTCTGGGGCACTCGCGAGCGTTCTCTCTGCATGCCCATATGGGCACCCCCCTTATTTGGACTGCTTTACCTGCCAAAATATTTGTAATTCTTTTTAGCCTCTTATGTGATTGGTGCACCCTTGCCATGCTGCACTTCTACCACTTTCTTTAATCCAGATATAAAATATAGTACTGTCATTTTCTGACCTCCAACCTGATGCTTAGACTATGAAGGAGAGATGGCAACAACACAGAACTGGATTAGTTGTTTTTTTATTTGCCTGGTGTTCTTTTTTTTTATATACTTCTATGAAGTCAGCTATTTGAATTTACAGCATGTATAAATTAATTACTTACCACATTTCTCTTCATCTTCTATGAAACTTTCCTGTTGATATTGTTAATAATAAATATAATTAGCACAATAACTTTCTCTTAATTATGTAGTCATTAATGCACAGAGTCCAATTTCTCCTTTCAAAAAGAACATTTAACAGCAAAATTGCCATAGCTACTGAATATTTTGCCTCAACAATCTATTAATTGGCAGCACACAGGAGTGAATGATGTAGAGATGCAATAAAATTCAATAAAATGAATTCATAATTCACCTTCCTTCTCAATTTACACCGCATTACCGCTTCCTAAACTGTCCCTTTGAAGATCCTGAGCTATAAAAGTGTTCTCCGGTTTCACTGTTTATAAATGGATTATTATCAACTGTTCCCTAAAAGAGATAAATGTGTACACACTTTATGTCCTTATGGTTTGTGACACATTTATAATGGTAAATCTTGCTGAGATATCAGTTTACTTTTTATCCTATTATATCCTATATACATATTATATGATATTGCTTTGTGATGAATTTGTTCTGAACTAACCTATTTCAAATAATTTAAAGTGTACCTAAATCTACCTTTTAATTATATAATCTACAGGGGGTCCCCTACTTACAAACATCCGACTTACAAACGACTCCTACTTACAAACGGAGGGAGACAACAGGAAGTGAGAGGAAATCCACCCCTAGGGAGGGAAATTCACTCCTGTAAAGCCCCATACACACGCTCGGACAATCCGCGGACCAGGTCAGTCGGACTTTGTCCGACGTACTTTGTCCGATGTTGGCGTTGCGTACACACGGTCGGACTACGTTGTCGGAATATCCGGTCCGGAAGAACGTCGTGACGTAAGTCGTCGTCCACGAGATTAGAAAAGGGAAGTTCAGCACCACGTCAGGCACCCGTTGGGCTCCTTCTGCTGATCCCGTGTTTATCGAGAGTTAGTGGAAGTTTGGTGACTTAAGATTCGCGCTTCTCAGTTTTCTGACTCAGATCGTTACTGCTCTTCAGTTTGTGCTTGTCGTGCGTATCTGTTTATTAGTGCGTGTAGTCAGTTCGCATTTGTTGGTCATTGCGGCCTATATCTTGATATAGGACGCTTTGATTTGCACTGCTTATTGTCTGCTCGTTGCTGGTATTCACTTCGTTCTTTCAGGCCTTGCTGTTTATCGGTGCTTTCTGTTTGTCCGTTCTGACCAGCCGACCTTTTGTGACCTTCTGAGCGATGTTTCCCGTGCGTACTCGTCGCCGAGTTCGTGCTGTACGCGGAATTGGTGTCGGGCTTTTAGCTTTGACCCAAGACCCGTCCATGAACAGAGTGACGAGGAGTATGTGGACCAAGAATTGGTTGCTTCAGCGTGACCAGTTCTCGCACATGCCTTTGCTTCGTGAGATCCGGGAGAATAATCCTGATGATTTCAGGAACTTTCTCAGGATGACGGACCCCGATTTTCACCGTCTTTTGGCTTTGCTGACCCCCTTTATCAGCCGGCAGGATACCTGCATGAGACAAGCCATTACTCCGGAGCAGAGGCTTGTTGCCACGTTGAGGTACTTGGCGACAGGGAGAAGTCTTCAGGATTTGAAGTTCTCTTCAGGTATCTCTCCCCAGGCCCTGGGAATCATTATTCCAGAGACCTGTTCTGCCATCATTCAGGTCCTGCAGGAGGACTATATTAAGGTAACATTTCTACTTTACTATTCCCTTCTATGTATGCTCTGTTTGCTAATGACTTGTATTTTTGACCTCCTTCCCTAATTACCATGATTGCAATATGTTCTAATATGCTGTGCCCCTTTTCTCCTTCATGCATTTTTCCCTTCACTTACCTCACCAGCATGCTCTTCTGCCCCAATAGACACCTATGGCCTAGTCACTTAAGCAATGTCTTTTGTCTGCTGCATAGTATTGTTTGCCCCAAAACACCCCCTAAAATATGCACAAATGTTTGCTGTGTGGTTTACTTCATGTAGAGCCCCCTTTTTTTGTTCTTTTGGTGGGGGGGGGGCAAACTCATTAGGAACCCCCTCCCCCAACTGCTCTGTCAGATGGTACCAATCCTTTATCTGCTGGCTTTCCCAAGGTCCATACACACTATATACCTACCTCTTTATAGTGCGCATCTTTAGGGATGAATTCAGCAAAGCATGTAGTGCAAGGGACTGCCTCCATACATTCCATTTCCTATTTTTTTGTGTTCTTTCCCTCCTATTAGCTTGCTTGGTAATTTCATAATGTCACAATGTGTTTGCCTTTTTTGGGGGGGGGGGGGGGGGTTGAAATGTTATTTGATCTTTCCTGTGGCCTGCCAATAGTGTTAAGTACAGAGGGTCTGGCCAAACTAGCCCACATTATTGAGCCATTTGCCAATCAATGAAGTGCAGAGGGTTAGCTGTCCACCACCCCCCCCCCAAAACCCCTAGTTATTGCCAATGGCCCATCAGAAGTGGGGGGATTGATGGGGGGGTGAGTAATCTGTGAAGGGGAGCCTCTACTTTTCTGTGCAAATACTTTCCAGCCTCCAATTTTATACAATGCTCTTGTTCCAAGATGTTGATTGTCTAATCTGCTTGCAATGTTTAGGTGCAAAGTGACTAATTTTTTTTCTTGTTTCACTCCACAGTTCCCTTCCACGCCACAGGAATGGCAGACTGTGGCCTCCCACTTTGCCAGCCGTTGGGACTTTCCTAACTGCGGAGGGGCAATTGATGGGAAACACGTCCGCATCGTCCCACCGCCCAACTCGGGGTCCTACTATTATAATTATAAAGGGTTTAATAGTGTAGTGATGTTGGCGGTGGTGTCGGCAACATACGAGTTTATGTATGTGGACGTGGGGATGAACGGCCGGATATCGGATGGTGGGGCCATTACGCACACGGAGTTCTACTGGCGTCTCCAAAGTGGCAGTCTGTGCTTGCCACCTCCAGAGGAGAATGCCGAAGGACTCCCCTTCGTCTTTGTCGCAGATGAAGCGTTTGCGTTGACTCCCCATCTGATGAGGCCGTTCCCGATGAGGACCCTCACCCCGGACCAGAGGGTCTTCAACTACAGGCTGTCCAGAGCCAGAAGAGTTGTGGAGAACGCTTTTGGCATCCTGGCCAGCCGCTTCCGCCTGTTCCTGACGGCATTTAACTTGGCGGAATACAAACTGAACCACATAGTTCTTGCCTGTTGCATATTGCACAACTTCCTCAAAAGACATAACAGGAACTATGTGGTGCCCGTTGGCCCAGATGTGGAGGGCCCTCCAAATGCCGAACTCACAGCCCTTCGAGTGGCACGTCCAGGCTTGCCCCCTCTAAATGCCCGTGTGGTCCGGGACCAATATATGCAGTACTTTGTGGGTAGGGGGGCCATTGCTCTGCCTGACGATGTGTGAGAGGCATTTTTTAATAAATCTGATATTTTAACCAACCTATGATTTCATGTCATTTCAGTCTTCTTTTTAGCTTATTTTACTTTGACATTTTTTCCCTTTGCCTTCGACAGTGGGAATGCACTTTCTGGGCAAAAGGAGGTAACAGCCTCTTCTTCCCAAAAAGATTATTCTCATGTTGTGTGTTTGCTACCTAATCTTTGGTCTAGAGAAGGTTTGTACTGCATAACTGACACCCAAAATACTCCTTTTCATAATCCGGTCTGACATGTGTGTATTCTCCAAAATGCTGTGCTCCGTGTTTTCGTACAAAGCACTGTGGGTGTCATTTACATAAGTCAAATCCGCTATGCTCTACAAGTGCATTGAAAAAGTTCCCCGGGAAAGAAAATTGGAGTGCAAAGTGGATTTGCCTTTAGTAAATAACACCCATTGCCCCCCATATCCTTTTCATTTTACATACATAATGCATTGTGTTTTTTAAATAAGGAAGCCACACATTTAGAAAAATAAAAGTTTACTAGGAAAACATTCCCAAGTGCGTTTACAATCTTCACGCCAAAACTGACAACATCTTGGTTATTTACAACATTGTTTACAAACATTCCGCAATTGGTAAAACCAGGCATGGAGCAAAACAGAACCTAGGAACTTGGAAAGTTCAACTTTGTAAAGTGAAGACAAGATCAGACATGACTATATGTTCAAAGTGTGTTTGATCTTGCCTTCATCACATGGGGGGGTCACCCCCGAAAAGTGGAAATTTGGAACATGCACACAATTTGGGACTGAAAATGGTCATTAGATGGTAAAACACATGCCTAGAAGATTCAAAAGTGCCATTTTCCATCATGGGGATGAATGGACGTTTTTTGGGGGTGCAACCCCTTCACCACAACCACTTTCGTAGTTCGTAAAGTGTTTGCACCCCCAAAAAAACGTTGCCATTCATCCACCATGGTGGGAGCTAGCACATGTGGACACAATGTGTGCATGTTCCAAATTTCAGACAGTTTTTAAGTTGCAAATGTGTTCTGAAGCTGGCACAAATGTGTGTTAATTACTTGGTGCGTTTTCATATTTTTCCTAAAATATCAATGATGTTCTTCAATTTTTGTTGAACATCATTGATGTTTTGCTTTATGTAATCTAGATCTCTATTGCAGACCATTATCTCTCCGATGAGTACGTGGGCACTCTCTGTGGTAAAGTTCGATTTTTCTTCCACAACATCCACGTCACCTAAAAACCACAAACAAACAAAAATGGGGTGTTGGAAATGAGGCAGCCATACATGGATTAGCTTACCAGTAGCTGTGTTCTCCCACACTCACCTGTTGTGGTGACAATTTCTCCAAGTTCGATGATCTCTCCTTCCTCCTCCTCCTCCTCCTCTGCTTCTGCTCTTTCCCCTTTTTTGGTAGGTGTTGGTTTGGGGGTTTCCTCAGACGGCCCAAGTTTTCGCTCCCCTATGAGAATGTCCAAAAGGAAGATTTAGCAACACAAGCTATTGAGGGCAGAAATAGGAAATGACAAACATTGCTTGAAAGTGACGGACACTATTTTAGTTTGGCCAGTTACAAATGTCAACTACATGAATGAAGTCACTTTGTAAAGGTGCTAAACTGACTAGCTTTTTGGTAGAAGTTTGTGTGATGGAGACCCCCCTCTAGTATCCACTGGAGCACATGTGTGGAAAAGCATAATAAAAAGGGGGTTTGGGTGTCCCAGCACTAGTGCTCTAGAGTCCAGATGGGTAAACAGCTACTGAGTGACCTCTCCTTTACATTGAATAAATTGGCTTTACATTCTTGATGACATTTCTAGTGAGAACAAACTTCCTTTCCCAAAAAAACACCAAACATCGTATTATAAGTGGCCGAACGATCGAGGTTGCGTACGATCGAATGCACACACACACGACCATGACAGTGGCAGAAAGATCGAGGCTGAGTACGATCGAATGCACAGACGAACCTGAAAGTGGCCATTTTGGAATGTACAACTTGGTAAAAATCAAAACACAATGGAGCAGTATGCAAGCAAGAAATCAAACACAAAACACAACTACTTACTTTTTTGAAGAATTCTCTTGATCTTTCTGTACTGATCGGCCTCCCTCAGTTTCAGGTCTGACCAGCGTTTCCTGAGTTGCTCCTTGGATCGTTGTACCCCAAAATTATTGTACAGCCTTCTCACAACTTTAGACATGATCTTGGCCTTGCGGACATTGGGGTTGAGGTAAGGCCCATACTTCCCATCATAGTCGCTCCTCTTTAATATGTCCACCATCTCCAACATTTCTCCAAATGACATATTGGAGGCCTTGAATTTCAGGTTCCGGGATCGGGACGTTTCTGCCTCCGGACTTTCCTCGTCCTCCTCCTCGTTGGTGGGATATTTGTGGCGCACCTGCTGTGTCCCCGCCATGTGCTCTCCCCACTACGCCGTAAAGAGAAGGGGTGGGGAATAGACGAGAAAGATCGTCAGGGGCGGGCGGAGTTTGAAGCATGCGCAGTGTATATAAAACGTCACACGCCTGTGTCGTAGCCACGATCTGGGAGACGAGGGGAGAGAAAAGTCACACGAGACGATCGCTACAAACGAAGGTACAATTTGACGTTGGTACATAACTAGCCTAGACTGATTAGAACTTGAGGCTTCTTTATGGAGAAGATTAGGAGAGTTTAGGCTGACATTATTTATATTGTTTTGTGTGGCGTTGTGTCTTGCAGAGGTGATGGATGCCTTCTACAACGTGAGCTTTCTCCCACACTTCATTGATAAATACCGGCAATTCCCCCTCTTATGGCAGGCAAAACACAGGGATTATAGCAACAGACCAAAGAGGTACGCAGCCCTGCTGAAACTGGTGGCATTTGTAAAGCCTACCCTGCCCATGGCAACCGTCGCAAACTTAAAAGTGAAGATCACCAACATGAAGACTACCTATTTCCGGGAGCGCAATAAGGTCCTGAAGTCACAAGCATCTGGAGCTGCAGCAGCTGATGTCCATGTCCCCACGCTCTGGTACTATGACAGGCTCCACTTTCTCAAAGACCAGGCTACTGTCAGGAAGTCACTCTCGACTCTTCCTTGCACGCGTCCTTCCACGCACGCCACCCTTGATGAGGATTCCGAGGACCAACCTGGGCCTTCCAGTCAGGAATATGTGCAGGTGCCCAGCTTGTTCCAGGTATAGTAGTTTTGGAACCAGTTTGTTGAATAATGAATGATGTTCAGTTAATTCAGGATCCCCAATTGCTTATTTCCTAACGTGATTGACATATCAACAGACAGTGGTGTGGGAGACATTTTTGGGAAGAATCTAAACTGCAGGGCTGAGAATTGTATGGTTTTGTATTTGAAAACATTTTGCAACAGTCACTAGATGAGAATTGTGTGTGTTTGATGAACAAATAACTGAAACTATGTCCCTTTTTCAGACACAGGAAGACCTCAGCCAGGAGGTGGCTGTGGAAGGTGGCAGTCAGGAGGAGGCAGGGGGTAGTGGCAGCCAAGAGGGGGGTAGGCGTAGGAGCCTGACTGTCTCCCAAGTCTCTCCCCTCCGCCTTCCCTACAGAAGGGCGAAAAACATGGGGGAGGTGGGAGAGTCAGCGCTCCAGCTGATAAAAGATGCCTCAGCCTCCCTCTATGCCACACCCACCTACGAGGAGGCCTTTGCCTCCTTGGTTACAAGTAAATTTACGGGTATGGAGGCGGGGCAACGCAGCATGTGTGAGGAGGTCATCCTCAAAATACTAAATGAGGGGATGGCTGGGGAGATGACTCCCCTCACACATGTTTGCGAGAGTGACCTTGCTCCGCCTCCTCCTCCTCCTTCTGCCACCCCACCAGCACCAGCACCACGGCGTGGAAGGAAGCGTACAAGGAAGACAAGAGAGTGACAACCTGGACTCAGTCTGGTCTGAGAGAAGATGGAGCCTCTCGTAGTACCAGAGCCTGGGGACCTAGATGGCATCTGCTGCAGTTCCGGATGTTTTGGACTTCAGGACCAGATTGCGCTCCCTTATTATTTAGATAGGTAGTCTTCATGCCCCCAATTGTTTAAGTCTGTAAAATGATGGTTGCCATGGGTGTCCAAGGCTTTGCAAATTCCCCAAGTTTCACCATGGCTGCGTTCCTCTTTGGTCTGTTGCTGAGACCTAAATAAAGGTTTTTTTTGATTTGAAATAATCATTGACTATTGTGTTTTACTTTTCTACAATGACAGTTTTTCTTTGAGTAGGCAGGTACATTTCACTAATCCTAGAATTAACAAGGGGCACCAACAACCAACAAACTCCTAGTAAATGTAAGCAAGAAATACAAATGTTAATAATGTGGTTTTGCTAAGTTGAGACATACAAACCCCCTCCAAAAAAAAAAAAAAACTCCTTCAAATATGTATTCCCCCAAAAAAAAAAAAATCGGGGTAAAAAAATAAGAAAGATTGTATTACGATCTGAGTAAAAATAAACATGTAGTGTATAAATGCTGCAAAGTAATAAAGAAGTAAGTTTGTGAGAAGTGCGGGTGAATAGGAGCAGCTAAAACATGTCATTCTTGTTGCATTGTAAAGAAAAAGAGAATGCGCTGCATTAAAGACATTTTAACATTGCAGCGTGACGAATGTGCTGTGTCGATTAGGAAAGGTAGTTTTACCTGACCGAGCGCTTCCGTCACAGAATTTCTTCTGAGCATGCGTAGCACTTTGTCCGTCGGACAAGCGTACACACGCTCGGATTTGGTGTGATCGGACCGGGTTGACGGGAAATCTTTCCAGCAGGAGATAAGACTTTGTCCGACGGACAAACCGACGAACACTGTCCGATGGTGCATACACACGGTCTGATTTTTCAACAACCTTGTCCGATCGGACCAAATTGATGAAAAAGTCCGACCGTGTGTATGGGGCTTAAGAGTTTTTATGGGAAAAAGGTGTCTCCACTGATGCTTTATCACCAGTCCATGTTTCCCTAACAACCCAAAATTTTCAAAATCCAATTGTCATTGGGACAGAAGGTGAGGTGAAATCTTCTGAACAGGGGCACAGACAGCAAAACAAATGTTACAGGGGTGATAACCCTTTTCTATGTTATCTAAAAAACTTAAAAATAGATTTTTTTGGCTGGAGCTACACTTAAAAAAATGTACCTGTTCCGACTTACAAACAGATTCAACTTAAGAACAAACCTACAGTCCCTATCTTGTTTGTAACCCGGGGACCCCCTGTAGTAGAAAATTATAAATGCACTTGCCATGAGGTGTCTGCACAATTCAGCAGTGCTTCTAATCACTTCAGCCCCAGGAGGAATTGATGACCCCTTAATGACCTTGCCATTTTTTGTGATACGGCACTGCGTTACTTTAGCTGACAATTGCGCGGTCGTGCGACGCTGCAGCCAAATAAAATTGATGCCCTTTTTTCCCCACAAATAGAGCTTTCTTTTGGTGGTATTTGATCACCTCTGCGTTTTTTATTTTTTGCGCTATAAACAAAATAAGGCTGACAATTTAGAAAAAAATAAATAAAATGTTTTTATTTTCTGCTATCAAATACACCCAATAAAATAATTTCAACAATCTAATTTCTTCATCAATTTATGCCAATTTGTATTCTGCTACATATTTTTGGTGATACAAATCCCAAAAAGCATATATTGATTGGTTTGCACAAAAGTTGTAGTGCCCTAAAAATAGGGGATAGATTTATGGCCTTTTTATTATTTTATTTTTTTTACCTAGTAATGGCAGTGATCAGCGATTTTTAGTGGGACTGCGACATTGTGGCGGACAGATTGGACACCTATCTGACATTTTTTACACTTTTTTGGGAACCAGTGACATTATTACAGTGATCAGTGCTAAAAAAATATGCACTGACATTGTACCAATGGCACTGGTAGGGAAGGGGTTAACATCAGGGGCGATCAAGGGGTTAACTGTGTCCCCTCAGTGTGTTTCCAACTGTGTGGAGGAGGGGGGTGGGCTGCCTGGGACAACACACAGATCCGTCTTCCTGCATAGCATTAAGACAGGATCTCTGTGTAATCCCCTGTCAGAACAGAGATCTGCCTTGTTTACTATGGCAGATCCCTATTCTGTCACTGCGGGGAATGATAGCGGGCGGCCGGCAGACATCGAGCCCTCCGGCCTGCTGATTGGCATACCCCCTGGCCAATGGGCGTGCACGCGCCCATAGAACGCCGTGTATGAGCCCACATACACATACAGCGATTTGAGCAGCCGACCCAACCTGCTGTAGTGTAACTGCGGCGGCTGGTCGGCAAGTGGTTAAACACCCAGGGATTTATTGAACACTTTTAATGGTCGTTCGCTTTCTTCAGGTTTTACATTGCCATGAAAGACTATGAGAGGTCAAAATCCAATTGATACAGGTCAGAAGGAAGTCAACTGCAGGTCAAATACACCAATAAATTCTGAATGATCTCAGAAGCTTCCTAAATGTATGTCAAACTAATGTCATTAACATAAGCCCAAAGCCTGTTGACACTGGTTGGCACTTTGGTCTGCATTCAAATTACCCTTATTCCGTCTTGGTCAGAGAAGCTACACATCAGAATGATGGAATATTAGTAAAGCTTGTGTGACAGGAAGGGGCAGGTCAAAGCATTGACTTCCTGGTTAAAGGTAGATGCTCCTTGGGCTCCTTGAGTATACCCCTCATATTTTTGTAAATATTTTATTATATCTTTTCATGTGACAACACTGAAGAAATTACACTTTGCTACAATGTAAAGTAGTGAGTGTACAGCTTGTATAACAGTGTAAATTTGCTGTCTCCTCAAAATAACTCAACACACAGCCATTAATGTCTAAACCGCTGGCAACGGTGAGTTGTGAGTACGCCCCTAAGTGAAAATGTCCAAATTGGGCCCAACGTGTAAATATTTTGTGTGGCCACCATTTTCCAGCACTGCCTTAACCCTCTTGGGCATGGAGTTCACTAGAGCTTCACAGGTCACCACTGGAGTCCTCTTCCACTCTTCCATAATGACATCATGGAGCTGGTGGATGTTAGAGACCTTGTGCTCCTCCACCTTCCGTTTGTGGATGCCCATCAGATGCTCAATAGGGTTTAGGTCTGGAGACATGCTTGGCCAGTCCATAACCTTTACCATTAGCTTAGCAAGGCAGTGGTTGTCTTAGAAGTGTGTTTGGGGTCGTTATCATGTTGGAATACTGCCCTGCAGCCCAGTCTCTGAAGGGAGGGGATCATGCTCTGCTTCAGTATGTCACAGTACATGTTGGCATTCATGGTTCCCTCAATGAACTATAGCTCCCCATTGCTGACAGCACTCATGCAGCCCCAGACCATGACACTCCCACCACCATGCTTGACTGTAGGCACACTTTTCTTTGTACTCCTCACCTGGTTGCTGTCACACACACTTGACACCATCTGAACCAAATAAGTTTATCTTGGTCTCATTAGACCACAGGAGATGGTTCCAGTAATCCATGTCCTTAGTCTGCTTGTCTTCAGGAAACGGTTTGTGGACTTTCTTGTGCATCATCTTTAGAAGAGGCTTCCTTCTGGGACGACAGCCATACAGACTAATTTGATGCAGTGTGCGGCGTATGGTCTGAGCACTGACAGGCTGACTCCCCACCCCTTCAACCTATGCAGCAATTCTGGTAGCACTCATACATCTATTCCCACGTGCACTCAACTTCTTTGGTCGATCATGGCGAGGCCTGTTCTGAGTGGAACCTGTCTTGTTAAACCTCTGTATGGTCTTGGCCACAGTGCTGCAGCTCAGTTTCAGGGTCTTAGCAATCTTCTTATAGCCTAGGCCATCTTTATATAGAGCAACAATTCTTTTTTTTTGCCAGGAGGTGCCATGTTGAACTTCCAGTGACCAGTATGAGAGAGTGAAAGAGATAACACCAAATTTGTATCAACCGGATAGGAAAAATCTTGTGGTTCGCCTCCTGCTCTCTAGCTCCCTCATCACCTCCTCCCATGCTCACCTCCAGGATTTTTCCAGAGCCTCTCCAATCCTATGGAATGCCTTACCCCAATCTGTCCACCTATCTCCTACTTTATTAGCTTTTAGACAATCCCTGAAAACCCTTCTCTTCAGAGAAGCATATCCTACCCACACCTAACAACTGTATTTTCATTTTGTCCATCAGCTCATCCCCCACAGTATTACATTTTGTTTCAACTTGACCCTCCCTTCTAGATTGTAAGCTCTAACGAGCAGGGCCCTCTGATCCCTCCTGTATTGATTTGTATTGTAAGTGTACTGTCTGCCCTCATGTTGTAAAGCGCTGCGCAAACTGTTGGCGCTATATAAACCTCTGTATAATCATAATGTTGCGGCGTGCGTTCCTCTCTGTGCGGCCGACAACCAGGAGACCGGATATGGCGTAATAAAAAACGTGACCAGGTACCGCCTCGATGTACATTTCGTCTTACACGTCTTCAGTAAGATGTGTAAGACGAAGTGGAACTTGCGCCGCAATATCGGCGAACCACAAGATTTTTCCTATCCGGACGATACAAATTTGAAAAGCAAGCAGCCCCAGTGCTGGGTCGGGCACTATACAATATAAGGAGCCATTTGGCTTTTAATTTTAATTTTTTTTAAATAAACAGTATTATACTATGGATATGTTTTGCTCTTTCTATATGTCCTGTCTGAGCATGAGGAGGAAGTTTTCCCTATAGATTCCATGCCATTCTACATGTGAGCAGGCACAAACCTGTACAAGCGCTGTCTGACTATCTTTTTAATTAAAGTAGTCATACAAATCTGGTAAGCAGACTACATATACAATCACTATTGGGTGTCGTTTGCTGAAATCTGTGGTGAAGGTTTATTCAACATTTTCAGAAGATTTTACTGCACTTTAGATGTTGTAATTGTGGAGTTCCTCATAACTTATTCCATCGCTCTCATTGGTGTATAATCACTTGAATAGGACTCTATGTTTTACATTGCGACAGTATAATCACTTGAATGGGACTTTTTTTGTTATACATCGCAACTGTTATCTTGAACAAGAGAGAACAATTTTTGGGACTTTGTGTGAAGCACATTACTAACTCAAAAATTGTTCTCTCTTGTTCAAAATATCGGGGATGGAGGTACATAATTCATTATTACCTCATATAAAGTCCCAAACTTAGCTTTAGCCTAGTCTTAGCCCATGTTTTTCTGCAACTGTTATCTTTACACATGCATGCATGGATTTTTGATTATTATTTTTATGATATTTGATATTACTATTTTTGACCATTGGGGTTAGAATTCACTTCACAAATCTCATTTGCCATCACTGTGTCATAGGCAAGTAGGTTATTTCATATTTTATCCAAGTAATACCATTTTAGCGCCCCATTGTCAAATTTCTCACTGTATTAAGAATCTTATGATCCTTTCCAAGGGAGCAGCTTTAAAATTATTCCTATATATTTTTTTTTTTTATTTCACAAATTTTTTGGCGCAGAGTTTTTTTCAGTTGATTTTTCAATTGTTTCTTTACACGGATTTCAGAGCATGTCCACCATATGTGGAGCATCATCCCTTCCTATTTCTTGCATCTCAAACATTTATTAAAGATCTGGGTCGAGAATTTGTGTAGGAGAGCAGGGGCCCTGTACCGTCTGGTCAGTATTTTAGTGTAAATGGTTCTCCATTCAGAGCCCGAAACCTGCAAGCCAAGGTTTTGGTCCCAAGCCAGACAGGAGGCGCTGGAGTAGGCTGAAAGATCCCCAAATACAGTCATGTATAGTGTAGAAATTAGATGTCTCTGAGGATGTTTCCTGCTACAGAGTGACTCTAGGACAGTAGGAGGTCTTGTCCAAGATTATGCAGTCTCACGCCAAGTTGAAAAATGTTTATTTTTTTAAATATGTCCAGTACAGAATAGCGTGTGGGCAAGAACTGCATTAAATCGGAGGTTCGCACAAAAATTGAACCTCCGCTTTTCTTAACCCTCCCCCCTCCCCCCTCACATTTGGCACCTTTCAGGGGGGAGGGGGTGCAGATACCTGTCTAAGACAGGTATTTGCACCCACTTCTGGGCATAGACTCCCATGGGAGTCTACGCCTCTTCCTGTCCCCCCGCGCTGTCTGCTGCAACACACACGGGTCCCAGAGACAGCAGGGACCATTCGGATTGCGCAGTGCACCTCGCATATGTGCAGTAGGGAACTGGGAAGTGAAGCTGCAAGGTTTCATTTCTTGATTCCCTTATCGAAGATGGCGGCGGCAGCATCCGAGGACCGAGGGACGGTTCGGCCTCGGGTGCCGACATCGCTGGACCCTGGGACAGGTAAGTGTCCTTATTTTAAAAGTCAGAAGCTGCAGTATTTGTAGCTGTTGACTTTAAAAAAAAAATGTTTGCGGGACTTCCGCTTTAATAGCTTCAAGCAAGAGCAGTTTATCCCTCTGAAATAAATGAAAGGCTAAGACATCCCTGTGGGGCCTAATTAGTTTCATTAAGTTATCATTCATGCCTGGGGTAAAGTCTGGGTTAGAGCAAAGCAGGGTTAGCGGACCAAGCTAAGTGGCCAGAGAAGAGTACCTGCCTGTCCGACAGAAAGCCACCAATGTTGGACCTATTTATCTTTAAGTAGGGAGGCATTAAAGAGGTTGTATATCCGCACAAAAAAATAAATACTAGCTCATTATGAAATTCTTACCTTAGAACAAGGCATCGGTATCTGATCCCAGTCACCGCCGAAGGAACTGACATTTCCCCATTGGAGTGTCTTCCGGGTTCGCATCTCCGGCGTTGTGAGTGGCCTGAGCCACGATGACGTCCCCCCGGTGCATACGCGCAGGAGACCTTCTGGCGAGGTCTGCCAGCATCCGTCAGACCTTCAGCCAGACCTTCACAGCGCATGCGCTGCTGACATCAGCGGCTGCATGCAAAGTGAATATCTCCTAAACCACTTTAAGTCTCCAAATCTTTGTTCTAGCCACAGTTTCCGGAGAAACTAAAAAAACGATTACAGAATGGTGATCTGAAAATATCATTAGTTCAACTGTGGCCTGTTGCAAGAAGGTAAGATCTACCTGAGGTAGGGAGAAATAATTGATTTGAGAATATTTTGATGTAGAGGCAAAAATTAAGTGTAGTCTTTTTTTCTTGGGGTTTCAGCGTACGCCAGGTATTATGTAGCATGAGATAGCTGTAGCTTAATTTGTTTAAGTGTTCTGTATGTTAGAGCTGAGGTACCTGAAGAAAAATCCAGTAGTGGATTTAGCGGGATATTAAAATCACCGCTCAGAATGCCCAAAAAAAAAGGAAAATAATAATGTTTAAATCCAACAAAAAATTAAACCTGCTTAGTGTTCGGGTAATAGATGTAACATTACATTAATGAGTGAACTTGCTCCAATCCTACCCTTAAGGAAAATGTAGCTGCCTTCCGGATCAAGCAATTGGAATGGGGTACGTTTAGATACTAGGATGGAAACACCTTTTGTCTTCTAATCTACATTTGTATTTGTATGATACAGATAGCGCTTGTCTGTGAGCTTTGGGATAGCGTCCAATTTGAAATGTGTTTTCTGAATACTGACAATATCAGATTTTAATTTGTGAAAATCTCCAAGGAATTGAGAATGTTTCTCGGGGATGTTTAAATTCTAATGCCCCATACACACGATCGGAATTTCCGACAACAAATGTTGGATGCTAGCTTGTTGGCGGAAAGTCTGATGCTCCATCAAACATTTGTTGGCGGACTTTCCGCCAACAAATGTTCGCTAGCAGGTTCTGAAATTTTCCACCAACAAATGTTTGTTGTCAGACTTTCCGATCGTGTGTACACAAGTCCGTCAGACAAAAGTCCACGCATGCTCGGAATCAAGTACGAGCCGGAGATATAACTAGCGTTCGTAATTGTTGGCCAAAATTTGTGTGACCATGTGTATGCAAGACAAGTTGGAGCCAACATTCTTCAAACAAAAATCCATGGTTTTGTTGTCGGAAAGTCCCATCATGTGTATGGGGCATTAGTGTTGATGGAGACAAGTTGAGAGAGGAAAAAGGTATTGAGTATTTGTAGAAACAGTTACAGCAGAGCATCATTCCTATTTGGGGCCTCTACGAACGGAACTGTACCATAAACCTTGATGTTAAAGCAAAGCATAGGGGCCTTTTTTTTTTTAAATAACCCTGTGATAGTTGCAGCTTATGCAATCTAAATCGACATATACTGCAAATGAAAAAGTTAGCTGTCTTATTTTTTTTTGTACTCATTTTCCCTTTGGGATCCAGTAAGCTTGCATCCTTAGTGTGGGCATCTGAAGCCTGCTCAGAGTTTCTTATTGGAAATGGTGCTGCTGGGTACACAGCATGCACCCAGGGTCTCATGCCTGTGCATTGTAAACAAAGCACAGCACAATCAGTATTGCAGGTGGCCATAGCAATGGCGACGCCGGAGTAATTTCCTGCCCCGTTGTTATGGCAACCTGTCAATCAAGGATGCCCATTGACTCCTGGGATTGATGACACTAATATCCCAGGAGCCAACTGGTGGCAGGAAATGACGTACCTCACTGCGGTGAGGTACAGAGTAAATGGAAGTATTATATTTATGGCCCTTAAAGGTAATCTGTTTAAAAAAAATAATAATAATTTGCAAACCTTAATGGCATTGGAATAAGCAATGCCAGGGTCCCTAGTTCTAAAGTAGGCCAGAGCTCTGCTTTAAGAAGTTTCAGGGATTCACAAAAAGGCTGCAGACCATCAAGGGTGCAGAGCAAGGCTGCACAGCCTCTCCATGTAGCTGACAAATAGAGCGGATTTCCAGCAGTATGCAATAACCCTTGTGTGGAGCTGTTCCAGTAAGGGGCATAAGGCTCAACAATGTTGAAGCGTAATGTTCGATAAGTCTTGGAATAGTTTAATTTTAACTCCATTGAAAAGCACTCCCGTTCACAAGCTTTTCTTAGAATAGCTTATTTTAGAGGAAAATTTACCCTGTAGCAGATTACGTCTCTTGGGGGGTCGGTATCTCGGCCTTTTGGTCCCAAGGCTCTATGAATTCTTTCCGTTTCTATGGGAGAGCCCACAGGCCTCTCCAAGAGTTCATTAAATATTGTAGAAACCAATTGTTCCAGAATCGGCTGACTGATTGTTTCAGGAATCCCTCTTACCCATATATTGTGGCATTGACCGCAGTTGTCAAGGTCCTCCAAGTGGCAGTAGAGCCCTAGGATATGAGATAGATACAAATCTGAGGTACATTGTACCTGCCGTATAGTTTCTGCATGGTGGGTAGTCACTTTTTCCACAGTAGAAATGGGCCGAGCACCCCCTGCTGTTCGGTTTGCAGCAGAGCTCCCAAACAGGGAAAGAGTTCTAACCCAAGCGGCGAACCCCATTGAAGTCTATGGGAGCTGAACATGAAAAATCTAATCAAAAGTACCCATTTTGAAGGCTTATATGTAAGTAATTGGCCATAAAAAAGGTATGGAGGTCTGGGTACTGCCCTGGGGGACATGTATCAATGCAAACATGTTTTTTAAAAACAATAATTTTTTCAGGAGCAGTGATTTTAATGATGCTTGAAGTGCAAAAATAAAAACAAAAAAATCCTTTAAATATATTGCCTGGGGGTCCCCTTAGCCTGCCTGTAAAGTGGCACATCTGTAGCATGCATAGAACATTCTGCAGGAAAAATGACAAGTCAAATCACTTTTAAATTGACTCGTGGTTGCAATTTCCAGCACCTTGCTATTGAAAAAAAAAGAAAGGAAAAAAAATGGCATGGGGTCCCCCCCAGTACATACCAGACCCTTCAGTTCTGGTATGGACTTTAAGGGGAATCCCACGCCAAAATAAAAAAAAAATGGTGTGGGGTCCCCCCCAAAATCCACACCAATCCATATGCAAGCATGCAGCCTGGCAGGTCAGGAAAGGGAGGATGAGCGAGCACCCCACCTCCTGAACCATACCAGGCCACATGCCCTCAAGATGTGAGGGGTGCTTTGGGGTGGGGGGCTCTGCTGTTGACTATGTTGTTGATGGGTCTCTTCCCCACAACCCTGGCCTGTCGTTGTGGGGGTCTCCGGGCAGGGGGCTTATCGCTAGCTGGAATATCCCACCCCCCATGTGAATGAGAGCATGGGTTACATAATACCAAAGTGTTACTTTAATGTCACAAAATTGGGATCATAAATACAATGTAAAATGTGTGTGTGTATATATATATATATATATATATATATATATACATGGGCATCCGCAGGTAGGGGCAAGGGGGCAAGTGCCCCCCCCCCCCCTGGAATAAGGGATCGGATCAGGAGTGATGACCCCCCATCACCCCGCTCTGTCACCCCCTCTCTCTCTCTCTCTCATCCCTCTGTCTTTTTCATCCACCCTCTCTATCTGTTACACTCCTTTCTCTCTGTCACCCCCTGTCTCTCTCTGTCACCCCCCCTGTCTCTCTCTGTCACCCCCCCCCCCCCTGTCTCTCTCTGTCACCCCCCACATGTATGCAGTTTCTGACAGTCTCTTGAGCCAAGTATGCAGTTTCTGACAGTCTCTTGGGCCATGTATGCAGTCTCTAGTCATCTCTTGTGCCATGTCCGCAGTCTCTTACAATCTCTTGAGCCATGTATGCAGTCTCTGACAGTCTATTGGGCCATGTATGCAGTCTCTGACAGCCTCTTGGGACATGTCTGCAGTCTCTGACCATCACCTGTACTACGTCTGCAGTCTCTGACCGTAATAATGACATTGTCGAAAAGGTCAGAGCATGGGTAACCTTAAAATAATGCCCCCCCTGAAAAAAGTTCTGCGGACGCCCATGTATATATATATAAGTTTGGAATCATTACTGTCCAGGCATGTTTGTCATTCTCTGCGCTATTGCTCTAAGCAGCATATTCAAGAAGAATCAGGAAATTACTATATCTTAGGCTTCAAGAGAAAGCACCTGTTTAAGCTTGTCAGAGAGTATATGAATAGACTGCCATGTGTCTTTGTTGTATGAGTCTGTGAATATATGTGTTTCCTCATGAATATGGATCTGTTACATGTAGACGTCATAACTCCACAAAGCTCAGAACCTTGTATAACAAGCATTAATCCTGTTAGCTTCAACACTTTCTTATACAAGAGGAAGTACTAAATTCATAAAGTCATATATGGACTTTTATTGACAAGCCCACATGTAACACTCTAGTCTTGTTCTGTAACATGACTATCTTCATGTTATGTCATATAACCAAAAGTCTACTTATGTAACATATATTACCAACTTATACTACATAAATTAAGTAAACACACACAGATACTATTAATTATGACTGATAATACACAAATCCCAACTAACAGAATTTAAACAAATATATGTATTATTGCTTTATTACAGTGGTCTTGTCTATTCTTGACTCCATGACAGTCTATATACCAAGATACCAGATACCATATACTGTATATACTCAAGTATAGGCCGACCCGAATATAAGCCGAGGCACCTAATTTTACCACAAACAACTGGGAAAACGTATTGACTCGAGTATAAGCCTAGGGTGAGAAATGCGCATCTACTGTAAGTGGAAAAGAGGGTCAACGATGCCCATTTGCAGCCTCACTGTGCCCATGCAGATGGACACAGTTGACCGATTTGGGGCCCTGTATCTCAGGGTCACTTAGTGCTAGGAACCCCATCTTTGGATATGTTGTAGTGCTAATTCCACTGGGTTGGAATACAACATTTGGGGTACCTAGCACCAAGTGTCCCCGAGATATGGGGCCCCAAATTCGGGTCAGAAAATCTCAAGCACTTTTCTGCAGCAGAGAATGACATTTTCTGAACCGACTTTGGGGCCCTGTATCTCGGGGCCACTTAGTGCTAGGAACCCCATCTTTGGATATGTTGTAGTGCTAGTTCTACTGGGTTTTAATGCCAAATTTGGGGTTCCTAGCTCCAAGTGTCCCCGAGATATGGGGCCCCATATTCGGATCAGAAAATGTCAAGCACTTTTCTGCAGCAGAGAATGACATTTTCCGAACCGACTTTGGGGCCCCGTATCTCGGGGCCACTTAGAGCTAGGAACCTCATATTTGGATATGTTATAGTGCTAGGTCCACTGGGTTGGCACACCAAATTTTCCTAGACCCAAGTGGCCCCGAGATACGGGGCCCCAAAGTCGGTTCGGAAATTTTTTTTTTTGCTGCAGAAAAGTGCTTGACTCGAGTATAAGCCGAGGGGGGCACTTTCAGCACAAAAAAAATGTGCTGAAAAACTCGGCTTATACTCGAGTATATACGGTATGTTAATTTTCCAACTAGCTACACCAGAAATATCTGACTTTTTCATAGCTAAGCCTCAGCTGAAGAACTCTATCACTAATCACCTGATCAAAGTCATTCACACATTTTAATATTTCTTGATTAATCATGAAAGCAAATATATTTTTGCAAGCTTGCCATAAATATAATATAAGGCCGCATACACACGAGCGGACTTTCCTGCGGGATTGTCTGCCGGACATTCCGACCGTGTGTGGGGCTCCGGCTGACTTTTTCCTCCCAAAAGTTAGACGGACTTAGTTTTAAGTTTAGACTTAAAATTGTCTGCTGGACTTGGCAGTCCGGCGGACAATCCCGCCCTGTGTGTGCTAGTCCGTGGGACTTTTGAAATGAATGGACTTGCCTCACACACAGAGGAAAGTCCGTTCATTTAGAACGTGACTCCAGGTAGATGGGACTAGCGAAGGCAGTGAATGCTGCCATGCTAGCCCCGTCACCTGGTATGGATTTAAAGGGGAATCCCTACACCGAAAAAACGGCGTGGGGGTCCCCCAAATCCATATCAGACCCTTATCCAAGCACGCAGCCCGGCCGGTCAGGAAAGGGGGTGGGGACGAGCAAGCCCCCCCCTCCTGAGCCGTACCAGGCCGTGTGCCCTCAACATGGGGTGCCCTGGAGAAAGGGGGGCCCTGCGGCCCCCCCACCCCAAAGCACCTTGTCCCCATGTTGATGAGGAGAAGGGCCTCTTCCCGACAGCCCTGGCCGTTGGTTGTCGGGGTCTGCGGGCGGGGGGCTTATCGGAATCCGGGAGCCCCCTTTAATAAGGTGGCCCCCAGATACCGCCCCCCACCCTATGTGAATGAGTAGGGGTACGATGTACCCCTACCCATTCACCTAAGGAAAAAAAGTGTAAATAAAAAAAACGACACAATTTTTTAAAATACTTTATTGCACAGCTCCGGGGGTCTTCTTCCGTCTTGGGGGGTCTTCTCGCCGGACTCCTCCGATATCTTCTGCTCTTTTACTAGCTCTTTCACTAGTGGAGGAGCCCGGCTTTCTTCGCCGCCGCCGTCTGGGGGTTTAGTTCCGACTTCGGGGGTCTCTTCTGTTCTTCTTGCCGGGCCTCTGCTTTCTTCTTCCAGCTCTTTTACGAGCAGTGGCCCGGGCTTGTTGTGTTGCCGTCGCTGTCACAGCCACCTTCTGCTTCTCCTTCTTCTGCTTCTTGTTCTTCTTTCTTCTTCCGATGTTGACTCGTCACCGTCTCCTCTTGTAATGGCTCTGACGTGTTGCGCTGCCAGTTATATAGGGACAATGTGACATGAGCAGGTGACCCGCCCCTTGTCCCTATATAACTGGCAGCGCAACACGTCAGAGCCATTACAAGAGGAGACGGCGACGAGTCAACATCGGAAGAAGAAAGAAGGAGGAGAAGCAGAAGGCGGCGACAGCGACGGCACCACAACAAGCCAGGGCCACTGCTCGTAAAAGAGATGGAATAAGAAAGTGGAGGCCCGGCAAGAAGAACAGAAGAGACCCCCGAAGACCCCCGAAGTCGGAGCAAGACCCCCAGACGGCGGCGACGGCGACGAAGAAGAAAGCCGGGCTACCCCTAGATGGAAGAAGACCCCGAAGCTGTGCAATAAAGTATTTAAAAAAATTGTGTCGTTTTTTTTATTTACACTTTTTTTCCTTAGGTGAATGGGTAGGGGTACATCGTACCCCATACTCATTCACATAGGGTGGGGGGGCGGTATCTGGGGGCCCCCTTATTAAAGGGGGCTCCCGGATTCCGATAAGCCCCCCGCCCGCAGACCTCGACAACCAACAGCCAGGGTTGTCGGGAAGAGGCTCTTGTCCTCATCAACATGGGGACAAGGTGCTTTGGGGTGCGAACCCCACACCATTTTTTTGGCGTAGGGATTCCCCTTTAAATCCATACCAGGTGAGGGGGCTAGCGTGGCGGCATTCACTGCCTAGTCCCGTCTACCTGGAGTCACATTCTAAATGAACGGACTTTCCTCCGTGTGTGGGCAAGTCCGTTCATTTCAAAAGTCCAACGGACTTTGGCCAAAACTCTGGTGGATTGTCCGCCGGAAAAGTCCGGGCGTGTGTGGGCAAAACCACACGTTCGGAAAGTCTGGCGGACCTCCGCTGGAAAGTCCGGCGGTTTGTCAACTGGACTAGGTCCGGCGGACAATCCCGTGGGAAAGTCAGAGCATGTGTATGCCGCATAAGTGCTGAATTATGAATTTAGAATAATAATCTAACATTAACCTACCCATTCCGCTAAAACATGTCAAAAAGTAATAAACACACAGAGACAGTTTTTGACAATTCTTTCATTAAAAAACAAAAACAAAAAAATAGTGTCCCCCCAATGTAAATCCATCCTCAATCACACCGCTGCCACCACCGCTGGACCTTAAAAAAAAAAAAAAAAAGCTCCTGCCATCCGTGAAGGCCAACCACCTACTGCCTCCTCCACCGTCTGACAGTTCTTATAAGGGTAAAGGCAGGGGCCACCTGGTGACGTCACCTGGTGGCACCGCCCCCTTGTGACATCACGGACTGGTGCATGCTGGGTCGGTCCTTAACAACCAGCGTTTACTGAGCCCTGGTTGGTAAAAGCCTTGCCCTAACAGGGCACAGAATACACTTTGCAGCACCCGCTGAATACCCTAAAAATTTTGGTGTTCGCAGAATAGGGCAAACAGCCAATGTTCGGCCTGAACTGATGCTCAGTTCGAATCGTTTTCCCAACTCTATTCCACAGCTTCCATCTAGCAAAGAGTTCAGTAATAGCAGCCAACAGGGTGAATTTAATGTCCCCCACTACCATCTGGAGATCGGTGAGGCTAGGAAGCTGGGTAAAAGAAGTTGGATGCTTTCAACGTCAAGGGGAAGAACCAAATCATTGTGAGGCAAGCTCACGGGTCGCTCCTGGAGACCGCAAAGCCATCTCCAGATGGTATGTGGAACATCGCTGGGATGTTCCAGCTAAGTGACTGAATCTTGAGGGGCTCCCTAGTCAGGTTGCCATCTTAGACCAGAGCCAGACCACGCCTCCAATAAAATAATTTTATTGTGTCCGTTTTTTAATACTTTAAATGACCCACATGCATGGTGAACTGATTGTGGTTCCAAAAAAACTTTAATACAAGTGCATCAGGAAGGGAGCAACCACCTACTTGTCACCTATGGGGACAGGTAGGTGGCACATAAGCTTCCTCTTTTATTTGTATCCTTTCCTCACCCCTTGTACTTGTACCCTTGCCAGAGCCACGTGGAGGACAGTCACATATACCTTCCAAGGATATCATTGTCAAACTCAGTGTTTCTCTACCCTTTTTCAGTCAAGGGACCCATTAAAAATTATGGACAATCTCCAGACACCCTTTAAAAATTATGGACAATCTCGAGGCACCCCATTCTAAAATGTAAAAGAATTCTAATAGTTTTACATAATGTAGCAACATCCACACACATGGGACACCCAATTTTAGAGGTGATTTATTCTTCCAAAGCAAACACACTTTTGCAAACTGGTACTGACTAGTATTCCAATGTTTTTCTTCAGCACTCAGCTAATGTGACCCTGACACTGATGGAGAGGGGCAGGGGAGGGTCAAACAAGGATGCTATGCAGGTGACTGACATCCTCCATATCAACTGATGATGCCATTGGTCATTAGGATTCTGACAGCTATTAGGCTGTAATGGTGCACAATGAAAACCTGTGGCTTTGTGTAACTAAAAGGTAGGCTTTGTCCACACACTGGCTTGTATACAATTTTTGTAGACATTTTGCCAAGGCACCCCTGAAGAATCCTCAATGCACCCCAGGGTGCCTGACCACCCTTGTTGAAAAAGGCTGGTTTAACTTACCAGCAGAGGCAATATGTTGGCACACTCCAATGGTTTAGTATACTGTACAGTATATATGGTCATCATCTAGGACCTTCTGTCCCTCATTTGGTCACAAATGCTGCATCCCTGTTATTTATTTTTGATGGGCATTTAAACTTCAACATAGAAACAGATGGTTTCTCTTACCTTATCTTTGCATTTAATAAATTAATTGTTTACTTTTAATTTTGTGTATTATTCAAGCACCTTAAAAGTCCCACTATACTTATACATTTTCTATTCAATTATTGGGATGTGGTGCAAGGTGTAAACCATTTCCTACCCATACCAAACTTTGAAGGTTTATGGTAAACAAACTAATCAATAACATTTAGAAAAGCAGAATTATATGTAACCATGTACATCCATTTTAGAAGATGGCAGATACTTTAAATTATAAAAAACAAGAAACAAACTCCACTTCCATTTGAATTTTTTTTCTCAAGAGAATGTCTATTTAAAATACTTCTTAAAATTTCTACAGCCATTATCACACAATACTTATGAAGGATAGAGCAAAAAATCCTCCTCCCGGGATAATGGTTTTTGCCCCAGGCAATTTCAATTGTCATTTTGCAACTGACTTGCCCTATTAAAAGACCCCTTATTAGCCTATTGATTTATACATTAACTAGTGCATAAAACAGATATTAAACACGTGTTCAGAGGATCTGACACTGTTTTTTTTCTTCATTCTTAGACAATAATTAAAAGGTTGACAAAATTCATAAATCTTCCCTAATTACATTTGCTCCTTATTGTACTAAGGATGTTATTATCAGTGATCTCTGTTTGTAAATTGCATGATCTTTTGTAAATAATTACAATGAATTCCACTTTAAATTTCCAAATTTCTCTTTTTGATTTTTAAATAATCACTGCCAACAAACAAATACCTGTGCACTTCTAATAAAATTCTCTTATTAGTTCTATTTTCATAATTTGGGACAGGAAGAATGCTTATTTGATTTAGATCAGGCATTAAATTCCTCACCAATTGGGTGACAATGAATTATGTGCTGCTCCAGTCTATTAATATCTAATAATCTAATTAAAGTAAACATTTATACGTATTGTTGCTGATTATTTTATCATTACAAATATTTCTAAAGAATGCTTTCCAAGTTGGATTTTTTTTCATACTGATTGTAAAATTAGAATTTCATATTTTCACATGCATGTTTTTTAACTAGATGGATACAGAAATGTCAGTAAAGAAAGTAGAGCAATGCACATTGGTTTACTGGTGAATATTTAAAAGCGAATGTCAGTGTAGAGACGTGCATGCTCTTGCAGTGGTAAGGATTGAAGAAGTGTCTCATGGCAGTGGCAGACAGTAGGATCGTGCATGTTGTTGCAGTGGTAGAAAGTGAAAAATGTATGCATGGGTGCAGTGGCAGTGAGTGCCAAAGAGAGGTCATGGTGCATTTTGCTACAAGGGACATGTTTGTGATGAATAGTTATGTTTCAATTTGTTTTATTGAGTTTTATAGAGGAAGCTACAATAAATGGGTGTACATACGGTCGCTCAAGAGAAAACAGTTAAGCGAGATGAAACATGGTACAGTAAAAATACACTGGGTTAAACGGGGGATGATGTCTATATTTATATGAATAAATACCTATTTCAATAGAGGGAGAAAGTGGTGAAGGTGTAAAGTCTGAGATCAGTTTGAAGACCTGGTTCCAGTAGGACCAGGTGGACTAATGATACCACAGAATATGGATTAAAAGGCTCACGGAACTACAATTCCCTCAACATTGAGGTGAATTAGCCAAGGATATCTTAGACAGTTTATAGGGGGTAATGTGCCAGTACTATTTGGAGCAGTTAAGACATCTTAATGGCAGACTGCTATTTGGCTTCCAGGTAAGCTTAGCCAAGGTCATGTTCCAATTTTGATAATGTAGTGATTTTCGCAAAACTGTAATGCTGCATACACACGAGCGGATTTTCCGTCGAAAAAATCTTGGATGCATACACACGGTCACATAAAAAGTTTGCTGAACTTTCGACCGGCAAGAACGCGGTGACGTACAACACTATGACGAGCCGAAAAAATTAAGTTCAATGCTTCCGGGCATGCGTCGAATTGTTTCCGAGCATGCGTAGGAATTTTGCACTTCGGAATTGCTACAGACCGAACTTTTTCCGACAAAAAAATTGAGAACCTGCTCTCAATCTTTTGCTGGCGGAAATTCGGCCAGCAATAGTCCGATGGAGCATACACACGGTCGCATTTTCCAAGCAAAAGCTCTCATCAGTCTTTTGCTGGCCGAATTTCCGATCGTGTGTACGAGGCATTAGACTTACTCAATTTCTTATTAAAAAAATGCCTTACCTTTAGTCAGGGACTGGGTAAAAACATATAACTTAGTGAAATCCAAGTTTATATGGTATGTCAGAGGTATCACTCTAGTGCTGAATGAATGTGGAATTTTGTCTATAGTGATAAATCTCCATAGCAGAAAGCTGGTAAGCCCTTTGTAGGTCCTCAAATAATGCTAAGTTGTTGTTCACAAATGGGTCAAGAATGCTTTGAATACCTAGGTGTGACCATAAGGAGAGCTTTAGATTAGGAATACAAAGTTCTAAGTAATCTATAGGAAGCGATACTGTCTGAGTGGGGGAGTTATTGGTTGCCAAGGTAACTAGTTTTTGTGAATGGTTTTTATTGAGGGATGCAGGGATGTGGATAACAGGTCAACTATTAGACTGGTGAGAAGGAAAGTTATCAAACATCTTGTAGGAAGGAGAGAGGTCTCCATGGAGCACAATTTGGGGGAATCAGTGTTAAGCCAGTATTTGAGTTTTGATATAAAGAAAGAAAAAATACAGTTCTGATACCCTGGACACAGTAAAAGCAGCCAGCACAGCAAGAGACAAAGCTGTATAGTGAAATCGGAAAGAAATGTGCAGCGCTAACGTGAGAATATATATACATCTATATATATACACAATCAAATTTTTGTAAATATTTTATTATATCTTTTCATGTGACAACACTGAAGAAATTACACTTTGCTACAATGTAAAGTAGTGAGTGTACATCTTGTATTCCAGTGTAAATTTTCTGTCCCCTCAAAATAACTCAACACACAGCCATGGATGTCTAAACCGTACACCCCTAAGTGAAAATGTCCAAATTGGGCCCAAAGTGTCAATATTTTGTGTGGACATCATTATTTTCCAGCACTGCCTAACCATTTTTTTCATGAGGTTCACTAGAAATTCACAGGTATCCACTGGAGTCCTCTTCCACTCCTCCATGACGACATCATGGATCTGGTGGATGTTAGAAACCTTGCGCCACCTTCCGTTTGAGGATGCCCTACAGATGCTCAATAGGGTTTAGGTCTGGAGACATGCTTGGCCAGTCCATCACCTTTACCCCCAGCTTCTTTTTCTTTTTAACTTTATACTTTTTATTTACCGTTTTTCAATTTTACACATAAACATCACATTCTTACATTTAAACATTGTCTACTTGTTAAGAAGGGAAAAATTAAGAGAGAAAAAAAATAGAAAAAAACATCTCACAAAAATAAACAATAACACATAGAAGGGAAGGTAACAGTGCGAAATGTGAATTCCTCTTCCCCTACCCAACAACTCAGCAATTGCTATATTCCCCACATTTATTCAGTTTGTACCCTAACCATTCACATCCCACTTCTTTCATCCCGCATGTCTCCTTATTTAATCGAAATGAATCATACATTCTGTCAATATGTCTATTTTCTTTTTCTCACACCACGTTTTCCACATCTTTTCAAATTTCCTAATACATCCTTGCCTAGTGTAAAATGTTTTTTCCTTCAGGATCATAATGTTCACACTTTGCTTCCATTCTCTACTGGATGGAGGGGCAGAGGACTGCCATCTCTGGGCAATAAGTTTACGAGCTTGGAATAAACATCTCAAGATTACCAAATTGGTATCTTTAGGCCTTCCCTTACCACCTACCCATCCCAAAATGCACACCAAAGGTTCTATCTCTATAGGAACTTCAAAAACCTGTGTTATTGTTTCCACAACCTCCGTCCAGTAGCGATGCAGTTTAGGGCATCTCCAGAACATATGGATCATATCTCCTTGTATCCCTCCACATCTAGGACAAGAGGAGTCTGTTCTATGTCCAAAAGTAAAAAGTTTTTTAGGGGTAAAATAAGCTCTATATAGAAGAAACAGGTGTGACATCTTTTGTGGTGGAGAGAGAGATACCCATGGTGCCAGCTCAAGGATCCTATCCCATTGAGTAGTTGTGATATTACCCACGTCCATTGCCCATTTATCTCTAAAGGAAGAAGTGTGTTGACTGCCCCCAGCGTCTTTATGTGGGTTTAAGTATATCCCTGAGATTAACCCTTTCGTTGAATCTGTTCTGATTATTTTTAGTAATGTCGGTATATTACACCATTCTATTGGTAAATCTTCAAATTGTACTGTGAGTGCGTGTCTGAGCTGTAAATATCGAAAAAAAGAGTTCCTCTGTATTGCAAACTCCGCTCTAAGTTCTTGAAATGTTTTTAGTTGCCCATTTCTATAAAGCTGGTGTAGATATTTTATATCTCTTCGTTCCCACTCTCTTACCTGTCCTATTTTTTGTACTTCTCTCAGGTTGTTGTTTTTCCACAGTGATGAATATTCCGTATAGCCTCTGTATCCCAGAATCCCTTGGCCGCTACCCATACTTTGATCATTAGTTCCAAAGTGGGGATTCCCCGCATGACCATACCTGCCTCTAATATTTCAATCATTTGTCTTTTGAAAAATGTCTGGAGGAGATTTCCCCCCGCCCCACTGTTCCCCATATATTGAAGCTGGGATGCTAAAAAATATTTGAACAAGTGTGGAAATGCCACTCCCCCTTCATTAGTCGGAAGTTGCAATATTTTTAGGCTGATACGTGACACATTACCCTTCCATATCAGTTCTCTAAATATAGTATCAAACCTAGAGAACCATTTTTTATAGACCCATACTGGGGAGTTGGCTAGAATATACAAAACTTGTGGCAAAAAAATCATTTTAACTAGGTTACAACGACCCATAGTAGAAAGAGGAAACCTCCTCCAGATCTTAATTTTCTCTTTAAACCTAGTTAGTAGTGGAAGTAAATTATTGACTATATATACTTTGGGGTCTCTAGTAATAATTACTCCCAGATACTTCATTTGAGTTACTATTTGCAACCGTTTAGCTACTTGGGGCAATGGACTATCTATAGGGTCTACTGGTAATAAAGTGGATTTTCCCCAATTAATCTTTAAACCAGAAAATTTACCAAATTCTCTGATTTTACCCATTGTTTGTTTTAGAGAGTTCTGTACATCCCCTAGCAATATAAGTAGGTCGTCTGCAAATAGGACTACTTTTTCCTCCTCCGTACCTCTTTTTACCTCTGTACAGGATCGAAAAGATGTAGCCAGGGGTTCAATTGCAAGGGCGAACAAAAGGGGGGACAAAGGACATCCCTGCCTCGTCCCCCTTAACAGTCGAAACCTAGCCGAGTGTTCATTGTTCACCCTTACCCTAGTCTCCGTTGTTCTATACATCATTTTTACCCATCTAGCAAAAACTGGTCCTATTTGAAACTCTCTCAACACTCTCCATAAATATCCCCATTCTAATGTGTCAAAAGCCTTGGCAGCATCTAAAGAAAGAATGTCTCTATGTCCCTCCTCCTCGGATGGTATTTGTAAGTTTAGGTGCACTCGTCTAATGTTTATGTTGGTTGATCTACCAGGAATAAATCCTGATTGGTCAGGGTGCACCAAGCCATCTACTACCCTGTTCAATCTGGACGCCAAGACCTTTGCCAAGATCTTAGCATCCAGATTAAGCAGGGAGATGGGTCTATACGAGGAGGGATCCAATGGGTCCTTGTTCTCTTTTGGAATAACTATTATGGTGGACTCCCTCATTGAAAGAGGGAGTTCCCCATTATCCAGTACCCAATTAAATGTTTTCAATAGCTCCGGTAAAAGGATTCCTCCAAAATGGCGATAGACCTCTACAGGCAGCCCATCTGGCCCTGGAGATTTCTGGGTCGCCATTGCCTGTACCGCGTGCTGTATCTCTTCCAATGTGATGGGAGCATCCAGTTTGTTCCGATTATCCTCGGAGAGCCGTGGGATAGTCAAATATTTAAAAAAGTTTTCCATTAACTCCCCCAGTTCTTCTTGGTTAGAGCTATAAAGGTTCTTATAGTAATTTTTAAAACAGTCTACAATTTTTGGTGTATAGGTGGTTGTTTCCTTTGTACTTGTATTGATCATTGGTACTAATGACGAGGGTGAATTAACTTTCACAAGTTGTGAGAGCATTCACCCGCTAGATCATAAAAGATATCCAGCTTAAAAGGAGGCGGTACATACACATTAGCTAGGACAAATACCCTATTCTCCATCTTACAGTGGATAAAAACATATCTCCCATGCTCGTCAATCTTTTTCTGCAAACAATTAAATGTTACCCCTTTCTTGACAAAAATGCTAACCCTCCTTGAGTAGGACGTGTGAATTGAGTGATACTGAATTTGAAACTCCCTCCACCCCAAGTGGGATATAGAAGTGTTTGAAAAATGTGTTTCCTGTAAACACAGGAGAGTGACCCCATGTGCCTTTACTGTGTTCAAAACTGCTGCTCTTTTCCCTGGGTCCCCTAGTCCCCTTACATTCCAGGAACAAAGTGTGATGGCTTTCCTTTTTAACCGTGTATTGCTAGCCATATACGTGAAAATGTCTCTTCATAGTGACGTTGTAAACCCTACGTTTGTTTTGTACTATTTTTACATAAATTTTTAATCCCTGTGGTATAGTGTTAATATAATATAGGTGATCGCGAAGTCCATTACTCATAAATTTCGTATTACTATCTCGCCTCCACCTTCCATATCTAATCACCCACTCACTTCTAAGTGTTTTAGTGGACAGATGTATGAGGCACCTGTCTTCCCCCTTTGAGACATGCTTCTTCCAGTCTTCCCTCTCTGATACACATACATACCTTCCTTTTTTTTACCTACCCCCCCCCCCTCTAAACCATACATACCATCCATCTTCCTTTTGCTCCTTCCTCACTGCCTTCCGAGGCCTACCCAGGGGCCTTCTATTGTGACCTAACCATACATACCGTATCCATACATACCACGTTCTAGATACAAACATTGTACCCCCTCCCTTGTCCCTCCCTCTCTCCCTCCCCAATCCCCTTCACCTCTACCAACAAAAAAAAGACTCACAGATACAACATAGATAATCTAAGAACATTTTGCCGTACCCCTCAAACAGAAAGTAAGCAGGGGCGTCCTGCTTTTTGTTCCCATCCTTTCAAACACCTCTTCCCTCCTCCCCATTCCCCTCAGAACATGGCACTGGGGATAGAAACAGTCCCTGTGATGAGGCGCAGGACTGTAGAGTGCTTAGAAAAGAAATTTCACAAAAAACACAATCCGTAATCAATATCCCCCATTTTCCCCCTCCTCCCCCCCATCCACAACCAGTGACCCACAACAACAATATATAGTCCTCAAAGGAGGCCCACCGAGAGGACAACCGCCGGGGGAGAGGGGGGGGGAGACAAGAGGAGAGAAAAAGTTTTAATCTCCCCTCGCCCAACCCCCCCCTCTCCATCCCCCCCCGGCAGCCATTCCATCACCGAACCTCACTGCGAGTAGTCAACCAGTCATTCACCCCTTCCGGAGATTCAAAAAATATGGTTCCCCCATTGACTGTTAAACGCAATCTGGCCGGATAGATCAGCGCGTATATTATGAGTACCTGGCGTAATTTACGTTTTACTTCAGTGAATTTAGCTCGTCTCCTCTGTAGTTCCGGTGAGAAGTCCGGATATATAGATATCCTAGTTCCATTATACAGCATGTTACCCATCTCCCTTGCTTTACGCATAATAGTCACCTTATCCTTAAAGTGTAGTATTTTAGCCAACAAGGGTCTGGGAGGGGCTCCAGACTGGGGGGGTCTAGCCGGGACTCTATGTGCTCGCTCTATTGAAAAGACAGATGTAAAAGATTCCTGGCCAAATGTATCTCAAAGCCACTTTTCCAGAAAAGCAACTGGATCTGTACCTTCGCAATTCTCTGGAAATCCTAGGATTCGTACATTTTTTCTTCTCATCCTATTTTCCATTTCATCTATCTTGCTCTCTTGTTTAATTAGTTGTCCTCTTATAGCTACCATTTCTTTTTTAAGGGGATCTAAATCGTCCTCTATTAGGGCAACTCGTGTCTCAAGAGCTGTGGTCCTTTCCTGAACTATTTGTATATCTTGGACAAAATCAATATGTGGTGTCGCGCTCCTAAGATGGTGTCAGTATAGAAATCGCATACAGTTACTGTTGTGTCAAATCAGCGAACAAGGAGTGGTATGCAAATTTACTGTGTGCAACTCAGGCTAAACCATCAGTGAGGCAATCAGATATATATAATACAATCCGCTAAAACAAGTTATAAAACAACAATCAATATAAGAGAATGCATAAAATATATACGTATATACATGTATATAAAGTGACTAATGTGCAAAAACCATGATAAAAACACACTAAGGTGCATAAATAAATTAATATGCAAGACACATAGAAGGATAGATAAAGTGACTAAAATAAATAAAGTCACTAGGTGGCAGTAAAACAAAGATAAGAGTAATACTGGAGTGATAATCAGTGGTTCAGGTTAATAACAAAAAGGTGTATACCGAAGAAGGATGAGGGAAGTGATGAAAAACCAATACAATGTTGGTGGATGTACTAGCAGTGATAACGATAAATAGTGCTAGTGATATCGATAAATGTAAACCAAAATAGCAACAAAAGAGAGGTGGTCAGAGTAGTGGAGATTGAAATGTGATTAAAACGATCAACATATATAAATCAATAAAATGACAGTCCATATGGCATATAATTCTATGAGCAGCGTGGAGCTGGTGATGGCAGGTGTGATCCAATCTGGGCTGCACTCTAGTGCCAGGTGCCAGGTGGGGGTGGGTGGTGGTGAGTGAGCTTGCCCAGGGTGATACTAGTGCTGGGGTCTTCGGTGCTAATGACACCCGTGGGTGTCCTCCCTAATTACCTTTTTACTGCAAGGTAAGCAGCGTGTATGTGGATGCCAGGAAGATGGACTCTCTTTGGGGGGTACTTCAACGGTCTCTCTGGGGAATGTTGCTCAGGGGTCTCTAACTCGATCCTCCTCTCCTGTCCGGGATGTATGGAGCCTATATGGTGGTTGCTTCCTGGTACTCAGGACCAGGTTCCGCTCAGCATGTACCAGGATATAGTGGGTAGGGGGGAGGAGAGAGTAACAGAAGGACCCGTATAGTGTAGTATTTCGTGGATAAACACTGAATGAGCTTTATTAGTTAAAAGGGGTACTCACATAAAACAGTAAGGTCACAATGTACATTCAAAACGAGCGCCGAGCTCGTAGCCAGTGCGTCACTTCTGGGGTCCGTATCCTACGCGTGTCGTCACCGTCACGTGACTTCATCGGGGATGATCCACCTAGTGACTTTATTTATTTTAGTCACTTTATCTATCCTTCTATGTGTCTTGCATATTAATTTATTTATGCACCTTAGTGTGTTTTTATCATGGTTTTTGCACATTAGTCACTTTATATACATGTATATACGTATATATTTTATGCATAACTTGTTTTAGCGGATTGTATTATATATATCTGATTGCCTCACTGATGGTTTAGCCTGAGTTGCACACAGTAAATTTGCATACCACTCCTTGTTCGCTGATTTGACACAACAGTAACTGTATGCGATTTCTATACTGACACCATCTTAGGAGCGCGACACCACATATTGATTTTGTCCATTTCTCCACATTTGGGTATCGTTTTAACCCTTTCGGTGTTCGCTGCACCTCACACTTTGCACATCACCATTTTCTGTTGGAGCGCGGGAATACTACATTTATATTTGTATATCTTGCCTAACAAGTAGGAGTTCTACCTGAATAGTTTTTAATTGGGCAGTCCTTTCGGTTAGAGAATCTCTACATAGGTTGACCGCTTGAAGAACTTCTTTTAGTGATGGTTCAGGATCGGTTGAACCCCCCCTCGTACTGGTATCCCCTGGGCCATTTCAGGTCTCTGATCCTGTCCCAGATCCCCCCCACCCACACCCACCGAAATTGGAGGGTGACACTGGCCTGGAGTCTGGGTCTGGCCCTGACTTTTTCTTGTCCCCGATGTCCCTGCCTTAGATTGGATTTGTTGACTTTGTTGGCTATTTTTAGGAGAAGTCTGGGAAACCTGGCCAGGGGTATGGGCAAATATTTCGAGTTTGGCGGCTGCCTGGCTTGCTTGGCTTGCCGCCTGGCTAGCCTTAGTAGTGCGCTGACTTGGCATAGTCTAACCCAGAAAGCGTTTAACGGGGGAAAAAAAAATGGTATTTCCCTTCCTCTTTCCCTCCCTCCCCTAGTGTGGAAAAATGTTACAAGCAAAACAGTACACCATGTTTAAAGAGCAGATGGAAACCACAACATTCCTCTATCCTCCACTCCCCCAATACAATACACAGTTGCTTTTGCCAGCAAGTCCGCTATTCAACTGTTCACTGCCCCTTATATTCCATATGTTCCCCTGAAATAGAAGGAGAGGAGGAAATAGAACAAGAAAAGGCAGCCCGAAAAAAAGTAGATTGATTAGTCTATGTCTGTTCACAGTCCAACCATTGGGGGGATCGGTTATATCGGATAGGGGTGCAGGCTCTCACTCACTACCCCAAAAATAAGTTCATCAAATAATTTCATGTAGATGGAAAGATGGGGTTCTATACCGCTCTCCTGGAATTTTCTGCTGTCTTGTATCCAACCCCAGTCCAGCAGATATGTATAGTGAGAAGATAATCAACCTTTGCTCTTTCCCTTATGGATGGCACTTATATCTTGGACACTTTGGGGCAGAGATATCAGAGTCAATTGGTTCACTTTGGTAAATAGAAGGTCTCTAGTATACACAGGTTTTCAACCTTATTATTTCTTTTCCCTCCAACCTCCTGGCCAGTCCTGTACCAATTTGCAGTCCAGTATGCGCCTACCAAGATTGGCACAAAGAAAAAGGGAGGTGGGGGAAAAAAAAAAAAAAGAACTTCCTTCTCTTTCCCAGAAAAATCAGGTAAATGCGGCCATATGTTCCCCTGTTACATGCCGGGCTCAAATGCCTTTAAAACTCTCCCATTATCACTCTTGAGTTATCACTGGTTGATTCGGAATAACAATTGGGGTGTCCGGTAAACATAGGCTCACTATAGATGGTATATATATTCTACAGTCCGGCGGTTATATATAAGGTATATGCGGGTAAGCCAGGAAAATGCAGGCTCTCACCGCTGCATTTCTGGCATACACAAATGCACAGTTACGCCACTTGTTTCAATGTTTAAAGATGGGGGTATTCAGTAATCATAAACTCAGTGCAGATACAGTGCTGATTTCAGTCCGGCAGGTAAATGCGTATGTGCGCGGGGGGGGGGGGTCAGGTACAACGAGTATATGCAGGCTCACACCACTGCATTTCTCATAAGCAGTTGTTAACCCCCATCAGATAGACCACCCACACCGCACTCACTGCGCGTCTTCTCGGTCCTCACCACAGCATTTCAGCGGATTCGACTGTGTCTTTGGCCGCTGCTAGTACCTCCGGTGCGTTGCCAGCACACCGCGCTGATTCCGAACCAAGCCGAGCCGGTCCGACTGTTTCCGGAGCATCGGCACACAGGAGTGAGGGGAGGGGAGCGAGGACACCGCTCAGCATCACATGGGTCCTCCAAACCCCACCTCCCTGGAAGGTCCAAGCGCCAGTCGCAGCCCAGGATAGTCGGGTAGCCGGATAATCGGATAGCGGGATGGCAGGTTAGTTTTGGAGAGGGGGGACAAAAGAACCACCGAGGGCGATTCCTCACATTCCAGCCGTCCAGGTTTAGAAGCGTTTGTCCCAGCTAGATAACTGCCCTCCACCGCATCTCAGTCTTCTCGATTCATACACTCCTCAGCTGCAGGCATTAGACATACGGGGAGCGGAGAGGAGAGAACAGCGCTCTCGCTCACTCACTCACACACACCCTCTTCCATCCGGTCATGCCCCCAGCTTCTTTAGCAAGGCAGTGGTCGTCTTGGAGGTGTGTTTGGGGTCCTTATTATGTTGGAATACTGCCCTGCGTCCCAGTCTCTGAAGGGAGGGGATCATGCTCTGCTTTAGTATGTCACAGTACATGTTGGCATTCATGGTTCCCTCAATGAACTGTAGCTCCCCCAGTGCCGGCAGGCAGGTGCTCGGGGTGCAGTGCACCCAGGCGCCAGAGAGGTGGGGGTGCTATATCGCCAGAGTGCTCCCCTCCCTCCTCCCCATGTCCAGGGGCGGCTCTCACCGCCGATCATCGTCCCGGCGTCGCCACCGCTGTGTTTGCTTTGCTGAAGCCCGTCCCCCCTCCCTCCTCCTTTCAGAGAAGGAGATCAGTCTAAGATCGTAGCGGCTGCTCTCTGTGTGGAGAGAGAGTAGCCGTGCACTGATGTCGCTGGGGGGGTGTCCTGGGAGGTCTGTACTAATGGAGGGGGGGTTTGTCCTGGGGGGGTCTGTACTAATGGAGGGGGGCTGTTTGTCCTGGGGGGGTCTGTACTAATTGAGGGGGGTTTGTCTTGGGGGGCCTGTACTTATGGAGGGGGGGTTTGTCCTGGGGGGGATCTGTGCTAATGGAGGGGGGCGGTTTGTCTTGGGGGGTCTGTACTAATGGAGGGCGGGTTTGTACTGGGGGGGTCTGTACTAATGGAGGTGAGTTTGTCCTGGGGGAGTCTGTACTAATGGAGGGGGAGTTTGTCCTGGGGGGTCTGTACTAATGGAGAGGGGGTTTGTCCTGGGGGGGTCTGTACTAATGGAGAGGGGGTTGGTCCTGGGGGGGTCTGTACTAATGGAGGGGGGGGTTTGTCCTGGGGGGTTTGTACTAATGGAGAGGGGGTTTGTCCTGGGGGGTCTGTACTAATGGAGGGGGGGGTTTGTCCTGGGGGCGTCTGTACTAATGGAGGGGGGTTGTCCTGGGGGGTCTGTACTAATGGAGGGGGGTTTGTCCTGGGGGGTCTGTACTAATGGAGGGGGGGTTTGTCCTGGGGGGTCTGTACTAATAGAGGGGGGTTTGTTCTGGGGGGTCTGTACTAATGGAGGGGGGTTTGTCCTGGGGGGTCTGTACTAATGGAGGGGGGCTGTTTGTCCTGGGGGGGTCTGTACTAATGGAGGGGGGGGTTTGTCCTGGGGGGGTCTGTACTAATGGAGGGGGGTTTGTCCTGGGGGGTCTGTACTAATGGAGAGGGGGTTTGTCCTGGAGGGTCTGTACTAATGGAGGGGGGTTTGTCCTGGGGGATCTGTACTAATGGAGGGGGGTGGTTTGTCCTGGGGGGTCTGTACTAATGGAGGGGGGGTTGTCCTGGTGGGGGGGTGTACTAATGGAGGGGGTGGTTTGTCCTGGTGGGGGGGTGTACTAATGGAGGGGGTGGTTTGTCCTGGTGGGGGGTGTACTAATGGAGGGGGGTGATTTGTCCTTTGGGGTCTGTACTAATGGAGGCGGGTGGTTTGTCCTGGGGGTCTGTACTAATGGAGGGGAGTTTGTCCTGGTGGGGGGGTCTACTAATGGAGGGGGGTGGTTTGTCCTGGGGGGGTCTATACTGATGAAGTGTGGTCTGTCCTGAGGGAGGGGTTTATACTTCGTGGGGGGTCTTCACTGACGGAGGGAGGTCTATACTTAGTGGAGGGGGGTCTGTACTGAGGGGTGACTATAGTTGGTGGAAGGGGGGGTGACACCATGTTATACCGCACCTGGTGACACCAACCCTAGTGACGCCACTGCAGCTGCAGGCTCTTCTTCCCCCCCTCCCATCTCCCTCTCCCTTTCACGTGCACTACTGTACTAGTGAGTGGCGGTGGCCAGCACAACTGCCCACTATGTTTCTTCCCCCGCCTTCATATCAGCCAGGGAAGAAATAGAATAGAAAAAGGAGCAGAGAAGAGGATTGTGGGATATGTAGTCCCGAGGACTGGCAGCCCCACTGTAACACGGAAACTGCAGCCCACACAGCATGCTCAGCTGAATGGGAGAGAGAGAGAGACAGGAGCCTGGGAAAGCTTTCAGGGAAGTACACCCAGGACTCCAGAGGGAGAGGGCAGTGCTGAGAAAACACCATCGGAGAGAGAACCCTGCTGCCCTGTGCCACCACAGGGAAAGCCACACAGCCTGGCACCATCCCTGGTGGAGAAAGGAATGGAGTCATTGCCAGAATACAGATCTGGGTGCTACTCAGCGGAGTCGCCACGGGCAATTCAGAGTGAGCAGACTCCTGATCAGAGGAACTGTTGTTGCTGTATCGCTGGGTCAGGTGAGAGGGCCGATCGGCCATTATCTACTAATGCCCATAGGAACTGCAGTCTCTGACCATCTTCTGTATTATGTCTGCAGTCTCTGACCATCTCCTCTACTATGATTGCAGTCTCTGATCATCTCTTGTATCATGTCTGCAGTCTCTGATCATCTCCTGTATTATGTCTGCAGTCTCTGATCATCTCCTGTATCATGTCTGCAGTCTTTGACCATCTCTTGTATCATGTCTGCAGTCTTTGACCGTGTCCTGTATTATGTCTGGGGGACCTTTCTAACAGAAGCCCTCTGTGTGTGCATCAGAGAGACTCCCCTCCAGGTCTCATTAGTGTACGCTCTTCCTGTATTTTCTTTATTGTTAAGAGATCATGGGAGGATCCCAAGGTAACAAAGACTTCTTAGGGGAGCATCTCTGTGTTTGATTCGTTGCCATAGAAACATTTGTAAAGGGGAGGAGTTGGTAAGATGATCACGCCCATGTGGGGGCGCCAGAAATATTTTTGCAACCAAGTGTCTGTGACCCTAGGATCGGCCCTGCCGGCAGGACTCATGCAGCCCCAGACCATGACACTCCCACCACCATGCTTGACTGTAGACAAGACACACTTGTCTTTGTACTCCTCACCTGGTTGCCACCACACACTCTTGACACCATCTGAACCAAATACGTTTATCTTGGTCTCATCAGACCACAGGGCATGGTTCCAGTAATCCATGTCCTTAGTCTGCTTGTCTTCAGCAAACTGTTTGCAGGCTTTCTGGTGCATCATCTTTAGAGGAGGCTTCCCTCTGGGATGGTAACCATGCAGACCAATTTGATGCAGTGTGCAGTGTATGGTCTGAGCACTGACTGTCTGACCCCCCCCCCCCACCCCTTCAATCTCTGCAGCAATGCTGGCAGCACTCATACATCTATTTCCCAAAGACAACCTCTGGATATGATGCTGAGCACATGTACTCAACTTCTTTGGTGGACCATGGCGAGGCCTGTTCTGAGTGGAACCTGTCCTGTTAAACCTCTGTATGGTCTTGACCACCGTGCTGCAGCTCAGTTTCAGGGTCTTGGCAAACTTTTTATAGCCTTTATGTAGAGAAACAATTCTTTTTTCCAGGGAGTTCTTTGCCATGAGGTGCCATGTTGAACTTCCAGTGACCAGTATGAGAGAGTGAGAGCGATAACACAAAATTTAACACACCTGCTCCCCATTCACACCTGAGACCTTGTAACTCTAACAAGTCACATGACATCGGCAGGGAAAATGGCTAATTGGGCCCAATTTGGACAATTTTACTAAGGGGTGTACTCCCTTTTGTTGCCAGCGGTTTAGAAATTAATGGCTGTGTGTTGAGTTATTATGAGGGGACAGCAAATTTACACTGTTATACAAGCTGTACTAATTTACATTGTAGCAAAGTGTAATTTCTTCAGTGTTGTCACATGAAAAGTTATAATAAAATATTTACAAAAATGTGAGGGGTTTACTCACTTTTGTGAGATACTGTGTATATATCTGTATGACTACAAGATAATCATGTGTATAAAACAACCCATAAACATTGATATACCTTGACAGGTCATGTACATCACATAAAAACATATATAAGCTTAAAATATATCTCACACTGATAGTGAATAAACAGTGAGTGGAAGTACTTGTGATATAAAAATTAATTAACCACATAAAGAGAAAAAGAAAGTGAAAAAAATAGTCCAATTGAATCTGCATAAGTGGAATAATAATTGGTATTCACATGAAGTCTATAAAGAGGAGGGTTAGTCCCAATGTCTTTAACAGAAATCACACAAAGATCATAAGTGTAGAGGAGTCAGCCACCACCAATTTTGAGAATGCTTACCTGAACATGTGGACTCAATAAGGCATATGCCCAATGAGTCAACAAGACTGGAGGTGTATAAACACCAATGAATGGAGCTTGCACATCACTTGATCCTGGACACAATAGCTGATGAAACCTCTTTCCCTGGCATCGCTCAAGGTGTATATAGTAGGTTAGGAATGGTAGCTTCAAGGATGGACAATGTCTTCCCCAAACACTCCCAAACAGAGTGTTTCGGGAAGACATTGTCCATCCTTGAAGCTGCCAGGCCTGACCTACCATATACACCTTGAGCGGTGCCAGGGACTGAGGGGTCATGTGTGACACCACAAAACAACTTATTCACTCCTTGGTTATTTCCCGCCTTGACTACTGCAACTCCCTCCCCACTGGCCCACCTTTACACAGGCTATCCCCCTTTAGTCTATCATGAATGCTACTGCCAGCCTAATACACCTTACTAACCGTTCCGTGACTGCTGCCCCTCTCTGCCAATCTCTCCACTGGCTTCCTCTACCCCACCGTATAAAATACAAAACACTAACCACAACATACAAGGCCACCCACAACATCGCCCCTAGGTATATCACCAATCTCATCTGCAGATATCGCCCAAATCATCCTCTCTGATTCTTCCAGGACCTCCTGCTCTCTAGCTCCCTTGTTACCTCCTCCCATGCTCGCCTACAGGACTTCTCCAGAGCCTCTCCCATCCTCTGGAACTCCCTGCCCCAGTATGTCTGGCATGCTCCTACTCTGTCTGCCTTTAGGCGATCCTTGAAAACTCACTAATTCAGGGAAGCCTACCCCATCTACACCTAAGAACTGTACATGAGTCCCCTCCATCAGATCATCCCCTGCAGCCATTGCTTTTAGTACCACCTCCCACTCCCTTTAGATTGTAAGTTCCACGAGCAGGACCCTCCTATTCCTCCAGTATTAAACTGCATTGTAATTGTACTGTCCCCCTTTTTATTGTAAAGCACCGTGTAAACTGTTATACTGTGCTATATAAATCCTGTATAATAATAATAAAAAAAATTATAGGTTGCAAAAGTGGAGAATATGAGTCATCAACATTCTACAAACTGTATAGAACATCAAAAAATAAAGTGACCTTCAGATATGGGGGCATTAGGGTTTATTAGGCATTTATCAGAAGAGGACAGGCCTCAGGCTCAGAAGGTCTATGTAGGATATTAGGTAGGTTTAACATATAAGGTTAACATCTGGTAAACCAGTCTAGAAAGACATTCTCAATGAACTGAGCAGAGAAGTATTGCAGTATGGAATAGTGAAGCCCCATACACACGGTCGGACTTTTTCATGGATTCTGTCCGATCGGACAAGGTTGTTGAAAAATCAGACCGTGTGTATGCACCATCGGACAGTGTTCGTCGGTTTGTCCGACGGACAAAGTCTTATCTCCTGCTGGAAATCTTTGCCGTCAACACGGTCCGATCACACCAAATCCGAGCGTGTGTACGCTTGTCCGACGGACAAAGTGCTACGCATGCTCAGAAGAAATTCTGTGACGGAAGCGCTCGGTCAGGTAAAACTACCTTTCCTAATCGACACAGCACATTCGTCACGCTGCAATGTTAAAATGTCTTTAATGCAGCGCATTCTCTTTTTCTTTACAATGCAACAAGAATGACATCTTTTAGCTGCTCCTATTCACCCGCACTTCTCACAAACTTACTTCTTTATTACTTTGCAGCATTTATACACTACATGTTTATTTTTACTCTGAACGGAAAAGAATCTTTGTTATTTTTTTACCATGATTTGTCTTTTTTTTTTTTTTTTTTGGGGAATACATATTTGAATGTTTTTTTTTTTGTTTTTTTTGGAGGGGGGTTGTGTGTCTCAAATTACCAAAAACACATTATTAACATTTGTATTTCTTGCTTAAATTTACTAGGAGGTTGTTTGTTGTTGGTGCCCCTTGTTAATTCTACTTTAGGATTAGTGAAATGTACCTGCTTACTCAAAGAAAAACTGTCATTGTAGCAAAGTAAAACACAATAGTCAATGATTATTTCAAATAAAAAAAAACCTTTATTTAGGTCACACCAACAAACCAAAGAGGAACGCAGCCATGGTGAAACTTGGGGAATTTGCAAAGTCTTGGCCCCCCACGGCAACCATCATTGTTCAAGCGTAGAAAATTGGGGGCCTGAGGAGTACGTATATTAAGGGGAGTGCAATCTGGTCGTGAAGTCCAAAGTATCCGGAACTGCAGCAGATGCCATCTAGGTCCCCAGGCTCTGGTACTACAAGAGGCTCCATCTTCTCTCAGACCAGACTGATTCCAGGTCATCACTCTCAGGTCTTCCTTCCACGCTTCCTTGCACGCTGTGGCTGTCGTGCTGGTGGGGTGGCAGAAGGAGGAGGAGGAGGAGGAGGAGGCGGAGCATGGTAGCTATGGCAAACATGTGTGACTGGGGTCATCTCCCCAGCCCTACCCTTATTTAGGACATGGAGGATGAGCCCCTCACACATGTTGCGTTGCCTCACCTCCATACCCATCATTTTTGTGACAACCACCGAGCCAAAGGTCTCCTCGTCGGCGGGTGTGGCATGTAGGGAGTCTGAAGCCTCTCTGATCATGCGGAGCGCTGACTGTGCCGCATAACCCCCCCTTCTTGCCCTTTTGTACGGAAGGCGGAGGGGAGGGGTTTGGGTGTCAGTCAGGCTCCGCGGCCTAGCCCCCTCTTGGCTGCCACTACCCAGCTGGTGGCTGCCACTAACCCCTGCCTCCTCCTGACTGCCACCTTCCACAGCCACCTCCTGGCTGAGGTCTTCCTGTGTATGAAAAAGGGACATAGTTTCAGTTATTTGTTCATCAAACACACACAATTCTCATCTAGTGACTGTTGCAAAATGTTTACAAATAGAAAACCATACAATTCTCAGCCCAGCAGTTTAGATTCTGGCCCCAAATGTCTCCAACACTACTGTCAGTTGATATGTCAAACACGTTAGGAACTAAGCAATTGGGGATCCTGAATTAAGTGAACATCATTCATTATTCCCATAAATGGTAACAAAACTACTATACCTGGAACAAGCTGGGCTCCTCCACCTCTTCCATACTGGAAGGCCCAGGTTGCTCCTCGGAAGCCTCATCAGGGGTGGCCTGCGCGCAAGGAAGCGTGGAAGGAGGAGTCGAGGTTGGCTCCGTGACATCAGTCTGGTCTTTCAGAAAATGGAGACTCTGATAGTACCAGAGCTTGGGCACATAGACCTCATCTGCTGAAGTTGCAGTTTCCTCAGACTTCACGACCTTCTTGCGCTCCCTGATATACGCACTCCTCAGGCTGCCAATTTTCTTTCTTATATCATCAACAGTTGCCGTGGGGAACCTTGGCTTGACAAGTTCCACAAGTTCCTCCAGGGCTGCGTGCCTCTTTGGTTTGTTGGTGTAATGTGGGTGTTTACCCTGCCATAAAATGGGAAATTCCCTGTATTTGGCAATGAAGAGGGGGAGAAAACTCATGTCGTTGAATCCCTGCATAATCTCTGCAAGACACAACACCACACAAAACCCTCTCAATTATGTCAGGCTAAACTCTCCTAATCTTCTCCATAAAGAAGCCTCAAGTTCAAATCAGTCTAGGCTAGTTATGTACCAACGTCAAATTGTACCTTCGTTTGTAGCGAGCGTCTCGTGTGAGTTTTCTCTCCCCTCGTCTCCCAGATCGTGGCTACGACACAGGCGTGTGACGTTTTATATACAGTGCGCATGCGTCAAACTCCGCCCGCCCCTGACGATCTTTCTCGTCTATTCCCCACCCCTTCTCTTTACGGCGCAGTGGGGAGAGCACATGGCGGGGACACAGCAGGTGCGCCACAAATATCCCACCAACGAGGAGGAGGACGAGGAAAGTCCGGAGGCAGAAACGTCCCGATCCCGGAGCCTGAAATTCAAGGCCTCCAATATGTCATTTGGAGAAATGTTGGAGATGGTGGACATATTAAAGAGGAGCGACTATGATGGGAAGTATGGGCCTTACCTCAACCCCAATGTCCGCAAGGCCAAGATCATGTCTAAAGTTGTGAGAAGGCTGTACAATCAGTTTGGGGTACAACGATCCAAGGAGCAACTGAGGAAACGCTGGTCAGACCTGAAACTGAGGGAGGCCGATCAGTACAGAAAGATCAAGCGAATTCTTCTAAAAAGTAAGTAGTTGTGTTTTGTGTTTGATTTCTTGCTTGCATACTGCTCCATTGTGATTTGATTTTTACAAAGTTGTACATTCCAAAATGGCCACTTTCAGGTTCGTCTGTGCATTCGATCGTACTCAGCCTCGATCTTTCTGCCACTGTCATGGTCGTGTGTGTGTCCATTCGATCGTACGCAACCTCGATCGTTCGGCCACTTATAATACGATGTTTGGTGTTTTTTGGGGGGAAAGGAAGTTTGTTCTCACTAGAAATGTCATCAAGAATGTAAAGCCAATTTATTCAATGTAAAGGAGAGGTCACCCAGTAGCTGTTTACCCATCTGGACTCTAGAGCACTAGTGCTGGGACACCCAAACCCCCTTTTTATTAGGCTTTTCCACACATGTGCTCCAGTGGATACTAGAGGGGGGTCTCCATCACACAAACTTCTACTAAAAAGCTAGTCAGTTTAGCACCTTTACAAAGTGACTACATTCATGTAGTTGACATTTGTAACTGGCCAAACTAAAATAGTGTCCGTCACTTTCAAGCAATGTTTGTCATTTCCTATTTCTGCCCTCAATAGATTGTGTTGCTAAATCTTCCTTTTGTACATTCTCATAGGGGAGCGAAAACTTGGGCCGTCTGAGGAAACCCCCAAACCAACACCTCCCAAAAAAGGGGAAAGAGCAGAAGCAGAGGAGGAGGAGGAGGAAGGAGAGATCATCGAACTTGGAGAAATTGTCACCACAACAGGTGAGTGTTGGAGAACACAGCTACTGGTAAGCTAATCCATGTATGGCTGCCTCATTTCCAACACCCCATTTTTGTTTGTTTGTGGTTTTTAGGTGACGTGGATGTTGTGGAAGAAAAATCGCACTTTACCACAGAGAGTGCCCACGTACTCATCGGAGAGATAATGGTCTGCAATAGAGATCTATATTACATAAAGCAAAACATCAATGATGTTCAACAAAAATTGAAGAACATCATTGATGTTTTAGGAAAAATATGAAAACGCACCAAGTAATTAACACACATTTGTGCCAGCTTCTGAACACATTTGCAACTTAAAAACTGTGTGAAATTTGGAACATGCACACATTGTGTCCACATGTGCTAGCTCCCATCATGGTGGATGAATGCCAACGTTTTTTTGGGGGTGCAAACACTTTACGAACTACGAAAGTGGTTGTGGTGAAGGGGTTGCACCCCCAAAAAACGTCCATTCATCCCCATGATGGAAAATGGCACTTTTGAAGCTTCTAGGCATGTGTTTTACCATCTAATGACCATTTTCAGACCCAAATTGTGTGCATGTTCCAAATTTCCACTTTTCGGGGGTGACCCCCCCATGTGATGAAGGCAAGATCAAACACACTTTGAACATATAGTCATGTCTGATCTTGTCTTCACTTTACAAAGTTGAACTTTCCTACTTCATAGGTTCTGCTTAGCTCCATGCCTGGTTTTACCATTTGCGTAATCTTTGTAAACAATGTTGTAAATAACCAAGATGTTGTCAGTTTTGGCGTGAAGATTGTAAACGCACTTGTGAATGTTTTCCAAGTAAACTTTTTTATTTTTCTAAATGTGTGGCTTCCTTATTTAAAATACACAATGCATTATGTATGTAAAATGTAAAGGATATGGGGGGCAATGGGTGTTATTTACTAAAGGCAAATCCACTTTGCACTGCAATTTCCTTTCCCAGGGAACTTTTGCAATGCACTTGTAGAGCATAGCGGATTTGACTTATGTAAATGACACCCACAGTGCTTTGTACGATAACACGGAGCACAGCATTTTTCAGAATACACACATGTCAGACCTGGTGATGAAAAGGAGTATTTTGGCTGTCAGTTATGCAGGACAAACCTTCTCTAGACCAAAGATTAGGTAGCTAACACACAACATGAGAAGAATCTTTTTGTGAAGAAGAGACTGTTACCTCCTTTTCCCCAGAAAGTGCATTCCCACTGTCGAAGGCAAAGGGAAAAAATGTCAAGGTAAAATAAGCTAAAAACAAGACTGAAATGACAAGAAATCATAGGTTGGTTCAAATATCCGATTTATTAAAAAATGACTCTCACACATCGTCAGGCAGAGCAATGGCCCCCCTACCCACAAAGTACTCCATATATTGGTCGCGGACCACGCGGGCATTTAGAGGGGGCAAGCCTGGACGTGCCACTCGAAGGGCTGTGAGGTCCGCATTTGGAGGGCCCTCCACATCTGGGCCAACGGGCACCACATAGTTCCTGTTATGTCTTTTGAGGAAGTTGTGCAATATGCAACAGGCAAGAACTATGTGGTTCAGTTTGTATTCCGCCAAGTTAAATGCCGTCAGGAACAGGCGGAAGCGGCTGGCCAGGATGCCAAAAGTGTTCTCCACCACTCTTCTGGCTCTGGACAGCCTGTAGTTGAAGACCCTCTGGTCCGGGGTGAGGGTCCTCATCGGGAACGGCCTCATCACATGGGGAGTCAACGCAAACGCTTCATCTGCGACAAAGACGAAGGGGAGTCCTTCGGCATTCTCCTCTGGAGGTGGCAAGCACAGACTGCCACTTTGGAGACGCCAGTAGAACTCCGTGTGCGTAATGGCACCACCATCCGATATCCGGCCGTTCATCCCCACGTCCACATACATAAACTCGTATGTTGCCGACACCACCGCCAACATCACTACACTATTAAACCCTTTATAATTATAATAGTAGGACCCCGAGTTGGGCGGTGGGACAATGCGGACGTGTTTCCCATCAATTGCCCCTCCGCAGTTAGGAAAGTCCCAACGGCTGGCAAAGTGGGAGGCCACAGTCTGCCATTCCTGTGGCGTGGAAGGGAACTGTGGAGTGAAACAAGAAAAAATAATTAGTCACTTTGCACCTAAACATTGCAAGCAGATTAGACAATCAACATCTTGGAACAAGAGCATTGTAAACAATTGGAGGCTGGAAAGTATTTGCACAGAAAAGTAGAGGCTCCCCTTCACAGATGACTCACCCCCCATCAATCCCCACACTTCTGATGGGCCATTGGCAATAACTAGGGTTTTGGGGGGGGGGACAGGTAACCCTCTGCACTTCATTGATTGGCAAATGGCTCAATAATGTGTGCTAGTTTGGCCAGACCCTCTGTACTTAACACTATTGGCAGCCCCCAGGAAAGATAAAATAACATTTCAACCCCCCCCCACCCCAAAAAAAGGAAAGCACATTGTGACATTCTGAAATTACCAAGCAAGCTAATAGGAGGGAAAGAAGACAAAAAATTAGGAAATGGAATGTATGGAGGCAGCCCCTTGCACTACATGCTTTGCTGAATTCATCCCTAAAGATGCCCACTATAAAGAGGTAGGTATATAGTGTGTATGGACCTTGGGAAAGCCAGCAAATAAAGGATTGGTACCATCTGACAGAGCAGTTGGGGGAGGGGGTTCCTAATGAGTTTGCCACCCCCCCCCCCCCAACAAAAAAAAAAAAATTCTAAAGGGGCTCTACATGAAGTAAACCACACAGCAAACATTTGTGCATATTTTAGGGGGTGTTTGGGGGCAAACAATACTATGCAGTAGACAAAAGACATTGATTAAGTGACTAGGCCATAGGTGTCTATTGGGGCAGAAGAGCATGCTGGGGAGGTAAGTGAAGGGAAAAATGCATGAAGGAGAAAAGGGGCACAGCATATTAGAACATATTGCAATCATGGTAATTAGGGAAGGAGGTCAAAAATACAAGACATTAGCAAACAGAGCATACATAAAAGGGAATAGTCAAGTAGAAATGTTACCTTAATATAGTCCTCCTGCAGGACCTGGATGATGGCAGAACAGGTCTCTGGAATAATGAGTCCCAGGGCCTGGGGAGAGATACCTGAAGAGAACTTCAAATCCTGAAGACTTCTCCCTGTCGCCAAGTACCTCAACGTGGCAACAAGCCTCTGCTCCGGAGTAATGGCTTGTCTCATGCAGGTATCCTGCCGGCTGATAAAGGGGGTCAGCAAAGCCAAAAGACGGTGAAAATCGGGGTCCGTCATCCTGAGAAAGTTCCTGAAATCATCAGGATTATTCTCCCGGATCTCACGAAGCAAAGGCATGTGCGAGAACTGGTCACGCTGAAGCAACCAATTCTTGGTCCACATACTCCTCGTCACTCTGTTCATGGACGGGTCTTGGGTCAAAGCTAAAAGCCCGACACCAATTCCGCGTACAGCACGAACTCGGCGACGAGTACGCACGGGAAACATCGCTCACAAGGTCACAAAAGGTCGGCTGGTCAGAACGGACAAACAGAAAGCACCGATAAACAGCAAGGCCTGAAAGAACGAACTGAATACCAGCAACGAGCAGACAATAAGCAGTGCAAATCAAAGCGTCCTATATCAAGATATAGGCCGCAATGACCAACAAATGCGAACTGACTACACGCACTAATAAACAGATACGCACGACAAGCACAAACTGAAGAGCAGTAACGATCTGAGTCAGAAAACTGAGAAGCGCGAATCTTAAGTCACCAAACTTCCACTAACTCTCGATAAACACGGGATCAGCAGAAGGAGCCCAACGGGTGCCTGACGTGGTGCTGAACTTGCCTTTTGTAATCTCGTGGACGACGACTTACGTCACGACGTTCTTCCGGACCGGATATTCCGACAACGTAGTCCGACCGTGTGTACGCAACACCAACATCGGACAAAGTACGTCGGACAGAATCCGACCGACCTGGTCCGCGGATTGTCCGACCGTGTGTATGGGGCTTTAGAGTACAATACAGCTTTCCTTAATGCGGTACTCAGATTATGCATCAGAGGGATGGTCAGTGGCATAATACAATACCCTTTTTATCCTACTAATCTCAAAAAATAAAAAACTAAGGAGGAAAAAAGGGGGGTCTGTAGCCTCTGCATACCTAAAGTAGGTCAAAAACAGGAGGACTACATTGACCCTGAGAGGGAATACGAAGTAGAGAGTAAGGATGAGCAAATTAGTCCTGAGAGGGAAGAAAATAAGGAAACGCGAAGAGTTTAGGAATGTCAGAGGTGGAGGAAGGGGGAGGATAGGAGATCCCTAGAGAGGTTCTAGAAAAGTTTTATAATACTTTAATTTCCCTATAAGATAAATTATGTCAGATATAAGTTATATTTGTTGAACCATACGATTGTCAGCTTCATATAACAATTTTAACTGTACCGGCAGTTTCTGGTGCCCCGTAACACTGTAATAATGATGACGCTCACTGCTGGAGACCTACAGGCAGACATGCACACATATAGCCCAAACAATCTTCAACTGTTTTGTAATCATGCATACAGATGACTAAATTGGCTTTAACAATCCAGTTTTTTATTTGCACTTTTCTTTACGAAAGTATGAAAGTAAACCCATAAACAATAACATTGTTAGCTCTGAGCTGTATTATCTAATATACATTTTTTTAATTTTTTCTCCATAAGAAATAGTATGTTTTACTAAGCAAGAAGATGGATAAAAAAGTTATTTTATTTTTAGATTTTAATTAGTTTTAACAATAGCAGTACACCAACAAATACAATATTATTATTTCAACCAGTCTACACATTTCATATTGTCCTGTTTTGATCTTAGTGGAGATTTGTACTTGATTTCATGTGCATTCTGTTAAATAGCTCATACCAACTTGTACTGACAACTCAGTCTACTCACAGCTCCTAAATAATGCATGACTTCCTGCATAGAATAACAATGTATTGTGATGAAATGTCTGAAGGAGAAAATGCAATGAAGGTGATTAAGATTTATGCCAATTCTGTAAGCCAAAAATTTGTATTAAAATGCTAGAACAAATAAAGGCAACATTAAAAAGAAGCCCTCTTGTTAATGGCAAAAATGTAATACATTTCTCAGATATGACCTTCAATAAGAGGTGATGAATCAGACTTCCAATGCAGAAATTAATTTTAAATCAGAGTACTAAAATGTTTTATAATGATAATTAACTTCAACAAATAAGTAAGAGAACTTAAAAATACAGCAAAATGTCCCTAACCATTTTAATTGCTGATTTGTTTTTAATCCTAAACAGATAGCCATTGTGTAGCTGAGAACCCTAAACATCCTTGGAAACTAAGAAACGATAAAAACTGTTTGGGAAATTTTTAAAAGACAGGTAAATTTAACCAAATAAAGGTATTAAAGTGGATAAAATCTTAAGATTAGTGCAGATAATACTCATAGCAAAAGAGGTTGTGTATTGTTTTTACTTAATCATTGAGACAAACTAGCTATACGATTTCAGTTTCCTAGGTAAATGTTTCCATTTAATGACCAGAAATAGCATTTCTCATGCATAATACATTCCCTGCTCCAAGTTAAAGCTTGTCATGGACATGAGATAATTACTGGCCAAATTAGATGATCCCAGACACAGATGTTTGGAAAACTTTGTCCAATTGTTGTTCCAGTGACAGTGTGGTTAAAATATAGACTTGGTTAAAAGAAGGAAGAAGATGGCTCCACTGGATATGTAATAAATATTCCTGTTGTTATATTTCTGGGGCAAATTAGAACAGGTACAGCTTTCCTCTAATTGTCACACATACTAGTATTTCTAAACTGTTTCTTATGCCGCGTACACACGTGCGGACTTTTGCCGGCGGACCTAGTCCAGCGGACAATCCCGCGGGACTTTCCAGCGGGGTCCGCTGGACTTTCCGAGCGTGTGGACTTGCCCACACACGCACGGACTTCTCCAGCGGATAATCCGCCGGCCAAAAGTCCGCGGGACTTTTGAAAATGAACGGACTTGCCCACACACGGAGCAGTCCGTTCATTTCGAACGTAACTTCAGGTTACGTAGCTAGCGTAGGCAGTAAATGCCGCCGCGCTAGCTCCGCAAGCTGGCATGGATTTAAAGGGAATCCCCACGCCGAAAAAACGGCGTGGGGGTTCCCCCCAAATCCATGTCAGACCCTCATCCGAGCACGCAGCCTGGCAGGCCAGGAAAGGGGTGGGGACGAACGAGCGCCCCCCCCCCTCCTGAGCCGTACCAGGCCGCGTGCCCTCAACATGGGGGGTGCCCTGGGGAAAGGGGGGCCGTGCGGCCCCCCCACCCCAAAGCACCTTGTCCCCATGTTGATGAGGACAAGGGCCTCTTCCCGACAACCCTGGCCGTTGGTTGTCGGGGTCTGCGGGCGGGGGCTTATCGGAATCTGGGAGCCCCCTTTAATAAGGGGGCCCCCAGATACCGGCCCCCCACCCTATGTGAATGAGTATGGGGTACGATGTACCCCTACCCATTCACCTAAGGTGTAAAATGTAAAGTACAAAAACACACACACTTTTGAAAAAATATTTTATTGCACTGCTCCGGGGGTCTTCTTCCGTCTTGGGGGTCTTCTCGCCGGACTCCTCCGCTCTCTTCTGCTCTTTTACCTAGCTCTTTCATGAGGGGAGGAGTCCGGCTACCTTCTTCGTCGTCGCCGCCGTCGTCTGGGGGTCTCGATCCGCCTTCGGGGGTCTTCCGGGGGTCTCTTCTGTTCTTGCGGCGGTCGTCGTCTTCCGCGCCGCCGGCGCCTTCTTCTTCTTGTCCTTCTTCTTGTCCTTCTTCTTGTCCTTCTTGTTCTTCTTCTTCTTCCGATGTTGACCCGACGCTCTCTCTGCCCGGAATGCCTGTGCCGCTCTGCGCTCGGACTTATATAGGGACATGGGGGACAGGGTCACATGCACATGTCACATGGTGACCCCGCCCCCTTGTGTTGTCACAGTCCCGGAGGATGCTGGGACTGTGACATCGCAAGGGGGCGGGGTCACCATGTGACATGAACATGTGACCCTGTCCCCCATGTCCCTATATAAGTCCGAGCGCAGAGCGGCACAGGCATTCCGAGCAGAGAGAGCGTCGGGTCAACATCGGAAGAAGAAGAAGAACAAGAAGGACAAGAAGAAGGACAAGAAGAAGGACAAGAAGAAGAAGGCGCCGGCGGCGCGGAAGACGACGACCGCCGCAAGAACAGAAGAGACCCCCGGAAGACCCCCGAAGGCGGATCGAGACCCCCAGACGACGGCGGCGACGACGAAGAAGGTAGCCGGACTCCTCCCCTCGTGAAAGAGCTAGGTAAAAGAGCAGAAGAGAGCGGAGGAGTCCGGCGAGAAGACCCCCAAGACGGAAGAAGACCCCCGGAGCAGTGCAATAAAATATTTTTTCAAAAGTGTGTGTGTTTTTGTACTTTACATTTTACACCTTAGGTGAATGGGTAGGGGTACATCGTACCCCATACTCATTCACATAGGGTGGGGGGCCGGTATCTGGGGGCCCCCTTATTAAAGGGGGCTCCCAGATTCCGATAAGCCCCCGCCCGCAGACCCCGACAACCAACGGCCAGGGTTGTCGGGAAGAGGCCCTTGTCCTCATCAACATGGGGACAAGGTTCTTTGGGGTGGGGGGGCCGCACGGCCCCCCTTTCCCCAGGGCACCCCCCATGTTGAGGGCACGCGGCCTGGTACGGCTCAGGAGGGGGGGGGGGGGCGCTCGTTCATCCCCACCCCTTTCCTGGCCTGCCAGGCTGCGTGCTCGGATGAGGGTCTGACATGGATTTGGGGGGAACCCCCACGCCGTTTTTTTATCGGCGTGGGGAGTCCCTTTAAATCCATGCCAGGTCACGGAGCTAGCGCGGCGGCAGTAACTGCTTACGCTAGCTACGTAACCTGAAGTCACGTGCTAAATGAACGGACTTGCCGATGAGCGGCAAGTCCCTTCATTTCAAAAGTCCCGCGGACTTGCCCACTAACGGCGGGATTGTCCGCTGGACTTCCAAGTCCAGCGGATAATTTGAAAACAAAACTTCAAACTTTAGTCCGCCGTACTTTGGCGCCAAAAAGTCCGCCGGCGCCCACACACGAGGGGATTATCCGCTGGACTTCAGTCCAGAGGATAATCCCGCGGGATTGTCCCTTCGTGTGTACGCGGCATTAGACATCCTGAATAATGTGACCTTGTATTTTCTTTCTCTACTTTCAAAAAGAAACCACTCTGTGCACCCTGTTACTTGATAAACTCAGTTAACTTATACCTTAAATTAACTCCATATGAACATGTAAATATTAAGAGATATAGCAAATTATAAAGACTCTGTTGCCCGACCATTTATAGTATTTCAACTAAAATCTTACCCATAGGAATATATGTGCATTTATTGTATTTTATGCATTTTATTTACCTGCAAAAGCCTCATTTATGTAAGCATGCAAAGCTTTGAGATTTCTGATGGCCACAGACTTCAATGTTCTGTTAGCAGTCCCAGCAGGCTTGGAGCTGTCACTAAAGTTACAATATATAGTATTTCCCTTCACTCTTCCTGAGGCAGCTACACAAAAGGTTGTGTAGAAAGGTGTGGGGTGGAGAAGAAATGCTGGGCCAGCACAGACAGTAAATAATACTCCCAAAGGTAGGGTAGAAGGCTATGACATGTAAAGAAAGAGGGGCTGTGCTAAGGAAAAGCAAAGTTAGACCTTTAATCTCCTGGTTACCTTGATCCCACTATGTGTATAAGAGAGAAACTGATATATGTCTGAACACCATCACCTATAAAAAGCACCTGCTGCTTTTTTTTTTTTTAAGCTTCTTAGCTTCAAAGCCATGTGATATCCTAGCCTGGTGGCCAATGAGCCCCTCTTCATTTTTCCAGGCCATACTCCTGGGCCCGAAAACCCAGAACCCAGATTCCTGTGAACATTAAAAACCATCCGCTTTAAGAAACAATCCACTACATAATTGGCAGAAGATATCTCCTATTACATTTAGCTGGTTACAAACTCTACAGTTTATGAAAATAATACTTTGAAAAAGAACAAAAAAGGAATACATCCATTGGAAATGCTAAGCTAATAGACTGAAATGTGATGACAGCAAAATGTCTAATTTGTGAAAGCTGACTTAAATGTGTTACAATATTAATTAATGAACTTGCGTAGAATGGAATTTTAATATTTAACTTACTTAAAAATGTTGTCTAGGTAATGCACAAAGAACAATTCATGTTTCATTCTAAATTGAGTAGTTTACCTTCATGATTAATGGAAAGTTATGGAGTTGTTAGGCTTGAAATAGTATCATTCGGTCGTGATAGATTATAATTGTTTTTCTACTTTGTACCAGTTGTTTCCTCCATGCCACATCTATATCTTTTAACCACTTTCAGACCGGACCAATTTGCCGCCAAAGAACCAGGCCCCTTTTTGCGATTCGGCACTGCGTCGCTTTAACTGACAATTGCGTGGTCGTGCGACGTGGCTCCCAAACAAAATTGACGTCCTTTTTTTCCCACAAATAGAGCTATCTTTTGGTGGTATTTGATCGCCCCTTTTGAAAAAAACGCATTCTTTTTTATTTTTTGCTATAATAAATATCCCCCAAAAATATATAAAAAAAGATTTTTTTTCCTCAGTTTAGGCTGATACGTATTCTTCTACATATTTTTGGTAAAAAAAATCGCAATAAGCGATTATGGATTGGTTTGCGCAGAAGTTATAGCGTTTACAAGATAGGGGATAGTTTTATAGCATTTTTATTAATATTTTTTTTTATTGGTAATGGCGGCGATCAGCGATTTTTATTGTGACTGCGACATTATGGCGGACACATCGGACATTTTTGATAAATTTTTGGGACCACTGTCATTTATACAGCAATCAATGCTATTTAAATGCATTGATTCCTGTATAAATGACACTGGCAGTGAAGGGGTTAACCACTAGGTGGCAGTGTAGGGGTTAAGTGTGCATAGAGGTGTGTTTCTTACTGTGGGGGGGCGTGGCTGTCAGCTAGTGAATGCTGATCTCTGTTCCAATCACATGGAGCAGAGATCGGCATCACTAGTTGCTAGGCAGAACGGGGAGATGCTGTTTATTTCCGCACCCCCCCCGTTCAGCCTTCCCGTGAGACGATCGCGGGTGTCCCCGCAGTGATTGAGTCCCGACCGGCATGAGTGCACGTCCGATGGCACGGCGGCATCTTAAAGGGGGCGTATATATACGCCCTTATGCCTGTCCATGCCATTCTGTCGACGTATATCGTCGTGCGCCGGTCGGGAAGCGGTTAATGCTTTCAGAGATTAAAGTTTAAAATATATATTTTTTTTAATGCTGACTGCTGGTGTTTTTTATCTGGGGTTGTTAAAAACGGAATCAATGTTTTGGAGCTCAGCTATAAATATAACATGATAAGAGAACAATCAGGTTGAGGTGCCACTGTGAGATTGTTATATATGGGAATATTTTTATTGGCTTCAATTGCAAATCATAGAACATTTCAACACCAAAAGCTAGAAGTTAAATTTAACCCATGTGCAAGATATGCAATTAGAACAAAGTGTGGGATTTTGTACAGCTTCATGATTGCTTACCACAGAGCCATGCTGGTTCTCTTTGTGCTTCTTGTAGCCTTTAGAAAAATCCCTGTCTCTCCTCATCCCTGTTAGGGCTCTTTCACACGTGGCGGATCAGTGCTGATCTGCCCCGTGGATATCCGCTTGCCGGAGCGATCTCTGCTGAGCAGGAAGATGACAGATCCGTCTCTGCACACTGTGCAGGGACAGACCTGTCACAGCGCCGCTCTCCCCTATGGTAGATCGGGTGACGACGGACCGGAGAGTCAGTCGTCATCCGATCCGCTCTGCAGACGGATGGAAAAATAGGGTTTTCCTCCATCTGCAGAAACGGAGCATAGCGGACACGGATGAGATCGGGAGTCAGCGGATGCTCATCCGCTGACACCCGCTATCCCATAGGGATACATGTATGTCCGTTTTTCATCCGAAAATGGAAGGATGAAAAAACGGACATACGTCCGTGTGAAAGAGCCCTTACACAACTATCTGTAATGGAGTCCCACAAAACTCCCTTGTCATAGCACCTGTAATGAGTTGATATGTATGAGCAGGAAGATGACATTGCATTTCTGGTAAAACCTGCAGGTATTTTAAGTAGGTGTTGAAAAATGAAAACAACTGCAGCCATCAAAGCTAGAAAATGGTAAGCTGCAATGTATTCCATTTTTGTTTTAAGATTTAATTGTCCTTTAATTTGTCTGTTTTGACCTTCATCTATTTGAATAGCACAAATCCTGTATTCATTTATAAGAATGTTTAAGCAGTGTATGATCCTGCACTGCCCCTGTCCTCCCAACAGGTGCATTTTAGGAAGCCCAGCCACCCTTTTGAGCACTGCATGTGGAAAAGAACATAGATCTATCTTCCCTTTTTTAACTTGAAATCATTTTTATTGAAAATTTTTCAGACAAAACAATACTGAATATGCATAACAATCCATGGTACAGTAATAATAAACAAAAATCAAAATATCCATTACTACTTCAACATTCGCTTGGACCAAGATAGTAACAGGTACCTAGCCACTACCTAAATTAGCTGTCTGCTCAGCGTGGACTTAAGGTGCAGAAATATCAGGAAGTAATGATGTGGAGCTCCAAGATTGTAAGTCAGAGCCATAGCAAGTGGATGACTGTCCCTCAAAGACCCACGCACCCCACCCCATTGGGATCAGTACTGTGGAGGTGCGTGTAGTCCCCGGGGTGTCCCTGTAGTATATTGTGTCTAATATGTGTATGTATGTGTGTATACATGTGTGTATATATATATATATATATGTATATATATATATATGTATATATGTTATATATATATTTATTATATGTAGTGTTTTTATTTAGGCATTCTAAAGACAAGGTTATTCTAGGCAGACCGCTTTAGTAGCCGTTATCTAATTGCGCATATTAAAAGAGGGTTTGTTGGTCAAAGGACAAATGGCCAAACCAGAATTACTCCACATATGAAAGGGAACAGATAATGATTATCTTAATCTAATCAGTATTCACACATATCAAAGGGGGAATATGCAAGAATGTAAATTGGGGCAGCTTTATAATTACAACTATTCACAGCGTGGGGTTGTCTCCGGTCACTCCGAAAGACCGGGGAAGATCAAAGCATTTAATGGAAATGCCTAATCAAATTGCTCAGACATTCAGTGTGTGTGGGGGGGATATAACAGGACGTTCAATCTGTTTAGAAGTGTGTGTTCTTACGAAGGCACCCAAGAGTCACATGGTTCCATGGGGCTCTAAATATTTACTAGCACTGTCGTGATATGAATTCTGTTGGATTTTTTGTCCTTTGACCAACAAACCCTCTTTTAATATGCGCAATTAGATAACGGCTACTAAAGCGGTCTGCCTAGAATGTAGTGATCTAATCTATAATAATCGTTCCTTCCTCGTAGATGGAATATAGTTATTAAAAGTATTGTCTCCGCAGCAAAACCCGATTCTCCCAGAGAGAGATTTTATTGACTTCCAAAACAGAACAGTCTTACAGATGACAAAAAATCCAACAGAATTCATATCACGACAGTGCTAGTAAATATTTAGAGCCCCATGGAACCATGTGACTCTTGGGTGCCTTCGTAAGAACACACACTTCTAAACAGATTGAACGTCCTGTTATATCCCCCCCACACACACTGAATGTCTGAGCAATTTGATTAGGCATTTCCATTAAATGCTTTGATCTTCCCCGGTCTTTCGGAGTGACCGGAGACAACCCCACGCTGTGAATAGTTGTAATTATAAAGCTGCCCCAATTTACATTCTTGCATATTCCCCCTTTGATATGTGTGAATACTGATTAGATTAAGATAATCATTATCTGTTCCCTTTCATATGTGGAGTAATTCTGGTCTGGCCATTTGTCCTTTGACCAACAAACCCTCTTTTAATATGCGCAATTAGATAACGGCTACTAAAGCGGTCTGCCTAGAATAACCTTGTCTTTAGAATGCCTAAATAAAAACACTACATATAATAAATATATATATAACATATATACATATATATATATATACATATATATATATATATATACACACATGTATACACACATACATACACATATTAGACACAATATACTACATATAATCACTACAGTCCCCACCCTAAAACTTCTGTGGAGTAGCAGACCTTATCCTGATGCCGTCCATGGTGCTCATGACTCCCAGTGTACGGTCGGGTAAAGTCGTCCACAGCCCTTATATCGATAGCACATTACCTGGGCTCTGAGAAGCATGCCCGAGAATATTGCAACGGTACTCCAGATTCCAATGAGAAACTGGAAAAACTAGACAGGTAGTCGGGAGCAGAATGTCCCCAGCAGGAGAGGAAGAAAAAAAGGTGAGAAAAGGGGAAAGAGAAGACAAGGGGTAGGTTTAATGCAGGTCAGGAGTTCTCACTGATTCCTATTACATTCCAGGAAGGAGAGGAATATTACAGTGTGTGGCCCAAGGTTCCCAAATGTAATAAAATTTTTCCATTTTGTCATGTAGTTTAGCCACAATCTGTTCTTGTGTCATGATCCAGGAGACCTTTCTCCTGAATCCCTGGAGGGAGGCTCTGGGTTTCTTCCAGGCTTTAGCGATTGTAACTTTGGCCCCCAACAAAATGAAAAAAACCAACACCCGAGAATGTTTAGGAAGCGCCATAATATTGCCATTCAATAATGCTATATTGGGGTTAGGAGATATTGTAACCTTCGTGATGGTACTAATTGTGCGGAATACTTTCTGCCAGAAGGATCTGATGCGTGGACAAGTCCACCACGTGTGGATCATCGTACCTTCCAAATCACAACCTCTAAAGCATAGTGGGGAGGATCCTGGAAAGATAGCCGCCAGTCTAACAGGGACATAGTACCATCTAGTCATTACCTTAATGCTGGCTTCAATAAGGGAAATGTTAAGGATGCCTTTGTATGCACGTGTAGACGCACGGTACCAGTCTTGTAAAGTCCAGGTATTGTCTGTGTCCTCCTCCCAGGCCCGAGCGTAGGTCGGTTTGTCTGAATGTGACATAAGGGCATTATAGATCAAAGATATCCCTCCCCTCTGAACCTCTGTGTTGGAGCACCAATTTTCATAGGGAGTTATTGTAGGGGGATCTTGTGTATTCGGCCAAATGGAATGTAGATAGTGGGAGATTTGAGAGAACCTGAATATTTCGGAATCTGGCATGTCAAGTTTCTTTTTAAAGTGTGAAAGCGTAATCGGGCCCTTGGAGGAGAGAAAATGACCAATCCTATAAAGGCCTTTGTCTGTCCACCATTGAAAGGATTTGATTGACATTCCTGGTGTAAAGTCCATGTTATGGAATAGATGGGCTAATGGTTTCATAGGTGAGATCAGAGTTTGTCGAGAGAAGAGCTTGGAGCTCAAGGTCATGGAGTGAGATAGGGTGGGTGACAAAATGGCTGGCCTGCTTTTTGGGTTGCACAATAGAAGATAGTCAATGGTATTCAGAGGGATAGCGTAACGCTCCATCGAGAGCCATTCAGGCTTCGGTCCCTTCGAGAAGACCACCGAAATTTGAGCCAGTTGCGCAGCTTGGTAGTATCCCCACAAATTAGGTAGGCCTAGACCCCCTTGAGTTTTCATGCGATAAAGAATGCTAGAGGGACATCTATACCCTTTGCGGCCCCAAATAAATCGGACAATCTCTGACTGAAATTTGCTTAGTACTTGTTTCTTTATGGGGATCGGGAGTGAACGAAATAAGTACAAAAGACGGGGGAGAAGGGTCATCTTTACTGCGTGAATTCTGCCCAGCCAGGATAGACCACATTTTGCCCACTTATCCAAATCACCACTGCATTTTAGTATCATAGGAGGGTAGTTTGCTCTGAAAAGACCTGTTATATCTGGCGTTATTTTGATCCCTAAGTATGAAATATCTGAAGTAGCCCAGGAAAAGTCAAAGTTGTTAGAGAGTTGATTGAGCAGTCCCGGGGGTACAGTTATGTTTAAAGCTATCGATTTTGACATGTTGACCCGCAGGCCCGAAACTGCACTAAAATCTTGCAAAATTTTATAAATCATAGGGGTAGTTATAAAAGGGGAGGTGACATAGAGGAGGAGGTCGTCAGCGTATAGTGCACATTTGTGTTCCTGATCTCCACACATCACCCCCTTAACGTCAGGGTTCACCCGTAATGCCACTGCCAGAGTCTCTATAGCCACTGCGAAGAGGAGAGGGGAAAGGGGGCAGCCTTGTCTGGTCCCCCTCCCTATTGAAAAAGATTCTGAAAACCTACCCAAGAGACGTACCTGCGCTGTTGGAGTCGAATAAAGGGACTGAATTAGATTCAGAAAGTAAGGACCAAAGCCCCATCTCCGTAGGACGTCAGTTAAGTAACCCCAGTCTACAGAATCAAAGGCCTTATGTAAATCTATGGAGAGGAGAAAACCATGTTGAGGGGGGCTCCCATCCCATCTTGATTTGAGAAGTGAAATGATATCTATTGTCCTGCGAATCTGATCCGGACCCTGTCTCCCAGGAATGAAGCCCACCTGATCCTTGTGTATATATGCTGTAATGAAACTCCCCATTCTGTTTGCTAGGGTCTTGGTCATTATTTTAATATCGTTGTTTATAAGAGAAATAGGGCGGTAGTTGCCCAATTCGCTAGTGTCTTTATCCGGCTTCGGGATAACGGAAATATAGGCAGAGTTGAGATCGGGCCCCAAAGGGGCTCCCTCCCTGAGATAGTTAAAGAGTCTGGCCATATGAGGGGCCAGGTGGGGTCCAAACTTCTTGTAATAGCCTGTTGAGAAGCCATCAGGGCCAGGGGCGGAGCCAGTTTTAAGGGAGTGGATGGTGTCTAATATTTCTTCTGCAGAGAAAGGGCTGTCCATGAGGTCACTATGGTCCTTAGATAGGGTGGGCAAAGGAATGTTATCAAAAAATTTGCCCCGTAGTCGTTGAGGTGGGGGCTTGAGAGGTGTGTATAAATCTGAATAGAAGTGAGAAAACGCTTCCATTATTTTGGTTGGGTTCTGAGTCAGGTCCCCTGAAGAGGTCTTTATTTTAGGAAAGGCTAGGTATCGTTGTTTAGGACTGAGTTTCGCTGCCAGTCTTGAACCCATCCGATCAGTTTGGGAATAGAATTTAGCACCAGTCCATCTCAGATGTCTTTCAGCTGCTGTCGTTAGGGATAGGTTAAGGAGAGTACGGGCCTTGTCAAGGTTCGTCAGTGACTCAGGAGAAGGGTTAGTTTTGTGTGCCTTTGCTAGTGATCTGTATTCTGCAGTAAGTTTAAGCAGGTCAGCTTTGTGTTCAGCTTTAAGTCTCGAGGTTATTTGAATGATGTGTCCCCTGATAAACGCTTTATGCGCTGCCCAGACTGTGGCAGGGGTGACCTCGCTTGTCTGATTCAAATGGAAATACTCTTTAATGGCCTTTTCCAGAACCTTACACTGGATTGGATCACTGAGGAGGGATTCCTGCAGACGCCAGCGAGGGGGTCCTCTCGGGCCTCCCGCCCTCTTAGCCTCCACAGTAACTATAGCGTGATCAGACAATGAGGAGTCTATGATTTTAGACCTAAATATGAGTGGAATAGTATGGGAACGCGTGAAGATGTGGTCTATCCTGGCAAAAGAGTTATGTGGGGCCGAGAAGTGAGTATAGTCTTTTGTGTGTGGGTTGACTTCCCTCCAGACATCAATCAACCCTTCGTCATGAAGGAGGGTGGCTATTTTAGTACTTTGTTTCGACGGACGCTTTGAGAACGGTCTCCCAGCAGCTGATTTGTCTAAAGTGAAGTCAAAGGCTGTGTTAGAGTCGCCTCCTATAAAGACAGTCCCTTTCAGGTGTGCTCGTAAAGTGCGTAGCATGGATTCGAAGAAGGACTTCTGACCTTTATTAGGGGAATAGTATGAGATAAAAGTGTATAGCGCACCATCTATGTGTCCAGAAACTAACACGAATCGCCCATGGGGATCTACAATAGTCTCCGGCTGGGACATATTAATATGTTTAGCCAAACAAATAGCTACTCCCTTTGTTTTGTTTTCAGCCGAAGCTAGAAAGAATTGGGGATAATGTTGATGGAGGAATGTGGGTTTGTAGTTCGACGGGAAGTGCGTCTCCTGCAATAGCAGGATATCTGCGTGCATGGAGTGGTAAGATTGTAGGAGTTTCCTACGCTTGACAGGGGAGTTGAGTCCCTGCGTGTTGTGTGAAATAATTTTGAGATTGAGGAGAGGATTACTCGTATTTGTCATGGTTCAGAGGGGAGAGAGCTACCCAGTAGATCTGTATCTTACCTTTGTTAAATGAAGAAAACTCTTGTAGAAGCTCAGAGGATGGATAATACCCCTCACTCGGGCCTAGGATAGGAATCCAGAGACAATCTTGAGAATCATGAGAACCTACAATAGAGTGCAAGAGGGATTTGGGAAGGGGAGAAGAGAGAGAAATGAAAGGAAATAAGAGAGATAAGCATTGATAAATTTGTACCAAAATAAAAAGAAACACAAAGTGATAATGGTATAAATGAACTTTGGGGTCTCCCGACCCCACCCCACCCCAAAGGTAGGAAGGAAAAATCATTCCTACCTTTACAATCAAACGGACTGGAGAGAGTCCAAGGTTACTCAAGGTACTCCTCGGCTCAATGGGAGGCGCACTGGATCCACCACAGCCCCAGTGCCTCATAACATGCTAACTAAAGACCTCGTGTGGGTCTATTATGATCATAAGACAGAGCTTCCTGATGACAGAAAAGAAAACATTAAAAGCTTAAATAAACAGTGTAACTAGTTTGCCCCAGAACACGCTGTTACCCCAGATGCCCAACCTCAAAGGTCGAGAGATCGGGGAAACCCGCGCCCCAGGACCGGGAGAGAACCAATAACAACCCCCCATCCTGGGGGTATACTTTCCGTGAAGTGGGAGCATAGACCTCGTCCCCCCCAGGGCCCCCAAAAATAATAGAACAATTCCTATAGCTCAGGCAATCGAACACCCATAAAATGGGAAAAAAAAAATAAATAAATAAATAAAAATAAATAAATAAAAAAAGGTAACCAAAATGTGCTTGCCATGTACGGGCTGGGATGCTGAATCTAATAACATAGGAGGGGAGGGGAGTGAACATGAATAGAGAGCTCTAACCATAAACTAAACAAGTATGAAGCTCCCCCAAGTGCATCGAGGGATAGAATCTCTCCCCTCCTCCCAAGCCCAAGAGAAAAATTGTCCCAGTCTCTCAAACAGCACTAACCTACTGCTCAGAAGAAATAAAAAAAAAAAAAAAAAAAAAAAAAAAAAAAAAAAAAGGAAAGGAAAAGGGGGGCCATGAACCCGGGGGGGGGGGGGGGGGGGGGCGGGTCGGGGGGGGGGGTGGGGGGGGGGGGGGGGGGGCGGGGGTATCCCCCACAATAAAACAAAGACAAATGGTAGTAACTCAGAACAGAGCCCTGATCTGTTGGCGGTGGGTCGAGAGTCAAGGAGGGAGAGCTTCTTTCGATCGCTTGGAGTTCTGTTTCAGCCAAGAGGGTTGCAGCGGGCTAGCTGGAGGAGGTCTTTTCGTGGAGGCAGTGTTCCCTCTGTTTGTGTGCGAAGATGGAGGATCCTGTGGGAGCAGGCCTAACTGTAGCAGGAGCCGTTCTCCTTCTGCGAAAGTAGAGAAGCTGCAGCTTCTGTTCTTGTATGAAAAGTTTAGACGCAGGGGGAAGGACCACCTGTACTGGATTTCATTGTCCAACAGCAGTTGAATCAGTGGCTTCAGGGCTCTTCGTTTCTGAACAGTGTAAGGGGACAGATCCGTAAAGATCTGGATTTTGTGTCCCTGCAGCGTCAGGTTATTAGAATTTCTGGCCTTCCTCATCACCTCCTCCTTTACCGAGTAAAAATGAGGCTTCACTATAATGTCCCGTGGAAGGCCATCTGTGCGGGGGGGCTGCAGAGCTCTGTGGGCCCTGTCGAGCTCGAGGCGATGTTCAGGAATCCCAGGGATGAGATCAGAGATGAGGGTTTTAATGGCCGTATGCACCTCTTTCACAGATTCAGGGAGCCCCCTGACCCGAAAATTATAGCGTCTCGATCTATTTTCGAGGTCATCGATCTTCGCATAGGCAGTTTCAAGCTGATCCTGCACATCCTGGAGCCTAGCAGAATTTTGATTGATCCTAGCAACTGCTTGGTCAGCTTTCAGTTCAATGGAATCTACTCTCATCCCAATTTGTTGTAAGTCAGCGTGGATAGAAGAGGTTATTTGTGCTGCATTCAGAGCCAGACTTGTGGATAGCATTTGAGCAAAAGCTTCCATCATAGAGGGAAAGTCAGTAGGGGTGGGGGATGCCTCATGAGCCTCACTGACAGAAAGTAACAGGCCTGTGTTGGGATCCATCATGGGGGTGGATGGGAGGCCAGAGTGCAGGCTGAGTAAAAGGGATTCAGTGGATGCTGGTGAGGATGCTTGGGGCAGAGGTGAGGGTACAGTACCTGGAGAGGGCGGAGGGGCCAGGTCTTGATCCGCAATAGAGTCCTCAGGGCCTTCTGTTGTGTGTGGGCCTCGTGGGGCGGCCGCCATTTTAGCATAGCTCGGCCTGTGTACTGCGGCCGTCATGGGGATCGTGTGGTGCCGCCGATCGTTACCCGCGGACATCGGGTGAATCCCGGGGGTCTCCCCTGTGCGATCGTGTCGGTGGATACTTGGTGGGACCGCTCTGTCAGCTCCAGAGGTCCGTGATGGGCTGTGGTGGAGCGGAGCTTCAGACGACCGCGGCCATCTTGGAAACGCCGCGCATGCGCACTTATCTTCCCTTTTTTGATCAACACATAGGGGTTGATTTATTAAAGCAGGAGAGTGCAAAATCTGGTGCAGCTGTGTATGGTAGCCAATCAGTTTCTAACTTCTTTCAGCTTGTTCGGTCAAGCTTTGACAATAATACCTCAAAGGTGATTGGTTACAATGCATGGCTGCACAACATTCTGTGTGCACCAGTTTTAGTAAATATCCCCCCATAGACTCCTACTTATACACAGTCACAACTTTAGCAAGTACATCATTTTATTGTTATTTCATGCATTTGATTATATATTTTTTGTATTTTCTTCCTAGTCTCACTAGGCACTAGTCTAAAATTGTATACTGCCTGGAGTTGCTGCTTTCTTTTTAATTCGTTTTTATTGTATAGTTGACAGGCAAAACAGTGACAAAATACAAAAAATGAGAGTCACACAATATTACATCGTATGCATTGCTCAGTCATCTTGGAATACAAAGGTATCTTCAATAATGTGAATGACATAAAGTTCCTTCATTTATGAGAATATTTGATTATATTTATTTTTAAGCACTTCCTGAGTAGGGATGAGCCGAACACCCCCGGGTTCGGTTCGAACCAGAACCTTCGAACGGACCGAAAGTTCGCGCGAATTTTCGAACCCTATACGTTATAATGGACGCGAACGTTCGAAATCAAAAGTGCTAATTACAACGGCCAATATGCATGTTAATGTCATAAAACAGGTTTGGGGACCCGGGTCCTGCCCCAGGGGACATATATCAATGCAAAAAGAACTTTTAAAAACTAACGTTTTTTCGGGAGCAGTCATTTTAATGATGCATAAAGTGAAAAAAAAAAAGTGACATTTTCCTTTAAATATGGTACCTGGGGGGTGTCCAAAGTATGCCTGTGAAGTGGCATGTGTTTCCCGTGTTTAGAACTGTCCTTGCACAAAATGACATTTGTAAAGGAAAAAAAGAAGCCATTTAAAACCACTTGCGGCTTTAGGTTTGATCTTAAGTAGAATCTGAACAGGTACATTATGAAGTGTAGCTCCATCCCAAAAAAATCTATTTTTAAGCTTTTTGGAGAACATAGGGAGGGGTTATCACCCCTGTAACATTTGCTGTCTTTGCACATCTGTTCAGAACATGTCACCTCACTTTCCGTCCCAATGATAAATGTTTTTGGAAAAGTGGGGTTTTAATTGAAACAAGGATTGGTGATAAAGTATCAGTAGAGAGGAGATACCTTTTTCCCAAATTAAATCTAACAGGATAGAATTTCCCTTCCTAGGGGTAGATTTCCTCTCACTTCCTGTTTTCTCTTTCCATTTGCAAGTAGGAGTCGTTTGTAAGTTGGATGTTTGAAAGTAGGGGCCTGGCGTATATACTCTGCAGAAATTTGCCCTATTAGATGTTGGTGTAGCCACAAGACTGGTGGGCACAGGAATGGGCCCTGCTGTGAGTTAATAGATCAAGATTTGTAATTGCATGCACCTGTTGAACAGGGCAGAAAAATTGGGGGTGGTGGTGGTGGTGGTGGTGGTGGTGGTGGACGGTTTTGCCACAAGACTGTAAGCTCTCACAGTTACTCTTGGTGGGCGCAGGAATGGGCCCTGCTGTGAGTTATTAGATCAAGATTTGTAATTGCAAGCACCTGATGAACAGGGCAGAAAAATTGGGCCTTTGGCGGTGGTGGTGGACGGTGTTGCCACAAGACTGTAGGCCCTCATAGTTACTCTTGGTGGGCGCAGGAATGGGCCCTGCTGTGAACTATTAGATCAAGATTTGTAATTACCCGCCCCTGTTAAACAGGGGCTGAAAAATTGTGCCTTAGGCACTGGTGCTGGTGCCACAACACTGCAACCCCTCACAGAGACTGTACTTGGAGCACAGCAGTCACACGTGTTGCGAAGCATTTTTTTAAAAAATTGTAAGTACACGCCCCTGTTAAACAGGGGCTGAAAAATTGTGCCTTAGGCACTGGTGCTGGTGCCACAACACTGCAACACGGCCCTCACAGAGACTGTACTTGGAGCACAGCAGTCACACGTGTTGCGAAGCATTTTTTTAAAAAATTGTAAGTACACGCCCCTGTTAAACAGGGGCTGAAAAATTGTGCCTTAGGCACTGGTGCTGGTGCCACAACACTGCAACCCCTCACAGAGACTGTACTTGGAGCACAGCAGTCACACGTGTTGCGAAGCATTTTTTTAAAAAATTGTAAGTACACGCCCCTGTTAAACAGGGGCTGAAAAATTGTGCCTTAGGCACTGGTGCTGGTGCCACAACACTGCAACACGGCCCTCACAGAGACTGTACTTGGAGCACAGCAGTCACACGTGTTTGCGAAGCATTTTTTTAAAAAATTGTAAGTACACGCCCCTGTTAAACAGGGGCTGAAAAATTGTGCCTTAGGCACTGGTGCTGGTGCCACAACACTGCAACACGGCCCTCACAGAGACTGTACTTGGAGCACAGCAGTCACACGTGTTGCGAAGCATTTTTTTAAAAAATTGTAAGTACACGCCCCTGTTAAACAGGGGCTGAAAAATTGTGCCTTAGGCACTGGTGCTGGTGCCACAACACTGCAACACGGCCCTCACAGAGACTGTACTTGGAGCACAGCAGTCACACGTGTTGCGAAGCATTTTTTTAAAAAATTGTAAGTACACGCCCCTGTTAAACAGGGGCTGAAAAATTGTGCCTTAGGCACTGGTGCTGGTGCCACAACACTGCAACACGGCCCTCACAGAGACTGTACTTGGAGCACAGCAGTCACACGTGTTGCGAAGCATTTTTTTAAAAAATTGTAAGTACACGCCCCTGTTAAACAGGGGCTGAAAAATTGTGCCTTAGGCACTGGTGCTGGTGCCACAACACTGCAACACGGCCCTCACAGAGACTGTACTTGGAGCACAGCAGTCACACGTGTTGCGAAGCATTTTTTTAAAAAATTGTAAGTACACGCCCCTGTTAAACAGGGGCTGAAAAATTGTGCCTTAGGCACTGGTGCTGTGGCATGGATCATTGAGGAGGAGGAAGAGGATAGTCAGTGAACATAAGAGGACAGTCACTCAGCATCAGCATAGGCAGTCTTGAAGGGATGTGACATTAAAAATTATTCGGTTATATCCGCCTCAGGTGCCTGGTAGCTGGTGGTGATCCAAGACTGATTCATTTTGATGAATGTCAGTCGATCAACCGAGGCGGTGGACAGGCGCACCCTATGATCAGTCACAAATCCTCCAGCAGCACTGAATGTGCGTTCGGAAAGAACGCTGGAGGCAGGACAGGCCAGTAGCTCAATTGCATACTGTGCAAGCTCTGGCCAGTGATCCATCCTCAGGACCCAGTAAGCCAGAGGATTTTCGGTGGGAAAGGTGTCCAAGTCTGACCTTGCCCCAAGGTATTCCTGCACCATGTATATCAGACGCTGGCGATGGTTGCTGGAACCGATCATACCTTGGGGCTGCGGACTAAAAAATTGTCTGAACGCATCGGTCAGACGTCCACCTTCCCCACCGCTCCTTCTGCCACTGACCGAAGCCTCAGCAACTCGTCGCCCAGGACCAGGAGTTTGTAGCCTCCCAGTTTCTGGGAACGCGTTGCACAGACCTTTCTGCAAGGCCTCCCTGAGATGTCTCATCCTCTGCTCCCTCTGCGACGGCAAGATAAGGTCCGCAACCTTACCCTTGTACCGCGGATCAAGGAGAGTGGCCAGCCAGTAATGGTCCCTCTCCTTGATCCGAAGAACACGAGGATCCTTCCGCAGGCTTTGCAGGATCAGGGAGGCCATGCAGCGTAGGTTAGCTGAGGCATTCGGTCCGGAGTCTTCTGGGTCACTGAGGATGACATGATCGCCAGCCACCTCCTCCCAGCCACGTACAAGTCCACTGGCTTGTTGGGACTGTACATCATCCCTAAAAGACTGCTGCTGCTGATGCTGAGTGCCAGGCTCCACCTCCATGCTCACACAATCCTCCTCCTCCTCCTCCTCCTCCTCCTCCTCATCCTCTTCCTGTGTGATGGGTGGGACAGAAGGAACACTGTCCGGATAAAGGGGGCCTTGAGAGGCAAGGAAGTCCTCCTCTTCCTGCCTCTGTTCTGCCTCAAGTGCCCTGTCCATTATCCCACGCAGCGTATGCTCCAACAGGTGGACAAGAGGGACAGTGTCACTGATGCATGCACTGTCACTGCTCACCATCCTCGTGGCCTCCTCAAATGGTGAGAGGACAGTGCATGCATCCCTGATCATGCTCCACTGACGTGGGGAAAAAAACCCAAGCTCCCCTGACCCTGTCCTGGTGCCGTAGTCGCAAAGGTACTCATTGATGGCCCTCTGCTGCGTGTGCAGTCGCTGCAGCATGGCCAACGTTGAGTTCCACCTGGTGGGCATGTCAGATATTAGGCGGTTCTTGGGCAGGTTCAGCTCCTTTTGCAGCTCAGTCAGCCGAGCACTGGCATTATAAGATCGCGGAAATGCACACAGACTTTCCTGGCCTGCCTCAGGACATCCTGTAAGCCTGGGAACCTGCCCAAGAACCGCTGCACCACCAGGTTGAGGACGTGAGCCATGCAGGGCACATGGGTGAGCTGCCCCTGTCGCAGGGCGGAGAGGAGGTTGGTGCCATTGTCAGAAACGACCATTCCTGGCTTAAGCTGACGTGGCGTCAACCACCTCTCGGCCTGCCCCTGCAGAGCTGCCAGAACCTCTGGCCCAGTGTGGCTCCTGTCCCCCAAACACACCAGCGCAAGCACGGCATGGCATCTTTTTGCCTGCGTACTTGCGTAGCCCCTTGTACGCCTACGGAGCACCGCTGGTTCCAAGGACAGAGCACTGGAGGAAGAAGAAGAGGAGGGGGTGGAGGAGAGAGGTGTGTCACAACCAGTAGCAGTAGTCGCGTTTTGGAGGCGTGGTGGCGGAACAACCTCCAACACTACTGCACCTTGTCCTGCATCCCTCCCAGCTGCCAATAGAGTGACCCAATGGGCCGTGAAAGAAAGGTACCGTCCCTGTCCATGCCTGCTGGACCATGAGTCAGCGGTAATATGCACCTTACCGCTGACCGCCCTGTCCAGCGAGGCATGGACATTGCCCTCCACATGCCGGTAGAGAGACGGAATCGCCTTCCGCGAGAAAAAAAGTGGCGTTTGGGAACCTGCCACTGAGGAACCGCACATTGAACAAACTCACGGAAGGGGGCCGAGTCTACCAACTGAAAAGGCAGCAGTTGAAGTGCTAGCAATTTAGCAAGGCTAGCATTCAACCGCTGGGCATGTGGATGGCTGGGAGTGTACTTCTTTCTACGGTCCAGCAGCTGGGGCAGGGAAATTTGCCTGCTGCATTCGGACGTCGGTGTACTGCAAGTACTTGGTTGTGACACACCGAATTCTACACCTTCAGTCCTCTCAGAGCAGCTTTCAGAGAGGACTGAAGGTGTAGTGGGGATGGAGATCCCAGCTGAGGAGGAGCAAGGAGAGGTCCGCTTAGTTCTTTGGTGTGGGTCTTTTATGTGTGCCTGCCAACGAGCTGCATGGCAGGTCGCCATATGTCTGGTCATGCTTGTCGTGCCCAAGCGGCTGATGTTTTGGCCACGCGAGATACGCTTGAGACAAATATTGCAAATAGCAGTGGTGCGATCTGCTGCACTCGTCTCAAAAAAGGCCCACACCAAAGAACTTTTCTGATAACGTGCAGAGGCAGCGCCCTGCACAGGCGGAGCTCTGCGGTGTTGTACAGTTGCTGTGCTGGCCTCTACCTGGCCTCCAGGGGGCATCCTGCCTCGTTGGACATGTGACGCCGCATCCTCCTCCTCCTCGTCCTCCTCCTCATCCTCTCTCCCTTGAGGCACCCACGTGGAGTCAGTGACCTCATCATCCCCTCCCTCTTCACCACTAGAGCAAACCTGGCAGTAAGCTGCAGCTGGTGGAACTGTACTGCCAGATTCCTCAAGCTGGGTATCGTCATCCGAGCCTTCGAATCGTTGGGCATCCTCCTGGAGCATGTACCCAACACTGTGCTCAAAGAGTTCGGGGGACTCCTCAGGAGGACATGGTGGGTCTAGGGAAGGGGTGGCTGATGATGCTCTGTCAGTACCCTGAGCCTGGGTGAGAGAGGATGAGGAGGATGAGGAGGGCTTGGTCATCCATTCTACCAAGCCTTCAGCATGATGCGGCTCCACATGTCCAGCTGCCGAAAACAAAGACGCGCGTGTCCCATGGCCACGTGCTGATGACGATGCACGACCACGTCCACGTCCACGGCCACGTCCACTAGAAACAGAGACTGTCTGCCCTGTGTTCTTGGCTCTGCACGCTCTGCCTCCCCTTGGCGGTCTTCCAGCCATTGTAGTCGGTAGTCCTGTGGGTGCTGCTGAGAAGAAAATATAGGAGCTCTGTGTGATGCCACTAACACACTAGAAGTCCTATAGGTGCTTCTGCAAAGAAAATATAGGAGCTCTGTGTGATGCCACTAACACACTAGAAGTCCTGTGGGTGCTGCTGAGAAGAAAATATAGGAGCTCTGTGTGATGCCACTAACACACTAGAAGTCCTATGGGTGCTTCTGCAAAGAAAATATAGGAGCTCTGTGTGATGCCACTAACACACTAGAAGTCCTGTGGGTGCTGCTGAGAAGAATATATAGGAGCTCTGTGTGATGCCACTAACACACTAGAAGTCCTGTGGGTGCTGCTGAGAAGAAAATATAGGAGCTCTGTGTGATGCCACTAACACACTAGAAGTCCTATGGGTGCTTCTGCAAAGAAAATATAGGAGCTCTGTGTGATGCCACTAACACACTAGAAGTCCTGTGGGTGCTGCTGAGAAGAAAATATAGGAGCTCTGTGTGATGCCACTAACACACTAGAAGTCCTATAGGTGCTTCTGCAAAGAAAATATAGGAGCTCTGTGTGATGCCACTAACACACTAGAAGTCCTGTGGGTGCTGCTGAGAAGAAAATATAGGAGCTCTGTGTGATGCCACTAACACACTAGAAGTCCTATGGGTGCTTCTGCAAAGAAAATATAGGAGCTCTGTGTGATGCCACTAACACACTAGAAGTCCTGTGGGTGCTGCTGAGAAGAATATATAGGAGCTCTGTGTGATGCCACTAACACACTAGAAGTCCTATGGGTGCTTCTGCAAAGAAAATAGAGGAGCTCTGTGTGATGCCACTAACACACTAGAAGTCCTGTGGGTGCTTCTGCAAAGAAAATAGAGGAGCTCTGTGTGATGCCACTAACACACTAGAAGTCCTGTGGGTGCTGCTGAGAAGAATATATAGGAGCTCTGTGTGATGCCACTAACACACTAGAAGTCCTATAGGTGCTTCTGCAAAGAAAATATAGGAGCTCTGTGTGATGCCACTAACACACTAGAAGTCCTGTGGGTGCTGCTGAGAAGAATATATAGGAGCTCTGTGTGATGCCACTAACACACTAGAAGTCCTATAGGTGCTTCTGCAAAGAAAATATAGGAGCTCTGTGTGATGCCACTAACACACTAGAAGTCCTGTGGGTGCTGCTGAGAAGAAAATATAGGAGCTCTGTGTGATGCCACTAACACACTAGAAGTCCTATGGGTGCTTCTGCAAAGAAAATATAGGAGCTCTGTGTGATGCCACTAACACACTAGAAGTCCTGTGGGTGCTGCTGAGAAGAATATATAGGAGCTCTGTGTGATGCCACTAAACACACTAGAAGTCCTATGGGTGCTTCTGCAAAGAAAATAGAGGAGCTCTGTGTGATGCCACTAACACACTAGAAGTCCTGTGGGTGCTTCTGCAAAGAAAATAGAGGAGCTCTGTGTGATGCCACTAACACACTAGAAGTCCTGTGGGTGCTTCTGCAAAGAAAATAGAGGAGCTCTGTGTGATGCCACTAACACACTAGAAGTCCTGTGGGTGCTGCTGAGAAGAATATATAGGAGCTCTGTGTGATGCCACTAACACACTAGAAGTCCTATGGGTGCTTCTGCAAAGAAAATAGAGGAGCTCTGTGTGATGCCACTAACACACTAGAAGTCCTGTGGGTGCTGCTGAGAAGAATATATAGGAGCTCTGTGTGATGCCACTAACACACTAGAAGTCCTGTGGGTGCTTATGCAAAGAAAATAGAGGAGCTCTGTGTGATGGGACTAACACACTTCAAGTCCTATAGGTGCTTCTGGGAAGAAAATATTGCTCTGTGTGTGTAATGGGACTAACACACTTCAAGTCCTATAGGTGCTTCTGGGAAGAAAATATAGCTCTGTGTGTGTAATGGGACTAACACACTTCAAGTCCTATAGGTGCCTCTGGGAACAAAATATAGGAGCTCTGCCTGCCTGCCACGAACACACTACAAGTCCTATAGGTGCTTCTGGTAACAAAATATAGGAGCTCTGCCTGCCTGCCACTAACACACTACAAGTCCTATAGGTGCTTCTGGGAAGAAAATATAGCTCTGTGTGTGTAATGGGACTAACACACTTCAAGTCCTATAAGTGCTTCTGGGAACAAAATATAGGAGCTCTGCCTGCCTGCCACGAACACACTACAAGTCCTATAGGTGCTTCTGGGAAGAAAATATAGCTCTGTGTGTGTAATGGGACTAACACACTTCAAGTCCTATAGGTGCTTCTGGGAACAAAGTATAGCTCTTTGTGTGTAATGGGACTAACACACTTCAAGTCCTATAGGTGCTTCTGGGAAGAAAATATAGCTCTGTGTGTGTGATGGGACTAACACACTTCAAGTCCTATAGGTGCTTCTGGAAGAAAATATAGCTCTGTGTGTGTAATGGGACTAACACACTTCAAGTCCTATAGGTGCTTCTGGGAAGAAAATATAGCTCTGTGTGTGTAATGGGACTAACACACTTCAAGTCCTATAGGTGCTTCTGGGAAGAAAATATAGCTCTGTGTGTGTAATGGGACTAACACACTTCAAGTCCTATAGGTGCTTCTGGGAAGAAAATATAGCTCTGTGTGTGTAATGGGACTAACACACTTCAAGTCCTATAGGTGCTTCTGGGAACAAAGTATAGCTCTTTGTGTGTAATGGGACTAACACACTTCAAGTCCTATAGGTGCTTCTGGGAAGAAAATATAGCTCTGTGTGTGTGATGGGACTAACACACTTCAAGTCCTATAGGTGCTTCTGGGAACAAAATATAGCTCTGTGTGTGTAATGGGACTAACACACTTCAAGTCCTATAAGTGCTTCTGGGAACAAAATATAGGAGCTCTGCCTGCCTGCCACGAACACACTACAAGTCCTATAGGTGCTTCTGGGAAGAAAATATAGCTCTGTGTGTGTAATGGGACTAACACACTTCAAGTCCTATAGGTGCTTCTGGGAACAAAGTATAGCTCTTTGTGTGTAATGGGACTAACACACTTCAAGTCCTATAGGTGCTTCTGGGAAGAAAATATAGCTCTGTGTGTGTGATGGGACTAACACACTTCAAGTCCTATAGGTGCTTCTGGGAACAAAATATAGCTCTGTGTGTGTAATGGGACTAACACACTTCAAGTCCTATAGGTGCTTCTGGGAAGAAAATATAGCTCTGTGTGTGTGATGGGACTAACACACTTCAAGTCCTATAGGTGCTTCTGGGAACAAAATATAGGAGCTCTGCCTGCCTGCCACGAACACACTACAAGTCCTATAGGTGCTTCTGGTAACAAAATATAGGAGCTCTGCCTGCCTGCCACTAACACACTACAAGTCCTATAGGTGCTTCTGGTAACAAAATATAGGAGCTCTGCCTGCCTGTCACTAACACACTACAAGTCCTATAGGTGCTTCTGGTAACAAAATATAGGAGCTCTGCCTGCCTGCCACTAACACACTACAAGTCCTATAGGTGCTTCTGGTAACAAAATATAGGAGCTCTGCCTGCCTGTCACTAACACACTACAAGTCCTATAGGTGCTTCTGGTAACAAAATATAGGAGCTCTGCCTGCCTGTCACTAACACACTACAAGTCCTATAGGTGCTTCTGGTAACAAAATATAGGAGCTCTGCCTGCCTGCCACTAACACACTACAAGTCCTATAGGTGCTTCTGGTAACAAAATATAGGAGCTCTGCCTGCCTGTCACTAACACACTACAAGTCCTATAGGTGCTTCTGGTAACAAAATATAGGAGCTCTGCCTGCCTGCCACTAACACACTACAAGTCCTATAGGTGCTTCTGGTAACAAAATATAGGAGCTCTGCCTGCCTGCCACGAACACACTACAAGTCCTATAGGTGCTTCTGGTAACAAAATATAGGAGCTCTGCCTGCCTGCCACGAGCACACTACAAGCCCCTCTTTGTCAATCAATCTTTGTAACTGAATCTATCTAACTCAATCTCTGCAAGTGAATCTCTCTCTCTATCTATCTAAATGCAGCAGAGTGTCACAGGAACAGCCTGCTCAATCTGCGCCGGAACAGCATGTGACCGGCGCAGACGGCGTGGCAGCGTTTTATAGGGGGGGGCGTGTACTACAGCCCCTGAGCTGTAATTGGCTACAGGCGTCCTGCCTGTAGCCAATTATGGCTCTTCGAGTTTCCGGGGCTGTGATTGGCCAAGCATGCGGGGTCACAGTGCATGCTTGGCCAATCATCAGCCAGCAATGCACTGCGTCGGCCGCGCCGGCCGCAATGCATTGCGGGGCCGCTCGCATCACACGAACGTGATGCGAGCGGCCAAAATAGTTCTGGGCTCGCCGAGCGAGCGAACGCCCGGTGCTCGATGCGAACGTGGGTTCGCATCGAGCACCGGGCCCATCCTTATTCCTGAGTATTGGTGTTACCGCTGTGGTTCCGGCACCCCTAATGGGAACTAACTGTGTCACGGACCACAGGGCTGAACCTGTGGATTTTAGCTTTTATGAGACCACATGTCTATTTGCCTTTACGATATATTCCATTAGGTGTAGCTCTCAAAATGAAACGCAAAATAAAAATAAAGGTATAACTGTATTAACGTAAAGCATATTTACATATAACATGTACCACCAAGCAACTTAAGAAAGATTTCCAACTTTGTTTAGTAGGATAATGTGTTAGCCAAGTTTCCCAACAGGAATTAAATTTGGACGTATTATGTGCTTTAATGGCAAAGAATTTTTCATAATTATACTGTGTTTGAACTCTATGTATAACTTCTGATAGAAGAGGTATGTCTTCGGATTTCCATTTATGTGTGTAGCTAGAGATCTATATTTTTTTAGGAGTGAGTGCACCCCTACATTAAGGATGGCCAGCTGTGGTTTGGGTACAATGATTACTCCTGTAACTTTGTTTAACAGGGCAAACACTTCTTTCCAAAAGTTTTTAATCACTTTACAATTCCATAATATATGCAGGATGCCACCTCTCCACCCACACTCCATCCAACAATCGGGGGAGGAGCCTGGGTAGATCTGTGCCAACCTTACTGGAGTTAAGTAAGTTTTATATATTATTTTTATCATTAATTCCCAGTGATTTACACAGTGGGAGTGTTGGAAATGGGATTGGATGGCTTTTTGCCATTCCTTTTGCGTAAAAAGAGTTCCCAGTTCCCTTTCCCAAGCGTGACCAATTTTCTCTATGTATATTATAGTGCATATTTGGGTTGTTTTTTTGGAAGTAAGTTGGATATAGGAGAATGAAGTGGGTTTGGGGTGTTTATTTACTAATTCTTTATAGGTCTGTATTCCTTCTCTTGTCCATTTGTGAGTATTTAAATTTGGTATAATATGTTTGTAAATCTTCAGTGGTATATACGTACACTTATCTGTAGTGTCTTGAGGTACTATGCTATGTAGGTGCTTCCACGCTGCGAGTGTGGCATCAATAGAGGGGAAGGGTTTATGGATTAGTTCCTTATGAGTCAGACTTGATAAGAGCAGTGCGGACAAATTTTTATTGCCCGCCATACACCTCTCAACCTGGACCCACAATTTGTCAGTGTTGGGATCTAGCCATGCCCTCGTCTGGTCTAGGCGAGCTGCATAATAGTAGTTTTTGAGATTAGGAAAGTTTACTCCTCCATTTGATTTGTGTTTCAATAGCATAGGAAATGAAATCTTAGACATTTTCTTCCCCCATATGAAACTTCTAAATAGTTTGTCTGCGTCCTTAAAGAATTGGTCTGGTACGATTATGGGTATGGTTCTAAAATAATATATGATTTTAGGTAACAGTGTCATTTTAAGAGCAGCTATTCTTTCTACCCAGGACAGATCGTAATTTGCACGTCGATTACCTCTAGTAGTTTAGGGAAATTGGCTTCATAAGTGGTTGCTGTTGGGAATGATAGTGTGACTAAGTATGCTAAGTTATGTGATACCCATTGGAATGGGAAAGCATCTTTAAGTTGGTCTTCATTGTTCTGGTTAATCCAATCGGTAGGATAGAAGACTTATTAGAGTTCAGTTTATAGTAAGATGCCAACCCAAAGTCATCTAGAATCTTTTGTAGCTTACTCAGCGAGGAGGCCGGACTGGTTAGTGTCAAGACTACATCATCAGCAAATAACCCAATTTTATGGGAGTAGCTACCTATTTCAATACCTGAGATTGAGTCGTAAGATCTAATGGCTTCTGCCAGGGGTTCCATTATTAAAGTGAATATCAGTGGCGAGAGAGGACACCCCTGGCGTGTACCGTTAGTTATGCGGAACATGTCTGATAGCACATTAGAATTAAATACTCTGGCTGTGGGCTTTGTGTATAGAGCCATGATTGCTTTGAGTATCATGCCTTTCAGGCCTTTTCGGCATCAAGTGTCAGTACTACAGTGGGGGTTCCTCTGGACTCAGCCACATAAAGGTGGTGAGCCTGACAGTATCTGTGTGTTGGCTTAAGTCTGTGTTTCCTGAAAAGTCAGCTCAGTGTTATTATAATAAAGTTCACTGAGGCCTATACACATTCTACTCTTGGCACTGTAATGAATCAGCAGTGGTGTCAGTTCATAAGCATTACTGCGGCCCTGGGATTAACAAACGTTGGTTAAGTCATGAAGAAAGATCTAGTCTCACATTCAGAGTAATCAGTCTTAAAGTGATACTAAAGTCTTCTTTATTTTTAGTTAAAAACAACAAATATGTTATATTTACCTGCTCTGTGCAGCCTGGATCCTCCTCTTTTCAGGTTCCTCTTTGGTGCTCCTGGCCCCTCCCTCCTGTTGATTGCCCCCACAGCAAGCAGCTTGCTATGGGGTCACCCGAGGCGAGGCACAGCTCCCTGTGTCCATTCTCTCCTCATTGGCTGACTGACTTTGAATGACAGGAATGGGAGCCAATGGCGCTGCACAGCTGTCTCAGCCAATAACGAGGGGAGTCCCGGGCAGTCGAGACACTCCTACAACATCGCTGGATCTAGATGGGGCTCAGGTAAGTATTAGAGGGGCTGAGAGGGGCTGCTGTACACAAAAGGCTTTTTATCTTAATGCATAGAATGCATTAAGATAAAAAAAACTTCTGCCTTTACAATCACGTTAAGTTTTACTATTACACCTTTAGACGGAGGTGTCCTGGCCAGTGGCAATTACAGGTGTCATATGCATTTTTCTTCTTGCTAATGGGTCCATAAAGGTGGTGAGCCTGACAGTATCTGTGTGTTGGCTTAAGTCTGTGTTTCCTGAAAAGTCAGCTCAGTGTTATTATAATAAAGTTCACTGAGGCCTATACACATTCTACTCTTGGCACTGTAATGAATCAGCAGTGGTGTCAGTTCATAAGCATTACTGCTGCCCTGGGATTAACAAACGTTGGTTAAGTCATGAAGAAATATCTAGTCTCACATTCAGAGTAATCAGTCTTAAAGTGATACTAAAGTCTTCTTTATTTTTAGTTAAAAACAACAAATATGTTTAATTTACCTGCTCTGTGCAGCCTGGATCCTCCTCATTTCAGGTCCCTCTTTGGTGCTCCTGGTCCCTGCCTCCTGTCGATTGCCCCCACAGCAAGCAGCTTGCTATGGGGGCACCTGAGGCGAGGCACAGCTTCCTGTGTCCATTCTCTCCTCATTGGCTGACTGACTTTGATTGACAGCAATGGGAGCCAATGGCGCTGCACAGCTGTCTCAGCCAATAACGAGGGGAGTCCCGGGCAGTTGAGACACTCCTACAACATCGCTGGATCTAGATGGGGCTCTACATTCCCCTGAAAGTAGCAAGTGGCCCATACAGGCCAGTTATGTAAAAATATACTTTTATGGGCACCTTAGGAAAAAAGTAAAAAAATTATTATGAATCAACCCTTTCCCACCCACAATCTGTATATTGGTCTTCTCAAGCATATTGCTCATGCTGTGGATACATTTATAAAATGTGCTTCCTTTTGAGAGCCATCAGCTTTGTTTTTGTGCAAAACCAACTGTCCACTTGCCTTTAGTAAATCAACCCCAAAGTATTAATTTTTCAGGGAAAATGAATAGAGATGCAGAGCTTTTTTGTTTTCAAGGTGTTTTCTAGTGGTTGCTATTATAAATAATTGTCTGTAAAATGAACATGTTCATGGATGCCTAGTAAATTGAAGGTTCCTAGCAGTACTTTTGCAATGTACAAGGGTGCTGCTGAATGCACATTAGTGAAATTGAAAAGGAAAGAGGATTATCCAAGAGCATTGATGTGTGTTCAGTGACTCTTGAATGCACTACAATACTGATACTACGATGCTTCAAGTTACTGTATATGGAAAGTCACATACATAGAAAACCATAGAGACCCTAAAGGTTAGACAGGTGGACTTTATCGGCACAACATGAGACAACTTTTTTTTTTTAATCCAACAAAATGTTATTAAATTTGCAGAAGTGTATTACAAACATTGTCTTCATTGCAATATGGTTCAACACCATACATCATAATCCTAATGTTAACCAACAACATAAGTTCAACTTCATTTTTACATTATCCCCTTTATTGTTTCTCTTAGCCCATTGTTCACCCTGCATCTATTCCTAGCAATCTGTCAGCCACTAGTTCCACCAGGGCGAGTCCCGGCACATCCAGCCACGGTGCCCATAGTTTCTCAAATTTTTGTGCACTTCCCTTGTGCTGGTATATCAGCTTTTCCATTCTCAATACTTAGCTAATATTGTCAATCCATTCTTTTATGGTTGGGGGCGTCTCAGACTTGCAGTGTGTCATAATACATTTTCTTGCTTGAAATAAAGCTCAGTGTATAGCCTCTCTGCTGTGCCCCTCCCATTCGTATTCCTCCAAAGCACCCAGGAGACACACTCTCGGTCCTGTGGAAGAGAAACTTTAAATGCTGAATTGACAGTATTCACTACTCCTGCCCAGTATGTATGTAGTTTGGGACACCGCCACAGCAGGTGTATGAGGTCCCCATGATCTCGTTTACATCTTGTACATGTGGAGTCAGGTTGCAAGTTCATCAGATGGAGTCTGTGAGGGGTGTAGTACATTCTTTTTTTTTTTTTTTTTTTTTTAAAATGTTTTTATTAATCTTCATTACATACAGAATACATTTACAATCGTATTACATAACCAATCTTGTACATTACGGTCGGCTCATCCGCTCTATCAAACAAGTACTCTTATCCATACCATATCCTTTGTCAATAATGCCTTCTAAGATAATGTAAAACATCCTAACACATTAACCATGTAATGAAGAGAAATTTGTACATATTCATGTCACTACACCATCAAGTGTCAATAAGCGTGTCATTGCATCTTTTACATTGAACCTCAACTATCAAAAGTCACAGTCGCACCTTGTGTACATCCTCAGTGTCTTTGCATGGCAAGGACTGCAGTCTGTCACCTATTGCTATTAAATTTAAATTTGCCTTCTATAAAAATTTCACTATGAGCACCAGTCTCAGTCAGCATAAGGTATCCTGTATACTCATTTATTTAACACTCTCAGGGTTCTAGACCCCCTCAGGGTATTCACATGCGTCTATAAGATCTGTCCACCTGCCCCATATCTTCTCGAATTTAGCTGCACACCCTCTGGCTTCATAAGTCAATTTGTAAACAGGCAAGACCTGATTGATTATATTTTTCCATAAATTTAAAGAAATCGGTGTGGAATGTATCCATTGCATAACCACCGTCTTCCTAGCATAGAATAATAAAAGACGTAAAAATTGCTTTTGGTATGTGCTCATGTCCACATCCTCGAAGACTGCCAGTACGCACCACTTTGGGCTGCATATATTTGGTAGTTCAAAATTAGTCGCTATGAAGTGGGTTACTTGTGACCAGAATGGGCGCACCTTTTCACAGCTCCAGAGCATGTGGAGCAAGTCACCTGTAAGTTTGTTACATTTATGGCAGATAGAGCTGTTTATTTTCTTCATACGAAATAAGCGTAGGGGTGTGTAGTAAACTCTATGAAAGATACGCAGCTGTATCATTTTATCCCTGGCTGAAATAGTGGTGGTAAAGTACGTATCCATAAATTCCTCCCAGTTTTCCTCTGTCATATCTGGTATATCCATGAGCCAGTACCTTTTTACATTCTGTAATTGCCCCGTACCTCCTTGCGACAACAGTTTGTAGTATTCTGAGATCAATCCCGAGTGCTCGGGTTGTAATAGTGTTTCTTCTATCGTAGAGTTTTGAAACCTGACATTTCTTAGACCCAATTGGGCCGCTGCTGCATGTTTCAGTTGCAGATACCTGAAGCGCCATATCTCTGGCACCCCAAGTTCCTGTTGTAGTATATTAAACGGTTTAAATGTCCCTTGATCGTATAGTTGGTGTACAAGTTTCAGACCCTTTGCCTCCCAGGCTGAAGCGCCAGGGAGGCTTAGGAAGTGTGTAAACGTGGGGTTATTCCATACCGGTTGATTGGGAGATACAGACGGTGTGTCCTCTGGAACTAAGTGGAGACACCGTCTATAAATATCCATAGACACCCGTATTATGTTCGTGCCCCTCCTTTCCTTGACAATTTTACAATATATCAGGTTACTAAGGGTCTCCTGCGATGAGAGTGTCGCTGCCTCTGCTGCTGTCGCAGCGTTGGCAATTTGCGGGAACAGCCACCAATGTACATAGACAAGTTGTGATGCCAAGTAGTAGTGCCTGAGGTTTGGAAGTGCCAGTCCCCCTTGATTCGTTGGCAACTGCAGTGTTTTTAGTGCTATTCTAGGGTTCTTAGGAGACCATAGGAATGTTGTTAACAAAGAGTCTATTTCTTGGAATGTCTTCTTGGCGATATATACCGGGCTATTTGCGAGGATATATAAGAACTTGGGCAAGAATACCATTTTGAATAGGTTAACCCTACCCATCAGTGTTAATGGCAGACTTGTCCAGCTGGTCATTTTGTGCTTAAAAGAATCTATACATGGTATCAAATTATTTGCAATATAAGAGGATACAGGGAGTTGTATCGTGATCCCTAAGTATTTAAATTTGTCAGTTAATTGGAGTGGGCAGTCTGTTGGGAGCTCAAACGGGAGGTCACTGTCTACTCTAAAAATGTTGGATTTTGTCCAATTTATCCTGAGACCCGAGAATTTACCAAATTCTTCTATCAGGCTGAGCATAATCGGGACCGTGCTTTGGGGATTTGTTAGATACAGCAGCATGTCATCTGCGTATAGGGATATGCGTTCCTCCAGGGAGCCTATTTTCATTCCTTGGATCTTCTGGGAGGACCTCACTAATCTAGCTAGGGGTTCTATCGCGAGCGCAAATAACAGCGGCGATAATGGGCACCCCTGGCGAGTGCCCCTATGAATACTAAAAGGTTTGGAAATTATCCCGTTAATTCTGATACGAGCAGTCGGTTGCTCATACATCAGTCTGATCCATTGAAGGAAATTACCTCCGAACCCGAATTTTTCCAGTATATAAAATAAGTAGGGCCATTCAATAGAGTCAAATGCCTTGTGGGCATCGAGGGATACTATCGCTCTAGATTTCGGTTCTGTGGTAGGGAATTGCACATTAGTAAATAATCTGCGTACATTACTATATGTGGACCTGCCGGGGATGAACCCTGTTTGATCAGGACCAATCAGGGTTGTGACTACTGCATTTATACGGGTAGCTAATATTTTTGTTAGAATCTTTAGATCCGTATTGATCAAAGAGATTGGTCTGTAGGATTCACAGTATAAAAGGTCTTTGTTTGGCTTAGGGATTAGTACTATAAGGGCCTCTCTCATAGATGGGGGGAGACCTTTCTGTAAAAAGATGTTGGCATACAAACGGTGCAACCTAGGTACCATAGTTTCTATATGAGTAACATACCATTCTATGGGAAGACCATCGGGACCTGGGGTTTTGTGTTTAGCAAAAGTTTTAATAGCCTGTTCTATTTCATCTGTGGATATGGGTTCCTCCAATAATTGTTGTTGTTCTCCCGAGAGCATCGGAAAGTTAATAGAGTCTACATATTCATACAGCTCAGGGGGGGTATAGTGGGCTTGGGACCTATAAAGGTCGGAATAAAATTGCATAAAGGCCGTCATGATCCCTTCCTTGGAGTCCTGAAGATTGGCCCTGCTGTCATATACTCTGGATATGGCGACAGGGTCAGGTATCGGATTGGCCAAAAATGCCAAGATCTTGCCATTTTTGTCCCCCGTATCAAAAATTCTCTGTCTCTGATATAGCAATTTTTTCTGAGTTTTATCCGTCAATGCTAATTCATACTCCCTTTTTGCGGCTTGTATTGCCTGGAACCCATCTGGAGACGGGTCCCCGACATATACATCCTCTGCTTCCTTCACTGCATTGGACAAAGTCTGTATCCTTTCTGCAGTGGCTTTCTTCAGAATAGATACTCCTCTCATATAGGCTCCCCTGACTACTGCTTTAAAAGCGTCCCATGTAATTAGGTCCTGCCCTTCCCGAGCATTCTCCTGCCAGAACATGGTAATGGCGTCCACACAGTGGCTCAATACCATTGTTTCCGTGAGCCAATAGGGACTCATTCTCCAGATACGCTCCGTGTCTTGTCCTTGTATACGCACGGTAAGTTCTAAGGGAGAGTGATCGGATAGTGCTCTCGGAAGATATGATACCTCTTCCACTTTCTGTAGTGTATCTCTGGATGTGAAAAACATGTCAAGGCGTGATAGAGATTTGTAGGACTCAGATACACAAGAGAACTCCTTCTTATCTGGATATTTCCATCGCCATACATCCGTTAAATCATACGCTTCCGCCCATTCTTTCAATGAATGAGATTGCGGTCTGGTACATCTGAGCCTATCCATCTCCACATCCATGACTTTATTAAAATCGCCCCCAATGATAAGGTGACCCTGCATCATAGGGAGGACTGCGGCCATACACTTGTCTAATTTCTGCATTTCAAAGGGCGGCGGAACATATATGTTTACTATAGTATACATAGTCTCCATATATCTTAGTACCACTGCTACATAGCAGCCCTGTGGGTCAATCTTGACCTCTATTATTTGAACAGGTAGAGACCTAAGGATCAATATAGAGACACCTCTGGAATATGAGGAGTACGTTGCATGGAATGCATGAGCAACATATCTTCTCTTTAAGGCCATGACCTTGGATCCCACCAGGTGGGTCTCTTGTAACAACATAATATGTGATTTGGTGCGTTTGAGGTAGTCCAAAACCAAGGATCTCTTGATCCTTGAGTTTAGACCCCGTACATTCCAGGTAAGATACTTAAGACTCATCTATAAGTTGAGAGAAATTACTATAAAGTAAGTATCCAATATGGATCTCAGATCTTGAGAGGCATACACTAGCTTCTGCGGCTATGTCACAGGGTAACAGACATTCGGTGCAACTTTTCGAGCAATGACACTGTAGTAACACAATTTGAAGGCAGTACTGGGTAGTGAAAATAAAGTATAAACTTATAACCAAATAAAACACTTTGGTATTAACCAACTCCCCCTTCCCCCCACCCTGCTCATTGTCCCAAACCTCAACGAGCTTCTTCCCAATAACCATGTGCGTAACCTGTGAGGTGACCAAAAGGAACCCTCAGTTAACCATACAGTCTGATATCGGAGACAACCGAAAAGGTCCCCTTAGAAAACAAAAAAAAAAAAAAAGAAAAAAAAGAAAAAAAAATGTTTTTTTTTGGACAAAAAGTCAAGAAAAAAGTCATGTGACTCGGAGAGCAGTGGTGACACCTGCAAGGAATAAAGTTCAGGATAGCGTTTCTAGCATCTCATTGTCCCTTGTCGGGCACATTGCATTCAAATACCCGCTTATTCACCCGTGGGTGGCAGTGTGATACCTCAGTACCTGTAATCAGGAGTCGTGGCGTAGCCCGCCCAGCACAACAGTTCCGGTCCTAGGGGATCAGCAGTTCCATGTATCTGGGGTTGATCAAACAAAAAAGGGAAAGAAAAAGGGGAGAGACAAAAGGACAGAAAAAATAAAACACAGCAAGAAGGATTCCTGGGTTAGATCGTGTCAATCGTGTTGGTACACATATCCTATGTGCACCTGTAGGGCATAGCACAATCAAGTAGGCTAAGCTTCCGAAAACCTCATACCGGTGCCCACATTGGGCAGTCAGCCCAGGCCATCAAGCCAGTCTGCAGCTTCTGCTGGGGTCAAGAAGAATTGGACTCTACCGTCGTTGATGACTCGCAGTTTGGCAGGGTAAAGCATACTGTAGCTAAGTTGTTTGTCTCGAAGTCGCTTCTTTACTGTCGTGAATGCTGCTCTTTGCTTTTGTGTAGTCGCTGAAAAGTCTGGAAAAAGCGATATCTTGTTCCCATTAAACCTGATCTCGGGCAAGTTCCTGGCATTACGCATGATAGCTTCCTTATCTCTAAAATGCAGTATTTTTGCAAGTAGGGGGCGCGGTGGAGCTCCCGGTGGTAGGGGACGCATAGGGACCCTGTGGGCCCGTTCAATAGCAAACAGGGATGAGAGGTGCTCCGACCCTATAGTGTCTCGTAGCCATTTTTCCAGAAAAAGTTCTGGTTCCTTGCCTTCTGCCCCTTCCGGGAAGCCAATAATGCGTAGATTGTTTCTGCGCATGCGGTCTTCTAAATCACTGAGCTTCAGTGCCTGTTCCTTTAAATCTTGTTGCTGCATTCTCATGCTGTTAGTCATGGGCTGCATAGTATCCTCAATGTCACTAATGCGTTGCTCAGCCCCTGTAATTCTGGATCTCATCTTTTGCATGTCATGTTTCACAATCGATAAGTCAAGCCTGACCGTTTCAATCTGTGTAGTAAGGGATGAATGACATTTCTGGATGGCATCCATAACATGCTTGAGTGTAAGCTCCTCCACTTCCTCACCATCTTCCCCTACCTCCTCCTCCAGTATAGGTGGTTGTGAAGGGCCCCCCATTTCACTGTCCTCCTCCCATCTGCCTTCAGCCTCCCAAGGGTCAGGCTCCTCACTCACAGGCAGGGCCGGTGTGGCCGATAAACTGGGGCTTTGTGAGGGGTCCGCAAAGTGTTCCTTTATGGTGGAGGGCGGTTTGGCTTTTTTAGCGGTGCCTGTGGTAGTGCGTGGGGTCACAGGGGATTTAGACTCACCGGCTGGGGCTTTCTTGTCCTTTGGCGGTTTTTTGCATGAGGCCGGCTGGCCGGCGCCATCTTTGATTCCTCCCGCGGCCTGTGTAGGTTGCCGGACCGGAGCGATTTTCGGCCCCACTGGGCCGTTCCGACCCATTTTTTCTGCTCTCCCCACTTCTCAGATGGTTCACCCACCTATATGTGCCCTCCGTGCGGGTATGTCTGTCTCGGATTCTCTTCAGGATCGATCGGTGTCAGCGGAGCTCCTCTCCTGTGCTGCTCACATGTCCGCTGCTGGCCACGCCCCGGTGTAGTACATTCTTAACAGTATGTATAGCTGGGTAAGTCGTTGGGACACATTTTTTTTAATAATTTTAATTTTTATTGGATTTTTTTCCATAAGAAAAGAACATTGTTAGAGTGTACATATGTATAGATTATAACATAAGATACAAAGGTACAAATAAAAGTATCCATGTATACAGAGCACAGGGGTGTTCTGTATGTCATATCAGAAAAAAAGAGCAACTCGCAGATAATAACAGTTAACAAAACAAAGGTCAAATAAAAAAACAAAAGCAAATTTACGGTATATACGAAGAGGAGGTACCGACCCGTATATAGAATACAGACCATAGGGAAGCAGTTTACGATGTACTGGTTGGCAGGGGTGTTCCATATTCCGATTGATACCAGGGATCCCAGATTTTATTAAATTGAAGAATGCTATCATGCACAGAGGCCGTCAAGTGTTCCATCCTCCGAATCTCGGCTATCAGTTGTAAGAATCTAGACCACGGAGGGGGAGTGTTTGACAGCCAACATAATGGAATGAGCCTTTTGGCAACTAGAATGTTGTATGAAATCAGCCTATTGTCCTTTTTGGTAATACCAGAAAAAGGGAGGCCTAAAGGGTATTGTAGGGGATCAAACGGAAGGGACACGTCCACCACTCTTTTTTAATTAAATGCATCACTTCATGCCAAAAGGGCTGAATCATAGAACATTGCCAGAAAATGTGAAATAAAGAGCCAGTACCAGTCCCACAATGCCAACAATGTGCCGGGATTGAGGGATCATATTTGTGAATAACTTCAGGAGTTTTATAGTCTTTTATACCTTGGGCTAAAATAGCCATGTTTGGCATTCAACTAAGTTTGAAGCCAATTTAAATTTATATGTATTCTACTTACTGTCTTTCACCAGGCTTTATATATGCTCTCGACAGTCCCTTGCGTTTAAACACATGCACATGACTACATCTTCGATTTAGATCTGGCACAGGCCTAGGCTCGGTGGTATGTATCGCTCTTGGAATTTGCTCAATAGGGGAAAATGTTTGTGGGACCGGTGGGGGTGCGCATGGCGTGTAATGACATGCAACATAAACACTGTTTAAACCATGGCAGTATTTCCATTGTCTATTTCTAAAACTTTGTTTTTTGTATTTATTAGACCTATCCATTGGGGTACAGACTGTTTCATTGACCCTGAAGAAGCCAATGATTGGTGAAACATGTCGGTCATCCACACTTAACAACTATACTGTACCCACGACCTATACAGTTGTATAGATCTTTAAATCAATCCTAAAGGAATTATAGTATGTGTATGGTTTCTCAATCATTGTTGAGGCCTCCTTCCTCTCTCTTAGTGGGCCCCAGCCTGATTGACAAACATATTTTAATTGTATGTTATCATTTATGTGTTAAATTCTTTATAAAATAAATGTATTTGTATTTTTTACAAAAAATCACGAGTGTCTCTCTCTTTACTAAAGTACCGCTATAATCCCCTGTCTCTATCCCCCTCCACCTATTCATCATTTCAATTGGGATGAGGTACATTTATCAATGAGTATCCCAGGCCTTCCTTTTTACCTTCAGGAGTTTTATACCAAAGCATGAGGATCTTAATGGACGGTTCTCTTTGGAGTACACATTTAGAGGACTTAAAAATGGAAGACCACATCCTAACCCACAACTGTAAGGTAATGGGTCTGCCTATCAACTGAGTCCATCTCCTCATATATAGATGGGTAGTCTCAGTGAGAGGGGTTGACTCATGGAGGATATGATGAATAGATGATATTAGATGCAGTTGTTGGGGTCCCTGAGCGCACAAGTACTTAAAGGGGGTGGGTTTATCTAGGGTCAGGAGTGGGGAATGGGAATGAAAGAAATGTCTGACCTGTAAATAGAAGTGAAAAAGGTGGGCAGGGATTTAAAATTTCTCACGTAGAGTGTCAAAAGTATGTAATCTGCGAGAGATTGGGTGAACTAAATTCCTGAGTTGAAACAGGGAAGCATTTATCCATGGGAAGACCCTACCTAGGGACAGGCTGTCCGGGATCGATGGGTTGAAGAGAAAATTCATAAGGGGTGGACATGGTGAGATGAGAGGGAAGGTTTTAAGGCACTTACACCATATAGCTAAGGGCAAGTTTATTGGAGCAGTACATTGACGTTTGTAAATGGGATCTATGGGAGGAGAGGGAGTCCATACTAAGAAGCATGGATGAACCGGATATAACACACCTTTCTCGATGAGGGACCAATGATTAGGTGCCTGTAATGAGGACCAGGACACAATGACCCTCAGATATGAGGCGTAGTGATATTTAACAGTATCCAGTGCTCCCAATCCCCCCCTAGATCTTTTGGCAAAAACCACTGGACTTGCTATGCGATGGGCCATGTCATTCCAAATGAATTTTAGAAAATTCCTCTGGATTGTTTTAAGTTGGGGAGTGGGAATGGCAACAGGTAATGTTTCAAAATGATACAATAGCCTAGGTAAAATAGACATTTTTAGAACGTTAATCCTGCCTAGGAGGGACAGGGGAAGTTTCGTCCAACTTTGTAGGGATTTGGTAATGTCCAGGAATAAAGAGAGATAATTTACAGTATAAAGGGAAGAGTAGGAGGGAGTAAGAAGGACACCCATGTACTTGAGGGAAGTGGTGCACAACTCATAGGTATAAGCACCCTTGAGCTGAGATAACAAGGAGGGTGGGTTATGTATCGGAAGAGCTTCAGTTTTGGAGGTGTTAACCTTATAGCCCGAAATGGCACCAAAGGCGGAGAGTAAGTTGTGCAGTGAGGGGAGGGATAACAGCGGGCTGGTCATAGTCAGCAATATATCATCTGCGAAGAGTGATCGTTTATACTCTCCCTGTCGCATCACCACCCCACGAATGTCCGGGTGTATACGGATGGACGCGGCCAGGGGTTCCAAACACAAAATAAAAAGTAGTGGTGATATAGGGCAGCCCTGCCGAGTTCCATTTGTCATGGGGAAGCCTGGCGACAGGAAAGAGGACATCTGTACCTGGGCTGTGACCCTAGAGTATAAAGCCTCTAAAGCTTTTAGGAAAGGTCCTCCAAAGCCATAGGCACGCAGGGTAGAGAACATATAAGGCCAACTCAGCCTGTCAAATGCTTTTTGTGCGTCCAGACTTAAGACAAGAGTCTGGCGCGAGGATCTATCAAGGAGATCAATCAGGTCTATAGTTCGGCGGGTGTTATCTCCAGCGTGTCTGCCAGGGACAAAGCCTACCTGATCTCTGTTGATAAATTTAGGGATAAGTGTGGACAATCTGGATGCAAGAATTTTTGTAAATATTTTGTATTCTGAATTTAAAAGGGCTATGGGCCTATAATTATCTGGAATGGAGGGGTCCTTACCAGGTTTTGGGATAACAGAAATGTAGGAATGGGAGAATTGGGGATGTGGGGGTTGTTCTTTGAATAGAGATTCATAAAGAGTCAACATGTGAGGGGGTAGTATGTCAATGAAGGTTTTTATAGTAGAAATAGGGTAATCCGTCTGGACCAGGAGATTTGTGTAGCGGGAGATCTTTAATAATAGTTAGAAGTTCCTCCACAGTTATGGCTGAGTTTAAGCTAGCTAGATCAGATGAGGACAATTGCGGGAGCTTTACGTTGGAGAAGAATTCCTCAAATTTACCCTGTGTGAAATTGAAATTATTGTCAGGAGTCAAACAATTGTACAGTTTGTGGTAAAATTTACCAAAAATTTTGGACATCTCTCGGGTTTTGGTTCCCTCAGCTTGGGAAAGAAAGTCAGGGAATAAGTTAAATGGACGCGGACGCAGTTTATTGACTAATATCTTGTGAGGCTTATTAGAAATTTTTGTTTTGTCTAGAGTATTGATTTGGCTGCCCTTCCGAGTTGTGCTAATTTGATTTGTTCTCTAAGGGAGATAACCTTACGTAGCTTTTACACCGTGGGACTGAACAACAGCTGTCGTTCAGCAGTCATCAAATCGGTCGAGAGAGACTGCAAATGTTTATGCCTGTCTTTTTTCAGACAGGAACTCTCTGCTATACACTCACCACGAAAATCAGCCTTGTGGACATCCCACAGCGTAGAAAAATCAGGTACAGATCCTACATTGAGCTGAAAGAATTCTTTTAGGCCTGTTGCCAATTTCTTGCGTGAGACCTCACATTGTAAAAGGTAATTATTGAGCCACCAGTGACATGACCTAGTGTATGTCTGGGAGAGTGCAAGATCTAGCATAATGGGAGCATGATCAGACCATGTAATGGGGGAAATGTCAGATTCAGTTACATAAGGGATGAGGGGGGCAGAAATAAAGAAGTGATCGAGGCGAGAGTACATTTTATGGGGCGCGGAGTAGAATGTGAATTGGTTAGCAGTTTAATCCTCCATGAGTCAAAGAGTTGTTGGGATCTAATACATTTACAAAATGAATTAGCTTGGGATGAGATTTTCCTTGAGGGAGTATCTTTAAATAGAGTTTGTCTGTCTTTAGTGGAGGACATGACCAGATTGAAGTCCCCTCCAACAATCACGAGGGGTTGAGAATGGTATTGAGGAGAGTCAAAAAGTTTATTGAGGAAATCAATCTGGCCAGTATTGGGAGCATACAAATTGATTAGAGTGGAGGAGGAATTCATATAGTCACAATTAAGGATGAGAAATCCATGAAGATCTGCATGGGTATCCTTAACCTTAACCGCTTCCCGACCGGCCACTGCATATATACGTCAGCAGAATGGCTCGGGCAGGCAGAATCACGTACCTGTACGTGATCGTGCATGTGCCTGCCCGTGGGTCGCGCTCGCGACCCGGTCGGGAGCTCCGTGACCCCGGCCGCGGGACCAGCGGACCCGATCGCCGCTGGTATCCCGCGATCGGGTTACGGAGCGGAAGAACGGGGAGAGGTCTATGTAAACAAACCTCTCCCCGCGCTTCCTACACTGACTGTCAGTGATCGGCGGTTCCCTGTCATCGGGAACGCCGATCAATGACGTCACACGTACAGCCACGCCTCCCTACTGTAAAAAAAAACACAACACGTCACACTGACTCCTCCCCGCCCCCTAGTGGTTAACCCCCTAACTACAACTGTCATTTACATAGGAATCAGTGCTATTTAAATAGCACTGATTGCTGTATAAATGACAAATGTCCCAAAAATGTGTCAAAAATGTCCGATGTGTCCGCCAAAATGTCGCAGTCACAATAAAAATCGCTGATCGCCGCCATTACTAATAAAAAAAAAAATATTAATAAAAATGCTATAAAACTATCCCCTATTTTGTAAACGCTATAACTTTTGCGCAAACTAATCAATAATCGCTAATTGCGATTTTTTTTACCAAAAATATGTAGACGAATACGTATCGGCCTAAACTGAGGAAAAAAAATGTTTTTTTATATATTTTTTGGGGATATTTATTATAGCAAAAAGTAAAAAATATTGCATTTTTTTCAAAATTGTCGCTCTATTTTTGTTTATAGCGCAAAAAATAAAAACCGCAGGGGCGATCAAATACCACCAAAAGAAAGCTCTATTTGTGGGAAAAAAAGGACGCCAATTTTGTTTTTGAGCCACGTCGCATGACCGCGCAATTGTTAGTTAAAGCGACGCAGTGCCGAATTGCAAAAAGGGGCCTGGTCCTTTAGCTGCAAATTGGTCCGGGGCTGAAGTGGTTAATAGGACACGATCTCCAAATTAGAATTGCTACTCCTGCCTTGCTCGTGGAGTCAGAGGCAAGGTAGGAGGTGGGGAAGATTTTTGAGGCAAACCTGAGTGAGCCGCCTGCACGGAAATGTGTCTCTTGGATCATTATGACAACTGCTCCTGAGGATCTGAACTCCTTCAGAGCTATCCAACGTTTCCGAATGGAGGCCAGACCCTTTACATTATACGATATGATCCTTAAAGCCATATGTGTGACATTTGCATGCAAGCTCGTGTGATACTAAAAAACATAGGAGGGAACAAAACATAGAGGGCAAAGGAAAGGGAATAAGGTTGGGTAGGTTCACAGATGTACAAAATTAGCCCTTCAGTACCTGTACAATAACAAATATATCATATGGAGAGAAAAAAACACATATATAGCCATATCTCAGGGGGCCCTGAAAGACATCAGAGGCCAGGTAGGGACACATGAGGGCCTCCATCAGGGGTATCCAAAGAGAGAGGGAGGGGGTCTGTCTACTCTCCTTATGAACATGGCAGTAGCTGTATTTGTCAGATGGGAAGGATCCTGATAGATCAAAAGTAAAGTCAGCAGAGAGTAAAAAGAAATAAAACAGGAACAACTGTCAATACGATGGTGTAGTAATGACCATAACAATAAAACCCCATGGGTTGGGAAAACATTACCTTGTGTAAAATTTGGGGTAACTTATAAACCTTTAGTCCAGAGCACTGAACTGTGAACAATTTTGAGCCCGAAAATTCCCTGTAAGGGCATCAAGGAGGTTGCTTGAAGAATCGAGGACGTATAGGTGTGGATATTTGTTTCTTTGATCAACTCCTCACCAGGGTCCAGACATGACTAGGAGTGTTGGGAAATGAATGAGCCTGGACCTGAGGAGGTAGTAGGTCTTCTTTTGGTATAGGAGGGAGACCCAGGCTTTTTATGAAAGCTTCTCCTTCTTGGAGGTCACGGAGACTGTGTTGGACACCATCCTTGGATACAATGAGGCAAAAGGAAAGCCCCAATAATAAGGGACTTGATGACATTGCAGATGAGATGTGATTCGGTGTAGGTTCCTCTGTTTGGCAAGGGTGATAGGAGAGAGGTCACTAAAGATATGTAATTTTGTCCCTTTATACACAAGCTGAGATGTATTTTGTGTGGCTAGGGTTAGTGCCTCTTTGCTCTCATAATAGTGGAACCTCACAATAACATCTCTGGGCCTAGCTCCAGCTGGAGGTTTTGGGCCCAGAGAGCGTGGGCCTTGTCAAGGCACCAATCCACATCCACTACCGTGGGGGCCATGGTGTTAAAAAGGCCCAGGAGGAAAGGGCGCAATGTGGAGTCTCCCACTGTTTCAGGGATACCTCTGAAACGCAAGTTCTGCCTTGTCCCCCTATTTTCTATGTCCTCTTGCTGCAATTGTAACTGGGACACTGAATGTCTCAGGTTGTGGTTTTCCTCCTCAATAGCCTGCATGTAGTTAACAATTTAGTCAAATTTGTGTTCAAGGGCATCAGTACATTCCCCAATTTGATTTATTTCCCCTCTAAATTCTGCTGACAACTTGCTCACCTCTGTTGAAACAGTATGGGCAATCTGCTGGAGAAGAAGCTGCAGCTTAGCATTGAGCTTTGTATCCAGGATGACTGGTGTAAGAGTCTCTTGTGGAGGAGAGGGGGAAGGAAGCCGGGCTCTGGGTGATAACTGGCGGATGATTATGTACCCAGGAGCGCGTCCAGTGTGGCGAAATCGAATTGCGGATTGCGGCCTAGTAATGTACCGCTCCATGTGCGTCCCGGCGGGTTGTAGGGCTTCTGCTGCTGGCCAATTTTTCCCATGGGGTGCCCACAAGGTGCTGCGATCAATTAGGCTAACCGCCAGTGCTGTATGTAGCCTATGTAGTTGTTCAGCGGTCTCGGAGGCTTGACGGAGCCCGGAGCTCACTCAGCAGACATCCTCCATGTTAGAAGCCGTGCATGCGCCTTCGTTGGGACACATTTAAAGAGCACATGCCCACCGCCTGAAAGATCTCCTCCCATTGTTCCCCATCCAACTGTCCAACATCTGCCTCCCATTTTCTCCCTCACCCCCAGGGGATGCTGCCTCATCACGGACTGTAACAGGATGGCATAGCATTGGGAAATAAATCCTTTACACGAAGCATCCTCCCCAAGAAGGCTAAACACTGGAGTCAGGGACAGGTGCCATTCTGAGGATCGTCCCTATGTTGCGAACGCATGACTAAGTGGCATAAAGTAGAAGTCCTTAGAGGAGTTATCGTCATGTCATCAGCATATAACATGACTTTTTCCTGCATGTTACCGTAGCAGAAACCAGTGATGAGCTGATGGCCCTAATCTCAATTGCCAATGGCTCGATAGCTAGCTCAAAGAGAAGGGGGGGGGCAACGGGCAGCCTTGCCTAGTAACGAGATTGGGTGATATGCCCCTGGATCCACTGGGTCCACCTCCATGGGGATCCCATCTTCCCCTGGGGCTTTACAATTAGGGAAGGAGCTGATTGAGACCTGTAGCTCCTCTACTGTAAGTGGGGCCTCCAGCTCCGCTTGCTGACCTTCATTCAATTCAGAGAAATCAACCTGTCTCAAGTACTGATCTAGGTCCTCTGGGGTGTATGGTGTGCCAGGGCTGTATAAGTTCTTGTAAAAACTAGCAAGATCCTGCAAGATCAGCTCTGGCTGGCGTACTATGTTACCCGCCCTGGCCCTAATAGCTCCTATGGCTACCTTTGATGGGAGTTTGCAATTCATGCCAATAATCTGGCGGTTTTCTCACCCTCCTCAAAGAATGCCTGCTTTGCAAATAAACTCTTCTTTTAGGCCGAGGCGGAGAGCAAATGCTGATAGGCAGAAAGAGCCACCCGCCAAGCCTCCCTGGTCGAATCTGAAGGGTCTGTAATAAACATTTGCTCCATTTCCTGAACCCTGGATTCCATCTCCACTTTAGAAGAGGCATGTTTAACTTTATTTATTTCAGCCACCAGTATTCCCCTCAAGTATTCCTTTAAGGCATCCCATTGCATTGCAATTGAATCAGTAGGATCCTGGGTGTCAAAGAACTCGTGCATGCTCCCCACTTTCCCCTCATGCGAGTGGAACATTTTAAGCCAAAAGGCATTACATTTCCAGGGGGCTTTAGGTAGCATAGCCGATGGAGCTACTAGGATCCGTATCACCACTGGAGAGTAGTCAGATAATAAAAATAATTAAGGTTTTTTTATTTATAGAAAAACATTAAAAAAAGGATTATTTAAACATAAATATATATAAAGTTTATGAAACTGTTATTATATGACCCATAAAATAAATTCTGACAATACTTCCAAAATATTAAACATGTGCAAGCTGAAATATTTCATTTTGGAATTTCGTTTTCGTCCGAAAAATTTATTTATTATTTATTTAGTTACTCCCGAAATTCGTTTTTATTAATTTTGTTTTTCATTAAAAATTGCATTTGTCCGAAAATCCAAATGAATTAAGGTCGAATCTGTCATTGAAGGCTTATGGTGTCTGTCGAAAGTTCAAAGAAGATTCGACGGAGCAGCTAAACTGTATGACTCTGTATAGTTTAGCTGCAATTCCACCCAATTCCGGCAGCAATCTTTCCTCTCTACGTTGAATCTTTCCTCTCTACGTCGAATCTTTCCTTTCTACGTCGAATCTTTCCTTTCTACGTAGAATCTTTCCTTTCTACGTAGAATCTTTTCTCTCTATGTAGAATAATCTTGGACTAATAGTTAAGGTTAGGCACATTCGACCACAGGTTCAATGGACACAGATTGTTATTGTCAGCGTCGAATCTCCTATCTATATCGAACTGTTGTCACAACGAAAATAAAGCATTTGTTTATGTCAGATCTTTCGTTTTTCGGATTCTGCACTTTGGTTATCGTTTGTTAAAACGATAACGAAAATACCTGAAATTCGGACGAAAATGCATTCGGACGAAAACGAATGCACATGTCTACAAAATATACAGTTGATACATACAATGGTTGAAGTCCCAATGATGGTAACCAAATGAGGATGTAAGCATGACATAGTTTGATTTAGAATATGAATCCAAATACAATATATTTGTTCTACATGTTGCGCGTAGGAATGCGCTTCTTCAGGAGCACATAGATAAGTAGGATATTTTATTTAAGAAGGTATGTCACCGGACTTGAGGAAGGTAAATAGGTAACCAACCAGTCCAGGATGTAGAGTCATATAATCAACCGCAGAGATTTAACATTTGTAATTTGCTGGTAAGCAAAGGGATATATGGATAATTCCAGGGAAAAATTACCAACACACAGCTGAGAAGGCACAAATGCTGATGGTATAGATTAGGATGTGTATATCAAGGTAACAGGGCTGTCCAAAAAAGGAGTAGAAAAAACAGGCTTAAAGCTCAGAAAAGACAGGCTGGTACCTCCAAGGTTCAAGCCGTACTGTGTGGTATGTGTGTCTCCTGGTATCCAGTTATGGAGCAGACCATAACTGGATACCAGGAGACACACATATCAGACAGTACGGCTGGGATATTTATAAAGGGTGTTGCTATTTACATTTTAATGTGGATATTTCAAATATTGGAGAGAATTTGCCTCATGTTGTGCCGATAAAGTCCACCTTTTTAACCTATAGGATCTCTATGGTTTTCTATGTATATATTATTGGATGTGGCATGGTAAAGGTCTATCAAATTTACTATATTGAAAGTCAGTGCTTTTATAGTGACTCTCAGTGATTTCGATTTTGATATCTTGCAGGAGCTCAGACAGGTTTAGCCATGAACCCAAAAAAATTGAAAATAACTAATCCTCTCTAGTATTCATTATGTGTCATTAAACTTTATTTGAGCCAGCATTTTGATTCATTCTAAAAGTGCATAATTACTGCTTTCGCAAACAGATACGTTAAAAAAAAAAACATTTTAGGCTATTCAATTTAAATATTGTGATAGCGAGATATTGTTGCAAATTAAATAGTTTAATTTGTCCATTTATTGGTATTTGAAATTAATCTTCAGTTCATTTTATTAAGTTACTTAAATGTTTTTACTTCTGTTGGGCAATAGAACACATTAAACTTGGATGAAGGCCAGATAATTAGAACTCTTTATGTATAAAACAATTATCATTGGCACTTTGGCAGTCATACTTTTCATGATCTGTAATTGTTTTGTTTGATTGTATATCAGCTCCAAAGCAGTGCTGATGTAATCACTATTAAAGCCCCACATTTCTGTCTTTTATATTGTACTGAAAAGGCTGAAATATTACTACTGACATTTTAAATGAATATTCCCTGGTGATATGATTGCTTGACAGCTAGAATTATTTCCGTTTTCTGTTAATGCAAAATATCAGTAGAATGTTATCTGAAAAAGTATAAAATGCACTTACCGTATGTAGTTATGGATTGTATTTTACTGAGGTCTTTCACACTTTTGTCATTTTGTCACATTAGTCTATGGTTAATAGAAATGTGTGGACATTTGACTCATTAGTAGATTGCAAGTAAAGAATAAAGGTTAACATTTATCAAAATGTTCACATGAATGGACCATGATGACATTATATAGCAAATAAGTACCAAATGTACAACTGAGCAAGATTCATTGCATTGTTGAAGAAAATTGCAATGGAAAGAGTAGTAAGCCCAGCAACTATTTGAATTTCAGGGTACTAGAGTAAGATCAGTGAAAGGTGAATTTCACTACATTTCATTGTATACTGTACTTAGACATTTCTCTTTTTAAATAATAGCTAGCATAGATTAGGTTTTAGTAAAGTATATCCTGCCTTGAAAATAATGTAGGATGCAGCGTGGACCCCTCCTCCTGGCTGCAGAGTGTAGAAGATCTTTTACAGCCTCTTTGATGATAACATAGGTTCTAAGAAGAGGAATTACATAGCACAGGTAAATACGAATACACAGTACGAGGTAAATCTGATCTATACTGTCTGTATTTAGCTTAATAATTACTACAAAATTAGTTGGTTACAGACACAAATTTCCTGTCCATGCTATCTGGGCCTGATTGGAGGTGATGTTATATAAAGGAGAACTTCCAGAAAGTAGACACAGGGAAGTGAGCCAAATGGCCTTGTACACACAGGTGCTGCTGTATTTTCACACATATCAAGCAGAGACTATTAGGCAAGTATTCCTATGTTTTAATAGTTTGACTGAAGCTACCCATAGCTTCTGGATTGTGTATCTAAATCCTTGTGACAGACAATCTCAGTTCTATTGTTATTATTTTGCATGCAATGTGCCAGATAGCTATGTCTATGCTACTGTACACTATGTGTGTAGTGGTCACCTTCCAGTATATTAGTAGGTGAACATGTTTATTGCCATAGAGTTCATATGCAGATAATGCTATTTTAGTTTACCCTGTTTCTTCTGGTATGGGGTTATATAGCTAGTTTTAGCTCAGTGCTCAATAACTTAGATACAGTTTAGGCATCTGATGGCCACTTCTGGTAGTTGCATGACAGATTAGAAACTACTAGGGACTGGGACTAAGACTCAGATTAGATAGGCTGACTCTAACTTGCAGTGCCTCACCATGGTTTCTACTCAGGGGAGGACTGGCAGCCTTAGGCCTGGGGGGCAAGTCCAGTCAAGTGGCCCATAGAGCCAGTGGTGGCAAAGTGATAGATAAGGTAAAACAGTCTAAAGCCCCATACACACGGTCGGATTTTCCGACGGAAAATGTCCTATCGGACAATGTTGTCGGAAATTCCGACCGTGTGTAGGCTCCATCGGACATTTTCCATCGGATTTTCCGACGGACAAAGTTTTATCTCCTGCTCTCAAATTTTCCGACAACAAAGTCCTATCGGACTTTTTCCGATCGTGTGTAGCGAATTCCGACGGCCAAAGTGCCACGCATGCTCAGATCACATTACAAGACCAAAGCTATTGGCTACTAGCCTCTACGTAGTCCCGTCGTAGGCAACAAACGTCACCACGTTCAGAATGATCGTATTTCCAGCAACTTTGTCCGACCGTGTGTATGCAACACCAGTGTTGGACTAAATCCGTGGGAAAAAATCCGATGGATTTTGTGGTCGGATTTTCCGACCGTGTGTACGGGGCATAAGGTTTTACATTAACACAAAGGTGGGGTAGTGGCAGGGAGGACAATGTGGCCCTCCAGGGCCCTTGTGGGACTTGTACCACTATGGCCTCCAGAAACTAAAGTGCAAACAAGTCTCTGTATGAATCCCTCAGAGCTGAGGACCTGACACCCCCTGCAACTATTGAAGAACTACAAGTCCAAGCATTAACGCCTGAGATCTAAGGATGAGACCCCCTTAGATCTCACGGATTCATGCTGTGACCTGTAATTCTTCACTAGTGGGGGGGATGTGACATATCCTGAGCGCTGAGGGGTTCATGCTGGGACCTGTAGTCCTTCACTTTGGGGGTCATATCCTCAAAAGTTAAGGACTAAAACAAGTCCCAGCATGAATCCCTGAGATTTAAGGATGTGGCCCCTTAGATCCCACGGTTTCATGCTGTGACCTGTAGTCCTTCACTAGTTGGGGGGTTGTGACACATCCTCAGCTGAGGGGTTCATGCTATGACCTGTAGTCCTTCGATAGTTTAAGGGCCGGGGGGACACGTTCAGAGGGGTTTAAGCTGGGACAGTGGGACCTGCAGTCCTTCACTATTTGGGGGGGGGGGGCAGGGGTGTTTGACACATTCTGAGCTCTGAGGTGTTTATGCTGGGACCTGTAGTCCTTCACTTTTGGGGTGTCACATCCCCAAAAGTAAGGACTGCAAGTCCCAGCATGAACCCTGGCTGAGATCTAAGGATGTGACCACCTCCTCTGCTGCCAGCTCATGCTCCCATGACACACATGCTCCACATTACACATATGTTCTACGGTAATTCATTCACTGCTCCCGACCTCACCTCAAGCAGGTTGACTCTGTAGAGGTGGTCCTGGCACAGTCAGTGACAGTTCCCTACCATCAGGCAGGCTCTGAGGTGCATGCCGACGCACAGGAGAAGATGGAGAGAGGAGGTGGGTGGAGCCAAACAGTAATAGGCGTGGAGGAGGCAGAAAATCCTCCTCTGCTCTAAATGCTGCGGCCTCAGCCTCGCTTTCCTCCTCTGAATCATGACATTGCTGGTTGCTAAATGCCAGGCTATCCTAGCACCCAGTGCAGGCGATAGAGGCTAGTAGTGGAACAAATGGGTCTCGGCTGGCCGGGTCAATCTGTAAGTAAAGCTATGCCACTTTTTTTTTTTTTTTTTTTTTTCCTTTTTTTTTTTTTTTTTCCTCTTGTTTGGGCCCTGCGGGTCGCGCCCCTCCCCCCCAGCCCCCCCTTCTGTAGGAGGGAGGTGGAGGGTGGGGATGTAATGTATGGAAGAAGGCAAGCGTAAGGTATACCAAGCCCTTGATGGGGGAGCACAGCGGGATGGATTATATGTCTACCTACTGTGCTTGTTTATGGGGGGGTGTATCTTTGCTGCCTGGGGGAAAGGGGAGGGAGGGCTAGATGCTAGGAAGAGGAGGGGGAGGGAAGGGGAGAATGCACTTGTATTGTTATCAGGTTGTTTTTTTAGGTGTGTATGGGTAGGTCACAGTAGAAGGCCCCCGGCCGAACCAAGGGAGGTAAAAAAAATGGGAAGTATGAAGAGTGATAGATTGGATGGATGGGTAGGTGGGGAAGGGTGGGTGAGGTATTATAGTGTAAAAAATGAGGGATATGAATGGAGGGATGGGAGGGAGAGGCCTAATAAGAACACATGGGAAGAGTGGGAAAAGCACACTCAGATTGTTAACCACTTTACAACCGGCCCATAGCCGAATGACGGCTACGGGGCGGTTGCTTAACTCTGGGAGGGCGTCATATGACGTCCTCCCGGAATTCCCCTCTTGCGCGCCCCCTGGGGCGCGCACTCGAGAACTTCCGTGATCGCCGGGTCCAGAGGACCCGGCGGATCACGGATCACGGTAAACGGCCGCTCATCGCGGCCGTTTACCACGTGATCGCTCCGTCAAATGACGGAGCGATCACATGTAAGCAAACCGGCGTCATTTGATGACGCCGGTTCCTCTCCCCTCCTCTCTCTGTACCGATCGGTACAGTGTGAGAGGAGAGGGGGAGGGATCGGTGGCAGCAGTGCTGTGGGCGGGATCTGTAGTGCCCACAGCCTGCTCTGCCACCACCGATCCATCCATCCATGCTCAGCCATCCCTCCATACCCTGCAATACACAGCGATAGCCTGCAGTGTATTGCTGGGTATTGCAGGGTATGGAGGGATGGCTGAGCATGGATGGATGGATACCCAGCAGTAATCTGCCATTACCCTGCCATACTCTGCCATTACCCTGCCATACTCTGCCATTACCCTGCCATACTCTGCCATTACCCTGCCATACTCTGCCATTACCCTGCCATACTCTGCCATTACCCTGCCATACTCTGCCATTACCCTGCCATACTCTGCCATTACCTGCGATACTCTGCCATACCCTGCGATACTCTGCGATACCCTGCCATACCCTGCGATACTCTGCGATACCCTGCCATTACCCTGCGATACTCTGCCATTACCCTGCGATACTCTGCCATACCCTGCGATACTCTGCCATACCCTGCGATACTCTGCCATACCCTGCGATACTCTGCGATACCCTGCCATTACCCTGCGATACTCTGCCATACCCTGCGATACTCTGCCATTACCCTGCGATACTCTGCCATTACCCTGCGATACTCTGCCATTACCCTGCGATACTCTGCCATTACCCTGCGATACTCTGCCATACCCTGCCATGCCATACTCTGCCATACCCTGCGATACTCTGCGATACCCTGCGATACTCTGCGATACCCTGCCATTACCCTGCGATACTCTGCCATTACCCTGCGATACTCTGCCATTACCCTGCGATACTCTGCCATACCCTGCGATACTCTGCCATACCCTGCGATACTCTGCCATTACCCTGCCATACTCTGCCATTACCCTGCCATACTCTGCCATTACCCTGCCATTACCCTGCCATTACCCTGCGATACTCTGCCATACCCTGCGATACCCTGCCATACTCTGCCATACCCTGCCATACTCTGCCATTACCTGCGATACCCTGCGATACTCTGCCATACCCTGCCATACCCTGCCATTCCCTACCATTACCCTGCCATTACCTGCCATTACCCTGCGATACTCTGCCATTACCCTGCCATACTCTGCCATACTCTGCCATACCCTGCCATGCCATACCCTGCCATTACCTGCGATACTCTTCCATACCCTGCCATACCCAGCCATACCCAGCCATACCCTGCGATATTCTGCGATACCCTGCAATGCTCGCTACGATCAAAGCCAGGATCGTTTTTTTTTTTTTTCAGGCTTTCCACCCTAGAGGTGAGATGTGGGGTCTTATTGACCCCATATCTCACTGTAAAGAGGACCTGTCATGCCATATTCCTATTACAAGGGATGTTTACATTCCTTGTAATAGGAATAAAAGTGATCAAAAAAATTTTTGGGGGGAAAAAAGTGTCAAACTAAAATAAATAAAGTAAAATGAACAATAAAAAAAAAAAAAAAAAAAATGTAAAGCGCCCCTGTCCCTGTGCGCTCGCATGCAGAAGCGAACGCATACGTAAGTCCCGCCGACATATGAAAACGGTGTTCAAACCACACATGTGAGGTATCGCTGCGAACGTTGGAGCGACAACAATAATTTTGGCCCTAGACCTCCTCTGTAACTCAAAACATGTAACCAGTAAAAAGTTTTAAAGCGCCGCCTATGGGGATTTTTAAGTAGCGAAGTTTGGCGCCATTCCACGAGCGCGTGCAATTTTGAAGGGTGACATGTTAGGTATCTATTTACTCGGCGTAACTTCATCTTTCACATTATGCAAAAACATTGGGCTAAATTTACAGTTTTGTTTTTTGTAAAGCACAAAACTTTTTTTTCCCAAAAAAAACGCGTTCGAAAAATTGCTGCGCAAGTACCGTGCTAGATAAAAAATTGCAACGACCGCCATTGTATTCTCTAGGGTCTTTGCTAAAAAAACATATATAATATTTTGGGGTTCTATGTAATTTTCTAGCAAATAAATGATGATTTTTACATGTAGGAGAGAAATGTCAGAATTGGCCTTGGTGCTCCAGAACGCCTGATGGCGCTCCCTGCATGTTGGGCCTCTGTATGTGGCCACGCTGTGTAAAAGTCTCACACATGTGGTATCGCCGTACTCGGGAGTAATAGCAGAATGTGTTTTGGGGTGTAATATGTGGTATGCATATGCTGTGTGTGAGAAATAACCTGCTAATATGACAATTTTGTGAAAAAAAAAAAAATAAGAAAAAAAATCTTGATTTTGCAAAGAATTGTGGGAAAAAAATTACAACTTCCAAAAACTCACCATGCCTCTTTCTAAATACATTGGAATGTCTTCTTTCCAAAAAGGGGTCATTTGGGGGGTATTTGTACTTTTATGGCATGTTATGGACTCAAGAAATGAGATCGGCCGTCAGTACTTCAGGTGTGATCAATTTTCAGATATTGGCACCATAGCTTGTGGACTCTAAAACTTTCACAACGACCAAATAATATACCCCAATTTGTACTTATTTTTACCAAGGATATGTAGCAGTATAAATTTTGGCCAAAATTTATCAAGAAAAATGACAAAATTTGCTAAATTTTATAACAGAAACGAAGAAAAATAATTTTTTTTACAGAATTTTCAGTCTTTTTTCTTTTTATAGCGCAAAAAATAAAAAACCCAACGGTGATTAAATACCACCAAAAGAAAGCTCTATTTGTGTGAAAAAAAAAGGACAAAAATTTCATTTGGGTACAGTGTTGTATGACTGAGTAATTGTCATTCAAAATGTGAAAGCACCGAAAGCTGAAAAATTGGTCTGGTTATTAAGGGTGTTTAAGTGCCCAGTGGTCAAGTGGTTAATCACGTTTATGAGATAAGTTTAATTCGTATGACTTCACAAGTTTTTCACTTAGGGGAAACTAAAAGGAAAAAGGTAAAAAAGAGAAGTAGGAGAATAATTTTTTCTCTGCACAGATTAATGGTCACGAGTATAAGAAATAATGATATTTTTGCAATTATAAAATGTCACATTCACGAATGATTAGAAATGCACAGGTTGGTAAGAAGATGGTCACTATATGTTCATGGAATATCAGGGGATTGGGCGATAAAGGGAAAAAAGCTGCAGCACTGTCTATGGTCAGATCCTATGGTGCTTCCATAGTGTGCCTCCAGGAGACACATCTTACAAATGTCTCCATCCCCAGACTAGGATGGGGAGAGTTTGCTCCACAGTTCCACTCGACTCATTCATCTTTTTCTAGAGGAGTTAGTATTTTGATCAGTTCGGGGATTACTTTTAACTGTATTCAAACTAAGATTGACGACCAGGGACGGTATATATTTCTACACTGTAAGATTGAGAATAAAGATATTTTGCTGGCCAATGTTTATGTTCCCCCGCCTTTTGACATCAAGGTCCTCCTCGACTTTGTGAAGTTTGTGCTGGAGAGGCCGGGCCTTCCGGTACTGGTTATTGGAGATTTCAACACGGTTTTAGACCCGTCAATTGACAGACTCCCCCAGGGGTCTCATAGGGGGGGGACACCGGACGGACGTTTTTTTCGCTTTTTGGAGGAAATAGGCCTGAAAGACATTTGGCGTCTGAGGAATCCTGGGATTAAGGGATACTCATGCTTCTCCAGCACACACTCATCATTATCGAGGATCGACATGATGCTCGGCAATGACTCTCTGTCAAACATGGTAGATAGTATTAGGTATATGCCCAGGGGTCTTTCTGATCATTCTCCAATGGTGGCTTCAATGGAGGTGGGGGAACGAAATATCTACCGAGAATGGAGAATCAACCCCTCCTGGCTGGAGATTATGGGAGATCCCCAAGAGGTTTTGGCCACCTTGAAAGAATATATAGACCTGAATAATGGCTCAGCTCCCCAGGGGGTAATATGGGATACAGTTAAGGCCATTCTTCGGGGCTTACTGATACAGCAGATCTCAAAAATAAAAAAACAGTCAAGGGAAGGGGAAGAATCTGCAGCGAGTAAAGTTACATCTGAAGAAATTAAGTATATTAATAATTCTACCCCAGCTAACCTCGGGAACTGGACTAAAGCTCAAAAAGAATATCGTTTAATTTTAATGGCCAAAGCAGAACAAAAATATATTTTTCGTAAACAAACTGCATTTGGAGAGGGGGAAGGAATAAGCAGAATGCTGGCTCATCTAATTAGGACTAACTCACCCTCATCTACAGTACCGATGATTAAGATGGGAGTAGGCAGGACATCTACATACACCCCTGACATCGTGGACACTTTTCGTTTGTACTATGAGAATCTATATCACTCTAGTCAAGATGATATCACCGAGGGGATGGATAGATTCTTCGAAGGGTTGGTGGTCCCCCGTCTCTCTGAGGAGGACAGGGCTGTCCTCGACAGCCCTGTCACCCTGGAGGAGATACGGCGGACCATAAAAGAGATGGCAGGTCAAAAATCCCCTGGGCCAGATGGCCTCCCCATCGAGATCTATCGTCGTTACGGTGAGGTACTTCTCCCTGAGCTGTTGAAAGTACTCAACTCCTCGGCAGCGGGGGGTGAACTCCCCTCGTCAATGATGGAGTCGACTATAATTGTAATCCATAAGGAGGGCAAGGATCCTCTATTCCCTGCTTCATATAGACCGATAGCACTGCTGAATTCGGATATAAAGATTTTAGCGAAGGTTTTGGCAGCAAGGCTAAATAAAGTTATTCATAAACTGGTCCATAAAGACCAATCAGGATTTATCCCGGGAAGATCTACTAGTATCAATATTAGACGGCTCTTTTTAAATCTCCAAATTCCTATGGAAGAGAAGAGTAATAGAGCCGTCCTTTCTTTGGACGCTGCCAAAGCCTTCGATACCCTAGAGTGGAATTATTTAGTGAGAACTCTGACGAAATTTCAGTTTGGCCCAAATTTTGTCAATTGGGTGAGACTTTTATATGGATCTCCTGGGGCAAGAGTAAAAGTTAATAATGAATATTCATCCAGGTTCCGATTGCTGAGGGGGACAAGGCAGGGGTGCCCATTGTCCCCCCTCCTTTTCGCCCTCGCAATCGAACCTTTGGCCCTCTCGCTTAGAGCGTCTCCAGCAATAAAAGGCTTTAAGCGTGAGGATCTAGAAGAAAAAGTGATATTATACGCAGATGATCTCCTCTTACTGCTCAATGACACACAGGACTCACTACGTGAGACCATGAGCAGAATTGAAGACTTTGGACTTTTGTCAGGTCTTAGGATAAATTGGGAAAAGTCAAACTTACTCCCAATTGACCCAATGGATCGCCCTCTGCCTCCGGAGGCAGAGAGGCTCCAAATAGTTCATCAAATAAAGTATCTAGGCATAATCATCTCAAGGGACCCCAAACAATTTGTAGCGGAGAATCTGAGCCCACTCCTTGTTAAATTTAAAGGGAAAATCCAAATATGGAAAAAACTCCACCTCTCACCGGCTGGCTGATGTAACCTAATTAAAATGGTACTTATGCCCCAATTGTTATATATACTCCACAACTCACCAATATGGATCTATAAAAAGTGGTTCAGTAAGGTGGACACATTATTTAGAGAATTAATTTGGAAAGGGGGCGCACCCCGTATAAGCCTGAGGACCTTACAACTCTCAAACAAAATGGGAGGCGTTGCGCTACCCCATCCATTTGGTTACTTTCTGGCTGCCCAGCTTCAACATATGGGGGGATGTGAGGCTGGTGGGGATGGTGGGGAGTGGAGGGTTCTCCTCTATAAATCGGTACATAACTCATTGTTGGAGACGCTAGAGGCAGGGTCTTTCCAGAGGGGGTTACCCACGCAGGTTTTGATGGCAAAAACTTGGGGAATGGCGAAGAAAATACTGGGGTATAATGGTTTTACAGCCCACTCCCCTTTGTGGGAAAATAACAACTTACCTGAGATACAAAAAATGGGGATCATTAGAGAATGGGATAGATTGGGGCTTAGGTACATTGCTCAGCTTTACCACGAGGGCGAGATTAGAAGCTTTCAGGACTTAATGACCCAATTTTTGCTCCCCAAGAAGTCCTTTTTTAGATATCTACAAGTAAGGCATGCCCTTGCTGAACAGTTCAAAAACCTGACCTTAGAATGGACTAGTATTCCAATACTACAGGATATAGTAGGGGCTTCGGCCCGAAAGGGGATGATTTCCAAAGTATACTCACATATACACAAAGGGAGCCGGGAAGAGCCCCAGTTAAGCCCTCTAAAAACAAAATGGGTTAATGATGTGGGAAATATTTCGGATGCACAATGGGAAAGGATAATAGAGCTTGCTCCGTGGGTTTCACTTTCCCCCCCGCAAAAGATGTCACATCTTTTTTTAATTCATCGTGCGTATTACACTCCAGCGAAACTACTCAGGTTCGGGTGCAGACAAGATGACACTTGCCCTAGATGTGGGAGATCGGGCGCAGATCTTATTCATATGTTCTGGAGATGTCCTAAATTACATCGTTATTGGAACGAGGTGGTGGCCAGGATTACCCAGATTTTTAAAATTCACTTGGATATGAACCCCATTCTCTGCGTCCTGGGAGGGGTGGAGGGAAGGGGTAGACCAGTAGAGATTCAATTAGCAATATTACGATGCTTATTTCAGGCTAGGAAACTTATTGCCCAGAAATGGCAGTCCCTTTTCCCCCCAACAGTGGGGGAATGGGAACAAAATATGGAGAGGGTGATCCTTAAAGAAAGAACAGCTTATATCAAACAAGGGAATTTTGACAAATTCCATCTGCCTTGGAAATTGTGGAGCGAAAAAGATTAGGATTAGGACCTTTTAATATAATTGAGAACCACTTTAAAAAAAAAAAAAAAAAAAAAGAAAGATAAAAAACGGATTAATAAAAATAAATAAATAAATAAATAAAACAAAATAAATAATTAAATATTAGGCTGGGGGTGAGTCAGAGCTGGATGAGTGAATATGGATGAGTGGTGTCGGGGGGATAGAGAGGGGTGGGATGGGGGGGGGGGGAGGGAGGAAGGCATAATCAACCTCCAGGTCTCTGTTCTTTCCTGCTCATAACACGTTTTACTTGATTAATGCCTGTTGGATGTATGCATATGTATGTAATACTTGTTTTTTTCCTTTTTTTTGATTGTTAAATTGCAAAATAACTAATAAACATATAAAGTTAACAGGCAAAAAAAAAAAAAAAAAAATAACAAAAAAAAAAAAAAAAAAGCTATGCCACACAGAGAGACACCGCTCCACATTTCCCTGAACAGAAAGTGCCTCCGCTCCACATTTCCCTGAACAGAGAGAGACCCCGCTCCACATTTCCCTGTACAGAGAGTGCCTCTGTTACACATTTCCCTGTACAGAGAGTGCCTCCGTTCCACATTTCCCTGAACAGAGAGAGACCCCGCTCCACATATCCCTGAACAGAGAGAGACCCCGCCCCACATTTCCCTGCACAGAGAGTGCCTCAGTTCCACATTTCCCTGAACAGAGAGTGCCTCTGTTCCACATTTCCCTGCACAGAGAGAGACCTGGCTCCACATTTCCCTGCACAGGAGAGACCCCGCTCCACATTTCCCTACACAGAGATAGACCCCGCTCCACATTTCTTTACAGAGAGACCCCGCTCCACATTTCTCTACACAGAGAGAGACCCCGCTCCACATTTCCCTGCACAGAGAGAGACCCCGCTCCACATTTCCCTACACAGAGAGAGACCTGCTGCACATTTCCCTACAGAGAGAGAGAGACTGCTCCAATTGTCCGCACAGAGAGACCACTCCTGAAGAAAATCGCTTGATTCCCATATCAACATAGTAAAGCCTTGTACACACCACTAGTTTTTTTTTCTGCTCAACTCAGTGAGTTGAATGGAAAAAAAACAGACAGCTCCGGTTGGAGCCGCTGTACTAACGATCCGATGTTAGTACATCAATCTCGCCTGCTTTTATTTTGTGTTTTGACAGGGGGACTGTCCCCTGACAGTTCACTCTGGTCAGTGCTTGCAGCCAGCAGTGATTGAAAAAAAAATACAGGCTGGCTGTATTGAAGTCAATTGATAGATCAACTTCAGTACAGCCAGCTTGTCCATACATGGATAGAAATTCAGTTGGTTTAGCAGAATTGGTGATTTGTCTATAGTGGCTTACGTCCGTATGTCTTTGTGTTTAACAAAATCCTCAAATCGTCTGTAAAGTGCTCCACTTGGGTGTAGAAATTCACTTTGAACTCCACCTTATTTCCATAGCCTCAGGGTATATAGCTCAGCATCAGGGTATATAGCTCAGCCTCAGGGTATATAGCTCACACCACCCAAACACCAACCCCCCAGCCAGTGATGCGGGACTAACAAATCCCCCCCCCCCCCCCCCCTCATGCTGGCAGCATGTTGGAACCTACCCGATCCTGGCCTGGAGCTGTGGTATCCTCTCCTTTATTTGTGCAGGCAGTGACTCTGGTGTCCGCCTCCTCTCTGTTGCTCCAAAGCGCTAGGCATCCAATATGATTGCCTGACGCTTTGGCCAATTGGGAAACCGGTCTCACCACCTGCCTCCTGATTGGCGAGGAAGAACGTTAGTGTGAAAATAGCGAAATTTCACTTGCTATCGTCACACAATTGGGTGGGATCAGTGCGCACTCTCTGTGCCCCAAGTCCACCCTTTTTTTAAACCTAATAGATCCTCTGGCTCTAGTCAGGTGCTTAAAAAAAAAAAAAAAACATTGGAATCCATGCACCAGACATCCTGAAAGGGGTCATGCGCATGGATGGGTGACGGCAGCAGGGATTTGGGGAGGTGGTGCCCACAATGCATGGGCTGCCACATTTGTATTGTTGCCCCACACAGCAGATCAGGGGGTCTGCAACAAGTAACCTGTGGCCGACCGTGTTTCTGCTTCCAGGAAAGGGTCACCACCTTGCTCAGCTGCAGTGTCTTCCCAGCAGGGAAAAGGGAAATAATTCTTCCCTCTCAGGCTCCCTCCAACTCGTACTCACCACCTCATGACCCCCTCTCATCTCCCTCGATGTTCTTTGCAGCCTCCTGGTGTTCTCTCTTCTCCCCCTGTGCATGCTGCGGGCTACAGTCAATTCCCAGGCAATCACCATTTTTCCACTGGTACTCAGGACTACATGTCCCATGATCCTCTCCTGCTCTGACTCCTCCCTCTCATTGGCTCTGGCCACGGTCAATGAGCAAAGGACGAGAGCGGACGAAAGGCAGTGTCTGTGTGAATAGGAAAGGAAGGGGGAGGAAATCCCCCGCAGCTGAAGGCTATCCTTTCACCTAGCCTGTCAGTGTCAGCGCCGCTACCTTGTGGATCCTGTGACAGCGGCGGCTGGTGGTATGTCCGCGAGGGGCAGACATGGACTATAAAGCTGCCACCTGATGGGGTTGTACTGCCCTATCAACGGCACCAGCAGTAACACTCGGCCAACTGCGGAACTGCACATGCAATGTTCACTGCTGGCAGCACATCAGCCTTTTTCCGGGGAATCAGTGTAGCCCGGGGGGCATTTGCATCCCTGCCCCCCCCCCCGGCCTAGTCCGCCCCTGTTTCTACTGATGTAAATATGTGTTCCAGGCTGGTTGGACAATGGTTGAACAATCTCCCCTTCACTGATCTTGTCTTCAGTTCTCCAATACAAAATCATATGCTGCATCGTGATTATCTTGAGGGGCCCCTGCAACTGAACTTTGTTGCAAAATTCATCTGGAGGTATCTTTAGTAATAACTATATATACCTGAGTATATGTGCACAAATCCACCAGGACTCTTATTGGGCCCATTGCTGATACCTGTTTTTATTGGATGTATGTACTCTAAATTTTCTTTTATTCTTAAATAAAGCTTGTGTTATTTCCATACTAGTGTACATCTATATACTTATGATTAAGGTTACATGTTGGCTGCAGTAGTTTCACTACTCCCAATTACTTTGTTTAAATTACAGGTAATTTTCAAGGAAGGTAACCCCTCTGTTCACAGATGCCCTGTCCTGGGTGGAGGCACTGCTAACTTTATTATCAAGCTCACTCTTCTACTCTGGGAAGGTTCTGGTTTCCTTATTTACATAGGTGGAAAGGGAACAAAAATAGCAAGGAGCACCATACAGGGGGGTAGAGAGATTTTAGGGTACTTTTCATCACTTACTGGAGTTCATCTTTAAAGGATAACGATACAAAAGTATACTTCAAACCCAACACTTGTGATTACAGTCATTACAGATCCTAACTGTGTGGGGCTGAAATGTGGTTATTTTATTACCTGTAATTTTTTGGTCAGACATCTGGCTTACGACCACAGTAAGGTTTTACCACTGCTATTTAACTGGGCACTCATGTGTTTATCTTCTTTTCAAAACAGAAAATGACCTTAGAGCTTGCGACAGAGCAGTTAGATAAAATTATGTTTTAAGTCGAAAATTAGCTACTTTAGTCTCTTTTCAGCTTAATGATCTCTCTAATGGAATAATGTCCATATGACTGCTAGAATGCTGTATTTGTTGCCGAAGTAGTGCACAGGCCCGCTCTCCCTTTTTACTGTGTCTCAATTAATTTTTCCAACACAGCCTCATTGCAACTCTAATCTTTACTTACTTCTTTCTTTTTTTTTCCAACGGATTTTGTCCGACCATGGTGTTGCATACACACGGTCGGACAAAGTTGTCGGAAAATCCGATCATTCTGAACGTGGTGACGTTTGTTGCCTACGACGGGACTACGTAGAGGCTAGTAGCCAATAGCTTTGGTCTTGTAATGTGATCTGAGCATGCGTGGCACTTTGTCCGTCGGAATTCGGTACACACGATCGGAAAAAGTCCGATAGGACTTTGTTGTCGGAAAATTTGAGAGCAGGAGATAAAACTTTGTCCGTCGGAAAATCCGACCGTGTGTATGGAGCATTACAGTGTCTGTCCTGGCACCACTTTTTTTATCATACCACCCACTCTTCTTCTTTTTCGTTCACATATACTCTGTGATCTGTAGTTGTTTGGTTTTTGCACATTGAAGCATTTCTACCACACCCTTAGCTCTACTTCAGCCATGGCACCTCACATTTGTTTCTCTCCCACCTTCATATATGACCTAGGAACAGTATAAAATAAACTTACCTTGTGTATTTATGGATTTCATTTTACCAACATATTTAGAAAACAGTATATTTCTCTCACATTTTTGTCATTTAGTCACATTAAACTGTAGTTAATAGAAATGTAGTGACATTTGCATCTCTAGTAGATTGTAAGTGTAGAAATTCAAGAATAAAGATTATCATTTAGTAACATAGTTGGTAAGGTTGAATAAAGACAACAGATCATCCAGTTCAATCTGTGTAGGTGTGTATATGTAGAAAAATCATTTCCCATACCACCCTAAATTGTTTTAGTTAAGATGAACGTCCACGAGTCTTTTAAACCTATCCATACTTCCTGCCGACACCACCAATTGTGGAAGAGAGTTCCACATCCTTACCACCCTGACAGTGAACCCCCCCCCCCCCCCCCCCCCCATGCAGCTGAAGGTTAAACCACTTCTCTTCCAGTCTCATCGTGTCGGCATGTGTCTTTTTACACTCACTGGGACTGAAAAGTTTCATACTTATGCTGGGATCACTGTTGAGATAGTTGTATATTGCTATCATATCTCCTCTCAAGTATCTCTTCTCCAGGGAGAAAAAATTTAGCGCTTGTAGTCGTTCCTCATAATTGAGGTCCTCCAGTCCTCATATTAATTTAGTTGCCCTTCTCTGGACTCTCTCCAGCTCCAGCACATCCTTTGAGGATTTATCAGAATGTTCACATGAATGGACTATCATGGCACTATATACTGTGACAAATAAGTGCCAAATGTATGATTGAGTAACTTTTGTTGCAACGTTGAAGTTGTTGGTTGTATGCATTAGGAGCAATATTTTCCATATGGAAGGCACTCAGTCTTATTCTCTAAAGCTAAAGTAATTTAGGATACATCTTTACTCTTAAAGTGACATTCTCTTGAAGTTACTTTATTGCCACAATGGGGATAGCAGGTATTTAACCCATACAAAATGACCGAGTCACTTTTTTTTTTTCAAAATAGTTTTTTATTCGTTTTAGAAAAGTACATTACAAAACAGGGCCTTTGGGCATTCCCTGGTTTAAAAGAAAACATAATATATAACATAACAAAACACAATCCCAACTGTAGTCACAACTCCGGTACCCCTTGATTAACAAGGATAGCAGCATCACATGACCGAGGTAGGCAATCGGGAGGTAGAATGTAGGTACTATCTCAGTTAACACATATCAGATTTAAAAAACACAAGCTAGAAAATCAAGAATATAACACAATAAATAATAAAGTGCCGTGTGAGCAACATATAGTCCCAGGGAAGATAAGAAAAAGCTACCTGGAAGGACCACACCAGGTCAACCCCTGCATAGCCCCTTTCCCTCAAGCAGCACCTTGTCGTCTCTAGCATTAGTAGTGGAGGGAGATTTAATCCAAATATCCCAGATGACAGAGTCACTTTAAAGTGGAGTTCCACCCCCCCAGCAAAAAATTAACAGTCAGCATCTACACATACTGTAGCTGCTGACTTTTAATATTAGGACACTTACCTTTCCTGGAATCCAGCAATGTCGCCACCCCAGACGATGTTTCCATCTGCTCTTGGGTGCTGTTGGGCCATTGCCTCTAAGGGAAACCGTCAGTGAAGCCCTGCAGCTTAATAGCCAGTTCCCTACTGCGCATGCATGAAGCGCGCTGCGCTTTTTCTGAAAGGCCCTGCGGCGGGGGGGGGGGGGGGGGGAGGAGGAGGGGGGCTGCGGCGAGATCAAAAACAGGTACCCGTTTACCTCTTCTCCCCCCGTAAAGTGCCAAATATGCCCCCGGGGAGGAGGCCGAGAAGTGGAGCTTCTACTTTTGGGTGGAACTCCGCATTAACCTATTTTAAAAAATACCAAGTAGTTGTAACTGTTACACTAAGGTAACACCCTAAAAATAAAACGTATTATCTGAAAATGATTATTGTTATCGTATGCAAATATGAATATTAATCATTAATAAAATGATCAGTAGGTTCTAAAGATGGTCATAAACAAGAGAAACAGACAACGACTGTTTATAATTGATTATATTATAGAAATAGACAAATAATGTAAAAAACAAATGGTAACAAACCCAATTTTTATAACACACAAATTTTAGAAATAAAGCAAAACCAAATGTAAGCAAATTAGGAAAATGAACAAAGTACAGGCATTTTTAAGTACACAATGGGGTTTATTTACTAAAGGTGTATGCAGCTTTAGTTACTCACTGGACATAAAGGGGGTTGTTTGCTAAATGCAAGTACATTGTTTATTTTGAAGAGAAGTTGCACTCTGCAAAAGGATTTGCCCCAGAGCTCAGTAAATGAGGTGAAAATCTTTGTGTAAAGAATATCCAATCACATTCATAGAAAATAAAAAGACTATATACATAATTTTTGCTTACACATGGTTGTATGATTGCAGTCAGCAGAGCTTAATTTCTTTCACTATGCTCTGGGGAAAAAATCCCATGTAAAGTGCAATTTCCCTTGCAAAGTGAACAGTCCATTTACTTTTAGTAAATCAACCTCCAGTCTCCTTTTCTCACAGCTAAATTGCCTTCCCTTCAAGTTAATCCCCCAGCTAAAAACTCACACTCATTCTTAGTCATTGCTGAAAACTACCGGGCTTATTTGTGTCATACTATAAAACAGAATAATTAATTGGTCCTTCTTTGCTCACATTCAAGTATTAATCCTTCAATTAATTTTATAGGGCTGTTAAAGTCAAATTTTCTTATGAGAATTGGAATTGCTGTTGTTCTTAGTGAGATTTCCTGTTCATTAATATGCAATCCCTTGTAGGAATGACCTAGTAATTTACATATAGGTGAGACTACTCTATAAAAGTTCACAAAGGTCAAATATTCATTTTGAGGCAAGAAAATGTATTGCTGTTGTAATGAAAACAGGTGATCTCACCATCTAACCATTTATTCACTCTATCAGCTTTTCCCAAAATGTAAATATGACTGTATATACCTGGAGAGGTTGAGAATGTGGATTTGTGATGACTTAAAGCAGTATTAAGCCCAAAAACAAACATTTATTATATTGTAGCTCACCAATTCTTATGTGATATCTGTATTAGTTTTCCTTTTTTTAGGTTTGTTTTCCTTCTATTTTATTCTGGTGATCCAGCTAGCAAGTCTGTTATTTTTCAAAAGCAAAAGCTCATCAGCAGAATGTATGAGTTTAGATGGAGGAGACAAACCACTTTAAGGGGTTGTAAAGTCTCCAGGTTTTTAACCTTAATGCAGTGGTGGCTGGTACCCCATCTAGGCAGTGGGCATCAGACATCGTGCATCAGGCTGTGGGCATCAGGCCCGCTTCCTGATTGGCCGGGAGGAGGATCAGTGTTACAATAGTAAATATTCATTCACTATTGTAACACACCTGGGTAGGCTCCGAGCACATTCTCTGTGCCCCGAGCCCACACTCTGGCTCTAATCAGTTCTTCAACAAAACACCCTCAAGGGTCCAGATGCATTGATATGGGGGCAGTGGTATGGATGGGGGGGGGGGTGATTCTATGCATTAAGGTGAAAAAATCTTCTATGCTGCAGCTGCACCCAGAGCCATTTTCTCCCGCTGCTGTCAATCAAATCCAGTGACAGGGGACGGGGCCAAGTTCTGCTGTCTGTGTCAATGGACGCAGCAGTGGGACTCAAGAGCATGCCTGCACGGGTGCCCCCAGGGAAAGCGGCTCTCCGTGGGGGCACCCAATGAAGAGGAGGAGCCAGGAGCACCCCCGGTCATCACTTTAACACTGTCAGAGGTGATTAACCACTTAAGCCCCGGACCATTTGGCTGGCCAAAGACCAGAGCACTTTTTGCGATTCGGCACTGCGTCGCTTTTACTGACAATTGCACGGTCATGTGACATGGCTCCCAAACAAAATTGACTTTCTTTTTTTCCCCACAAATAAAGCTTTCTTTTGGTGGTATTTGATCACCTCTGCGGTTTTTATTTTTTACACTATAAACAAAAAAAGAGCGACAATTTTGAAAAAAAAAAAACACATTATTTTTTACATTTTGCTTTAATAAATATCCCCCAAAAATGTATAAAAAAACTTATTTTTTCCTCAGTTTAGGCCGATACGTATTCTTCTAAATATTTTTCATAAAAAAAGAGCAATAAGAGATTATTGATTGGTTTGCGCAAAGGTTATATCGTTTACAAAATATCGATCAACGATTTTTATCATGACTGCGACATTATGGCGGACACATCGGACATTTTTGACACATTTTTGGGATCAGTGCTATACAAATACACTGATTCCTTTGTAAATGACTCTGGCAGTGAAGGGGTTAATCACTAGGTGGACGTGTAGGGGTTAAGTGTGTCCTGGGGGCATGTTTCTAACTGTGGGGGGTGTGGCTGTGTGTGACACATCACTGATCTCTGCTCCGATGACAGGGAGCAGAGATCAGTGACACTGTCACTAGGCAGAACGGGGAGATGCTTGTTTAAATTAGCATCTCCCCGTTCTTCCTCAACGTGAGACGATCGCGGGTATCCCTGTGGCAATCGAGTCCACGGGACCTGTGATCCGACTCACGGAGGTCCCGGCCGGCGCTAGATGGCACGGAGGCAAATTTAAAGGGACGTATCTGTATGCCCATTTGCCTGTCCGTCCCATTCTGCCGACTTACATCTGTGTGCGCCGGTCGGGAAGTGGTTTAAATGATCAGATTTTATTTATTCTTGCAAAATCTTTATTCCAAAAGGATAAAAGGTTACTGTAACTGATTGGAGAGTGTGAGCTAGAGTTTGGCTTCAGTTTGTTAGTGTATCTAAATCTGCTAATACATTTAACACTCCCCTTTCCCTCAAACTGACAATGCTGCTGTCTGTTGTGCCTCCTCTTCTTATCCAGAGTTGTGTCTCACAAACGCAGGAGGTAAACAGAGGGGAAAAAGCCAAAGAAAAGAAAAACTGATGCAATCGCCACATCTAATGATTGGTAAGCTGCAATTGAAAACATTTTTGGTTTTGGGTTTAATACCATTTAAGAATGATATGAAATATTTAATTGTATAGGTATAGTAAAACTCAAACTCAGAAAGTGAGAACTAATATTTTCCCCACCCCCACTTCCTAGATTTTTGAAGAAAAACAGTAAAACTTTTGGCTTTGGTCACTTAGAAGTCATGCCCCCAGCTACCATATTGCCAAGGGCACAACTGTGTCCTTCATAACATATTGTCAGATTAAAAACTCTTGACTGTGCGGTTCAGTGCAAACACTATGAATTCACAGATGACCAATCAATCAATCTGTCAGCTGACTTTAACTTCATAGTCCCAGGACCAAAACCATACAGGTCCTATAGGACAGTGGGTCAATCTGCCTGCAAACTGCGTACAATGCTGAAACAATACAGTCAACACTGGCCAGCACATTAATCTGTCCAGGCTTCAATTCACTACATGGGCCAACAGTGACTTTAGAAATTCACTCCATTGATTGATTAGGTACCCATGTGCTACTTATGGGTACTTATTGGAAAGGGCTTTGTATGATACACTTTTGTCATCTCTTGTCTTTTTTCTTTTCTGAACATAACCTTTTTATCTGGAAAACAAGCAAGCCTTTATCATATTAACACATCAAATCATAACAATGCTGTTCTCTGAAAACTGTTTGACAAGGGGATGTTGGGCATGGCCAATGACAGTCTTATTCTCTTATCTGCATAAAAAAGGGTGCCATCAGAGCCTGCTCAAAGCATATTGCTACAATGTGAATTTTTGCTAACAAGTGCATGCAGGGCTTTTTTCAGCAGGAACACGGGGGAAAGCAGTTCCCGCACCTCCAGCATCTTCAGCACTGAATGTATGTGACACAAAGGGGTGCCCGGGGTGTGCTGGAGGGTCTATTGATGCTGGCTGCTAGGAGATTTATTGTCACTGGTGGGGATCTGTTTTTGTGTGAGGGTATATTGTTGCTGGGGGGTCTTATGTTGCTGGTAGGGATCTACTATTGAGGGAAAGGTCTGTTGTTGCTGGCCTGGGAGATCTGTTGTTGCTGCTGGGGGTCTAATGTTTCTGGGGTGAATATTTTGTTGGTGGGGGTGGTATTTTGTTGTGGGTGGTCCATTGTTACTGTGTGGGGGGTCTATTGTTGTGTGGGGGAACTATTGTTGCTGGGGGACCTATTTTGATGAGGGGACCTATTGTTGCTGGGTTGGATTCTATTGTTGCCGGGGGAGTGTATTGTTGTGTGATGGATTTATTGTTGCTGGGGGGGCTATTGTTGCTCGGGGGGGTCCATTGTTGCCGGGGGAGCGATTTGCTGTGTGAGGGATCTATTATTGCTGGAGTGGGGTCTATTGGGATCTTGTGTTGATGGATGTTGATCTATTTTACTGTTTTTCTGGTTATTAGAGAAGAACAAATTCCATACAAATTATTTAGCACCACAAAATTATACTTGGGGCAGTACTGGGAGGTGGGTAGGGGTGTAACCAAGGGACGGTGTCAGAGGAGTGTAGGGCATGGAGACATGGAGGGACTCAGAAGGGGGGAGTTCCTTCACCTATTCTCTTATTTAAAAAAGCCCTGAGTGTATGTAATCACTGCTTAATACTGACAAAACCCTTAGAAAAGATGAATTGTCACTCTTAAGGCCCATACACACGATCAGAGTTTTTGACAACAAACATGCAAATTAGCTGCTTTTAAGGCAACATCCGACCGTGTGTACGCTCCATCGGACAAACTTTTTCTGTTTTCATCGAACAAATGTTCGCTGTGCAAGCAGACAAACTTTTCGGCAACAGAAGTCAGATAGAGCAAAGTCCGATCGTGTGTACAGAAATCCATCGGACTTAAGTCCAAAGTACAAACACGCATGCTCAGAACCAATGCAAAAGATCAGACAACAATACAGAAGTTGACCAAAGGGTGGCAGTAAAGAGCTAAAAAAACATGTGATTTGGTGAAAGTTGGCTGAAAAAGTCCTGCCGTGTGTATGCAATACAATTTCACGGCCAACGCCCTTTGGACAGAAATCCACAGAAAAGTTTTTTGATGTCCGATCGTGTGTATGAGGCTTAAGAAAGACAAGATGTACATGGCAAACAGCCATCCGTCTGTATGCAGACTGCATCAATACAAAACTATTCTGATGCTTACATTATGGGTTAATTAATAATAATTTTCTTTTAAGCACATATAAGTAAAGAATATACATAACCTTTACACATAAGCTCACTGTATAAATAAACAAGATCATAATGTTTTATATGTAAATGTTTTCAGGAAATGACACTGTGATTTCATATCAGACTGGATATGTGAATACCTAGAACACAAAAATGACCTTTTCTGCCAGTCGACACGCAAATGCAAAGTGTGACATTTGTTGAGAGACAGAGCACAATATCTACAGACTTCCTGAGTGCCTAAGGTACTGTAGATAATGTTATTTGATTTCCTCCCAGTAGTCTCTATGTCGTACAATCCTTCAATCCAACAAAATTGAGTTGGCATTGGAGTAAATTCTTAAAACAGGAACAGCATAGGAAATTTACAATGTTCTGTAAATGGCTTTGGCATACGGTGGCCATTTACCTTATGTTTTTCAGGGACAGCACACTTGCAAATGGATAGTTATGTCACAAGGGAATTGCTTAGAGGCAGCCTAATAATTTGTTTTCTTTACTGCCTGTCTGTACTGGGGCACAAATCCAAAAAATAACCATTCATTTTCTGAGATAATAGGCAAGATGATATCATGACAAATCTATCCCTAAATTAGTTTAAAGACATTTTGCTTTATTTAAAACCAGAGAAAATGTGTGTATATGTGTATATATATATATATATATATATATATATATATATATATATATATATATATATATATATATATATATATATATATATATATATATAATTTTAGGACATATTAGGGTTTTATTTGGTACACTTTAAAACATGTTTTAATTATAGGCTGACAAATGTGTAAGCATGCTTTAAAAAAAAACTTTTTATAAAATTTTCCTCCATTTTTTAATGAATGCATTAATGTTTATAATAATGCAAATGTAACTGTCAGTAAACTAAATAGAATGGCACCGGGAATGAACACTGCAGTCTGATGATCCCATTGTCCATGTGCAGGCTGAAGGCTTTTTTATTTTGATCAATGTAGCCTCCAGCCTGCATGTAATCATTATGTACTAACTAACAAAGTGAGCAAATGATCAGGAAGCACACTGGTTGGTTCCTGATTATGAGAGTCAGCAAACTTGCAATGGGGTTGATTTACTAAAGGTAAATAAACTGTGCACTTTGCAAAGTGCAGTTGTACTCTGTAAGTGCATTTGCTCCAGAGCTTAGTAAATGAGATGAAGCTTCACTTTGCAAAGAATACCCAATCACAAGCAAGGAAAATTAAAAAAAAAAACAGCATTTTTGCTTACACATGATTGGATGATCGAAGTCAGCAGAGCTTTCGCTCATCTACTAAGCTCTGCTGGGGAATGTTAAAAATAGAATGTGGATGAGAAGGGGTTAAGAAGTAGGTTGTTTTATACATCAACCTTTAGTGCTGATTTATACTAGTGAGACTTCTGGTGTGACTTGAGTCGTACATACAGTAGTCACATGACAAGGGAAAAAACATTGAAGTTGATTTATTAAAGCTGAATTTAGAAGCTGATCGCTTACTGTGCACAAGTGCACCAGTTGTTGAACTCTCCAGTTTTAGTAAATCAACCCTATTATATTCAATAGTGCCCATTGAATATAAAAAAAAAAAGGTTCCTGTACTACTTTGGTGTGATACACAGTGTGATTTGGCCCCTACATGGTTGCACTACATAATCGCACAGAAAATCGTGCCAAAATCACATTGCTGCCTTACTCACGGGCACAGCAATTTCTGATTGATAAAAAGGATGTAACCAATATCCACCCTTAGGTACACCTCTCTGCGCTCTTTGGATATTACCGCCCTATAGTTTACTACAAATCATTAAATAAATAAATATTATATAATTGACAATCATATAATAAAAGCAGCTACTTAGTGTAAAATAGAATAAAATATGGCAATATTATAAAAACTTTTCTCATAAGTCCATTAAAAATATTGCAGCAGCGCTTAATGTCCTTTATGCACTATGGACATCATAAAAAGTAAACTCATCAAAACCAGATGGTCAGAGTAATGGAAAGTCTCTTTTGTGCTCTGTCAGGTAAAGCTTCCACCAAATAAATTCCACCAAGATTTTCCCCACATGTGGCCAAATCTCCCCTTTGGGGATGCACTCACCAGAACTGGGATTATTAAGAGCCTTAAAATCTCCAAGACAGATCACCTTCTCCACTAGGTGTCAGAGTGTTAGACCATGGTTCCCAGCATACATAAAAAAATAACATCCATATAGCATAGTACAGTTTATTTCAATAAAAAGGCCCACTCCCCCAAGTACATATATGCGTACCAAAGAATAAATTACATGAAGCATTTAAAATGAAGTGCACTTTGCCTGTTAGTTGTTGGCGTCCGCCGGAACAAGAGCAGCGCGTCCGCTGTATAGAGCAGCAGTTCGCTTCCTGGTTGTTTAGCTGGCTGGAGCGCACTTTGAGGAGCAGACGTCACTTCCCGTAGGTCACAACGCTGATGCGTTTCGTCATATCCTGACTTTGCTGGCTCCACTTCTGCTGCCAAGAGCCTCATGTCCATCAAACAAAGTACTAGAACTGTAAATGAGGTTGTTTGTTATTTTGGCCCGCCTATATCAAACAACTCCCCGCGCTCAAATGGATAAACTGTCTTATTGTTTGTTTTGGGTAGATCTCTATAGTATACACATAAATAAATAAATATATACTTGGAAAGATGTGCAACACAAAATCTTGGTGCACTAGTAGCAGCTGCTTAAAAGAGAACCGTATATAAAATGTACAATAAAATAGCAGGTGTCAAGGAATAAATAATTTAAATGAATAAATTACATGCATCCAGCCTGTGCAAATATTGTAGCAGCGCTTGGGTATCAGAACAGACTGATAAGGTGGAAGAGTGTCACTCAGTGAAATCAGCAAACAAAATATATAATAAATAAAATTAGCAATAAAATCGCAATAAAATCGCAGTAAATAGCGGTGTTATATATTTGAATGTCCCTGACGTACGTTTCGTCCTATCGGACTTCCTCACGAGGAAGTACTAGAACTGATTACACAATTTAATTACGTACTCTGGCTGCAGAGGTTGCTTGGAACAATGAGGCCCTCATGGTCTCTTGGATAACATTAAAGGTAAGATAGCAGCCCTAGACATACCTACGGATCTGGAGAAGTTAATCACGTTTGCCATTCTCATAGACTCCAGACTCCGAAAGAGACCTTCCTTTAAGGAGCGCTTGCAGAAGCCTCCTGTATGTTTGACTCCAAGCTTTGCATTCCCACCCTTGCTTCCCTCACCTCCCACGCCTCCTGGTACCAAATCAGCCAGTGAAGTAGAGCCCATGCAGTTGGGCTTCACATGTCTCTCTCTGCGAAATAGAGGGCCTATAGGAGGAGGGAGAGATTATGCCTTTATTGTGGCCAGACAGGTCACTTATTGAAGTCTTGTCCTACCTGTCCAGGAAACTCCTGCACCTGAGGCCCTGTAGGGGACAGACCTTAGGTGGCGTTTTTCCTTTCCCAGCTATCCTGAAGGAAAGGATAATCTAATTTCAAGTAATTTCCTCACTTCATTACCCGGTCATTGGTTATCCTTGGTTACAGAGGCATAATCCCTCTTTTGATTGGCATTGTGCTGTGGTTCTTTCCTGGTCGCCACAATGCAGTAAAACATGTTTTCAGAAAGTGGTTAAGGTCTTGTGCACGTCTTCACTCTCCTCTTTGCCAGAGGAGTACCGTGAATTTAGTGATGTCTTTGACAAAGGTCAAGCTGGTATTTTGCCTCCACACCGGTCATATGATTACGCAATTGACCTTCAACTTGGTGCGATGTCTCTTCGCGGCCAGGTCTACCATTTGTCTGTCTGGAAGGATAAAGCCATGGAGGACTATGTTGCTGATTCACTTTCTCAGGGGCTCATCTGCAAATTCTTGTCTCCTGCCGGTGCTGGTTTCTTTGCGAAAAAGAAGAATGGTAAACTGAGACCTTGTATTGATTATAGGGATCTCAATCGCATTACGATCTGATCCCATTGATTACAGGATTATTTGACCGCCTCAAGGGAGCAATGGTTTTCACTAAGCTTGATTTTAGAGGGGCATAAATCTTGTGAGGATTAAAGAGGGCGATGAATGGAAAACTGCGTTTAATACTAGGACTTGACATTATGAATAAATCGTAATGCCGTTTTGTCTCCAACGCTCCTGCAGTTTTTAGTTCATTAACGATGTCCTCCAAAATATGTTGCAGCAATGTATGGTGGTTTATCAAATGATATTCTCATATATTCAAAATCCCTAGAGAACCACCATACAGACGTCTCCCCTGTGCTACAGAGGTTGATAGATAATAACCTGTATTTTAAGTTGGAAAAGTGCAAGTTCCATCGTGAACAGGTAACTTTTCTGGGTTATGTAATTTCTACTGCCGGTTTATTGATGAGAGAGAAACTATTTTCAGCTTTACAGTGGCGTTGACCCATAGGTCTACGTCCGCTTCAACATTTTCTTGGCTTTGCCAGTTATTATCGGAAATTTATTCATAACTTCTCCTCTCTGGTCAAACCCCTGACTGATATGACCAGAAGGGGCGGCAACTCACAGAATTGGTCTCTGGATTCCATCAAAGCCTTTGAGCCTCTTAAGGCTGCCTTTGTTTCAGCTCCTGTGCTGGCACATCCTGATCCTACGTTACCCTTCATTCTTGAGGTTGATGTGTCTGAGACTGGAGTAGGCACCCTCCTGTCTCAACGTCCTACCTCTGAGCGTTATGCATCCTTGTGGCTACTTTTCTAAGAAATTGTCTCCTGCAGAATGCAGTTACGAGATTGATGACAGAGAATTGTTGGCTATCATTTTAGCTCTTAAGGAACAGAGGCATCTACTTGAGGGCACCACTGTGTTGTTCCTCATTTTGACTGACCATAAGAATCTTAAATTTTTGTCTATGGCAAAACTTTCATCTCCCAGAACGGCACGATGCTCCCTTTTTCTGTCAAGCTTCAATTACATAGTCTGATTCTTACCCGTACTAAGAATGTAAAGGCTGATGCATTGTCTCAACAGTTTTCCTCCTCTTCCATGATGAAGTCAGTTTCTACTCCTGTAATACCTCCGGATCGCATTCTAGCCATTATTTGCATTAGTCTCACGTGACCTTTGGGTGACATAATTCTTGCTGCTCAGATCCATTCTCCTCCAGAAAAACCTTGTGACCGCTGCTTTGTCCCCGAGAATCTCTGCACTGCTTTGCTCCAGACCTACCATTCTCCCAAGGCAGCTGGTCACCCAGGGAAGGAAAAACTAATTTGGTCTTTCAACAATTCTGGTGGCCTAGTCTTCGGGCTGTTGTAACTGCCTTCATAGTCACTTTTTCCATGTGTGCCCAGTGTAAAACACCATGGTACCTTCCAGTGGGCTTCCTACAACCCATACCCAATGGATAGAGGCCTTGGACCCACTTGTCTATTGATTTTATTGTGGAGTTACCCAAATCCCAGGGCAACACAGTTATTCTTATGGTGGTTGACCAGTTCCCAAAGATGTCTCATCATATTCCACAATTTCAGTAATCATAATTTTTTTATGAATCATTATTTTATTAGGATCTCAACTGGCTCCTTTTTTCTGGTCTCCTCTATATACTGTATACCTCACAATTATTACCAGCATAAAACCATAAAAATTATTATTTTAAGTAGGGATGACCCATGCAATAACCTGTAAAATGTGTAAAACAATGTTTTCACTTAAAAATAAACTATAATGGTTTAGGGACAAATTTGTTTCATTTTTTTTAAAGCTTATACATTTTTCAACTAGTATTTTATATTTGTTTTTACTTACATTCAATCTTTGGTTCAAAAATAAATAAAAATGTATTATATGTCAAATAACAGTAGATATCACCTTTTGAAGTTGACATGGATATTCACTATATTGTTCATTTAAGCACAAGAGACTCAATTTTGTTTGCCCTGTTGAAATGTGTTCCGACTGTAACCTTCACCCAGAAGGTTATAGAACCTAACACACAGACACATCTTCTATCTCTCTGTCTCTACTACCCCCTCCCCTCTCAAGGTTTTACTTTTGCAATTGTTCTATTCGCTAGCTTTTATTAATATTTTTCTATTTGTTAGCTTTGAATAACATATTTATATTTGTTCGTTTTTAATAACATCTCAAACCACCCCTTTCTTATCTATGTACTTAATAACATGTAATAATACATTTTGGCACTGAACGGACATTTTAAACACAGTTATTGTGTCCTATGAATCTGTTCCTGCAGCTGCAGTTTTAACTTCTGTTTTTAGAGTCCCAATCAGAAATAATTCCATAACAGTTTTTTTGGCGAGTCATATCAGGAGTTTGGCAGAGTCTCCAGAAGGAACCGTACATTGATCGGGATCATCGGGAACGCAGACCTCTAAATGCCGGCTAGGTAAGCTGTCATTAAGCTTGCTATAGCTTGGTATATGTCTGCCTTTCCTATATATCCTATCTGTCGGTTCTCAAGGAAACCAGACCACTCTTGGACCTTTCTGGTTGGGTAACGTGTGTGCGTGAATGTGTTTGTGTCCCCCTTCACGGGTTGGACTATGTGTGGATACGGAGAATCCTCTGCAGTTCCCTGCATTGACTCTTTGTGGGCGACCTGGGTCAGAGGTGCATGGTAGGGTCAGATAAAACCCATAGAGAAGAGAAGAGACAAGGAGGATCTCTTAATGAGTGTTTTGTCTATTGCCATAAACCCCTTCTATCCACATAGATAAGTGGAGACTATTCTTGTAAATCTACAGATTTGCTTTACTATTTGTTTCAGAGGCAAGAGGGTATAGGCACAAGTAGAGATTATGGGCATTAAATTAAGTAAGGGGATGATGGGTGAGAGGCCTTCAGAAAATGCCCAGCGCAAGATGAGCGCCAGAGAATATATGAACCGAAGGTACAGTTCTGCCTATACTAAGCCCCTAGATAAATGGGTAGAATGGACAAAGGGAACAGATAAAATCTGAAGGGACTTTTGATTTACAAGTATGGCAACCTTTTCTGCACAATTATGGCCCACTACTGTGCAGTGAAGGAACGTGGAGAATAGCTTGCACATGGGAGACAGAAGCTAAAGTAGCAAATCAAACTGGCTTGACAGAGAAGTTTAATAAAAGTAGTGCCCAAATTTACTATGTTTGTCCAGAAGACTATGTAGAGGAGGACCCCCCACCTTATGTGGCTGCCAGTTTGGCTTTAAGGGGTCCACCCACAAAAGAACAAGAATTAGATTACATGGAAAACACAAAAGATCAGCTGGACAATATAGTAGAGAGCAGAGGTTTAACAGCCCTATATCAACCTACAAAGAGGGATTTGACTCAGATCCTAGAAACAGACGATTGGCATAAATCAAAAGGCACATGTGCAAAACTAGATCTCTCTGAACTAAAGGCTTTTGGCCAGAGAAAAAGAGATAGAGTCTGAACTTCTGGAGCAAACCATAATTTCCAAATCGTGGCAGCCAGATGAAGAGAGTAGAAAGGGAGATGCCACCCCTTCTGCCCCTGGCACAGAGCAATCTGTTGCAGTTTATCTTGTCAGAACCCAATTAGTTTTTGAAGGTAATGCTTTTGACAGTAAGTCTCAAATTAAATGGCATGTACCTTTTAGTCCCCAAGAAATGAGAGCCATATTAGAGGGATTGGAAGATGGAATCCAATTGGGTTTGCAAACAAACTTAGTGCTGCACAAGAAGCATTTGAGGCTTCTGCTACTGACATTTATTAGCTTCTTATTAAAGTAGTGGAAGGCAACATGTCTGGCCATATAATTAAAGAATGTGGTGTAGACATCAAAAATCTAGATGGTTAGTGGATGGGAGAAATTGAAGGAAAAATTGCCCCAAATATATGGACAAACCAGACATGCTGAATTTATGAATGCTAAGCAAGGGAAAGAGGAAGCAGCAGGGTCTTTTTGAAGGCGGTTAAGTGATATGGCTGAGGAAGCAGGCCCTAAAATAGAGGAAGAGAAGGCAGGAGAAACTGCAAGTCCATCTACACAACTGGTGAAACAAAGGTTTCTCGATGGTTTAATATCCCAGTTGAAAGAAAAGTTGTTTACAGCAAGGCCTGGGGCAGGCAATATGTCTTTTTGAGACCTCCTGCCTATCCTGTTATCCATAGAAAACAGGATTAACCAAAAAAACAGCAAACTAAAGGTTATGTACATGGGGAAGCAGAGAGGAAAAGGAAGAGAAAAGGGCAATTTCAGAAATCATGGCAATCGGGGACCAATTATATGCTACAATTGTAATCGGGAAGGACACATAGCCAAATTTTGACATCTTCCTGACCGTAGACTGGAAAGGAGATTAGAGGCACCTCATGCTGATCCCAGTTCTCTGCCAAAAGCAGTGGATCAGGCAAAGGAAAATGGCATGCCAGTATCAATTATGTTAAATAGGGAAGTAATGGTCCAGAGGCCAGAGTATCCCCTATCCTGGAGAAGAAACAGAATTAACCTGTTTAATAGATACTGGTGCAAGCCAAAGTTTTTTACCTCCAGGATTATTATCTACAAATGTTATCTCTGATGTTGGCATAACCAGGACCTCTACTGATTTGATTGAGTCCAAGCCACTTAAACTAAGGCTAGGACAGCAAACAGAAATTGTCACTAAAGTGTTAGTTTCAGACACAGTTCCTACCAACTTTTTGGGAGCTGACATTTTAAACCAAATTTTAGCAAACATAGACTACACTCCTACAGGAGTCCAAGTGGTCAGTAGTCTGTCAGGAGAATTTTTAAATTCTGCCTGTGGAGTATTTTTAATCCAAGATTCTACTCCACCATTTCCACCAGAATTGAAACTGATTCCCGCTGATTTATGGGCGACCATAAAATATGATGTAGGTCTGCTGGATAGAACCCCAGTCATGATAACAATTAAACCAGGAGCCCATCTCCCACAGATTAAACAATAACCACTGAGTATTGCTCAGACTGAGGGGATAAAGGATTAAATCACTCAATTGAAAGCAGCACGGATTGTTGTAACAAATTAAGTCCCAAGCCAATACACCCCTGTTCCCATATGCAAAGAAGCCACACAAGAAGGGTGGGCAGGTGACATACCACATGGTGCATGATTTGAGAGCCATTAACAATATATTTGAGGCAGATACCCAAATCGTGCCCAACCACCACACTTTCCTAAGTGGAATACCTGCTTTACAGTGATTGATCTTGCAAATGCTTTCTTTTCTGTGCCCCTGCACCCAGATTTCTGGCACCTTTTTTCATTTACCCATGATGCCCAAAAGTTAGCATGGACAAGATTGCCCCAAGGCAGTGTAAGTAGCCCCTCTGGATATAATACTGTGTTAAAGCAAGTATTGGACCAATGGTCCCTCTCACACCCAAACACAGTTTTGCTTCAGTACATAAATGGTTTGCTTATTTGTTCTGATACAAAAGACATTTGTAGCAGAGAAACAAGAAGCCTTCTCATGTTTCTCTATAACAGTAACAACAAAGTTAGCAAAGATAAGCTACAATACTGTACAAATTGATGAGGAAGATGCAACAAATGGTACTGAGGTAGAACCTGAGAGTTTTTCTCATGATTGTATGACTCTGATGGAGGTAAAAAGGGCCTCTGTCACACCAGCAAAAGAGGAGCCTTTATCAAATTGTGACACACACTTATTCGTAGATGGTTCCATATTTTACACTGATGATGGTCAGCCACACACAGGGTTTGCTGTAACCACTACAGACACCCTTTTACATTAGGAAGCATTGATACCCCAGATGTCAGCACAGGAAGCGGAGTTGTGTGCTGTAGTCAAAGCATGTCATCTCCTAGAGAATCAAAGGGGAAACGTTTACACTGACAGCAGATATGCATTTGGAATAGCTCACAATTTTTGGGCCAGTTTAGAAAGCACAGAACTTCCAGACTAGTGCAGGGAAGCCAGTGAGACATGCAAAACTCAGAGTGGCTATTTGAGGCCTTTCAGAAGTTTCCATCTTGAAGGTAAAAGGACATGGAAGGGGAAATTACATGACAGCCCGAGGAAATGCTTTCGCGGACCAAGCGGCAAAGGATGCTGCCCTTATGGCATTTGGAGTCACACCGACTGTAGGGGTTGCCCAGGTAGCGGGGAGCAGTAGGATGTAGATGATGTAGATGAAGAGAAGGATAAGTGGATCAAATGTAATGCTACCTCAAATTAGCAGGGCCTGTGGAGCGCTGACAACAGGTGGTGTCTACCCAGGAGTTTGTACCCAGTTTTAGTACAATTGGCATATGGTGTCAGACATCTTACTAAGGGCGCGATGGTGGCACTTACTGACTGCTATTGGATAGCACCTGGATTTAGTGCATTTGCAGCCAGGTTTTGTGCTTCATGTCTCACTTGTGCTCTGTACAATGCAGGGAGGCCTGTCCATGTTCCCCAAAAGCATTCTCCTAAGCCAGATTTTCCTTTCAAAATAATTCAAATAGACTACATTTAGATGCCCATAATAGGCACCTATGAGTACGCTCTAGTGTGTGTTGATGTGTTTTCAGGTTGGCCTGAGTGCTGGCTGGTAACAAATGCAAAAACAACAGCAAAGAAAATGTTGAATGAAATAGTTTGTAGATATGGAGTTCCTGAAACTATTGAGAGTGACAGAGGAACCCTTTTAACTGGGAAAGTAATGAAAGAGGTAATGGAATCCCTTTACATATAGCAAGCTTTCCACACACCTTATCGTCCACAAAGTAGTGGTAAAGTTGAGACACTTAAAGCGGAGTTCCACCCTAAAGTGGAACTTCCGCTCATCGGAACCCTCCCCCCCTCCGGTGCCACAGTTGGCACCTTTCAGGGGGGTGCAGATACCTGTCTAAGACAGGTATTTGCACCCACTTCCAGGCATAGACTCCCACGGGAGTCTATGCCTCTTCCTGTCCCACCGCTCTGTCTGCTGGGACACACACGGGTCCCAGAGACAGCGCGGAGCATTCTCATTGAGCTGCGCGACTCGCGCATGTGCAGTAGGGAACCGGGAAATGAAGCCGCAATGCTTCGCTTCCTTATTCCCTCTATGAGAATGGCGGCGGCAGCAGCCGAGAGTCGAGCAATTGCTCGGCCTCGGCTGCCGACAACGCTGGACTCCAGGAAAGGAAAGTGTCCATTTATTAAAAGTCAGCAGCTGTAGTATTTGTGCTGCTGGTTTTTAATATATTTTTTTTCCGGTGGACAGATGTGCAAAATTTAAAGCAGATAAAGGAAAAGGATGGGTGGAAACTTTGCCATTAGCCTTATATTCTTTAGGAACTACCCCTAAACAACCACATGGGCTGTCCCCCTATGAGATTTTATTAGGAGGGCCACCCAAAACAGGGCCATATTTTCCCCAACAGTTGCAGGCTTCTCACTCTAGTCTGTTAGAATATGTACAGATTTTGCAAAGAACATTGAATAAAATACATGAAGTTATTTATAAATCTATCCCGACCCAGATTCTGTTTCAGGTATTCACAGAATCCAACCAGATGACTGGGTAGTGGTCAAGTGAAAAGGTCAGAAAGCCACTAGAACCAAAATTTAACGAACCACATTTGGTGCTTTTGACAACTGGTTCCGCTGTCAAGTTGGAAGGAAAGCCCACCTGGATTCACGCCAGTCACTGCAAGAAAATCCTGAAGTGATGACATCCTTTGAAAAAATTATGATGATGTTTCTTTTCTTTTTGTTGTTTGTGAGAACTGAAGCATGGAAAAATAACCCTTTTATCCAAATGTTAAAATTGTATGCAACCAATAACAACACTAGTAACTGCTGGGTGTGTTTTCACTTAAATCACCAAACAGGAACAATACCTATGATAGCAATGCCTCTCAACTTCACTGATATAAACAGGACCAGAATAAATGGATCATACATAGTCTCCACAGATCAGTAACTTTGATGGTTTCAAAACAGATAGGCACTCCACAGATTTCTTTAACCATTACATGCCCATTTAACACTAATGCCGCATACACCTGAAGGGACTTTGTCCGCCGAACCTAGTCCAGCGGACAAACCGCCGGACTTTCCAGCTGGGCTTCTGCGGACTTGAAAGCGAACGGACTTGACCACACACGATAACGCTAAAAGTCCGGCTGTTCACGCGATGACGGAGTAGAAAAAGAAAAATACAAGAAAAATACTTGCCACTGAGCATGCGTCCTTTTTGGTCCGCCGGACCATACTACAGACGGCCGTATTGTCCGCCGGGCTGCCAAGTCCAGCGGATAATTTTAAAACATGTTATTGCTTCCAGTTTTTTAGGAGCAGGTATACCATCCATATGTAGAGGGTTATATTATATATGTGGAAATAAAGCTTACGCCTGGCTTCCTACTAATGTTGCAGGTACATGTTATATTGGGAAGTTAGCACCTGCTTTGGCTGTTCGCAAAGATACAGTGTGACCAGATCAGAGTCCAGAATACCCTTTAGTGTTCAAAAGAGAGCTGTTCACTGAAGGTGACATGGCATGGTCATGGTTCCCTTCCTGGACAGGATGGGGAAGTGAAGCAATAAAAAGAATAAATAATTAGACTAGAATTGTAGATGAGATTATTATCCTTACTACCACTGATATAGTTTTGTTTAAGTGAAGAAATGGCTCAGCTTAAAAAAAGTAGTATTAGAGCACAGATTAACTCTAAATTAGGTCACTACAGCTCAAGGTGGGATGTGTAAGGTATTTCACACTGACTGTTGTATATACATTTCTGATAAAGAGGGCATTATTAAACAGCATCTTGCTAAGATAAGAGAACTACAGAATAAGGCCAGAGATATTGCTAAAGATGGATGGAACCCCTTTAAGGGTTTAGGAGGTTTTGGTGACTTTTTATATGGCATAGCAACATGGTTACAGAAACTAGGTGCTTACATTGTGATGTTCCAATTTCTCATATTTGTTATTTACTTCCTCATCAGGCTATGCCTCTGTGTGACTACCCGCTGTACCAATAAATGGTCCACCAGCCCTGATGAAACCATTATTGTGAGAAAGCTAGGAGAGAGCTGAACAGGACACCATCTCTCTGCGCCAATGTAACAGGAGTTACCAGCAATCGGCTGAATGTAACGCGGAGAAGAATGGTGTCAAATAAACAAAAGGAGAGAAATGAAATGGAGTCACTGTATTGTTCATTTAAGCACAAGAGACTCCATTTTGTTCACACTGTTGAAATGTGCTCTGTAACCTTCACCTAACACATGGACACATCTTCTGCTAGAAGCTCTCTCTCTGTCTCTACTCCCCCCGTCCTCTCAAGGTTTTACTTTTGCAATTGTTCTATTCACTAGCTTTTAATAATATATTTATATTTGTTAGTTTTAATTACATCTCACACCACCCCTTTCTTATCTATGTATAAAATAACATGTAATAATACATTTTGGCACTGAACGGATATTTTAAACACAGTGATTGCTTCCTGTGAATCTGTTCCTGCAGCTGCAGTTTTAACTTCTGTTTTTAGAGTCCCAATCAGAAATAATTCCATAACAGAAGTAATGTTTTTTTTTCTCCATTTAGGGCCCATTCACACCTATGCATCTGTGATTCAGCTGTGTTTTATTTGTGATTGTGCGTGCTAACATGTAAATACAAAGAAACCAAAACAAAACAAAAAAGTTCAGAAATTAAGTTATGTGTAAAATAATGGAATTACACAGGGAAAATTATTGAACACGCTAACTGAAATGTATTTAATGCTTCGTACAAAATTCCTTGTTGGTAATGACAGCTTCAAGACATCTCCTGTATGGAGAAACTAGTCGTATGCATTGCTTAGGTGTGATTTTGACCCATTCTTCCACACAAATAGTCTTTAAATCTTGAAGGTTCTGTGGGCCTCTTCTATGAACTCTGATCTTTAGTTCTTTCCATAGATTTACTATTGGATTCAAGTCAGGGAATTAGCTGGGCCATTCTGGCAGCTTTTATTCCTTTCTTTGAAACCAATTCTGAGTTTCCTTGGCTATGTGTTTGCGATGATTGTCTTGCTGAAAAGTCCACCCTCATTTCATCTTCATCATCCTGGTAGATGGTAGCAGATTTTTATCAAGAATGTCTTGGTACATTTTTCTACTCATCCTTCCTTCAACGTCATGAAGTTTGCTAGTACCGTATGCTAAAAAACAGCCCCACACCATGATGTTTTCACCTCCAAACTTCACTGATGGGATGGTGTTTTTGGGGTGATGTGCAGTGCCATTTGACCTCCAAATATGATGTGTATTATGGCATCCAAAGAGTTAAATTTTGGTCTCATCTGACCAGACTATATTCTCCCAGTATTTCACAGGCTCGTCTAAATGTTGTGCAGCAAACTTTAAATGAGCTTCAACATGCTTTTTCTTCAGCAATGGAGTCTTGCGTGGTAGGCATGTATACAGGTCATAGTGGTTGAATGCATTACTTATTGTTTTCTTTGAAACAATTATATCTGCTAATTCTAGGTCTTTCTGAAGCTTTCCACAAGTGGTCCTTGGCTCTTGGACAATTCTTCTGACAATTCTTTTCACTCCACTGTGAGAAATCTTGTGAAGAGCACCTGGTTCGTGGCCGGTTTATGGTGAAATTATGTTCTTTCCACTTCCGGATTATTGCCCCAACAGTACTCACTGGAACATACAAAAGTTTAAAAATTCTTCTGAATCCAATGCCATCAGTATGTTTTGCAACAATAAGGTTGCGTAGGTCTTGAGAGAGCTCTTTGCTTTTACCCATCATGAGATATTTCTTGTGTGACACCTTGGTAATGAGACCCTTTTATAGGCCATCAGTTAAGACCGAACCATCTGATATTATTTTGCACTGACAAGGGGCAGGATTGCTTTCTAATTACCAATCGATTTTAGATGGTGTCTTGGCTTTCCATGCCTTTTTGCACCTCCCTTTTTTAAAATTAGATGTTTCCACCATGCCAAGTGTGGTTGGTGGTTGCTACATCCCTGAATATGAGAAAACATGGAATCCCTCCTAGGATGGGATTTTGAACAGCAACACCACCACCAAGATTTGATAAAACCAATTATTTATTGAAACATATTAAAATGTGATCAGTCACAAACGTGGTGATCTAAAAACACATGATACAAGAATATATTGCATAATCATTGCAGACATGGCAAATTGCATAGATACACATGTTATCCAAATTCTCTCCAGTATTTGAAACGTGTCCTCAGTACCCAACGCGTTTCAGGTCCAAGCCCTTCAACAGGGTCTTTATACAGGAAAATATATGTTCAACAACTTATCACATAAAGTGAATGGCACAATGCACAGACATGCAATTACTCAGACAGAGATTGATGGTCTTTAAATGTGATTGTCCATAGATAGGTGACGTAAATCTTCCACCAGGATTCAGAGTGCATATATATAGGCTAGCTGATGCAAGAACATTATCTACCGCAGATTTGTTACATGTTCTGATGTTGCTGTCACTCTGTAAGTAGACTACAATAAATTTTAAGTGTTATACCCTTACAGGCTTCACTATTGTTGCTCCTTTTTTTCTGTTCTGGTGATGATTGCTTAAATCCATTCCCTGATGTGAGTTCTGATGTTCTACCTGAGACTGATGTACCTTGGCAACCCTGTGATCCATCTATCAAGTCTGGAGGGGGCTATCCAAGTGTGTCATCTGCCATCTTTGATTGCATGATTATACACCTGTTTTTCTTTTCATTCTGGTAAGCAGATTGAGAGCACAAGGGTGTAGTGTGCTTCATATATGCACTCTGAATCTTGGTGGAAGATTTACGTCACCTATCTATGGACAATCACATTTAAAGCTCTTTTATTCACATTTATTTTGTATGGACAATCATTGCTTTTATTCACATGTGTTTTTTTATGGACAATCACATTTAAAACTGCTGTGTAGCGCTGCACTACTGGACTTTATATTTTTGTTTGATAAATCACCAAACTGTGCTGGCCGCTGTGTGTGTTTTTTTGGGTTAGCGCAGATATTTGTTCACCTTGTTAGAGATTGATAGTCACTGCCATAGGTGGTGCGATTGAAGGTTCGGCGCGGCCACCGAGCCAGACAAGATACCCCACGGAGGTCCCAAAGGATAAAGGTCGCAAACACAGATATATATAAGATAGCAGGAGCCTAGTGGGGAGCAGTGATGTAAGTAACTGAGTTAAAATAAACTGAGTTACCTAACGCAGTTACTTTAGAGGGTAACTAGTAATCTAACTGATTACTTTTCCCCTCATGGTAACTCAGTTCCCATTACTTTGGCTGAGTTACCCCAATTACATCTACCGCCACTAGATGGCAGTAGTGTAATTCCGGTGTCCTGACGAAAAAGTTCCCCCGCCGGATAAGGACCCCCTGTACTGCGCAGGCGCAGGGCTTGCGCAGTACGAAGGACTATGGAGCTTCCGAAAATTGCTGAACCTAAACAGCTCTGAGTGAACTCCTCACCGCGCAGGCGCAGTTAACATGTAATTGTACGAGGCGATGCCGCACGCTCCCGATGCTCGTGCTACTCTGCAAGGGGCGTCTATTGTGTAACTAAGGGGCGGGTCTAGTACTACTGTAACCAAGGGGCGCATTTATTATTATTGTTATATATCGAGCTCTGCCCATTAATTTAACATTCGCCCTCTTCTGTAGCCATCCGCCCCTTACACAATATAATAATAATAGACCCGCCACTTGCTTACACGCTATAACAGATCTGCCCATTGGTTAGAGTAATAATAGAGCAGCCCCTTTGGTTACACGATATATAACAATAATAATAAATGCGCCCCTTGGTTACAGTAATACTAGACCCGCCCCTTAGTTACACGTATAGAATATTTAAAATAAAAGTCAGTTACTTTGCTGCGTAACTAATTACTTTTCCAATGTAGTAACTGAGTTACTAACGCAATTACTTTTTGGGAGAAGTAATTTGTAACTTAACTAATTACTTTTTTAAAGTAAGATGACCAACACTGGTGGGGAGAGAGGGGTGGTACGGTAGAGCCACATGAACTTTAATGGAATCCCAGTCTTAGTTCGTAGGGCTCAATATTGAGTTGGCCCACCCTTTGTAGCTATAACAGCTTCTACTCTTTTTGGAAGGCTTTCCACAAGGTTTAAGAGTATGTCTATAGGTATGTTTGACCATTCTTAAAGATGCGCATTTGCGAGGCCAGGCACTGATGTGGACGAGAAGGCCTGGCTTGCAGTCTCCTCTGTAATTCATCCCAAAAGTGTTCTATCCGGTTGAGGTAAGGACTCTGTGCAAGCCAGTCAAGTTCCTCCAACCCAAACTCGCTCATCCATGTCTTTATGGACCTTGCTTTGTGCATTGGTCCAAATCATTTGGTGGAGGGGGGATTGTGGTGTGGGGTTGTTTTTCAGGGGTTAGGCTTGGCCCCTTAGTTCCAGTGAAGGGAACTCTTAAGTCATCAGCATACCAAGCCATTTTGGACACTTTCATGGTCCCAGCTTTGTGGAAACAGTTTGGGGATGGCCCTTTGCCGTTCCAACAATATGCATACCGGTGCACAAACAAGGTCCATAGAGACATTGATGAGCAAGTTTGGGATGGAGGAACTTGACTGGCCTTCACAGAGTGCAGGCCAGTCAAGTTCCTGGTTAAACCCTACTTTGACCAAGCTGCAGTGGCTGCATATGAATCAATAAACCATAATGAATGGGTTTCTTCTCTGCACATCAATAGTTTTCCATACAGGACGCATGTATTGTATGTCACTATCCCACTTAAGGACCAAGCCTGTTTTTCAGACTCAGTGTTTACAGTTAAAAAATATTTATTTTTGCTAGAAATTACTTAGAACCCCCAAACATTATACATTTTTTTTCTAACACCCTAGAGAATAAAATGGTGGTCATTGCAATACTTTTTGTCACACCGTATATGAAAGATAATGTTATGCTGAGTAAATCAATACCCAAGATGTCACGCTTCAAAATTGCACCCGCTCGTGGAATGACGTCAAACTTTTACCCTTAAAAATCTCCATAGGCGAAGTTTAAAAAATTCTTCAGGTTGCATGTTTTGAGTTACAGAGGAGATCTAGGGCTAGAATGATTGCTCTTGCTCTAATGGTCACGGTGATACCTCACATGTGTGGTTTGAGCACCATTTTCATATGCAGGCGCTGCTCACGTATGCGTTTGCTTCTGCGCCTGAGCTCATCGGGACGGGGCACTTCAAAATAAATGTTTTTTCTTATTTATTTTACTTTATTTTATTGATTTTAAAACAGTTTTTTTTTTTTTTTTATTATAGAAAAAAGCATGACAGGTCCTCTTAAATATGAGATTTGGGGTCAAAAAGACCTCAGCTCTCATATTTGGACTTAAATGCCATAAAAAAAAAACAATTTGTCATTTGAAAAAATTACAAAAAAGAAAAAAAAAGAGGTATGGGCGGAAGTGACATTTTGAAGCCGCTTCGGCCCTGCTATGGTATGGAGACTGGTGGGGGCCCTCTCTCGTATCCATACCCAGCTAGGAAGAGGACCTGATCACCTACGCCGATACCAACGGCTCCGGTAAGTGGCGGAGGGCGCATGCTTGGTGAGTCCATCACCTTTACCCAAGGCTTCTTTAGCAAGGCAGTGGTCATCTTGGAGGTGTGTTTAGGGTCGTTATCCTGTTGGAATAAAAATGTTTTTTTTAACGTATCTGTTTGCGAAAGCAGTAATTATGCACTTTTAGAATGAATCAAAATGCTGGCTCAAATAAAGTTTAATGACACATAATGAATACTAGAGAGGATTAGTTATTTTCAATTTTTTGGGGTTCATGGCTAAACCTGTCTGATCTCCTGCAAGATATCAAAATCGAAATCACTGAGAGTCACTATAAAAGCACTGACTTTCAATATAGTAAATTTGATAGACCTTTACCATGCCACATCCAATAATATATACATAGAAAACCATAGAGATCCTATAGGTTAAAAAGGTGGACTTTATCGGCACAACATGAGGCAAATTCTCTCCAATATTTGAAATATCCACATTAAAATGTAAATAGCAACACCCTTTATACATATCCCAGCCGTACTGTGTGATATGTGTGTCTCCTGGTATCCAGTTATGGTCTGCTCCATAACTGGATACCAGGAGACACACATACCACACAGTACGGCTTGAACCTTGGAGGTACCAGCCTGTCTTTTCTGAGCTTTAAGCCTGTTTTTTCTACTCCTTTTTTGGACAGCCCTGTTACCTTGATATACACATCCTGATCTATACCATCAGCATTTGTGCCTTCTCAGCTGTGTGTTGGTCATTTTTCCCTGGAATTATCCATATATCCCTTTGCTTACCAGCAAATTACAAATGTTAAATCTCTGCGGTTGATTATATGACTCTACATCCTGGACTGGTTGGTTACCTATTTACCTTCCTCAAGTCCGGTGACATACCTTCTTAAATAAAATATCCTACTTATCTATGTGCTCCTGAAGAAGCGCATTCCTACGCGCAACATGTAGAACAAATATATTGTATTTGGATTCATATTCTAAATCAAACTATGTCATGCTTACATCCTCATTTGGTTACCATCATTGGGACTTCAACCATTGTTCCATTGGATGTATCAACTGTATATTTTGGAAGTATTGTCAGAATTTATTTATGGGTCATATAATAACAGTTTCATAAACTTTATATATATTTATGTTTAAATAATCCTTTTTTAATGTTTTTCTATAAATAAAAAAACCTTAATTATTTTTCTGATCTGACCACTCTCCAGTGGTGATACGGATCCTAGTAGCTCCATCGGCTATGCTACCTAAAGCCCCCTGGAAATGTAATGCCTTTTGGCTTAAAATGTTCCACTCGCATGAGGGGAAAGTGGGGAGCATGCACGAGTTCTTTGACACCCAGGGTCCTACTGATTCAATTGCAATGCAATGGGATGCCTTAAAGGAATACTTGAGGGGAATACTGGTGGCTGAAATAAATAAAGTTAAACATGCCTCTTCTAAAGTGGAGATGGAATCCAGGGTTCAGGAAATGGAGCAAATGTTTATTACAGACCCTTCAGATTCGACCAGGGAGGCTTGGCAGGTGGCTCTTTCTGCCTATCAGCATTTTCTCTCCTCCTCGGCCTAAAAGAAGAGTTTATTTGCAAAGCAGGCATTCTTTGAGGAGGGTGAGAAAACCGCCAGATTATTGGCATGAATTGCAAACTCCCATCAAAGGTAGCCATAGGAGCTATTAGGGCCAGGGTGGGTAACATAGTACGCCAGCCAGAGCTGATCTTGCAGGAACTTGCTAGTTTTTACAAGAACTTATACAGCCCTGGCACAGCATACACCCCAGAGGACCTAGATCAGTACTTGAGACAGGTTGATTTCTCTGAATTGAATGAAGGTCAGCAAGCGGAGCTGGAGGCCCCACTTACAGTAGAGGAGCTACAGGTCTCAATCAGCTCCTTCCCTAATTGTAAAGCCCCAGGGGAAGATGGGATCCCCATGGAGGTGGACCCAGTGGATCCAGGGGCATATCACCCAATCTCGTTGCTACAGAGCGACGTCAAGATATTAGCTAAGGTATTGGCGATCAGGCTGAATGGAGTGATCGCATCTATTGTGCATGATGACCAAGCAGGTTTCATGCCCAATAAATCCACTGCTGTCAATCTGAGAAGGTTGTTCCTAAATATTCAGTCAAAGGCAGATAACATGGGCAGTAGGGCACTACTATTGTTAGACGCCACAAAAGCGTTTGACAGTATGGACTGGGAATATCTATTATCGATATTGTTTAAATTTGGGTTTGGTCCGAATTACATTTCCTGGGTTAAACTCCTCTACAGTCAGCCACAGGCTGCTGTTAGGGCATCTGGCTCCCTGTCTCAGGGCTTTGCATTGAGGAGGGGTACTAGGCAAGGCTGCCCGTTGCCCCCCTTCTCTTTGAGCTAGCTATCGAGCCATTGGCAATTGAGATTAGGGCCATCAGCGCATCACTGGTTTCTGCTACGGTAACATGCAGGAAAAAGTCATGTTATATGCTGATGACACGACGATAACTCCTCAAAGGACTTCTACTATATGCCACTTAGTAATGCGTTCGCAACATAGGGCCGATCCTCAGAATGGCACCTGTCCCTGACTCCAGTGTTTAGCCTTCTTGGGGAGGATGCTTCGTGTAAAGGATTTATTTCCCAATGCTATGCCATCCTGTTACAGTCTGTGATGAGGCAGCATCCCCTTAGGGTGAGGGAGAAAATGGGAGGCAGATGTTGGACAGTTGGATGGGGAACAATGGGAGGAGATCTTTCAGGCGGTGGGCATGTGCTCTTTAAATGTGTCCCAACGAAGGCGCATGCGCGGCTTCTAACATGGAGGACGTCTGCTGAGTGAGCTCCGGGCTCCGTCAAGCCTCCGAGACCTCTGAACAACTACATAGGCTACATACAGCACTGGTGGTTAGCCTAATTGATCGCAGCATCTTGTGGGCACCCCATGGGAAAAATTGGCCAGCAGCAGAAGCCCTTCAACCCGTCGGGACGCACATGGAGCGGTACATTACTAGGCCGCAATCCGCAATTCGATTTCGCCACACTGGACCCGCTCCTGGGGACATAATCATCTGCCAGTTATCACCCAGAGCCCGGCTTCCTTCCCCCTCTCCTCCACAACAGACTCTTACACCAGCCATCCTGGATGCAAAGCTCAATGCTAAGCTGCAGCTTCTTCTCCAGCAGATTGCCCATACTGTTTCAACAGAGGTGAGCAAGTTGTCAGCAGAATTTAGAGGGGAAATAAATCAAATTGGGGAATGTACTGATGCCCTTTGACAAAATGGTTAACTACGTGCAGGCTATTGAGGAGGAAAACCACAACCTGAGACATTCAGTGTCCCAGTTACAATTGCAGCAAGAGGACATAGAAAATAGGGAGACAAGGCAGAACTTGCGTTTCAGAGGTATCCCTGAAACAGTGGAAGACTCCATATTGCGCCCTTTCCTCCTGGGCCTTTTTAACACCATGGCCCCCACGGTAGTGGATGTGGATTGGTGCCTTGACAAGGCCCAGCGCTCTCTGGGCCCAAAACCTCAAGCTGGAGCTAGGCCCAGAGATTTTATTGTGAGGTTCCACTATTATGAGAGCAAAGAGGCACTAACCCTAGCCACACAAAATACATCTCAGCTTGTGTATAAAGGGACAAAATTACATATCTTTAGTGACCTCTCTCCTATCACCCTTGCCAAACAGAGGAATCTACACCAAATCACATCTCATCTGCAATGTCATCAAGTCCCTTATTATTGGGGCTTTCCTTTTGCCTCATTGTATCCAAGGATGGTGTCCAACACAGTCTCCGTGACCTCCAAGAAGGAGAAGCTTTCATAAAAAGCCTGGGTCTCCCTCCTATACCAGAAGACCTACTACCTCCTCAGGTCCAGTCTCGTTCATTTCCCAACACTCCTAGACATGCCTGGACCCCGGTGAGGAGTTGATCAAAGAAACAAATATCCACACCTCAACGTCCTTGATTCTTCAAGCAACCTCCTTGATGCCCTTACAGGGAACCTTCGGGCTCAAAATTGTTCACAGTTCAGTGCTCTGGACTAAAGGTTTATAAGTTACCCCACGTTTTACCCGAGGTAATGTTTTCCCAACCCATGGGGTTTTATTGTTATGGTCATTACTACACCATCGTATTGACAGTTGTTCCTGTTTTATTTCTTTTTACTCTCTGCTGACTTTACTTTTGATCTATCAGGATCCTTCCCATCTGACAAATACAGCTACTGCCATGTTCATAAGGAGAGTAGACAGACCCCCTCCCTCTCTCTTTGGATACCCCTGATGGAGGCCCTCATGTGTCCCTACCTGGCCTCTGATGTCTTTCAGGGCCCCCTGAGATATGGCTATAACTCAGGCACTCAATCAAAGGTTTTTTTTTTTCTGTTGTTGTCATTTATTTATGACTTTGCATTTGTTTTTTTTGTGCTCAGATACCAGCTCTATAGGTCGTAAATTTATTTTTATTTATTTTTTATTTTTATTTATGCGGTTTTTCTCTCCATATCGTATATTTGTTATTGTACAGGTACTGAAGGGCTAATTTTGTACATCTGTGAACCTACCCAAACTTATTCCCTTTCCTTTGCCCTCTATGTTTTGTTCCCTCCTATGTTTTTTATTATCAAACGAGCTTGCATGCAAATGTCACACATATGGCTTTAAGGATCATATCGTATAATGTAAAGGGTCTGGCCTCCATTCGGAAACGTTGGATAGCTCTGAAGGAGTTCAGATCCTCAGGAGCAGTTGTCATAATGATCCAAGAGACACATTTCCGTGCAGGCGGCTCACTGAGGTTTGCACAGGGTAAATTTGAGGAATTCTTCTCCAACGTAAAGCTCCCGCAATTGTCCTCATCTGATCTAGCTAGCTTAAACTCAGCCATAACTGTGGAGGAACGTCTAACTATTATTAAAGATCTCCCGCTACACAAATCTCCTGGTCCAGACGGATTACCCTATTTCTACTATAAAACCTTCATTGACATACTATCCCCTCACATGTTGACTCTTTATGAATCTCTATTCAAAGAACAACCCCCACATCCCCAATTCTCCCATTCCTACATTTCTGTTATCCCAAAACCTGGTAAGGACCCCTCCATTCCAGACAATTATAGGCCCATAGCCCTTTTAAATTCAGAATACAAAATATTTACAAAAATTCTTGCATCCAGATTGTCCACACTTATCCCAAAATTGATCAACAGAAATCAGGTAGGCTTTGTCCCTGGCAGACACGCTGGAGATAACACCCGCCGAACTATAGACCTGATTGATCTTCTTGATAGATCCTCGCGCCAGGCTCTTGTCTTAAGTCTGGACGCACAAAAAGCATTTGACAGGCTGAGTTGGCCTTATATGTTCTCTACCCTGCGTGCCTATGGCTTTGGAGGACCTTTCCTAAAAGCTTTAGAGGCTTTATACTCTAGGGTCACAGCCCAGGTACAGATGTCCTCTTTCCTGTCGCCAGGCTTCCCCATGACAAATGGAACTCGGCAGGGCTGCCCTATATCACCACTACTTTTTATTTTGTGTTTGGAACCCCTGTCCGTGTCCATCCGTATACACCCGGACATTCGTGGGGTGGTGATGCGACAGGGGGAGTATAAACGATCACTCTTCGCAGATGATATATTGCTGACTATCACCATCCTGCTGTTATCCCTCCCCTCACTGCACAACTTACTCTCCGCCTTTGGTGCCATTTCGGGCTATAAGGTTAACACCTCCAAAACTGAAGCTCTTCCGATACATATGCCACCCTCCTTGTTATCTCAGCTCAAGGATGCTTATACCTATGAGTGGTGCACCACTTCCCTCACTTCCCACTTGTCCTTCTTACTCCCTCCTACTCTTCCCTTTATACTGTAAATTATCTCCCTTTATTCCTGGACATTAACAAATCCCTACAAAGTTGGACAAAACTTCCCCTGTCCCTCCTAGGCAGGATTAACGTTCTAAAAATGTCTATCTTACCTAGGCTATTGTATCATTTTGAAACATTACCTGTTGCCATTCCCACTCCCCAACTTAAAACAATCCAGAGGAATTTTCTAAAATTCATTTGGAATGACAGGGCCCATAGCATAGCAAGTCCAGTGTTTTTTGCCAAAAGATCTAGGGGGGGGATTGGGAGCACTGGATATTGTTAAATATCACTACGCCTCATATCTGAGGGTCATTGTGTCCTGGTCCTCCTTACAGGCACCTAATCATTGGTCCCTCATCGAGAAAGGTGTGTTATATCCGGTTCATCCATGCTTCTTAGTATGGACTCCATCTCCTCCCATAGATCCCATTTACAAACGTCAATGTACTGCTCCAATAAACTTGCCCTTAGCTATATGGTGTAAGTGCCTTAAAACCTTCCCTCTTATCTCACCATGTCCACCCCTTATGAATTTCCTCTTCAACCCATCGATCCCGGACAGCCTGTCCATAGGTAGGGTCTTCCCATGGATAAATGCTTCCCTGTTTCAACTCAGGAATTTAGTTCACCCAATCTCTCGCAGATTACATACTTTTGACACTCTACGTGAGAAATTTTAAATCCCTGCCCACCTTTTTCACTTCTATTTACAGGTCAGACATTTCTTTCATTCCCATTCCCCACTCCTGACACTAGATAAACCCACCCCCTTTAATTACTTGTGCGCTCAGGGACCCCAACAACTGCATCTAATGTCATCTATTCATCATATCCTCCATGAGACAACCCCTCTCACTGAAACTACCCATCTATATATGAGGAGATGGACTCAGTTGATAGGCAGACCCATTACCTTACAGTTGTGGGATAGGATGTGGTCTTCCATTTTTAAGTCCTCTAAATGTGTACTCCAAAGAGAAACATCCATTAAGATCCTCATGCTTTGGTATAAAACTCCGGAAGTTATTCACAAATATGATCCCTCAATCCCGGCACATTGTTGGCATTGTGGGACTGGTACTGGCTCTTTATTTCACATTTTCTGGCAATGTTCTATGATTCAGCCCTTTTGGCATGAAGTGATGCATTTAATTAAAAAAGAGTGGTGGACATGTCCCTTCCGTTTGATCCCCTACAATACCCTTTAGGCCTCCCTTTTTCTGGTATTACCAAAAAGGACAATAGGCTGATTTCATACAACATTCTAGTTGTCAAAAGGCTCATTCCATTATGTTTGCTGTCAAACATGGTCTAGATTCTTACAACTGATTGCCGAGATTCGGAGGATGGAACACTTGACGGCCTCTGTGCATGATAGCATTCTTCAATTTAATAAAATCTGGGATCCCTGGGATCAATCGGAATATGGAACACCCCTGCCAACCAGTACATCGTAAACTGCTTCCCTATGGTCTGTATTCTATATACAGGTCGGTACCTCCTCTTCTTATTTATCATAAATTTGCTTTTGTTTTTTTATTTGACCTCTGTTTTGTTAACTGTTATTATCTACGAGTTGCTCTTTTTTTCTGATATGACATACAGAACACCCCTGTGCTCTGTATACATGGATACTTTTATTTGTACCTTTGTATCTTATGTTATAAGCTATACATATGTACACTCTAACAATGTTCTTTTCTTATGGAAAAAAATCCAATAAAAATTACAATTATTAAAAAAATGTGTCCTAACGACTTACCCAGCTATACATACTGTTAAGAATGTACTACACCCCTCACAGACTCCATCTGATGAACTTGCAACCTGACTCCACATGTACAAGATGTAAACGAGATCATGGGGACCTCATACACCTGCTGTGGCGGTGTCCCAAACTACATACATACTGGGCAGGAGTAGTGAATACTGTCAATTCAGCATTTAAAGTTTCTCTTCCACAGGACCCGAGAGTGTGTCTCCTGGGTGCTTTGGAGGAATACGAATGGGAGGGGCACAGCAGAGAGGCTATACACTGAGTTTTATTTCAAGCAAGAAACTTAATTATGACACACTGCAAGTCTGAGACGCCCCCAACCATAAAAGAATGGATTGACAATATTAGCTAAGTATTGAGAATGGAAAAGCTGATATACCAGCACAAGGGAAGACACAAAAATTTGAGAAACTATGAGCACCGTGGCTGGACCCCCCCCCCCCCCCCCCCCCCGGTGGAACTAGTGGCTGACAGATTGTTAGGAATAGATGCAGGGTGAACAATGGGCTAAGAGAAACAATAAAGGGGATAATGTGAAAATGAAGTTGAACTTATGTTGTTGGTTAACATTAGGATTATGATGTATGGTGTTGAACCATATTGCAATGAAGACAATGTTTGTAATACACTTCTGCAAATTTAATAACATTTTGTTGGATTAAAAAAAAAAAAGTTGTCTCATGTTGTGCCGATAAAGTCCACCTGTCTAACCTTTAGGGTCTCTATGGTTTTCTATGTATGTGACTTTCCATATACAGTAACTTGAAGCATCGTAGTATCAGTATCGTAGTGCATTCAAGAGTCACTGAACACACATCAATGCTCTTGGATAATCCTCTTTCCTTTTCAATTTCACTAATGTGCATTCAGCAGCACCCTTGTACATTGCAAAAGTACTGCTAGGAACCTTCAATTTACTAGGCATCCATGAACATGTTCATTTTACAGACAATTATTTATAATAGCAACCACTAGAAAACACCTCGAAAACAAAAAAGCTCTGCATCTCTATTCATTTTCCCTGAAAAATTAATACTTTGGGGTTGATTTACTAAAGGCAAGTGGACAGTTGGTTTTGCACAAAAACAAAGTATCAGCCGATGGCTCTCAAAAGGAAGCACATTTTATAAATGTATCCTCAGCATGAGCAATATGCTTGAGAAGACCAATATACAGATTGTGGGTGGGAAAGGGTTGACTCATAATTATTTTTTTACTTTTTTTCCTAAGGTGCCCATAAAAGTATATTTTTACATAACTGGCCTGTATGGGCCACTTGCTACTTTCAGGGGAATGTAGAGAAGGTGCAAGCTTCTGTTTTGAATGGCCATGTTTCAATTACGCAAGGGCCACATCTTAAATTGTCTGTGACTGTCATACAATTTGTTATTTCTCTCACAATATGGCCAGTTAGCATTACCCAGGGCGCCCTTATTTGTCAGATTTGGCTTTCACTATGAATGATGACACCAACAGGAAAAAATAATTTTATAGTTCAATTTACATTTACACAGACAGCCTTACAGTGTTATATGGGTAAGGCATTAGCAAGAAGAAAAATGCATATGACATCTGTAATTGCCACTGGCTAGGACACCTCTGTCTAAAGGTGTAATAGTAAAACTTAACGTGATTGTAAAGGCAGAAGTTTTTTTTTATCTTAATGCATTCTATGCATTAAGATAAAAAGCCTTTTGTGTACAGCAGCCCCTCTCAGCCCCTCTAATACTTACCTGAGCCCCATCTAGATCCAGCGATGTTGTAGGAGTGTCTCGACTGCCCGGGACTCCCCTCATTATTGGCTGAGACAGCTGTGCAGCGCCATTGGCTCCCATTGCTATCAATCAAAGTCAGTCAACCAATGAGGAGAGAATGGACACAGGGAGCTGTGCCTCGCCTTGGGTGCCCCCATAGCAAGCTTCTTGCTGTGGGGGCAATCGACAGGAGGGAGGGGCCAGGAGCACCAAAGAGGGACCTGAAATGAGGAGGATCCAGGCTGCACAGAACAGGTAAATTAAACATATTTGTTGTTTTTAACTAAAAATAAAGAAGACTTTAGTATCACTTTAAGACTGATTACTCTGAATGTGAGACTAGATCTTTCTTCATGACTTAACCAACGTTTGTTAATCCCAGGGCAGCAGTAATGCTTATGAACTGACATCACTGCTGATTCATTACAGTGCCAAGAGTAGAATGTGTATAGGCCTCAGTGAACTTTATTGTAATAACACTGAGCTGACTTTTCAGGAAACACAGACTTAAGCCAACACACAGATACTGTCAGGCTCACCACCTTTATGGACCCATTAGCAAGAAGAAAAATACATATGACACCTGTAATTGCCACTGGCCAGGACCCCTCCGTCTAAAGGTGTAACAGTAAAACTTAACGTGATTGTAAAGGCAGAAGTTTTTTTTATCTTAATGCATTCTATGCATTAAGATAAAAAGCCAAGTGCGCATGCGCGGGATCTCGGAGGTGGACGCGTTCTAGCCGAGCTCCGCATGCTCCGGTCCTAACAGCTTACATCTAGCCAGACAGCAGACCTACAGACGACCGCACACAACGACCTGTCTTCCCGGAGGGGAATGAACAGAAGGGCGCAAGGACAACCGAAAAAAGGGGCAGAAGAAACAGCCAAAAACAAACGGAGGTCCGGGACCCTCCGCAGATACTAGGCCACATTCCAAGATGGCGCCGGGACGGCCCGACACACAAGGCAGCACGGCTTCCAAAAATGACCAGACGCCGCACCAATCACACAAAACGGGACTCCCCACACAGTCAAGGGACCCATTTTCGTCCCAATCTACAGCCGACCTTGAGACCGATCGGAGGGGTGAGTCACATTTACAGCCCTTATCTCCGGGCAGCTATATGGCATCACAGGAACTAGTAGATTCCCCTAGATCCTCTATGGACGGGAATATGGCTGAAATAGCAGAGGCCCTGTTTAGCCAGACAAGCCAGAATGCAGCTGCACCTCCACAAGTCCAGCAAACACACTACTCCCCAGATGCACTACTACTAGCACGCTTCTCCACAATGCTTCAACAAGAGCTTGCTAAGGCCTGCACCCTTATAACAACAGATTTAAAGAGGGACATACATAGCTTTGGTGAACGTTTTGACCAGGTAGAAACCAAGCTGGATAATACTGTTAAAAAGGTCAACCAGAATGCTACCATGATCACAGACCTCCAGGACAGGTTGGAACAGGCCTATACAAAAATAGAAGATTTGGAAAATCGCTCTCGCCGTTATAATATACGGATACGGGGACTGCCAGAAACTCTTACTGACCTTGAAGAGGTCATGCGAGAACTAATGACAGAGCTGATTCCAGACATACCACCCCATCACTTGGAAATAGACCGTATTCATAGAGCCTTAACAGCCCCAAGATCTGATGGCCTGCCACGTGATATAATAGCTAAGCCACATTACTATGGTGTAAAGGAAAAGATGATGTCTGCTGCACGCAATAGAAAAGACCTGACCATACAGGGTGCAGGTATACAAATATTTACAGATCTGGCACCATCGACCATACAGAAACGCAGAACATTGAGACCCCTTCTACAACAATTGGCGAATAAACAAATAAAATATAGATGGGCATTCCCCTTTAAGTTATCTTTTACCTTCAAAGGACGGTCCTACTCTTTTTCAACTTTTCAAGCAGGCGAAGACCTCCTGAGTGAACTAGGAATACTTACCCACGACTCTCCAGCTACATCGCCTCGACGTGCAGACCAACGACCTCTTTCGCCCCTGTGGCAAGAACCCAAGCAATCGCAATCCAGAAAATCGCACCGTAACACCTGAAAACACCCCTAACAACCATGGACCCTTCAAAGGTCAGGCATAAGCCCTGATGAAGAACAGAAACCTTAACTGATTCCAGGAAAGACCCCCCTGGGGACCATGTAGGTCACTTCCCAGGGGAATGAGCCTACGATACTGGCTACATAACCCATACAAATACAAGCCAAGAAATGCCCCTATTTTTCATTATTGATTTTTGACTTTTGATTTTTGATTTTGGACTTTTGATTTTTGACTTTTGATTTTTGCTCTTTTTTTGATTCCCTTTTGACACTAGACGATTGCGTCTCGATCGCCCACAGTGCCACATAAGAACAGTCCCAAAAAATTGCTATTTTACTTTCCTTTATCTAATTTTCTTTTGATTTTTGATAACAAATTTTGGAACTTTTCTGAAACGTGAATAACAAATTTTGATTTAGCACTGAAACTTATCCTGAGAGTGGTGTCCCCGGGGCAGGAGTAACCGATGGGGACCCTGCCTGCCCCGGGGCCACGACAAAGGAGAGGCCTGACCAAATGCAAAGTCCTTCATATACTATCTCGTTCTAAAAGAGGCTTTAATAATAATTGATAATATGTATTTAACATGTTAGTCTGATTATAAGCCTAGTTACATGGGCCGGAGCGGTAATACATGTCGCACGCTTGCAAGAATATCTATCCTCCAAGGAGGATGATACGCTTGCACCAATTACCCCGGATATTAAGTCCGGAGGGGGATTACCCCCAGTTATTTAATATTTTAAGCAAACCCACTAGGTTTGAATTGTACAGCCTAAGGCTGTTGAGTTATTTATGTTATTTACTATACTTTCTTATTCTCCCTTTTTCTATCCTTCTATCCCCCCCCCCCCCCCGACGAGCTCGGGCCCGAAATCCTACCCATAGATTGAAGCACAAACAAGAAGACGAATGGCCAACCATAACCTTCTTTACACCGCCGGTTAATCTACCAATACAAGGTAAGAGTGCTCTGCCCTACCACGATGGCTAATAGATACTCCACAGAATATTCGGTTATAACACACAACGTCCATGGGTTTAATTCACCCACTAAAAGGATGAAGGCATACCAGTTCTACCATAGGCAAAAAGCAGATGTCCTGCTATTACAGTAAACCCATTTTACTAAGGCCTCGGCCCCTAGATACCTAAATGTAAGATACCCACAAACATTTCTAGCCTGTGGCCCTCAGAAGAAGGGAGGAGTGGCGGTCTGCTTTTCAAAGGGGACCCCCTTTACCCCCATCTCGATAATCAAAGACAAAACAGGGAGCTACCTAATGGCCGTAGGCCACCTACATGATAGACTGGTCTCATTCATATCATACTATGCCCCAAACACAGGACAAGTAGCATTTTTTAGGCGGATGTTTAACATACTGATGCCCAAGGCCCAAGGACAAGTAATACTAGGAGGAGACAGCAACATATCCTTGGACAGGACCATGGATAAATCAGACACTACTAGACCGATCTTACGACGCCCCCCTAACGACAGTTGCAAGATTGCCCGTCTCATTCATCATCATGACCTTATTGATACCTGGAGGGAACATAACCCCACTGTAAGAGACTTTACTTTTTACTCACAGGCACATCATACCTACTCCAGAATTGATCACATACTAGTACACACCTCCTTACTCCCATTCATCACATCAGTTAAAATACTTAATACGCCCTGGTCAGATCACTCCACGATAAAACTTGTGACTAAAGGATTGTGGACAAAGGCGACCCCCTCGCCTTGGCGACTCAATGCTAATTTACTCACAGACCCCATCATATACACTGAAATAGAAAAAGAAATACAGGAATATTTCAGAAACAATAAACCCCAAGACACCTCCCCAGTTAATAACTGGGCGGCCCATAAGGCAAGCATACGGGGAAAACTTATACAAATCACGGCCAGAATAAAAAAGAATAGGGACCTTACAATAAAAAATTTAGAAGGGAATCTGGAGGTTCTCTTGGCGGAGCAACACAGAAACCCCCGGACCGATATTAGCAAAAAGATAGAAGAAGCCAGATTATCATTGAACCTCAGTTTAACAACGCAGGCAGAAAAGCGTATTAGCTGGTCAAAACATAAATACTATACCATGGGAGATAAACCCACCACTTTACTGGCCAGAAAGCTGGTACCCAGACCGTACACGGCAACCTTACCCAAACTGAAGACGTCGTCGGGACATTTTACACAAAACCCAGAACTGATAATAAAAGAATTTCATAAATTCTACACCAAACTTTATAGTGCACAAAAGCCACCCGAGCAAACTATAGTCGATAGATTTTTCCAAGATATACAGTTGCCCCAACTGACCCAAGACCATGCTGCTCTCATGAATGAAGCAATCACAGAATCGGAAATACAGATGGCTATAAAGGCAACCCATTCCTCCAAAGCACCTGGCCCAGATGGATACCCAGGGATATACTATAAAAAATATCAACACTTACTTACCCCCCCTCTTTGTGCGTATTTTAATGATCTGAGACGAGGCACGAAGTTACCAGATCAGGAAAATACGGCATACATAAACGTTATACCGAAACCAAGCAAAGACCATACCGCCCAATCTCACTGATTAACACTGATCTAAAACTATTGACTAAGATTTTAGCTACAAGATTAAATACCTTCCTCCCACAGTATATACACCCTGACCAGACAGGATTTGTACCACAAAGACAGGCCTCTGACCAAACCCGTAGACTAATTAACTTGATATCAGCAATCCAATCCAACTGGGACGGGGGGGGGGGGGGGGTACTAGACAGGGAATGTTACTATCGCTAGATATACAGAAGGCGTTTGATTCCCTCTCGTGGGATTATTTATTTCAAGTGCTGAGACGTTTTGGGTTTGGAGAATCTTTTCTGGGACTACTGCAGACCCTATACGATACCCCGTCGGCCTCCCTGATGGTCAGGGGCTACTCTTCTATGCCCCTGGCCATCAGGAGGGGAACCAGACAGGGATGCCCATTATCACCACTACTGTTTGCTTTGGCAATCGAACCGTTAGCAATCAAGCTGCGATCGAGTCCTGACATTAGGGGTATAGAATGTGGGGGACTAGAACATAAATGCCTGCTATTTGCAGACGACTTAATATTGACACTGACATCCCCAACCACTACACTCCCCAACCTGTATGCAATTATGGACCCATTCTCAAAGATATCAGGGCTATATGTTAACCATAGCAAATCTAGGGCATTAAATCTTTCACTGCCCAAGTCGACCCAAGAGTCATTAGAGCAGTCCCATTCCTTTAAGTGGGAACAAAAGGATATCCCGTACTTGGGCATACACCTGACCCCGTCTATATATACGCTTTATAAAAGGAACTATCCAACTCTTATTAAGAGACTAACTGATGATATGGCGAAGTGGCAAGTACAACCTCCATCGTGGTTCGGCAGACTTCACTCAGTGAAAATGAATATATTACCAAGGATTTTGTATTATTTTAGGACGTTACCAATAGCACTGTTAACTAAAGACCTAAAACAGCTGCAGAAAAGGATCCTACAGTACATATGGGGAGACAAGAGGCCTAGGGTCAACAAGAGCACTATGTATACACCAAAACAAAAAGGGGACTGGGACTACCAGACCTGCAAAAATATTTTTATGCGGCACAACTGGCCCAGCTGACCAGATACCATTCTAAGGCCCCAAAGGCGATCTGGATGACCATGGAGTCATACTCATGCCAACCCACCTCAATATCCCACATCATGTGGCTTCCAAGTAGGGAGCGACGACTAATTTTGTGCCCATCTTTATCTTATTCCATGGAGATATGGGATAGGATAACCAGAATACATAAACTTAAATCCCCCCACACCCCGTTGGCCCCAATACTTAATAATAGTGTGTTTACCCCGGGCCTCACTCCACAAGCCTTTGAATGGTGGACTAATAAAAGCCTGCTAAGAATAGCTGACCTATATAATCACAAAGGGATCCTAACACAACAAACCATGATAGAGAAATATCAAATGCCACCAGCTGAAAGCTATCGATATGTACAGATACGCCACTTTCTACAACAGTTAGCTCGTAGAGGTGACCTGGGGGCATTGACCCCAATGGAGCAGTTGTGTTCAGAGTATGATAAAGTCAAAGGCCATATATCAATAATATATACGCTACTAACGAACGCCTCAACCAAATTGAATTATATGCTCCAGTGGGAGAGAGATCTCCAGGAAACCCTCAACCTGACACAATGGCACTATCTAGCTGGGGCGGCATCCAAGTCTCTTATTAATACCTCAATAATAGAAGCCAATTATAAGGTACTGTTAAGATGGTATATGGTGCCATCTAGACTGGCCACCTTTGTCCAGGGAGTAACTTCCAGATGTTTTAGAGGCTGCGGCCAAGAGGGAACTACATACCATATATGGTGGACCTGCCCTAAGGTCAGGAGATACTGGATTAGAGTCTATAATCTCCTGTATACCCTCGCCCAGGTAAACCTAACCAAATCAGCTAAACACGCATTGCTGGGGGTGAGCATACCTGGGATTTATGGCCCCAAGAAGCGATTACTCACCTTCATATTTATAGCAGCAAAAATCACCATCGCCAGGAACTGGAGATCCGCAGCCTTACCAATAGGCCAGCTTAAAGCCCCATACACACGGTCGGACAATCCGCGGACCAGGTCCGTCGGATCATGTCCGTCGTACTTTGTCCGATGTTGGTTTTGCGTACACACGGTCGGACAAAGTTGTCGGAAAATCCGATCATTCTGAACGTGGTGACGTTTGTTGCCTACGACGGGACAACGTAGAGGCTAGTAGCCAATAGCTTTGGTCTTGTAATGTGATCTGAGCATGCGTAGCACTTTGTCCGGTCGGACAACCGTACACACGATCGGGTTTGGTGTGATCGGACCGGGTTGACGGCAAATCTTTCCAGCAGGAGATAAGACTTTGTCCGTCGGACAAACCGAAGAACACTGTCCGATGGTGCATACACACGGTCTGATTTTTCAACAACCTTGTCCGATCGGACAGAATCCATGAAAAAGTCCGACCGTGTGTATGGGGCTTTAGAGTAAAATCTCATGGTTGATGTTAAATGAGAGACTAACTGCACTAGTCCAGGACAAAATGGAGCGCTTCCACAAAACCTGGGATCCGTGGATAGACTATCTGGCTGGTGACCCCAGACCCTTAGCTACATAAATATGACAATGGAAAATGACAATAAGGAAAAGGGCCAGAGCTCGTCAATACCCCTCCCCCCCTTTTTTTTTTATTTTTCCCCTTCTATCTTCTCTCTTTTCTTACCTGTCCCCAACATCTTTTTCTTTAGAATACTACCTCACCTCCCTGTTTTGCTCTTTTTTCACAATCTTTCTGTGTGAGAACTAAATGACATGGAAAAACTAGTGCTCATGGACTATAACTAAGGAACATGGTGGCGCCGGCCACCAGAGATTGATATAACCCGGTCCCTGGGGCCCCCACTGCCTGGAGGTGAAACCTATAACCCCCCGACTAGTAAGATGGGGGTGGGTTCACTGTCCGACAGGTTAAAGTTCCTTTTGTTCTTTCCTTCTTATTTCTTCCCAAGATTGTTACCTTGTTATGGTAAACAATGGTTTACATTTGCACTATGTTTATATTACCAAACAAATATATATACTGTACAAACTGTATTTTGTATAAATCAAACTTTATTTTGTACAAACACCACTGTATAAAAACTTTAATAAAAACATTGAAACATAAGATAAAAAGCCTTTTGTGTACAGCAGCCACTCTCAGCCCCTCTAATACTTACCTGAGCCCCATCTAGATCCAGCGATGTTGTAGGAGTGTCTCGACTGCCCGGGACTCCCCTCGTTATTGGCTAAGACAGCTGTGCAATGCCATTGGCTCCCATTGCTGTCAATCAAAGTCAGTCAGCCAATGAGGAGAGAATAGACACAGGGAGCTGTGCCTCGCCTCGGGTGACCCCATAGCAAGCTGCTTGCTGTGGGGGCAATCGACAGGAGGGAGGGGCCAGGAGCACCAAAGTGGGACCTGAAAAGAGGAGGATCCAGGCTGCACAGAGCAGGTAAATATAACATATTTGTTGTTTTTAACTTAAAATAAAGAAGACTTTAGTATCACTTTAAGACTGATTACTCTGAATGTGAGACTAGATCTTTCTTCATGACTTAAACAACGTTTGTTAATCCCAGGGCAGCAGTAATGCTTATGAACTGACATCACTGCTGATTCATTACAGTGCCAAGAGTAGAATGTGTATAGGCCTCAGTGAACTTTATTGTAATAACACTGAGCTGACTTTTCAGGAAACACAGACTTAAGCCAACACACAGTTACTGTCAGGCTCACCACCTTTATGGACCCATTAGAATTTCCAGATTGTCAGTCTGTATAGTCTTACAAGGCTTGAAAAGCAGCAACTCCAGGCACTCGCAGATTGTATAATCTGCTACGAGTCCAGAGGAACCCCCACTGTAGTACTGACACTTGATGCCGAAAAGGCCTGAAAGGCATGATACTCAAAACAATCATGGCTCTATACACAAAGCCCACAGCCAGAGTATTTAATTCTAATGTGCTATCAGACATGTTCCGCATAACTAACGGTATACGCCAGGGGTGTCCTCTCTCGCCACTGATATTCACCTTAATAATGGAACCCCTGGCGGAAGCCATTAGATCTTGCGACTCAATCTCAGGTATTGAAATAGGTAGCTACTCCCATAAAATTGGGTTATTTGCTGATGATGTAGTCTTGACACTAACCAGTCCAGCCTCCTTGCTGAGTTAGCTACAAAAGATTCTAGATGACTTTGGGTTGGCATCTTACTATAAACTGAACTCTAATAAGTCTTCTATCCTACCGATTGGATTAACCAGAACAATGAAGACCAACTTAAAGATGCTTTCCCATTCCAATGGGTATCACATAACTTAGCATACTAAGTCACACTATCATTCCCAACAGCAACCACTTATGAAGCCAATTTCCCTAAACTACTAGAGGTAATCAAATAAGACGTGCAAAATACGATCTGTCCTGGGTAGGAAGAATAGCTGCTCTTAAAATTACACTGTTACCTAAAATCATATATTATTTTAGAACCATACCCATAATCGTACCAGACCAATTCTTTAAGGACACAGACAAACTATTTAGAAGTTTCTTATGGGGGAAGAAAATGTCTAAGATTTAATTTCCTATGCTATTGAAACACAAATCAAATGGAGGAGTAAACTTTCCTAATCTCAAAAACTACTATTATGCAGCTCGCCTAGACCAGACGAGGGCATGGCTATATCCCAACATTGACAAATTGTAGGTCCAGGTTGAGAGGTGTATGGCGGGAAATAAAAATTTGTCCGCACTGCTCTTATCAAGTCTGACTTATAAGGAACTAATCCATAAAATCTTCCCCTCTATTGATGCCACACTTGCAGCGTGGAAGCACCTACATAGCATAGTACCTCAAGACACTACAGATAAGTGTACGTATATACCACTGAAGATTTACGAACATATTATACCAAATTTAAATACTCACAAATGGACAAGAGAAGGAATACAGACATATAAAGAATTAGTAAATAAACACCCCAAACTCACTTCATTCTCCTATATCCAACTTACTTCCAAAAAAACAACCCAAATATGCACTATAATATACATAGAGAAAATTGGTCACGCTTGAAGTCAGACCGAGACAGTACAAAAGGACTGTCGTGGTTTTACAACAAGCTACAATATAGTGGAAAATTCCAGAAATGGAAAAAAAGGGAACTGGGAACTATTTTTACGCAAAAGGAATGGCAAAAAGCAATCCAATCCCATTTCCAACACTCCCACTGTGTAAATCACTGGGAATTAATGCTAAAAATAATATATAAAACTTACTTAACTCCAGTAAGGTTGGCACAGAACTACCCAGGCTCCTCCCCCAATTGTTGGATGGAGTGTGGGGGGAGAGGTGGCATCCTGCATATATTATGGAAGTGTAAAGTGATTAAAAACTTTTGGAAAGAAGTGTTTGCCCTGTTAAACAAAGTTACAGGAGTAATCATTGTACCCACACCACAGCTGGCCATCCTTAATGTAGGGGTGCACTCACTCCTAAAAAAATATAGATCTCTAGCTACACACATATTGATAGCAGCAAAGTTAACTATAACTTCTAAATGGAAATCCAAAGACATACCTTTTCTATCAGAAGTTATACATAGAGTTTAAACACAGTATAATTATGAAAAATTCTTTGCCATTAAAGCACATAATACGTACAAATTTAATTCCTGTTGGGAAACTTGGCTAACACATTATCCTACTAAACAAAGTTGGAAATCTTGCTTAAGTTGCTTGGTGGTACATGTTATATGTAAATATGCTTTACGTTAATACAGTTATACCTTTATTTTTATTTTGCGTTTCGTTTTGAGAGCTACACCTAATGGAATATACCGTAAAAGCAAATAGACAGATGGTCTCATGAAAGCTAATATCCACAGGTTCAGCCCTGTGGTCCATGACACAGTTAGTTCCCATTAGGGGTGCCGGAACCACAGCGGTAACACCAATATTCAGGAAGTGCTTAAAAATAAATATAATCAAATATTCTAATAAATGAAGGAACTTTATGTCATTCACATTATTGAAGATACCTTTGTATTCCAAGATGACTGAGCAATGCATACGATTTAATATTGTGTGACTCTCATTTTTTGTATTTTGTCACTGTTTTGCCTGTCGAATATACAATAAAAACGAATTAAAAAGAAAGCAGCAACTCCAGGCAGTATACAATTTTAGACAAGTGCCTAGTGAGACTAGGAAGAAAATACTAAAAATATATAATCAAATGCATGAAATAACAATAAAATTATGTACTTGCTAAAGTTGTGACTGTGTATAAGTAGGAGTCTATGGGGATATTTACTAAAACTGGTGCACACAGAATGTTGTACAGCCGTGCATTGTAACCAATCACCTTTGAGGTATTATTGTCAAAGCTTGACCGAACAAGCTGAAAGAAGTTAGAAGCTGATTGGCTACCATACACAGCTATAAATAAAAAAAAGAAATTGCGCTAGGTGAAAAACAAGAAAAGTATATCTTGTGAAAATATTTGTGACAAAATATGTTAGTGTAAAATGAATCAAAGACCGTGAAGGTAAATCCTGCAGCTAAGCACTAATAACCCAGGTATAGGGCACAAAATAGATAAATATAAACAAAAAGTGCAGCGCTGGATAGTGAAAAAACTAATAAATTATCAATTAGTACAAAGTGACCAAAAAAATTGTAGATATAATGAATATTCAATCAAAGTTTGTGTGAAAACTCAAAGTTCATAAAGTCCAGATATTCTTATAAAGTGAAGCGAGTATATTCATAAAACATCTGTGAAATCAATCCAAAGTGTGTATGTTGATAGCAGTGCAGCCCATCACCACAGGGATAAAACAGAAGGGGGGAGGCTTACCAGAAAGCCAGTGACCGCCCTTATTCAGGGGGGTCGAACTAAGCTTTAGAAGAACAGCCTTGGTGCTGTTGGTTGTTACCAGCATCCCGATGGATGTCCAGCGGCAACGAATCTCCTCCTATGTGGCAGCTTCTCCCAGATAATCCTCGTGTGTCACTATAGCAGTGCAGCATCCGAATGGATAATATAGATGGAAACAAAAATAGGGGACTAGGATAGTGTAGACGTTTCCAATGGGTTTTTTTATTTCATTAAAACCACAATAACAAAAAATTTTAAAAGGACCTTGCAAGGTAATAGCGGCTCCGTTTGGTCTATGGGACAATAATCGCGCATGCGCAGTACGGGCGTTTCGTCACAACTGACGTCATCAGGGGTACCGCCGTAGGGTTCGTTACGCACGCCCGTACTGCGCATGCGCGATTATTGTCCCATAGACCAAACGGAGCCGCTATTACCTTGCAAAGTCCTTTTAAAATTTTTTGTTATTGTGGTTTTAATGAAATAAAAAAAACCATTGGAAACGTCTACACTATCCTAGTCCCCTATTTTTGTTTCCATCTATATTATCCATTCGGATGCTGCACTGCTATAGTGACACACGAGGATTATCTGAGAGAAGCTGCCACATAGGAGGAGATTCGTTGCCGCTGGACATCCATCGGGACGCTGGTAACAACCAACAGCACCAAGGCTGTTCTTCTAAAGCTTAGTTCGACCCCCCTGAATAAGGGCGGTCACTGGCTTTCTGGTAAGCCTCCCCCCTTCTGTTTTATCCCTGTGGTGATGGGCTGCACTGCTATCAACAATACACACTTTGGATTGATTTCACAGATGTTTTATGAATATACCCGCTTCACTTTATAAGAATATCTGGACTTTATGAACTTTGAGTTTTCACACGAACTTTGATTGAATATTCATTATATCTACAATTTTTTTGGTCACTTTGTACTAATTGATAATTTATTCGTTTTTTCACTATCCAGCGCTGCACTTTTTGTTTATATTTACCATACACAGCTGCACCAGATTTTGCACTCTCCTGCTTTAATAAATCAACCCCTATGTGTTTATCAGAAAAGGGAAGATAGATCTATGTTCTTTTCCACATGCAGTGCTCAAAAGGGTGGCTGGGCTTCCTAAAATGCACCTGTTGGGAGGACGGGTGCAGTGCAGGATCATACACTGCTTAAACATTCTTATAAATGAATACAGGATTTGTGCTATTCAAATAGATGAAGGTCAAAGCAGCCAAATTAAAGGACAATTAAATCCTAAAACAAAAATGGAATACATTGCAGCTTACCATTTCCTAGCTTTGATGGCTGCAGTTGTTTTCATTTTTCAACACCTACTTAAAATACCTGCAGGTTTTACCAGAAATGCAATGTCATCTTCCTGCTCATACATATCAACTCATTACAGGTGCTATGACAAGGGAGTTTTGTGGGACTCCATTACAGATAGTTGTGTAAGGGCTCTTTCACACGGATGTATGTCCGTTTTTCATCCTTCCATTTTCGGATGAAAAACGGACATACATGTATCCCTATGGGATAGCGGGTGTCAGCGGATGAGCATCAGCTGACACCCGATCTCGTCCGTGTCCGCTATGCTCCGTTTCTGCAGACGGAGGAAAACCCTCAGCACTGATCCGCCACGTGTGAAAGAGCCCTAACAGGGATGAGGAGAGACAGGGATTTTTCTAAAGGCTACAAGAAGCACAAAGAGAACCAGCATGGCTCTGTGGTAAGCAATAATGAAGCTGTACAAAATCCCACACTTTGTTCTAATTGCATATCTTGCACATGGGTTAAATTTAACTTCTAGCTTTCGGTGTTGAAATGTTCTATGATTTGCAATTGAAGCCAATAAAAATATTCCCATATATAACAATCTCACAGTGGCACCTCAAAGCTTTCAATTCATACCTGATTGTTCTCTTATCATGTTATATTTATAGCTGAGCTCCAAAACATTGATTCAGTTTTTCACCCCAGATAAAAAACACCAGCAGTCAGTATTAAAAAAAATATATATTTTAAACTTTAATCTCTGAAAGCATTAACCACTTCCCGACCGGCGCACGACGATATACGTCGACAGAATGGCATGGACAGGCATAAGGGCGTATATATACGTCCCCTTTAAGATGCCGCTGTGCCATCGGACCAAAAATATGTAGAAGAATACGTATCGGCCTAAACTGAGGAAAAAAATGTTTTTTTATATATTTTTGGGGGATATTTATTATAGCAAAAAATAAAAAAAGAATGCGTTTTTTTCAAAATTGTCGCTCTTTTTGGTTTATAGCGCAAAAAATTAAAACCGCAGGGGCGATCAAATACACCAAAAGAAAGCTCTATTTGTGGGAAAAAAAGGACGTCAATTTTGTTTGGGATGCAAAAAAACACAGGAAGGATAAGCTTGGTCAAACCAGCATAGTTTATGGTAAACAATAGTTGTCACATGTAAAGTTACACTTAACATGTAAATTGAATTATTCAGCAACTTCAAAGCATCTTTGTGTTGTTCATAGTGCCCTAAAGACAATGTTGTATCAGAAGCAAGTCATCATGGGATCCACAGGTCCCCCAAGTCTCGCTCGTCTGGAAGAATCAAAAACAAGGTTAGTCTAAACCTCTTTTTTCCGACGGATTTTGTCCGACACTGGTGTTGCATACACACAGTCGGACAAAGTTGTCGGAAAATCCGATCATTCTGAACGTGGTGACGTTTGTTGCCTACGATGGGACTACGTAGAGGCTAGTAGCCAATAGCTTTGGTCTTGTAATGTGATCTGAGCATTCCTGGCACTTTGTCCGTCGGAATTCGCTACACACGATCGGAAAAAGTGCGATAGGACTTTGTTGTCGGAAAATTTGAGAGCAGGAGATAAAACGTCCATCGGAAAATCTGACGGAAAAAGTCAGATGGAGCCTACACACGGTCGGAATTTCCGACAACATTGTCCGATAGGACATTTTCCGTCGGAAAGTCCGACCGTGTGTACGGGGCATTACAATGCTCAAACAAGTACTCCATGTTCTTAATGTCTTGTAAACCTCTCAGCAGATCTGTCATTTGTAACTTTCCACCATCTTGGCAACTGGCAAGTGATGAAGAAGAGGAGATCCAAAGGCCTACTGCTCACGATAGAAAAAAAAAACACATTTAACTCTGACCCAAGTCAACTACATACATAAGTGGATGATGAGGGTGCCGACCAAACATACATGCCCTGTGTGGAGGAACCCTCAAGTAACGCTTGCATGAAGCCCACTCTCTCAAGATTATCAGACATCATAAAAGTTCCAGTGACAACAGTTGCAAGCAAATAGCCAGTACCCCTAGTAAGAGGAAACGCGCAGATGATCAACAACAAAATATGAAGTTCACGAATGCAGAGAATGTGGCACTGGTTGAGCATTTGGCTCCTGTGTTTGACAAGTTGTTGGGTTCTCACCAAAAGAGTGATCACCTCCTGCCTTGGTCAGTTGCTAACCTCCCACAGCTTCCAATACATTTGTATGCTGAAGACACCCACATCTACCTGTCACTCCTCTACCTGTCTACTCCTCACCTCACTCCTTCAGTCTCCTCTTGCATTACTAACTTACTAATTGACATATCAGCATGGATGTCACACCACTTCCTTAAACTAAACCTCTTTAAAACTGAGCTGATAATATTCCCCCTTGCCCGTGCCCCCTCCATGACTTTTCCATCAAGGTCAATAATGCAACCATTAATCCCTCCCCTTACGCCAGGGTTCTAGGTGTAATCCTAAACTCTGACCTGTCCTTTCAGACACAAATCCAATTGTTGTCAAAAGCTTGTAGACTTCACCTCCGTAACATCGTTAAAATTCGCCCCTTTTTAACTAATGAAACCACCAAGCTACTCATTCACTCCCTTGTTATCTCTCGTCTTGACTATTGCAACTCCCTTCTCATAGACTTACCTCTCCATAGGCTTTCCTCTCTTCAGCCTATCATGAATGCTGATGCCAGGCTCATCCACCTTACCAACCGCTCAGTGTCTGCCACCCCTCTCTGCCAATCCCTCTACTGGCTCCTGGGTGCCCAGTGAATTAAATTTAAAATACTAACAACAACATACAAAGCCATCCACATCATCAATCGCATCTCCAAATATCACCCAAACCATGCTCACCACTCCTCTTAAGACCTCCTGCTCTTAAGCTCTCCTGTCTCCTCCTCCCATGCTTGTCTCTAGGACTTCTCCAGGACCTCTCCCATCCTCTGGAACTCTCTACTTCAATCTGACCGACTATCTCCTACGCTGCCTTTAGGCGATTCCTAAAAACTTATCTCTTCATGGAAGCCTATCATGCCTCCACTTGTAAGCTCTTATGAGCAGGGCCCTCTTAACCCTCTTGTATTTTATTGTATTGCAACTGTACTGTCTCCCTTTTATATTGTAAAGCACTGCGTAACATGTTGGCACTATATAAATCCTGTATATAATAATAATAATAATAATAATAACAATCAGGCATGGAAGAAAAAGCAATGGAAAATATTTACCCAAGCTGTAAATGCAGTGGGAGTGGAAAAACGTCAAAAAAAGATACCAATACATCAAAGGCAACATCAAGGGGAAATGACATTGATCGGGAAGGAATGGTTAGTCCTGCATCTACTGATATTAGAAAGCATGACTACAAATGTCTAGAATTTGTATCAAGTAAATGGCACTTCATTTTTTCTACTGTACATCTTGGATGTCTAACTTGTTTGCTTCATTACTTATCTCTTTTCTTCTAGGCAAAAAAACTGCGGTGGTGTATTACAAGCTTGTGTTGAGATGTTGAAATATGAGAAAACGCTGATGCCTTACATCCATTAAGAGACAGTTACAGGGCAAAATTACAGGGACTTTAAGGAGTCATGTCCATATCCCAGTGGTGGGGGCCAGGATCTGCCATTTGGCATGCGTGAAGCAACAGCACTGAACATTTTGTCAGTGAGTTGGCAGGCATTGTTCCTCATGAATGATGTGGATTTGTATTTTTAATGATACAATTGATAGTGGATTTACATTGTGGGATTTTTTTTTTTTTAAAGGAATTATCAAAAACTGTATGTGTGTGTATTTACTTACTATTTACTTTTTTTGTGAATGAGTAAGGGTACTATGTACCCCTTACCCATTCTTGTAGGGGGATCGGTATCTGGTGACCCCCTTATTGTTAAATATAAGACCCAAAGGGAGACTTTCTTTCTGGAAGTTCTTCTTGAAAGCCATAATAGACCTGAAGGACCTAGTATCCATTTTGGGGGATCCCACGCCATGTTTTACACTAACCCCTCCCCTTTGTGTACATTCACCTGTCAGTCGGGAATCCCCACTGACAACTTAATGCACCAGGCTGGGATTAGTCACTGGTTGTTAGGATGCCAGTGAGTGCTGGCTCCTTTACAACCAAAAGCTCTGGGCAGAAAACTTTCACATTTAGCAGTGGTAGCAATACTACTTTTAAAGTTTTCACTTCCCATTGCAGCTGGAGGTTTGTTCATTCATTCAATGATAGTCTGGAACAATGTACCCTTTGTACACAGTGCAGAAGTTTCCCTCATATTATTTCCCCTACTGGTCAAATGTTCTTAACCTATAGTGTTAGGTTATTTTCTCTATTGGTCAAATGTTCTTTAACTTTTCTGGGCAAATGTTCTTAAGGCAATTTTCTCTTAGGATCAAATGTTAGGAAATGTTACATTCACCCAGTAAACAGCAAAAAACAGATACCAACAAAGGAAGTTTCCTTGGTCGACCACTGCATTTACGGTCCTCAATGTTGCCCATCCAATGGTGTCCTCAATGCTGACAAATACAGGCACATTCAGATTTACCAAAACCATGTAGTGCAAGGGCCTGCCTGATTGCATACAAATTGAAACTCTAATGCTGCGTACACACGATCAGACTTTCCGACTTTTTGTTCGAAGGTTGTTGGCTCAAACTTGTCTTGCATACACACGGTCCCACAAATGTTGGCCAAGAATTACGAACGTGGTAACGTACGACGAGCCAAGAAAAAGGAAGCGGAAAATCTGCTATCAAACATTTGTTGGCGGAAAGTCCGACAGCAAATGTTCGATGGAGCATACACACGATCGGACTTTCCGACAACAAGCTCACATCCAACATTTCCCGTCGGAAAATCCGACCGTGTGTACGCGGCATAAAGGTTTGACCTCATATTATATGTTTTTTGTAAATCTAAAGACAAAAATCTGCAGAAAATCTAATAGTGTGAATTGGGCTTTACAGTATAATTTCTAAAGAGAGCTAATACCTTAGGAGAGGATGTATGTTAGGACTACAGAACACCTCCCCTTCTCTGCATATCCATAACCTAAAGGGGAAGGTGTTATGAAAGTGATATTAAACACAAAACCAAAAATGTAATTTGCTGCAACTTATTAATCATTAGATAAGCTGTGTTTATTTTTCTTTTTTAACCACTTCACAACCGGCCCATAGCCGAAAAACGGCTACAGGGCGGTTGCTTAACTCTGAGAGGGCGTCATATGACGTCCTCCCAGAATTCCCCTCTTCACAACCGGCCCATAGCCGTCATTTGATGACGCCGGTTCCTCTCCCCTCCTCTCTCTGTACCGACCGGTACAGTGTGAGAGGAGAGGGGGAGGGATCGGTGGCAGCAGTGCTGTGGGCGGGATCTGTAGTGCCCACAGCCTGCTCTGCAGTCACCACCGATCCATCCACCATGCTCAGCCATCCCTCCATACCCTGCAATACACAGCAATAGCCTGCAGTGTATTGCTGGGTATTGCAGGGTATGGAGGGATGGCTGAGCATGGATGGATGTATACCCAGCAGTACTCTGCGATACTCTGCCATACCCTGCGATACTCTGCCATACCCTGCGATACCCAGCAATACTCTGCCATACTCTGCGATACCCTGCCATTCCCTGCCATATTCTGCAATACTCTGACAATACTCTGCAACACCCTGCAATACCCTGCAAATACTCTGCAATACTTTGCAATACCCACCCAATACCCTGACAATACTCTGCAATACCTTGCCAATACTCTGCAACACCCTGCAATACCCTGCCAATACTCTGCAATACCCTGCCAATACCCTGCCAATACTCTGCAATACCCTGACAATACTCTGCAACACCCTGCAATACCCTGACAATACTCTGCAATACTTTGCAATACCCAGCCAATACCCAGCCAGTACCCAGCCAATACTCTGCAATACCCTGGCAATACTCTGCAATACCTTGCCAATACTCTGCAATACCCTGCCAATACTCTGCAATACTCTGCCAATACTCTGCAATACCTTGACAATACTCTGCCATACCCAGCAATAATACTCTGCCATACCCTGCGATACTCTGCCATACCCTGCGATACTCTGCCATACCCTGCCATACTCTGCCATACCCTGCAATACTCTGCCATACCCTGCGATACTCTGCCATACTCTGCCATACCCTGCGATACCCTGCCATACCCTGCGATACCCTGCCATGCCCTGCAATACCCTGCGATACCATGCAATACTCTGCCATACCCTGCGATACTCTGCCATACCCAGCAATACTCTGCAATACCCTGCAATACTCTGCAGTACCCAGCGATACTCTGCCATACCCTGCGATACTCTGCCATACCCTGCGATACTCTGCCATACCATGCTATACCCTGCAATACCCTGCAATATTCTGCAATACTCTGCCATACCCAGCAATACTCTGCAATACCCTGCAATACTCTGCAATACCCAGCGATACTCTGCCATACCCTGCCATACTCTGCCATACCCTGCTATACCCTGCCATACCCTGCCATACCCTGCATACTCTGCCATACCCTGCCATACTCTGCCATACCCTGCCATACCCTGCCATACCCTGCCATACCCTGCCATACCCTGCCATACCCTGCCATACTCTGCAATACCATGCTATACCCTGCAATATTCTGCAAGAGGACCTGTAATGCCATATTCCTATTACAAGGGATGTTTACATTCCTTGTAATAGGAATAAAAGTGATCAAAAAAATTTTTTGGGGGAAAAAAAAGTGTCAAACTAAAATAAATAAAGTAAAATGAACAAAAAAATAAAAAAATGTAAAGCGCCCCTTGTCCCCGTGTGCTCGCATGCAGAAGCAAATGCATACGTAAGTCCCGCCCACATATGAAAACGGTGTTCAAACCACACATGTGAGGTATCGCTGCGAACGTTGGAGCGAGAACAATAATTTTGGCCCTAGAACTCCTCTGTAACTCAAAACATGTAACCAGTAAAAATGTTTAAAGCGCCGCCTATGGGGATTTTTAAGTAGCGAAATTTGGCGCCATTCCACGAGCGTCTGCAATTTTGAAGGGTGACATGTTAGGTATCTATTTACTCGGCGTAACTTCATCTTTCACATTATGCAAAAACATTGGGTTAAATTTACAGTTTTGTTTTTTGTAAAGCACAAAACTTTTTTTTTCCCAAAAAAAACGTGTTCGAAAAATTGCTGCACAAGTACCGTGCTAGATAAAAAGTTACAATGACCACCATTGTATCTCTAGGGTCTTTGCTAAAAAAACATATATAATGTTTTGGGGTTCTATGTAATTTTCTAGCAAATAAATGATGATTTTTACATGTAGGAGAGAAATGTCAGAATTGTCCTGGGTGCTCCAGAACACCTGATGGTGCTCCCTGCATGTTGGGCCTCTGTATGTGGCCACGCTGTGTAAAAGTCTCACACATGTGGTATCGCCATACTCGGGAGTAATAGCAGAATGTGTTTTGGGGTGTAATTTGTGCTATGCATATGCTGTGTGTGAGAGAAATAACCTGCTAATATGACAATTTTGTGAAAAAAAAAAAAAAAAAGATAAAAAAATCTTGATTTTGCAAAGAATTGCGGGAAAAAAATTACAACTTCAAAAAACTCACCATGCCTCTTTCCAAATACCTTGGAATGTCTTCTTTCTAAAAAGGGGTCATTTGGGGGGTATTTGTAATTTTCTGGCATGTTAGGGTCTCAAGAATTGAGATAGGCCGTCAGTACTTCAGGTGTGATCAATTTTCAGATATTGGCACCATAGCTTGTGGACTCTATAACTTTCACAAAGACCAAATAATATACCCCAATTTGTACTTATTTTTACCAAGGATATGTAGCAGTATACACTTTGGCCAAAATTTATCAAGAAAAATGAAAATTTGCTAAATTTTATAACAGAAACGAAGAAAAATTCATTTTTTTACCAAATTTTCAGTCTTTTTTCTTTTATAGCGCAAAAAATAAAAAAAAAAAAAACCCAACGGTGATTAAATACCACCAAAAGAAAGCTCTATTTGTGTGAAAATAAGGACAAAAATGTCATATGGGTACAGTGTTGTATGACTGAGTAATTGTCATTCAAAATGTGAGAGCACCGAAAGCTGAAATTTGGTCTGGTTATTAAGGGTGTTTAAGTGCCCAGTGGTCAAGTGGTTAAGGCGTTTCCCCCTCTGTTTTCACCTGGTGATCCAGAGAGTAACACACCTCCTGTGCTAGAGTGCCTCCACTCCAAATTTAGGAGCACTTGGATAGCAGCATTGCTAATCTGGTGGGAGGGAAGTGTCAGATGTAGTAGCAGATTTAAGCTGAACTCCAGATTATTATTATTATTATTATACAGGATTTATATAGCGCCAACAGTTTAGCGCTTTACAACATGAGGGCAGACAGTACAATTACAATACAAATCAATACAGGAGGGATCAGAGGGCCCTGCTCGTTGGAGCTTACAATCTAGAAGGGAGGGTCAATTGGAACAAAAAGGTAATAATGTGGGGGGATGAGCTGATGGAGAAAATGAAAATATGGTTGTTATGTGTAACACTTTATAAGCAGGTACAGCAAACAGTTTTGTTCCTTTGGGGTTTTACATAAATAAATAAAAGCTGATCATTATAAGCATCCCTATCAGTGGCAAATGGTTTGTCTCAACCCTTTAACTGCTACATCTTCAGGACAGCTTATTCTAGTGAGAAAGAAACAGATTTACTGGCTAGATCACCAGGTGAAAATAAAGGAAAGAAATCCTAATAAAAATAGTTAATGCAGCCACCACATATAAGAATTGGCAAACTGCAAAATAATAAATGTTTGCTTTTGAGTTTAATACCACTTAAAGTTCACAGAGAGAGCAGGGAAGAATACTTACTGAAATAGGTGCACAGCCTATTGGATTAGGGTGTGCACCCCAAAGCTCAAACACACATGTGTATGTGTGCATGTGTATATATACTGACAGTGTCCGTAGAGCAGTGGACAGTGTCAGCAGGGCAGAGATTGGTGTCAGTAGGGCAGTGGACAGTGTAGTTTTTTTATTTTATTATTATTTTATTTTATTATCTTTTACAATTCTATTTTTTGTATTTTTCTTACAATATTTTTAGGAGCCCCGTTAGGGGGCTTTGGTGAAATATCAGGGGTCTAAACAGAAGGAATCTGCACCACATAGGGTGATTAGGGTTAGCCCCGGCACACCTTGCACACCCTGTGTGCACGCCTACGTGCACAGGGAGTTAAAACTCACAAGATGTATGTAAGAATCGATTGGACATTTTAATGAATGTATTAAATGGGTATAACAAAACAAATGAAACAGCAAATTTAATAGAAGGGAGAAGTTCATTGTTTGGGCTTAAATACACTGAGTTTGTTAAAACTTGTAAAAAATGAAATGATGGTTTGCCCTTGCTAGCCCTTTCTGTGACCTGTTTTTTTTTCAGATATGAGCTTGAACATGAATTAGCCATGCTGTCCTCCATATTAGTCTTTTCTTGCACACGTTTTTTTCTACATTCTAAGTCCGTTTCTAACACTTAATACTAATGTGGGAGTCTGTACATTACGGTAAAGAAATATATATATACTAATACCAACTGTTCTACACTGGGATTGTTGTTTATTGCTAGTGGGCTTGTTTGTTGAAGCACCTTATAAATAATGTTATATGATTTGAGCTTGATTCTGTAATTTATAGAAAGTGGTGCTTTTTTATCCTGTATCCATTGCCATCCTAAATTAATCACTCTGTTTGAATAATTACTTCTGGGAATCCTATACAGAATTTCAGCTATAAATTGCACTTGATTGATACAGGATTATTTATACTGATTACACTCAACTAAATATTTATGTGCTGTTTTTAATGTATAGTTTGGATATTAGAAGCAGCCTAGGGTTTTCTGATTGTTTTCATTTTAAGCACCAGAAAGGATCACTTGAATTATACATTTGTTTTTTTCTGCATCCCAAACCTCTTAAAATATCCATGCTTGGGCACATACGGGTACCATCAAAAGGCTGTTAGTGTTAAAAAAAAAACAAAATTTACCTTTCTATTATAAGGCTCTGAAACCAACCAACTATCCTTGCTGTTTCATATACAGTGCCTTAAAAACAGTATTCATACCTCTTGACATTTTGCACATTTTGTCATGTTACAGACAAAAACATAAATGTATTTTATTGGGATTTTATGTGATAGACCAACATGAAGTGGCACATAATTGTGAAGTGGAAGGAACATTTTCTACAAATAAATATCTGAAAAGTGTGTGTGCATTTGTATTCAGCCCCTCTGGGTCAATACTTTGAAGAACCACCTTTCACTGCAATTATAGCTGCAAGTCTTTTTTGGTATGTCTCTGCTTTGCACATCTAAAGAGTGACATTTTTGCCCATTCTTCTTTGCAAAATAGCTCCAGCTCTGTCAAATTGGATGGAGAGCGTCTGTGAACAGCAATTTCCAAGTCCTACCACAGATTCTCAATTGGATTTAGGTCTGGAATTTGACAGGGCCATTCTAACACATGAATATGTTTTGATCTAAACCATTGCATTTTAGCTCTGGCTGTTAGGGATGAGCCGAACACCCCCGGGTTCGGTTCGAACCAGAACCTTCGAACGGACCGAAAGTTCGCGCGAATTTTCGAACCCTATACGTTATAATGGACGCGAACGTTCGAAATCAAAAGTGCTAATTACAACGGCCAATATGCATGTTAATGTCATAAAACAGGTTTGGGGACCCGGGTCCTGCCCCAGGGGACATATATCAATGCAAAAAGAACTTTTAAAAACTAACGTTTTTTCGGGAGCAGTCATTTTAATGATGCATAAAGTGAAAAAAAAAAAGTGAAATTTTCCTTTAAATATGGTACCTGGGGGGTGTCTAAAGTATGCCTGTGAAGTGGCATGTGTTTCCCGTGTTTAGAACTGTCCTTGCACAAAATGACATTTGTAAAGGAAAAAAAGAAGCCATTTAAAACCACTTGCGGCTTTAGGTTTGATCTTAAGTAGAATCTGAACAGGTACATTATGAAGTGTAGCTCCATCCCAAAAAAAATCTATTTTTAAGCTTTTTGGAGAACATAGGGAGGGGTTATCACCCCTGTAACATTTGCTGTCTTTGCACATCTGTTCAGAACATGTCACCTCACTTTCCGTCCCAATGACAAATGTTTTTGGAAAAGTGGGGTTTTAATTGAAACAAGGATTGGTGATAAAGTATCAGTAGAGAGGAGATACCTTTTCCCAAATTAAATCTAACAGGATAGAATTTCCCTTCCTAGGGGTAGATTTCCTCTCACTTCCTGTTTTCTCTTTCCATTTGCAAGTAGGAGTCGTTTGTAAGTTGGATGTTTGAAAGTAGGGGCCTGGCGTATATACTCTGCAGAAATTTGCCCTATTAGATGTTGGTGTAGCCACAAGACTGGTGGGCACAGGAATGGGCCCTGCTGTGAGTTAATAGATCAAGATTTGTAATTGCATGCACCTGTTGAACAGGGCAGAAAAATTGGGGGTGGTGGTGGTGGTGGTGGACGGTTTTGCCACAAGACTGTAAGCTCTCACAGTTACTCTTGGTGGGCGCAGGAATGGGCCCTGCTGTGAGTTATTAGATCAAGATTTGTAATTGCAAGCACCTGATGAACAGGGCAGAAAAATTGGGCCTTTGGCGGTGGTGGTGGACGGTGTTGCCACAAGACTGTAGGCCCTCATAGTTACTCTTGGTGGGCGCAGGAATGGGCCCTGCTGTGAGTTATTAGATCAAGATTTGTAATTGCAAGCACCTGATGAACAGGGCAGAAAAATTGGGCCTTTGGCGGTGGTGGTGGACGGTGTTGCCACAAGACTGCAGGCCCTCATAGTTACTCTTGGTGGGCGCAGGAATGGGCCCTGCTGTGAACTATTAGATCAAGATTTGTAATTACCCGCCCCTGTTAAACAGGGGCTGAAAAATTGTGCCTTAGGCACTGGTGCTGGTGCCACAACACTGCAACCCCTCACAGAGACTGTACTTGGAGCACAGCAGTCACACGTGTTGCGAAGCATTTTTTTAAAAAATTGTAAGTACACGCCCCTGTTAAACAGGGGCTGAAAAATTGTGCCTTAGGCACTGGTGCTGGTGCCACAACACTGCAACCCGGCCCTCACAGATACTGTACTTGGAGCACAGCAGTCACACGTGTTGCGAAGCATTTTTTTTAAAAAATTGTAAGTACACGCCCCTGTTAAACAGGGGCTGAAAAATTGTGCCTTAGGCACTGGTGCTGGTGCAACAACACTGCAACCCGGCCCTCACAGATACTGTACTTGGAGCACAGCAGTCACACGTGTTGCGAAGCATTTTTTTAAAAAATTGTAAGTACACGCCCCTGTTAAACAGGGGCTGAAAAATTGTGCCTTAGGCACTGGTGCTGGTGCCACAACACTGCAACCCGGCCCTCACAGATACTGTACTTGGAGCACAGCAGTCACACGTGTTGCGAAGCATTTTTTTAAAAAAATTGTAAGTACCCGCCCCTGTTAAACAGGGGCTGAAAAATTGTGCCTTAGGCACTGGTGCTGGTGCCACAACACTGCAACACGGCCCTCACAGAGACTGTACTTGGAGCACAGCAGTCACACGTGTTGCGAAGCATTTTTTTTTTAAATTGTAAGTACACGCCCCTGTTAAACAGGGGCTGAAAAATTGTGCCTTAGGCACTGGTGCTGGTGCCACAACACTGCAACACGGCCCTCACAGAGACTGTACTTGGAGCACAGCAGTCACACGTGTTGCGAAGCATTTTTTTTAAAAAATTGTAAGTACACTCCCCTGTTAAACAGGGGCTGAAAAATTGTGCCTTAGGCACTGGTGTGGTGGCATGGATCATTGAGGAGGAGGAAGAGGATAGTCAGTGAACATAAGAGGACAGTCACTCAGCATCAGCATAGGCAGTCTTGAAGGGATGTGACATTAAAAATTATTCGGTTATATCCGCCTCAGGTGCCTGGTAGCTGGTGGTGATCCAAGACTGATTCATTTTGATGAATGTCAGTCGATCAACCGAGGCGGTGGACAGGCGCACCCTATGATCAGTCACAAATCCTCCAGCAGCACTGAATGTGCGTTCGGAAAGAACGCTGGAGGCAGGACAGGCCAGTAGCTCAATTGCATACTGTGCAAGCTCTGGCCAGTGATCCATCCTCAGGACCCAGTAAGCCAGAGGATTTTCGGTGGGAAAGGTGTCCAAGTCTGACCTTGCCCCAAGGTATTCCTGCACCATGTATATCAGACGCTGGCGATGGTTGCTGGAACAGATCATACCTTGGGGCTGCGGACTAAAAAATTGTCTGAACGCATCGGTCAGACGTCCACCTTCCCCACCGCTCCTTCTGCCACTGACCGAAGCCTCAGCAACTCGTCGCCCAGGACCAGGAGTTTGTAGCCTCCCAGTTTCTGGGAACGCGTTGCACAGACCTTTCTGCAAGGCCTCCCTGAGATGTCTCATCCTCTGCTCCCTCTGCGACGGCAAGATAAGGTCCGCAACCTTACCCTTGTACCGCGGATCAAGGAGAGTGGCCAGCCAGTAATGGTCCCTCTCCTTGATCCGAAGAACACGAGGATCCTTCCGCAGGCTTTGCAGGATCAGGGAGGCCATGCAGCGTAGGTTAGCTGAGGCATTCGGTCCGGAGTCTTCTGGGTCACTGAGGATGACATGATCGCCAGCCACCTCCTCCCAGCCACGTACAAGTCCACTGGCTTGTTGGGACTGTACATCATCCCTAAAAGACTGCTGCTGCTGATGCTGAGTGCCAGGCTCCACCTCCATGCTCACACAATCCTCCTCCTCCTCCTCCTCCTCCTCCTCCTCATCCTCTTCCTGTGTGATGGGTGGGACAGAAGGAACACTGTCCGGATAAAGGGGGCCTTGAGAGGCAAGGAAGTCCTCCTCTTCCTGCCTCTGTTCTGCCTCAAGTGCCCTGTCCATTATCCCACGCAGCGTATGCTCCAACAGGTGGACAAGAGGGACAGTGTCACTGATGCATGCACTGTCACTGCTCACCATCCTCGTGGCCTCCTCAAATGGTGAGAGGACAGTGCATGCATCCCTGATCATGCTCCACTGACGTGGGGAAAAAAAACCAAGCTCCCCTGACCCTGTCCTGGTGCCGTAGTCGCAAAGGTACTCATTGATGGCCCTCTGCTGCGTGTGCAGTCGCTGCAGCATGGCCAACGTTGAGTTCCACCTGGTGGGCATGTCAGATATTAGGCGGTTCTTGGGCAGGTTCAGCTCCTTTTGCAGCTCAGTCAGCCGAGCACTGGCATTATAAGATCGGCGGAAATGCACACAGACTTTCCTGGCCTGCCTCAGGACATCCTGTAAGCCTGGGAACCTGCCCAAGAACCGCTGCACCACCAGGTTGAGGACGTGAGCCATGCAGGGCACATGGGTGAGCTGCCCCTGTCGCAGGGCGGAGAGGAGGTTGGTGCCATTGTCAGAAACGACCATTCCTGGCTTAAGCTGACGTGGCGTCAACCACCTCTCGGCCTGCCCCTGCAGAGCTGCCAGAACCTCTGGCCCAGTGTGGCTCCTGTCCCCCAAACACACCAGCGCAAGCACGGCATGGCATCTTTTTGCCTGCGTACTTGCGTAGCCCCTTGTACGCCTACGGAGCACCGCTGGTTCCAAGGACAGAGCACTGGAGGAAGAAGAAGAGGAGGGGGTGGAGGAGAGAGGTGTGTCACAACCAGTAGCAGTAGTCGCGTTTTGGAGGCGTGGTGGCGGGACAACCTCCAACACTACTGCACCTTGTCCTGCATCCCTCCCAGCTGCCAATAGAGTGACCCAATGGGCCGTGAAAGAAAGGTACCGTCCCTGTCCATGCCTGCTGGACCATGAGTCAGCGGTAATATGCACCTTACCGCTGACCGCCCTGTCCAGCGAGGCATGGACATTGCCCTCCACATGCCGGTAGAGAGACGGAATCGCCTTCCGCGAGAAAAAGTGGCGTTTGGGAACCTGCCACTGAGGAACCGCACATTGAACAAACTCACGGAAGGGGGCCGAGTCTACCAACTGAAAAGGCAGCAGTTGAAGTGCTAGCAATTTAGCAAGGCTAGCATTCAACCGCTGGGCATGTGGATGGCTGGGAGTGTACTTCTTTCTACGGTCCAGCAGCTGGGGCAGGGAAATTTGCCTGCTGCATTCGGACGTCGGTGTACTGCAAGTACTTGGTTGTGACACACCGAATTCTACACCTTCAGTCCTCTCAGAGCAGCTTTCAGAGAGGACTGAAGGTGTAGTGGGGATGGAGATCCAGCTGAGGAGGAGCAAGGAGAGGTCCGCTTAGTTCTTTGGTGTGGGTCTTTTATGTGTGCCTGCCAACGAGCTGCATGGCAGGTCGCCATATGTCTGGTCATGCTTGTCGTGCCCAAGCGGCTGATGTTTTGGCCACGCGAGATACGCTTGAGACAAATATTGCAAATAGCAGTGGTGCGATCTGCTGCACTCGTCTCAAAAAAGGCCCACACCAAAGAACTTTTCTGATAACGTGCAGAGGCAGCGCCCTGCACAGGCGGAGCTCTGCGGTGTTGTACAGTTGCTGTGCTGGCCTCTACCTGGCCTCCAGGGGGCATCCTGCCTCGTTGGACATGTGACGCCGCATCCTCCTCCTCCTCGTCCTCCTCCTCATCCTCTCTCCCTTGAGGCACCCACGTGGAGTCAGTGACCTCATCATCCCCTCCCTCTTCACCACTAGAGCAAACCTGGCAGTAAGCTGCAGCTGGTGGAACTGTACTGCCAGATTCCTCAAGCTGGGTATCGTCATCCGAGCCTTCGAATCGTTGGGCATCCTCCTGGAGCATGTACCCAACACTGTGCTCAAAGAGTTCGGGGGACTCCTCAGGAGGACATGGTGGGTCTAGGGAAGGGGTGGCTGATGATGCTCTGTCAGTACCCTGAGCCTGGGTGAGAGAGGATGAGGAGGATGAGGAGGGCTTGGTCATCCATTCTACCAAGCCTTCAGCATGATGCGGCTCCACATGTCCAGCTGCCGAAAACAAAGACGCGCGTGTCCCATGGCCACGTGCTGATGACGATGCACGACCACGTCCACGTCCACGGCCACGTCCACTAGAAACAGAGCCTGCCTGCCCTGTGTTCTTGGCTCTGCACGCTCTGCCTCCCCTTGGCGGTCTTCCAGCCATTGTAGTCGGTAGTCCTGTGGGTGCTGCTGAGAAGAAAATATAGGAGCTCTGTGTGATGCCACTAACACACTAGAAGTCCTATGGGTGCTTCTGCAAAGAAAATAGAGGAGCTCTGTGTGATGCCACTAACACACTAGAAGTCCTGTGGGTGCTTATGCAAAGAAAATAGAGGAGCTCTGTGTGATGCCACTAACACACTAGAAGTCCTGTGGGTGCTTCTGCAAAGAAAATAGAGGAGCTCTGTGTGATGCCACTAACACACTAGAAGTCCTGTGGGTGCTGCTGAGAAGAATATATAGGAGCTCTGTGTGATGCCACTAACACACTAGAAGTCCTATGGGTGCTTCTGCAAAGAAAATAGAGGAGCTCTGTGTGATGCCACTAACACACTAGAAGTCCTGTGGGTGCTTCTGCAAAGAAAATAGAGGAGCTCTGTGTGATGCCACTAACACACTAGAAGTCCTGTGGGTGCTGCTGAGAAGAATATATAGGAGCTCTGTGTGATGCCACTAACACACTAGAAGTCCTATGGGTGCTTCTGCAAAGAAAATAGAGGAGCTCTGTGTGATGGGACTAACACACTTCAAGTCCTATAGGTGCTTCTGGGAAGAAAATATAGCTCTGTGTGTGTGATGGGACTAACACACTTCAAGTCCTATAGGTGCTTCTGGGAAGAAAATATAGCTCTGTGTGTGTGATGGGACTAACACACTTCAAGTCCTATAGGTGCTTCTGGGAAGAAAATATAGCTCTGTGTGTGTGATGGGACTAACACACTTCAAGTCCTATAGGTGCTTCTGGGAAGAAAATATAGCTCTGTGTGTGTGATGGGACTAACACACTTCAAGTCCTATAGGTGCTTCTGGGAACAAAAATATAGCTCTGTGTGTGTGATGGGACTAACACACTTCAAGTCCTATAGGTGCTTCTGGGAACAAAATATAGCTCTGTGTGTGTGATGGGACTAACACACTTCAAGTCCTATAGGTGCTTCTGGGAACAAAATATAGCTCTGTGTGTGTGATGGGACTAACACACTTCAAGTCCTATAGGTGCTTCTGGGAAAAAATATAGCTCTGTGTGTGTGATGGGACTAACACACTTCAAGTCCTATAGGTGCTTCTGGGAACAAAATATAGCTCTGTGTGTGTGATGGGACTAACACACTTCAAGTCCTATAGGTGCTTCTGGGAACAAAATATAGCTCTGTGTGTGTAATGGGACTAACACACTTCAAGTCCTATAGGTGCTTCTGGGAACAAAATATAGCTGTGTGTGTGTGATGGGACTAACACACTTCAAGTCCTATAGGTGCTTCTGGGAACAAAATATAGCTCTGTGTGTGTGATGGGACTAACACACTTCAAGTCCTATAGGTGCTTCTGGGAACAAAATATAGCTCTGTGTGTGTGATGGGACTAACACACTTCAAGTCCTATAGGTGCTTCTGGGAACAAAATATAGCTCTGTGTGTGTAATGGGACTAACACACTTCAAGTCCTATAGGTGCTTCTGGGAACAAAATATAGCTCTGTGTGTGTGATGGGACTAACACACTTCAAGTCCTATAGGTGCTTCTGGGAACAAAATATAGCTCTGTGTGTGTGATGGGACTAACACACTTCAAGTCCTATAGGTGCTTCTGGGAACAAAATATAGCTCTGAGTGTGTAATGGGACTAACACACTTCAAGTCCTATAGGTGCTTCTGGGAAGAAAATATAGCTCTGTGTGTGTAATGGGACTAACACACTTCAAGTCCTATAGGTGCTTCTGGGAACAAAATATAGCTCTGTGTGTGTGATGGGACTAACACACTTCAAGTCCTATAGGTTCTTCTGGGAACAAAATATAGCTCTGTGTGTGTGATGGGACTAACACACTTCAAGTCCTATAGGTGCTTCTGGGAACAAAATATAGCTCTGTGTGTGTGATGGGACTAACACACTTCAAGTCCTATAGGTGCTTCTGGGAACAAAATATAGCTCTGTGTGTGTGATGGGACTAACACACTTCAAGTCCTATAGGTGCTTCTGGGAACAAAATATAGCTCTGTGTGTGTAATGGGACTAACACACTTCAAGTCCTATAGGTGCTTCTGGGAAGAAAATATAGCTCTGTGTGTGTAATGGGACTAACACACTTCAAGTCCTATAGGTGCTTCTGGGAACAAAATATAGCTCTGTGTGTGTAATGGGACTAACACACTTCAAGTCCTATAGGTTCTTCTGGGAACAAAATATAGCTCTGTGTGTGTGATGGGACTAACACACTTCAAGTCCTATAGGTGCTTCTGGGAAGAAAATATAGCTCTGTGTGTGTAATGGGACTAACACACTTCAAGTCCTATAGGTGCTTCTGGGAAGAAAATATAGCTCTGTGTGTGTAATGGGACTAACACACTTCAAGTCCTATAGGTGCGTCTGGGAAGAAAATATAGCTCTGTGTGTGTAATGGGACTAACACACTTCAAGTCCTATAGGTGCCTCTGGGAACAAAATATAGCTCTGTGTGTGTGATGGGACTAACACACTTCAAGTCCTATAGGTGCTTCTGGGAAGAAAATATAGCTCTGTGTGTGTGATGGGACTAACACACTTCAAGTCCTATAGGTGCTTCTGGGAAGAAAATATAGCTTTGTGTGTGTGATGGGACTAACACACTTCAAGTCCTATAGGTGCTTCTGGGAACAAAAATATAGCTCTGTGTGTGTAATGGGACTAACACACTTCAAGTCCTATAGGTGCTTCTGGGAAGAAAATATAGCTCTGTGTGTGTAATGGGACTAACACACTTCAAGTCCTATAGGTGCTTCTGGGAACAAAATATAGCTCTGTGTGTGTAATGGGACTAACACACTTCAAGTCCTATAGGTTCTTCTGGGAACAAAATATAGCTCTGTGTGTGTGATGGGACTAACACACTTCAAGTCCTATAGGTGCTTCTGGGAAGAAAATATAGCTCTGTGTGTGTAATGGGACTAACACACTGCAAGTCCTATAGGTGCTTCTGGGAAGAAAATATAGCTCTGTGTGTGTAATGGGACTAACACACTTCAAGTCCTATAGGTGCTTCTGGGAAGAAAATATAGCTCTGTGTGTGTAATGGGACTAACACACTTCAAGTCCTATAGGTGCCTCTGGGAACAAAATATAGCTCTGTGTGTGTGATGGGACTAACACACTTCAAGTCCTATAGGTGCTTCTGGGAAGAAAATATAGCTCTGTGTGTGTGATGGGACTAACACACTTCAAGTCCTATAGGTGCTTCTGGGAAGAAAATATAGCTCTGTGTGTGTAATGGGACTAACACACTTCAAGTCCTATAGGTGCCTCTGGGAACAAAATATAGGAGCTCTGCCTGCCTGCCACGAACACACTACAAGTCCTATAGGTGCTTCTGGTAACAAAATATAGGAGCTCTGCCTGCCTGCCACGAACACACTACAAGTCCTATAGGTGCTTCTGGTAACAAAATATAGGAGCTCTGCCTGCTTGCCACGAACACACTACAAGTCCTATAGGTGCTTCTGGTAACAAAATATAGGAGCTCTGCCTGCCTGCCACGAACACACTACAAGTCCTATAGGTGCTTCTGGTAACAAAATATAGGAGCTCTGCCTGCCTGCCACGAACACACTACAAGTCCTATAGGTGCTTCTGGTAACAAAATATAGTAGCTCTGCCTGCCTGCCACGAGCACACTACAAGCCCCTCTTTCTCAATCAATCTTTGTAACTGAATCTATCTAACTCAATCTCTGTAAGTGAATCTCTCTAACTATCTAAATGCAGCAGAGTGTCACAGAATCAGCCTGCTCAATCTGCGCCGGAACAGCATGTGACCGGCGCAGACGGCGTGGCGGCGTTTTATAGGGGGGGGCGTGTACTACAGCCCCTGAGCTGTAATTGGCTACAGGCGTCCTGCCTGTAGCCAATTATGGCTCTTCGAGTTTCCGGGGCTGTGATTGGCCAAGCATGCGGGGTCACAGTGCATGCTTGGCCAATCATCAGCCAGCAATGCACTGCGTCGGCCGCGCCGGCCGCAATGCATTGCGGGGCCGCTCGCATCACACGAACGTGATGCGAGCGGCCAAAATAGTTCTGGGCTCGCCGAGCGAGCGAACGCCCGGTGCTCGATGCGAACGTGGGTTCGCATCGAGCACCGGGCCCATCCCTACTGGCTGTATGTTTAGGGTCGTTGTCCTGCTAGAAGGTGAACCTCCACACCAGTCTCAAGTCTTTTGCAGACTCTAACAGGTTTTCTTTTAAGATTGCCCTGTATTTGGCTCCATCCATCTTCCCATCAATTCTGACCAGCTTCCCTGTCCCTTCTGAAGAAAAGCATTCCCTTTAGGCCAAAAAGTTCAATTGTGGTCTCATTTGAGCATAACACCTTCTTCCACGTGTTTGCTGTGTCCCCCACATGGCTTCTCACACACTGCAAACAGGACTTTATATGGCTTTCTTTCAACAGTTGCTTTCTTATTGCCACTCTTCAATAAAGGCCAGATTTGTGGAGTGCACAGCTAAAAGTTTTCCTGTGGACAGATTCTCCCACCTGAGCTGTGGATCACTGCAGTTCCTCCAAAGTTACCATGGGCCTCTTGGCTGCTTCTCTGATTAATGCTCTCCTTGCCCAGTTTTGGTGGATGAACATGTCTTGGTAGGTTTGCAGCTGTGCCATACTCTTTCCATTTTCAGATGATGGATTGAACAGTGCACAGTGAGATGTTCAAAGCTTGGGATATTTTTTTATAGCCTAACTCTGCTTTAAACTTCTCCACAACTTTATTCCTGACCCATCTGATGTGTTCATTGGCTTTCATGATGCTGTTTGTTCACTAAGGTTCTCTAACAAACCTCTGAGAGCTTCACAGAACACCTGTATTTATACTGAGATTAAATTACACACAGGTGGACTCTATTTACTAATTAGGTGACTTCTGAAGGCAATTTAATCTCTCTAGAGATTTTGGAAACCATTTATAATTTTTCTTTTGCTCCACAATTATGTACCACTTTGTGTTGGTCTATCACATAAAATCCCAATAAAATACATTTAAAATTTTGGTTGCAACATGACAAAATGTAAACATTTTAAAATGATATGAATTATTTTTCAAGGTATCACTAAACAGAGGAAATGATGCCCTGCCTGAGGACGTACCACATCCACCTTTGCCTGTGGACACATACGCTGCTGGCCCCCTCACAGTGCCATGGGGACGTCTGCCTCTCCTTGCTGGCCTCCCAGACATGATGGGGGGGGGGGGGGGCGTTTATTAACAAAATGTAATAAAGATGTGGAATTGTGTACGTGGACATGTATCAATGCAAAAATGTTTTTTTTTAAAACTGCCGTTTTTTTGGGAGCAGTGATTTTTTAATGCTTAGAGTGAAACAATAAAAATTAAATATTCCTTTAAATATTGTGCCTGGGGTGTGTCTATAATATGCCTGTAAAATGGTGCATGTTTCCCGTGTTTAGAACAGTGCCACAGCAAAATTACATTTCTAAAGGAAAAATTGTCATTTAAAACTGCTCGCGTCTGTAATGAATTGTCGGTTCTCGGCAATATAGATAAAACTCATTGAAAAGAGCACGGGATCCCCCCCCCAGTCCATTACCAGGCCCTGGAAAGGGTCTGGTATGAATATTAAGGGGAACCCCAAACCAAAATTTAAAAAGAAAATTGCGTGGGGTCCCCCTAAAATCCATACCAGGCCCTTCAGGTCTGATATGGAAATTAAGTGGAACCCTGTGCAAAAATGTAAAAAAAAATGGCGTAGGGGTCTCCCTCAAAATCCATACCAGACCCTTATCCAAGCATGCAACCTGGAATGCTGCAGGAAAAGAGGGGGGCGAAAGAGCACCCCCCCTCCTGAACCAGGACCCATACCAGGCCACATCCCCTCAAAATGGGGAGGGTGCTTTGGGGTATCCCCCAAAGCACCTTGTCCCCATGTTCATGGCAACAAGGGCCTCACCCCCACTACCCTTGCCCTGTGGTTGTGGGGGTATGTGGGCAGGGATCTTATCTGAATATGGAATCCCCCTTTAACAAGGGGACCCCCAGATCCTGGCCTTCCCCCTGTGTGAAATGGTAACAGGGTACAAATGTACCCCTACCATTTCACAAAAAAAGTGTCAGAATGTTAAAAAAAAAAAATGTTAAAAAAATGACAAGACACAGCTTGGGGACAAGTCCTTTATTAAATAAAAAAATGTCCCACGATGTCCATTCATCTTCTTCTATCTCCCCGCGGCGGACCGAAAAAAAAGCCGAGACCGATCTGCCTGGGAGGCGTGTGACGCTTCTTTGCTTGTGAAGCAAATGTGATGCACACGGGAACTTCCCCATGGCTTCCCTGTGGCGTCAGAGCGTAAACGGGTGACCCCGCCCATTTACCTTTTTCGGTCCATCGCAGAGAGATAGAAGAAGATGAATGGACATTGTGGGACATTTTTTTTTTTTAATAAAGGACTTGTCCCCAAGCTGTGTCTTGTAGTTTTTTAACATTTTGACACTTTTTTTGTGAAATGGTAGGCCGTTACCATTTCACACAGGGGGGGAGGCCAGGATCTGGGGTCCCCTTGTTAAAGGGGGCTTCCAGATTCTGATAAGCCCCCTGTCCGCATACCCCCACAACCACCAGGAAAGGGTTGTGGGGATGAGGCCCTTGTCCCCATCTACATGGGAACAAGGTGCTTTGGGGGGCTACCCCAAAGCACCCTCCCCATGTTGAGGGCATGTGGCCTGGTACGGTTCAGGAGGAGGGGCTATCTTGTCCCCCTCTCTTTTCCTGTGGCCCTTAATATTCATACCAGACCCAAAGGGCCTGGTAATGGACTGGGGGGGGCCCCATGCTCTTTTTTTCAAAGAGTTTTATCTATATTGCCGAGACTCGACAATTCAATAAAAAAAATGTGTTAAAGTCACTCTGTGGGTGCTAATTGGCTTGACACTGGGAAGATAAACGTTAATTATAGTGTAGGTAGAATTATTGATCATGCACACCACAACAACATACCGTCCTTATAAATCCTGTTCAGAAGCAATGAGTTTAAATGCCACTGTACCTTTAATTGCAATTAGCACCCCTCTCTTCTTAGATGATCAATTTGAGGCAATATGTAAGGGAACTGTCTGTTTTGAAAGTTGGTTTCTGTGAGAAAAATAGGTCCCCTGTAGGCATTTGCCATTTGACTGGGCTATTAAGGCCTTTTACATTTAAGGAAGACAGTTTGAACTGCATCTTAAGGGAGATCACACTTCTAAATTGTAATGAAGGTGGGCAGGAGAAGGTGCAATAGATTTTTGGTACTAAAATCACCAATGAAGATAATCAAAGTCCAGATGGTTTCAGTCCTAGTTTAGAGGGACTTTAGGAAGTCTGCAAACTTAGTTCAGTGGTGTCAGCACAGGCTGCAAGGAGGCTGAATCAACTCCTAAAAGCTAGAAGTAGGCAGTGGAGTCAGATGAAAAGGTGGATTTCTGTAAGCTCCAAGAAAAACCATGAAAACTAACGAAAACATAAGTTCTTTAAGAGAATAAAAAAAATAGTAATTCCAAATTGGAATTGGAGTGGATTATTACCACAAATTATGGGGAGCAAACTATATTCGCTCTCCGGAACAATATTGCCTTGTCAGTAAGTAAACGCACACAGAGGGTCAGGCAAACCTGTTGCTCAGAGGAATTAAGGGTGGGAGAACAAAAACCTACATTTGCCAGGCCATCATTTTCTAAGATATTCCAGTTTCTTAGGAGGCAAATGCCATGATCCAGGGACCGCAAATGTATGGTCATCTTTGGTAATATGGAGCTTTGCTGGGTATCGCCATTGATAAGAAATGTAATGATTTTTTTAAAGGCTTGGTGTATGTATGCAGGCAATCGTATCCCTTGGGAGATGTGCAGGGATATGTTTAGGCTTTGGCAGCCTATGGATACAGCCAATGGCTAGGTTTTCTAATGGAAGATACAAGATTCTCAATAGCATTGTTTTCCTTTTTTCTTAATGCCAGATAAGTTCTACTATTGTTGGACGATGGCCTGTATATGTCAGATTGTATTGTTTATGCTGCCATTATTTATATGGCATGTTGAATACTGCAATTAATAAATAAAGAATTTGAAAAAAAAAAACATATATGGACTGGCATGATTTGTATGCCATGGCTGCTTTATTGCAGACAGATTTCACTGTTTAATGTTTACAATCCATATTCTGAGCTGCAGGAATGAACGTCCTCCTAAATACTGCATAATATTTTATCCAAAATGAGGAAAAGCTGTCTCATTACAAAATGCACCAGTCTGCTATTTTAAAGTCCAGTGAAATACTATTTTTAATTTTCTTAGCTTCAGTAGTTAATAGCTTCAGTAGTGTTAAAAGATGAAAGATATGACAGATGAAAGACTAACAGAAAATGTGGGGAAATGATTAGCTATGATTTTTAGAAATTCTTATCCAGAAACACTATGGGACTGGCATTTTTTTCTCAAAAGCTGATTGTGGATTTTTTTATGGCTGAATATTGCATTTCTTTCTTTTCTACTCTTTTTTTCTTTTCTTTGCATCTCTTTTTATTCTTTCTTTTTCTTTTATTTCTCACAAGCAATGTTTCATTTACCTGTTGCGTGATGTGGACAATTCATCTTATTCGGGGACAACAGGATATCTACTATTTGTAAATGTCCCATTAAAAACAGTTGTTTTTTTACTAATTAAGCCTAAATAAGTGTCAAGAAGCTGAACAGAATGGAGAAGACCCTATGTTGACTGTAACTAAGATCACAGCGGAATGAAGTATAAGGTCATGTGGTAATTTACAGGCACACCCTCTCAGGGGTTTGTATTCATAGTTACATAGTTAGTCAGGTTAAAAAAAGACACAAGTCCATCTAGTTCAACAAAAAAAAAAAATACAATCCCTTATACACAATCCTATACCCACAGTTGATCCAGAGGAAGGTGAAAAACCCCAGCAAATCATGATCCAATTTGCTATAGCAGGGGAAAAAATTCCTTCCTGATCCCCTGAGAGGCAATCGGATATTCCTTCAACTTTACCTATAAATTATAGTACCCAGGAGGGAGTCTATTCCCCATTTCACAGCTCTTACTGTGAAGAAACTTTTCCATCTTTGGAGATTAAATCTTTTTTCCTCTAAACGTAAAGATTGCCCCCTTGTCCTCTGTGATTGACCTTAAAGTGAATAACTCAACACCAAGTTCACTATATGGACCACTTATGTATTTGCACACAGAGGCGGCTCTAGGCTTTGTGAGGCCTTAGGCAAATCTGAGACATAAGGCCCCATTCACATCCATAATGTGAAATATAATTCAAGCGATAAAAATTAACTGTATAAATTGCATATATTAAGAGATTTAAATTCTATGAACTATGAAGTCACCGTTTATAGAATTTTCTCGAACCAATTCTTCTTTAATCAAATATATATATTACATATATATTATATATTACACGCATATTTATCCATTTACATGAAAGTCAGGTTAATATTACCCGGCCAGCACAGAGTTTTCCCTCATATCAGACTCTGCAGGATTCCCCCTTACAGTGCAAGGGAACTCTGATATAAAGGGGAATGCTGCGGATCATGATCTAAGGGGGAACCTGCAAACTTTGGTGCAAAGGGTAACTCTAATGTAAGGAACGGGGGGGGGGGGCTCTGGTGACCAAAGTTTACCTTTATATCAGAGTCCACTGCATTCCCCTTTACATCACAGAGTTCCAACTTGCATTTAAAATGGAAACTCTAATGTGGAGGAGGCTCTGGAGCACCTTCCGCAGAGTGAGAGAGTTGCAGACATGATACAGGAGATGGTCAGAGACTACAGACAGGGTACAAGAGATGGTCAGAGACTGCAGATATGGTACAAGTGATGGTCAGAGACTGCAGACTTGGTGTAAGAGATGGTCAGAGACTGCAATCATAGTACAAGAGATGATCAGAGACTGCAGATGTGATACAGGAGATGGTCAGTGTCAGACTGCAGAGATGATACAAGAGATGGTCAGAGGCTGCAGACATGATACAAGAGATCAGTAGCAGCTGGTGCTAACAATTCTTGGGGGAGGGGGGAGTGAAACAAACTGAAAAATTCAAAAAATAAATATCAAATACAGCCACTGTGCCCATCAATAGCAGCCACAGGATATGTGCTAGGGGGGCTTTGGGAGGGGAGAAGACATATGCTGGGGGGGGGGGGATTTCATATCCAAGCCCCCTTGTAGCAGTCCTAAAGTGCCCCCTAGCACACAGTGGCGTCACTAGGGTTGGTGTCACCTGGTGCGGTAGAACATGGTGCCACCCCCTGCACTTAGCAGGCTAGTGCGTTGGTGTGGCTCTCCTCCCTTAACCTGCCACAATGGATGGAGCTGGGATGGGATTAATGGGAGGAGAATAGAGCTGGAATGGGATTGGGGGATAGATAGAGCTGGGGTGGGATCGGGGTGGTAGATGGAGCCGGGATGGGATCAGGGGATGGAAGGAGCCGGGATGGGATGGGGGGATGAATGGAGCTGGGATAGGATCGGGGGGAAGGATGGAGCTGGGATGTGATTGGGTTGGGGTGGATGGAGCCGGGATGGTATGGGGGGGATGGATGGCGCTGGGATGGTATTGGGGGGTGGATGGAGCTGGGATTGGAGCGGGGGGGTGGATGGGATTGGGGTGGGGTGGATGGAGCCAGTATGGGATTGGGGTGGGGTGGATGAAGCCAGGATGGGATTGGGGTGGGGTGGATGAAGCCAGGATGGTATTGGGGTGGGGTGGATGGAGCCAGGATGGGATTGGGGTGGGGTGGATGAAGCCAGGATGGGATTGGGGTGGGGTGGATGGAGCCGGGATGGTATGGGGGGGATGGATGGAGCCGGGATGGAATTGGGGTGGGGTGGATGGAGCTGGGATTGGATCGGGGGATGGATGGAGCCGGGATGGGTTTGGGGTGGGGTGGATGGAGCTGGGATTGGATCGGGATGGATGGAGCCTGGATGGGATTGGGGTGGGGTGGGGTGGATGGAGCCAGGATAGGATCGGGGTGGATTGAGCCCGGATGGGGTGGGGTGGATGGAGGCTTAATGGTATGGGGGATGGATGGAGCCGAGATGGTATGGGGGGTGGATATCCTCTCCCCCAAATCACTCCAAGTGGACTCATTGCTTGTTCCCCTCCCCCTCCCTCTTCTTCATGTCCCCCTCCCCTCCAAGATACACTTTTAGATTGCACAGACCTCAGACCAGCGAGCTCTCTGTACAGGTGGCATGACTGCTTCCCTCCTCCTCCTCTGTGCACAGGAAAACATCACAGCACAGGAGGAGGAGGGGCGGGTTCAGTTCGCTCCGCTCTGCACTGTGTGTGTCAGGCAGCTGGGGAGAAATGCCGCCCGTCTCAGCTGCAATGCACAGTGGAGTGGAGCTTGCGGCATGCGAGAATGAAATGCCCGCGGGAACAAGCCGTGGGCATTGCGGGACACTGATTCGCTGGGACTCCAGGTCGAGAATGCAAGGCGGTCCCGGCGAATCATCTAGGTTGCAGTATGGGCAAATTAGGCAGCCGCAAGGCCCCTGAGGGGGCGAGGCCTAAGGCGACCGCCTAATTTGCCTAATTAGAGAGCAGCCTCTGTTTGTACATGTTGATCATATTCCCCTTTAATCTCCTCTTCTCAAGAGGGAATAGATTCAGCAGACCTGCCCTCAGGCTACTTTACTGAAAACTAGCAGATACAGTAGGAAGATAAAATTGGACCACCAATGGAATGAGCCAGTTGGAAACAGTGGAAGTCAGTGGAAGAATGAAAGATGATTGAATGTGCCCAGCTAATAGGGCTTGGAGAAGCAGAATAAAAATAAAACAAAAAGTGGTTCCGTGCTATGGACTAGAATGTATCACTTGTAGCTGCTGTCTCCACTTAGACCAACCAAGTGCAGTTGACAAGTGCCTAAAATAAACTATAGTAATTGATTAGTGAACCTCTATAGCAACTACAATATACCAAATGAGGAGGAGAATTATCAGCCAGAGTCTTGCAGGAGGAGAAGCTACGAGGCTCAGAGAAACATATTTAATGGATGGCGTGTATCAGGAGGAATGCCCCTGGCACTCAGAGAAGCAGAGTTGACAGAAGGAATGGCTGCAATAATACAAATAAATGGAGCATACCAGGTGGTGCAGCACTGACAGATAAAGGGCGACTGTAAAACTATGTCTGTGAGCAATGTCTATAAAGAAGTGGGGGCTATGGAAAAGTTGGGAGATGAAGCATACTTGGAGTTGTGGCTATGGTGAAGCTGGTGCATAGAGTATACCTAGAGCTGTGGCTCTAGGAGCAGAGGAAGAAGGTAACTAATGCCAGGGCATGGTGGACAGATTGTGGAAGGTGTGGCACAGGGATATACCATCACTAGATAAGGAGGATTGGGAGGATTGTCTTGAGCATGTCGAGTCTCCTCCACAGCCCCCCTCCTTGTATCTCAGATTCCTCCACAGCCCCACTCCTTGAATCCCAGTCTCCTCCACAGCCCCCCTCCTTGTATCCCAGTATCCTCCACAGCCACCCTCCTTGTATCCCAGTCTCCTCCACAGCCCACCTCCTTGTATCCCAATCTCCTCCACAGCCCCCCTCCTTGTATCCCAGTATCCTCCACAGCCACCCTCCTTGTATCCCAGTCTCCTCCACAGCCCACCTCCTTGTATCCCAATCTCCTCCACAGCCCCCTCCTTGTAGCCCAATTTCCTCCACATCCCCCCTCCTTGTATCCCAATCTCGTCCACAGCCCACCTCCTTGTATCCTAATCTCCACAGCCCCCCTCCTTGTATCCCAGTCTGCTCCACATCCCCCCTCCTTGTATCCCAATCTCGTCCACAGCCCACCTCCTTGTATCCTAATCTCCACAGCCCCCCTCCTTGTATCCCAGTCTGCTCCACAGCCCCCCTCCTTGTATCCCACTCTCCTACACAGCCCCCCTCCTCATATCCCAGTCTCCTCCACAGCCGCCCTCCTTGTATCCCAATCTCCTCCACAGCCCCCCTCCTTATATCCCAATTTCCATCCACAGCCCACCTCCTTGTATCCCAATCTCCTCTACAGCCCACCTCCTTGTATCCCAATCTCCTCCACAGCCCCCTCCTTGTATCTAAGTCTCCTCCACAGCCCCCCTCCTTGTATCCCAATCTCCTCCACATCCCCCCTCCTTGTGTATCCTAATCTCATCCACAGCCCCCCTCCTTGTATCCCAGTCCACTACACAGCCCCCCTCCTTGTATCCTAGTCTCCTCCACAGCCACCCTTACTTGCACCCCACTCCCTTTCACAGTCCCCTGCTTTCTGGAATCCCAGTCCCCTTTCCAGCCATCTTTTTTTTTTTGCAACACAGTTCCCTTTATGTCAGTACCCCCTCCCTTACCTCACACAGCATGTAGAAGACAGAGGATGCGGCATGTCCGAGCAGGAGCTGTCCAATTTTCCATTTAACAGACAGACGATTGGTTGCTAGGACCACCCCTAGCAACAAATCACAGGCATTTTACTGTGAAAAGTTGGACAACTCCTGCCTTCTGCTTGGACATTCTGTCTTCTACCTGCAAGAAAGAGATTGGTGGTGGGGGCAAGGAGGAGTCACACGGGAGAGGAGAGGACACCCAGGCAGGCTGAACTACCTGCACATGCACTCCCATCCCCCTCTCACTCCCTCCAGCAGCGATACTCTGCAGCCAGCACTGGAAATAGTGCAGGGAGCTCAGTCTGCACTGCAGTGCCGCCTCCTCATGTACCGGAGAAGAAGGCGGGTGGGCGCAATTGAGCCTCCTTGGGGTGGAATGGAAGTAGTGGTGGGGATTGGAGTTCTCAGTGTCGTTTTAGGCAGTCTGTCCGACAGCACAGCTGAAGTACCCACTCCTCACCATCGCATGTAGCCAGCGCAGTGCCTCCTACTGATGTGCACTCTAGGCCAGCGCCTAGCTTGCCTATTGGAATGGAAGTAGTGGTGGGGATTGGAGTTCTCAGTGTCGTTTTAGGCAGTCTGTCCGACAGCACAGCTGAAGTACCCACGCCTCACCATCGCATGTAGCCAGCGCAGTACCTCCTACTGATGTGCACTCTAGGCCAGCGCCTACCTTGCCTATTGGTAGCGCCGGCCCTGGTTGTGTCCACGGTAGTGGTGGGGTGGAGCTCAAGGTCACAAATCTAGTCCATTGGGTGTCTGAGCCAGAAATAGCATCTACTTTTATCTACTCACATTTCCTTTTGGATACAATGGATACTTCAAGAGTTTGTATCGACATCAGCAAGGCATGAAATAAATGTTGTTTTTAGATGGATTTTTAGTTTTCTTTTTAGACAGCATGTAAACTTACTGTTTAATAGAACCAATATTGTCTTCATAGACTGCAGGAAAAAAAGCTAAATAATATACATCTCTGGGGAATGGTGGCAATTTAGATGTATCTTTCAACATAAGAAATAACAATATTAGATGGCATTTCCTGATATATTTTCTTTGCTTGTCTTGCTATTTTCTCATTCTCTGTGTCTGTACATGGGCATATGGAGGACATGGAGACAAGTCTGGGGCGATAAAGTATATTTGAGTTAAAATAATCTGTATCCTAAAGACACTTGCAAAACCTCTGTTGGAAACCTTTGGTTGTTTTCACACTGGTAAAGAAAGCATAATAAATGTATCTATAAATGTCCCTGTAGCCCAGTGAACAGGAGAACTTAATATCTCCCTAGCTTTACACGGTGGGCTGTAATTCCATCAGCTTCAGCTTATACTTCAGGCTGTTTTTAAAACAAACTGTACTTTTCTGTTTTAGAATTAGCTTTACTGTGAACTTTTTCTGCAAGCATTATTATGTTCTACCTCTGAATGCTGTTGATTTTAATGTAAATGTTCCACATACAATAGCAAGAAATAATAACAATGAAAAGTCACCAGAAATGACATCATTTATTATAGTACCATACTTATGCTTAAAAACTGGAGAAGTGAGACAATATCTAAGCAAAATCTTATTTTTACAATCCATAAAAACCACAAAATCTATGCTACACTAGAAGCTAATAAGATAGAGTGCTTTAATTGCCTACAATATTATTAATTAATGGTACTAAATAACTCAAATGTGATCTTACATATTCTCTAAACTATAACATAAAGTTTATAAAAAAGGTTTCCTGCGTTGTACCCGTTCCCACTTCCACTGACTAGATGATCAGAGGGGAAGTTTTCTCCCCTGCCCCCTGGTCTGCAACCTTCTGGGAGACATCATAGGTCCCAGGAGGCTGCAGGACCATGAATACAGAGCAGTGTAGCAAACACATATGCAGTGGGAAGCCTCAAGGAGTCATAGCTGGCTTCCCTTAGTAAAAGAGCCAGCCTGGGTGAGGACAGAGCTGGATCCCTGGACAGGTAAGTGTCCATTTTGTAGTTGCTCACATTTATAAGACTGAAAATCCTCTTTAACCCCTTTGTGCTAGTGCCTCCCAGCCCTTTAAGGGATTTCAGATGTCGGGAATAGGGGCGGGGTTTATGCTCACATGACCACTGTGATTGGCTGTCACATGATCAGAAAAATCCCAATCGCAAGAAGCGATCAGGAGCATTCCGTTAGACACTGGTAACTGTGCCAGGGCCCACCCGCCAAGAGGCTGCATATTTGTGTGCTGTCTAGGGGTTAAGTGTGTATTTTTTGCCACCATTGATTTTGTACAAGATGATGGACCTGGCTCATCCTATGACACTGGTATTTATTGAATGCATCCCTGAAATTTTACAAAATGGATTGTGGGCAGAGGGTTTAAGAGAGGGGAGTGGGCCCTAATAAAAGTTGGGCTTTAAAGCAGGACTTTAGTTAAAGAGTTCAAAAATAATAGCTAATTTAAAGATAAAAAAAAAAAAAAAAAATTCTGCAATACTTACTTAATTCAGAGCTTTTTCCCACAACACGTCTTTCTGCCCCTAGATCTCTGCAGACTTCTAGATTGAAAGACAGCCAGTATCACTAAACCCACTTCTTCTGGTGTGCTAAAAGTGGAAAGCATCTCTTGAAGTAGTAGTTTGTTTCTTACAACACCCAAGGACTTTGTCTACCCCATGTGGTAGTACCGCCTTCCTTGATATGCATCCTCTTTATTATTTAGGTTGTGGATTAGACCCATTTTATAATGTTTTATGTGCACACCTACGTAAAGTAACAGCATCCCATCCTAATTGTGACACTTATATTACTAAGATTTATGTATAGATGTTCCATAGCACATGATATATATTTATTTACTTGAATGTTTGCATAAGATTTGGATCTTCTTTGAAAATTACCATACTTAAACCTTAATTTGAGTTTGTATTATTAGAATTATTATGATGGTGAGTCTTTGTGTTTTTTTTATATATACCTTTTCTTTTTTTTATTATGTTGTTCATAAATGTAGTCATTGTGAATGCAGTAGCATGTGTTCTGGTGTCACTGAAAAACTTGCTCATTGAATAGCCTATTTATGGCAAATCTTTGCAAAATGTTTACTATTGCTTGCCCAGGATGACAGCAAACTGTTGTAAATCGTTAGCTAAATGTGAGGCAACCTGACAATTTATAATGCCTTGTACACGCGGTCGGACATTCCGACTGTAAAATCCTGATTTTTTCCGACGGATTTTGGCCGAAACTTGTCTTGCATACACATGGTCACACAAAGTTGTCGGAAAATTTGATTGCTCGGAATGAGGTGACGTATAAAACGTACAGCGGGACTACGTAGAGGCCAGTAGCCAATAGCTTTCGTCTCCAATTTTTTTCTGAGCATGCGTGGCACTTTGTGTGTCTGAATTTTCGACACACGATCGGAAAAAGTCTGATTGGATTTTGTTGTCGGAAAATTTTAGATCCAGCTCTCAAACTTTTCTTGTCGGAAATTCCGACGGAAAAAGTCCGATAGAGCCCACTGCTGTCTACTACATATCTCCAACTTCCTGCACAAAGACTACAAAAAATCGCTAACCAAACACTTGTTGAATGCTGTTAAAGCACTGATCCTCGTCCTCTGGAAGACTACACGAGTACCATCTGTATCAGAGTGGTTGGACTGGGTCTCAGACATCTGTGCGATGGAAGAGACACTGGCACAGGCCTCCGATAGAGTGGAAAAATTTCACAAAACCTGGTCACCATGGCTTTTTTTTTTTTTAAATGCAGACAACTTTCTGAAGTCTGGTTGATAAGGTCTAACATTCTCTTTACAAGTCTGGGCTGGATGGGCCAATGTATCTCTGAAAGTATCTTTACTAAGCTTATTGAACACCTGATATTGTTACGACAGTGCTAGTAATAATACATCTAGTTACATTTGATAACTATACCTGTATTCTCCAACTACTAAATAGGGCTTTTCAATCCCCCTCCCTACTTTCTTTATTCATTACTTTTCTATACTAAGTCCATATTATCCAAAACATCTCAAGAGTAACATATGGAATATACATGTTATCCGATAAACTTAATTACCTGTGAATTCAGTGGTCCACACACTAGTTAAGTCCTCCAGGGACTTTTTTGTGACAACTTTCTACAATGCTTCTAAAGTTTTGATATGTTTTGTTCCACCCTTATTCCAGGAACGAAATAATGAGAGATACCAATGTTACTCGATACGTTATCGAGTTGCAACGTCATATCTCCCTGCATTCATGGCCATTGTCAAGTGCTCCTTACATAGGGGAGCCGTAGCTGCAGGATCATATGACTGGATTAAAAATAAGTAAGTGTCACAGATCTTTCTTATACAGGGTAGGCAGGATAGGTGGCGGAGCGCCTCTATCCCTTGAATATGCTGTTTGCAGAGAAAAACGTTGGTGGGGCCAAACATGTGACGTCTTTGGAATTTGGCTGTGCTTATCATTTGTTACATGCCTGTGATTGTCTTCTTATTGTAAGTACACCGTATTGTCAACATTAACTTTAATGGCACCCCAGTCTTAATCTGTAGAGTTCAATATTGAGTTGGCCCACCCTTTGCAGCTATAATAGCTTCAACTCTTCTGGGAAGGCTGTCCACAAGGTTTAGGGGTGTGTCTATGGGTATGTTTGACCATTCTTCCAGAAGCACATTTGTGAGGTCAGGCACTGATGTTGGACAAGAAGGACAAGAAGGCCTGGCTCGCAGTCTCCGCTCTTATTCATCCCAAAGGTGTTCTATCGAGTTGTGCAGGCCAGTCAAGTTCCTCTACCCCAAACTCGCTCATCCATGTGTTTATGGACCTTACTTTGTGCACTGGTCCAAATCATTTGGTGGAGAGGGGATTATGGTGTGGGGGTGTTTTTCAGGGGTCAGAGTTGGGCTTGGTTCCTTAGTTCCAGTGACGGGAACTCTTAAGTTGTCAGCATACCAAGACATTTTGGACAATTTCATACATCCAACTTTGTGGGAACAGTTGGGGATGGCCCCTTCTTGTTCCAACATGACTGCACACCAGTGAACAAAGCAAGGTCCATAAAGACATGGATGAGCGAGTTTGGGGTGGAGGAACTTGACTGGCCTGCACAGAGTCCTGACCTAAACCCGATAGAACACCTTTGGGATAAATTAGAGCGGAGACTGCGAGCCAGACCTTCTTGTCCAACATCAGTTCAAAGACAGGTGTCCCAATACTTTTGACATTTTAGTGTACATTACATTATTAAAAGTCAGCGATAGCAATAACTACCTACTATTATCTACTATCTACTAGTTGTTGTACATGTATTCATGTCCAATTTGGAGTAGCATATATTTTCCTAAGTATTATGGGGCTGTATTTCCCCATTTCGCCCCCCTTCCCCAAAGCACCCACCCCCCCATGTTGAGGGCATGGTACGGCTCGTCCCCACCCCCTTTCCTGACCTGCCAGGCTGCGTGCTCGGATAAGGGTCTGGTGTGGATTTTGGGGGGACCCCCACGCCGTTTTTTCGGCGTAGGGGTACCCTTAAAATCCATACCAGACCTAAGGGCCTGGTATGCCGTTTTTTTTATAAAAATTTGGCGTGGACTTCCCCCTAAGAAGTAGTAAAATGAGTTGCGAATTCATGCTAGCAGCTGATTCGCACCTAAACGCGGACAATCCGCAGAACAGCCGACGTTTCACTGCGCAGTCACGCAGGGCCTTGAATTCACACCGCACTAGTCTGAAGCCAGGCTTATGATTTTCCATCTTGATTTTGAACTGTTCGCCAGGACATTTATCCATCTGTATGGACATTATACACACATTTGCCTTTTTTTTTGCTTTATTCGCTTTTATAATCTTTGTCTTTGTCACTTAATAACACGTGTTTGTATATGCTTGTTTATTCATATTTGAATTTCCATGTGTACATTTGTCCATCTGTACAGATATATACACTTTATTTATTTATTTTTAGTTTAGATTGAGTGTGAATTATCATATTATATTACATATGCTTTAGGGCTTGAGTGTCTTTTGGCACTTCTAAAATAATACTTAATGCCACTATTGCATCTTTATTACATTTATTTATTAATTTTTTATGTAGATTGTATTCACTAAGCTTACACTATTGGTACAGTCTCATGGTATAGTAATAGTATATGATACAACTTTATTCTATGCACAGTAGACTTTTGAATTTTAACTTTTGTTGAAATAGCCTTTTTACGTCTAATATCTAAATTGTGTAGTAGATGCAGCAGTCTTTATTTATAGTTTTACTTCCTAGCGCAAGGAATTTTTTGGGTTTGTGGATACATCTAATGCCTTAACTTAAAGACTGAGATGCTGTCCTCAGACTTGTCAGGTAACATGGATTATACTTGTAGGTAATGCAATATTTTTATGCACTTAGATTTTTCTTCTAGTGTGCTATAAGTGAAAAACATCTCTTGAAAAAGTAGTTTGAGAGCCTATTTCTGTAGCAGAAGCTTGGAAGACACCGTCTGTATCATTTGTAGTAGTGAAGATCGATCTGACAACCCTGATGATAAATGAAAAAATGTCCAGCATTCTACATGATTCCCAAACGAAGTTTCTGAAAGTGTGGGCCTCTTGGTGGTCGTAGGCTCTCCCCGCCCTGCATTTGACCAGCCTAGGCAACCAATAATTGCTGATATTTTTACCAAAGCCTGCAGGAGCCCACTCTGTCCCCCCTCCTGCCTATTTTGCAGTTTATTTTTACTAAAACTATTGCATTTCCATGTTCTGTGTACTGTGGGAGACCAAATACAGTGAATGCAGGCTCCTAGTTTCAGTAACACTTTAAGCCCTTCCTGCCTATGTGACTGTGGGGAAATTATCCTCATATACTTTATTTTGTATATATTATAACCCCTTTCTATTACTTACAATTGTCCTTACTTGTTAAAGGTTATAGCCCCCAGGGTATATAGATGGTATATGTTTTCAGTCTTACATACAGTACTTTCTATTATAACGCTTTGCATGATTGCTAACATAATAAGAACACAAGCCACTGTTTCTTTACAATCAAGGAGTTCTTTTTATTATCATACTGTATACTATTATGGTAAACGTCATAGCTGCGTCAGAAATCTCTGCCCGAGTTGTCCCTTTTTAGACCACAGTTCATTTCCTTCATGTACTGTAAGTCATTTTGTTTTTACTGTACTTGTTGTTTTTCACTTTTCTGTAAAACAATTTAAAACTGTTGTTTCCTTGATGAAAAAAAATTGCCCCTTACTGACCCGGCAGAAAGCAGCGAGAGCACCTTGCATCTCTATACAGCTTTCTGCTATGTTGTTCCAATTTTAATAGAAAACGGGAAGAATGTATTGCCCAGCAAAAGCAGCACGAAATATAAAAAAGTACAATTGATTTTGATATTATTTAAATAATTTGGAATGTTCAAACTGTTTACAAATTGTTCACAATGTGATCTCACTTTATATATCACATAATGAATTGTTTTGCACCATCCTATTTTAAAAATCAATGTAATAAATGTAAAACAAAAAATATGCAATGATATTTGCATATAGTATGCAGTACATACCATGTATTGGATATATTTACATGTCTTCAACTGTTTTAGAACACAGAACACCTGTCACAACAGATCAATATGCATGATCAGTTTTACATGATGCTACACTTTTAATTAGGGGGGAATAACAGAAATAACACCATGGAGGCTCAAGGCAGCTCTTTGTTACCTGTGGCAGAGCTGGGCATAAAGGGAAAGGATCACTTCCAAAAGCTGGCTATGGAAAGTGCAGAGATAACAGAATGAGAACTGCTGGCAGCTGGTGTATCACAATGTCCTCGATGTGCTCAGGCACTAGTGAGTGAAGATTATTCCAGAGATGGTAGCATTTAAAATGGCTAAGCACTGCATTTCAGAGAGTTCCTCTTGTCAATACTGGGAAAATCATCTACAAGAGCAAAAATGTATACAGTACATGTATTTCAGCAAAGTGCAGGGAAAAATCAAAGCCACAATTTTAACATCTTTGAGTGGGAAAAAGGGAAGCTTTAGAGGAATAGTGTTGATTAAAACTTCTATTTTATTAAATATATTAGCAATGAAAAAAAAAAAAAAACTTACTTAGATAGCTAAAAAGGTATAAAAATACATAAACGTTGCATAATAGTAAGAGATGCTTTAACTGTAGGAAACCTAATCCGCTAAGAGCCGGTTCACACACGGGTAACCCGGGATCCGACTTCAGGTCGCCCCAAGTCGCGCTGTTGAGAAAACCAATGGTAGTGAATGGAGCCATCTTAATGTACACTACAGCAGTCGCTCCGACTTCAAAAAAGGCTCCTGTACGACTTCAATCCAACTTCTAGGCGACTTGTACCCACTGATTTCAATGGAAGTCGCCTCCAAGTCGGATCTCCTTCTATATTGAAGCGACAATGTCGCCTCTCTAATAATAAAAACCGGCATGGGTTCCCCTCTAAGGGCAAACTTAGGTCTGGGATGGATTTTAAGGGGAGCCCCTACACTGAAAAAACTGCGTGGGGTCCCCCCAAAATCCATACCAGACACTTATCCGAGCATGCAGCCCGGCTGGTCAGGAAAGGGGTGGGGACGAGCGAGCACCCCCCCTCCTGAACCGTACCAGGCTGCATGCCCTCAACATGGGGGGGGGGGGGGGGGGTGGGTGCTTTGGGGAAGCTGATCATTTAAGCACCAGTGTTAAATGGCCTGTCTGATCCCTATAATTGCAACAGAGCTTTTCTGCTGAAAAACAACAGACTTACTGGTTGAATCAGCAGATAAAAATAGACGAAAGAAAGCCTAAAAAAGAAAACTAATACAACCACCATGCCTAAGAATTGGTAAGCTGCAATATAATATATCTTTGCTTTTGGTTTTAATACTGCTTTAAAAGGCCCTCTGACATGGAACCCTAAAAAAAAAAGCATTATGGGGGAAATTCAAAAAAGCTGCTGCACCACTTTTCTGGAGTTACTCCTTCTTGTTAATGTATTATGCCAAATTCATGAGGCATTTGCAACACTTTTGGTTCTGACAGAAAATGTCACCAAACTTGGGTAGCTCTAAAATGCTCCATTTTAACATTGTGTCGCATTGAATGTGCCAAATGTAAAAGTGGAGCTAATTAAGGTGGTTGTTAACCCACTTTAAGAAATTTACACAATCTGTATCCTAATAAAGTGCCCCCCTGTCTCTGTGTTTTATTAAAAAAATACCTCCTTCACCGTATTGCACGGTAGCTCCCGGCGCTCATGTAACCGGCTGCGTCTCCTCTCTGCCCATCTTGTAGAAGCAGCAGGTGGAGTTGAGATTTCCCTGCTGGCTGCAGCGGGACGCGAGGAGGAGAGGACTCACAGCCGGTCACGTGATCACCAGGAGCCGCCGTGAGATACGGTGAACAAGGTATTTTTTTAATAAAACACAGAGAGAGGGGGCACTTTATTAAGATACAGAATGAATAGTATCGCAATATATATGTTATTCCTGCAGCAGGAGGGGATTGGGGCAGCACTGTGAATATGCGAGACGCAGAGAGGGGAGGGGGAGGAGGGGGGACAGAGGAGACAGACATAGAAGAGTAGGCTGTGGATGACAGAGGCACGAAAACAGACCACAATGTCAGGCTCAGCAGCCATGATTATCGTGGTCTGTTTGCAGAGGGGATGGTATAGTCAGGCAGGTATTGGTAGGGGGTGCCAAATTACACAGCACAAGCACTGTGCTGTTTAAAATTCTTTAAGGTAACAGAATCTGTGCTTTTTTTGGGGGGGTTTACAAACGCTTTAAGACCAACTGTCTTTTAGGCTGGGTTCACATATCTGCGATGCAGTTTGCATTCCGATGTCCTGTGCATTTCTATTCACCGGTTTTGGTAAGATTCATGTGCAAATCTTTCCCTGAATTCACACCTGAACCGGACCCAAAAACGCACAGGACCCTTTTCAAAACCGCACCTCAGCCGCATCGGACATGTGTGAGCTGGCTCCATTGAAAGCCGCTCACATTCACATGGTATACGATTTGGATGCGGTGAAAAAAGCAAAAGATCACAGTGCTACAAACTAACAAAGTATGCCTTTGTGGGGTCTTATATATAGTTAGAGCAACCAACACCTTAAGATTTTGTTTAACTATTGCATTTAACCCTTGTGTGATGCACCATGACAATATGGATATATAAAGGATCTAAAATCCACAGAGGACCTATCTTTATATTTCTACGGAATGGCACTACAACCCTGTTATTAAACTAATAGTCACGTTAGTAACTAGAAAGTTAGAAACAAACTAATGGAATCCATTCTATTAGCAGAGGGGAACCAATATTAATCTAATAATGGTAATTTAAAAGCACTAATGGTTTGTAAGACAAATCAACGCTAAGAATAGGTAGTGAAGCATAAAAACAATTCTAAGAAAACATTCGGACAAGGCAGAAAGCGAATTTTCCAACAATTATAAAATTGTGCTCACATCCAATTCTTCTTTTAACCCTTTAGGGCTCAAAGTATAGAGAAAGAATATCCAGTAAATTTATTTTTATATCACACATATATTATTAGAAATTTAAAAATGTACATAACTTCTTTTCCAGAGTTGCCAACATTTCAGAGTATGCCATTATCCTGACAAAAGACATATAAATATACTGTAGCGGTACCCTAATAAGGGTTGCTGAGAATTGTTGTTTGTCTGTCACCCTGCCCAGCCCTGCTTTTAATCTCAGGCACTCCAAGAAATATAGCAGTCAGTGAACTTTTTTTGTGTTTATTGAGGGGTATAACTTGGATGGGAGCTATGGGATGCCCAGCATTGATCAATAAAACAGCAATTGGTTTTGGGACAACTATGTACACTCCCTGTACATACTCCTTCACCGTCCTCCTGCACAAACTTGCTTGATGCTCATTACTCCTCACTCCACCAGCACATCACTTGCTGAAGACTGTTACTTCTAGTTACCTCCAGCACATGATTTGTTTCCCCAGGAACAGCTAGCACTATTTGTTGGTTAGGCCTAACATTGACTCAGCCAGACCTCAGCAAATGCCATTTGCAGGCTGGAACCGTGGGCCCCGATGGTGTAGCAGAAAAGTCCTTGTGCTAGCTACCCTAATATGGCTACTGATTCCAGTCAGCCCTCTTCAGGCCCTGCCAGCCCTCCTGGCTGCAGCTGCCTCCTTCCACTGCCCCTTCCTCCACAATCCCCACTTCTGGTTCTGCACCCATCTCAGACTGCAAGCTCCAAGTCTCAGGCATGCCTCCCCAGTCCTCCCTACTGTGCCTCACTCACCAGCCCTCCTGGCCACAACCCATTGTCCTCCCTGTAGTCTCTTAGCAGTGCTCTCTCCCACTGTCCTCTCCTTGCTCTCTCTTGTGCTTCCAGTCCAGCACCTCTTCATGTGTTCCTGAAAGTGGTCCCTACTGTCCCCAAGCACAGGCCCAATGTCACCCCCCCCCCAGACTGGGGAGCTCCCTCAAAGGCCCCAGACAGCCTCCTCACCCTCTCATTCCAGCTCCTCCACCCAACAACTCCTCCCCAGTTGGGCTGAACCTGGGTATTAAAGGAGGCCTGCCCCCTGTCAATCCAGATTGGGGATTGGTCAGGGCTCCCCAAACACCCCAGGTGGCTACACCTCCCCTCCCCACCTCTCTTTCCAGAAAGCACTAGATGCCTCTGGAAAGAAATGGGAGGTCCTGATTACACCACCTGTGAGCCACCCAGCCCTACCCCGAGCCACAGGGTAGGGCAGGCCTGCTTAAATTGACATATCCTCTCTAGCACATTACTAAAGGGTGCTACAATAAAATTCCCAAAGCTCAAATCATCAGTATTTATATAATATTCAAAAAAACTTTACTAAACTGACCATTCCTGAGTCCAGCACCCTCTAAATTATCATAACCTCTAAGGTTGTCTAAACAGCTCTTAGATCAAATGCCCTCCCATATTCTTTCAAATCTAGTGAGGCAGCCACGGTGTTGGAAAATGAAACGTTCTTACCTCAAGGTAGCACCCAGATTACCTATTCAATCCATTTTCCAATATTTCAAAATAAGTTAATAGGCCTGAATTTCTGCTCTTGAAATTTCCTCTCTAGTAGATGCCTGTGGAACCACACTACCCATATAACCTAATATACAATGTTTAGGATTTAATTTGAGTTCAGTATCAAATGCACCATTAAGACCTCTTTTACACTGGGGCGGTGCGGGTGTTAGCGGTAACGTGCCGCTAGTCTTAGCGGCGCTTTACCACTGTTATAGTGACGCACTTCGGCCACTAGCGGGCACTTTTAACCCCCGCTAGTGGCTGAAGAAATGATTAATAGTCCCCCTGTTGCGGCCATTTAGCTGTCTGTCATCAAGAGTTCTCATTTAGCCAACAGCCCACCATGCCAAAAACATCTTCCTCCAACACAGCTTTCCCTATAGATTTCCCAGCCCAAAACATCTTCTCCTACTATCATCCCTCCCCTTACAATGTTTATGGCCAACTGCAGCCTTGTTATGTGCACTGATTATTGAGTGAAATAGTTTTCACTGTTCGCAACCAAAATTTTCTATTTTTCCCAAAAATAACATTTTGTGGTGTATTCTTTTTTGATGGACCAGACATACCTACTAATTTCATTCCACAGAGCAGCTATGTATATTTTTTAAAACAAATTTTATTGAAAGAAGAAATTTAACATACAATGCATAAACAAAACAGTTATCAGGTTATCATATAAAGATCAGTAGAGTGATGAAACATGAATCCAAAAAGGGGTTTCTATCAAACAGAAACAGTGAGAGCAATGATCAATGGTCTACTATATTCTAGTACCTATCAACTGGGTGTACCTGAGTAGTACAACAGGAGGAGTATTTCAAGGGTCCAACAAAATGACAAAAAAAAAGCAAAAAGAGTGAAGGAAAAGAGCACATCTGTCTAGAAGAAGGAGGGTGTAGTGAGAGAACAACACATGGGTTAAAAAGGGATTTTAAGAAACTATTGGCAATGAAGCCCTCCCAATAAAGGGTATGTCAGGCAGCATGTTAAGCATATCCCATAAAAAAAAAGGAGGGATAGGAAAACAGGCACAGGCTAGGCAGGGGAGCCCGCACTCTATGCCACTCTGGGGGTGACATCCCAAACCCTCCTTAGAAAGATACAAACCCTCTGTTATTCAAAGGCCATGCTATAAAGCTCCCATAATAGGTACTGTTTAAGAGAAAGCTGACCTAATGAAGATTTAAGGAGTAAGGCCTTTTAAATCTTTATATCGATCACTGGTTTGAAAGTGAAGCCAACAGGCCCAGGTAGACGTGGATTTGGTAGGGGCATCATTAGCTAGGCTCATGAGTTCTTCCATGTTGGCAATGTTCTGCAGGTGTATGAACCATTCCTGTGAGGAAGGGGTGTGGGTTGTACCCTATTGAATCAGAATACACATTTTATCAGCATTTACCATGTGCATTGCAAGTGATTTATGCTAAGCTTTATGAGAAATCTTGCAATTTGGTGGGCTCAGTCTTCTCCAAGCAGGGATCTCCAAATAAATCATCAAAAAACTCCCTGGACACAAAGAAATGATCAAAAGGAAAAAGAAAAGGACAAGACGGGTAAAGTCAACCAGCAAAGGCAGGGCACAAGAAGTATCTGACACGGTCCAAGAACCCGGGAGATTAGGTACTGTGAATGTACTAAATCTGTCATCTGTCACATTGTCCAATGATGAACTGTCTTTGCTATCTAGAGGTTTATCCTTTGCTCCAACACATGAGTTTGATGTTTTTTCCACTTTTCCATCGTGTTAGACATTAACCGCTTTATTAGAAATGTAATGCTTAGAAAACATTTTTCACTGGAACCAGCAGTGTATAATGTCACCCCACACACTTCACAATCAGACAATCGCACATATTTCCTATTTGATCATTTATCTATGATATCTGCTTTAGAAAGTCTTCAATCGGAGTCTGAAGGTAGGCATTATGGCATCAAGAGAAGTGTCATCTCTTTGAGTGACAGGTATTTTTAACCCATTCAGCATCATAGTGAAGCTGTAGATTCTTTCCAGCATATAGTTGAAATGGAATTGAATAAATTGAAAGAATCTTCTAAAATTCACAGACATCCTGGGGAGTTTAACTTTTCTAAAGCAGAACAGCTTGCTCTTCAGGGGTTAAAGGAAAGAAAGGATATCATTATATGGAAAGCTGATAAGGGTGGGCTGGTAGTTATCTTAGATACTGACAGCTACAGAGAGGAAGCACTGAGACAGCTGAACGATGTAAATACCTATCGTATACTCAGTGCTGATACAACTCCAGTCATACAATGTAAAATGAGACACCTTTTAAATGAAGGAAAGAATGCAGGAATACTGGAACAAAAAAATATAGATTATTTGATAGTAGAGAAACCGATTATTCCAGTATTCCATCATCTTCCGAAAGTCCATAAACATCTTACCCCTGTTCAGCGCCGTCCCATTGTAGCGGGCAGAGGGGCTCTATTGGAGAGACTCGGCGAGTGGGTAGATTAACATCATCAACCCCTCGTCACCTGCTTACCAGGATACCTTAAGGACAATGGTCACCTTCTTGCCCACACACATGAAATTAAATGGTCAGCAACCAACATTTGGATCACTGTTGATGTTAAGTTGTTATATTCTTGCATACCACATTGTTTAGCCTTGGAGGCTATTAAATATCACCTTGCCTTATACAGTTTTTACAGTCAGGAGTTGTGTGAATTGTTACTTCTGGCTACTGAGTTTCTATTGAAACATAACTATTTTATGTTTGATTCATCCTTTTACATACAGAGCCAAGGTGCCTTGATGGGGAGAAATGTTCTCCCTCATTGGCAAATTTGTACATGGGTTGGTGGGAGGAGGTCTTCATTTTCACACATATTAATCCTTTCAGAGTGCATATTGACTGGTACTGTCGCTACATAGATGACTTGGTTCTGGTTTGGAATGGTCCGGTCTCTATGGTAGATTCTTTTATTCAGTATCTAAATAACAACCATTTAAACTTAGAATTCAGTCATAGTTTTCACTCTGAAAGTATTGTTTGGACATAACATTAACAGGACACACTGATAGTGGTAGGGTGACTACTAAAACCTTTATAAAACAATGCACCGGCAATTCACTCCTGCTCACTATGAGTTGTCACCCTTCTCCTACTATACATGCATTACCAGTGGGGGAATTCATGCGAGCTAAAAGGAATTTCTCCGATCATGAAGACTTTGTGAAAGAATGCACTGTGGTTTCAGAAAGATTAAGGCGAGGATACAAGAAACATTTGATAGATAATGTCAGGATCAAGGCGGAGAGCAGGGACAGAGATAGGATGTTAAGAAATGCAGAGAGCCCTAACATTAAAAAACAGTCCTACCACAGTAGGAATACAACACATTTTGTAACTACTTATTCTAGACAGTATAAACAAATTGTAGAAATTGTTAAACAATGTCTTCCTATCTTTTATACGGATAAAGCATTATATGATATTTTGCAGCAGAGGTGCAGCTTTTCTAGTAGAAGGGCCCCCACCTTGGGATCTTATCTCCCAGCCTTTTTCATTCAGAACATCATTTACGCACAAGGCTAAGTACCACAGGATCATTCCGTTGTGGCACTAGCACGTGTAGACAATGCAGAAGACACAGAAAGACTAAAACTGTCACCTCTTTTTCTACAGGCAAAACATACACTCGCAAACATTTTATTAACTGCAGTTCTAAATCAGTGATATATGTAGTGGAATGTAGTGCCTGTCAGATACAATATGTGGGGTGTACCATTCGTCATTTACGAATCAGCTTTTCAGAACATTACAATGACATTGCCAATCCAAATGCTAAAAACATTTAGAATGTATCTAAACATTTTAAGACAATGCATGGAGGTAACCTTGACACTTTTTCTTTCTTCGGTCTAGAACAAATTAAACAATCTACAAGAGGGGGGACACCTATCGCACCCTGCTCCAACGGGAGGTGTGGTGGATACACACGTTAAATACCAGGATGCCATTTGGTATAAATAACAGGATGGATGTTAGCCTGTTTTGAAATGTATTATTTATTTTGTACTGTGATTTAACCACTTGCCACCCAGGCCAATTCTGACATTTCTCTCCTACATGTAAAAATCATAATTTTTTTGCAAAAAATTACATAGAACCCCCAAACATTATTTATGTTTTTTTAGCAAAGACCCTAGAGAATACAATGGCGGTCATTGTTATCTCGCACGGTATTTGCGCAGCAATTTTTCGAATGCATTTCTTTTGGGAAAAAAATATGTTTTGTGCTTTAAAAAAACAAGACAGTAAAATTAGCCCAATTTTTTTGCAAAATGTGAAAGAAGAAGTTACGCCGAGTAATTAGATACCTAACATGTCACGCTCCAGGAATGGCGACAAATTTTGTTACTTAAAAATCCCCAGCCAACACTTTAACATTTTTTACTGGTTACATGTTTTGAGTTACAAAGGAGGTCTAGGGCTAGAATTTTTGCTCTTGCTCTAACGTTCGCGGCGATACCTCACATGTGTGGTTTGAACACTGTTTTCATATGTGGGTGGGACTTACATATGCGTTCGCTTCTGCGTGCGAGCACACGGGGAGAGGGGTGCTTTACATTTTTTTTTTGTTATTGTTGATTTAACTTTTTTTATTTTGTTTGACACTTATTTAAAAAAATATTTTTTTTTTGATCACTTTTATTCCTATTACAAGGAATGTAAACATCCCTTTCACTAGGAATATGGCCTTATCTGTCCTCTTTACAGTGAGATATGGGGTCAATAAGACTAAAAAAATAAAGAAACGATCTCGGCTTCCCAGTTGAGGAGGCACCATTTGTTTGAATGCAGAGGCCGTGCGTGACGTCATAACATTGCGCCCGGCCTCCGAACGATCATACAGGCTCATAGAGATATAGAGACAGAAATCTCGATGGTTAACATCTGGGGCCGGCTTATACTGTCTCTGACTCACCGATGGAAGCGGTGAGTCGGTAGAAGCACCTCGCCACTCGTAAGAACGATCAAGCGGTGGAACAGCCTCTATGATTGTTCGTATTGTGTAGGGAATCTCCGGCTGAAAATGCAGATATCTGAATGATGCCTGTACCTGCAGGAATCATTCAGCTATCACCGCTCAAGGATGTCATATGACGGCCGGTGGGCCGGAATCGGTTGTATGACAATTTTTCCACTGTTGCATCAGTGGAACTTTAATGGTTAAACATCTTGTGTTTCCTATTTAAACCCCCCTGTCATATGTGATCATCTGACCCAGGTTTCGATCATCTCCATCTGTAATCAATCAATGTGATGATTTTTTTAATTAAGCTAAATACCACCCCTCTCACTTTAGGAGGGTTGTTTCTTTATATATACATGTATTTAATGTCATATATTCATGCTATGATGAAGGCTTAGGTAGAACTACGTAAGCATTTTGGATGATGTTACTGCTATGATGCTACAATAAAGTTTTCTATAAAAAGCTGTCGAGTTGCCGGCTTGTACTTGTTAAGGATTCACTGTGAACTCAATCAGCCAGAGCACCTATCACTCTGCACACTGATTGCATTATACAGCTGTAGAGATTTGGTGAGTTTTCTCTTGCTTATGAGAAATGAAATTGACGAATAAATTGGGCAGGGGAATGTTCAAAGGCAGGGGTCTCTAAACTGTAGCCCGTGGGATGGATGTGGCCCTTTGCTTGCCTTTATCGGGCCCACTATTCCTACAGCTGACACAAACGATTGAGCACCATTCCTCCCACTGACACCAATCATGGAGCACTATTCCTCCCACTGACACCAATGATGGAGCACTATTCCCCCCACTGGCCACCAAGCCTATGGCATTGTTTACTCACAGCAAAGCCAAGGCAAGTTCTACTCCCACTTGCCAAAATCTGGCCTCCCTAAAGTTTTAAGGTCAGTAAACTGCCCCTTCAAGGCAAGTTTGAAGACCCCTGCTCTAAGGTATAGGTCATCACTTGAGAAATTACAGAGTGTACCTCAGACCAGAAGGGCTGCAGCCGAGGGTAGTCCCACCATATATGTAGGAGTGTACCAATTGCCTAATGGCACCTTTTTTACATTCACAACCACTTTAAAAAAAGTGAAGTTTTAATTATCACTATCTCTCTAAACCTTCCCCGGTTTCTTTTCCAGTCAAAAGATGTTAGGATTGCTGCTCTTGTTTCCCCTGCATCTTGCCAACACATGTATCTATACTTGCCCTTGTAGACTATTTTTTTCCAGGCTTGACTAAGGAGGTGCTTTACAAAACACATTACCTAGCAACTGTAGACACTATCCTGTCACCTAGAAGAATCTCCACTCACTAGCACAACGTGGAAGCTCTGAAGTGACATTTCTGCTACTCTCCCCCAATTGTACTGGATTATAGTAACATCATGTAAAGTTGATCATGTACATCTGTTGTGCTGGGTTTTCTCTGTTCTATATTGACTATGCTTTGGATGGATTAATCACATCTTCATCACCTGTCTTTAGGCTGCAGTATTGATTAACTTACCTCCTACACCAGTATTCTGCTGAAAGTTCCATTACAGATTTTTCTGCTTTTTCTGCTTTTTGTACTAAACTGGGATTACTAAATCCTTTAGTATAATAATAATAAGAGTCGATGAAAGCCATCAGAGGAAATCATTGTCATTATTGCTACTGGGACTAGCAACCATGACTCATAACTGCAGGTTCACCTATTTGCATGTTTTTTGGTGCACTTTCAGGTACTGTACTGTCATGTTGTTTCAACTGACAAGTTGTTGGAAGCCTGTCATTCTAAAAGTGTTGTTTGTGCAATGATTTGCAGTTCTGTTAGGAGTTTGGGAAGCAAACATTTTAAACTCCCAAGTGAAGAGCAAGGACACTAGTCATTAGTGTAGGGTTATCAAAAGTACAGCTTCTGTCACTGCAGCTACGAATAATCATGGGTTTTACATCTCTGATTTCAACAAAGACAGGGACTAAAGCTAATATATTTTCATACAAATCCATATAGAGGTTTGCAAACTATACATACATTTTCTGCACATTATATATTTAGCGGTATTAGAAAAATAATCAAGTTGGTGTTTAAGTGTGAAATGTGAGTAATGGATTAAGAATTTCCATTTGATGGACAAAGATAATAACACTTAAGGAAGAGTACCTTGTTCTAGGTCAAGAGCAATCATCCCATCAATCACTGAAGTGAAATGAAGCAGTCATCTTCTGTCTATTGCAGGTATTTTTATTCAAACATACGGTAAATAAAATTGGTTTATGTGATTGTATCCACCATTTTAAATGATGAATAGACAGTCCCCATAAAAAAAACAATAATTTCTAATGTATGCAGCTGTATTTATTTTATTCTAAACCTGCTGAAATACTTAGTACAATGAGATTTCTTAAATGTACACTTGTTTGTGCAGTATAGTGCTTGCACTTTTTCTAATTAAAATGATTTTGTTTTACAGCACTCTCTTGAGTGAACACGGATATCTGTCAGAGAGCAGTTAGTTACTGTTGGGAACTTCTAACATTACCTGTGCATAGAGGCTGTTGTAAGCTGTTTAATTCTCAGTCCCTCACGTCACAGTTCTGTAGCAATCCTAAATAGCAGCTGTGAAAATTCTGTGTACAAATCCACTTGACTTTCTAAGGTCCGATTTCTATTCTGTCTGCCTGAATACTATGACATCACCTCCCCTTTCCAGACTGACTTTTTTTTTCACTGAAACATGTAAGTGTACTTACACTGTACTCATCTTTAAGCTATCCTCAACCTGTCCGGCTATCCCCTACTCTTGCTACCTTCAGGCGATCCCTGAAAACTCATCTCTTCAGGGAAGCCTATCATGTCTCCAACTAATCTTTTACCACTTCCATCAGCTCATTCCCCACAGTTACAACCTTTTGTATCACCTCCCCCACCCTATTAGATTGTAAGCTCTTCTGAGCAGGGCCCTCTTAATCCTCTTGTATTTTATTGTATTATAACTGTATTGTCTCCCTTTTTATATTGTAAAGCGCTGCGTAAACTGTTGGCGCTATATAAATCCTGTAATAAATAAATAATAAATACATTTTGCATCTAGTTCTACAAATCATACTAAGGCCACTATCAGCCTGGGCACCTTTTTATTTTCTAAGCTTCCATGTTTGATCTCAGTGAGAACATTGACTTTTTTTCTGTTGTATGATTCAATATCCTCTAGCTAGTGCTTTACCATGCACAGATGAGCCAATTAGGTAGTGTGGTTTAGATTTGGGTTGGGGTAGTGAACATTTGATAAACAATATAGCTATGCTAAAAGTAAAGATACATTATGCATTGTTTTTCTTCTAGTATCTGTGAGTGTTCTGTGTGGTGCTTAAGGATTTCCCGCAAATATAGATACTATGATCATCATTAGCCTAAAGTTAACCAAACATCATATACATACTTGAGAAATAATTAGAAAAAACTGTTTAGTAAACAAATGTAACTACATCATGACTAACAACCACATTATTAGAAAAAATATGTAGCTAAAACTATGCATGCAAGTTTGTGGAGGCAAATTAGTTCCTCCATTTTTTATAAGGATTTTGGGATAGCTTAATTGCAATGTAATGTAGAGAGAGAACTGAACAATGGAAACCAAAATAAAGCTATCCAGGTAATTGCTACACAGTAAACTGTCCTTTGAAAGTGTATTGGCAATGGCTCATTGCTTTTTACTGTGCTTGTCTTATAATATGTTTGTGCCATACGCAAATGAGGATATATACAGATGGCATTAAGTGGTGATGTCTGCTTTTTATTTCACTGTGCTGCACATGTTGACAGGAGTCAGAACAAATGTTTATAGAGCAAGATTTGTCACAGTGTGCTGTACAGTGATGGTGTGCCTTCCTACATCAGCATTAAGAAGGAAGGCGTTAGTGGTTTATTGTACACAGAGTTTCCATTAAGTTAATTTGTACTCCACTTGATCAGCTTACTCATTGTCTAGTGGAAAATAAAACTCAAACAAGCCGATATTTCTGTTCCTGTAATGTGTTACTGCAGTTGTTTAGATTGCCAATACATTAGCACATGTGGGGGCACACATTTTTAAATCTAAAATAAACTTAGAGTAGACTTTGCATTATGGTCACATTAGAATGCATTATCTTTAAATGATACTCTATTTCAACAAAATATATACCAGAATGATCAAAACTACCGTCTGACCACAGACTGCACTTTTTTTCTTTTACTTCATTTTGAATATGCTAGGTTCCTGACTATATTGCTTTTCATCTGATTTAAATACCCTATGGGTCCTTGACCTGGATTAGATGTACAGGTCAGAAAAGTCAGAGTAAAATCATGAATTGTAATCTGCCTGTATGTTCCAGGTCAGTGATTCAAAAAGAACAAATCCAGCTAGCAACTGGCATTTTTCAAATTACATTTTCTAAATTTAGCAAAAACAGCCCCTCATGGCTAGTTTCATCTAACTTACTTTTCATGGCTTAACCTAAAAACAAACATCCTAAAGCTGAATTATGTGATGAGCAAATATTGACTAAATACCAGGGGCATGTGTAATGTAACTTGAATCTTAGTGTGCTTTGTGCATTCTTCCAGATCTGTGCAGCAATCCAGCATGAAACCTTACCTCTGTGCAGGAGCGTTCAATTATAAAGACCAGTCATTGCTGCTTTCTCTCTTTATGCAAGGTGAATGGTCTTGTATTGGTCCCTCCTCTTGTTTTTTGCAGGATGTCTGTAGTAGGTTGGCCTGGTGGGTACCTAACACAGCTCTGCCCTTTGCACACAAAACAGTGAAAATGCTACTGCTGCTTTTTTAAGGTAATATCTGGGTTTGCAGGGGCATTTTGTGCACACAAAGTCAATTTATATCAATTATGACTTAGAGAAATATACTTACATGAAAGTTTTTGTGCTTGGAGTTCAGCTTTATTTTTGTATTTGTTTGTTAAGGGTGTGACGGGAGCCTTCTTAGTTTGGTTAGATGTTCAGTACATGGTTTTGATGCATAGTGCTTGTTTCACCTACTTTACATTGTAGTATATCCTGTGTAGATTAAATGTAACTTAAGGATACCACACACTATTTTTTGAAGAAACAAATATGAAGAGCTCAGGAGATCTTGTACTATCTATCAGATGTTAGTACAGCAATCTCACCCGCTGAGCTACTGTGTTCTGACAGTGGGATGCCCCCCCCCCCCCCTGGCAGAATACACCGATCAGCGCTCTCAGCCATTGACTGAGTGCACTGACTGGATACCAATTGCCAGACCTTTTTTGGTCATGCCCCTTTGACAGAAGCCAGACGTTCTGTGTTCTGACAGCGGGACGCCCCCTCCCCACTGCCAGAACACACCGGTCAGCACTTTCAGACATTGGCTGAGAGCACCAACCGGCAAACCTTTTTCAGTCATGCCCCTTTCGACAGAAGCCAGAGGTTGGGTGAGCTTCTGTTGGACTGGCTGCTGCACACACGGTATTTGGCTCATGTGAATGTTGTTACGCATGGAGTCATCCATCCTTTGTCTTTGCCTGACTTTACCTGACTGTACTCTTGCATAGTGCCCAGAACATTGAAGTATTTTGCATTAGCCAGCTTGTTAACGTTGTTAAGTTTAGGCATATGGTAGTACCTCTGTCTTACAACTTTTTTTAGCTTCTTGGGTCCAGGGCTATTTTTTAACACTAGCCACTGCATATTCCAGTTCTGTTTACTCATATATTTTAACAGTCATGGCTACTTTTTACATCCCCTCAAGCTCATTTACAAATCTGTAAATGGTACCAGGGCTCTGAAGCTAAATATTTTCTTGACCTGGATTTGATATTCTCTAGTCTAGAAAATCACCCTGACTCATGAAGGACTTTTTAAGAATATATTTTCCTCCCCTTTTGCACACATTTCTGAAAGTGAGGGTAGATTACCTAAAGGTGCTGTTCATTTTACAAGAGGATTTCCCATTAGCTTAGTAAATATGGTACAAATAACTTTGTAAAGACTACCTAATGACATGCAATGAAATAAAAAAAATGTTGCTTGTTTGAATGATAGCAGTCAGCAAAGCTTTACCTCAATCACTAAGCTAAATGAAAAATCCCTTGCCAAGTTAAAATTCCCTTGAAAAGTAAACAGCCAAATTGTCTTTAGTAAATCAACCACATTGTGATCATTTGGAACTGGGAAAACGAGTGCATATTTTGGCTTACTTAAAATTCTGGATTCAGCTATCATTGTCGAAGAAACAATATAGTATGGATTTTTTCTTTTGTAGCTATTCACTTTTTGTCAGAAATCACTTTTGAGAAAGAATCTCCACGTAGCATGAGTTAACCTGTCTTGAAGTATATATTCTGTGTGTCATGTCTCTGATGGTTATTCTCCAACTCCCAGCTGCATGAGTGTTCTGGGGCAGTAGAAAGTGTTATGCTGGAACAAGCACAGGGCCTTGAAGGGCTACTGTGATTAAAGGCTTTACACATTAGTGTTGATTGTATCAAGAGAAGCAGTGATTTCCAAATTTCTGAACTGCCAAAATGTTTTAATGCAAATTCATGTTATCTGTAGAGAATCACAAAATTCAGGCATCCATCCAATAACGATTCATAAATTGTATGATTTGTTTGCAGACTTCTCAAAGCCGCATGTGTATATTGTAAATGTGCTGTATGTATAAAAAATGCAAAGTAAGTAAAATTCTAAAATAAACAGTATCTTACTTTAATAAATTATACCCATTGATTAAAGAATAGCTGAGGAGTAGGAGATTTCTTGCAAAGCCAACAGATTAGGGGCCACTATTAGCTACATGCTACTTCTTTGGATGAATCTGGTAAGAGTATTTAAGTTCAAAATTGTACATGGAAAACAGTTTATCAGCTAGCTTTAAATGTATATTGGATTTAGAAATCAAATACCTCAACTGCCTGCTAGCTTTAGAAAAAAAATAAAACAAATAGGAGTACAGTTTCGATACAAAGCAATCAGATATTTTCTTTAATCAACATCCTACTGTCATTTAAATTAAAATGTCAACAGAGGAGCCATCAGCTATGTGAATAACACAATAATTCTGTTTTCATAGGCTTTATATCAAATGATACAATCGATCCTTAAAGACATTTATTATGGCATTCATTACATTTTCCTTTTTGCCGGGCATGTTTTCCTCGAGGGGACATGAAGTAATTTGCACACAAATCTATGATTTTACATACACGACTATCAGTTGCAAATGGAATACTTATGCCTATTGTTTGTAAAATCCCTTAGCAGGGGGGTAGGCACGGTGGTGAAGATCTTTCTGAACAACATGGAAGAGATCAAAGATGACCAGGGTGCTGCACATATATATAGTTTTAGGTCATATCAAATAATTTGGCTTCTTGTTCTTGTCACTGACCGCAGTGAGCTGAAATCTGATTCACATATCGATCAGGTTACATGACTGAGATTTTTTTTCTGCTTTAATACATTTTAAACTAATTTAGTTGTTTATTTTATTATGCAATGCATAGCATGTGTATTATGATCTGAATGAAGGTGTCTCTTTATTAATACGTGTTATCCCGTGTAAGGATATAAAAAATAATATTTACCATCAGAGGTTTTGGCTCGCAATAAACTTGCTGTGACAAGGGGAACATGACATTCATTCGCATTCATTTCCACTCACCCCAGATATTGCTGAGATATATTTCATTGAAATACATTAAGTGATTGACCTTATTCCTTCTCTGCAGAATGATTATAAAAGATGTATTGGGCAACTTTTCACATTTACAGTGGTGTGAAAAAGTATTTGCCCCCTTTCAGATTTTTTTTTTTTTGACTATTTGTCACACTTAAATGACTCATAAGCATCAAACAATCTTTATTATTACACAAAGATAACCAGAGTAAATACAAAATGCAGTTTTTTAAATAATGGTTTCATTTATTAAGCCAAAAAAGCTGTCCAAACCTGTCTGCCTTTATGTGAAAAGGTAATTGCCCCCTAAACCTAATAACTAGGGGTGCAACGGATCAAAAAACTCACGGTTCGGATCGCTCCTCCGATCAGAGTAACGGATCGGATCATTTTTCGGATCAGCAAATAATAATTAAATTTGCAAAAACCTGTGAAAATGCCACCACCATATAGTCCCCACTGTAATATCCACAATCTCCCCACTGTAATATCCACATTCTCCCCACTGTAATATCCACGTCATCTCCCCCACTGTAAAATCCACGTCATCTCGCCCACTGTAATGGACATCTCCCCCACTGTGATAGACATCTCCCCCACTGTAATAGACATCTCCCCTACTCACTGTAATATCCACAGACATCTCCCGCACTGTATATCCACAGACATCTCCCCCACTCTAATATCCACAGGCATCTCCCCCACTCTAATATCCACAGACATCTCCCCACTGTATATAGTATAGGAAGATTAGTGTTTAGTCTTACCTTACCAGAATAGGAGCCGGGGTCCTGCCGAAAAAGTTCCCCTGGCAGATAAGGACCCCCCTGTACTGCGCAGGCGCAGCGCTTGTGCAGTACGAAGGCCTACGGAGCTGCCGGAAATTTACGAACCTAAACAGCTGTGAGCGAGCTGTACACCGCGCATGCGCAATTAACATGTCATTGTACAAAACTATGCTGCACGTTCCCAATGCTCATGCTACTCTGCAAGGGCGGCTATCGTCTAACCAAGGGGTGGGTCTATTATTACTGTTATATTGTGTAAGCTGATAACTTAGGGGTGCTTTTAACAATAAACTACACGTCTTTGCACGCCATTTTTAAACAAAAGAACGGCGATAAAATTAATTAAAAATTCGGCCTCTTCTGTAGCCATCCGCCCCTTACACAATATAATAAAAATAGACCTGCCCCTTGCTTACACGATATAACAGACCTGCCCCTTGCTTAGAGTAATAATAGATCCACCCCTTGGTTAGCCCCTTACAGAGTAGCACGAGCATCGGGAGTGTGCAGCATCATCTCGTACAATGACATATTAATTGCGCATGCGCGGTGTACAGCTCACTCACAGCTGTTTAGGTTTGGCAATTTTCGGCAGTTCTGTAGTCCTTCGTACTGCGCAATTGCTGCGCCTGCACAGTACAAGGGGGTCCTCATCCGCCGGGCGGACCTTTCTCGGCAGAACAGTAAAACCCATCTCTGTGATAAGGATTCAGGTATAGGAAATTAGTGACATCCTTCATATCCCAACTGCTCCTACTGGGCTAATTTAAAATCCATCTCTGTGAAGGTTTTAGGATATGAGTGATTTGTAGAGTGACATCCTGCATCTCCCAACATGCCTTGTCAGCTGCCAAACAAAAAAGCATGGTGGGCACTGTGTTCAACAGCTGGATAAGACTGTCCAAAGACATCACCTGCAGATTTCCTGGCAGAGAATGTGTAATATTTTTAAGGAAGGTTTAAACAGCTCACCTCTGGAAATTTTTGCACTTTACAAAACTTGACACCATTTCTTGGTACTGCCGGGTGTACCAAGATGGGCGCCGCTCCGGAGCTAGGCCGAAACCGCGTCCTTTCCTAAGGCTGAGACAGCGGGGTGCTCCGCGGATCGTTTGGTGTGCCGATCCGAACATGTCGACTCGTTCGGATCACGGATCTGTGATAATCCGTTGCACCACTACTAATAACTGGTTGTGCCACCCTTGCAATAACTGACAATGAGTCTTTCACATTGCTGTGGAGTCATTTTGACTCACTCTTCTTTGCAGAATTGTTTTAATTCAGCCACATTGGAGGGTTTTCTAGCATGAACGGCCTGTGTAAGGTCATGATACAGCGTCTCAATTGGATGTAAGTCCGGGCTTTCACTAGGCCACTCCAAAACCTAAATTTTGCTTTGTTTGAACCATTTGGAGGTGGACTTGCTGTTTGTTTTGGATCATTGTCCTGCTGCATAACCCAAGTGCACTTGAGCTTGAGGTCACGAACTGATGGTCGGACATTCTTCTTTAGGATTTTCTGGTATATCTCAGAATTCATTGTCCCATCAATTATGGTAAGTCGTCCAGGTCCTGAAGCTGCAAAGCAGCCCCAGACCATCACGCTACCACAAACATGTCTGACTGTTGGTATGATGTTCTTGGTATGAAATGCTGTATTTGTTTTATGCCAGATGTACCGGGACGCACGCCTTCCAAAAAGTAAATTCTTCATCTCATCAGTCCACAGAATATTTGCCTAAAAGTCTTGGTGATAATCAAGATGTTTTTTGGTAAATATGAGATGAGCCTTTGTTTTCTTTTTGATCAGCAGTGGCTTTGGCTTTGGAACTCTCCCATGGATCGCATTTTTGCCCTGTCTCTTTCTTATTGTTGAATCATGAACACTGATCTTACCTGAGGCAAGTGAGGCCTGCAGTTCTTTTTTTTTAAATATGCTGTTCTTTCCCGGCATAGTGTCTCATTTATTGTATTAATCCAATTGTTTACTGTAGGGGGCTCTTTTGATTGCCATTTCATCGCAATCAATTTCCTAGCCTGGAACATGCCTCTTAAGATTGCAACCGTGGTGCTCTTCCTCTCTCCCCTTTCTCTTCTAAATCCCAGGACACACACCATGGCCTCCTTTTCTAGTTTAATTGCGAATACGTCTTTTAAGATGTTAATCACCCCTTCCCAACACCGGAATAGTTTAGGACACTTCCACATCATATGCAGGAGGTCCCCCGCCTCCTGACATCTCAGGCATTTGTCATCCGCTCTCCTACCAAACTTAAACAGCCGTTTGGGTGTATAGTAGGCCCTATTTACCAGCATCAAATGGGATATCCTCTGCGGGGGGGAGACTGATATAACCGGGGCCATCTCTAAAATTCTTTTCCACTGATCATTCGTTATTGCACCTATATCTTCCTCCCATTTTAATTTTACGTTGTGAAGTTCTCCTCCTGAATACATTTTGTGAGTTATCTGCCCATATATCTCTGTTATCAGTCCCTTTGTGGAGCCTAAGTATAGTATACTTTGCCATAAATGAGTCTCGTTCCATATCAATGGAAGGCCCAAAAACTGGGCATTGAGAGCATGTCGTATTTGCATGTAAAAATAAAATGTGCCTTGTGTTATATTGAACTCTTTTACCAGCTCACTAAATTTTTTGATTATATTGCCGTTATATAGTTGTCTTAGTCTTTTGATTCCCCGTTGTTCCCACTCACTGTTTTTCCCCACCTGGAGGACTTCCTTTAAATTATTATTATCCCATAGGGGAGTGTAATCAGACATTCCGCTATAACTCATTTTCTTTTTAATTGTTGTCCAGAGTTTGACTAACATTTTTATTGTGGGGTATTTAACTCGGAAGGAATCCGCCTCTAGTGCCTCTATTATAGTGCTATGTCTGGACTCTGCCACTATTATTTTTCCGTTTGGGTTGCCCCCTTCTAAGTCACTGCATCCCGTAAGTTGCTGCAATTGGGATGACCAGTAATAACATTCTGGTCGTGGGACCGCAAATTCCCCTGCCCCTACTGGAAGTTGAAGAGTACTAAGGCGGATTCTAGCCTGGCCACCCTTCCAAATTAATTCCCTAAAAAGGGTCTCCATTTTTTGAAACCACTTTCTGTCTATCCATATCGGGGAGTTGTGTAATATGTACAGAAGTTGTGGCATCCATATCATTTTAATCAACCCACATCTCCCCGCTACCGACAGAGGAAAGTGCTTCCAAACTGAAATTTTTTTTTTTAAATTTGGCCAACAGTGGTACGAGATTTTTACTTAGATACTGATTGGGATCCTTTGTTAGGGTTATCCCTAAATATTTCATTGTGTCCACTACCGCTATCTGGGATATTCCTAATGTTGTTGGATGACTAGTAGTATCTATGGGCAGGAGTTCCGATTTATCCCTATTTATCTCTAGGCCGGTAAACATGCCAAATTCCTCCACTACCCCAAGAGCATTTATCAGTGATCTACCAGTATCTCCTAAGAATAGCAACACGTCATCCGCATATAGTGCGATCTTTTCTTCTCTCCCCGCCTTTTTACTAAATCCCCTTATGTCAGGGTTAGTTCTTATTGCAATGGCCAAAGGTTCCATTGCCAGGGCGAAGAGCAGGGGTGATAAAGGACACCCCTGTCTTGTCCCTCTCTCTAATTCAAACACCTCCGACATTACATTATTGATTTTTAGTCTGGCTATGGGTTTCTCATATAACAGCTTTATCCACCTGGTGAATGAGGGACCAAATCCGAATCTTTCCAATACCCTCCACAAGTATCCCCACTCCACACTGTCGAAAGCTTTGGTCACATCTAGTGTCATTATAGGCCTGCAGTTCTTTAGATGTTTTTCTGGGTGCTTTTATGACCTCCTGGATGAGTCGTCGTCATGCTCTTGGAGTAATTTTTGTAGGCCAGCCACTCCTGGGAAGGTTCACCACTGTTCCAAGTTATCTCTATTTGTGGATAATGACTCTCTCCATGGTCCACTGGAGTTCCAAAGCCTTAGAAATTACTTTGAACCCCTTCCTAGACCGATACATGTACATTACTTTGTTTCTAATAGGTTCTTAATTTTTTTTAGATTGTGGCATAACGTGTGGCTTTTTGTGATCTGTTAGCGTGCTTCACTTTGTCAGACAGCTGCTATTTATGTGATTTCTTGATTCAACAGGTCTGGCAGTAATCTAACTCAGCTTTCCAAAAAATTGTGGTTAATCACAGTTCATTCATGATTCAGCATGGGAGGGGTCAATTACGTTTTCACAAAGGGCCAGGCAGGTTTGAACAGCTTTTTTCCCTTAATAAATGAAGTAATAATTTAAAAACTGCATTTTGGATTTACTGGGGTTATCTTTGTGTACTATTAAATTTTGTTTGATGATCTGAATCATTTAAGTGTGAGACATATGCAAAAAAAAAAAAATCAGGAAGGGAGCAAATACTTTTTCACACAACAGTATTTTAGACTAGTGTACATTAAACATAAGTGCCTACTACTCAATAATTTAAATTCAAATGATACATTGACATTGATGTTGAAAATGCTGTTGGAACATGGCTCCATGTATGATTGTACCAAGTCAAATTAGGTATTTATACTGGTTGTTTAAAAAATATATATTTAAAATGTACCTAAACTCTAAATATATTTTTCAGTATGTTTGACATCATACCTTGCCATATACAGTTTTTATAAATAAATACTTTTTGTGAATCTGCTGCAAAGTTTTTTTTATCTAGAGATACTGCCAGTAGTTACTGTTTTGGGTTGACAACTCTAAATCTGCCTTCTCACAGTTATCAGCAGCATTGTAAGCCTACCATGCACACTTCTTGAGTTGGCCTTTGGGTTTCAAGAAGTGCACATGGCAGACTGACAACACCGCTACTTATTGCATGTAGTATCTTTTGTCCACCTGCAGCAGGAAGTTCTGCTACTGAAAGGATTTCCTAATGAAAAACTTTACAAGAGCTTTAGATAAAATGTATTGCTTAAAGGGGTTGTAAACCCTTGTGTTTTTTCACCTTAATGCATCCTATGCATTAAGGTAAAAAAAAAACAAGTGGCAGTGACCGGCCCCCCAGCCCCACCGTTTGACTTACCTGAGCCCTGGAATTTCCCACGGCGGAGATGTGCTCTTTCTCTGCCCGGGGTTCTCGGCACTTGATTGGATAGATTGATAGCAGCGCAGCCATTGGCTCCTGCTGCTGTCAATCAAATCCAATGACGCAGCGCTAGGGGGCGGGGCCGAGTCCAGCATTCTGCATCTATGGACGCAAATGCTGGACTTGGGAGTGCGCCCGCAAGGTAACCCCCTGGGAGAGAGCGCTTCTCCTAGGGGGGTTATATGATGCGGGGAGGAGCTACCAGCGCTGCCAGGGGACCCCTAAAGAGGATCATCGGGAGCCACTCTGTACAAAAAATACTGCACAGTGGAGGTAAGTATGACATGTTTGTTATTTAAAAAAAAAAAAAACTTGAAGCTTTACAATCACTTTAACTGTATACAGTGAGGTATGATTCCAAACATAATGAAAAAAGTTTTTTGGGCTTACATTTAATGCATACCTCACCTTCATTTTTTGCATACTCTAATGATTTTTTTTTATTTTGTTTATTTATAGATATAGGATGAACTACCCCATTCGGCTTGCGCCAGAACTTTCGAACATCACAAAAGTTCGAAAAGAAATAACAAACCCCATTAAAGTCTATGGGACCCGAGCTGGAAAAATGTAAATTGCCCATTTTGAAGACTTATATGCAAGTTATTCAGCATACAATGGTTATGGGGGCTTGGGTACTTCCCTGGGGGACATGTATCAATGAAAAAAAGTTTGTAAATAACATCGTTTTTAAATGTGCAGTGATTAAAGCAAAACCATAAAAAGGAGAAATAACAATAAAAATTAAAAATTCCTTTAAATATAGTGCCTGAGGGGTCCCCTTAAGCCCCATACACACGGTCGGATTTTTGCATGGATTCTGTCCGATCGGACAATGTTGTTGAAAAATCAGACCGTGTGTATGCACCATCGGACAGTGTACGTCGGATTGTCCGACGGACAAAGTCCTATCTCCTGCTGGATAGATTTTCCAACAACACGGTCCGATCACACCAAATCCGATCGTGTGTACGGTTGTCCGACGGACAAAGTGCTACGCATGCTCAGATCACATTACAAGACCAAAGCTATTGGCTACTAGCCTCTACGTAGTCCCGTCGTAGGCAACAAACGTCACCACGTTCAGAATGATCGGATTTTCCGACAACTTTGTCCGACCGTGTGTACGCAAAACCAACATCGGACAAAGTATGACGGACATGATCCGTCGGAGCTGGTCCTCGGATAGTCCGAGCGTGTGTATGGGGCTTTAGTCTGTCTGTAAATTGGCACATCTGTACCGTGTATAGAACCTGATGCAGCAATAGTGACATTTATAAAGCCATAAAAATGCCATTTTCCCATGCAAACTTTCTTTATTGGGGAGCCAGTTTGTATGATGAGGCCACAATTGAGTGCACTCGGAACAAGATTAGAGATTTTTTGGATACATTCTGGTGTCTCTTTCACAGACTTTGAATAGAAGTAACAGGTGCAGAAAAATTGGACTTTGGGTGTTGGCTGTGCCTTCACACCGTAACCCTATAGAGGTACTCTTGATGAAAGCAAAAATTGGTCTTGCTGTCAAAAATGTATATGATATGCACCTGTCAAACAGGTGTGGAAAAATTGGTCTTTGAGTGTCGGTGGTGCCTTCACACCGTAACCCTATAGAGGTACTCTTAATGAAAGCAAGAATTGACCTTGCTGTCAAAAATGTAAATGATATGCACTTGTCAAACAGGTGCAGAAAAATTGGTCCTTGGGTGTTAATTGTGTTTATGAAACCTACACCAAAAAATTTCTTCCAGATTAAATCAACACCCACAAAGCTAGGTAGCCTAGACAGTCTTTCAGAGATTCCAGATCCAGAAAGCACTTAATCAGCGACATCGGCATCAGGGGCTTGATAGCTGCTGCTAATCCAGGACTGATTCATTTTGATAAATGTCAGCCGGTCCACAGAGTCTATGGACAGACGCGCTATCTTATCCATCACAAAACCTCCGGCAGCACTGAATGGCCATTCTGAAAGCACACTGGATGCAGGACAGCCCAGCAGCTCAATTGCATATTAGACAAGTTCTGGCCAGTGGTCTATTCTCATGACCCAGTAACCCAGTAAATTGTCAACTGGAAAGCTCTTCATGTCTGTTTTCGCCCCTAGATAATCTCCCACCTTATGATGCTGACACTGCCAATGGGATGTGGAAACTAACAGCCCCGGGCACCGAGGACTAATACATTTTTGAATGGCATCACTGAGGCGGCCCCCTTTTCCACAGCTCCTCTCTTGACCGACAGGATCTGGTGTTGGAGTTGTGGCAGGAGGTGAAGGAGGTGGAGGAGGAGGAGGATGGTCCAACTCACACAGGTGGGTTTTGCTTGTGAGTTCGCCTCTCAAACCCTTATTTAGGGCCATATATATCAGTTCCTCACAAAAGAGGCATTGGCTGGCCTCCATTTCCTGCATTTTGTTGGCAGCCATGCATATCTGCATATCTGTGTGCTTTTTTTTTATTTACATAGGGGAGAAAAGACTCAGGACATCAAAGGGCACCAGGGACCCCACCTCCTAAAGAAGGGAAAATCCCTACACCACAACCTGAGGATGTGGAGGAAGAAGAGGTTTATGAAGTGGGTGAAATAGTGACCACAACAGGTGAGTATCTGAGACCACAGCTTCAGGTAATAGATGTATGCCTGCATATTTATAATACATGGTGTATTTTTTTTTATTTTAGGTGATGTGGATGCTGTGGAAGAAGAAACACATTTCACAAGTGCAAGTGCACAAGTCCTAATAGGGGAGATCATGGTGTGCAATCGTGATTTACAGAAGATCAAGGAAGACATCAATGATGTTGAAAAAAGACTCAAAAACATCATTGATGTTTTAGGCAGAATCTAAAACCAAAATCCAATCCAAAATTTTACGCCATGTTGATTGGCTTCAGGAATAGGCAGAACCGGCTGGCCATTATCCCAAAAGCATTCTCCACCACTCTTCTGGCTCTGGCCAGCCGGTAGTTAAAAACCCTCTGGTCTGGGATGAGGGTCCTCATGGGGAACGGCACCAGGTGATCACCCAGCCCAAACGCTTCATCAGCGACAAAGACGAATGGCAGACCAGCCATGTTATCTTCCGGAGGTGGCAATCCCAAGCCACCACTCTGGAGCCATCCGTAGAACTCGGCCTGGGGGCGATGACTCCACCATCCAACATCTGGCCATTCTTCCCCACGTCCACATAGAGAAACTCATATGTTGCCGACACCACCGCCAACATCACAATACTACTAAACCCCTTATAGTTGTAATAATATAACCCCGAGTTGGGGGGTGGGACTATGTGGACGTGTTTTCCATCAATTGCCTCTCCGCAGTTGGGAAAGTCCCACAGCTGGGCAAATTGGGATGTCACAGTCTGCCATTCCTGTGGAGTTGAAGGAAACTGTGGAGTGAAACAAGAATTTTTTTTTTTAATATTGCACATAACATTGCAAGCAGATTAAACATAAACATTCTTGGCCAACATCAGTATAACATTTATTTGAAGGAGTATTTATAAAAAAATAAAGTAAGGTCCACTTATCAGATTCCTCACCCCCTCTTATGGACCATTGTAAAAAGGGGGAGATGTTTTGGACATGTAACCCTCTCCACTTCATTGAGAGCTGAATGCATAAATAATGTGTGTTACTTTGGCCAGTCCCTCCTTACTTACACTGTTGGCAGCCCACTGGACAGGTAAGAAGTGTCATAATCCAAAAATATGAATACACACTGTACAAATTGAAGCACATTTTTACATTCTGCAATTACCTATCAAGATAATAGGAGAGCAGAACTTTAAACTGAACCATTTTAAAGTATTCAGGCAGGCTCTTTCACTACATGCTTTGGTGAATTCATACAGAAATCTGACCACAAAAGACATAGGTACTGTATAGTGTGTATGGGTTTGGCAAAGTCAGCAGATAGAGGATTGGTATTGATTGGGGGGAGGGTCCCAAATAAATTTGGGACCCTCAAGAAAAAGCCGCTGGCACTCTGCATGAATTTAGGCACACAAATAACACTTGTACACATTTTAGGGGGTGTTTAGGGTAAAGCACTATGATGGAGCTGACAAAATACATTGTTTAGTGACTACGCTAGGTGGGTATGGGCCCAGGATAGCATGCTGGGGAGGTTAGTGAAGGCAAATATGCATGAAGGACAAAAAGGCAAGTTTAAAAATTCCAGCATGCATGAGAATAAAGGGGACATTCACATCATATTACAATCATGATAATTAGGGAATGATGAAAAAAATACAATACAATAGCAAACATTAACCACTTCAATACCAGGCACTTAGACACCTTCTTGCCCAGACCAATTTTCAGCTTTCAGCGCTGTCGCACTTTGAATGACAATTGCGCGGTCATACAACACTGTACCCAAACAGAATTTTTATCATTTTGTTCCCACAAATAGAGCTTTATTTTGGTGGTATTTGATCACCTCTGCAATTTTTATTTTTTGCGCAACAAATAAAAAAAGACCGGAAATTTTGAAAAAAAAAAGTTTTTCTTTGTATCTGTTAATTTTTTTTGTAAATAAGTACGTTTTCTTTTTCAATGATGGGCACTGATATGGCTGCACTGATGGGCACTGATAAGGTGTCACCAATGAGGTGGTACTGATGAGGTGGCACTGATGATGGGCACTGATAGGTGGCACTGATTGGCACTGATAGGTGGCACTGGTATGCAGCACTGATGGGCACTCATGTGCGGCACTGATGGGCACTTATGGGTGGCACGGATAGGTGGCATGGATGGGCACTGATAGGTGAGCACTGATGGGCATGGGTGGGCACTGATAGTTGGCACTGCTGGACACTGATGGGTGGCATTGCTGGGTGATGGGTGGCACTGATGACACTGATTGGTACATGATGGTGCCAGTAAGTGCCCATTTGTGGGCACTGACTGGCACAGATTGGGCATCATTTGCACATGTGGATGGCCAGGGGGTACATACCTGGCCATCCACGTGTTGCCCACTTTCCTGGTGGTCCTAGTGGAGTCCCTGGTGGTCCAGTGTGGGCATCTGAGGGGGGGCTGCGCTGATAAACAATGCATGTTATCCTGAAGGACGTCATATGACGCCCAGTCAGGATAACGAAACCACCAGTTAAATACATAGAATGTGATGTTAAAGGAGAAATCTTACCTTTATATAGTCCTTCTGCAGGACCTGAATTATGGTAGAACAGGTCTCTGGAATAATGATCCCCAGAGCCTGGGGGGAGATGCCTGTCGAGAACTTGATGTCCTGCAGACTTCTCCCCGTCGCCAAGTACTGCAACGTGGTGACTAGTCTCTGTTCAGGAGTGATGGCTTGCGGCATGTAGGTGTCCTGCTTCGCAATATAAGTGACAGCAAAGCCAACAAATGGCGAAAAACGGGGTCCGTCATCCAGAGATAATTCCTGAAATCATCAGGATTATTCTCACGGATCTCCCACAACAAAGACATGTGAGAGAATTGGTCACGCTGGAGTAACCAATTCTTTGTCCATGAACTCCTCCCCACCCTGTTCATGGACTGGGCTTGGGTCAAAGTAAGAACCCCAACACCAAGCCCTTGCACAGCACGAACTCTACGATGAGTACGTACCCGCAACATGGCTTCAAAACGCTCGGCTGGTCAGAACGAACTAACAGAACGCACTGAAAATCAGAAAGGCCTGAGAAGAGCGAGCTGAAAATCAGGAGCGGACAAGAACGCACTGAATATACAATATGGACTAAAAAATAGCACCCATTGAAAACCAGATGCGAACTGACTACAGGCACTGAAAACCAGATACGAACCCACAAGCACAAACTGAAGAGCAGTAATGATCTGAAAAGCACGAGGCTTAAAAGCGCGAATCGTCTCTCCTCAAACTTCTACTAACTAGACATGTGCACAACAAAAAAAAAATTGTTTATTTTCGTTTCGTTTTTTTCGTTTCCGAAAAAAATTTGTTTATTTTCGTTTCGTTCGTTTCTGTTGATTCGTAACGATTCGTAAAATCGTAAGTCGTCGGTGTTCATATTCGTAACGATTCGTACATTCGTAAGTCGTCGTGTTCGTATTCGTAACGATTCGTACATTCGTAAGAGTTATTTTTTCGTTGATTCGTTTTTTCGTTAGTTTAATTTTCGTTTATTTGTTTATTCAAAATTCGGACGCATTCATATTTATTCGTACATTCCATAACATTCGTAGATTCGTAATCGGAGCATAATTCATAATTTTATGTAATGTGTATGCTATTATTACATTTTAAGAGACACGGAAAATTACGAATCGAAAAAAAAAGTTACGAATGTACGAATTTTTTCGTTCAATTCATTCGAAGCACGTTAAGCAACGCCATTGTAAGAGACACGGAAAATTACGGATCGAAAAAAAAAAAGTTACGAATGTACGAATTTTTTCGTTCAATCTATTCGAAGCACGTTAAGCAGCACCATTGTAAGAGACACGGAAAATTACCAATTCAACAAAAAAAAAGTTACGAATGTACAAATTTTTTCGTTCATTTTCATTTTCGTTGTTCCTGTTTTCGTTTTTCGGATTTTCTTCATTCGTTGTTTCTAATTTGTTTTTTTCGGATTTTCGTTGTTTTTTGGATTCGTTCAATTCGAACGATTCGTTAATCGGATTTGTTCGATTCGAACGATTCGTTAAAAATATTTCCGAATCGTTCGTTCATTCGTACGAAAACGAACGAAAATAACGAAAAGAAAAACGAAAAAAAAAAAAAAAATACGAATTGCACATGTCTACTACTAACATGATATATAAACGAGATTAGCAGAAGGAGCCCAAAGGGTGGTGCACTGGCTATTGAACTTTCTCTTTGTAGTGCCGACGTATGTGTTGTACGTAAGCGCGTTCTTGACGATCAGAATTACCGACAACATTTGTGCGACCGTATGTATGCAAGACAAGTTTGAGCCAACATCCATCAGATCGTGTGTACGCAGCATTAGGCTTGTATTCCATTAATGCAAAAGAGAAAATTTAGGTGACCAGTGTGCCTGCGTTGTCTGGCAGGGCTGTGTTAATCTCAAAACTGGATAGACATAAATAGAAAAAAAATAGCAAAACAGCACAAAATCTATGTGTTGACATTTTATATCTAGCAGTTTGCCTGGATTTTGACTTTAAACATTGGTTTATGAAAATGGGTTGTGGCATGTCACGTTTACTCAAAACAATTATACTGCTTAACACATTGGATAATCATAATGGCTTGAAAAGTGAAGCGCTTATGAGCTCCATTTTCACAAGCTCACAAGGAAAAAATGTTATGCTACACAAAAACAATCTTTGAAAAGTGCAATTAGGCTGGAAGGCTCCTATAGAAAAGTGAAGGTGGGCCCTTATGGAGCCAAGCGCTGCTATGTCCCCAATCGTATGTAGAATAAGATTTTTTTTTATCATGCAGCAACATAATCTTTATCATAAAATCACATGTTAATTGTTCAAAATATAAGAACATATACATAAAAAAACAAAGGTACTCCATTCCTAACTGAGGGAAGCACTTATTGTCCTTATTCTGAAACCCTACAAAGACCCTATTATAGGTAAGTCCTATCGTCCCATGTTGTTGAATAATGTGGATATTAAAATATTTACCAAGGTATTTGCTAACAGGATTAACAAATTGGAGTCCTATCTGATAGGTGGTGATCAAACAGGGTTTATACTGTACTTGCTCAGTCTACAAGAATGAATATTTGTTGTAGTGTTCTCAGACACTCATAATGTCTTCAGTAGTGTAGAAAGGCCTTGCCTGCTCCAAATATTACGTTTGTATGGCTTTGGCCCTCAAATTATTATTGGATAAAACTCCAGTACACTGAACCTGTGACAAGAGCCAAAGTCAATCATTCTGTTTCAGACCCTTTATTCATTTACAACCCATTCACACTTGTGTGACTTATCATGCGACTTTGGACATCAAATTCACATGACAAGTCCATCCCCATGTTTTCCAATGATAACCATTAATATTTTTGCAGTGGCTGGGTGGGCATTTCGTCCTTCTGAGTGGACGTTCCTGAACGTGTGTCAGAAGCTGCGCGATCCTGATGCATTCGTGTCCCCCGACTCTGTGATTGGCCCTCCTGATCACATGATGGCTGTGTCCAATCACAGCCATCATGTAATGTAAATAGAGAGCTGTTGCCAGGCGATCGACTCTCCTTCTCCTCACACAGAGCCTGTCAGTGAGGAGAAGGAGAGCGGATCTGTGCTGCGAGCCAGGGATCAGTGTGTGTGAGCTGTTTTTTACAGCTTTTTACACACTGATCACCCAGCTAGTTGTCCCCAAAACAGTGTCCTGTCACAGTGAAAAACACCTGTCACACATCTGTCCCAGTAAAATTATCTGTCCCAGTGAACATCTGCGCACATCTGTCCCAGTGATGATCTGGCACACATCTGTCATGGTATCGTCAGGAGGAGTCAAAGAATGTATTTTGGGGTGTAATTTTTGCTATGTAAATGCAATGTTTTAGGAGTATCTTATAATTTGACAACTTTGTGTAAAAAAAATAAAAAAAAAAAGTTTTAATTTTCTTTCCACATTTTCTATGAACTTGTGGGAAAAAATTACATATTCAAAAGACTCATTATGCCTCATAGAATATATGTTTGGTGTTTGCTTTCCAAAATTGGGTCGTTTTGTGGGTATTTCCATTGTCCTGGTGCTCCAGGGCCTTCAAAAATGTGATAGGTCATTAGTAACTTAAATGTGTAATTGATGCCTTTAGAATTCCTGACGGCCCAGAATTTTGGGCCTCTGTATGTGGCCAGGCTGTGGAAAATTCTCACACATGTAGTATTGCCATACTCAAGAGGAGAAGCAGAATGTATTTTGGGGCATAATTTTTGTGTTAAAAGTGTTAGAAATATCTTATAAATTGTAAAAAAAAAATTAAATTTTCTTTCCACATTTTGTCAGGAAAGCCCCTCCAGCGGACGTCCCAACATCCCCAGGAGGAGAAGGATTCCCCGGCTCAGAACGGGCCTGCTGCGCCCACACATGCGCAATGGCGCGGCTGTCGGTGCGCGGGAGCGCGCGCGTGCACGCGCGGCTTCCCTGACGTTGTTTGGCGCCAAGAGCGCTATTTAAACCAAACCCAGTCCCTGTTGCCTTGCTGCCCGATCAACAGCGTTTCCTGTATGTGCTTGGTCTACCTGCAAAACCTGATTCATCTGATCCCTGCTGAAACCTGGCTTGTCTCTGACTCTTCTGACTTCTGCCTGCCCCGATCTCGGTTCTGGACTTTGACTACCCCTTTGGATGCTCCCTTGTACCTGATCTGCCCGTCTGTGTTTGACCCTGCCTGTTTGAGACCCGCCTGCACATTACCTGTTGCTTCCTGCTGCTGGACTACAGGACACCTCCTTGTGTCTACTGCGCATTACCTGTTTGCTTCCTGCTGCTGGACTACAGGACACCTCCTTGTGTCTGCTGCACATTACCTGCTTGCTTCCTGCTGCTGGACTACAGGTCACCTCCTTGTGTCTGCTGCACATTACCTGCTTGCTTCCTGCTGCTGGACTACAGGACACCTCCTTGTGTCTGCTGCACATTACCTGTTTGCTTCCTGCTGCTGGACTACAGGACACCTCCTTGTGTCTGCTGCACATTACCTGTTTGCTTCCTGCTGCTGGACTACAGGACACCTCCTTGTGTCTGCTGCACATTACCTGTTTGCTTCCTGCTGCTGGACTACAGGACACCTCCTTGTGTCTGCTGCACATTACCTGTTTGCTTCCTGCTGCTGGACTACAGGACACCTCCTTGTGTCTGCTGCACATTACCTGCTTGCTTCCTGCTGCTGGACTACAGGTCACCTCCTTGTGTCTGCTGCACATTACCTGCTTGCTTCCTGCTGCTGGACTACAGGACACCTCCTTGTGTCTGCTGCACATTACCTGCTTGCTTCCTGCTGCTGGACTACAGGACACCTCCTTGTGTCTGCTACACATCTCCTGCTTGCTTCCTGCTGCTGGACTACAGGGTACCTCCTGGTTCCCGTCTGCACAGATCTCCAGCCCTCTACCCAGCTTACCAGCCAGGCACTTGTGCTCCCCTGTGCTCTCGAGCTCCTGTCTTCCCTATCAGGGGTTCCCGAACCAGGGGTTTACGAGTGGCCGCTCCCTGCAATATGGGCTCTGCCTTAAGGTACGTGACACATTTTCAAAAAACTTGTGGAAAAAAATGACATGTTCAAAAGACTCATTATGCCTCAAAGAATATACGTTGGGGTGTCTGCTTTCCAAAATGGTCATTTTTGGGTAATTACACTGTTCTGGTGGGTGCTCCAGGGCCTTCAAAAATGTGATAGGTAGTCATAGAATTATATGTGACATTTATGCTCCTAGAACACCTGACGGTGCTCCATGCATGTTGGGCCTTTGTATGTGGCCAGGCTGTGGAAAAGTCTATAAAGATATAATTGCAAGTTTACCTATACCATGTGTGAGAAATAACTTGTTAATATGACAATTTTGTGGGAAAAAAAATCTTAATTTTCCAAACAATTGTAGGCAAAAAAATTGCAACTTCAAAAAACTTGCTATACCTCTTACTAAATACCATTGGACTGTCATATTTACAAAAAAGGGGTAATTTGAGGGGTATTTGAACTGTCCCGACATTTTAGGGCCTTAAGTCAGTACATCAGGATTGATCAATTTTCAGTGATACTTAGCATAGCTTGTAGACACTATACCTTTCGCACAAACCAATTATCATACACTTATCAGGATTTTTTTTACCAAAGACATGTAGCAGAATACATTCTGGCCTAAATTTATGACAAAATTCAATTTAATTAGATTTCTTTTAAAACAGAAAGTAGAAAATATATATTTTTTTCAAAATGTTTGCTTTTTCCACTTAAGTCGCATGACAAGTCGTTCCCCATGATTTACAATGACAACCATTCATATTAGTACGACTTCAAGTCGTGCCGACTTCAAAGTAGGCCCTGAACTACTTTGGTCCGACTTTGATGCAAGTTACACAGGCATTCCCTGAAATTCCGTCCGCAAAATCACGCGACTTTGAGGTCACGGTAGTGTGAAAGGGGCCTTACCTTAACTGTCTTAGAACCATGCTATCTATCTGCTAGACTGCAAGTATTCTGTTGTTTGCTATGCTCGCATCTGCCCTTGTATGGTAGCCAGGCACTATAGCATTGTGTATAGGTCCTGGGGGCAACCAATACCGGTAGGCCTGCTTGTTTTAAGGGAAAGGGGGCTGCTATAGGTGAGGCACACAGTAGCTAGTTATAGTATCTGACCACCTGCATTGAGGTAGATGTGACATTCGTGACACAACTCTTTCTCCCTCTTTCACCATATTACAAAGCAGTACGTTGAGAAGCACTGACCAAAATCACCCCATTTTACCCTATTCTTGAACTCTTCAATACCAGAATTCATGTCTGATCATAAAGCACGATACTGGTCTTCGTTTTTTGAACATTGGCCAGGACTGTAATTGAATCACTTTGTCTTTAGAGGTTATTACAAAGTTCTTATTTGTGTGCTCAAACTCTGACCAGTCCTGGCTTGTGTTCAAAAAATGAATACCAGTATTGTTCATCAAGACAGATATGAATTCTAGTATTAAAGGGTTTGAGAATAGGAAATCGAGGGGTGATTTTGATCAGGGCTGATTTGTACTATAGAGAAAGATGGAGAGAGGTACGCTGAGTAAAACAGTTTCACCAAACTCACTATACCCCTGCTAGACTGCAAAAGTTAGGTCTATGTTCCACCATATGTGGTAGCTGATTTTTTTTGCCGTTTATGGACCTGCTATTATATTCCAGAATTTTGGTCAAAGATTAATGGTTTTATTTTCAAAGCACTAAGACTCCCCAACATCTCTCTTTAACATCTCTCATCTAAAAAAAAAAGAAAAATTCTGGGTATTATAGGGGACATGTAACTCTCCAAATATAAGTGCTACTGTGTACCCTCTATTTTTACACCCAAACCCAAAACAAACATTCAACATCCTGATACCGGCATTTGTTTCCTGGCAAGATGTACAGGTATTTTTTTGAACGTATGTTAGAAATATAACAAATCATTTTCAATGTTATATTTAACAGACCAAAAAGAACCATATAGGGGAAGTTCATTGTGATGGTTTACATAGCCTTTCAAAGTACACTCTGGTCAAAATAAAAAATGATGCCCTGAAATGCAATAGGGAACACGACCCACCTGAGCAGAGCAGGATTTCACCCAGGCACTGCTTTAGGGCAATAGGGCACCCCGCTCTTTTTAGTCCATACTCCAGTAATCTAGGGACTTGTATTTGCTGGTGTGTAAAACACGTCTCTCAAAATATGAATCTGACTGGTAATATAGTGTTTAAGCATAAAGAGTAGTTAGGATTTAGTATATATAATAGGTTTTAGGAGGTATACCTTCCAAACTAACATGTGAAGAGTTGTATGAAATCTGTCTGTAATGATTGACAGCAATAAGAGTCATTTTGTGGATTTTCTGGCTTGCCTAGCCTTAAAATTGGATAATAACCAAAACCATGTTATTTTTTGCTCTCCTGTTCACTGTAAGGTGATATAATTACTTTTGAAGCTTTTGTTTTAGCTCAAAGGAATTGTAATTTTGAGTCTGTTTTTTCCTACCTTGTATTGTACTCATTTCTATTGATATGTCTCCAGGATATATAAGACCTTTTTTTATTTCAAAGTTTAATATATTTTACAAATAACAAAGGTCTGAATGCAGTATCTTTTTTTATCTCAATGATAAAGTATGTCTTGGTTGAAATTGCTAACTATTGTAATATGCAATACATTGTAGGTATTATGAAATCTGCATAAGAACTCCTATTACAATTTAACAAATATTTTTAAACATAAAAAGAAAAATACATTTAATGATAGTACTAGGAAAAAAATAGTAGATGGATTTGTTTAATTTAGAAATATGCATTGCATTATCTTATATCTATCTTAAGTCTGGTAAGGTTATTTATTACATTTTCCAGGTTGGTAAGAAAAATTGAAGTTCAAGTGTTTGAAATGAATGGGGTAGGTTTACAACCCCCATCAGACTTTTGTTGTGTCTGTAATTCCACTCAGAAATACCTCAGTAACACCCCTGTGGCATGATGAAATAAAAAGAACAGGGGTCACTGTGACAGGAAGGCACACGCAGTAATAAAAACTGTATAATGTTTTTATTCTTTCCCCACTTTACTAAAAAATCTTTGTACTCATTTGAGAAATGTTCTGAGAAATCACTTCCTGTCTGACTTCTTGTTGCTATTAATGAGTGAGTACATCTTCTCAGTAGAACACAGACTGCAAAAATAAGAAAAATTGATTTGAAGATTAAAAAACGCAAAGCATTATAATTATTTACCACATAGGGATGCACACATATGTGTTAATATTGGATCTTCTAAACTGCCAACAAAACATTAAAAGCAGGCATACTGACATATTACATAGAGGCTGCAGGAAGCCCTGAAACATGGAGGGCTAGTTATAGATTTTGCGACCATGTATGCTGATTAAAAATCTACTTTTTTCTGTAGTCTGAACTGTTGTTCAGAGGTGAGAGAGGTGGGCCAAGTTCTGGACCTCAGAATTTGAACACCAAGGGTTTCAAGGCTTCCAGTTTACTCTATAAGGAGCAGAGCAGGGAAGTTTCCCATGCCGCACCTGCACTGAGGGGAAGGCACTGCACCCCCACACATTGTAAAAGATGGGGAACATTAATTGGTTATCTAATTTTGCTGTAGCTGTGATCGTCCGCTTTTGTGATGGGGAAGAGATTGGGTGCACTTCTGCTAGGGGAGTGATTCCTGTTTCCAGGAGGAGGACTGTAATTGGCCACTCCTAAAGCCAATCACAGCCCCGCCCACCATCTGGAGGAAGATGACTTGCTTGGTTTCCACTAACAATCTCAGAAAGAAGGGATTTCACTGTAAATTGAGAAAACCACAATCAGGTGACAATTTGTGGAATTACTGTTGAGCTTCTGGGAACTTTGTTGAAATTATTCCTGAAACTTTACGTCACTTACTACTGAATCCCTGCACTGTGTGTCCCTTGAAGCCAAAGCCAGTATTCAGCGCAATGAAAATCACACCCAACCACTTTTTCTCAGCTGCGGGGGCCCAGCTTATAAGTACAGTAGTGGAGCAGATATGCAGGAGGGTACAGTGGTGGGGAAAATGAGCAGGAGGGGTTCAGAGGTGGAACGGAAGAGCAGGAGGGTACAATGGTGGGGCAGTTGTGCAGGGAGGTACAGTGGTGGAAGAGATGAGAAGGGGGTTCAGCAGTGAGAAAGAAGAGCAGGGGGTTCAGTGTTGGGCCAGATGAGCAGGGGGGTTCAGTGTTGGGCCAGATGAGCAGGGGGGTTCAGTGTTGGGCCAGATGAGCAGGGGGGTAGAGCAGAGGGGCAGATGTGAAAAGAGGTGTATTGGTGGGGCAGATGAGCAGGGGGTTACAGTGGTGGGGCAGATGAGCAGGGGGGTTCAGTGTTGGGGCAGAAAAGCAGGGGGGTAGAGCAGTGGGGAAGATGTGGAAGGTGATGTATTGGTGGGGCAGATGAGCAGGGGGATACAGTGGTGGGGCAGATGAGCAGGGGGTTACAGTGGTGGGGCATGAGAGCAGGGGGAACAGTGATGGGGCAGGAGAGCAGGGGGAACAGTGATGGGGCAGGAAAGCAGGGGGGCAGAGGTGGGACAGAAGATCAGGGGGTACAGAGGTGAAACAGATGTGCAGGAGGTACTTTGGTGGGGAAGATGATAAAGCAGGCCACAGTGGTGCGGCAGATGAGCAGATGGGTTCAGTGTTAGGACAGATGAGAATGTGATTCAGCAGTGAGACAGAAGAGCAAGCGGGTACAGTGGTGGGGCATATGTGCAGGTGGTACAGTGATGGGAGGAATGAGAAGGGGGTTCAGCAGTGGGACAGAAAATCAGGGGGTACAGTGATGGGTCAGATGTACAGGGGGTTACAGTGGTGGGACAGATGAGCAGAGAGGTACAGAGGTGGGGCAGATGTGCAGGGTAGTACAGTGGTGGGGCAGATATGCAGGGGGTTACAGTGGTGGGGCATATGAGAAAGGGGATACATTGGTCGGGCAGATGAGAAAGGGGGTACATTGGTGGGACAGATGAGCAGGGTGGTACAGTGGTGGGGCAGATATATAGGGGGTTACAGTGGTGGAGCAGGTGAGCATGGGGGTTCAGTGTTGGGGCAGAAAAGCAGGGGGGTAGAGCAGTGGGGCAGATGTGAAAGGAGGTGTATTGGTGGGGCAGATGAGCAGGGGGTACAGTGGTGGGGGCAGATGTACAGTGGTGGGGCAGATGTGCAGGGGGTTACAGTAGTGGGGCTGTTGTGCAGGGTAGTACAGTGGTGGGGCAGCTGTGTAGTGGGTTACAGTGGTGGGGCAGATGTGCAGGGGTGTACAGTGATCTGAGGTATGAAGGTACAGGAATTGGGGCTCATCTGAGGTGTGAAGTTGCAGGAACCGGGGCTGATCTGAGGCGTGAGAGTGCAGGATGTTAATTTCTCACTACTAAATTAGTTTACAGCATTTACTTTATAAAAAAATCCTTTTCGTGATTTAGAGTGTGAAGTTGATATTTGTTTGTTATAAAATCGGCACGCTCAAATTCTTTGATAAAGAAAATTCGGCACACTGTGCTCAAAAGGTTGCCTTCCCCTGATTTAGAATGTTAAGGGTGGGTGGGTACAGTGTCAATGTAAAAAAACTGACTATCATATTTTGTCTATTGGAACCTTGAAAGATCATAGTTACATAATAGGTGAGGTTGAAAAAAGACACAAGTCCATCAAGTCCAACCTATGTGTGATTATATAAACATACAATATGTTTAATTTTAAGTCATTAATGACAAAAAAAGCAACTGAATCAATGCCATCTGAACATCCTCCAGCTACCGCAAATTCAGGGTATGCTTTCATCTGTTCAGCTATTTCACTAAATATAAACTATAATCACTGTTATAAATGTGTTGTTTATAGGTTATGCCCATGTGATTAAAACTTGCTCCTGCGCAATCTGTGTGCTGGTTTTTCTTTGTGGATCACCAAATTCTTGAGAGTCTCAAATTTACAAGAGGGGTAGGGAGATAGAAATTAGTTTATATGAATAAAAAGAATATTGATTTAATGTGAGTTTCCTGTTATTCCATTAAAGTATTGTCCAGCTTTTTTAATGCCCTATGATTTGGTCTTCCTATGTCCTTTGCGAATATGGTCCAGCTGTTTCTATTGTCAACCTATGTGCTTTTGTCTTCCTTCATTGATATAGTTCTGCTAGTGCTGCAGTCTATTTCTGGATCAGGTGTTCTTTGATCTTGTTCTGTGAACATTTTTTAGATGTTAGGTTGTAAGCTCTGATGAGCAGGGCCCTCCTAGCCTTCTTGTAGTTAATTGTAACGTAAATGTATTGTCTCTCTTTTTATTGTAAAGTGTTGGCCCAACTGTTGGTGCTATATAAATACTGAATAATAATAATAATAATGCCATTGCTTTGCTTTCCCTTTTGTTGATATAGTCAAACAGCTATTGCCATGGTACATCTCTTTGAGTTGGTTTTCCTTTGTGAATATAATCCAGCTATAGCTGGTCCATCTCTTTGCTTTAATACCTTTCAAGGATATTATTGAGCTATTTTCCATCTCTGTGTATTGGTCTTTCTTTGTGGAGTTTGCTTATTGCCATTTCTATCTCAGCTATGAATAAGCTCCACAATAGGGCGTGAAACGCATCACGGACATCCAGGATCCTTTACTTTCCATGATCCATCTCTGTTCTTCAGCCCTTCTTTGTAGCTAAAATCTATTTATTGTTATGATCTCTGGACTTTTTTCCTTCTTTGTAGATAGGATCCTGATATTACCATGACCCATACCTATGGGTTGGTCATTTCTTTATCATCTAGATATTATCATAGTCCAACAATGTAATTTGCTCTTTTATGTTGCTTTAATCCAGCTACTGTGTCCACCTCTATACTTTGGTCTTCCTTCATTTTATTCGGGAATCCTGCAGTCACAAGAAAATTATGGATGTCAAACCTTATAAAGTTGGTTTCATCTCTGGTACTGGTAAAATAATACCATTTATAGTACTATAAAAAGATTTATATGAACTACTTTGGAAATAAAGGATTTTTTATGGTATCAAATATATTGCATGCACTATTCCAAATGCTCTTTGACACATTAAATGTCTGATGTTACAGGGATTTGTCCTGGTTAATAATATCTATAACCCGTTTTCTGGTTTAGTTCTGATGTGACAAATTGTGGGATGAGAGGATGTGTTTGTGACAAGAACCTTGTCACAGTAGATTTCCTCTGTCAAAATGCAAGAATTCTTCAAGCATAATTGGACTCCTGGGCAAACTGACACTTTTCGCTTACAACTTTATTGCTTCATAATGATGTACATACATTCCTGAACAGCTTCAGAGGGAAAACACAGCAATGAGATTGCTCTCTTTATTTGTAAAATAATTCTCAAGAGCAAACAATGACAATTCTGTAATGGCTCATGAATTAGCATTAGTACTCATGAGTATCAACAGCAGGTTATCTAAATGTATCATTCTATAAAGCAGATTTTTTTTCTGTTAAAGCTATGCTTTTACAGGGTATCTAAAAATATAAATATGATTTTCCAACGTTATGCTTTTTCATTCCATATGATAATATGCATTTGAAAAACAGTGAATGAACACTAATATAATCCTTCTATCAGACATAAGCAGCAATGCCAGTGTCAAATTGAGGGATGAAAAAGACCAAGGGGCAATTAAGGCAAAAAGTCACGCCTTTACATGTATACAGAGGGCAGGGTTCACTGCTGTTTCTCCCTTGCAAAAACCGTATATAACAAAGTGTCAGTACTATGTTTAGAGGAGTTTCTTCACAGTAGCCACTAATAGGATCCAAACCTGTCTTGGATGATTGAATCTGATTGGTGATACATCAAGCAGAGAAAGAAAGTAACAGCTAAAATCCAGAAAGCAGATTCAACTACCTATGCGGAGAGTTGTGTGAAATCTGTCTTCCACTGATTATTCACCCCCAGATTAAAAATTTTGGGGGATTTTCTGACTTAACTCCACTTTCATGCAAATAAATAGCAAAAAATAAATAAAACATAGCATATGCAATTGCTACACAAGCTACATTGTAATTGAATGTTATTAAAAATTACCTTCCCTTTTCAATCCATTTTCAAGCGACAGCGCTGTCATTTGCTGTAAAATTCAATACAATATGGCAGCCTGGAGGTGTTTTGTACACCATTGGAGAAATATCATGTTTTGCTTTTGCGATTGGCTCATTGAACTTCCCAGACCTCTGCACTAAGATACAAGTCAGATTTTAGGCATCCTCTGCAACAAAAAAAATAATTTTTGGTGAGAAAGGGTCAGTTACTTTTAGGGGATTCATACCCTGCATTTTCCTCATTTGAACACTGCAAGTGCATCAACTGATTTATAATGAAAAAGGCGTTCCTATTCAGATTCATCACACCTCACATTGTTCCGTCTCAAGGACATATAGCTAAACTTCTTGTCCCAATAACTTCAGATACCATATTTCTTTGATCTCAGTTTTATTAGAACAAGCCAGGTGAAACTACAAAATAACAGAAATAGACCTCAATAAGTACAATATTGCATACAATACAGCATACATTGCAGAAACAACGATATACAATATAGGATCAGATAGTAAAAACTTACTTTTTAAGTTCTCTAAGGGGTGATGACGATGGATTGAGAAAGACATGTCTTGCTTCTTGCAATGTCTTGTAAAAATGGTGACTGGTTCACTTCCTGTGAATATTCTACCCAGAATTCCATGCGTACTAACAACTTCCTTAACTACACATACAGGAAATCAAATAAAACAGAACTTAAACAATACCAAAAGAGAATGCTAGATGCCGCCTGTACTCCACTTATGATTGTCTTATGTAAATTACACACTATACATGTATATTTAACAACACAGGTACAAATAGTCAGTATAAACCTCTGATGGACAGAACACACATTGACATAGACAAACAAACAACTTTTTCTACAGAGCAGATAAGAATCTGCAAGAAAGTTTGTTAAAATCCATGCAATGTACATTGATCACACAGAGGGGACTGTTTTTTTTCCCAACAACAGTGTGAAGTTTTACTTCGTAGACAATGTGCATGCATTTGCACAAAATACCCCTGCTCACCTTTGACAGCAGGGCTTTTATGTACCTCCAAAAAGGGTGTAAAAAATGAAAACATTTACTTATTTAGTGCAGATTAAAAACAATTTGCTGCCATGAAGGCCTTTGCTCAGGCACTTTCTGTTATAGGACGGAAATGATCTGTCTCTGTCTCCCTCTAATGCTTTTGCATTGTCATTCTGTCAAATGCACCTCCAGTGGCGACTATAACTGGCTGTGCTAAAATGAATACACAGGCATGTTCTGTTGATGCCTTCATCATAGAATCTTCCCTTAGCAATGATATAGAGCCAAAGCTGGAGCCCGCGCATATAGACAGGAAGTGGCTGCAAAGAGGCTGTAGCATTGAATGTATTAAAGCATTAAATAAGGGGAACAGATTTACTAATGTGTAAGATGAGGTGAAGTGAACCTGTGTTCCTTTCCAACATTTAATTGTGAATGTTGCAAATGATTGGATGTCGTAGCACATACAGGTTTACATAACTACAGTACATGACCTCAGTGGCTTTTCATACTTAGTAAATCCGACCCTAAGAGCCTGAGAGGCAGCATTGTGATGGTTCTTATGTTAAAATAAACATTAAATGTACATGATTGTGTTTTTATGATGCCAAAAGTTTTTGTTAAAATAATTTCTTATATGCATCTGATATACCGCAAATGTACACTCACCGGCTACTTCATTAGGTACATCTGTTCAATTGCTTGGTAACACAAATTGCTAACCAGCCAATCACATGCATTTAGACATCTAGATGTGGTGAAGATGGCTTACTGAAGTTCCAACCGAGCATCAGAATGGGGAAGAAAGGGGATTTAAGTGACTTTGAATGTGGTATGGTTGTTGGTGCCAGGTGGGCTGGATATGATGCTGAGCACGTGCACTCAACTTCTTTGGTCGACCATGGCAAGGCCTGTTCTGAGTAGAGAATAGAAAAAAGAAAATCTGCGCTGGACATTAAACTAGAAAAATATATAAGCAGCAACACCACATGTGATACACATAAACCAGAAATACAGAAAGAAAGGTTGCGCTCTTCTGAGTAGAACCTGTCCTGTTAAACCGATGTATGGTCTTGGCCACTGTGTTGCAGCTCAGTTTCAGGGTCTTGGCAATCTTCTTCTAGCCTAGGCCATCTTTATGTAGAGCAACAATTATTTTTTTTCCGATCCTCAGAGAGTTCTTTGCCATGAAGTGCCATGTTGAACTTCCAGTGACCAGTATGAGAGAGTAAGAGCTATAACACCAAATTTAACACACCTGCTCCCCATTCACACCTGAGAACTTGTAACAATGAGTCACATGACACCGGGGAGAGAAAATGGCTAATTGGACCCAATTTGGACATTTTCACTTAAGGGTGTACTTACTTTTGTTGCCAGCTGTTTAGACATTAATGTCTGTGTGTTGAGTTATTTTGAGGGGACAGCAAATTTACACTGTTATACAAGCTGTACACTCACTACTTTACATTGTAACTAGGGATGAGCTTCGAGTTCGAGTCAAACTCATGTTCGACTCGAACATTGCCTGTTCGCCTGTTCACCGAACAGCGAACAATTTGGGGTGTTCGCGGCAAATTCGAAAAGCACCCTGTAAAAGTCTATGGGAGAAATCTAAAGTGCTAATTTTAAAAGCCAATATGCAAGTTATTGTCATAAAAAGTGTTTGGGGACCTGGGTCCTGCCCCAGGGGACATGTATCAATGCAAAAAAAAGTTTTAAAAACTGCAGTTTTTTCAGGAGCAGTGATTTTAATAATGCTTAAAGTGAAACAATAAAAGTAATATTCCTTTAAATTTTGTACCTGTGGAGTGTGTATAGTATGCATGTAAAGGGGCGCATGTTTCCCGTGCTTAGAACTGTCCCTGCACAAAGTGTAATTTTTGCAGGAAAAAAAGCTATTTAAAATCACTTGCGGCTATAATGAATTGTCGGCTCCCGTAAAACAGAGAACAGTCATTGAAAATCATTGATAAAAAAAAAGCGTGGGGTTCCCCCAAATTCAATTACCAGGCCCTTCAGGTCTGGTATGGATATTAAGGGGAACCCCGGGTCAAAAAAAAAAATGATGTGGGGTTCCCCCTAAATATCCATACCAGACCCTTCAGGTCTGGCATGGATTTTAAGGGGAAATCCACGCCAAATTTAAAAAAAAAATGGCGTGGGGGTCACCCTCAAAATCCATACCAGACCCTTATCCGAGCATGCAACCTGGCAGGCCGCAGGAAAAGAGGTGGGGCAAGAAAGCACACCCCCCCTCCTGAACCCTACCAGGCCACATGCCCTCAACATTGGGAGGATGCTTTGGGGGTGACCCCTCAAAGCACCATGTCCCCATGTTGATGAGGAGAAGGGTCTCTTCCCCACAACCCTGGCCGATAGTTAAAAAAACACAGACGCCGTTGGGAAAAGTCCTTTATTAAAAAAAAAATAAAAAATTCCAGCGGTGGTAATCCACTCTTGCTATCCAGCAATGGATGGTCTCTTCTCCGGGGTCCAGCGATGGCTGATCTCTTCTCCGATGTCCAGCGCAGCGCATCCTGTCTCCATGGAGACACTGCGGGAATCTCGTCTTAGCAGAGGAGGACTGGGCCACTCCATCACCTGACCCGCCCCCCTCTGACGCAACGCAAGGGGGAAGCTGGGATTCCCCAGTGACGTATGGGTGACCCCTCCCCCCTCTGATGTAACGGAAACCTGCGTTACATCAGAGGGGGGGGGGGGGTCACCCATACATCACTGGGGAAACCCAGGCTTCCCCAGTGATGTAAGGGTGACCCCGCCCCCTCTGACGCAAGGGGAAGCTGGGATTCCCCAGTGATGTACGGGTGACCCCGCCCCCCTCTGATGTAACGCAGTTTTCCGTTACATCAGAGGGGGCGGGGTCACCCGTACATCACTGGGGAAGCCCAGTTTCCCCCTTACATTGCATCAGAGGAGGGCGGGGTCAGGTGACGAGTGGCCCGGTCCTCCTCTGCTAAGACGGGATTCCCTCAGTGCCTCCATGGAGACAGGATGCGCTGCGCTGGACGTCGGAAGAGATCAGCCATCGCTGGACCCCGGAGTAAAGACCACCCATTGCTGGATAGCAAGAGTGGATTACCACCGCTTTAATGTTTTTTTTATTTTTTTATTTTTAATAAAGGACTTTTCCCAACGATGTCAGTGTGTTTTTTAACTATTTTTTACACTTTCTTTGTGAAATGGTAGGGGTACTTTTATACCCCCTTACCATTTCAAACAGGGGGGCTGGGATCTGGGAGTCCCCTTGTTAAAGGGGGCTTCCAGATTCTGATAAGCCCCCCGCCCGCAGACCCCCACAACCACCTGCCAGGGTTGTGGGGAAGAGACCCTTCTCCTCATCAACATGGGGACATGGTGCTTTGAGGGGTCACAGACCCCCAAAGCATCCTCCCAATGTTGAGGGCATGTGGCCTGGTACGGTTCAGGAAGGGGGGGGGCGCTCTCTCGTCCCCCCCTCTTTTCCTGCGGTCTGCCAGGTTGCGTGCTCGGATAAGGGTCTGGTATGGATTTTGAGGGGGACCCCCATGCCATTTTTTTTTTAAATTTGGCATGGAGTTCCCCTTAAAATCCATGCCAGACCTGAAGGGTCTGGTATGGATATTTAGGCGGAACCCTTACGTCATTTTTTTTTTTATTTGACCCGGGGTTCCCCTTAATATCCATACCAGACCTGAAGGGCCTGGTAATTGAATTTAGGGGGAACCCCACGCTTTTTATTTTTATTAATGATTTTCAATGACTGTTCTCTGTATTATGGGGAGCCGACAATTGATTATAGCCGCAAGTGATTTTTTAAATAGCTTTTTTCCTTAAAAAATTACACTTTGTGCAGGGACAGTTCTAAGCACGGGAACATGCGCCCCTTTACATGCATACTATACACACCCCCCAGGTACGAAATTTAAAGGAATATTACACATTTATTGTTTCACTTTAAGCATTATTAAAATCACTGCTCCTGAAAAAACGTCCGTTTTTAAAACTTTTTTTTGCATTGATACATGCGGCAGGACCCAGGTCCCCAAACAATTTTTATGACAATAACTTGCATATTAGCCTTTAAAATTAGCACTTTTGATTTTGAATGTTCAAGTCCCATAGACTATAATAGGGTTCTAAAGTTCACACGAACTTTAGGTCTATTCGCAGGTTCTGGTGCGAACCGAACAGGGGGTGTTCGGCTCATCCCTTATTGTAACAAAGTGTCATTTCTTCAGTGTTGTCACATGAAAAGATATAATAAAATATTTACAAAAATGTGAGGGGTGTACTCACTTTTGTGAGATACTGTATTTTCTTGGCACACTTTGGGCCCCTTAGTACCAATTGAACATTATTTATAATATTATTATAATATCATGGCCGACCCGAGGACTGTTGCTTACCATATCCATCCCTATATTACTACAATGTGAAGGCTAATTCCAGCAAGATAATGCATCATGTCACAAAGCTCAAATTATCTCAAACTGGCTTCTTGAACATGACAATGAGTTCACTGTACTCCAATAGCCTCCACAGTCACCATATCTGAATTCAATAGAGCACCTTTGGGATGTGGTGGAATGGGAGATTTGCATCATGGATATGCAGCCGATAAATCTGCAGCAACTGCATGATGCTATCATGTCAATATGAACCAAAATCTAAACTTTGAATAAAAATTTAAAATGAACTATTATTTACTGGCTAATGCTAAACCACATCCTAGTAATGGAACACTGAACCCATCTGTGGTTGGTGTGCAGGACAAGTATATTTATGCACATGGGGTGCTGGGGTTAACAGGTTGGGTGATTGTCATGTCCAGTGTTTAGCTGAACAAACAAAACACCCACTTCACACATTAGCAAAGGTTGTAGTGCCTTAACATTAGCATGGAGAAGGAAGAGGTGGAAGGAGCTGGCAGTGTTGCTAGGTACCCGAGTTTTGGAGACTCAGGCACCAGGGCCAAGATTACAGAGTAGTTGCAGTGTGTGCATTCCTACTAGTGTAGGCTTCTGAAGGGCAAGCATGTTGCAAGCAACAATAGACTGGGTAGGTAAGTATTTCCTGAATTTGACTAGTAACTTGACCATAACTCACTATGTAGGGTCCCAGCTACTTGACCATCGTTCCCTTAATACTTTTTTCTCTTCTTACTAGGTCATGATCTTCCAAGATGCACAATTGGCTGAATGAGTGCAGATATGTTGCATTATTTGAAGGATCTGGAGCAAATAAAGGAGGCTGCCATTGCTTTACAGTGAAGAATCAGTGATTTTGTAGACATTTTTGCCAAATTTAAATTTCGTCTTGCCTGGTCAGAAGTTTCTTGTTCCACTTGTTGGCTCCTGTTTGCACTTTTAATATTTACCATGTATTTTGGACTTTTAAATGAGAAAGTTTAGTGTCTGAACTCAGTGTTTCTCCAATCCACTCCTCTAGGTGCACCACCAGGTCCTGTTTTCTGTATTTTCCTCAGTCTAAAAACGACTGTGTGAATTAGTAACATTGAAAATGACAACATCCCCTGTGCCAAATTCAACTAATTTAGAAAACCTGACCTGGGCTTGCATCTTGATAAGGAGACTTGGGAAACACTGCCCTAAGTAATGTGAATTGTAATCTTTTTGTGTTTTTAAGAATAGCAAAGCCAAAATTTGAAGATGCCCACAAATTGTGCTTTAACATTCTTATTTCCATCATGATCTCATACCTAAAATGTGTGTCTTTCCCTACATCTAGTTTGCTAAAGCCCCAAAACACACTGTGTATCAACATATACTAGCTCCCATCATGGGGTATCAATGGATGTGTTTCGGGGGTGCAACCCCTTCCTCTGACCTACTTTAGGTATGCGGAAGGGGTTGCACCCCCAAAACGTGTCCATTGATACCCCGTAATGGGAGATAGCACATGTTGACACACTGTGTTTTGGGGGGTTTCTAAAATAACATGTTTGGAACTACACACATTTTTGGCAGGGGATCATAAGGGACATTTAATAGTTCAGCCTCTACGTGTACGTGGCTTCCAATTTTGGCTTTGAGAGGGGTGAGATCACCCCATTTGAGGAAGGCAACATCCACACAGCCTTGGGATACTAATCTCTCATTTGGCCTTCACTTTACCAAACACGAACTTTGTAAGTTCCAGAATTGGGGATGTGTATTTTATGTTTTTCGAACATAAAAAAACTCCAAAAAATGTAAGGAGTTGAAAAGGCATAATGTTTTTGAAATTCATCTATTAGATCCATTAAGAACAAAAACATTGTGTGTGTGTAGCAGACCCACAGCACACCATAATAGTTAGCTGATGAAGAGATTGTCACCTCATGTAGCAAATAAGGTACATTTGCACTATTGTCTAAAAGGGACAAAAAAAGGCCATTTGACAACCTATTATACAGATAAGAAACACAGACACCAGTAGTTCAAATTAAATATGAGTTTATGATCAAATAAAAATATTATTCAGGATTAGCTCCAATTTGCTGCCAAGACACTGCCCCTCTAACCACAAAATAATCAAGGTTTTTTTGACATATATCTCTGGCGTTTTGGGAGGGCAATCCAGCACGGGCAGTTTCTAGAGCCATCATCAAGCCCACAGATGGCTGAGCTGCAGCCTCTTCAGCTGGGCCTGCCACTGCAGGGTCTGCATCAGTTGGCACTGAGGCAAGGTAGCTGCTAGCATTCCTCCGTAAAAAAATATGGAGTATATAGCAGCACAATACCACATGGTTGATTTTGTATGGTGCCAATTTAATTGGTGTTAAAAACAGCCTGAACCGACTGGAGAGGATGCCAAAGACATTTTCAACCACCCTTATGGCACGAGAGAGCCTGTAATTAAATATTCTCTGCTCTTGGGTGAGGTTCCTTATAGGAAACGGCTTCATAAGATGTCCCCCCAGAGCAAAGGCCTCACCTACAACAAAAACAAAATTGAGGCCCTCAACATTCTCCTCAGCAGGTGGCAAGTTTAGGGTAGCATTCTGGAGCCACTTGTAGAACTCTGTCTGCATAATGACTCCTCCATCATAGTTGCGGCCGTTTTTCCCAACATCAAGAAACAAGAACTCACGTGGCAGACACTACAGCTAGCAGGACTATGCTGCAAAAGCACTTATAATTTAAATAATATGGGCCAGAGTTGGGTGGTGGGACAATCCAGACAGGTTTTCTATCAATATCACGACCACAGTTGGGAAAATCCTACTAATGATGGAACTGGGCTGCAACGTCCTGCCATGCAAGCAGATTTGACATAAACATGCTTGGCCAACATAAGTATAAAACTTAAATGAGTATTTAAAGACAAAAGTGTAAGGTCAGCTTATCTGATTACTCACCCCCTCTGGTGGCCCATTCTAAAAATATTATGGTGGGGGGAGGTAATGCTAGATGTTTTGGACAGGTAACCCTCTCCACTTCCATGAGAGCTGTATGCATAAATAATGTGTGATTCTTTGGCCAGCCCCTCCTTACTTACACTATTGGCAGCCCAGTGGACAGGTAAGAAGAGTCATAATCAAAAAATATGGATACACACTGTCGAAATTGCAGCACATTTTGACATTCAGAAATAACCTATCAAGATAATAGGACACAAAAACTTTCTACGTTACAATTTGAAGGTAATCAGGCAGGCTCTTGCACTACATGCTTTGGTGAATTCATCCAGAAATATGACCACAAAAGAGGGATAGTGTGTATGGATTTTGCAAAGTCAGCAGATAGAGTATTTGTATCTGTTGACTTAGCATTTGGGGGGGACGACAATGCTAAGAATTGGTGAAAGCAGGGGTCCGTCATCCGGAAGATAATTCCGAAAATCATCCGGAATATTCTCCTGGAGCTCCCGCAGCAAAGGCATATGACATAATTGGTCACGATTAAGCAACCATTTTAGTCCAAGAAATCCTCCTGTTCCTGGACTGGACTTGGGTCAAAGCAATAACTCCAATGCCAATAATAGCAAATTCTCTCCTCTGATTCCGCAACATGGCTGGTTGATGAACGGCCATTCAGAAACAAACTGAAAAGCATGAACTGAAAAGCACGAATCAACGCTCACCAAACTTCTACTAACATGAAATTAGCAGAAGGAGCCCAAAGGGTGGCGCCTGACAATTGAACTTCCTCTTTATCAGCTCATAGTATGTCTAGTACATCACTACGTTCGTGTTTGTTGGCCGACAATTGTGTATGCAAGACAAGTTCCTTCGGACAAAAGTCTGGCGCTTTGTCTGCAGAAAATCTGATCGTGTGTACGAGGCTTAAGTATATGACTGCTCATTGAATATCCATTGGCTTTTGTTTGCATCAGAACCTTTCTCCCCATAAAAGTCAATAGGAATCCAAAGCTTGCTGTAGCTTATAAAGAACTCTGAATGATGTCATAAGCATAAGCAAACTGATATCAAATGCAAGCTGAATGCAGCTGACAGCACACTTTATTTTCTCATTTACACAAACCTTTATACAAAAATAATAACCTAATACTAGACCACAAAGCAGAGGGGAGACATTATTCTGAATAAAAATTCAGCAAGAGGAAAAAAGATAAGACACATTCCTAATAAAGACCAGGGATAAGGTTCAGGTTCACTGCTACTATGAATTTGCGCATTGTAAACGTTTGGTCAAAAACTTTGCAGGTTTGTGACCAGAAATTTGGAACAACCCATAATACAATGCATAGCTCTTTGTCCCTGGTTGGCTCAGTCACAGACGCAAGTAATTTGACTAAATAAGGCGTTGTTTACACTAGCGGTTGAGCCACAATTCCCCCCCATACATATTTATTCACATTCATTTAGATTTGCTTATTCCTAATAAAGATGTATCTGCAGTTGAAAGAAGGAAGGCTTGGTGGTTATTTAAAGTGTTAGGCCGGCCATACACAGAGAAAATTCCTTTCCTGCAACCACAGGCAGTGTTGATGCGGGAATCATTGCTGCCGAGCCATTGTCTGCTCAAGGTGGGGGGCGGGGGAACCCTTCACTTCAGGGAGATGACAGTGATTATTGCTAGTGGCTATAGTAGGCACTAGCGATAATTGCAGGTAAAAACCAGCATGCTGGTTGTAACAAAGCTGATCGATCGATCAACTTGGTACATTCAGCCTGCCCATACATGGTTCGAACCTTGGCAGGTTCCTGGTGAACCGGCCGAGACTCGAGCTGTTTATGGCCTGCTTTACCAAACCCAGGACCCTGCATTCACTATATCTGGCCGCCACCAGTACACAGAACATGGAAATGAAATTATTTTAGTAAATATAAACTGCCAAATATCTTTCTCATCAGCAGTATATAGTCTTGTGACCTCTATCAGAGTCTGGTTAAAGCTTATAGACCCTATGTCTGGACAGTGCTGATTGGCCCTGTGCTGATCACATGCACCCTCCCAATAATAAAAAAAAAACACTCTAGCAATACACATCAAACTGAGCATGTGCAGAGTGACACCAAAGGCTCTGTATCTATCAGCAGATGGATTGGGGACTGTGGAAGAAGGGGAGGATCATAGAAGACAGAATAAAACAGCCTTTTTACACAATGCACAGGATTACCCCTTAGGTCCCACAGTGAGTATAACAAGCATGCTTTACTGCATATAATGACTGATTATACTGTTGTGGGTTTAGTAACACTTGAAATACTAGCTTTGTGCCTAGTCTGTCTGTACTTCTACATTAGGAATATTTAGTTAGAAAATGTCAAAGTTATACTTTCTGACTTTGGAAAGTCACATAATTAAAGTGAGTAGCGGTTTTACGATTTCTAAACTAACATTTTTTTAAAGTACCTAAAAAAATTTGAATGACCTTACTTATAGTCATTATAATGTACAGTTTTTAGCATGAAAATAGTTCAGAGCGCTTCAAGTGCAATCAAAATATTGTAGATGGGCACTTATGCTCAATTATAAAAAAGCTGTTCAGCAAATCTGAGTTTCAAATAATATACCATGTACTAAGAGCCTTGATTAACCTCCCTGGCGGTCTGATTATATCAGTATTTTTGAATGTCAAAGCGGTACATTGTTTTGCATGGCATTTTGTTGTTTTATATTGTAAGCCTGTAATTCTTAGGAATAACTCACTTAAATCTGTCCAAACAAGAGTCTAATAGACATCCCGGGTAGGATAAAGTTTGAAACACAAAATCATAAATTATAATATAATAAATAACTATAAATAATTATAAAAAAAAATATATAATAATAATAATAGATTTTAATCAATAATGTAATAAAACCAAAAACACTGACATTTGTCCAAACAAGGGTGCAATATTACTAGTCACTGCATATTGGTTTAGTAAACATCCCGGGTATGACAAATTTTAAAACATGGGGCGCCACACAGTCCGACGTCACAATCAGGACAATGGAACCTGGTTTCCTTTCTGATTTTCTTTCCACTGTCATCTCGTTTTGAGCAACAAACCACACACATCCTTGTAGGTGCTGACTTTTTCTCAGTTGGTGGGATGTAGTCCATGAAGTGATGACCAGTCAGGCGTTCTGGGTTGACAACGGCAACAGCACGACGTTCAGCTCTATTCACAGCCATTGATGGTGTTTGGTGGTTCACAAAGATATACGTTCTGCAACTTTCCAAATGAAGTCAGTCTCAATCTTTTTTTTTTTGAGCAGAATGTAGGCAGTCCACAAGCATTGCTCAGGAAGATGCCTGTAGATCTTCTTGTAGTACTTCTTATGCTGTTTCCTCATTGCTGGGTAGAATGTCATTGCTTGGTCGGCTCTGTTGACACCTCCCATGGTGTTAATGTAGTCTATCACTACTTGTGGCTTCATGATTTCTTCCCCACCTTTCGTCCATACCATAACAGTGGAGGTATTATGAACTGTACTCATTAGGGACACATCTTTCTTTGACACCATCGAAGTGCCATCATTTTGCCTTTCTGCCAGGGAACCATTTCACCAGTCTTCAGTTTCTTATTGCCAAACATTGGCGGCATGTCACGCCAGTTAGCCCTAACGGTTCCATAGGCATCTGTTTTGTTTTGCAGAAGAAAGTCATAAAGTTCAGGAGATATATAAAAGTTGTCGGTTGTTTCATTACATCTATGTTTAATGATGGTTGGGAGGTTTCTTCTATGGTTCCAGTTCATCCATAGAGTATAAATGTTGTAGAGTCTTTAGACCGCAGCTCTATGTTTCACTGTAACGAGGTATTGGAACCTAGACCGGGTTCATTCTTTTGTTTCTCTTATTCAGGTACAGAGACCCGATTGAAAAGTTATTATCACTACTTAATAATGGAAATGGCTGGTTTGACATGTTTGATTTTTTGTTTCTTACCTATTGTAAAAGCCGCATTCCTTAAATAAAGATTATAAAAATAAATAAAAAATAAATACAAAGTTGTCGGTTGTTACGCAATAGCCCTGATTTAGCAATGGCCCAATGAGTGAAAGAATGGAAGATGTTGCCATTCCATAGTTGCTGTATTTTGGATTACATTTTGTTCCTTTTCCAGTGTATATGACTGAATTCCAAATGTAGCCAGTTGACAATTCGCATAGCATGTAAGATTTTATGCCAAACCGTACTCTCTTTGATGCAATGTATTGTACCCAGCTGTGCCTTCCCCTGTAGGCCATTCAACTTTCATTTATGCTGATATCTCTTTCTGGTATATAGCTCCGTTGGAAATTCTTTATAATCATTTGAGATACTTCCAAAATTTTCTTTAGTTTTAGTGCAGGATGAGTAGTTTCATCAAATTCTTCATTGTTTTTGAAGTGTAAATATTTAATGATCAGGGAAAATCTGTACTCTGACATGACCCTGCCAAAGAATGGAGTGGCAAGTAATTTATTAGTTGTCCAATACCACTTCTGCAGGGGTTTCCCCACCACTCCCTGAAGTATTGTTAGGCACAGAAATTTCCAAATGTCATCTTTGGTCACTGGTTCCCACTTTCTGCTTCTTGGAAACTTCTGATGCGCAGTAACTAATTGTTACTCTTTGTATCGGTTTGTCTCAGTAGCTATTTTTTCAATAACCTCATCGGTCAAAAATAATTGTATTATTCGTGTTCAACTTCTAATTTCATACCAGATGCTTCAGTAAATGGGAATCTTGGGGGCGCTGCTGATCCATACCACAGTCAATAGAGCACTAAGTTTGCACATCACTGAGCTAAGTCGCAGAATCGTTGCTGTCATCACTTTCAGTGTCTGATGACAAATTTCCACACTATCGCTCAATTCTGCAAGTGATTCTAATTCACTATCGCTGTTTTCTAGCTGGTATAAAACGTATCACCTCAAGGGACGCTTTTTGCATGCCATGGACGTTCTCAAGTTTCCAGGCAGAAAGAATGGTAAAAGTGCAGGCAGGGCACTAGACAAAGCACTAGGGACAAAACTGAGGTGAAATGGTTTGATACAGTAATGCAATCCTAACAGATTACAATGTATTGTGTGTATGTTATGTTTTGTACTTGCCCCCTAAATCGTGGCGCTCACAGAGAATGGAACCTGGAAGACAGATGCATCGGCCGGAGAATCCGGCCAGAGGACACAGCGGGAGGACATTGTGGGATCGTAGGGACAAGGTAAGTAACTTACAGGTATATTCGGATTGTGGCTCGGGTTACCACTTTTGGTAGTGAAAATTAACCCCGAGCCACACTTGGGATTACCGCCAGGGAGGTTGAACCTTGATATAAAATTACATAGCAGGGCTAGATATACTCTTATCTGCAAACTGCAGGGCTATGATTTCTTTAACTTTCATGTGTGCATATTTCCCGAATAAAATCAAATATGTTACATAAAATATAAAAGGGGCGGCAAAGAAGATTATTAATTACAACAAGCTAAACAAGTTCAAAATAGTTCAGCTAGCACTATTCAAATGAAAAAAACTCTGACAGTGAATCTGTCACTGCTTAAACAATCTTCACTTTTGACACCTATGGAAGAGTCAGATGCCTGCATCCCCCACTATACGCCCTTCCTCCCTCTATGAAAAAAGTTTTTTTTTGGTTAATGTCTGTGCCCCCACAGGGAAGATATCTTTACAGGAAGATAAGGAAAATCTTACGGATAGTGACACAGACAGCAAGGAAATCTGACAGTGGCTTACTTCTTCCCATTCTATTCAAAGTTAAAAAAAAAATTTGGGCTGGAGTTAAGTTTCACCGATATAAACTATATTTAGTTGGTAAGGCTGGTAGATTCAAGATTAAATTGGAGCTTATAAAGATATACAGTAACAACCTCACTACAAAAATATAGTAATTAAATACATGGGTCATGTGAAGACCATTGAAAAGTATATATTGAACTATATTGGGTAATTACCACCGGAGAATACCAGGCAACTGCACTAAAACTGATAAATATCAATTTTAATAAAAAGTAAACAGAAATAGTAACAAAGGAGGGGTTTAGTATGCCACAGCCTTCAAAATGTATTTCTATATATTCAAGTAAACTAAAATTTGATCCTTTTAATGTCCCACATGAGACCACATGTGCAACATGCACGTTAAAATAAACAACGTTGCCTAAATAAAAAAGAAAAAAACTCAAGAAAACACACAACACATGTCCCACCACGTAACTTGTGGGCCTTCACTTTGTATTTCATTAAATCAAGCAGACCAGTACAAATGTGTGAGGTACACATACCTCTAGTCCATATTCATCCTACAGCAACAGCGATTCCACAGCTACATTCTGCTGGAAATTATTCAACAACCTATACAAGCTGATTGGAATGATTCATCATATGCCTAAAACACTTGGAAGCAGTGATTCTGCTTACTTCAACATTCTGAGCTATAGGTCTGGAATGGATTGTGCAAGATGCATCAGCTGTTTCATTTTCTTTCTTAATTTATAGTCCCCGTCTTAATTTAATTACTACTCCTCTTCAGTAAGCTAAATAGGTAAAAAGATAAAACTGGATGTTAGTGAATGAGCAATAATATCTGTGAAACAGAGTCAAAAATCTATATAATATATAAGCAGCTAAAGATTGGGACTGAATTTAATTGAACTTACAGACGGAGTTGCTAAGAAAGACATTGTTTACCTAAAGCTAATCATTTCTATTCTCACCAATTCCCAAGAAAGTAGGATTCTAGACTCAAAGGAAATAAAATCAATATGATTATTTTCAGTTAAAAAATATTATAACCTGACACTGATAACTTTAGCTGGAAATATATTTGACAGCCCAGGTGTTATGCCAATGATGGATAATCATTGGCATAGTAGAATGTATCCATGTGTCTTGAAATAGAAGTGCAATCATAATAATCCTTACTCCATTATCACGGAGCATCACCGAAAAGTCAATGGTTATAATTTATGGCAAGATGTTGGGGTGTAATGAAACCAGCAGTGTCTATTTTGTCTTTTTTATGAAGTATAAATGCTTCCCATATGCTTTTGTATGTCAGTTTTTTTCAACTTTTTTGCAGTCAAGGCACCCTTTCAAATTCCACACAATCTTGAGGTACCCCATTCAGGGGCATAACTAGAAATCACAGGGCCCCATAGCAAAATGTTGTATGGGCCCCCCGCCCATGGGCGTCCGCAGAACTTTTTTCAGGGGGGGGGGGGCATCATTTTAAGGTCACCCATGCTCTGACCCTTTTCGACAAAGTTATTATCACATTATCACGGTCATAGACTGCAGACGTAGTACAGGTGATGGTCAGAGACTGTGGACATGGCCCAAGAGACTGTCAGAGACTGCGGACATGGCCCAAGAGACTGTCAGAGACTGCGGACATGGCCCAAGATACTGTGAGTGACTGCATACATGGCTCAAGAGACTGTAAGAGACTGCATACAAGGCCCAAGAGACTGTCAGAAACTGCATACTTGGCTCAAGAAACTGCGGACATTGCACAAGAGACTGTCAGAAACTGCATACATGTGGGGGGTGACAGAAAGAGACAGAGGGGGTGACAGAGAGGAGTGTGACAGAGAGAGACAGAGGGGGTGACAGAGAGGAGTGTGACAGAGAGATACAGAGGGGGTGACAGAGAGGAGTGTGACAGAGAGAGACAGAGGGGGTGACAGAGAGAGAGGGGGGTGAAAAAGACAGAGGGGTGAGAGAGAGAGAGAGAGGGGGGTGACAGAGAGGGGTGATGGGGGTCATCACTCCTGATCCGATCCCTGATTCCAGGGGGGGGCACTTGCCCCCCCTTACCCCTACCTGCGGACGCCCATGTCCCCGCCCCCTGCAAACAGCCCCCCTACAAACACACAAAAAAAATTAACTAATGCCATTGAACAACAGATTACCACACTCATGTGGCACAGTACCCAGGCAACAGCTTATATTAATTTTGAACAACAAAGTATGCAATATACTGTATGCAGCCCCTGAACACACATTGCTGACCTCCATGCCTTCTAACCAATTTCTGTTCTGTTATATAAAATTAAATAGTTCAACTCACCATAATGCAGAATCAGTGGGAGCCCAGAGAGTGTGACTTGCCACCCTCGCCTACCACCAGATGCAGATTGTCACTTGTCACACGTTGCGGAATGTCCACTTGCCACATCCCCGATTGTCACTTGCCACACATTACGGATTGTCACTTGCCACATCACCTGCCACGTCGCCTGCCACCAGATGCAGATTGTCACTTGTCACACGTTGCAGAATGTCACCTGCCACATGTTGCAGATTGTCCACTTGCCACGTCCCGGATTGTCACTTGCCACGTCACATGCCACCAGATGCAGATTGTCACTTGTCACACGTTGCAGAATGTCACCTGCCACGTCACCTGCCACACATTATGGATTGTCACTTGCCACATCCCAGATTGTCACTTGCCACGTCACCTGCCACACATTACGGATTGTCACTTGCCATGTCCCGGGGTGTCACTTGCCACGTCACTTGCCACACATTACGGATTGTCACTTGCCACGTCCCGGGTTGTCACTTGCCACACATTATGGATTGTCACTTGCCACATCACCTGCCACACGTTGTGGATTGTCCACTTGCCACATCACCTGCTACATGTTGTGGATTGTCCACTTGCCACATCGCCTGCCACCAGATGCAGATTGTCACTTGTCACATGTTGCGGAATGTCACCTGCCACATGTTGCGTATTGTCCACTTGCCACATCCCGGATTGTCACTTGCCACGTCACCTGCCACACATTATGGATTGTCACTTGCCCCATCCCGGGTTGTCACTTGCCAAGTCACCTGCCACATTACAGATTGTCACGTGGTGGATTGTCACTTGCCACGTCGCCTGCCACACATTACGGATTGTCACTTGCCGCGTCACAGGTTGTCACTTGCCACGTCACCTGCCACATTACAGATTGTCACATCACGGGTTGTCACTTGCCACGTCGCCTGCCACACATTACGGATTGTCACTTGCTGTGTCACTGAGTCAGTGACAGCTGATTATCAGTCAGGCAGCAGCAGAAAGATAATGTCATCTCTCTGCTTCCCGGCTGCCTGCACAGTGAGGGGGAACAGCACTACAGGGATGCAGGGCGGGCACCGGGCAGTGAGAGATGATGTCATCTCTCTGCTCCCCCGCCTGCCAGCTCCCTAATTGACCAGCCCACTCACACCCCTGGAGCCGCACGCTCTCACCCGCGGGCCCACGGAGCCACCCGCGAACACCCGCGGAGCCGCCCGCGAACACCCGCGGAGCCGCCCGCGAACACCCGCAGCACCTGTCCTCAACGGGCCCCACTTGGCTGCGGGCCCCATAGCGCCTGCATGTGCCGCTATGGCGTTAGTTCCGCCACTGACCCTATTCTAAAATTTTAAATTTAACAAAACTAATAATGTAGCAACATCCACATGTGTAGGACACCCAACATTAGTGGTGATTTATTCTTCCAAAGCAAATACACCTTTGCACACTGGTACTGAATAGTATTCTAATGTTTCTCTTCTCCCTTGGTTTCTCTCCCTCACTCAGCTAATGTGACCCTGGTGCTAAAAGAGAGGGACAAGTGCCGACGTCCTCCTTATCAACCGATTACATCATTGGTTGTTAGGACACTGGCGGCTGGAAGCTGTAATGGTGCACAATGAAAACCTGTGTGTAACTAAAAATTAGGCTTGATCCACCCACTGGCTTCTATAGAGTTTTGGGGCAATTTCTAGATATTTTGCCAAGGCACCCCTGAAGACACCTGAAGGCACCCTGGTTGAAAAAGGCCATTGTATATATTAGGCAGACTGTATGATCAGAGACCATTGGTACCTCAAAATTCACTATGTAGCGTGTGCATGTGTATTGAAACCTGCACAAATAGTAAAGGCTGAACCCATGGGTAATTTTCTAGGGGTGTTTTGAAGAGATTTAACCTTTTTTGTCAGTCATCTAATTTGCAACACATATTAAGGGGTTTAAAACTCACTGGATTATTACCAATAGACGAATATTAATGTGGACAAGCAAGCAAAGCAGAGTACACAGACTAAAGCCTCGGATTTTCCACAGACAAAACCTCAGACTTTTGTCCGAAGGCGTGTGCCTGGATTTTGTCTTGCATACAAACGGCAAGAAATTGTTGACCAACAAACATGAACATAATGACGTACTACATGGTTTTTCAGCTCTTTAGTGCCATCCTTTGGGCTCCTTCTGCTAATTTTCTGTTAGTAGAAGTTTGGTGAGTGTTGATTCACGCTTTTCATTTCGCACTTTTCATTTAGCACTTTTCAGTTTGCGCTTTTCAGTTCGTTTCTGAACGACCGTTCGTCAACCAGACATGTGGCGGAATCAGAGGAGATAATGTGTTATTTATTATTGGCCTCAGAGTTATTGCTTCGACCCAAGTCCAGTCCAGGAACAGGAGGAGGAGGGGTTCTTGGACCAAAAATTGGTTGCTTTATTAATCGTGACCAAGTATGTCATATGCCTTTTCTACAGGAGCTCCAGGAGAATAATCCAGATGATTTTTGGAATTATCTCCGGATGACGGACCCCTGCTTTCACCAACTCTTGGTATTGTTGACCCCCTATATTAAGAAGCAGGACACATGCATGAGGCTTTTATTAAATATTTTGGTTGAATAATAATGATTTGATTTGATGGCTCTTTAGTGCCATCCTTTGGGCTCCTTCTGCTAATTTTCTGTTAGTAGAAGTTTGGTGAGTGTTGATTCACGCTTTTCATTTTGCACTTTTCATTTAGCACTTTTCAGTTTGCGCTTTTCAGTTCGTTTCTGAACGACCGTTCGTCAACCAGACATGTGGCGGAATCAGAGGAGATAATGTGTTATTTATTATTGGCCTCAGAGTTATTGCTTCGACCCAAGTCCAGTCCAGGAACAGGAGGAGGAGGGGTTCTTGGACCAAAAATTGGTTGCTTTATTAATCGTGACCAATAAACAAAAATAGAGCGACAATTTTGAAAAAAATGCAATATTTTTATACTTTTTGCTATAATAAATATCCCCAAAAAATATATAAAAAAACATATTTTTTCCTCAGTTTAGGCCGATACGTATTCTTCTACATATTTTTGTTAAAAAAAAAATCGCAATTATCGATTATTGATTTGTTTGCGCAAAAGTTATAGCGTTTACAAAATAGGGGATAGTTTTATAGCATTTTTATTAATATTTTTTAAATGCACTGATTCCTATGTAAATGACACTGGCAGCGAAGGAGTTAACCACTAGGGGGCGGGGAGGGGCTAAGTGTGACGTGTTGTGTTTTTTTTACAGTAGGGGCGTGGCTGTATGTCTGACGTCATTGATCGGCTTTCCCGATGACAGGGAACAGCCGATCAGTGACAGGCAGTGTAGGAAGCGCGGGGAGAGGTTTGTTTACACAGACCTCTCCCCGTTCTTCAGCTCCGTGACCCGATCGCGGGACACCAGCGGCGATCGGGGCCGCTTGTCCCGCGGCCGTGGTCACGGAGCCCCCGACCGTGTTGTGAGCGCGCGGCCGGCGGCGCGCGCGCGACCCCACGGCTAGGCAATTAAAGGGGACATACCGGTACATGCTTTTGCCTAGCCGTGCCATTCTGCCGACGTAAATGTGCAGGAGGCGATCGGGAAGAGGTTAAGGATATCTAAATTGTTTGGTCTCAGTTTCCATGTGTAGCTACATATATATGGTCTCCCTAGCTGCTGAATCCTGACAATCAATGCCCTAACAGTGCCAGTACAGTACCCTAAAGTGCCAGTACAGTGCTCATCAGTGCCCTAAAGTGCCACTATAGTGCCATCAGTACCCTAACAGAGTCATCAGTGCCCTAAAGTGCCACTACAGTGCCATCAATGCTCTAACGGTGCCATCACTGCCCCAACAGTGCCACTACAGTGCCATCAGTGCCAGTACAGTGCTCATTAGTCCTTTAAAGTGCCACTACAGTGCTCTGAAGTGCCCCAAAGTGCCACTACAGTGCCATCAGTGCCAGTACAGTGCTCATTAGTGCCCTAAAGTGCCACTACAGTGCCAGTACAGTGCTCATCAGTGTCCTAACGTGCCACTACAATACCATCAGTGCCCTACATTGCCAATACAGTGCCATCAGTGCCAGTACAGTGTTTATCAGTGACCTAAAGTGCCACTACAGTGCAATTAGTGCCACTACAGTGACCATCAGTGCCACTACAGTGCTCATCATTGCCACTACAATGCTCATCAGTGCCAATACAGTGCCACTACAGTGCTCATCAGTGCCACTACAGTGTCCATCAGTGCCAATACCGTGCCACTACAGTGCTCATGAGTGTCACTACAGTGCTCATTAGTGTCAATACAATGCCACTACAGTGCTCATCAGTGTCCTAACGTGCCACTACAATACCATCAGTGCCCTACATTGCCAATACAGTGCCATCAGTGCCAGTACAGTGTTTATCAGTGACCTAAATTGCCACTACAGTGCAATTAGTGCCACTACAGTGCCCATCAGTGCCACTACAGTGCTCATCATTGCCACTACAGTGCTCATCAGTGCCAATACAGTGCCACTACAGTGCTCATCAGTGCCACTACAGTGTCCATCAGTGCCAATACCGTGCCACTACAGTGCTCATGAGTGCCACTACAGTGCTCATTAGTGTCAATACAATGCCAATACAGTGCTCATCAGTGCCCTACAGTGCCACTACAGTGCTCATCAGTGCCCTACGGTGCCACTACAGTGCTCATCCAAGCCCTACAGTGCCATCAGTGTCCTACAGTGCCCATCAGTGAGTGCTTATCAGTGCACATAACTGCCCTACAGTGCACATCAGTGAGTGCATACCAACTTCCAAGCTTGACCGATGAGAGCAGCGGGGAGCTCTCTGTGTCTGAGTCCAATTCTGGTTTGGATTTTGAACCCATTTTAAGCAGTGGGTCTGTTACAGAATTGGAGGAGGAGGAAAGTGTACCCACCAAAAGAAGGTGTTATGGCAAGGAGCAGGCTACCACCAGTGTGGCACCCATCAGCAGCACAGTGCCATCCACCAGCAGTGCAGAGGCATCCACCAAAAAAATGGAATATCTCTAAAAGAAAGGCCAGGCACTAGTGGGCTGTCATCTCAGCTCCAAAGGGTTAAGACCCATGCCACCCTTCACTATGCCCTTCAAAACCCACTATGGCTTCATCCTAACTCAGGAGCAGCGAACATCTCCCCTTTTACTGCCCAGCCAGGTGTCCAGGTGAACAAAGAGAATTTTGTCCCCATTGATTTTTTAAATTACCCATGACCTGTTATCCTTAATTGTGGCCAAGTGTAACCTATATGCCCAACAATTCATATCAAGCAACCCAGCTTCAAGTTACGCCCATTCCTATGAGTGGAGAGAACTAACAGTGGAGGAATATAGAATATTTTTGGGCCTCACTTACTGGTCCACCCACCCCATCCAAAACATTCCAGTCTACTCATCCATTATGCCAAGATCAAGATACCTAATGATTATGTGGTTCCTCCATTACAATGACAACACCCAGTGCCCGCCCTGAAATGACCCAGCATATGACAAATTATATAAAATTCAGCCACTTCTAAATTTTGAGAAATTCACCCAGTTATTTACCCCCGAATAAAATATTCAGGCTGAGCTTCAAACAGTTTATCCCCAGCAAAAGGGCCCAATATGGGGTTAAACTCTACAAATCATGTGACAGAGCCACGGGGTACACCTATATCTTCCTGGTGTACGAAGGAAAGGACACACAACTGCATCCCCCTGATTACATTGGAGCTAGCGGAAACGTTTTTGGGAGCTTGTATATCCACTCCTTGAAAAGGGTTACCATCTATATGTGGATAATTACTACACAAGTTTGCCCCTTTTCCAAAATCTTCACCGGAAGAAGACTCCAGCATGTAGTACAGTGAGAGCTAATAGGAAGGGCTTCCCACAAAGGCTCGTTAGTACAAGACTACAACAATGGAAGTTGCGACTTTGGACTTTGTGGATCGAGGAGGTATTGGCTATCAAGTGGAGGGGCAAACAAAACATCTCCATGCTCTCATCAATTCATAATAACACCTGCGTGCAAATTCCCGGCAGAAATGGCCCAATCCAAAAACCAGCATGTGTCCACGACTACAATTTGTTAATGGGGGGAGTCAACTTCAATGATTAAATAATCAAGCCCTACCTCGCTGTAAGAAGAACCCACATTGTAATGAAAAAGTCTCTATTTATTTTTTCAATTTGGCCATTTATAATACATATGTAATTTACAGTAAATTCACAGAGACCTCCATATCCTTTTTGTATTATCAAGAAGAAGTTGTCACCGCTTCTTTTGTATCCTGAAGGCTCAGCAGATGCAGTGAGCAGTCTCCATGAATGCCATTTTCCCGAGAAGGTCCCTCCCCGTGAAACAGGCCAAAGACCTCAAAAGAAATGCTGGGTGTGCTCCAGAGGAGGAGTTAGAAGAGACACCAGTTTGTATTGTCCCCAGTGCCCTTCCCAACCAGGTATCTGCATAGGTGACTGTTTTCGCTGTTACCATACTTCTCTACATTATTATTGTAGTATTGTAAACATAATTCTCAATTCCTGTCATTTGCTTTCACTCCCCTTATGCCACTGCCTGCTCCTGAACTGACCACGCCTTTGCCTGCTGTCTAAACTGTACATACCTCTGCCTTCTCTGGAACTGACCCTGGCCTGTTATCTGACCACGCTTTTAACTAACACTAAATTGTATATACCTCTGCCTGCTCTGGAACTGACCCTGGACTGTTTATTGACCACATTTTTTTCCTGCCTCTTGGACTGATCTTTTACCCTGCTATTGGAGTAATGGGATTCATAACACAGGGGTCTCACTCACATATGTGAGGTGCTTCAGAATTGTTTTTCTAGATGAAGAAAACAAATGGGTTTTGGGTTTTCTCATTCTCAGATTAGGGTCTGGAGACCGGAGGCTTCAAAGAAATTTGGGTAGGAGAAACCTCTACCCCTGTTCCCATTCTTTCCTGACTGAGGCCCTAAGCCCGATACTTATGCCTGCTGCTAGCTTACTGCCATCATGCCACTGCCTGCCGCATGAACTGACCACACCAATATTTTGGAACTGCTGGCAAAATCTCTACCTGCACTGACCCTGGACTGACTATGTAAAATATTCCTGCCTGCTGCCTGGACAATTCCGTTCACTGTTACTGACTATGTCCCTCTTTGGACAACTGCAGTACTAAAACAACAGGTAATCTTTTGTTTACCCTTTGCTCAGCAGAATGTATTTTGGGGTGTAATTACATGCTATGTGTTAGAAATATGAAGGGCCTTCAAAAATGTAATAGGTAGTCAGGAAATTATATGTGTAGTTCCTGTATGTGGCCAGGCTGTGTAAAAGTCTCACATATGTGGTATTGCCATACTCAAGAGGAGTAGCAGAATGTATTTTGTGTTGTTATTTTTGGTATGTACATGCTGTGTGTTAGAAATATCTTATAAATAAACAACTTTGTGTAAAAAAAATGGGTTTTCATTCTTTTTCCACATTTTACAAAAACTTGTGAAAAGAAATGACATGTTCAAAAGACTCATTATGCCTCATAGAATATACTTAGGGGTGTTCGCTTTCCAAAATGGGGTCATTTTGTTGGCGTTTCCATTGTCCTAGTGCTCCATGGCCTTCAAAAATGTTATAGGTAGGCAGGAAATAAGTTGTGTAAATTATGCCCCTAGAACGCCTGGAGGTGCTATTTGGATGTTGGGACTCTGTATGTGGCCAGGCTGTGTAAAAATCTCACACATGTGGTATCACTATACTCAGAAGGAGTAGCAGAATTCATTTTGGGGTGTAATTTTTGGTATGTACATGCTATGTGTTAGAAATATGAAGGGCCTTCAAAAATGTAATAGGTAGTCAGGAAATGATATGTGTAATTTATGTCCCTGTATGTGGCCAGGCTGTGTAAAAGTCTCACATATGTGGTATTGCCATACTCAAGAGGAGTAGAATAATGTATTCTGTGGTGTTATTTTTGGTATGTACATGCTGTGTGTTAGAAATATCCTATAAATATACAACTTTATATTAAAAAAAAATGCGTTTTCATTTTATTTCCATTTTATTTCCACATTTTCCAAAAACTTGTGGAAAAAAATGACATGTTTAAAAGACTCATTATGCCTCATAGAATATATGTTGGGGTGTTTGCTTTCCAAAATGGGGACATTTTGTGAGCGTTTTTATTTTCCTGGTGCTCCATGGCCTTCAAAAGTGTTATAGATAGGCAGAAAATAAGTTGTGTAAATTATGCTCCTAGAACGCCTGGAGATGCTATTTGGATGTTGGGCCTCTGTATGTGGCCAGGCTGTGTAAAAGTCTCATATATATGGTATTGCCATACTCAGGAGGGGTAGTAGAATGTGTTTTGGGTTGAAGTTGCAAGTATGCATATGCTGTGTGAGAGAAATAACCTGTTAAAAAAAAAAATCTAAATTTTGCAAAGAATTCTGGGAAAAAAATTACAACTTCAAAAAACTCACCATGCCTCTTACTAATTACATTGGAATGTCTACTTTCCAAAAATGGGTCATTTGGGGGTAGTTGTACTTTCCTGGCTTGTTAGTGTTTCTAGAAATTAGATAGGCCATCAGTACATCAGGTGTGATCAATTTTCAATGATTGGCACCATAACTTGTAGACTATGTAACCTTTACAAAGACCAAATAATATTAATTGGTGTTATTTTTTACCAAAGAGCAGTATAACTTTTGGCTAAAATGAATGAGGAAAAATGACTAATGCTTGCCATAAACTATACGAAATTCGGTCATTTAGACAGTTTTTCAGCCAGTTAATGTGCACAAAATTGATAATCGTTGGGACATTTTTGAGATGAAAAAACAAAGGACAAGTTTGGAAATTTTCTGCTGAACGAACAGTAATTGAAAGGTTAATGTGTTTCCCGTCCGAACTGTCTGCACTAGGTATATGTAAAAACACGAACAAAAAAATGCATTCATTTATGTCCACTGAACGATTTATCGGTCATTACATGATGGCACTATCGTTTGCGCTCACAGGCGAATGTTTGTTTTTCGAAAATGCGCTCAGCCGATTTTTCATATAGTGTATGGCCAGCATTATTTGCAACATTTTATAATAGAAACTAAGAAAAATGCATTTTTTTACAAAAAGGTATGTGTGTGAAAAAAAAGACAACAATTTCATATGGGTATGGTATTACATGACTGAGTAATTGTTATTCAAGTTGTGAGAGCACTAAAAGCTGAAAATTGGCCTAATTAGTAAGGGGGTATAAGTGCCCAGAGGTTTCACAATCACTGATAGGGATGGGCCCGGTGCTCGATGCGAACCCACGTTCACATCGAGCACCGGGCGTTCGCTCGCTCGGCGAGCCCAGAACTATTTGGGCCGTTCGCATCACATTCGTGTGATGCGAGCGGCCCCGCAATGCATTGCGGCCGGCGCGGCCGGCGCAGTGCATTGCTGGCTGATGATTGGCCAAGCATGCACTGTGACCCCGCATGCTTGGCCAATCACAGCGCCGGAAAGTAGGAGAGCAATAATTGGCTACAGGCAGGACGCCTGTAGCCAATTAAAGCTCAGGGGCTTTAGTACACGCCCCACCATTTAAAAGGCCGCCACGCCGTCGGCGCCGGTCACATGAGTTCCGGCTTTAGGAGAGATCAGTCTGCTGATTCTGTGTCTTAGCTTGATTCATTGCTCCAGAAAGATTTGCTCTTCTTTGCTAAACCATTGGCTATTTCTTTGCTAAACCATTGCTACCTAAGTCATTGATCGTTCATTGCTGCTGATTGCACAGTTAGTGTGTTATTAGCTGCTGCTGGGGATTAGTCTGGTGCGTGTTTTACTGTTAGTACAGTATTTCAGTAGTACCAACCGCAGTGCTGTTAGCACAGCACTGCACCCCAACAGCACCCATAGGACTTCTAGTGTGTCAGTGGCAGCAAACAGAGCTCCTATATTTTCTTCCCAGAAGCACCCATAGGACTTCTAGTGTGTTAGTGGCATCACACAGAGCTCCCATATTTTCTTCCCAGAAGCACCCATAGGACTTCTAGTGTGTTAGTGGCATCACACAGAGCTCCCATATTTTCTTCCCAGAAGCACCCATAGGACTTCTAGTGTGTTAGTGGCATCACACAGAGCTCTTATATTTTCTTCCCAGAAGCACCCATAGGACTTCTAGTGTGTTAGTGGCATCACACAGACCTCCTATATTTTCTTCCCAGAAGCACCCATAGGACTTCTAGTGTGTTAGTGGCATCACACAGAGCTCACATATTTTCTTCCCAGAAGCACCCATAGGACTTCTAGTGTGTTAGTGGCATCACACAGAGCTCCCATATTTTCTTCCCAGAAGCACCCATAGGACTTCTAGTGTGTTAGTGGCATCACACAGAGCTCCCATATTTTCTTCCCAGAAGCACCCATAGGACTTCTAGTGTGTTAGTGGCATCAAACAGAGCTCCCATATTTTCTTCCCAGAAGCACCCATAGGACTTCTAGTGTGTTAGTGGCATCACACAGAGCTCCCATATTTTCTTCCCAGAAGCACCCATAGGACTTCTAGTGTGTTAGTGGCATCACACAGAGCTCCCATATTTTCTTCCCAGAAGCACCCATAGGACTTCTAGTGTGTTAGTGGCATCACACAGAGCTCTTATATTTTCTTCCCAGAAGCACCCATAGGACTTCTAGTGTGTTATTGGCTTTACACAGACCTCCTATATTTTCTTCCCAGAAGCACCCATAGGACTTCTAGTGTGTTAGTGGCATCACACAGAGCTCACATATTTTCTTCCCAGAAGCACCCATAGGACTTCTAGTGTGTTAGTGGCATCAAACAGAGCTCCCATATTTTCTTCCCAGAAGCACCCATAGGACTTCTAGTGTGTTAGTGGCATCACACAGAGCTCCCATATTTTCTTCCCAGAAGCACCCATAGGACTTCTAGTGTGTTAGTGGCATCACACAGAGCTCCCATATTTTCTTCCCAGAAGCACCCATAGGACTTCTAGTGTGTTAGTGGCATCACACAGAGCTCTTATATTTTCTTCCCAGAAGCACCCATAGGACTTCTAGTGTGTTATTGGCTTTACACAGACCTCCTATATTTTCTTCCCAGAAGCACCCATAGGACTTCTAGTGTGTTAGTGGCATCACACAGAGCTCCCATATTTTCTTCCCAGAAGCACCCATAGGACTTCTAGTGTGTTAGTGGCATCACACAGAGCTCCCATATTTTCTTCCCAGAAGCACCCATAGGACTTCTAGTGTGTTAGTGGCATCAAACAGAGCTCCCATATTTTCTTCCCAGAAGCACCCATAGGACTTCTAGTGTGTTAGTGGCATCACACAGAGCTCCCATATTTTCTTCCCAGAAGCACCCATAGGACTTCTAGTGTGTTAGTGGCATCACACAGAGCTCCCATATTTTCTTCCCAGAAGCACCCATAGGACTTCTAGTGTGTTAGTGGCATCACACAGAGCTCCCATATTTTCTTCCCAGAAGCACCCATAGGACTTCTAGTGTGTTAGTGGCATCACACAGAGCTCTTATATTTTCTTCCCAGAAGCACCCATAGGACTTCTAGTGTGTTATTGGCTTTACACAGACCTCCTATATTTTCTTCCCAGAAGCACCCATAGGACTTCTAGTGTGTTAGTGGCATCACACAGAGCTCCCATATTTTCTTCCCAGAAGCACCCATAGGACTTCTAGTGTGTTAGTGGCATCACACAGAGCTCCCATATTTTCTTCCCAGAAGCACCCATAGGACTTCTAGTGTGTTAGTGGCATCAAACAGAGCTCCCATATTTTCTTCCCAGAAGCACCCATAGGACTTCTAGTGTGTTAGTGGCATCACACAGAGCTCCCATATTTTCTTCCCAGAAGCACCCATAGGACTTCTAGTGTGTTAGTGGCATCACACAGAGCTCCCATATTTTCTTCCCAGAAGCACCCATAGGACTTCTAGTGTGTTAGTGGCATCACACAGAGCTCTTATATTTTCTTCCCAGAAGCACCCATAGGACTTCTAGTGTGTTATTGGCTTTACACAGACCTCCTATATTTTCTTCCCAGAAGCACCCATAGGACTTCTAGTGTGTTAGTGGCATCACACAGAGCTCACATATTTTCTTCCCAGAAGCACCCATAGGACTTCTAGTGTGTTAGTGGCATCAAACAGAGCTCCCATATTTTCTTCCCAGAAGCACCCATAGGACTTCTAGTGTGTTAGTGGCATCACACAGAGCTCCCATATTTTCTTCCCAGAAGCACCCATAGGACTTCTAGTGTGTTAGTGGCATCACACAGAGCTCCCATATTTTCTTCCCAGAAGCACCCATAGGACTTCTAGTGTGTTAGTGGCATCACACAGAGCTCTTATATTTTCTTCCCAGAAGCACCCATAGGACTTCTAGTGTGTTATTGGCTTTACACAGACCTCCTATATTTTCTTCCCAGAAGCACCCATAGGACTTCTAGTGTGTTAGTGGCATCACACAGAGCTCACATATTTTCTTCCCAGAAGCACCCATAGGACTTCTAGTGTGTTAGTGGCATCACACAGAGCTCCCATATTTTCTTCCCAGAAGCACCCATAGGACTTCTAGTGTGTTAGTGGCATCACACAGAGCTCCCATATTTTCTTCCCAGAAGCACCCATAGGACTTCTAGTGTGTTAGTGGCATCACACAGAGCTCCTATATTTTCTTCCCAGAAGCACCCATACGACTTCTAGTGTGTTAGTGGCATCACACAGAGCTCCCATATTTTCTTCCCAGAAGCACCCATAGGACTTCTAGTGTGTTAGTGGCATCACACAGAGCTCCCATATTTTCTTCCCAGAAGCACCCATAGGACTTCTAGCGTGTTAGTGGCATCACACAGAGCTCCTATATTTTCTTCTCAGCAGCACCCATTTTTTATACTATATACATTACCGACTACAATGGCTGGAAGACCGCCAAGGAGAGGCAGAGCGTGCCGAGGCAAGAACACAGGGCAGGCAGGCTCTGTTTCTAGAGACAACAGTGCTGGCCGTGGACGTGGTCGTGCATCGTCATCAGCACGTGGCCATGGGAAACGCTTGTCTTTGTTTTTGGCAGCTGGACATGTGGAGCAGCATCATGCTGAAGGCTTGGTAGAATGGATGACCAAGCCCTCCTCATCCTCCTCATCCTCTCTCACCCAGGCTCAGGGTACTGGCAGAGCACCTGCCAACGCGTACTCAATGGCATCATCAGCCACCCCTTCCCTAGACCCACCATGTCCTCCTGAGGAGTCCCCCGAACTCTTTGAGCACAGTGTTGGGTACATGCTCCAGGAGGATGCCCAACGATTCGAAGGCTCGGATGATGATACCCAGCTGGAGGAAGTCAGTAGTGTGCGCGCAGAGAGAGGGGATGCTGAAGGACAGCAATCTGGCAGTACTGTTCCACCAGCTGCAGCTTACTGCCAGGTTTGCTCTAGTGGTGAAGAGGGAGGGGATGATGAGGTCACTGACTCCACGTGGGTGCCTGAAGGGAGAGAGGAGGAGGAGGAGGAGGATGCGGCGTCACATGTACAACGAGTCAGGATGCCCCCTGGAGGCCAGCTAGAGGCCAGCACAGCAACTGTACCACACCGCAGAGCTCCGCCTGTGCAGGGCGCTGCCTCTGCACGTTATCAGAAAAGTTCTTTGGTGTGGGCCTTTTTTGAGACGAGTGCATCAGATCGCACCACTGCTATTTGCAATATTTGTCTCAAGCGTATCTCGCGTGGCCAAAACATCAGCCGCTTGGGCACCACAAGCATGAGCAGACATATGTCGACCTGCCATGCAGCTCGTTGGCAAGCACACATAAAAGACCCACACCAAAGAACAAAGCGGACCTCTCCTTGCTCCTCATCAGCTGGGATCTCCATCCCCACTATATCTTCAGTCCTCTCTGAAAGCTGCTCTGAGAGGACTGAAGGTGTAGAATTAGGTGTGTCACAACCAAGTACTTGCAGTACACCGACGTCCGATTGTAGCAGGCAAATTTCCCTGCCCCAGCTGCTGGACCGTCGAAAGAAGTATACTCCCAGCCATCCACATGCCCAGCGGTTGAATGCTAGCTTGGCTAAATTGCTAGCACTTCAACTGCTGCCTTTTCAGTTGGTAGACTTGGCCCCCTTCCGTGAGTTTGTTCAATGTGCTGTTCCTCAGTGACAGGTTCCCAAACGCCACTTTTTCTCACGGAAGGTGATTCCGTCTCTCTACCGGCATGTGGAAGGCAATGTCCATGCCTCGCTGGACAGGGCGGTCAGCGGTAAGGTGCATATTACCGCTGACTCATGGTCCAGCAGGCATGGACAGGGACGTTATCTTTCTTTCACGGCCCATTGGGTCACTCTATTGGCAGCTGGGAGGGATGCAGGACAAGGTGCAGTAGTGTTGGAGGTTGTTCCGCCACCATGCCTCCAAAATGCTACTACTGGTTGTGACACACCTCTCTCCTCCACCCCCTCCTCTTCTTCTTCCTCCAGTGCTCTGTCCTCGGAACCAGCAGTGCTCCGTAGGCGTACAAGGGGCTACGCGAGTACGCAGGCAAAAAGATGCCATGCCGTGCTTGCGCTGGTGTGTTTGGGGGACAGGAGCCACACTGGGCCAGAGGTTCTGGCAGCTCTGCAGGGGCAGGCCGAGAGGTGGTTGACGCCACGCCAGCTTAAGCCAGGAATGGTCGTTTCTGACAATGGCACCAACCTCCTCTCCGCCCTGCGACAGGGGCAGCTCACCCATGTGCCCTGTATGGCTCACTTCCTCAACCTGGTGGTGCAGCGGTTCTTGGGCAGGTTCCCAGGCTTACAGGATGTCCTGAGGCAGGCCAGGAAAGTCTGTGTGCATTTCCGCCGATCTTATAATGCCAGTGCTCGACTGACTGAGCTGCAAAAGGAGCTGAACCTGCCCAAGAACCGCCTAATATGTGACATGCCCACCAGGTGGAACTCAACGTTGGCCATGCTGCAGCGACTGCACACGCAGCAGAGGGCCATCAATGAGTACCTTTGCGACTACGGCACCAGGACAGGGTCAGGGGAGCTTGGCTTTTTTTCCCCACGCCAGTGGAGCATGATCAGGGATGCATGCACTGTCCTCTCACCATTTGAGGAGGCCACGAGGATGGTGAGCAGTGACAGTGCATGCATCAGTGACACTGTACCTCTTGTCCACCTGTTGGAGCATACGCTGCGTGGGATAATGGACAGGGCACTTGAGGCAGAACAGAGGCAGGAAGAGGAGGACTTCCTTGCCTCTCAAGGCCCCCTTTATCCAGACAGTGTTCCTTCTGTCCCACCCATCACACAGGAAGAGGATGAGGAGGAGGAGGAGGAGGATTGTGTGAGCATGGAGGTAGAGCCTGGCACTCAGCATCAGCAGTCTTTTAGGGATGATGTACAGTCCCAACAAACCAGTGGACTTGTACGTGGCTGGGAGGAGGTGGCTGGCGATCATGTCATCCTCAGTGACCCAGAAGACTCCGGACCGAATGCCTCAGCTAACCTACGCTGCATGGCCTCCCTGATCCTGCAAAGCCTGCGGAAGGATCCTCGTGTTCTTCGGATCAAGGAGAGGGACCATTACTGGCTGGCCACTCTCCTTGATCCACGGTACAAGGGTAAGGTTGCGGACCTTATCTTGCCGTCGCAGAGGGAGCAGAGGATGAGACATCTCAGGGAGGCCTTGCAGAAAGGTCTGTGCAACGCGTTCCCAGAAACTGGGAGGTTACAAACTCCTGGTCCTGGATGACGAGTTGCTGAGGCTTCGGTCAATAGCAGAAGGAGCGGTGGGGAAGGTGGACGTCTGACCGATGCGTTCAAACTATTTTTTAGTCCGCAGCCCCAAGGTATGATCGGTTCCAGCAACCATCGCCAGCATCTGATATACATGGTGCAGGAATACCTAGGGGCAAGGTCAGACTTGGACACCTTTCCCACCGAAAATCCTCTGGCTTACTGGGTCCTGAGGATGGATCACTGGCCAGAGCTTGCACAGTATGCAATTGAGCTACTGGCCTGTCCTGCATCCAGCGTTCTTTCCGAACGCACATTCAGTGCTGCTGGAGGATTTGTCACCGATCATAGGGTGCGCCTGTCCACCGACTTGGTTGATCGACTGACCTTCATAAAAATGAATCAGTCTTGGATCACCACCAGCTACCAGGCACCTGAAGCGGATATAACGGAATAATTTATAATGTCACATCCCTTCAAGACTGCCTATGCTGATGCTGAGTGACTGTCCTGTTATGTTCACTGACTATCCTCTTCCTCCTCCTCAATGATCCATGCCACCACACCACAACGCACAATTTTTCAGCCCCTGTATAACAGGGGCATGTAATTACAATTTTTTAAAAAGATGCTTCACAACAGGTGTGACTGCTGTGCTCCAAGTACAGTATCTGTGAGGGGTTGCAGTGTTGTGGCACCAGCACCAGTGCCTAAGGCACAATTTTTCAGCCCCTGTTGGGGCGTGTAATTACAATTTTTAGGCAATGCTTTGCAACAGGTCTCATTGCTGTGCTCAGAGTACAGTATCTGTGAGGGGTTGCAGTGTTGTGGCACCAGCACCAGTGCCTAAGGCACAATTTTTCAGCCCCTGTATAACAGGGGCGTGTAATTACAATTTTTTAAAAAGATGCTTCACAACAGGTGTGACTGCTGTGCTCCAAGTACAGTATCTGTGAGGGGTTGCAGTGTTGTGGCACCAGCACCAGTGCCTAAGGCACAATTTTTCACCCCCCGTTGGGGCGTGTAATTACAATTTTTAGGCAATGCTTTGCAACAGGTCTCATTGCTGTGCTAAGAGTACAGTATCTGTGAGGGGTTGCAGTGTTGTGGCACCAGCACCAATGCCTAAGGCACAATTTTTCAGCCCCTGTTTAACAGGGGCGTGTAATTACAAATCTTGATCTAATAGTTCACAGCAGGGCCCATTCCTGCGCCCACCAAGAGTAACTATGAGGGCCTACAGTCTTGTGGCAACACCGTCCACCACCACCACCACCACCGCCAAAGGCCCAATTTTTCTGCCCTGTTCAACAGGTGCATGCAATTCCAAATCTTGATCTAATAACTCACAGCAGGGCCCATTCCTGCACCCACCAAGAGTAACTGTGAGGGCTTACAGTCTTGTGGCAACACCGTCCACCACCACCAAAGGCCCAATTTTTCTGCCCGTTCAACAGGTGCATGCAAGTACAAATCTTGATCTATTAACTCACAGCAGGGCCCATTCCTGTGCCCACCAGTCTTGTGGCTACACCAACATCTAATAGGGCAAATTTCTGCAGAGTATATACGGCAGGCCCCTACTTTCAAACATCCAACTTACAAACGACTCCTACTTGCAAACGGAAAGAGAAAACAGGAAGTGAGAGGAAATCTACCCCTAGGAAGGGAAATTCTATCCTGTTAGATTTAATTTGGGAAAAAGGTATCTCCTCTCTACTGATGCTTTATCACCAATCCTTGTTTCAATTAAAACCCCACTTTTCCAAAAACATTTGTCATTGGGACGGAAAGTGAGGTGACATGTTCTGAACAGATGTGCAAAGACAGCAAATGTTACAGGGGTGATAACCCCTCCCTATGTTCTCCAAAAAGCTTAAAAATTGATTTTTTTGGGATGGAGCTACACTTCATAATGTACCTGTTCAGATTCTACTTAAGAACAAACCTACAGTCCGTGTCTTGTTTGCACCACCTATATAGTGCTGTTCAGAGTATATAGGGTTGTAGGTATAGGGTTTTATTTTGGGTGCGGGGTCCCCCTTAATATCCATACAAGACCCAAAGGGGCTGGGGTGGGGGGGGGTGTGATGGGGTAGCCATGCCATTTTTCTCAAGGATTTTCAGCCATATGGCGGCCAGGACAAGACATGGCATTAAAGCCGCAAGTGGTTTTAAATGGCTTCTTTTTTTCCTTTACAAATGTCATTTTGTGCAAGGACAGTTCTAAACACGGGAAACACATGCCACTTCACAGGCATACTTTAGACACCCCCCAGGTACCATATTTAAAGGAAAATTTCACTTTTTTTTTCACTTTATGCATCATTAAAATGACTGCTCCCGAAAAAACGTTAGTTTTGAAAAGTTATTTTTGCATTGATATATGTCCCCTGGGGCAGGACCCGGGTCCCCAAACCTGTTTTATGACATTAACATGCATATTGGCCGTTGTAATTAGCAATTTTGATTTCGAACGATCGCGTCCATTATAACGAATAGGGTTCGAAAATTTGCGCGAACTTTCGGTCCGTTCGAAGGTTCTGGTGCGAACCGAACCCGGGGGTGTTCGGCTCATCCCTAATCACTGATTACCAGTAGACTAATATTAATGTAAATAATAGGAACACTTGAAACAGTGGGGTTGATTTACTAAAGCTGGAGAGCGCACAATCTGGTGCAGCTCCATTTTTTTGTCAAAGCTTAATGAACAAGCTGATTTTAGAAGCTGATTGTCTACCATGCTCAGCTACACCAGATTTTGCACTCTCCAGTTTTAGTAAATCAACCCCAGTAAGCTGAATGATAGTCCCAGGTAACATGGATCCAGTTACAGGCGGTCCCTGGGCTACGAACACAATAGGGACTGTAGGTTTGTTCTTAAGTGGAATTTATGTGTAAGTTGGAATAGTGCATTTTTAAGTGTAACTTTAGCCTGTGCAGGGATGTGGGATGTCCTGCGTGTTTCTGGGCATGAAGTTTTGTTATCTGGGGCTCTCCTGGCAATGCAGTACATGTAGTACTGCAGTCTAGGATGTGTCCGGCGCTGCAAGATAGCTGCTTGGAGGTATCCAGGACCAGCGTGGAGCACAAGCGGTCAGCATTGAGGTCTGTTCGTAAGTAGGAGTCATTCTAACTCAGGAATGTGTAACTCGGGGACTGCCTGTACCCTCTGCAATCTTCGGATCCAGAGTCTTGTCTCGGGAGGGGCACTGCCAGAAAATACATTTTTTTGCAGGCAATTTATCGGGGAAATGGTTGGTGTTGGCGCTTCAATCATCTTGCCACCATGGTTGTTATGGTGTCAGGATGATTGAAGCACATTATTTCTATTATTACATTGTTATATAAAATGAAATAGTTTACACACCATAATGCAGAATCAGTGGACGCCCTGAGTGTGTCACTTGCCACCATCGCCTGCCACCAGATGCAGATTGTCACTTGCCACATCACCTGCCACAAGTTGCGGATTGTCACTTGCCACATCGCCTGTCACCAGATACAGATTATCACTTGCCACATCGCCTGCCACAAATTGTGCATTGTCACTTGCCACGTTGCCTGTCAGTAGATGTAGATTGTCACTTGCCACGTCACTTGCCACAAGTTGCGCAGTGTCACTTGCCACGTCACCTGCCACACGTTCCAGATTGTCACTTGCCATGTCACCTGTCACCAGATGTAGATTGTCACTTGCCATGTCACCTGTCACCAGATGCAGATTGTCACTTTCCACATCACCTGCCACAAGTTGTGCATTGTCACTTACCATGTCGCCTGTCACCAGATGCAGATTGTCACTTGCCACTTCGCCTGCCACAAGTTGCGCATTGTTACTTGCCATGTCGCCTGTCACCAGATGCAGATTGTCACTTGCCACGTCACCTGCCACACGTTGCGGTTTTGTCCCTTGCCACGTCGCCTGCCACAAATTGCACATTGTCACTGGCCACGTCAGCTGCCACACGTTGCGGATTGTAACTTGCCACGTCGCCTGTCATCAGATGCAAATTGTCACTTGCCACATTGACTGCCACAAGTTGTGCATTGTCACTTACCTTGTTGCCTGTCACCAGATGCAGATTGTAACTTGCCACATAACCTGCCACACGTTGCAGATTGTCACTTGCCACACGTTGCAGATTGTCACTTGCCTGCTACAATTGTCACTTTCCTGCTAAGGTGGGGATTGACACTCCCGCCGAGCCACCCGCTCACTCACCGGCTGACTGGGCTGCTGCTCACCCACAATAATTTCTCGGGGGGGGGGGTTGCACCATTGCCACCCCCCGGATCCAACCCTGCTACTGAATTTATTGAATTTACAGTTTCCCAAATAGCAAATTCCATTCCAGATCTGTAAAATGGTATTGAGTTCCTAGTTTTGTGTTTTCTGTGTATATATCACATGCTACAATTTGATGATAAACTTAACCATTTATAAAGAGCCTTTTCAAGGTTACAAGTACATTAATATATGTGGTATCAATACCCTTGGTAAGTCTGACTCATTACTGTGTTATGGTTGGTGCTTTTAACAAGTGATGAGAAAAATTACTTTTCAAGGTTAGAGATCACTCTGTGACCTTTAACACCTAGAGATAATCTAGCAAAACAGTCATATCACAGATGGTTATTTTGTTGATCAAAGGAATAAAGGTAATTGAAATATTTTTTCTGTTTATGTGAATTTAACATACCAAATTTACAATAATAATTTTTTTTACTTCTCAGAAATATGTAAGTATCGTGAGAAGGAGAGCTTTGAGAATGAGCGCTTTCTTTAGTAAAGAAGTAATTTTTACAATGGCCAGTTGAACCTGTGTTCTCTTTAAAATTACCGTATATACTTGAGTATAAGCCGACCCGAATATAAGCCGAGGCCCCTAATTTTACCATAAAAAAATGGTAAAACTTATTGACTCGAGTATAAGCCTAGTGTGAGAAATGCGCAGCTACTGTAAGTGGAAAAGAGGGTCAACAATGCCTATTTGCAGCCTCACTGTGCCCATTTGCAGCCATAGGGCCCCGAACTTCAAACTTGGTAGTTAATGGTTCCTAGATGCCCCCTAGCTGTAGCCAAAATTTGGGGTCTCTGGACCCAAAGGGTCCCGAAATTACATTGCTTCAGATGGACACAGTTGACCGTCTTTGGGGCCCCGTAACCCCAAATTTGGTGTGCAAACCCAGTGGAACTATCACTACAGCATATCCAAAGATGGGGTTCCTATCACCAAGTGGCCCTGTGATACGGGGCCCTAAAGTCGGTTCAGAAAATGTCAGTCTCTGCTGCAGAAAAGTGCTTGACTCCAGTATAAGCCAAGGGGGCTTATACTCTATATACGGTAAGGTTAATGAGATGGCTTGTTCAAACAGAAGGCCAGGAGGTGGTAAAAGTACAGTAGGCAAGCCCCCCGACCACCGACCTAAACAAGGAAATTCAGCATCAGGGTTGTAGACATGCCTGTGTCTAGTTTGGTGGGTAGTACCACCACCCAAAGTGACCTTGCAACCACATACAATGCATACAGTTACAGAATGGTGTTTTGGCCTTTTGGGGCTTAAAACAGGCGGTGTTGAGGTGACAAACACCTGTCAACTGCCCTCTGAAATGTGAGTTACTTTGAATGCCTGAATGACAAATAAAATCTGTAAGTAAAAATTTAAAAAGCAGCACACACCTATTTGCAGCAATGTACCCCTCAGAAAATCTTCTCTGCCAGTAGATGGATTATCATAAGTCATTCAACCCATACATAAAGGACATCGAGGATCCATCCCCTGTAGGTGCATCATCAATCCACCCTGGACTCATAGGAGAATGCTGCAAAGAGTAGCTGTAATGTTATCATGTGGTTATATTTTTGCAGCATTCAGGACCCACCAACCAGGCAGCATAGAACAATGGGAACAAGACCTATGACAGCTCGATCAAAGTTATGTATATACATTTTTTTTCAAATGAATGCAGTGGTACTCCATGGATGGTGGGCACTGGGCAGCAGTAGATACCAGTTAAAAGAGAAGCAAACAACCATGTTGCCAAATGATAGAATGCATCTTGTTGTTTTTGTTTGGTTGGCTGCTGTTTTTTTTTATGATTCAGTATAGCGGTATATGTAAAAATCAGCTGTTTCATCAGTATATAGAGCTCATTAAGAAGTAGATTTCACTGAACTAGATTTTATAGTGATGGTGATTATGCCTTTGCCAACATTTTGTCAAAGTTGGCCTTTATTACCACCATGCAACATCTACCGTATTTTTCGGACTATAAGGCGCACGTAAAAGCCCTAAATTTTCTCACAAATCGACCGTGCGCCTTATAATGCGGTGCGCCTTATATATGACCTGTTGACATCGCTGGAGTTCTTTGGTTAATGCACCCAGAATGATGGCAAGCACCGTATTAGTTTTTTTTCACTTGGGGTTTGACAGTATCTGTCAGATGGGCGCGCATGGAGTCACAGATCAATAGGGATAGAGATTTGTGGAAAAAGCCACCCGGTCTCTTACCGTAAACCGACGTACCGTAAACCTCTCTCAGGTTGTTCTACTGCGTGACTGATAGCGATGAGTTTGAAATCCGCATCATAAGCATGTCTCTTAACAGGAGCCATTTTTGGGGCAGCTAGTACAGTATAGAAAATGAACGAATATATGTGCACGCCTCCTGACTACGATGGCCGTAATACCCAATCCAAGCAGTGCAGCTTCCTAGCTTTGGTAATCCTACGAAGCTGCACTTCTTGGATTGGGCATTACGGCCATCGTAGTCAGGAGGCGTGCACATATATTAAATGCGCCTTATAGTCCGGTGCGCCTTATATATGGAAATATCCCCATTAACAGCCGATCATTGCTAGTGCGCCTTATAATCCGGTGCGCCTTATAGTCCGGAAAATACGGTATTAAACAAATGAGCATGTCTTTGTTTAAATACTCAGGCATTTCACATTTACAGCTTTATCAGCAAAATCACTGCTTATCATGTCAGGGACTTTGTTGACCAGCAAAGTAATGTGATCATTGTGGCTTTGTTGGTAAACAGTATTATATGACCTTTAGGGATGAGCCGAACACAAAACAATTTGTGCGAACATGCAAACACTATGGGACACAAACATGAAAAATCAAAAGTGCTAATTTTAAAGGCTTATATGCAAGTTATTGCCATAAAAAGTGTATGGGGACCCGGGTACTGCCCCAGGGGACATGTATCAATGCAAAAAATTAAATTGACCATTTTTTCAGGAGCAGTGCTTATAAGAATGCTTAAAGTGAAACAGTGAAAATGAAATACTTCTTTAAATATCGTGCCTGGGGGGTCCCCTTAGTCTGCCTTTAAAGTGGTGCATCTGTCTGATATGTTTTACAGTCCCACAGCAAAATTAAATTTCTAAAGGAAAAAATTTCATTTAAACTTGCTTGCGGATGTAATGACTCTGGTCTGGTATGGATTTTAAGGGGAACTCCACATCAAAATCCATACCAGGCCCTTATCCGAGCATGCAGCCTGGAGTACAGAATGGGGGGTAAGCGAGTGCCCCCCTCCTGAACCATACCAGGGAGGGTGCTCTGAGGTCCCCCCCAAAGCACCTTGTCCCCATGCTGATGGGGACAAGGGCCTCGTCCCCGCAACCCTTGCCTGATGGTTGTGGGGGTCTGTGGATGGGGGGCTTATCAGAATCTGGAAGCCCCCTTTAACAAGGGGGCCTCCAGATCCCGCCCCCCCTCTATGTGAATAGGTACCAATACCCATTCACCCAAAAAAGTGTCAAAAAGTATAAAAAAATACAGTTTTTGACAATTCCTTTATTAAAAATGATGCCGCCCAACAAACCCGAAAAATAGAAAAGAAAACAAAAAAAATCTGGAGGCCTCTGAGTGACTGCTGTCTCTTGGCTGTGACAGCTGTTATAAAGGTATGGGCGGGGCCACCCGCTGATGTAACCGGATGACCCCACCCCCCTCTGATGGCACATGATGTCAGAAGTGTCGGGGTGAGTTGGTTACGTCACCGTGTGGCCCCACCCTTGCCTATATAACAGCTGTCACCGCAAAAAGACAGAAAAAAGACAGCAGTCGGGGGATGCCTCCCATAGAGGCGGAGCTTTTTTTTCTATTTTACGTCGGGCGGCGTGATTGAAGATGGATGGACATCACAGACACTTTTTTTTTTTTTTTTTTAATAAAGGAATTGTCAAAAACTGTCTTTTGTGTTTTTTACTTTTTGACACTTGTACAATCTACCCCATATCTATTCACATAGGGGGATCCGGGATCTTCCAGATTCTGATAAGCCCCCTGCCCGCAGACCCTCACAACCACTAGGCAAGGATTGTGGGGATGAGGCCCTTGTCCCTATCAACATGGGAACAAGGTGCTTTGGGGGGAAGCCTGGTATGGTTCAGGAGGGGGGGCGCTTGCTTGTCCCCCTCTTTTCCTGGCCTGTCAGGCTCCTTGCTCGGATAAGGGTCTGTATGGATTTTGGGGGAGACCCCACGCCATTTTTTTTTTAATTGCCGTGGAGTTCCCCTTAAAATTCAGATCTGGTATGGATTTTGGGGGGCCCCCAAGGTGTTTTTTTTTATTTTGGTGCGGAGTACACTGACTACAATGTTTGTGTATATATATATATATATATATATTATATATATATACACTAAACTGCCTGCATGCCACTAGCTAACCTGCCTCTAGCTAACATTCTCTCAACCATACACTATATGCGGCCGCGGTGCAAGCAGCCTTATAAAGTGTGGGGCATGGACTTAGCCCCCTGAGCCAGGCTCACAGCAGGTCAGGTGCATGCTTTGGCCAATCATCAGACATAAATGCACTGTGATCTCGCAAAGCATAATGGGGTATTCCTCGGTGTTGCCGTGAACGGCCCATAATGTTAGGAATTTGGCGAACGGGAGAACACCCGATGTACGAGTCAAACTTACGTTCGACTCGAACCGCGGGACCATCTCTAATGACCTTTATGGTTCCACTAAAATGGGGATCACATTACTTTTTTATGAAACAAAATTATGTTATCCTCTCGTAAGTGTTAACGTGGTAACCACATGTTTTGTTAGGGTTAGGGCTATCTTTAGAGTGAGGATTAGCAATAGGATTACAGGTAAAGTTAGCATTCAAGTTACTAATATGGGCTTACACACGATCAGAAATTCCGCCAGCAAAAGACCGATTTGAGCTTTTGGTCGGAAAATTCGACCGTGTGTAGGCTCCATCTGACTTTTGCTGGTGGAATTTCAGCCAGCAAAAGATTGAGAGCATGTTCTCAATTCTTCCGACGGAAAAATTCCGATCATCTGTGGCAATTCCGATGCGCAAAATTCCGACGCATGCTCGGAAACCATTCGATGCATGCTCGGAAGCATTGAACTTAATTTTCACGGCTCGTCGTAGTGTTGTACATCACCGCGTTCTTGACGGTCGGAATTTGGTGTGACCATGTGTAGGCAACACAAGCTTAAGCGGAATTTCGTCGGAATTCTGTCAGAAAAAACATCCAAGTCTTTTCTGACGAGAATTCCGATCGTGTGTACGTGGCCTTTAGAGTTGAGGTTATTGTTTTTTGGCATACAAATGGGTCCCCTCAGGCACTATTTCATGTTCTCCATGGATTCCAACACATTACTGAAAAATGCTAAATTCTAGTGAGGCATTGTTTTTTTTTTTTGCTAACATTTTTGGAAATGATAGTGTTGCTCTGTGCTATATGTCAAAATGAAATGCTGCAGGTGGACCCTAGAAAACAACTACAGGAGTGTTATAGATATAGTTAATAGTTGTTGAGTCTTGGGTCAAAGTCTATGCACTACTTCATAGACTGTTCCTTATTCCTACCTTCAAACCTGCAAAGTTTTCGGCCAAACCTCACCCATACCCATTAGTCAAGAATGATCCCAAACAATTTTGTATTACAGCACTTGTTTGGACATCAGAGGCCAAAATGGCATTGGAGTTTATTATTATTATTTTTAGGTACTTATATAGCACCGTCAATTCACGCAGTGCCTTTACATATACATTATACATTCACATCAGTCCCTGCCCTCAAGGAACTTACAACCTAAGGTCCCTAACACACATTTATACATACCAGCATGTCTTTAGAGTGTGGGAAGAAACCGGAGTACCTGGAGGAAACCCACACAGGCACAGGGAGAACATGCAAACTCCTGGCAGATGGTGTCGTGGTCAGGAGTTTATGTACTAAAACTTGAGAGTGCAAAATCTGGTGCAGCTCTGCATAGCAACCAATCAGCTTCCATTTTTTTTTGTGAAAGCTTAATTGATCAAACTGAAGTTAGAAGCTGATTGGCTACTATGCTACTACGCACAGGTGCACCAGATTTTGCACTCTCCAGTTTTAGTAAATCAACCCCATACTGTCTATTGTTTGACACATTTATTATGGTAGTAAGAAACTTTGAAATCTTTATACTGAGAATGAATGATAGGTTTCTTTACTGCTGCATAACCAACAACCTTGACACTGCAAATGGCAAGACCTAGAAGAGAAGATACTAATCAGTGTTGCTTTGTCTTTGAGTAATGCCTATGTGCATCTTTTGAAAGGACCCACTTTTATATTTGCACCTAACTAAGCTTCACTAAATTGACACATTTTAGTTGGAATTATACAGATCAGCACTAGGCTTTTATGTGCATTTATTACAAAACTTACTTCTAGCGAAGAGCATGATTGGTCGCCATGGTTACATATTTTTCCAACCTTAGTGCATACTTAAAAAAATGTAAGTGAACAAGATATAGATATATGGTGACACATTCACACATTCTTTGCATAATTTATATTGAATGCAAATGATGAGCAAAAATATAATAGAAAGTATTGTCTTTACAACAAATTTAAAGCCTGTTAATGAACTCTTGCTTGAGCTTTACCGCTTTTGTTTTTGCAATAAAAAAAAAAATGCAAAAACAATGCATAAATGCAAAAGGCAAATGGGTTAATTTACTAAGGAATAGATGCTGTTCACCTAGCAAATTTGTTCATTTTGCCAAGTGAATGTTAATAAATAGGATGAAACAGTGTTTGCATTAAATAATTAATCATGTGCTGGTAAAATAAAAATAAAACAGCTTTGAACTTTTTTCTCCACTTTTAATAAATAAGTCCTAGTATGGTTACTCCTAGCCTGTGTATAGCATTGCACTTGTTTTATTAAGATGAGACATTCTCTTGTATAAAAAAATGTTAGGCTCTTTTATAAAATAGATGTCAGCCAGCTTAATTTATCTGGGTGGCATGCATATCTCGCAGATCTCATATTGTATGCAGAGAGTTATTGTGAGAACGAAGATCTTATTTCTTTTTTAGCTTTTACATCTGCTTTTTTCTGGTTACTGAAATGACAATGCTTTGTGCTTGGAATGCTTGGTGAAAAATAAAAATGTTTTAATAACCAAACAGGTACCAGTTAAAATAGTGCTTCTCCAACCCAATCTAATACCACGTACACACAATCGGACTTCCCGGCAGGCTTGGTCCGACGGACTTTCCAAATGAACGGACTTGCCCACACACGGACTTTGCAGAGGAGGCCCGCCGGACTTTCCGAACGAGCGGACTTGCGCACACACGAACGGACTGTCCGGCAGACTTGGTCCATACTTTCGACGGAGGTCCGACGGACTTTTCAAATGAACGGACTTGCCCACACACGGACTAAAGTCCGTTCATTTTGAACGTGTCTCCAGGTACGATGGGACTAGAGAAGGAAGTCAATCTCGCTGCTTTCATCTGCGAGATTGACACCTTCCGAGCCCCATCGCCTGGTATGGATTTTAAGGGTAGACCACTTAGGGGGTGGGGATGAGCGAGTGCCCCCCTCCTGAAGCGTACCAGACCGCATGCCCTCAACATGGGGGGTGGGTGCTTTGGAGAAGGGGGCGCCCCACTACCCCAAAGCACCTTGTCCCCATGTTGATGAGGACAAGGGCCTCTTCCCGAAAACCCTGGCTGTTGGTTGTCGGGGTCTGCGGGCGGGGGGCTTATCGGAATTGCTCTCTCCCACTGTAATGCAGTGGACATGCTGCGTATCGACTTATATAGGCATAAGAGGCGGGGTCACTGGGTGATGTGATATCACCCGGTGACCCCGCCCCTTATGCCTATATAAGTCTATACGCAGCATGTCCACTGCATTACAGCAGGAGAGAGCGTCGTGTCAACATCGGAAGAAGAGAAGAAGGAAGAAGAAGATGGCGGAGACGGCGATGACAAACGAGAAGACCGGGCCAACGCTAGTAAAAAAGCTGAAAGAAGATAGCAGAGGAGCCTGGCAGAAGAACCGGAGAGCGGGAGAGGAGGCCAGAAAGCTCAGAGAAGTCAGAAGAGACCCCCAAAGTCAGAAGAAGACCCCCAGAGCTGCCTAATAAACTACTTTAAAAACCTGTCTAGTGTGTTTTTTTATTGACCTTTTTTCCCCTAGGTGAATGGGTACCCGATACTCTTTCACATAGGGTGGGGGGCCGGGATCTGGGGGCCCCCTTATTAAAGGGGGCTGCCAGATTCCGATAAGCCCCCCGCTCGCAGACCCCGACAACCAACGGCCAGGGTTGTCGGGAAGAGGCCCTTGTCCTCATCAACATGGGGACAAGGTGCTTTGGGGTGGGGGGGCCGCAGGGCACCCCCTCTTCCCCAAAGCACCCACCCTCCATGTTGAGGGCATGCGGCCTGGTACGGTTCAGGAGGGGGGGTGCTCGCGCGTCCCCACCCCCTTTCCTGACCGGCCGGGCTGCGTGCTTGGATAAGGGTCTGGTATGGACTTTGGGGGGACCCCCACGCGTTTTTTTCGGCGTAGGGGGTTACCCTTAAAATCCATACCAGGCGACGGAGCTTACAAGGTGTCAATTTCGCCGAAAGGGGCAAGATTGGCTTCCTTCTCTAGTCCCGTCGTACCTGGAGTGATGTTCAAAATTAACGGACTTTCGTCCGTGTGTGGGCAAGTCCGTTCATTTGGAAAGTCCGTCGGACCTGCATACAGATGAGCGGACTTCCCGACAGGAACTGGGTCCGGTGGACTTTCGGCAGGAAGATTTAAAACATGTTTTATTTCTAGGTCCATCTGACTTTTGGGAAGAAAATTTCTGCTGGAGCCCACACACGATCGGAATGTCTGCCGGAAAGTCCGATCGTGTGTACACGGAATTAGTGGCAATTTCTGTTGAGGTCTATGGGGTGAGTATATTGTAGTTAAAGATATTTCTAGTAATATTAAGCAAATAACTGCCAAAAAAATACTGGAAGCTGGGCACTGCTATGTAGGACATGAACTAACGCAAACGCTTATCTTTAAAAATACTGTATAATGGGGAGAGGGCCTCTTCATTTGTTTTCGAGTGCAATGTAGAAAATACACAAATCCTTTAACCACCTCAGTACCAGCCACACTTCCCCCGTTCCTGCCCAGCCCATTTTTTTGATTTCAGTGCTTTCACATTTTACATAGTTAGTCTGGTTAAAAAAAAGGCACAAGTCCATCTAGTTCAATCAATAAAAGGAGAAAACAACAAAACTAATTTTTGTATCAACCTATATACACAATCCTATACCCACAGTTGATCCAGAGGAAGGAAAAAAAAAAACAGCAAAGCATGATCCAATTTGCACCAGCAGGGGAAAAAATTCCTTTCTGATCCCCCAAGGGGCAACCAGATGTTCCCTGGATCAGCTTTAGCTATAAATGTTTGTATCCAATTATATTATGTACAATTAGGAAATATTCCAGGCCTTTTTTTTAAACCACTTAAGCCCCGGATCATTTGGCTGGGCAAAGACCAGAGCACATTTTCGGCACTGCGTTGATTTAACAGACAATTGCGTGGCTGTGCTAAGTGGCTCCCAAACAAAATTGACGTCCCTTTTTCCCATAAATAGAGCTTTTTTTGGTGGTATTTGATCACCTCTGCGGTTTTTATTTTTTGCACTATAAACAAAAATAGAGCGACAATTTTGAAAAAAACGCATTATTTTTTACTCTTTGCTATAATAAATATCTCCCAAAAATATATATAAAAAAAATATTCCTCAGTTTAGGCCGATACGTATTCTTCTACATAATTTTGGTAAAAAAAAAAAAAATCGCAATAAGCGTTTATTGATTGGTTTGCGCAAAAGTTATAGCGTTTACAAAATAGGGGTTCGTTTTATGGCATTTTTATTAAAAAAATTTTTTTTTTTACTAGTAGTAGCGGCGATCTGCGATTTTTATCATGACTGCGACATGTCGTACACATCGGACAATTTTGACAAATTTTTGGGACCATTGTCATTTTTACAGCGATCAGTGCTATAAAATTGCACTGATTACTGTAAAAATTACGCTGGCAGTGAAGGGGTTAACCACTAGCTGGCTAGGAAGGGGTTAAGTGTGTCCTAGGAAGTGATTCTAACTGTTAGGGGGCGTGGCTACGAGTGACACTTCACTGATCATAGCTCCCGATTACAGGGAGCTATGATCAGTGACAGTGTCACTAGGCAGAGCGGGGAGATGCTTGTTTACATTAGCATGTCTCCGTTCTTCAGCTCCATGAGACGATCGCGGGTATCCCCGCGGACATCGAGTCTGCAGGAACCGCGATCCTACTTGTGGAGCTTGCGGCAGGGACACCGGCGGCGCGCACGCAACCACATAGCAGCCATTTCAAAGGGACGTACTTGTACGCCCATTTACCCAGCCGTGCCATTCTGCCAACGTAAATGTACATGTAGCGGTCGGCAAGTGGTTAAAGCAACCTTGAATGACAATTACAATTTTTTTGTTATATAAATGAAAAAATACTAAACTTTAAAAAAAAAAATAAAAAAAAGTATTTTTTTCTCAGTTTCTGTTATAACATTTTGCAAATAAATACCATATTTATCGGCGTATAACACGCACAGGCGTAAAACACGCACCCTAGAAGAGGGAAGTTTCATGAAAAAAAATAAATAAATAAATAACTTTCCACAGCCCCCTGCACAGTACAGAGAGCCCCTGCACAGTACACAGACCCCCTGCACAGTACACAAACCACTGCACAGTACACAGCCCCCCTGCATATTACACAGCCCCCCTGCACAGTACACAGACCCGCTGCACAGTACACAGACCACCTGCATAGTACACATACCCCCTGCACATTACACAAACCACTGCACAGTACAAAGCCCCCCTGCACATTGAACAGACCCCCTGCACAGCACACAGCCCCCCTGCATAGTACACATCCCCCCTGCACATTACACAGACCCCCTGCACATTACACAGACCCCCTGCACAGTACACACAGCATAAGCATACTAAATTCAAATTTCTATTCTATTCTTTTGTTTTTTTTATTATATTATTTTCTATTCTATTCTTTTCTATTTGAATTTCAGAAGATGATTATATTCTATTTTATTCTATTTTATTCTATTTTATTCTATTTTATTCTATTTTATTCTTTTTTATTCGTTTCTATTCTATTCTACTAAACGTATATTAATATTCTATTTTATTTTCTTTGGAAATAGGAAAACTATTCAAATTCGAAAATTATTTAAATTTGAAAACTATTCGAATTTGATTTGAAAACGATTCGAAATTGATTCGAAAACTATTTGAATCTATTTGAATTTAAATTCTGAAAATTTGAAACAAAACGAATAAACAAAATGAATTCTGAAAATGAATGAAATGGGTTAATTGAATTTAACTAAACAAATTTATGTAAGTAATGAATTAAAACGAAACAAAACTAAACAACTTTTTTTGTTCTGCACATGTCTACTTAAAATTTCTATTCTCCTATAATTTTATCAAAATTAACATTATCCCTCTTTTCTACCTTGCCTTACAGAGTTCCATACGGTTGTGGGGTGGCTGCCACAGTGTGGGTAAGTAGGTGGTTACATTGTTGTAGAACATATATAAATATATATATATTATATATTATCTCACAAAAGTGAGTACACCCCTCCCCAGGAATAGGCCATGGCAGATAAAAGTATTGTAGGCAAGAGCGACTGTTTCAATTTAGCAGAAAAACATGCATGTAGAGACCAAGTTTACTGGCTTATGTGGATAAGACCTTATAAAGCAGATTTTATCTAGTAGATTAGCAAATAGACAAGAGGATAATAAATGATGAATGACTACTCCTTTACTCCTATGTTTAAATATAATTATATTCAATTACAGAAAGTACATACAGTGAAAGCCATATTATAGATACTACATTGTATTTTCTTTATATGTTTTATTCAAAAAAAGACCAAATATATAGATATACAGTATATATATATATATATATATATATATATATATATATATATATATATATATATATATACACACACACAGTATGTCACAAAAGTGAGTACACCCCTCACATTTTTGTCAATATTATATTATAGCTTTTCATGTGACAACACTGAAAAATGACACATTCCTACAATGTAAAGTAGTTAGTGTACAGTTTGTATAACAGTGTAAATTCCCCTCAAAATAACTCAACACACAGCCATTAATGTCTAAACCGCTGGCAACAAAAGTGTGTAGACCCCTACATGAAAATGTCCAAATTGGGCCCAATTAGCTATTTTCCCTCGCCAATGTCATGTGACCCGTTAGTGTTACAAGGTCTCAGGTGTGAATGGGGAGCAGGTGTGTTAAATTTGGTGTTATTGCTCTCACTCTCTCATACTGGTCACTGGAAGTTCAACATGGCACCTCATGTCAAAGAACTCTCCAAGGATCTGAAAAAAAGAATTGTTGCTCTACATAAAGATGGCCTAAGCTATGAGAAGATAGCTAAGACCCTGAAACTGAGCTGCAGCATGGTGGCCAAGACCATACAGCAGTTTAACAGGACAGGTTTCACTCAGAACAGGCCTCGCCATGGTCAACCAAAGAAGTTGAGTGCACGTGCTCAGCGTCATATCCAGAGGTTTTCTTTGGGAAATAGACGTATGAGGTTAAAAATCCACCCGGGGCAGAGATTTATACAGCAGGCTTTTGGAATGAGAAGTCTGGTGGATTTTTTATCTTCATACTAGAATACCACTGGGTATGAACTTTAGATACGATGTAGACCTTTTGCTTCGGTAGTAACATATTTTTGATATTTTCAAAATTTTACATTTTAAAATATATATTTGCTTTTGCATTTATTCCAAATTTATCATGTCTCTTTTTCTTTAGAAACATTTTTTATCCAGTATATTTAAAGAAAAAAAACTTTATGATATGGGTTGCACTTCCTAGGAAGCATTGTTTTTCATTTATTCCAATTAATGAAATCACTTGATTGGTGGGAGTGGACTACATTATATTTTTATTTTTATTTTGATGTGTATATATACACAGTATTTTGTGTTTGTTACTTTTTGATAATGCTGGGAACAAGGCTTGTGCCAAAATGCATCAGCTGTCCTTTTAACTTGGTCATGACTCAACGAGTGCAGATGGAATTTCCAGTGGTGCCGGCTCTTTCGTTTCATTACTCAGGCTACAGTTTTTGGATGTAAGAAGGATATTCTGAGTCTTGGAGCACCTGAATTTGGGTATGCCATTTATAGATGATATTCTTAGCCATTGTAGCAAGTTTTAACCAACATTAAAAAACTTTTTTAATTTAAACAATTTATTTATAAACTGAAAAAAAAAGTGATGTTTTCTCCTGTGTTTTCTTTGTATATCAATAATTATACATGTATTACCCATGGAGACCCTAAAAGGTCCATATGCTTTATAGATATGCTGATTTAAATTTTTATATATGTTTTAATTTGTTTTATATATACTAGGTTTGCCTAAAAAGAGGTATTAAATAGGGGAGCCTTAAGTGTAATGGTATTTGATAAGTATGGGCCCCTTATTGAGGTACATATGCCAGTACTGCACACTCAGCTTCCTCCCTTTTTATGGGCAGTATTTATGTATTTTAGAAGATGTAGTTCCAATTTGACATCACTAGATAGCGTCATATAATAAGCATCATAGTCCTGTACTATAGGCTTAACAAAGGAATGCGCCTAACTTGTCATTGGCAGTGTGCATACTCAGAACGCACCACAGAACATCCAGTGACATCATCCCGCTCATTGCTGAGCTCCAAGGAGCGTCCCAGCCCTTGATCTGGATGCCTTCATTGCAGTGATGGCACTAACGCCGTTAAAGTAAACGGCGTTACGCCGTTACTTTAGAGGGTAACGAGTAATCTAACTGATTACTCTTCCCCTCGCGGTAACGCCGTTTCCATTACTGGGGCGGCGTTACCGCAATTACCCGCCGCGATCGCGGAGCCGTCCGCGGCCTCGGCCTTAGGAAAGGCCGCGGCTTCGGCCTAGCTCCGGAGCGGCGGCCGACGGGTGCACCAAGATGGCCGCCGCTCCGGCCTAGCTCCGGAGCGGCAGCCATCTTGGTGCACCTGTCGGCCGTTTACAATGTGATTGCTCCGTCAAATGACGGAGCGATCACTATGTAAACAAACCGGCGTCAAGATGACGCTGGTCTCCCCTCTGTGTACAGATCTGTACAGTGGAGGGGAGAGATCGGATGGCAGCAGCCATCCCTCCATACCCTGCCACTACTCTGCAACACCCTGCTAATACTGCGCAATACTCTGCAACACCCTGCTAATACTGCGCAATACTCTGCAACACCCTGCCAATACTGCGCAATACTCTGCAACACCCTGCCAATACTGCGCAATACTCTGCAACACCCTGCCAATACAACGCAATACTCTGCAACACCCTGCCAATACTGCGCAATACTCTGCAACACCCTGCCAATACTGCGCAATACTCTGCAACACCCTGCCAATACTGCGCAATACTCTGCAACACCCTGCCAATACTGAGCAATACTCTGCAACACCCTGCCAATACTGCGCAATACTCTGCAACACCCTGCCAATACTGCGCAATACTCTGCAACACCCTGCCAATACTGAGCAATACTCTGCAACACCCTGCCAATACTGCGCAATACTCTGCAACACCCTGCCAATACTCTGCAACACCCTGCCAAAACCGCGCAATACTCTGCAACACCCTGCACATACTCTGCAACACCCTGCCAATACTGCGCAATACTCTGCAACACCCTGCCAATACTGCGCAATACTCTGCAACACCCTGCCAATACTGCGCAATACTCTGCAACACCCTGCCAGTGCCACTACTACGCAATACTCTGCAACACCCTGCCAATACTGCGCAATACTCTGCAACACCCTGCCAATACTGCGCAATACTCTGCAACACCCTGCCAATACTGCGCAATACTCTGCAACACCCTGCCAATACTGCGCAATACTCTGCAACACCCTGCCAGTGCCAATACTGCGCAATACTCTGCAACACCCTGCCAATACTGCGCAATACTCTGCAACACCCTGCCAATACTGTGCAATACTCTGCAAACACCCTGCCAATACTGTGCAATACTCTGCAACACCCCTGCCAATACTGCGCAATACTCTGCAACACCCTGCCAATACTGCGCAATACTCTGCAACACCCTGCCATACCCTGCAACACCCCGCCATACCCCGCAACACCTGGCCATACCCCGCCACACTCTGCAATACGCGGTAATACCCAGCCATACTCGGCAATACCCAGCCATACTCGGCGATACCCAGCCATACTCGGCGATACCCAGCCGTACCCAGCTATACCCAGACAATATTACAGTTGGGGAGATGACGTGGATATTACAGTGGGGGCTTTATGGTGGTGGAATTTTCAAAGGTTTTTGCAAATTCAATTATTATTTGCTGATCCGAAAAATGATCCGATCCGTGACTCTGCAACGATCCGATCCGTGAGTTTGGGGGGGACAGATGTACAGGGGGGGAACAGATATATGTGTGGGGGGGACAGACGTGTAGTGGGGTACAGAGGGGGAACAGATATATGTGTGTGGGGGGGGGGGTGGGGGGACAGACGTGTAGTGGGGGTACAGAGGGGGAACAGATATATGTGTTGGGGGGGGAAATAGACGTGCAGGGGGGAACGCGCCCCTTGCTTACAGTAATACTAGACCCGCCCCTAAGAATATTAAAAAAAAAAGTCAGTTACTTTGCTGAGTAACTAATTACTTTTCCAATGTAGTAACTGAGTTACTAACTCAATTACTTTTTTGGGAGAAGTAATTTGTAATGTAACTAATTACTTTTTTAAAGTAAGATGACCAACACTGCTTCATTGCATGGAGCTGGCTCCTGGATCCGGATAAGTGGCCACATCATCACATACATCCTGAGTATGGACCCACTGATTTAGAATTATTAGATGCCTGTTTTTACCGATCAAATGTGAGTTGCTCTTCTATTCTTTGTCTGAATACATTTTTATATGGTCTACACTCAGAGGGGCCTTTGCTTTTGTTTTCTTTACATATAATTCTTGGAGATTGCTTCTGCTCCCAAAGAGGCCTACCCTATCCAGATCCTATCACCTTCCTCTTGGTTGGACTAGTTCTCCTCCAGCTGCATAGTTCACCCTATGGTATTTCACTGTGATACTGACGCGATAGATGGTAAAGACTTATCAAAACAACAAATATTGCACCATATCACTCTCCATTTATACTTAGAATTACACCTCCAAAATACGTTCCGCTATGCCTCCCAAGTATGGGGATACCACATGTGTGAGACTTTTTCACAGTGTAGATGCATAGAGGGGCCCAAAATCTAAGGAGCACTTTTGGGCTTTCAAGGAGCATAAATTACACATCTAATTTCCTGACTACCCAACACATGCTTGGAGGGCCAGAGGCATCAGGACAGTGGAAACTTCCACAAAATTACCACATTTTGGAAAGCAAACACTCCAAGGTATTTTCTGAAAGGCACAGTGAGTTGTTTAAAAATTTCATTTTTTTTTGCCACAAGTTCTTTGAAAGTGCACAAAGAAAATTAAAATTATATATATATTTTTTTTTTACACAAAGTTGTCAATTAATAAGATCTATCTCACACGCATCATAGACATCCTTAGAATTACACCCTAAAACAGATTCTGCTACTCCTTCTGAGTATCGTGTTATCACATATGTGAGACTTTTTCACAGACCAGCAATATAAAAGGGGCCCAGAATCCAAGGAAGCACCTTCAGGCATTCTAGGGGCATAAATTAAGCATCTCATTTCCTGACTACCATTAACATTTTTGGTGTGGCAGTGTTTAGGGACAATATGATTGGTGTAGCAGTGATTAGGGACAATATGACAGTGGTTAGAGAATAAAGGTAATTTATTGGGATTTTATGTGATAGAGCAATAGGCACATAATGTGAATTGGAAGAAAAATTATAACATTTTTCACATTTTTTTTACAAATAAATGTGTGAAAAGTGTGGCGTGCATTTGTATTCAGCCCCCTTTACTCTGATACCCCTAACTGAAATCTAGTGGAACCAATTGCCTTCAGAAGTCACCTAATTAGTATATAGAGTCCACCTGTGTGTATTTTAATCTTAGTATAAATACAGCTGTTCTGTAAAGCCCTCAGAAGTTTGTTAAAGAACCTTAGGGAATAAACAGCATCATGAAAGCTAAGGAAAACACCAGACAGGTCAGGGATAAAGTTGTGGCGAAGTTTAAAGCAGGGTTAGGTTATAAAAAATATCCCAAGCTTTGAACATCTCACAAAGCACTGTTCAATCCATCATCTGAGAATGGAAAGAGTATGGCACAGCTGCAAACCTACCAAGACATGACTGTCCACCTAAACTGACAGGCTGGGCAAGGAGAGCATTAATCAGAGAAGCAGCCAAGAGGCCCATGGTAACTCTGGAGGAGCTGCAGAGATCCACAGCTCAGGTGGGAGAATCTGTCCACAAGTTAACTATTAGTCGTGCACTCCACAAATCTGGCCTTTATGGAAGAGTGGTAAGAAGAAAGCCATTGTTGAAAGAAAGTCCTGTTTGCAGTTTTGCTAGAAGCCATGTTGGGGACACAGCAAACACGTGGAAGAAGGTGATCTGGTCAGATGAGACCACAATTGACCTTTTTAGCCTAAAAGCAAAATTATATTGTCACGACAAGTACTTACCGAGGCCGAGAGCGGTAAACCCTTGCAACTGCGCGCACCCCGACCCCACACAGGTACAGGGGAGCACTGGCCACCAGCAGGTGTAGTCCAGAGGAGGGCTGAGGAGCTGAGCTGGGGTTGAACTGGAGTTCAGTAGCTGGCTGAGAGTCCTGAGCAAAGTAGCAGAGAATCCGGGAGGTAGCAAGAGATCAGGCACAAGACAAATAGAAAGTTCGTGAAGCAGGCCAGGGGTCAAATCCGTAAAGACAGGCAGAGGAGTCCGTTAGGCAGGTCAAGGGTCAAACACATAGAGGCAGATCAGGAGAAGTCTGTATAAACAAGCCAAGGGTCAGACGGAGGAGAGAGCAGCGAAGTCAGGGACGATCCGGGTTAAAGTCAGGCAATCAGGAGGTAGTAGCAGGAAACAGGCACAAACGGAAAGCTGACAACAAACCAGCAACCGGTTTGGACGCCAGGGCTGCTTGAAATAGCCTCACCATAGCGTGCGCCAATGCGCATACCCGTGCGCTATCCCGCACACTCGCGGGCCCATGCGTGTGCACGCGCGCCGTTGTGCACATGCGCGCGTCGCACCATTGGGCCGGTCACATGTGTGCGCCGGAGCACGCGCGCAGGGACACGGTGAGCATGGATGGAGAAAAGCCTTCTCTGACAGATATGTGTGGCAGAAAACTAACACTGCACATGACTATGAACACACCACCCCCCTTGTTAAACATGGTGGTGGCAGCATCATATTGTGGGGACACTTTTCTTCATCAGGGACATGGAAGCTGGTTAGAGTTGATGGGAAGATGGATGGAGCCAAATACAGAGCAATCTTAGAAGAAAAATTGTTAGAGTCTGTAAAAGACTTGAGACTGGGGTGGCGGTTCACCTTCAAGCAGGACAACCACTCTAAACATACAGCCACAGCTACAATGGAATGGTTTATATCAAAGCATATTCATGTGTTTGAATGGCCCAGTCAAAGTCCAGACATAAATCCAACTGAGGATCTGTGGCAAGACTTGAAAATTGCTGTTCACAAATGCTTTCCTTCCAATCTGACAGAGCTTGAGCTATTTTGCACAGAAGAATGGGCAAAAATGTCACAAAAAGACTTGCAGCTGTAATTGCAAAGTATTGACTCAGGAGGGCTGAATACAAATGCACGCCACATTTTTCACATATTTATTTGTAATACATTTTGAAAACCATTTATCATTTTCCTTCCACTTCACAATTATGTGCCACTTTGTGTTGGTCTATCACATAAAATCCCAATAAAATACATTTACATTTTTGGTTGTAACATGACAAAATGTGGAAAATGTCAAGGGGTATAAATACTTTTTCAAAGCACTGTACAGCAGCATCCCAATATGACTGATTCGTTTCATTTGAAAAAAAGGCTGTTTTAAGTGATATCAGAGACACATGCTTTTCCACAAAAGATAATCATTTCTAAAGACCAAGTAAAATATAAGCAGCAATTTTAAAAAAGTTATGCTAAGTGAATGAGAAAATGTTACAAATTTAAAGGAGATGTTATTCCAGTGTGGCTGCAAAAGAGGAAATGCCCTTTAAAATATTCTTTTTGGGTAGATCTGCACATAAATTCTTTGAAACAATTATTCTCCTCAAAGGATTTGTCTTGAACCCATGGTAGCCGTAAACCTGAACGTCATCACTAACAAGAAGTAAAACTAAAAATACATAAAGCCTCGTAGCAAAAAGTCCCTTTCCTCAGTTCCCTGACGGGGAAACAGCTAGACATGTGCAGAATGAAAAAATTAGTTTTGTTTTGTTTCGATTCGTTATTTACATAAATTAATTTAGTTAAAATAATTTAATCAGTTTAATTCATTTTCGGAATTTGTTTCGTTTATTTGTATTTAAATTGATTCGAATTTTCAAATTCGGATCGATTCAAAATGTTTTCAAATCAAATTCAAATATTTCCGAATTTGAATAGTTTTCCAATTCAAATAGTTTTCGATTTAGAAAAGTTTTCGAGTTCAAATAGTTTTTCCAATTTCCAAAGAGAATAAAATAGAATAGAAAATAATAGAATAGAAAAAAATAGAATAGAATAGAAGAGACTATAACAGAAAATACAAGAATAAAATATAATAGAGTAAAACAGAACAAAATATGAAAGATAATAAAAGAGCAAACAGAATGGAATAGAATACAATTAAAAAAAATATAATTAAATAGAAAGATTATAACCATCTTCTGAATAGAAAATAATATAATTAAAAAACAATAGAATAGAATAGAATAGAAATAATATAACTATTTTACAAAATTCAAATAGAATCAATTTGATTTTGAATAGAATAGAAAAGAATAGAGTAGAATAGAATAGAAAATAACAATAGTATAGAATAAAAACAATAGAATAGAACAGACTAAATATAACCATCTTCCTAGTCTAATCTTTTCTTTTTTATTCTATTCAATTTCAAATTGATTCTATTTGAATTTTGGGAAATGGTTATATTCTTTCTATTCTATGCTATTGTTTTTTTAATTATATTATTTTTCTATTTGTTTATTTTATTCTATTCTATTATTTATATTCTATCATTTTTTTTCTATTCTATTCTATTCCATTCAATTATTTTCTATTTAAATTTGAATGTATTCTGTTCGAAATTCGAATTTCGGAAGATGGTTATATTATTTCTATTCTACTCTGTTGTTTTTCTATGTTATTCTGTTATTTACTATTCTATTCTATTCTTTTCTATTCCATTCAAGTTCAAATTGATTCTATTTAAATTTTGGGAAATGGTTATATTCTTTCTATTCTATAATATTGTTTTTTTTTCATTCTATTCTTTTCTATTTTATTATAGTTTATTCTATTCTTTTCCATTCTATTATTTTCTTATGTATTCAAATATGTTCTATTTGAAATTCGAATTTCAGAAGAGGTTATATTCTATGTTATTCTATTCTATATTTTTCTATTCTATTCTTGTCTATTCTATTCTTTTATTTTCTGTTATATTCTGTTCTATTCTATTTTTTTCTCTATTCTGTTCCATTATTTTCTATTCTATTTTATTCTCTTTGGAAATTGGAAAACTATTCGAATTTGAAAAAAGTTTTCGAATTCAAATTTGAAAACTATTTGAATTTGAAAATTATTCGAAAATGATTCTAAAAACGATTCGAGCACGATTTGAATTCGAATTTCGTCCGCATTTTTTTTTTGTTATTTTGGATTTGTTTAAATTCGGTACTATTATAATATACTGAATTTCTGAAAAACAAAAAATATTATATGATACAACGCTCACTAGTATGACTTCAATGGAGGTCCTGGCAGAACGATACCGATATCAGCTCAGACACCATCCAGAGACAAACGAGCGGATTCCGAGTGGAGCGGAGCAGTTGCAGGTCACACAAAAGTTATGCAGCATGGATCTCATGGATCACACATCCTGAGTCTATCCGGGTCACAGGTAAACTCAGAAGGAGCGAGTCTCCGTTAGTGTCCAGCAGAGGAAGCTCTGAGTAGGAAATGCACCAGTCTAGTGAGGACTGAACAGAAAGTCTCTATGCAAATGCCCAAAATGGCCGTAAAGATGGGGGATCATGCGGGGGGCGCACAGGAGGGGATAGCAGCAGCATTAGACCACGCTAGGTCAGCGCGTTTTGTGCCCTCTAATGGCACTTCAACTCCCATGTCTTGTTTTTTTGTTTTTCTGTTGTGATTATTTTTTACACATTTTTCTACAGCCATTTATTTCACCTGTGTATATCTGGTATTGTCATAGAAAGGACCCCATAGGTTTTGATGGGTGATTCACCTGTGGAGTCTCTTTTTACTGTTTAAGATGTCTGCGTGAATTTTCTAATAAAGTTTACAATTTTTTCATTCATTATATTTCTTAGCTTTCTTGTCCCAATGTGAGCATTCATGAGTTAAATTGAATTAAATTGAATTAAATTGAATTAAATTGAATTAGATCTCTGAGTGGATTCAAGTGCTTTCCTTTATTATTTATTACATACTCGGTGATACCCTGCAATACCGAGCCATACCCTGCAATACCCAGCCATACTCTGCAATACCCAGCCATACTCGGTGATACCCTGCAATACCCAGCCATACTCAGTGATACCCTGTAATACCCAGCCATACTCAGTGATACCCTGCAATACCCAGCCATACTCAGTGATACCCTGCAATACCCAGCCATACTCAGTGATACCCTGCAATACTCAGCCATACTCTGCAATACCCAGCCATACTCAATGATACCCTGCAATACCCGGTGATACCCAGCCATACTCTGCAATACCCAGCAATACACTGCCAATACTCTGCCATACCCTGCAATACCCAGCCATACCCTGCAATACCCAGCCATACACTGCAATACCCAGCCATACTCTGCAATACCCAGCCATACTCTGCAATACCCAGCCATACTCAGTGATACCTTGCAATACCCAGCCATACTCAGTGATACCCAGCCATACTCTGCAATACCCAGCCATACCCAGCCATACTCGGTGATACCCTTCAATACCCACCATACTCAGTGATACCCTGCAATACCCAGCCATACTTTGCAATAACCAGCCATACTCGGTGATACCCTGCAATACTCAGCCATACTCGTGATACCCTGCAATACTCGGTGATACCCAGCCATACTCTGCAATATTCAGCCATAATCTGCAATACTCAGTGATACCCAGCCATACGGTGATGCGGCCATGCTCGTCTGTACTCGGCCTCTGTATGTGGCCAAGCTGTGGAAGTCTCACATGTGTGGTGTCGCCGTACTCAGGAGGAATAGGAGAATCTATTTTGGGGTGTCATTATTGGTATGTACATGCTATGTGTTAGAAATATTGTATACATAGACAACTTTGTGTTAAAAAAATGCGTTTTAACCACTTCCCGCCCGCAGGCCGTCATATGACATCCTTGACTTTGTGCGGGGATATCTGAATGATGCCTGCAGCTACAGGCATCATTCAGATATCAGCTTTTTCAGTCGGCGATGTGGGGTCTTATTTACCCCATACCTCACTGTAAAGAGGACCTGTCATGCCATATTCCTATTACAAGGGATGTTTACATTCCTTGTAATAGGAATAAAAGTGATCAAAAAATTCATTTTTGGGAAAAAAGTGTCCAACTAAAATAAATAAAGTAAAATGAACAATGAACACATTTTTTTTTAAAGCGCCCCGTCCCTGTGTGCTTGCATGCTGAAGCGAACGCATACGTAAGTCCCGCACACATATGAAAACGGTGTTCAAACCACACATGTGAGGTATCGCTGCGAACGTTAGAGCAAGAGCAATAATTTTGGCCCTAGACCTCCTCTGTAACTCAAAAAATGTAACCAGTAAACAATTTTAAAATGTCGCCTATGGGGATTTTTAAGTAGCGAAGTTTGGCGCCATTCCACGAGTGTGTGCAATTTTTAAGGGTGACATGTTAGGTGTCTATTTACTCGGCGTAACTTCATCTTTCACATTATGCAAAAACATTAGGCTATCCTTACTGTTTTTTTTTTTTCAGAAATAAAACGCGTTCGAAAAATTGCTGCGCAAATACCATGCGAGATAAAAAGAAACGACAGCCATTGTATTCTCTAGGGTCTTTGCTAAAAAAACAGTTATAATGTTTTGGGGTTCTATGTAATTTTCTAGCAAAGAAATGATTTATACATGTAGGAGAGAAATGTCAGATTAGGCCTGGGTGCTCCAGAACGCCTAATGGTGCTCCCTGCATGTTGGGCCTCTGTATGTGACCACGCCATGTTAAAGTCTCACAAATGTGGTATCGCCATACTCGGTAGTAATAGCAGAATGTGTTTTGGGGTGTAATTTGTGGTATGCATATGCTGTGTGTGCTAATATGACAATTTTGTGAAAAAGAAAAGAAAAATAAATCTTGAGTTTGCAAAGAATTGTGGGAAAAAATGACAACTTCAAAAAACTCACCATGCCTCCTTCTAAATAATGGAATGTCTTATTTCCAAAAAGGGGTAATTTGGGGGGTATTTGTACTTGTCTGGCATGTTAGGGTCTCAAGAAATTAGATATGCCTTCAGGTGTGATCAATTTTCAGATATTGGCACCATAGCTTGTGGTAGACATGTGCGATTAGTTTTGTACGAATCGGAAAATTGTATGAATTTTTCGAAATTCATACATACGTACGAATCCGAAGCACAAATTTTTTCAAATACGATTTCTGTACGGAATATGAAATTCCCTTTACGAATTTCAACTAATACGAAATAAATTATTATAGCGGATATATCGAATGATTCGAATGAATTCAAGATTCAGTATATCGAATATCGACACTCTACGAATAATAACGAATGATTCGAATGAATTCGAGATTCAGTATATGTAATTTCGAGAACTGTCCCTGCACAAAGTGTAATTTTTACAGGAAAAAAAAGCTATTTAAAATCACTCGCGGCTAATGAATTGTCGGCTCCTGTAACACGGAGAACAGTCATTCATTGAAAGTCATTGATAAAAAAAAAAAAAAAAGCGTGGGCGTCCCCCCAAATTCAATTACAAGGGATGTTTACATTCCTTGTAGTAGGAATAAAAGTGATCAAAAAATTCATTTTTGGGAAAAAAGTGTCAAACTAAAATAAATGAAGTAAAATGAACAATGAAAACAATACCCAGCCATACTCTTCAGGTCTGCTATGCATATTAAGGGGAACCCCCGCTTCAAATTTAAAAAAAAAATCCATACCAGACCCTTATCCGAGCACGCAACCTGGCAGGCCGCAGGATCAGATGGGGGGACAAGAGCGCCCCCACTCCCTCCTGAACCGTACCAGGTCACATGCCCTCAACATTGGGAGGGTGCTTTGGGGTCCCCCAAAGCACCTTGTCCCCATGTTGATGAGGACAAGGGCCTCGTCCCCACAACCCTGGCCATTGGTTGTGGGGGTCTACGGGCGGGGGGCTTATCAGAATCTGGAAGCCCCCTTTAACAAGGGGACCCCCAGATCCCGGCTCCCCCTGTGTGAAATGGTAAGGGGGTACTACCATTTCACCAAAAAAGTGACAAAAATGGTAAAAATTACAGGAGATGGTCTTTGACAATTCCTTTATTAAAATCGTCTTTCTTCTGGTCTTCCTTCTTCCTTTCTTCATCCTTCGGTTTCTTCATCTTCTCCTTCCGGCATCTTCTTCCATCTTCTTCTTCCATCTTCTTCCATCTTCTTCTTCCTCCGATCCGCTTCTTCTTGCTCTGGTCTTCTCGTCCGGCACCTTCTTCCATGGCGTCGGCGTCTCTTCTTCAGTGTCAGGCCGCTTCTCGCAATGGGAGGCTCCCGCTGTGTGAGGCTCCGCTGTGTCTGACAGGTCTTTTATAACGAAGGGCGGGGCCACCCGGTGACCCCGCCCCCCTCTGATGCACGGGGATGTCATGGGGACTTCCCTATGGCTTTCCCCATGACGTCAGAGGGGGGCAAAAGACCTGTCAGACGCAGCGAAGCCTCACACAGCGGGAACCTCCCATTGCGCGGAGTGGCCCAAGAAGAGATGCCGACGCCATGGAAGAAGATGCCGGACGAGAAGACCAGAGCAAGAAGAAGCGGATCGGAGGAAGAAGAAGATGGAAGAAGAAGATGGAAGAAGATGAAGAAACCAAAGGATGAAGAAAGGAAGAAGGAAGAAGACCAGAAGAAAAAAGATGAAAGAAGATATTAATAAAGGAATTGTCAAAGACTGTCTCCTGTCATTTTTAAAATTTTTGTCACTTTTTTGGTGAAATGGTAGGGGTACTTTTGTACCCCCTTACCATTTCACACGGGGGGGATCTGGGGGTCCCCATGTTAAAGGGGGATTCCAGATTCCGATAAGCCCCCCGCCCGCAGACCCCCACAACCAATGGCCAGGGTTTTCGGGAAGAGGCCCTTGTCCTCATCAACATGGGGACAAGGTGCTTTGAGGGGTCACAAACCCCCAAAGCACCCTCCCAATGTTGAGGGCATGTGGCCTGGTACGGTTCAGGAGGGAGGGGGGGCGCTCTCGTCCCCCCTCTTTTTCTGCGGCCTGCCAGGTTGCGTGCTCGGATAAGGGTCTGGTTTTGAGGGAGACCCCACGCCTTTTTTTTTTTGGCCGCGACCCGCGAGTGATTTTAAATAGCTTTTTTTCCTGTAAAAATGACACTTTGTGCAGGGACAGTTCTAAGCACGGTAAACATGCGCCGCTTCACAGACATACTATAGAGTTGTAACGTTAATAAGTTTTGGGATAATTCGTTATTTATCGTTACGAATATCGACACTCTACGAATAATAATCAAATTATCTGAAAACGTATTAACGGTACAACTCTATAGTATGTCTGTGAAGCGGCGCATGTTTCCCATGCTTAGAACTGTCCCTGCACAAAGTGTCATTTTTACAGGAAAAAAAGCTATTTAAAATCTCCCAATGTTGAGGGCATGTGGCCTGGTATGGTTCAGGAGGGAGTGGGGCTGCTCTCGTCCCCCCTCTTTTCCTGCGGCCTGCCAGGTTGCGTGCTCGGATAAGGGTCTGGTATGGATTTTGAGGGGGACCCCACGCCATTTTTTTTTTTTTTGGCCGGGGTTCCCATTAAAATCCATCCCAGACCTGAAGGGTCTGGTATGGATATTTAGGGGGGACCCCACATAATTTTTTTTTAAATTTGAAGCGGGGGTTCCCCTTAATATCCATAGCAGACCTAAAGGGCCTGGTAATTGAATTTGGGGGGACCCCCACACTTTTTATCAATGACTTTCAATGAATGACTGTTCTCTGTGTTACAGAAGCTGACAATTCATTAGCCGCGGGTGATTTTAAATAGCTTTTTTTCCTGTAAAAATGACACTTTGTGCAGGGACAGTTCTAAGCACGGGAAACATGCGCCACTTCACAGACATATTATAGAGTTCTAACGTTAATACGTTTTCGGATAATTCGTTATTATTCGTAGAGTGTCAATATTCCTAACGATTCGTAACGATTCAAAACAATTCGAACCGATTCAAACGATTTGTAACGATTCGTACAAAATTCTAATCCGAATGAAATTCCGTATGCGAATTACAATTTTTTTTTAATACGAAATAAAATGGAACAAAACAAAACAAATTTTTTGACGGCTCCCATGTCTAGCTTGTTGACTCTATAACTTTCACAAAGACCAAATAATATACACCGATTTGTACTTATTTTTACCAAAGATATGTAGTAGTATAAATTTTGGCCAAAATTTATGAAGAAAAATTACTAATTTGCTAAATTTTATAACAGAAAATAATAAAATTTTATTTTTTAACAGAATTTTCGGTCTTTTTTCTTTTATAGCTCAAAAAAATAACACCCAGCAGTGATTAAATACCACCAAAAGAAAGCTCTATTTGTTTGAAAAAAAGGACAAAAATGTCATATAGGTACAGTGTTGCATGACTGAGTAATTGTTATTCAAAATGTGAGAGCACCGAAAGCTGAAAATGGGTCTGGTTAGAAAGGGGGTTTAAGTGCCCAGTGGTCAAGTGGTTAAGAAAGTCATAAAACAAATTATATATTTTTAGTTACTTGGTTCAACCATGTAACCTTCATTATAACCCATCAGTGTAAACCTCTCTATAAAGGATATTCACTTTTTTTTTTAGTCCCTAGTAAGGCAGTAGGGTATTCACTTTTTTCCCTTATAGTCCAAACAGTAATTTCATGATTTTTTTTTCACTGACTTTCAACCATATATTGAGTTATAGAAGTATGGACTTGGGGGTTCAGTTTTAAATCTACAGGAGGAATATTTCATACAGTATGTGTTTGGGAGTCTAGAGGATGTATAGCATTACTTCCAGTGTTTCCTGGTCATTGTTGACATCATCAGGAGAAGACATCCCTAGTATTCAACCAGAGAGAAAAAGAATGAGGGGTCTCTATATATTTAGTCCATTTTGTTTAGTTTTAGATAGAATAGAGGTTAGTTACAATCTCACCCCTGTAATGAAGTCGGAAGTGACAAAACGTGTCAGTCATTGCTACACAGCGACTGTATGTTGAGGCTGGGATGGTGATCTGATGCTTAGCGAATGGAGCAGTGGTGAGATCGCAGCACAGAGCCGCCCGGCATGTCTTGTACCATGTTAAAAAAGTCTTGTTTTAACTTTATTTGATGTACGTGCAGTATATATTTTAATGAATCAATATCCTGGTGATTTTATACTATTGGAGGCTCTGTCTCTCCCTCTATTCTTTACATGCAGAGTCAAATCCAGGCATGTGAATGGAGTGTGGCGTTTTACAGCAACTTTTCAATTTAATTCCTGAGCTTATTTGCCAAACACGAGACTGAATGGCAACATCATCTGGTGAGCTTGTTTTCTAACGGGAGTTGATCTCCCATTTATCACTGTGGTGGAGGAATTTCTGTCATTATTTATATATTTTTTGCACTTTTCAAAAGGACTGTTTTTTTATGCTTGGCGTGGATTTACATGATTTTTTTCACAATTAATTTGTGAAAAAATACATTTATTTGATTTGTTTTGTCGGCTACAAAACATTAAAAAAAAAAAGTCAAAAAATGAATTTATTCATCAGTTTAGGCCAATATGTATCCTGCTACATATTTTTGGTAAAAAAAAATCCCAATAAGCATATATTGATTGGTTTGCACAAAAGTTATTGCGTCTGCAAAATAGGGGATAGATTTATGGCATTTTTATTTATTTATTTTTTTACTAGTAATGGTGGCAATCAGTGATTTTTAACGGAACTGCGATATTGCGTCTGACAGATTGGACACCTAACTGACATTTTTGACACTTGTTAAGGAACCAGTGACATTATTACAGTAATCAGTGCTAAAAATATTAGACATGTGCACACTGAAATATTTTGTTTCAAAACTTCGTTTTCGTCCGAAAAATTAATTTATTTAGTTACTCCCGAAATTCGTTTTTATTTAATTAGTTTCGAAATCCAAAATAATTAAGTTCAAATCTGTCATTGAAGGCTTATGGTATCTGTCGAATGTTCTAAGAAGATTCAACAGAGCAGCTAAACTGTACGACACCGCAATCGTACATTTCCGTTCGAATGTTCTGCCTACAAGCAATAGTAGAATTCTAATGTTGTATGACACTAGTAATAATTATATTTATTAATTATTATTACTAGTCAACCAACATTAGAATTCTTCTATAGCCTATGGGCGAAGCATTTGACCATAAATGTCCGCTCGCGGTGACTGCTTCGTCAAATCTTCATGTCAAATCTTTTCTCTCTATGTCGAATAATCTTGGACTAATAGAATTAGGTTAGGCACATTCCACCTTTTTTGCTATTGTCTCTATAATGTTGAATCTTTTCTCTCTGTGTCAAATCTTTTCTCTCTATTAGAATAATCTTGGACTAATAGAGCTAAGGTTAGGCACATTCGACCACAGGTTCGATGGACACAGTTCGCTATTGTCAGCGTCATGTCGAATCTTCTATGTTGAACTGTTGTCACAACGAAAACGAAAATTCATTATCGTATGTGAAAACGATAACGAAAATACCCGAAATTCGGACGAAAATGCATTTGGACGAAAAACGAATACACATGTCTAAAAAATATACACTGTTACTGTACTAATGACACTGGCTCGGGAAGGGGTTAACATCAGGGACAATCAATGGGGTTAAATGTGCTCCCTGCAGGTGTTTTCTAACTGTATGGGGGATGGGCTTCCTGGGGAAACACACAGATCCATCTTCCTGCTTAGCAGAAAGACAGGATCTGTGTGATCTCCCCTGTCAGAACGAAGATCTGCCTTGTTTACACAGGCAAATCCCCATTCTGTCACTGCGGCGAACGATCGTGGGTGGCTGGCAGACATCGAGTCCGCCTGACCCGCTGATTGGCTCCCCGATGGCCAATGGGAGATCACGAAATGAGTTCCTGAGCCAACATACACCTACGGCGATTTGCGGGATCGTGCAACCTTGCCGCAGGATAATGACGGCGGCTGGTCGGCAAGCGGTTAATGATTTCACAGTACATTACTGCTTTTTCTGGAATTATCCTTCTATTTATTTCTAGTGAACCTGTAGCTTTATAGTGAAAACAATCAAAGCAGAACTCCAGGTAAACAGCTAAATACACAGATGACATGCATATATGGGAGCTGTTTTACCTGCCAAACTAATTTTATTTGTATCCCTTTAGCCCCGAGATTCACACTGCTCCGCCACAAAGAACAGCCCTGTCTGGCAGGAGAGAAAGCTTGATTTTTGTTTGCTGCAGTTTAATAACACTTTTACAGGTCCTATACCTCCCCCAGCTTTCTACTGGACCGTAAAAGTAAAGCAACAGACCAATGAGGTCATCACTTTGTCACTTTGCCATCTTATCCTATCAGCATGCTCCTTGTACAGGAAGATACTCTCCTTGTGCTGCTTCTTCCACTCTAAGCTCTGTTGTACAGGGAGTGCAAAAGACTGCTACCAGGTCAAACCCATGTACTTACACCACTTGGATTACAAAAATAATTTAATGATGTTCTAATGACTACAGAGCCACATTAATGTGTGAATTTTTATATCTGCTTGGAGTTTAGCTTTAATAAAACTAAAATAAAAACACCACACAAGTGATTCTATTTTTTTTTTTAAATAGCTGCTATTAATAAAAATGTCCTTTCTTGCAAATGACGCCAATTTGTATTAATTGTAAATTGCAGAATGTGTAAAGAAACGTTTTTAATGTTTTCATCGCATTAGCACTAAACCATAAAGTACTAAAAATTGAAATGTGTTACTCTCACAAAAGAGTAACATCAGGAGCAGTATAAAACAACTAATTTCTTAGGTTGTCAAGTACAGTACTACACCTGGGGGTTGGAGATGTCCTTAAAAACGTTCAAAATGTCTTTCTCTGCAGTCTAGCATACATTTTGTCATATTTATCATCTTTTCTTTCACTCCAAAACCAAAAGCTTTTCATAACCTTTAAAATTGTTCCATTATTTCTTCTTCTATGTTAGCACTCTGATTTCTTTTTCAGTTCACCCTTTGGTAAGAACAAGCAGATGATGAAAACCACTGACTGCGGAGTCCTGTGGATTGATGCTAATCTTAAAAGAAAGCCTCTTGTTCCTTGGTAAAACCAAACTGCAGGCAATGCTGCAGCATGTCACCACTACAGCTATGAAACTTAAAAGAAACCTCTAAACTCACCTTACTTGCGTGTTGGTCCCAAGTCCACCAGGTGTATATTCACCGACACAGTTTAGCCGCAAATTGTCCAGGTTTGGTATGCTAGGCAGAACATTTCAATAAAACTTAACTACTTCAATACAGGGCACTTACACCCCTTCCTGCCCAGGCAATTTTTCATCTTTCAATGCTGTCAAACTTTGAATGACAACTGCACGGTCATGCAACACTGTAACCAAGAATATCCAAGATTTTTACGGCAATCTCCGTAAGTAGTATCCTGCATTAGGGGGGGGGGGGAAAGGGAGGTTCCCAAGAGGAGTAAGAGGCCGTCTCATTAGCAGGAAGATCCAGTGGCAGAGGTGGGAGGACAGCAAAAGGAGGGCCATGGAAGAATGAAGGTGGCCAAGACTCTGAAGCAGCCGGAGGGGAAGCCATGTATGATGCCAATGCAGGGGGAGGAAGAGAGAGCCATCATGAGCCGTCATCAGATCCAGCTCGCTCCATCATTTGACGCAACAATGACTCCATGGTACAGCTGTAGATGTGTTTCCTTCTTCTAATCCCCGCCGACTGCGCTGCTAATGACGCATTTTTTTTTCTTTTTTTAGATCCCTGCTTGTGCAAGAACTGTTGCTGACCAATCATAGGTAAGTAAAACTGATATAAACTGGTTTAAACTGTAAATTATTTGTCTAGCAGCATCCCATATGTTGTGGGCGGGGACATTTCATGCCCCACCCCCCACTGTTATTCCCATAATCTCAGAACTCTATCACTCACCCCACTGCTCCCTGGCCAACAACTGGGCATCTGCCACCCTGGCCCACACTTACTGTGCCTTCCTATTTGGCAGTGACTGACCATTTGGTAGTCAGAACAGGGTGCAGTGGGCAGAAAGAAACATATCAGTTATTGGCTAAAAAATCTTTGTGGTCAGTAAGGTTAATAGGAGACTATGGGTTGATTTACTAAAGGCAAATAGGCTGTTGACTTTGCAAGGGAAGTTACACAGTGTGGTGGAATTTTTCCCAGAGCTTAGTGAAGTGGTGCAAGGAAAATAATAAAAAAAAAAACAGCATTTTCACTCACATATTATTGGAAGATAATTCAGCAGAGCTTCACCTCTTTCGCTAAGCTCTGGGTAAATTTACTTACAAAGTTTAACTTCCCTTGCAGTCAACCGTTATTGTTCTCTGTGTATTTTTTTTTTCTTTTCTTTTTTACTAACAACTGTAAAAGATGGAATGGGAAAAGGTTGTGTACAGTGTTTGCTTTAAGTACACAATTGTGTACATAATCCAAATAAGTGTGCAAATAGCAAATTTGATGTGCAGAAACTCATGACAACATGTCAGATTTCAATTTCAGACTGAAGCCAGATGACTGTAAAATAGATTTGGATTCTGGTTACATTTTGTCCTTTTTTGCCTGTAAACCTGACAATCCTATTACTAAATGGATGGCAATAGTTAATGCTTCTTAACAGCTATAAAAATGTATGAGAGTTTTTAAGAGCTCCTGCCAAGCACCTATAAATAATGCCTTGTCATGACCGAGGCCTCATGTGACAACACGTGTTTTATGTCAGTGTGTGCTGTAATGGCTTTAGTGCTTTGCCTTTTCCACACCTGACTATAATGTTATATTTCTATTCTATATATACATCCTTCTTATGACCTTCCAAGCATGTTTATATCTAGTAATTTATGTATTCAATTATCATAATAATATCATTTTAAAATACTAATCAAAAGTCAATGTCATATAAATTCAGTTCCAGTAAATAGGATAACCGTGAACATCACCAAAAGGAAAACAAAAATGCTAAGGATGAATAAGTAATAGATATACCTATTTACATTAGAATATGTGGCCAAGGATGTTCTGATATGAGGAGTATAGATTTCTGTTATTGAAAGCATTTCTGACTTGTTCTTATTGACCATGAGTGTTTAGCGTTGTAAGCCCCCGTACACACGGTCGGAAATTCCGACCACAAAATCCGTCCGATTTTTTTTCCGACGGATTTAGTCCGAAACTGCTGTTGCATACACACGGTCGGACAAAGTTGTCGGAAAATCCGATCGTTCTGAACGTGTTGACGGTCGTTGTGTACTACGGAAGTAGGTAGAGGCTAGTAGCCAATAGCTTTGGTCTCGTAATTTGATCTGAGCATGCGTGGCACTTTGTCCATCGGAATTCCCTACACACGATCGGAAAAAGTCCGATCGGATTTTGTTGTCGGAAAATTTGAGATCCGACGGAAAAAGCCTGCTAGAGCCCACACACGATCGGATTTTCCGACAACATAATCCGATCAGACCTTTTCCATCGGAATATCCGACCATGTGTATGGGGCATAAGACTGTTTTTACAATTACTTGGAGGTAGCAATAATTTCTCTAGGAGCAGTAGTGGTAAACACTTTTTAACCATTTCAGCAATTTTTTTTTTTTTTTTTACACACATGTTAAATCTGAATTTTTGGCCATAAAATTGCCTAAAACCCCAAAAAGGTTATATATTTTCTGAAAGCAGAGGCCTTGCATAATAAAAAAAAATAGCAGTTGCAGTTTTTTTATGTTGCACAATATTTTTGCAACTTTTTATCAAATGCATATTTTCCAAGAAAGCATACAATAAAATAAATTTTAGTGCACACAAACACAATAGAATACCCATTTCTTTGTAAAAAAAAATACAATATGGGGTTGCGTCGAGTAATTAGATACCAAACTTGCCAAGTCCTAAAATTGTGTGCACCCTTAATATCACAAAAATCAGTGGTGTCCAACAATCTTTATAGGCGATGCTTTTAAAAAGCCTTTACAGCGCATTCGTTTAGAGTTAACTGTAAGCTCTGATGCTAGAATTATTACTCTCACTCTTAAGTTCTCAGTGGTACCTTACATGTGTCGTACGATTGTGGTTTACATACACATATGTCACATTTGCACTTATAGGGTAACAGGCATTACATTAAATTTTTGTTTGTTTTTTATTAACATTTTTTTCTTTTACCTTTTTTTTTTTTTTTTTTTTACTTTACCATTATTGCTATCACAAAGGGCTAACAAACCACCATGTGACAGAATTGGACAGGTGAAAGGTACTCTTTATGAAGTCTAATAGAACCTCAATGTCGCGCTGCCTGCATTGTAAAAATGATATGGGGATATACAGCCGCTGGGTCACTTTCACTTTACAGCCAGGAGTCGGCTGGGAAAAATAAGCACAAGCTGATGGCTGTACTATGTACATCCAAAGAGCTGAACTAGTTAAGCAGAAAAACCAAGCAACAACTGTATAATTTTGTTTAGGAAGGCACCGAGTGCATGTATTTTTATATTTTTTTAGGTATGTATAAATACGCTTACACATTTCATTAAGTCATATATTGACTTCTTGTCGCACATTAAGCGGCACTGTATAAATATATAAATGCACTTATCCTTAGTGACCCCCTTGCTGTGTTTACACTGTGTACAGCCTGGCTAATACCACAATATTTAGCCTGGCTAATACCACAATATTCAGCCTGGTTAATACCACAATATTCAGCCTGGCTAATACCACAACATTTTGCTGTTATTTTCCTCCCATGTACTTGGCTTAAAGGTGAAGTTTATTCTGCTTATATTTGCCTTACTAGTTCCTCCTTTCCACCCTCACCAACGGTATTTTTAAATTACTTTCATTTTTTTTATTGCATACTTATTTCAGTCCCAGTGACATAATGGATCTCTATGTTTCTCTAAGCAATGCAGGCATATCCTGGCCAGTAGGAGTGACTGGAACATTGCTGCACAAAGCTTTCTGAAAACATTGCAGTGGTTCACCTCATTATTGCTCTTATGAGCCTTCAGTCCTGATGCAAACATTGAGCTTGATGTTTTTACGAGTTATGCAAATATTGAAATGTCTTGGTGGGTGGATATCAGTCTGAAGAGTGAACATTTCTAGGTAGGCTCCATTTGCATGGACCACCTTAGGTAATGCCCACAAGTGATTCTGAGCCCCTATAGCTGAAAGACTGAAATCCAATGAATGAAAGATTGGGCAAGGACAGTAAGGCTAGGGAGTAAAAAGGGCTGAATCATGCTGAAAACACACTGTGGGAAGCTTTCAGTGAGCAGTGGAGTTTAAGTACACGTGGGAGGCCTGTACAAGTGTGCAAGACTGAGGACACATCTGCAGAGCTTTATTCTATGCAGATTACTGGTCTCTGCATCTGGGAACAGCATCTGTAGTGGCAGCTGGAGTAGTTTTAAAATTCCAACCCCCCTTACCACTGCTGGTGCTGTTGGCACTGCTGGCTGTAACAAGAGTTGAACTTCTTCTGTATGGATCTCCCCACTCGCCCCTCCCCTTGCCGCTATAAACAGTGACAGAGTAGCTGTTTGTGTCCCTGCTCTCCTCCTCTTCTGCCACTGTACAGAGGATCGGGCTGTGTGTCTGTGCTAGTGAGCCTTTGTAGAACGCCAACTTGGCGTTCCGCATGGCGTGGAGTCTAAGCCCCAGCCTGCTTCTTCACCACAACCCCTGATGGTGGGGATGGACTTGCAGCAAGCTGGAAGCAGGTCATGGCCCCCGGATATGCCCAACTGAAGATACAGACACTGCTTGCATGTACAGAGTACAAACAGCAGTACACAACAGGAGATCCAGGAGGCAAGCTGAGGTCAGGACTGAAAGCAAATAAGCACAGACATGGAAAAAAGCACAGGATACACGCGTAACAAGATGACAGGAGCTCAGAGAACTGTGAAGCTGCTCAGGTAACATGGGTTACCCATAGTATGTCTTATATAGGCAAGCAAACTAGGTGGCAGGAAGTGATGGAAGAGAAGGAAATAAATGGCCACGGAATAGCAGGCAATGCCCATAGAAAGGTGAGCACAGCCAAACCACACATGTGAAAGAAATTAGGGTAAAAAAAGCATTGCAACAAGGAGGTAAGAATACACAAGCAGGGAACTACTGCAGGCTAGGCTAACCTGTGACAGTAGCCCCCCCCCCCCTTACAAGGTCTCCCCACTCGTTCAGGGCCAGGCTTCAGAGGACACTTCTGATGAGGAGTAAAAACATCAGTAGTAGGAATCCAACACCTCTCCTGAAGACCATATCCCTTTCAGTCAGAGAATTTGAAATCCAACATTTGATTGATTTTATACTTATCCGAGGTACTGATTGTTGGAGAAGGATGGTGTCACGTGCCTGGTGCTGGAAGCCAATGGAGAGAGGGCTTCCCTTGCAGCTAAGTTCCAGACCCCCCTGAGGGTGAAACAGGAGATGTCAGGCCCAAAGTAGCACGGGTCGCCTGCTGGACTTTGTGCAGGAAGTTCCGGAGTACAGCTGATATGCTGGAGAGGAGTCAGCACAGGTGGTGCCCGTGAGATATTGCAGGTCTAGAATAATGCAGAGACTGGAGAGTGGTCAGTGGAAAGCCAAGGTCAGGAGCTAGGTGTGTATCAGAGCAGACGTGATCAGGTGGGTAGACAAGGTCAAACACAGGATGTGGGCAGGCGACAGGTCTAGAACAAGCCGGGTCGGTAACAGGAGATCACAGGAACAAGAGAATCACAGGGAGGATGCACTGGAGGAGCTGAAGATCAACAAGCAACTATGGCCACTGACAGGCTTCCTTATAGAGGCCGTTTGGCACCAAACTACGTTGGGTGGTGCACGGTAGTGCACATTACGTCTGCATGGTCCGTTGCAAGCCGTCCATGTATGCGTGTGCCAATGCCCATTCTTGTGTGTATATACACACTTGTTATGCGCTAGTGCGAATTCCTGTGGCCATGCAAAGTACTGTCTGGAATGCCAGATCTTCCAGCACTTCTGTTGCAGATGGTGCCCTGACAAGTTTCCCATCCTCTTCGCCATCTATTGATGATGTACAGTTTCAGGAGAGAAACATGGAAAACATTAGGGATTCTTAGATGTGAAAGGAGACAGAGCTTGAAAGTGACAGGGTTAACATGGAAAATTTGGGACTCACAATGACGATGTAAATTCTTGGAAACATCTGCCCAGATAGAATTGAAAGATCATCATTGCATCTCTGTAGCCGCAGGCAATGCAGAAGAGATGGGAACAGAAAATGGTACAGAAGGATGGTGAGCAAGCACCATGAAAAAGAGAGACTCGCCAGTGCTGGCATTAGCGTGTGTAGCGCTGACATCCTGGTTTATTAATGTATGTGTACATGTTATAATCAAAAGCCTATGGACATTTTTATGGCTTGATATTTGGCGCCATCTAGCCGCCAAATACTGACACTAAACTCAAATAATTATTGCTTTTAAAACACAAAGACTAAATACAGGAAGTGACTGTTATTTACATCAGAAGGTTGACCTTTTTACCCAGGATGCTTGGTGACCTACCCAAGGACACCCTGTCTGGCAGTGCATGCTGGGTAGGACATAAAATGAACCAGAGCGCCCATTTTAGGTCTCTTGGGATTGCATGGCCTGCCTGTGAGGACTTGTGAAGAGGCCTGCCAGAGAAAGCGGCCTACAGCCATCGCAGAGCGCAACCACGCTTGTTTGTGTGAGTAACCGGAAGGTGCCCCAGATAAAGTGACCGGATTGGAAGAGATCCCGAGACACTCGTGTGAGCATCGGAGGACCGGGCTCGCCCAGCTGAGCGGAACGGACTGACGGAGCCCTTGGGCAGAGAAGCAAGCTGCAGTCACCAGACCAAAGCTACCATACGGAGTTCCGATCCAGTTGGTGAGCGGTTTACGGCCCACAGTTTGTTAAAGTGGTGTTTCCCCCTAAAAAAATAAAAATGCTTAAAATTCCTAAAAAAAAGAAATAAAAAAAAATAATTGAAAAAAAATTTTTTTTTACATACCTCTAAATGCCTGTTGCACTTGCTAGGGGGTCCCTCGTAGTCTGCCTCCTTCAGGGCCTGGGCTGGTGACATCAATTCCCCTCAGTGCAGGAAGGGCTCCCCAGTCATCTGGGACCTGTCACGTGTCCCAGATGTCTGTGCGGCCAATCACGGCGCGCGGCGCCGTTCGCGCATGCGCAGTGGGTGCCCAGCTGCTAAGCCACAGCCGGGTGCCCACAGTTGCAATGCCCGCGCCGCCGAGCAGATCGGGGGGCGAGTGGAGCTTCGACCTCCCACATCACTGGACCCTGGAACAGGTAAGTGTCCGATTATTAAAAGTCAGCAGCTGCAGTATTTATAGCTGCTGACTTTTAATTAACTTTTTTTAATGGATACACCTCTTTAACTTTTACACCCAGTCAGACTTATACACAGGCCTCGCTGGGATTTATAGTTCCACGGAGGAGGAACATAGCAACTGACACTAGGTAGGCATGAGGCCTACCTGCTTTGGCATCTCAAGCCTTGTAGTTTAATGAAGCTATCTCAGGAGCATCTTTAACTCAACTTAATTTACTTTAACCTTTGGACTAAAAATCACAAGGAGTTACTCTAGCTAGCGAAGATCAGAAGATAAAAGACAAAGTACTTTAAGTGAGATCTCAATCATAGCTATAAAAGTAGGGGGAGCTCCCATGTATTTATATTGTTTGAAATTGTTGTATTAACCACATTGTCCTGTCATTCTACTTGGGATGACAGCACAATTACTGTAATCACCTGTTTGAATATATTCACAGTAAAATATATTTTGGTTAAGTACCCAGTGGTGTGGAGTCCTGTTTTCTCCCAGCAGGTGGAGCCAGTGGATCCTGGGATTCCAGTACAGGTATATTGTGTTATATTATATTGTACTGTATTGTATTACACCACAGCTGTGTCAAGGGGACTGAGCCAAGTTAGTGGGGTTTATCAGCAGAGTGCAGGTCCAAATTAAACCAGCAGCTCGTTCGGGGGTCAGTGCTACATGTGGTTATTGAGGGCAAACTCTGCGCAGAATAGAAGGTCTACCCAATTATCCCAATGGGCAGAAGTGAAGGCACAAAGATACCGTTCAACATTCCGGTTGACCCTTTAAGTTCACCCATTTGACTGTGGATGCAAGGCTGAGAAGTCCAACTTGATTCCAAAGGATGTGGCCAGAACCCTCTAGAAGCAGGCTGTAAATTAAATTAAAGTAAATGGAAGCCAAAGTGACAGCAGAAGGTAGTCCTGGAAATTAAGTTAAGTGACACATCTTAGAAAACCTGTCCACAACCACCCAGATAATCTTGGAGCCTGCAAAGGGGGGTAGTTCAGAGATAAAGTTCATGGAGATGCAACGCCAAGGTACATCTGGAACAGGTAGAGGTAAAAGGAGACCTGCTGGAGCAGACATGGAACAAGCCTGAACATATTCTTCAACATCCTTCTAAAGTGAGGGCCACCATAAAAATGCTGCAGGAAGGCACAGGTACATTGCACACCAGAATGTCCTAAGAGTTTAGAGTCATGTACCCATTTGAGAAGCTTAGAACAAAGGGAGGGCACCACAAAGGTCTTTCCATGTGGGATACATGCAGGCATGTACTGGCCATCGGGACTACTGGGAGTTTCCCGGTAGACCGATGGCTCAGTGGGCCGGTCAGGTGCAGTCGTGGAGCCGCTCCTCTCTGACAGTGAATGATCGCAATGTCCCTCCTGTCAGGAGGAGCAGCTGCCGTCTGGAGAGAACATTGGGCTTTCTGCTCCCTCCAGCCTGCAGGGGGAGATAGACAGCCGGAAGACTTTCCTTCCTCTCTCCCCTTATCACTTGTCACTTCACATGACTGCAGAGAGGAACGAGATGCTGCCTACAGAACTGTGAGTACACATGGGCGGGGGAGGAGAGGGAGGACACTCTGATGCAAAGGGGGCTGCTAGTCATGGGGACATTCTGATATAAGGGGGCTGCTGGTAATGGGGACACTCGGATGTAAGGGGACTGCTGGTTATGGGGACACTCTGATGTAAGGGGACTGCTGGTAATGGGGGCACTCTGATATAAGGGGGCTGCTAATAATGGGGACACTCTGATATAAGGGGACTGCTGGTAATGGGGACACTCGGATTTAGGGGGACTGCTGGTTATGGGGACACTCTGATATAAGGGGACTGCTAGTTATGGGGACACACTGATATATGGGGACTGCTGGTAATGGGTACACTCGGATGTAAGGGGACTACTGGTAATGGGGACACTTAGATGTAAGGGGACTGCTGGTTATGGGGACACTCTGATATAAGGGGACTGCTGGTTATGGGGACACTCTGATATAAGGGGACTGCTGGTAATGGGGGCACTCTGATGTAAGGGGGCTGCTGGTTATGGGGACCCTCTGATGTAAGGGGACTGCTGGTTATGGGGACACTCTGATATAAGGGGATTGCTGGTTATAGGGACACTCTGATATAAGGGGACTGCTGGTAATGGGGACACTCGGATGTAAGGGGGCTGCTGGTTATGGGGATCCTCTGGTGTAAGGGGGCTGCTGGTTATGGGGACACTCTGATATAAGGGGACTGCTGATGGGGAACACTCTGATATAAGGGGACTGCTGACTGGGACACTGATGTAAGGGGACTGCTGACGGGGACACACTGATATAAGGGGACTGCTGATGGGGACACACTGATGTAATGGGACTGCTGACGGGTGATAAGTCACTTCTGAGAAGTTTTCCCAACACGTGAGATAAAATTTGAGTTGGGAAGGGAGCTCAGCACGCACCTTGTCTATTCACAACACAGTTTTTCTGCTGTGTGGAGGAGGGGGTGTTCCTTTCCTCCAATCAACTCTCACACACTGTAACTGCAGCATCTCCGTCCTCTAATCTGTGATACTGACAGAAGAGAAGATTGCAGAGAAACGAGTAAAACCTATGTAGGAGGATTTGTTTCATCTCTCTGTAGACTTTTATAGCAATACCTAAGGACAGTTTTAGATGCCACAGTTTTTCACTATTTCACAGGCGTGCGCCATTTTAAATATTTACATTATTGTTATCTATTTGCTTGGGGCAACATCATTTTTTATAATTTACCAAAAAATTTGATATTATGTTATATTTATGTGAACTGTACTGTGAACTGTATTTTTTCCTGACAATTTGCATTGAACGGTTGAGCAAATATTGTGTGTCATAAAGAATTAAGCAGAAAACATAATGTTTGGGGGTTCTAAGACATTTTCTAGCAAAAAGTGTGATTTTACCATGTATGTGAAAAATTTCCAGACAGCAAGTGGTTAATGAAGATCTAAACCCTAACCTTATGAAATTTTAATGAAACACAGTGGGGTTGGTTTACTAAAACTGGAAGGTGCAAAATCTGGTGAAGCTGTGCATAAAACCAATCAGCTTCCATTTTTTTTGCAAAAGCTTAATTGAACAAGTTGAAGTTGGAAGCTGATTTGCTACCATGTACACATGCAAGAAATGTTGTACTCTCCAGTTTTAGTAAATCAACAATTTGACGACAGTTGTCACCCTACAACAGGAAATACATAGACAAGATATTTTATGAGGGAGTTGCCAGGTAATGAAAGCTGCAGTTTTAAAAATAAATCAACATTTGTAATGGTGAAACACATTAAAGCTTATATGAGATTTAAGGTTTTTAGTGATTTTGCTTAGATATTCTTTAACAGCTAAAAATGAAGCCAACAAAATGTTAGATATTGGTGTTTTAAATTCTGTTGTTGTGGTCTAGAAGAACGAAGTTATTTACACTGAAAAGCTTTGGCTTTCACTCAGACAACTATTATTATTAGAGCTTTAAAAAAAAAAGAAGCTAATCCCATACACTGTATATTCTTTCCAGATTTTCTATTTGGCAGCAGCCAACGGGAGTCAGGAGACTGCTGTGCACTAACAAATGTATTCCTTATACTTCTTGAATGCTAAAAAGGATAACTACTTTCCTTAATAATCAGCTTTATTCAACTGTCCTTGCAGCAGGTCTAAACAAAATGAAATAGTATGAGGTGGCTGTGATGATTATAACTTTGGTTTTTATACCCAGCAGCTTGCAGTCTACCAGCATGCCACTTATATCCTTTTTGTATGAACAGCAGCAGGAACATTCATTTTAGAATATACTTACTGACCTTAGTTTGCTTTTACTTTGTCTGTCCACATTTGTAGGTAAATTCTCTTTGATTTTGAAAGCATTGTAAATGTGTTTTAGTTGTTTTAACCACTTCAGCCCTGGAAGATTTTCCCCCTTAATGACCAGGCCATTTTTTGCGATACGTCACTGCTTCGCTTTAACTGACAATTATGCAGTCATGCAGCGCTGGACCCAAACAAAATTGACATCCTTTTTTTTCCGCACAAATAGAGCTTTCTTTTGGTGGTATTTGATCTCCTCTGCGGTTCTTATTTTTGAACTATAAACAAAAAAAGACAGACAATTTTAAAAAGAAAAAAAAAAAAATACCGGTATATTTTTAACTTTTTGCTATAATAAATATCCAAAAAAACAAAAAAAAATCTCTTTATCAGTTTAGGCCAATATGTATTCTACATATTTTTAGTAAAAAAAAAAACACAATAAGCGTATATTGATTGGTTTGCGCAAAAGTTATAGCGTCTACAAAATAGGGGATATATTCTGGCATTTTTAATTTATTTACTAGTAACGGGGGTGATCAGCGATTTTTAGCGGGATTGCGGCAGACAGATCGGACACTTTTTTGGGACCAGTGACATTTATACAGCGATCAGTGCTTTAAAAATGCACTGATTACTGTATAAATGGCACTGGCAGTGAAGGGGTTAATACTAGGGGGCGATCAAGGAGTTAAATGTGTTCCCTAGGGAGGGGTTTCTAACTGTGGGGGGAGGGGACTCTGTTTGTTTTCATTGACAGATCACCGTTCTGGCTCTCTGTCGAGTGATCGTGGGTGGCACAGATCAAACAGTCTGCATTGCGGGTACAAAGAAAATAAGCCAAATACATGGATCAACAATAAGGCCTCATGCACACTGGATTTTTACAGCTGCTGTTTTTTTGGCTTCAGGCATTTTTTTCTACAGCCAGTAAACTCCCCAACATGTTATCTTATGTGTCCATGCACACATAGGCCATTATTAGCGTTTTTTTGGCAAGGGTGTTTTCTGTCTGGAAAAAAAAAAAAACTCAGAACTAGTGGTTTTTAAGAGGAGTTTTTCTGCTGTAAAAATGCTCTAACTCTGATAAAAGCTTTAGAACGCTGAAAAATGCTAAAGATCTGCGTTTTTGAGCCATAGGCATTTGTGAGAGTATAGTCTTGCTAAAAAATAAACAATACAACTAAAAAAGGCTAAAAAAAACACAGAAAAACGATGAAAAATTATACTGCATAAACGCTGCAAAACTCTTTCTACAGCTACAGCTTTCTACAGCTAATGCTACTCGCATTTTTAAAATGTCCAGTGTGCATGAGGTCTAGGGAAAACTGGAATCCAATAGACACTATAAAACGATCAGTGAAGATATGACGTTGTTGCTGGAGCGTATCTCGGATCAATGAGAAGAATAATAAATCAGTACACAAAGTGTTGATATCAAAAGTCACATCATACATATGGGACAAGAAGACCACTATTGTCAGCCAAGATGGAGAAGAAAAAGAGGAGTAAAGGGGAGTGGGGAGTAGAAATAGTAAGCAGAAGTAAAAAAAAGGGGGGGGGGGTGGTGAGGAGAGAGAACAGGAAAGAGAGAGTAAGGCCCGTACAAAAGGAGGAGAGAGGGAAGGGAAGGGAAGGAGAGGGGAGGGAGACTGGCATGGAGAACGGAACCCTCACCACACCAGGTTAGTGAGACAGGGGGCAAAGAAGGAGCACAAACCATGAAAGGAGTTGAGGGTGACGGTAACCCAAGGATTTCAGATCTTGTTGAATTTCTTATGGTTGTTCGTAATGGTTCTTGTCAAGTGTTCATTAATATAAAAAACATCCAACCTGGTTTCAACCTCAGAGAAGTAAGTAAACTGCTTCCTCCAAGCGCAGATAGGAAGGTTTACTATGCTTTTAAAAGCAAAGTTCTGGAATTGAAAAAAAATAAACAGTCATACTGACCTAGATGGCTGCAGCACCAATCCCAGCTGAGGCTGTCCCCCGCTGGCTCCAAACTGTGAAATTACACCATTGATCGTTCAGTTCTCAGTATTTAATCTGCAGACAGCTGGTGACTATCAGTCACTAGCTCTCTGCTTTGCCCCTCCAGCACTCACTGGAGCACCAAGCTGTAGATGGAACAGGAGCAGCTGGCTCAGTCTCCCAGCAGTTCACTGTTGGCTGAAAATGATTCATAGGAGTGCAGAACGAACTGTACTTCTGTGATCCATAGGAGAAGTAGGGCCAAAATAGATAGCTTTGGCCCTACTTCTCCTTTAATATTAGTACCTAGTGTAGATAAAGTTCCCACAACCCTTAGTGCTTTGGTACACTGCAGATGAGTTTGCTTTGTTAAAAAAGAGAGAACACTATCCTATCTCAAAGATGAGAAATAAACAGAGGGCGCACTAGGCCTAGTGCATTATCCTCAAAAATTGCTTTGTTAAAAAAGAAAGAGTAATACTCACAAACATGCACTTGTAAACAGAATATAAGATGTAGAGCAGTTTAACATCCATTGTGAAAATATAAATTAGGAAAAAACTGCGCTACCGTGATAAGCAATACATGAAAGCGGCTAACATATAAAACAAACAAAGTCAAGGAAATATAGATAAGAAAATGTAGCGCTAAAATATAACACTCTGTGTAGGAGTGAGTAATAAATACCAAAAGCCTAAGACGTGTGTCCAAAAACCCACGATATGAGGCAGGTATCGGCAATAGTGTAAAATCAATCGTGTGTGCCGTTAAAGGCAAAGCAATGTGACATATAAAAACCAATGTGACATAAATAATATATACCGAAGGCCTAAAACGTGTATCCAAAAAACACACGATAGGCACCAATATGCAGCATAAATATGCCACTGAAGGCAAAACAATGTGACATATGAAAAAACAATGCAGCATAAATACTAGGTGCAAAATGTTGTAATATAAAGTCCACATTGAGTAAAACGCTGATGAAAAGCGAATCCTTCAAGGTAACTCAGGAACAGGAGGAGACTGGATGGGGATGACTAAACCCGGCTTGACTGATGACATAAAGAGGTAGGGTACTCTTACCGCAATGGTTGGATACAGCTACCATACGGTATTTGTATCAAATAGGCTTATGCGCTAGACCTCTTGGGCCAACGGGTACCGGATCAGGAAAGCAGGAATCGGAGGTGGACACCACAGCAGGTAGAAACCGAACCACAGCCACTGCACATGATCAGCCTCTTATGGACAGGTTGTATGATCCCGAGACAGTCCACTCAGTAAAATCCCAAAAACCAGGGGAAAAGAAGAGAGAATGTAAGCGACTCCAATGGTGCAGGTCAAAAAATGTTTTTACATTTATTCACATTGGCATGTGACAAATAAAATCTCGAGAGTATAAAACAAAAATAGGTCAGCAATGTGAGAAGTATGAGATAGCTGGCCCGACGCGTTTTGACACAAATCGGTCATCTACTGGGGCATATCTCAGAGATATCGTGGGTTACCCTCATATCGTGGGTTTTTGGACACACGTCTTAGGCTTTTGGTATTTATTACTCACTCCTACACAGAGTGTTATATTTTAGCGCTACATTTTCTTATCTATAACATCCATTGTGTCACATAACAGATGAAAGTCCCACAAAAGAACTGGCTGACACATTTCGAGGTAGCACCTCTTCCTCAGGCTCTGAGGAAGAGGCGTTACCTCGAAATGCGTCAGTGGTCCTTTTTATTTTGTGGGACGTCCATCTGTTATGTTGACACAATGGACATTAAGCTGCTCTACATCTGATATGCTGTTTACAAGTGCATTTTTGTTAGTATTATTCTTTCTTAATATGCACTAGATATCTTTCTTAAAATGCACTAGGCCGGTGTGCCCTCTGTTTATTTCTCATCTCAGTGTATCCAGACATTCCCAGTCTTATGAGGGCAGCAAGGCAGCATTTACCTGAATCTACTAGGGCAAGAACTTAGAGTAACACCACTGTGGGCTCATATTCGAGCGCAGGAGATGTTGTATAGAGTTGTGTATGTTGAACTATCCTATCTCATGCTGCTGCACAATCTGGTCTCCATCAAATCCAATTCAGCAAGCACAAGCAATACTGCTCACTAGTCTTTTGCCCTCTGTATTTACTTGGGCACATCTTCAAGCGCTCCTTCACACTTCTGCAGACCTTAACCAGTTCACAATAACACACATGTTTCTATGAGTTGAGGGCCATTGCATTAAGGCAGTCCATTCATTTTGAATAGACTTTTAATTCCCCAGTCAGTGCAAAATAAGTATCAGCACTATTTTTGCCAAAACAGGACACCAGAGCACATGCGTATTCACATTTAAACATTGAGGCACACTATAGCATAGATACATTTTGTTTTAATGTAAATGTACATTGGATTTATCATTTATTCTACATGGCAATACATCCCAATGCACACAAAATGTGTGCCACCATGAGAAATGTATTGCATATTATCACAACCACAGAGGTACCAGGTCAACCCAATAGGTGTGTTATTCATCACAGCCAAGATGCCACATTCGGCATACATACATATGCAACACTTACAGCTATCTGAGTGGGATTTCCCCCTATCACAGGTAATATGCATGTATTCTGCCAGCTTTGAGTTACACAAAGGTCTGGGGGGGGTATATGTACATGCTTACATGTAGCAGCAATTTATAAGAATCAGCTTGTCTGCCTTAAGTGATGAATAATTTGTTTTCAATATATTAGTGAATAAAGCTGGCTGTCCATGTGTGAAAATGATAAGGAAGAGACTTCAGAAGGAATGGACACAAGGTGCTTTCAAAGGGACATCAGCAGGAATAAGCATAAGAGGTTTACATACTGTGCAGAAAGCCTCAGCCTAACTCCACCCAGACCACAACCCAGGCATGGTTCACCCCTCCTATGGGGCTTAGTCATGAAGTTCAGCCTTACCTCTATGACTAGGCCCTGTGGGTGGGGTAAAACATATTGGGAGCATGGCCTGGATGGAGTTAGACTGAGACTGCTATCAATTCTTACTAGCTGGGTTTGTGAGGTGGCTAAGATTTTTCTCTGCACCCTAATTTGAACAAACCAAATGGGGGGGCCTAGATGCTGGAGGTTTAGGTTCGACAGCAGCAAGCTACCTCAATTTACTACTTAGAATCAATTAAGATAGAAAACAGTAAAAAAAAATTATTGTCACTGATTATTACGATTGTTAATATTAGTACATCCATAATAATGACTATGAGAGAAGGAAGAAGCTCATTTGGATTTTAAAGCATTTAATGCGCAGTATATATTATATCTATTTTTTTACCATATTCCTGTTTCCACATGTTTTTAAAAAAATGTTTTACTGAAAAGCCTTTAAAATGTTATATATTTTTTACTTGATCACTCATAGCCAACATCTGAGACCTAGATTGCTTTGGTAACAGATGATGGGCCTCAGGAAATGCAAGGTCCATTCAAATATCATTTTTATCTCAACATTTTAAAAAAATATGCTGTTCTTTCATCACAATTTCTAAAGGAATACTGCAAAGTAAGCTGCTACATTTTTCTGTTTAGCTTCATATTTCTCCTACCAGTTCTGAGTTATAACAACTGGGCTAACTATATACTGTGGACTTTTGGTAAGTATAGCATGCATATAGGCAATTTTTCTGTTTAAAAAAAAGTCAGGATTCTTAACTATGGGGTAAAAGGCTTGCAAGAGTAGATTGTACACTTGTGAGTGTTGAAACTGTGTATAGTGGAGTTATGACTATGTTTAGCAACTACATTTATGTAGTCAAATAAAGAAATGATATTATATGGTATAGAAGGCTTGTGAGAATTATGGCTATATCAAGTAACTGAATTTTCAATACCAAAAATATCTCTGCATGTAATTCTAGCAAAACATAAAATAATATAGCTGTGTTCTTTTTTTTTTTTTTTTTTGTATATGAATGTAAAAAAAGCATTGTTTTGGTTATATAAAAAGATAGAGGTTAGCAGATGCTGAAGAAAAGGAAAGTAGACACAAAACATGTTACAGTGTAGCTGTGCTTAGACTATGGAAAAGTATTTACATATTCCTAACAAATAGGGAAAGTGCTTTAAAACAAGTGCTCACTGACCTATGTAGCTGTATGTATTCTGAAATAATTAATCCTCAACAATGACAGCATAGACTCTGAAGTCAGATTTAACTTTCTAGCAGCTTTCAGCATATAGTGTTTGTCTACATTTGAGAACTGACAGGCTGCCACAATTTGCAGAGAGAGGAGCTGTGATTTCACTGCTTCTGATATGAATTTCTCCACAATACATGTGATACAGAGGTCCACAAGGTCAAGCACTAGATGTACTGTACAAGCTATTTAACTTGTTTTTCAACTAGTAGATAATGGGAAGTAGGGATGAGCCGAACACCCCCGGGTTCGGTTCGCACCAGAACCTTCGAACGGACCGAAAGTTTGCGCGAATTTTCGAACCCTATTCGTTATAATGGACGCGAATGTTCGAAATCAAAATTGCTAATTACAACGGCCAATATGCATGTTAATGTCATAAAACAGGTTTGGGGACCCGGGTCCTGCCCCAGGGGACATATATCAATGCAAAAAGAACTTTTAAAAACTATCGTTTTTTCGGGAGCAGTCATTTTAATAATGCATAAAGTGAAAAAAAAAAAGTGAAATTTTCCTTTAAATATGGTACCTGGGGGGTGTCTAAAGTATGCCTGTGAAGTGGCATGTGTTTCCCGTGTTTAGAACTGTCCTTGCACAAAATGACATTTGTAAAGGAAAAAAAGAAGCCATTTAAAACCACTTGCGGCTTTAATGTCATGTCTTGTCCTGGCCGCCATATGGCTGAAAATCCTTGAGAAAAATGGCATGGCTACCCCATCACCCCCCCCCCCCCACTCCAGCCCCTTTGGGTCTTGTATGGATATTAAGGGGGACCCGCACCCAAAATAAAAACCCTATAACTACAACCCTATATACTCTGAACAGCAGTATATAGGTGGTGCAAACAAGACACGGACTGTAGGTTTGTTCTTAACCACTTGCCGACCGGCGCACGACGATATACGTCGACAGAATGGCACGTACAGGCAGGAGGGCGTATATATACGTCCCTCCTTTAGCCTGTCCGTGCCATCGGGAGCGCGCCGGGAGCGGCGCGCTCCCGCGCCGGTCGGGACCCCCGTGAGTCCGGACGCGGTCCCCGCGGACTCAATCGCCGCGGGGACTCCCGCGATCGTCTCACGGAGCGGCTGAACGGGGAGATGCCGAGATAAACAGCATCTCCCCGTTCTGCCTAGCAACTAGTGACGCCGATCTCTGCTCCCTGTGATTGGAGCAGAGATCAGCATTCACTAGCTGACAGCCACGCCCCCCCACAGTAAAAAACACACCCCTAGGCATACTTAACTCTTTCACTGCCCCCTTGTGGTTAACCCCTAAACTGCCAGTGTCATTTATACAGAAATCAATGCATTTAAATGCATTAATTGCTGTATAAATGACAATGGTCCCAAAAAAATGTGTCAAAAATGTCCGATGTGTCCGCCATAATGTCGCAGTCACAAAAAAAATCGCAGATCTCCGCCATTAATAAAAAAAAAAAATTATTAATAAAAATGCTATAAAACTATCCCCTATCTTGTAAACGCTATAACTTCTGCGCAAACCGATCAATAATCGCTTATTGCGTTTTTTTTTACCAAAAATATGTAGAAGAATACGTATCGGCCTAAACTGAGGAAAAAAAAATGTTTTTTTATATATTTTTTGGGGATATTTATTATAGCAAAAAATAATGCATTTTTTTCAAAATTGTCGCTCTATTTTTGTTTATAGCGCAAAAAATAAAAACCGCAGGGGCGATCAAATACCACCAAAAGAAAGCTCTATTTGTGGGAAAAAAAGGACGTCAATTTTGTTTGGGAGCCACGTCGCACGACCGTGCAATTGTCAGTTAAAGCGATGCAGTGCCGAATCGCAAAAAGGGGCCTGATCCTTTGGCTGCAAATTGGTCCGGTCTGAAAGTGGTTAAGTAGAATCTGAACAGGTACATTATGAAGTGTAGCTCCATCCCAAAAAAATCTATTTTTAAGCTTTTTGGAGAACATAGGGAGGGGTTATCACCCCTGTAACATTTGCTGTCTTTGGAGGAAATAAATTTATCCCCGTATCATCGCGTAATGGTGTTGCGGATACGGTACAAAGTATAGAAAATGATTGCCACGTCCCGAAAATTTGAGTCTAAATAATAAGGTTTTTGTCAACAGATTAGTGTTGGAGAATGATGGACTTTTTAGGCGTAAAGTATAGTAAAAAGTTTTTTTATTAAAAACATAAATGAAAAAAGTAAATTATAAATCTAAAACAGATTGTTTGGAAAAACAATCTCACATAATATAGAAATATTTAGCAAGCTGATGTACAGATATGCTCAGGTAATAACAGTGTGGTTCCAATGGGGTCACTATATTTAAATGCAATCATTCAAATTTCCTTGAAAAATTGTGACATCAGAGTAAACAAACAAAAAGAAACCATGAGTGAGCAGTTCAGTCATACAGAAAAACAGCTTGTTTGCAGTTGCTCTACATGTTACGCGTCCTAAGACGCTTCCTCAGGAGCTTTCTATATTAGAAATAAAAAGAGAAAACGAATATACAATGAGAAAAATTATATATAATATAACATCATCGTATGAGACATTGAATCAAAGGCAGCCAGGGGCATAGGAGCGTCAGCCGTCACCGGTGAGGAAAGGAAAGGTAGAAGAGAGAAAGGGTGGGAAGAAAGGGAGGGGAGAAGGGGGAGAGAGAGAGAGAGAAGGGCGTGGGGGGGGGGAAGGAAGAGGAGGGGGGTGTTGGGTGTTTAGGTGTGTATGTAAGTGAATGGATAAGAAATAGAAATACCGTTGAGAATAGGATAGAGAAAAAAAGGGGGGGGAAAAGGAGAGAAACGACAGAGAGACATGTGAAATGGAGTGAGAAGGTGTGCATCATGGGAACGGGTGCAATATAATCACTTGCATAGTGAGTGTGGTTTGCAGTTTTTACTTACAATCCCTATAGAGGGGAAGAGTTTAATGGAGCGGGGACCCAGGGTTAGTTTCTCTACAGCGGTGCTCTTGACGTGTACGTATATCTCTAATCAGGGGTATTCTGTATTAATATTTTAGTGATAAGTTGTTTTTATTTCTTATAAAAGTTAATACTGTCTATATAAGTATGTCATTATTTTCTGCTTTACCATCAATGTGTACGGGTGCACAAGAACGGATGTTGAGTAATGCACATATCTATGTGCAGTATATATCTAAGAATGTAGATAAGTAGAATTATATATCCTCCTATATATAGGTATATACCTGATGCTTAGGTGTGGGTGCAAATGCATTCCCACATCTATCCATTTATGTAGTGGGAAGGAGTGGTTTGTAGTGCAACACTGTGCACATTGATGGCAGCATAAGAAAAAAGCCTTTTTGATATAAGAAGGGTACTTAATGTTTGTACTTACCCTGTTGTGAGAGATTAGCCTGTTACTTGAGTTATTGATCCCATACAGTGGGGTCGTTTTTGAGAGAGCAGATACAGCGGGACAAATTGTAAGGAGCAAGCCAGCCCAAAGGGCGTCCAACTAGACAGCACCAATATGGGGAGGTGGAAGAGGGTTCAACCAACCGATCCAGATACGTCCTACTGGAGGAGCATAGTGAGACAGGGGATAGTTACACATGGCTGCTCCTACATTAGCATAGAGATTGCACAGAGTAAACAGAGTGAGTACTGCCCGGTTTCCTACCTGGTGGCGATAGAGCTCCGCTGAGGTTCCCCGCTCTGGCAGCTGGTCCGAGAGGGCTGCTGTAACTGACGGTAGCCTAAGCCGTCTTTTGAATGCAGCCGTCCCGGTAGTGACGTCACCGCGTAAACACGGAACGTCATATTACCCGGCCAGGTCCTAAAGCGCATGCGCTATAGAAATGGGAACTGCGGCGTCGGCTGATATAGCCGACGCAGCAGTCCCAGCCTATGCGCATGCGCTGGACACGGCACCCAAAAGGAGAGCGGTGATGCCGCTCCCCCCTGAGGCCGAAAGCGTCACTAAGGCTGCAACAAGTGCAGCCAGCGAGTAAGGAACTTAGATTGTGAATGGAAGGTGAAAAGGAAACATAGGGAATGTGAAAAATGAGGATATGTGGCGGGTGACGGCCCATGTAGCCAGAGAATGCCTTCCACTCAATGCCACACAAATTATTGGAATGGTGTCAGTTGACAGGTATCTGAAATGTCTTGAGTATTAATCCAATGCCGAAGGCATTGAAATGTGCAATTAAGGTAACAATAATATACATAGAAAAAGAACAATATAAATTAAGTATAATAGACATAAGCATGAAATAGGGGAAGGTATATATTGTATATGGGTATATTAAATTACATAATTTTTCAAAAAAGGTTATCTTTTTAATAGTGATGTTCATTCAAACAATGACAACAGTTCAGGTCATATGTCTTTTAATGGTAGGGGCCGCATAAATTGTGTATGCAGCCTCTAGCATATTGAAGACCCATTTGATACAGAAATTAGTTGTATACCTAGTATATCTAGAGATTATATATACCTTGAATATTACCTACTTATCCATTTGGAAAAGTCAATGAGGGAGGAGAAAGAAAAAGGGGAGGGGGAGGGGGGGAAAAAAAAGGGGAAGGGGGAGAGAGGAAGAAGGGGCCTGAGCGAACAGGAATGTCAGGAAGGGGGAAATCAGGGGGAGGGGGAAAGGGAAAGAAAAGTAATGGGAGGTTGTAAACTGGAAGGTTTAATATGTTGTTTTTAAAAGGTGGGGGGAAAAATGTTTATATGATATATGTGCTATAGTGTGGTTGGGGACTGGGAAGAATTCATGTTTGGATTGTTCGATTTATAACTACAGAAAGGATTTGTATGAGTGTGATTCATTAAGGCCGGGGGCATACATCGCATCCAACCGCTCTATCCATAATGTCTCCTTTTGTAGGATTAGTCTGTCCCAGTTCCCACCTCGTGGATTTTTGGGCACAACTGCTAGTACACTAAAGGAGACACAGGAGGTGTCAAACCTATGATAAAGGTCAATGTGCCTGCTGACCGTGGTGAGCATTTTTCCATTAGAGGAAACATATACATGGTCTTTTATTCGTTGCCATAGGCAACGAGCTGTCTTGCCTACATAAAAGGCCCCGCAGGTGCATAGCATGAGGTAGACAACCCCTTGGGTGGTACAGTCTGCTCTTGTTTTTAAAGTAAAACTATCTCCTTTGGGTAGTCTAATAGTTTTACTTTGGCATACCCATGGACAGAGGTCGCAGTTGCCACATTGAAATGTACCATTTTGCTTTTTGTCATTCTGTGGTGTATTGGAATAGTGACTTGAGACCAGACGGTCACGTAGCGATGTAGTTCTTCTAAAGGTAAGCTCTGGTCTCAGGCCAATATGTTGCCTCACGGTTGGATCCTGGTAGAGTAAATGCCAATGATTAGTGATAATATCACGAATTTCTTGGTGTTGGGAGGAATAACGTGTAATGATTCTGGATTTAGCTGTTTTTTCAGAGTTAAGTTCTTTCTTGGAGTATAGAAGTGTGTTACGTGGCTGTTTTAGTGCCTTGTTGTATGCTTTTCGTAAGGTAGATTTAGTATATCCCCTTGCTCGCAGCCGTAATTGGAGTGATTTTGCCTCCACTATAAAATCTTGGAGGTGTGTACAATTTCGCCGTAACCTTATGTATTGTGCATAAGGGATACTTTTTAATAGTGCTGCGGGGTGGGCACTGTCTGCATGTAGGATTGAATTCCCGGCAGTTTCCTTTCTATAAAGGGTTGTGGCTAAGCAGTTCATTTGATCTTTGAATATGACCAAATCCAAGAAATTAATCCTGGATTGATTCATATTCACGGTAAATTTTAGGTTGAAAGAATTGATGTTGAGTGCCTCAACAAAGGCTGACAGTGTGGTAGGGGTACCAGTCCAAATCAGGAAGATGTCATCTATGTACCTCCACCAGGACATAATCTGGTCGGTGTGCATAGATAAATCCTCCGTTGAAAAGATGTAACGTTCCCACCCCCCCAGGTACAGGTTTGCATAAGCTGGCTAACAGCATGTGCCCATAGCAACTCCCTGTACCTGGAGGAAGTGGGACTCCTTGAAACTGAAATAGTTGTGTGTTAGCACGAATTTTAAAAGAGTTAGAATAAATTCGTTATAGTTCCATTGAGTATGGGGTTCTTCGTAAAGGAAGGTGCGAGCCATCTCGATGCCCTGCTCGTTAGGGATGCTGGAGTATAGCGACTCCACATCTAGAGTCACGAGGAGGGCATCGGGAGGGACCACCAATCCTTCAACCTTCTTTAGAAAGTCGAGTGTGTCTCGAGTGTAGGATGAAAGACTTAATACATGTGGTGTAAGGACTGAGTCTATCAGTCTACTAGCTCTCTCCGTGAGTGAACCAACGCCCGATATAATGGGTCGACCGGGTATGGGTGAACATTTTTTGTGTACCTTTGGCAAGGCATAAAACGTAGCCTCCTTAGGAAATTTGTTGTTCAAATAGTTATAGGTATCTTGGTCTATCAAGTTGTTGTGGTAACCTTGATTTATGATCGTGAGGTATTGGTTCTGATACACGGAGAGGCTTGTAGAGGGTATAGGTTTGTACCAGTCTTTATTCTGTAGAATAGCATAGCACATCGTTTCATAGATTGATCTGGTCATCAAGACAACGTTACCTCCCTTGTCCGATGCCTTGATGACCAGATCAGGATGATTATTGAGTTTGGTAATGGCATTTCTCTGACAGGGGGTGAGGTTAGTGGGATATGAGTCAATCTGCATGCCCTTGATATCACTAATTACACTCAGTAAAAACGTCCAGATATGAGCATTAGTTGACAGATCTGGAAATCGGGTAGATTTAGGTTTGAACTTTTTAGGAGTGGCAGTTGCATTAACGTGTTCGACTATGGGTATAGAGCTATTTTGTGTTTGAGAGGTATCGTTTGAAGTGATATTAGTTACATCATCATTGTTTTCTTCCAGGAGTATCATAAGGTCCCGGAGTGCTCTAAAGTCTGCCATAGTGTAATGTTTGATACTTTCAGCTAGTTCACGTTCCTGTCTAGTTCTAATAGTAGATTGGTCGAACATATACTTGTATGTCAAATTCCTTGCAAACATGTATATGTCCTTGATTAACTCATATTTGTCTAAATCTGTTGAGGGGCAGAAGCTTAGTCCCAGTTTTAATACTTCCAATTCGATATTGGAGAATTGGTATGTGGTTAGATTAATTATATCCAGTTCTATGTTAGATGCGGGTGAGGCTCCGCCATCTGAAAATTTGGTTGTGTTGTAGCTGTTGAGGCCAGGTGTGAGTCTAGTGTAGTTTGTCTAGTGATTGTTGAATTAGAATTATTGGAAATCATTTGTGTAGTAGGAACAGGGCCAGGTATGGCTGGGTGGTTCATTATTGGTGGATTGACTATTTGTGATCCAGTGATGGTCGGTAAATTGGAAGAGATACGTGCAGGGAGTGAATTTGCTGAAGGAGGACCTCTAAAGGTTTGTGATTGTGTATTCAAAATTTGGGCTGCTTGTTGGGCTATATTGCCCATGTATTTGTTTTGTGATCTAACACCACCACCATGATTAACTGAAGTGTCAGGTTGGGAGTGAGTCTTAGGTTTATTTTCATTGGTGCTTGATCTTTTGGGATAGGGTGTGAAGTGCCCACCACCATGGCCCCTCTTACGTGATCCTGAGTTTGTGCTGTTGGATGATGGAGTATCTCGTCTGGTAGTAGGCTGTAAAGGAATGGTAGACATAGAGGAATCAGATTCTGTATCATCTTCAGTTAAACCAAAATCATTACCAAGTTGTCTACCCCGAGTGTTAATTCTAGGTCCTCTTCCTTGATGGGAGCTTTGCCATTTATATGCAAAGCCCTCCATGAAGGCCAATTTGTCTTTTGACATTTTGTTTTGTTTTTTGAAAATAATGTCTTTGGTTATTTTTGTGATATAGTCTTTGACTTCCTGCCATCGTTTAGTATATTGGGCATGATCTCTAATTGATTCATTAGTTGATTGCAACATCAATATATCCTGATCGAGACTTAGCAGTTCCGATTGGTATTGTGTTATAAGTATTTTCATAAGTTCCACACTGCATTGTGTGAGAACTTTTTCCCAGGATTTTTTAAAATCCTGGGTATAGTTTTGGAAAGAAGGATATAGATGTGTCCGAAGACCAATTGGACTGATGTTTTCTCGGATATACTGTTGCAGGAAGTCAACGTGCCAATAAAGATTAGACTTCTTTTTGAGAAGCCTTTTCATTTTATTCATATATTGGTTGATATTGATTTCTGGACCTGTATCTAGGTTGACATTGGTTTGAATCTCACTCATATAGCCCGTCCAGGCTGTACCAATGAAGTCCATGATTCTCCAACAACAGAATACAACCAAAAAGAATGGTATTCTAGGGAAGAGGGGGCGGGTAGGGGTTGGGAGGGAAAGGGATGAGGGGGGGAAAAAAAAAAAAAAAGGAAAAATATAAATGTAGTGAATTGGAAAAGAATGGGGTAATTGAAAAAATATTAATATATGTATATGGGGGGGGGGGGGGGTGGTTATTTTGGATAAATAGAGTAAGGGTAAAGTTATATATGTAATTATCTTATCTGCTGAATAGATCGCAGAGAAGTAAAAAAGGGAAGGGGAGAGAAAAGTTCATATAGGTTTAATAGTTAATCAAGTAGGGTTCCTATACCCATATTTCAGTCCAAAGGTTCCTAATTGTATTGAACCAGGGGATGGAAATAGCTAGAGGATTTTGTTTTTAGAGAAAAACAAAGTGGCATTGATTGCCTTACTGGGTATGTACCATACAGAAAAAGTGGGTGCTTCCACCCTAATATAGTCTTTTGAGGAAATAAATTTATCCCCGTATCATCGCGTAATGGTGTTGCGGATACGGTACAAAGTATAGAAAATGATTGCCACGTCCCGAAAATTTGAGTCTAAATAATAAGGTTTTTGTCAACAGATTAGTGTTGGAGAATGATGGACTTTTTAGGCGTAAAGTATAGTAAAAAGTTTTTTTATTAAAAACATAAATGAAAAAAGTAAATTATAAATCTAAAACAGATTGTTTGGAAAAACAATCTCACATAATATAGAAATATTTAGCAAGCTGATGTACAGATATGCTCAGGTAATAACAGTGTGGTTCCATGGGGTCACTATATTTAAATGCAATCATTCAAATTTCCTTGAAAAATTGTGACATCAGAGTAAACAAACAAAAAGAAACCATGAGTGAGCAGTTCAGTCATACAGAAAAACAGCTTGTTTGCAGTTGCTCTACATGTTACGCGTCCTAAGACGCTTCCTCAGGAGCTTTCTATATTAGAAATAAAAAGAGAAAACGAATATACAATGAGAAAAATTATATATAATATAACATCATCGTATGAGACATTGAATCAAAGGCAGCCAGGGGCATAGGAGCGTCAGCCGTCACCGGTGAGGAAAGGAAAGGTAGAAGAGAGAAAGGGTGGGAAGAAAGGGAGGGGAGAAGGGGGAGAGAGAAGAGAGAAGGGCGTGGGGGGGGGGGGGGGGGAAAGGAAGAGGAGGGGGGTGTTGGGTGTTTAGGTGTGTATGTAAGTGAATGGATAAGAAATAGAAATACCGTTGAGAATAGGATAGAGAAAAAAAGGGGGGAAAAGGAGAGAAACGACAGAGAGACATGTGAAATGGAGTGAGAAGGTGTGCATCATGGGAACGGGTGCAATATAATCACTTGCATAGTGAGTGTGGTTTGCAGTTTTTACTTACAATCCCTATAGAGGGGAAGAGTTTAATGGAGCGGGGACCCAGGGTTAGTTTCTCTACAGCGGTGCTCTTGACGTGTACGTATATCTCTAATCAGGGGTATTCTGTATTAATATTTTAGTGATAAGTTGTTTTTATTTCTTATAAAAGTTAATACTGTCTATATAAGTATGTCATTATTTTCTGCTTTACCATCAATGTGTACGGGTGCACAAGAACGGATGTTGAGTAATGCACATATCTATGTGCAGTATATATCTAAGAATGTAGATAAGTAGAATTATATATCCTCCTATATATAGGTATATACCTGATGCTTAGGTGTGGGTGCAAATGCATTCCCACATCTATCCATTTATGTAGTGGGAAGGAGTGGTTTGTAGTGCAACACTGTGCACATTGATGGCAGCATAAGAAAAAAGCCTTTTTGATATAAGAAGGGTACTTAATGTTTGTACTTACCCTGTTGTGAGAGATTAGCCTGTTACTTGAGTTATTGATCCCATACAGTGGGGTCGTTTTTGAGAGAGCAGATACAGCGGGACAAATTGTAAGGAGCATGCCAGCCCAAAGGGCGTCCAACTAGACAGCACCTATATGGGGAGGTGGAAGAGGGTTCAACCAACCGATCCAGATACGTCCTACTGGAGGAGCATAGTGAGACAGGGGATAGTTACACATGGCTGCTCCTACATTAGCATAGAGATTGCACAGAGTAAACAGAGTGAGTACTGCCCGGTTTCCTACCTGGTGGCGATAGAGCTCCGCTGAGGTTCCCCGCTCTGGCAGCTGGTCCGAGAGGGCTGCTGTAACTGACGGTAGCCTAAGCCGTCTTTTGAATGCAGCCGTCCCGGTAGTGACGTCACCGCGTAAACACGGAACGTCATATTACCCGGCCAGGTCCTAAAGTGCATGCGCTATAGAAATGGGAACTGCGGCGTCGGCTGATATAGCCGACGCAGCAGTCCCAGCCTATGCGCATGCGCTGGACACGGCACCCAAAAGGAGAGCGGTGATGCCGCTCCCCCCTGAGGCCGAAAGCGTCACTAAGGCTGCAACAAGTGCAGCCAGCGACGCTTTGTGGCCGCATGATGCACTGCAGCAACACACTCCAATTGACAGTGAGGAAAAAAGGGGGAGGAAGATAGGGAGTAAGGAACTTAGATTGTGAATGGAAGGTGAAAAGGAAACATAGGGAATGTGAAAAATTAGGATATGTGGCGGGTGACGGCCCATGTAGCCAGAGAATGCCTTCCACTCAATGCCACACAAATTATTGGAATGGTGTCAGTTGACAGGTATCTGAAATGTCTTGAGTATTAATCCAATGCCGAAGGCATTGAAATGTGCAATTAAGGTAACAATAATATACATAGAAAAAGAACAATATAAATTAAGTATAATAGACATAAGCATGAAATAGGGGAAGGTATATATTGTATATGGGTATATTAAATTACATAATTTTTCAAAAAAGGTTATCTTTTTAATAGTGATGTTCATTCAAACAATGACAACAGTTCAGGTCATATGAACCCTATTCGTTATAATGGACGCGATCGTTCGAAATCAAAATTGCTAATTACAACGGCCAATATGCATGTTAATGTCATAAAACAGGTTTGGGGACCCGGGTCCTGCCCCAGGGGACATATATCAATGCAAAAAGAACTTTTCAAAACTAACGTTTTGTGAAGTGGCATGTGTTTCCCGTGTTTAGAACTGTCCTTGCACAAAATGACATTTGTAAAGGAAAAAAAGAAGCCATTTAAAACCACTTGCGGCTTTAATGTCATGTCTTGTCCTGGCCGCCATATGGCTGAAAATCCTTGAGAAAAATGGCATGGCTACCCCATCACACCCCCCCCCCCCCACCCCAGCCCCTTTGGGTCTTGTATGGATATTAAGGGGGACCCCGCACCCAAAATAAAACCCTATACCTACAACCCTATATACTCTGAACAGCACTATATAGGTGGTGCAAACAAGACACGGACTGTAGGTTTGTTCTTAAGTAGAATCTGAACAGGTACATTATGAAGTGTAGCTCCATCCCAAAAAAATCTATTTTTAAGCTTTTTGGAGAACATAGGGAGGGATTATCACCCCTGTAACATTTGCTGTCTTTGCACATCTGTTCAGAACATGTCACCTCACTTTCCGTCCCAATGACAAATGTTTTTGGAAAAGTGGGGTTTTAATTGAAACAAGGATTGGTGATAAAGCATCGGTAGAGAGGAGATACCTTTTTCCCAAATTAAATATAACATGATAGAATTTCCCTTCCTAGGGGTAGATTTCCTCTCACTTCCTGTTTTCTCTTTCCGTTTGCAAGTAGGAGTCGTTTGTAAGTTGGATGTTTGAAAGTAGGGGCCTGCCGTATATACTCTGCAGAAATTTGCCCTATTAGATGTTGGTGTAGCCACAGGACTGGTGGGCACAGGAATGGGCCCTGCTGTGAGTTAATAGATCAAGATTTGTACTTGCATGCACCTGTTGAACCGGGCAGAAAAATTGGGCCTTTGGTGGTGGTGGTGGTGGTGGTGGTGGTGGACGGTGTTGCCACAAGACTGTAAGCCCTCACAGTTACTCTTGGTGGGCGCAGGAATGGGCCCTGCTGTGAGTTATTAGATCAAGATTTGTAATTGCATGCACCTGTTGAACAGGGCAGAAAAATTGGGCCTTTGGCGGTGGTGGTGGTGGACGGTGTTGCCACAAGACTGTAGGCCCTCATAGTTACTCTTGGTGGGCGCAGGAATGGGCCCTGCTGTGAACTATTAGATCAAGATTTGTAATTACACGCCCCTGTTAAACAGGGGCTGAAAAATTGTGCCTTAGGCATTGGTGCTGGTGCCACAACACTGCAACCCTCACAGACACTGTACTCTTAGCACAGCAATGAGACCTGTTGCAAAGCATTGCCTAAAAATTTGTAATTACACGCCCCAACAGTGGCTGAAAAATTGTGCCTTAGGCACTGGTGCCACAACACTGCAACCCCTCACAGATACTGTACTTGGAGAACAGCAGTCACACCTGTTGCGAAGCATCTTTTTAAAAAATTGTAATTACATGCCCCTGTTAAACAGGGGCTGAAAAATTGTGCCTTAGGCATTAGTGCTGGTGCCACAACACTGCAACCCCTCACAGATACTGTACTCTTAGCACAGCAATGAGACCTGTTGCAAAGCATTGCCTAAAAATTGTAATTACACGCCCCAACAGGGGCTGAAAAATTGTGCCTTAGGCACTGGTGCCACAACACTGCAACCCCTCACAGATACTGTACTTGGAGCACAGCAGTCACACCTGTTGCGAAGCATCTTTTTAAAAAATTGTAATTACACGCCCCAACAGGGGCTGAAAAATTGTGCCTTAGGCATTGGTGCTGGTGCCACAACACTGCAACCCCTCACAGATACTGTACTTGGAGCATAGCAGTCACACGTGTTGCGAAGCATTTTTTTAAAAAAATTGTAAGTACACGCCCCTGTTATACAGGGGCTGAAAAATTGTGCCTTAGGCACTGGTGTGGTGGCATGGATCATTGAGGAGGAGGAAGAGGATAGTCAGTGAACATAACAGGAGAGTCACTCAGCATCAGCATAGGCAGTCTTGAAGGGATGTGACATTATAAATGATTCCGTTATATCCGCTTCAGGTGCCTGGTAGCTGGTGGTGATCCAAGACTGATTCATTTTTATGAAGGTCAGTCGATCAACCGAGTCAGTGGACAGGCGCACCCTATGATCGGTGACAAATCCTCCAGCAGCACTGAATGTGCGTTCGGAAAGAACGCTGGAGGCAGGACAGGCCAGTAGCTCAATTGCATACTGTGCAAGCTCTGGCCAGTGATCCATCCTCAGGACCCAGTAAGCCAGAGGATTTTCGGTGGGAAAGGTGTCCAAGTCTGACCTTGCCCCTAGGTATTCCTGCACCATGTATATCAGACGCTGGCGATGGTTGCTGGAACCGATCATACCTTGGGGCTGCGGACTAAAAAATTGTCTGAACGCATTGGTCAGACGTCCACCTTCCCCACCGCTCCTTCTGCTACTGACCGAAGCCTCAGCAACTCGTTGTCCAGGACCAGGAGTTTGTAACCTCCCAGTTTCTGGGAACGCGTTGCACAGACCTTTCTGCAAAACCTCCCTGAGATGTCTCATCCTCTGCTCCCTCTGCGACGGCAAGATAAGGTCCGCAACCTTACCCTTGTACCGTGGATCAAGGAGAGTGGCCTGCCAGTAATGGTCCCTCTCCTTGATCCGAAGAACACGAGGATCCTTCCGCAGGCTTTGCAGGATCAGGGAGGCCATGCAGCGTAGGTTAGCTGAGGCATTCGGTCCGGAGTCTTCTGGGTCACTGAGGATGACATGATCGCCAGCCACCTCCTTCCAGCCACGTACAAGTCCACTGGTTTGTTGGGACTGTACATCATCCCTAAAAGACTGCTGCTGCTGATGCTGAGTGCCAGGCTCCACCTCCATGCTCACACAATCCTCCTTCTCCTCCTCATCCTCTTCCTGTGTGATGGGTGGGACAGAAGGAACACTGTCCGGATAAAGGGGGCCTTGAGAGGCAAGGAAGTCCTCCTCTTCCTGCCTCTGTTCTGCCTCAAGTGCCCTGTCCATTATCCCACGCAGCGTATGCTCCAACAGGTGGACAAGAGGTACAGTGTCACTGATGCATGCACTGTCACTGCTCACCATCCTCGTGGCCTCCTCAAATGGTGAGAGGACAGTGCATGCATCCCTGATCATGCTCCACTGGCGTGGGGAAAAAAAGCCAAGCTCCCCTGACCCTGTCCTGGTGCCATAGTCGCAAAGGTACTCATTGATGGCCCTCTGCTGCGTGTGCAGTCGCTGCAGCATGGCCAACGTTGAGTTCCACCTGGTGGGCATGTCACATATTAGGTGGTTCTTGGGCAGGTTCAGCTCCTTTTGCAGCTCAGTCAGCGAGCACTGGCATTATAAGATCGGCGGAAATGCACACAGACTTTCCTGGCCTGCCTCAGGACATCCTGTAAGCCTGGGAACCTGCCCAAGAACCGCTGCACCACCAGGTTGAGGACGTGAGCCATACAGGGCACATGGGTGAGCTGCCCCTGTCGCAGGGCGGAGATGAGGTTGGTGCCATTGTCAGAAACGACCATTCCTGGCTTAAGCTGGCGTGGCGTCAACCACCTCTCGGCCTGCCCCTGCAGAGCTGCCAGAACCTCTGGCCCAGTGTGGCTCCTGTCCCCCAAACACACCAGCGCAAGCACGGCATGGCATCTTTTTGCCTGCGTACTTGCGTAGCCCCTTGTACGCCTACGGAGCACCGCTGGTTCCGAGGACAGAGCACTGGAGGAAGAAGAAGAGGAGGGGGTGGAGGAGAGAGGTGTGTCACAACCAGTAGCAGTAGTAGCATTTTGGAGGCGTGGTGGCGGAACAACCTCCAACACTACTGCACCTTGTCCTGCATCCCTCCCAGCTGCCAATAGAGTGACCCAATGGGCCGTGAAAGAAAGATAACGTCCCTGTCCATGCCTGCTGGACCATGAGTCAGCGGTAATATGCACCTTACCGCTGACCGCCCTGTCCAGCGAGGCATGGACATTGCCTTCCACATGCCGGTAGAGAGACGGAATCACCTTCCGTGAGAAAAAGTGGCGTTTGGGAACCTGCCACTGAGGAACCGCACATTGAACAAACTCACGGAAGGGGGCCGAGTCTACCAACTGAAAAGGCAGCAGTTGAAGTGCTAGCAATTTAGCCAAGCTAGCATTCAACCGCTGGGCATGTGGATGGCTGGGAGTGTACCTCTTTCGACGGTCCAGCAGCTGGGGCAGGGAAATTTGCCTGCTACAATCGGACGTCGGTGTACTGCAAGTACTTGGTTGTGACACACCTAATTCTACACCTTCAGTACTCTCAGAGCAGCTTTCAGAGAGGACTGAAGATGTAGTGGGGATGGAGATACTAGCTGATGAGGAGCAAGGAGAGGTCCGCTTTGTTCTTTGGTGTGGGTCTTTTATGTGTGCTTGCCAACGAGCGACATGGCAGGTCGACATATGTCTGCTCATCCTTGTGGTGCCCAAGCGGCTGATGTTTTGGCCACGCGAGATACGCTTGAGACAAATATTGCAAATAGCAGTGGTGCGATCTGATGCACTCGTCTCAAAAAAGGCCCACACCAAAGAACTTTTCTGATAACGTGCAGAGGCAGCGCCCTGCACAGGCGGAGCTCTGCGGTGTGGTACAGTTGCTGTGCTGGCCTCTAGCTGGCCTCCAGGGGGCATCCTGACTCGTTGGACATGTGACGCCGCATCCTCCTCCTCCTCGTCCTCCTCCTCCTCCTCTCTCCCTTCAGGCACCCACGTGGAGTCAGTGACCTCATCATCCCCTCCCTCTTCACCACTAGAGAAAACCTGGCAGTAAGCTGCAGCTGGTGGAACAGTACTGCCAGATTGCTGTCCTTCAGCATCCCCTCTCTCTGCGCGCACACTACTGACTTCCTCAAGCTGGGTATCATCATCCGAGCCTTCGAATCGTTGGGCATCCTCCTGGAGCATGTACCCAACACTGTGCTCAAAGAGTTCGGGGGACTCCTCAGGAGGACATGGTGGGTCTAGGGAAGGGGTGGCTGATGAGGCCATTGAGTACGCGTTGGCAGGTGCTCTGCCAGTACCCTGAGCCTGGGTGAGAGAGGATGAGGAGGATGAGGAGGGCTTGGTCATCCATTCTACCAAGCCTTCAGCATGATGCGGCTCCACATGTCCAGCTTCCGAAAACAAAGACAAGCGTGTCCCATGGCCACGTGCTGATGGCGATGCACGACCACGTCCATGGCCAGCACTGTTGTCTCTAGAAACAGAGCCTGCCTGCCCTGTGTTCTTGCCTCTGCACGCTCTGCCTCTCCTTGGCGGTCTTCCAGCCATTGTAGTCGGTAGTGTATATAGTATAAAAAATAGAGCTCCTATGTGTGCTCACAACACACTGTAGTTCCTATGGGTGCTGACACTAACACACTATAGGTACTATGTGTGCTGCTGACAAGAAAATATAGGAGCTCTGTTTGCTGCCACTAACACACTAGAAGTCCTATGGGTGCTGCTGAGAAGAAAATATAGGAGCTCTGTGTGATGCCACTAACACACTAGAAGTCCTATGGGTGCTTCTGCGAAGAAAATATAGGAGCTCTGTGTGATGCCACTAACACACTAGAAGTCCTGTGGGTGCTGCTGAGAAGAAAATATAGGAGCTCTGTGTGATGCCACTAACACACTAGAAGTCCTGTGGGTGCTGCTGAGAAGAAAATATAGGAGCTCTGTGTGATGCCACTAACACACTAGAAGTCCTATGGGTGATTCTGGGAAGAAAATATGGGAGCTCTGTGTGATGCCACTAACACACTAGAAGTCCTATGGGTGCTTCTGGGAAGAAAATATGGGAGCTCTGTGTGATGCCACTAACACACTAGAAGTCCTATGGGTGCTTCTGGGAAGAAAATATGGGAGCTCTGTGTGATGCCACTAACACACTAGAAGTCCTATGGGTGCTTCTGGGAAGAAAATATGGGAGCTCTGTGTGATGCCACTAACACACAATTGAAGTCCTATGGGTGCTTCTGGGAAGAAAATATAGGAGCTCTGTTTGATGCCACTAACACACAATTGAAGTCCTATGGGTGCTTCTGGGAAGAAAATATAGGAGCTCTGTGGGATGCCACTAACACACTAGAAGTCCTATGGGTGCTTCTGGGAAGAAAATATAGAAGCTCTGTGTGATGCCACTAACACACAATTGAAGTCCTATGGGTGCTTCTGGGAAGAAAATATAGGAGCTCTGTGTGATGCCACTAACACACAATTGAAGTCCTATGGGTGCTTCTGGGAAGAAAATATAGGAGCTCTGTGTGATGCCACTAACACACTAGAAGTCCTATGGGTGCTTCTGGGAAGAAAATATGGGAGCTCTGTGTGATGCCACTAACACACTAGAAGTCCTATGGGTGCTTCTGGGAAGAAAATATGGGAGCTCTGTGTGATGCCACTAACACACTAGAAGTCCTATGGGTGCTTCTGGGAAGAAAATATAGGAGCTCTGTGTGATGCCACTAACACACAATTGAAGTCCTATGGGTGCTTCTGGGAAGAATATATAGGAGCTCTGTGTGATGCCACTAACACACAATTGAAGTCCTATGGGTGCTTCTGGGAAGAAAATATAGGAGCTCTGTGTGATGCCACTAACACACTAGAAGTCCTATGGGTGCTTCTGGGAAGAAAATATGGGAGCTCTGTTTGATGCCACTAACACACTAGAAGTCCTATGGGTGCTTCTGGGAAGAAAATATGGGAGCTCTGTGTGATGCCACTAACACACTAGAAGTCCTATGGGTGCTTCTGGGAAGAAAATATGGGAGCTCTGTGTGATGCCACTAACACACTAGAAGTCATATGGGTGCTTCTGGGAAGAAAATATGGGAGCTCTGTGTGATGCCACTAACACACTAGAAGTCCTATGGGTGCTTCTGGGAAGAAAATATGGGAGCTCTGTGTGATGCCACTAACACACTAGAAGTCCTATGGGTGCTTCTGGGAAGAAAATATGGGAGCTCTGTGTGATGCCACTAACACACTAGAAGTCCTATGGGTGCTTCTGGGAAGAAAATATGGGAGCTCTGTGTGATGCCACTAACACACTAGAAGTCCTATGGGTGCTTCTGGGAAGAAAATATAGGAGCTCTGTGTGATGCCACTAACACACTAGAAGTCCTATGGGTGCTTCTGGGAAGAAAATATAGGAGCTCTGTGTGATGCCACTAACACACAATTGAAGTCCTATGGGTGCTTCTGGGAAGAAAATATAGGAGCTCTGTGTGATGCCACTAACACACTAGAAGTCCTATGGGTGCTTCTGGGAAGAAAATATGGGAGCTCTGTGTGATGCCACTAACACACTAGAAGTCCTATGGGTGCTTCTGGGAAGAAAATATGGGAGCTCTGTGTGATGCCACTAACACACTAGAAGTCCTATGGGTGCTTCTGGGAAGAAAATATGGGAGCTCTGTGTGATGCCACTAACACACTAGAAGTCCTATGGGTGCTTCTGGGAAGAAAATATAGGAGCTCTGTGTGATGCCACTAACACACAATTGAAGTCCTATGGGTGCTTCTGGGAAGAAAATATAGGAGCTCTGTGTGATGCCACTAACACACAATTGAAGTCCTATGGGTGCTTCTGGAAAGAAAATATAGGAGCTCTGTGTGATGCCACTAACACACTAGAAGTCCTATGGGTGCTTCTGGGAAGAAAATATAGGAGCTCTGTGTGATGCCACTAACACACTAGAAGTCCTATGGGTGCTTCTGGGAAGAAAATATAGGAGCTCTGTGTGATGCCACTAACACACAATTGAAGTCCTATGGGTGCTTCTGGGAAGAAAATATAGGAGCTCTGTGTGATGCCACTAACACACTAGAAGTCCTATGGGTGCTTCTGGGAAGAAAATATGGGAGCTCTGTGTGATGCCACTAACACACTAGAAGTCCTATGGGTGCTTCTGGGAAGAAAATATGGGAGCTCTGTGTGATGCCACTAACACACTAGAAGTCCTATGGGTGCTTCTGGGAAGAAAATATGGGAGCTCTGTGTGATGCCACTAACACACTAGAAGCCCTATGGGTGCTTCTGGGAAGAAAATATGGGAGCTCTGTGTGATGCCACTAACACACTAGAAGTCCTATGGGTGCTTCTGGGAAGAAAATATGGGAGCTCTGTGTGATGCCACTAACACACTAGAAGTCCTATGGGTGCTTCTGGGAAGAAAATATGGGAGCTCTGTGTGATGCCACTAACACACTAGAAGTTCTATGGGTGCTTCTGGGAAGAAAATATGGGAGCTCTGTGTGATGCCACTAACACACTAGAAGTCCTATGGGTGCTTCTGGGAAGAAAATATAGGAGCTCTGTGTGATGCCACTAACACACTAGAAGTCCTATGGGTGCTTCTGGGAAGAAAATATGGGAGCTCTGTGTGATGCCACTAACACACTAGAAGTCCTATGGGTGCTTCTGGGAAGAAAATATGGGAGCTCTGTGTGATGCCACTAACACACTAGAAGTCCTATGGGTGCTTCTGGGAAGAAAATATGGGAGCTCTGTGTGATGCCACTAACACACTAGAAGTCCTATGGGTGCTTCTGGGAAGAAAATATGGGAGCTCTGTGTGATGCCACTAACACACTAGAAGTCCTATGGGTGCTTCTGGGAAGAAAATATGGGAGCTCTGTGTGATGCCACTAACACACTAGAAGTCCTATGGGTGCTTCTGGGAAGAAAATATAGGAGCTCTGTGTGATGCCACTAACACACAATTGAAGTCCTATGGGTGCTTCTGGAAAGAAAATATAGGAGCTCTGTGTGATGCCACTAACACACTAGAAGTCCTATGGGTGCTTCTGGGAAGAAAATATAGGAGCTCTGTGTGATGCCACTAACACACAATTGAAGTCCTATGGGTGCTTCTGGGAAGAAAATATAGGAGCTCTGTGTGATGCCACTAACACACTAGAAGTCCTATGGGTGCTTCTGGGAAGAAAATATAGGAGCTCTGTGTGATGCCACTAACACACAATTGAAGTCCTATGGGTGCTTCTGGGAAGAAAATATAGGAGCTCTGTGTGATGCCACTAACACACTAGAAGTCCTATGGGTGCTTCTGGGAAGAAAATATAGGAGCTCTGTGTGATGCCACTAACACACAATTGAAGTCCTATGGGTGCTTCTGGGAAGAAAATATAGGAGCTCTGTGTGATGCCACTAACACACTAGAAGTCCTATGGGTGCTTCTGGGAAGAAAATATGGGAGCTCTGTGTGATGCCACTAACACACTAGAAGTCCTATGGGTGCTTCTGGGAAGAAAATATGGGAGCTCTGTGTGATGCCACTAACACACTAGAAGTCCTATGGGTGCTTCTGGGAAGAAAATATGGGAGCTCTGTGTGATGCCACTAACACACTAGAAGTCCTATGGGTGCTTCTGGGAAGAAAATATGGGAGCTCTGTGTGATGCCACTAACACACAATTGAAGTCCTATGGGTGCTTCTGGAAGAAAATATAGGAGCTCTGTGTGATGCCACTAACACACTAGAAGTCCTATGGGTGCTTCTGGGAAGAAAATATGGGAGCTCTGTGTGATGCCACTAACACACTAGAAGTCCTATGGGTGCTTCTGGGAAGAAAATATGGGAGCTCTGTGTGATGCCACTAACACACTAGAAGTCCTATGGGTGCTTCTGGGAAGAAAATATGGGAGCTCTGTGTGATGCCACTAACACACTAGAAGTCCTATGGGTGCTTCTGGGAAGAAAATATGGGAGCTCTGTGTGATGACACTAACACACTAGAAGTCCTATGGGTGCTTCTGGGAAGAAAATATGGGAGCATTGTGTGATGCCACTAACACACTAGAAGTCCTATGGGTGCTTCTGGGAAGAAAATATGGGAGCTCTGTGTGATGCCACTAACACACTAGAAGTCCTATGGGTGCTTCTGGGAAGAAAATATGGGAGCTCTGTGTGATGCCACTAACACACTAGAAGTCCTATGGGTGCTTCTGGGAAGAAAATATAGGAGCTCTGTGTGATGCCACTAACACACAATTGAAGTCCTATGGGTGCTTCTGGGAAGAAAATATAGGAGCTCTGTGTGATGCCACTAACACACAATTGAAGTCCTATGGGTGCTTCTGGAAAGAAAATATAGGAGCTCTGTGTGATGCCACTAACACACTAGAAGTCCTATGGGTGCTTCTGGGAAGAAAATATAGGAGCTCTGTGTGATGCCACTAACACACAATTGAAGTCCTATGGGTGCTTCTGGGAAGAAAATATAGGAGCTCTGTGTGATGCCACTAACACACTAGAAGTCCTATGGGTGCTTCTGGGAAGAAAATATGGGAGCTCTGTGTGATGCCAATAACACACTAGAAGTCCTATGGGTGCTTCTGGGAAGAAAATATGGGAGCTCTGTGTGATGCCACTAACACACTAGAAGTCCTATGGGTGCTTCTGGGAAGAAAATATGGGAGCTCTGTGTGATGCCACTAACACACTAGAAGTCCTATGGGTGCTTCTGGGAAGAAAATATGGGAGCTCTGTGTGATGCCACTAACACACTAGAAGTCCTATGGGTGCTTCTGGGAAGAAAATATGGGAGCTCTGTGTGATGCCACTAACACACTAGAAGTCCTATGGGTGCTTCTGGGAAGAAAATATGGGAGCTCTGTGTGATGCCACTAACACACTAGAAGTCCTATGGGTGCTTCTGGGAAGAAAATATGGGAGCTCTGTGTGATGCCACTAACACACTAGAAGTCCTATGGGTGCTTCTGGGAAGAAAATATGGGAGCTCTGTGTGATGCCACTAACACACTAGAAGTCCTATGGGTGCTTCTGGGAAGAAAATATGGGAGCTCTGTGTGATGCCACTAACACACTAGAAGTCCTATGGGTGCTTCTGGGAAGAAAATATGGGAGCTCTGTGTGATGCCACTAACACACTAGAAGTCCTATGGGTGCTTCTGGGAAGAAAATATGGGAGCATTGTGTGATGCCACTAACACACTAGAAGTCCTATGGGTGCTTCTGGGAAGAAAATATGGGAGCTCTGTGTGATGCCACTAACACACTAGAAGTCCTATGGGTGCTTCTGGGAAGAAAATATGGGAGCTCTGTGTGATGCCACTAACACACTAGAAGTCCTATGGGTGCTTCTGGGAAGAAAATATGGGAGCTCTGTGTGATGCCACTAACACACTAGAAGTCCTATGGGTGCTTCTGGGAAGAAAATATGGGAGCTCTGTGTGACGCCACTAACACACTAGAAGTCCTATGGGTGCTTCTGGGAAGAAAATATGGGAGCTGTGTGTGATGCCACTAACACACTAGAAGTCCTATGGGTGCTTCTGGGAAGAAAATATGGGAGCTCTGTGTGATGCCACTAACACACAATTGAAGTCCTATGGGTGCTTCTGGGAAGAAAATATAGGAGCTCTGTTTGCTGCCACTAACACACTAAAAGTCCTATGGGTGCTTTTGGGGTGCAATGCTGTGCTAACAGCACTGCGGTTGGTACTACTGAAATACTGTACTAACAGTAAAACACGCACCAGACTAATCCCCAGCAGCAGCTAATAACACACTAACCAGCAGCAATGGACGATCAATGACAGGTAGCAATGGTTTAGCAAATAAATAGCCAATGGTTTAGCAAAGAAGAGCAAATCTTTCTGTAGCAATGAATCAAGCAAAGACACAGAATCAGCCTGATCTCTCCTAAAGCCGGAACTCATGTGACCGGCGCCGACGGCGTGGCGGCCTTTTGAAAGGTGGGGCGTGTACTAGAGCCCCTGAGCTTTAATTGGCTACAGGCGTCCTGCCTGTAGCCAATTATTGCTCTCCGAGTTTCCGGCGCTGTGATTGGCCAAGCATGCGGGTCACAGTGCATGCTTGGCCAATCATCAGCCAGCAATGCACTGCGCCGGCCGCGCCGGCCGCAATGCATTGCGTGGCCGCTCGCATCACACGAATGTGATGCGAACGGCCCAAATAGTTCTGGGCTCGCCGAGCGAGCGAACGCCCCGTGCTCGATGCGAACGTGGGTTCGCATCGAGCACCGGGCCCATCCCTAATGGGAAGTAGTGGTGTGTGAATGGATTCAACAATCAGGCAAACTGTCTATTTTTATTCATCTTAATATAGGTACAATGTATTTGTCCAACCAGTGAAGATTAATAAAAAAAATTGACTCCCAATTACCTGTATTGTCTGAACTGTGTGATTCTCTGCACATCAGATAGAACCATGTCCAGATATCACAGTGAATCAAAAATGTTGCTGAGTGATTTGATCATCAGCATGGAAAGTAGTTAACCACCTCACTACAGTGCATTTTCACCCCCTTCCTGACCAAGCCATTTTTTCAGCTTTCAGCGCTGACGCACTTTGAATGACAATTGCGCGGTCATACGACACTGTACCCAAATGAAATTGTTATCATTTTTTCCCCACAAATAGAGCTTTCTTTTGGTGGTATTTGATCACCTCTGCGTTTTTTATTTTTTGCACAATAAACAAGAGAAGAGCGACAAATTTAAAAAAAAACAATATTTTTTACTTTTTGCTATACTAAATATCCCCAAAAAATATATAAAAAAACATTTTTTTTCCTCAGTTTCGGCCGATACGTATTCTTCTACATATTTTTGGTAAAAAAAAATCGCAATTAGCGATCATTGATTAGTTTGCGCAAAAGTTATAGCGTTTACAAAATAGGGGATAGTTTTATAGCATTTTTATTAATATTTTTTTTTTTTACTAGTAATGGCGGTGATCAGCGATTTTTATTGTGACTGCGACATTATGGCGGACACATCGGACATTTTTGACACATTTTTGGCACCATTGTCATTTATACAGCAATCAATGCTATTTAAATGCATTGATTCATGTATAAATGACACTGGCAGTGAAGGGGTTAACCACTAGGGGCGGGGAGGGGTTAATTATGTTCCCTAAGAGTGTTTCTTACTGTGGGGGGAGGGGCCTCACAAGGGGAGGAGACCGATCGGTGTGTCTCTGTACAGAGAACACACCATCGGCTCCTCTCCTCTGACAGGACCGTTGATCTGTGTGTTTACACACACAGATCAACGGTCCCGCTGTGTTACCGGGCAATCGCCGGTGCCCAGCGGACATCGCGGCCGCTGGGCACGCGCATCGGGTGCCCAGTGACACGGCGAGAGCGCGCGCGCGCTCCCGGTGGTGCGCGCGCGCTCCCTGCAGTGCACAGAAGGGGAGGACGTCATATGACGCCCTCCCGGAACGAGAGATGCGCCGCCTGGCCGTCATTTGATGGCCGGCGGTCGCAAAGTGGTTAAACTGTAACTCCAATTATGTTAAGAAAAAAATAATCTCTACCAGGTATACACTACAGTCAATCATGCTTTGGGGTTGTATTGCAGCCAGTGGCACAGGGAACATTTCACGAGTAGAAGGAAAAATGGATTCAATAAAATTTCAGCAAATTTTGGATGGTAACTTGATGCCATCTGTGAAAAAGCTGAAGTTAAAGAGAGGACGGCTTCTACAAATGGATAATGATCCTTAACACACCTCAAAATCCACAGGGGATTACATCAAGAGGCGTAAACTAAAGATTTTGCCATGGCCTTCACAATCTCCTGACCGCAACAATATTGAAAATCTATGGATAGACCTTAAAAGAGCAGTGCATGACAGACAGCCCAGAGATCTCAAAGAACTGGAACACTTTTGTAAGGAAGAATGGGCAAAGATACCACAAACAAGAATTGAGACTCTCGGCTGGCTACAAAAAGCGTTTACAAGCTGTGATACTTGCCAAAGGGGGCAGTACAAGATATTAACTCGGCAGGGTGCCCAAACTTTTGCAGACGCCATTTTTTTGTTTTCTGTAATTTTGAAAGTGTAAATGATGGAAATAAAATCTAACTTTTTTTGACATATTGTAAGAATGTCTAATCTGTAATTTGATGCCATTTGGAGATTTTTCCATCTTTCCTTGGCTTCGTTATGCACATTAATACACATTTTTACCTGGGGTGCCCAAACTTTCGATCCCCACTGTATATACATTGCAAGAATTTATTAAACGTTTTCTAGACGTATACTTTTTTCTGTTCTGAAAACACTGCTGTCTTTTTCATGCTGTCTTTTAACACACATTTTTGAATGGAAGGATCTGCCTTTGTAATCAGCATCTGATACAATTTAGTGCTATAATGTGTAAAGCTGCAGTTTCTGCATTTAAAAGTGGGTGGGTCTTAGAGAGTATCTCACCAAAAATAAAACCTTATTTGCAGGGAATGTCAAAAATGTGACTTCCCAGTGCAAAGAACTAGCCAGTGAGTCAATCAAAGAAGCAGGACTGAGATCTCTGGGGTACTGTTTATACAAAAATTGAGTTATATCACACAGAGCACTGGAAAGCTAAGTATAATGTAAGTATACAACATCTTCTTTTATATGCTGTATTTTTCTAAATGTATACCCAGTAGTGACAGGGCAGGGGTCAAGTCCTGGGGAAAAAAGTGTGGGAACTCCCACTTACGATCCACTCCCTCACCAAAAAAAAAAAAATGATGGGACACTATTCCTCCCACTGCCACTCTATACACCTAAGCTAGCTGTGGGGACTATCTAACCAAGGAAACACGTGTGTGTGTGTCACTCCACTCAGCAGGGCCACCAGGTACTCACGAGTCTGCCGTTCCTGGCCGCCATAGTCGCCACCGCATCAGTACAGGCTGGAGCAACTTCCAATCCGGTTCTCATGTCGCCACCTGGCTCTCTCTCTTCACAGCTCCGCTCCTTGCTATTTGAAGAGTGCACCAATGCTGGGACAAGATCATCCAGTGCCCAGGGCAAACTCCTCACCCCCATATGCCCCCTTCTAGCACAAATACCCCCCCAGCACAATTCCTCACTCCCCACATTCCCCCTACAACATAAATCCACAAATTCTCTTACCCCCAATCCCCCCTCTCAGCACAGACCCCCGTCCCCTCCATCTCCCCCTAGCAGCAAAAATCCCACTTTTCAGCACAAATCCTCACCCTCATATAACCCCTTCCAGTACTAACCCCCCTTCTCAGCACAAACCCTTCTTTCCTAGCACAAATCCTCCCCCATCTCTCCCTCCCAACACAAATCCTCCCCCATCTCTCCCTCCCAACACAAATCCTCCCCATCTCTCCCTCCCAACACAAATCCTCCCCCATCTCTCCCTCCCAACACAAATCCTCCCCCATCTCTCCCTCCCAACACAAATCCTCCCCCATCTCTCCCTCCCAACACAAATCCTCCCCCATCTCTCCCTCCCAACACAAATCCTCTCCCATCTCTCCCTCTCCTCCCCCATCTCTCCCTCCCAACACAAATCCTCCCCCATCTCTCCCTCCCAACACAAATCCTACCCCATCTCTCCCTCCCAACACAAATCCTACCCCATCTCTCCCTCCCAACACAAATCCTCCCCCATCTCTCCCTCCCAACACAAATCCTACCCCATCTCTCCCTCCCAACACAAATCCTACCCCATCTCTCCCTCCCAACACAAATCCTCCCCCATCTCTCCCTCCCAACACAAATCCTCCCCCATCTCTCCCTCCCAACACAAATCCTCCCCCATCTCCCCATCCCAACATATATTCTCTCTCTCATCACAAATCCTCTCTCATCTCCCCCTCCCAGCATATATCCCCTCTCTCAACAAAAATCATCCCCCCTCTCGGCAAAAAAAATCCCCCTCTCGGCAACCCCCCCCCTCTCAAACCTGTGCCTCCTTCTCTCCCCTTCCCCTTGTCAGACACGTCCCGGCTCCCAGACTCCGGCGCAGCACACGAGGCTGGAGATCACTCCGGCACTGCTCAGACACTTCAGTGTCTGTGGGCAGATGTGGCTGCCGACTTCCTTCCTGAAAAAATCATCATTATATCAGCGGGCGGCCTCCGACGCCCGTTTTACATATAAGTCCTTCACTATGCGGCGATGCTGGGCATCGTCGTTAGTGAAGGATCGGCTCGGGCGGCTCTAGTCCTGCAAAGGGAACGGCGTTCCTGCTGTGAAAAAAGTGCAGGGACGCCGTTCCCACGCGTTCCCGCAGGACTCGAGCCCTGTGACAGGGTGACTTTTAGACCAACTTTATGTGTGCCCATTCAGTGGTATAATTTGGGCTTCTTTGGGGTTGATATTCTAAAGAAGTACATTTCTCTTTTAGCTTGGTGAAGTTGTGAAGTGAAAAGAAAATGGCTATTATTCCTCTGAACATGATTTCTTACAGAGATACACTAAAGTTTTTTTTAAGGTTAGAGCCATGAGGATTATTGATGATAACAATTATTGAAGGGCTGAACACACCTGAGTTTAGTTTGCAGAGATTCAGCGGAACACATCAAAAGTTTTAAATCAATGAGAGCAGAACCTGTCAAATCAATTCTGAACTATTGCTTAAAAACCTGCTTGGAGGGTCCCCTAAACTCAAATTATTTACAAATAATTTACAAAATAATGGAAGCTTGCAGGGAAAAGCAAAAGATTGACATTTTTCTGTCACTTTTGTTATACATGTCAAAAAAATTACATTGGATTCCCCCACATTCATACCAGACTCCAGGAGAACCCTGCTCAAAAAAGGTGTGGGTACATCTCCAAATATATAGCAGACCCTCCATATGGGGGGTGTCCATGCTGATGAGGACATGGGCTTCTTCACTACAACCCTGGTTAGGTGGTTGTATAGGTGTGGGTGTGATTTATCAGGAATGATGCTTGACGAGTATCTAAAAGAAAACAACTGTTGATACTCCTACCCCTCCTCTTGTGCACACATGACAGGTCTCCAAAGCCATATTTGGTCAGTGATGTCACCACCAACTCAGCCCTTTGCTTACATGGCCAGGGATTCCCAGCCATGTACATTAATGGGGCCGATGACATCACTGGTTATTAAGGACTCGGTGGTGCCTGCCCTGCCGGTGCTCTTAACGACCCTTGACAGCAGAATGAGATAGTATTTCCACTATTATACATGAGGATTGGATCCCGCCAAATGAGTAAGTGTTTGGGTGTATGTCAGAAAGCCTGAACAGCCAAGGTTTGGTCCAAACTTGTGTTCAGACCAAAGTAGCAAGCTAGAAATAACGGAAAAACTAAATGTGGAAATGAGCAGTGATGGACCCAGCAACCAGGGCCAGTTATTTTCTTATACCCCAATAAAATATAAAGTGTCACGCTTTGCGTGCCATGACAAATTGTGAGTGTAGCCATTTTGTGCTGACAGTGGGATGGGCTTGAAGGGGCATAGTTAAATAAGATCTGATGCTACTCCCCCATAGTCAACACACATATGCCACGGTCCATTTACCCACAAATATGTTTTAATGAATGAAGCAAGAGACTAACAGACATGTACAAACCTCAGCACACTCATTTTATTAAAATGGAACTGTTCCATTACATATCATTTTCTACACACAGCCTACCTTAAAGAAGATCTTCAGGAGTAATATACTTAGAGCACCATAGTCAGTAGTATAAAAATGTAAAACACTGTAAGCCCCCGTACACTTGGTCGGAAATTCCGACCACAAAATCCGTCAGAATTTTTCCGACGGATTTTGTCCGACACTGGTGTTGCACACACGGTCGGACAAAGTTGTCGGAAAATCCGATCATTCTGAATGTGGTGACGTTCGTTGCGTACGACGGAACTACGTAGAGGCTAGTAGCCAATAGCTTTGGTCTCGTAATTTGATCTGAGCATGCGTGGCACTTTGTCCGTCGGAATTCTCTACATACGATCGGAAAAAGTCAGATCGGATTTTGTTGTCGGAAAATTTGAGAGTAGGATCTCAAATTTTTTCCATTGAATTTGCGACGGAAAAGGTACGATGGAATTTCCGACCGTGTGTACGGGGCATAAGGGTAATTTATCAGAACTGGAGCAGACAGAATCTGGTACAGCTGTGCATGGCAACCAATCAGCTTCTGTCTTCAGCTTGTCCAGTTAAGCTTAGACAATTAAATATAGAAGCCTATTAGTTGCCACACAACTCCAGATTCTGTCTGCTCCAGTTTTGATTAATTTCCCAAAGTGTCTATAGTACACAGGCCAGGAGTGTGACAGGCCACTTTACAGAGTACAATCAAAATGACCCTCTCTTCCCAGTACAAATCCCCCCAAGTACAGATGGCTAAGGTTAAGTACAGTCCCTTAACCTCTCCAAATCCCCCTCCCAACCCACCCCCTCAGTTCAGATCCCCCTGTACAAATCCTTCAACACAGACTCCCCCCACAGACCAACCCCCAGCACAGACACCTCAGTACAGACTGACCTCCCTCTACATTTCCAAATCCCCCCTCCCCAGTAAAAGGCTCTCCGTACAGATACCCCCCCCCCCCCCCCCATTGCCACCATGCCATTCAGAATCCTCAGTAAAGACATTGCCCCCATCACAAACAAAAACCTCAGTACAGACACCCCCTTCTCCCTCATCCCATATAGAATCCTTAGTACAGATACCCCCCCATCCAATAGGGTCCTCAGTACAGACACCCCCATACCCCCATTCCAAAAAGAATCCTCAGTACAGACACCCCCCATACCCCTCATTATATACAGAATCCTCAGTACAGACACCTCCCACCCCATTCCATAGGGAATCCTCAGTACAGACAACCCCTATCACTTACGGAATCCTCAGTACAGATACCCCTATTCTCCCATTTCATAGAGAATTTTCAGTACAGACATCTCCCATGCCCACATCTCATAGAGACTCCTCAGTACAGACACCCCCATATTCTTCCCCATTCTATACAGAATACTCAGTACAGACACTCCCCAAACCCCCGTCCCATAGAAAATCCGCAATATAGAAACCCTCTATCCCCCAACTTATAAAGAATACTCAGTACAGACATTCCCCAAACCCCCGTCCCATAGAGAATCCTCAATATAGAAACCCCCTATCCCCCCAACTTATAAAGAATCCTCAGTATAGACACTCCCCATACCCCTCCCCATCCCTAACAGAATACTCAGTACATACACCCCCATACCATACAAAATCCTCAGTACAGACACCCACTATGCCCCTCCCCATCCCATACAGAATCCTCTGTACAGACAGTTTCCCCATACTCCCCCATCCCATGCAGAATCCTCAGTACAGACACCCCCATACCCCCCCCCCCCCCCCCCCCAGACTTTCACTCACTGTGAGCTTGGCTGTCGCTAAAGCAGCGGCTGCAGACTCGGCTGGGGGTGCTGCGACTGACTGATTGGCTGGCTTTTCATCTGACATGTATGGTGCTATGGTAGAACAGACAATGCTGCATCACTTTGTAACTCAAAAATGAATGTCAGGCAGCTGCAGCACCCCAGGCGTGTCTACACCGAGGGCAGACTACACTCCCCCACACCTCCTAAGTATGCCACTGGAAATGAATAAATCCTTTCAATCTTGAATCTTGACCATAAACACACTGTAAGTTACTCAACTAGTGCTGTGTTTGTTAAATACTGATGCATTGGCTTCCTTTCACCATCATACTTTATTTTTGGTATGCATTATACTGAAATTAAACTAGAGAAGGGTAAAATGAAAGAGCCATATTCAGATGTGTTAGCAGGAGGTTTTTGAAGTGATGTACTGTCAGGATATCTAATCTCATCTCAGTTTATGTTCACTTTATAAAGGAAGACATCTAAGTAGTAATAAATTACAGGTACATTTATGGCACTAATATAGGGATGTACACTCAGTGGGTCTTTTATTATTATTATAGAACAGCATACAAATAACAGAGCCTAAAACTGAAAGGAAATTAACTGATATTCTGATATTCATGTTTCTTTTCTCCTTTTAAGAAACTTCTACAGAAATACATACCATTGTACTCTAAGTCATTGATAGCAAACAATAGAGAAGATGCTGAGCAATGAGCCTGAATTGATTGTAAGGTGAATATACTAATAAATGTGATTTGCTTTTAAGTGCACACCCCAGAGTCCAGTCCTATGCTAGTTAATTGGTGGTGCACTTAAAATCGGTCTCCATTGATAAATACTTCTCATAACATTGCAAAGGGGGAGATATGTTTCTCTACAGTTCCTGTAATGTGACTAAAGCTTACAACTATACAACTTTATATTAGGTGACTTATGTTTGATTTCGGCATATGCCAATCTTGCTTCTGATCCATTCCAGGTTTTGTTTCTACTTGCCTCTATACACTGCTACAGCTGAGATACAAGGTAAGGATTGTAGCAGAAGAGGGGAGCACAGGAAGGTTAAAGGCTAATGCCCCGTACACACAAGCGGATTTTCCGTCAGAAAAAAACTTGGATAGTTTTTCCGACGGAATTCCGCTCAAGCTTGGCTTGCATACACACGGTCACACAAAAGTTCTTTGAACTTTTGACCGTCAAGAACGCGGTGACGTACAACACTACGACGAGCCAAGAAAATTAAGTTCAATGCCTCAGAACATGCGTCCAATTGTTTCCGAGCATGCGTAGGAATTTTATGCGTCGGAATTGGTACAGACGATCAGAATTTCAGATCAGAACTTTTTCCGACCGAAAAATAGAAAGCCTGCTCTCAATCTTTTGCTGGTGGGAATTCCACAATGCAAAAGTCCGATGGAGCATACACACGGTCAGAATTTCTGACCAAAAGTTGACATCAGACTTTTGCTGGGGGAATTTCCGATCGTGTGTACGGGGCATAAGTTTATCTTTGTTCACATATATTTTTTTCTAAATTCCAGCTCCCCTATGTACCAATATAGCATTAATGTACTTCTTTTGCAAAAATAAAACAGTTTTCCTTTTATTCTACACACTCTTACCTCACTCTCTTCCAGGATGTTTAAAAACACTACTCCATTACTTCTGCCTCTGACTCTCTGGTCAGACTATAGGTAATGACACAGAAAGGAGATGACCAGCTGAGGGTGTGAGCTAATAAGATCAGCTTGTCAACTCCTTCCTGTGTCATGACCTAAAGTCTGTCTGGGAAGTAAGGCAGAAGTAATGGAGCAGGGTTTTTAAAGAGCCATAAAGACAGTGAATTAAGCGTGCGCAGAATTAACGGAAAGCTATTTTATTTTTTCAAAATGCAATACTGGTACATAGGGGAGCTGGAATTTTGAAAAAAAGGTGAACTTAGCCTTTAATAGTAATGCCCCGTACACACGGTCGGAATTTCCGACGGAAAATGTCCTATCGAACCATGTTGTCGGAAAATCCGTCTGACTTTTTCCGTCTGAAAAAATTTGAGATCCTGCTCTCAAATTTTCCGACAACAAAGTCCGATTGGACTTTTTCTGATCATGTGTAGTGAATTCCGACGGACAAAGTGCCACGCATGCTCAGATCAAATTACAAGACCAAAGCAATTGGCTACTAGCCTCTACGTAGTTCCGTCGTACACAACGAACGTCACCACGTTCAGAATGATCGGATTTTCCGACAACTTTGTCCGACCGTGTGTATGCAACACCAGTGTCGGACAAAATCTGTCTGAAAAAATCCGACGGATTTTGTGGTCGGAATTTCCGACCGTGTGTAGGGTGCATTCGAGTTGAAAAAAAAATATGGGGGGATGTAATAAAGCGTGTGTGCTACTTTTCTGGTGGCATGATCTAACAAAAAGTCCTGATTCAAAAAAGCCCGGTCATTAATTTTAATTGGTAGTAAAGTCAAGAATCATATAAACTGCTGACAGGCAGAGTTTTTATAACATAAGAGTCCTCAGAGGTCTCTCCTAACATGATCAGCATTATGCGAGTGTTCAATATGCACAGAAAACCAGAAACATGTATGATTTGCAAGATTTTCAAGATATATGTTCAATTATCATGTAACAAATATGTTTAAAGTATGCCTAAAGCCATACATTTTTGGGGGGTTAAAGTGGGGAAAGTTTAAAATTGCTTTCATATTTGTTTGTTTTTTGCCATCTGTGTCTCACACGAGCGGATTTTCCGTCAGAATTCCGCTCAAGCTTGGCTTGCATACACACGGTCACACAAAAGTTCGCTGAACTTTTGACCGTCAAGAACGCGGTAACGTACAACACTACGGCAAGCAGAGAACATGAAGTTCAATGCTTACGAGCATGCGTCAAATTGTTTCAGAGCGTGGGTAGGAATTTTGCACGTCAGAATTGAAATTTCCGATCAAAACTTTTTCCGACCGAAAAATTGAGAACCTACTCTAAAATCTTTTGCTGGCGGCCAGCAAAAGTCCGATGGAGCATACACACGGTCGCATTTTCCGACCAAAAGCTCTCATCTGACTTTTGCTGGCGGAATTTCCGATCATGTGTACGCAGCATTAGAGTCATGTCTGTATACATTCTGTTCTGTAGACTCAACAGAAATTGGCAGAATGTCTTTTCTATTTGAAAAAAGACAATCTTAGGCAATTTACATGGGAACATATGTCTTGCCCTTCTATTTGCCCTCTATTTATGTTCTAGTAAATACTTGAAATGTTGGATTTAAGACCCCAGAATTCGGAAGAAGACCCCCGAGGGCAGCGGAGATGTAAGAGAAAGCTGGGCTCCTCCGCTAGTAAAAGAGCAGAAGATAGTGGAGGAGGCCGGCGAGAAGACCCCCGAAGTTGGAAGAAGACCCCCGGAGCTGTCTAATAAACTACTTTAAAAACCTGTGTTGTGTGCTTTTTATTAACACTTTTTCCCTCAGGTGAATGGGTAGGGGTACCATGTACCCCATACTCATTCACATAGTGTGGGGGGCTGGGATCCGGGGGCCACCTTATTAAAGGGGGCTCCCGGATTCTGATAAGCCCCCCACTCGCAGACCTCGACAACCAACGGCCAGGGTTGTCGGGAAGAGGCCCTTGTCCTCATCAACATGGATCAAACATTACATATAGATTCTCCCTCTCAGCCACCTTCTTCAGGGACCAGCGCACACATTGAGACTTGCCCGCTATCTTCATGTTTATGGGAGTGAACCTCGTCCCGGTCCATAACTGGCTGATGTCCCTGCCCCGGCCAGCGGGATACCCTGCCGGCCCTCTCAATCCCTGCCACAGAGGACACAGAGACGTTCCCGGGGAAGTCCAATGTGAGTCCTGATCCATGCCGGCTACACCACAGAGATGCTCTACCTTTGACCAGCTCCGATGACCCCACTGTCTATCTCAAGTTATACAGTGATTGAATCACCTAAGCTCTTTGCTGCACTCCCAACAGCTTCCGGAGGACACGCCGATCCATCTATGTCCAGAATATGGCTGCCAACATCTCTCAGCTCCTCCACGGTATACCCGATGCAGGTAACTCTTACTACTTATGGACACATGTGTCTGTGGTGCCAGATGCCATAGCTATTACCCCTGCTTCAATACCTGGTGTACATCCCCATAACTCCGCTCTGCCTGCCTCCTTCTGGGTCCCCAGTTTGCCTGGGCTGCTCTATTCATATGGTCTGAGAACAACATGGGTGACCTTTGATTCCTTCACTACTGTGGGAAATCTTTATTGCTCACCACGATCCCCAGCCATTGCTTTATTAACCACTTGTACACCCCTAGCAAAGCTGACCAAGACTGCGCACCCTAATGGAGGTCTTAGTGCCTTGATTTTTGAACTACGGGCATACCCCACTTTTAAATACACAATGGGGGTTATTTACTAAATCTGGAAAGTGCAAAATCAGGCTCACTTCTGCATAGAAACCAAAGAGCGTCCAGGTTTTATTACCAAAGCTTAATTGAACAAGCTGGGGTTAGAGGTTGAAGGTAGAAGCTCATTTGTTTCTATGCAACAGTAAGCCTGATTTTGCACTTTTCAGCTTTAGTAAATAAACCCCATTGTGTACTTAAATGTGGAGTATGCCTGTACATGTTTCTGCTGAGTAAAAATAGATGGTACTACAGCGAACTGTGAAACTAACTGTCTGTTTGATGCTAGGTGGGACATGGGAACAGTTACCGCTGCCGACACCATCTCTTGTGACCTGTATGCTGTTCTGTGAGTGGGCAATGGGGAATCCTAACATTGATTTTGTTAATGAAAAGTGATGAATTTCTGCTCATACTTGGGTAGGCTGGGGTGAGAGAGGGGGAGATTGTTCGATACGGAGGGTTGGCCACTCATGTCTCTGAGTACGGTCAAAAAAGTCCTTCAAGCTGCATCTTTGGAGCGCTGTAGGAGTGGTGTATTTACCGCTCCTAAAGCGCCCCTTTCCATTGAAAACAATGCGGCAAAGTGCCATTGCAGCAGCGCTTTGCGGGCGATTTTAACCCTTTTTCGGATTCTAGCAGGGGTTAAAACCCCGCTCACAGCCGAATAGCGCCGTTAAAACGACGGTAAAGCACTGCTAAATATAGCGCCAGTGTGAAAGTAGCCTTAATCTAAAGGTGTATCCATACTATTATCCAACCGACTTCCCTGGACATGCCACAACACCCTAGCAGACCCTAAAGGCCACTTTATGTTCAACAAAGGGTTGCTTGGGGATACCAAAATTACATTTGCTACTTTCTATGCCCCTAATGACTGTCAGGACCTTTTTCTTGGCCGCACGATAGACTTACTCCTGCAATTTTCCACAGGTCAGTTGAAATTAGGGGGAGACTTCAATGTTCTGTTTCTTCCCACTGCAGATACCTCCTCCAGCACATCCTCCGTTACTCCTGGTATCTAAAAACGAGTGGGGCAATCCCTTCAAAAGGCCCAACTGATCGACATCTGGCACTTACAGCATCCAGGGGAAAAAGACTACTCCTTCTATTCCTTTCCTCACAAAGTCTATATGCGCATGACTATTTTTTAATCCCACACTCACAGTTGCAGGCTGTACAAAGTTCAGCTAATAACATGATAACATGGTCAGACTAATCACCAATTGAGCTAACATACAAACTTTCAGACCTGTCCTCTTCTAGGACTAAATACTGAAAGTTGAACGAAAGCCTCCTGCAAGACCCCTCATGTAGTTGAGGATGTTCAAAAAGAGCTGAATATGTACTTTCAGTCCAATAAACAACCTGACTGCGATGTGGGGATCCTGAGGGAGGCCCACAAGGCAGTTTCCCAGACACAATTAGAAGACTACATCACCTCCTCTCACCTCCCTCAGCTGACCTCTGAGGTACGAGAATATTTGGAAGCACCAATAACCTTAGACGAACTGCAAGATGCACTTAACATCTCAAAGACAGGCAAAGCTCCGGGCCCCGATGGTTTCCCGCTACAAGCAATTCTTCCCACTCCTGGGTCCCCATATGGTGAATCTGTTCAATGGAATAGGTTATGAAACATTCTTCCCTAGAGATACCTTAAAAGCCCATGTCACAGTAATCCCTAGGGTAAAGATCCGATTTGCTGTGGCAGTTACAGACCTATCTCACTCTTGAGATTCGCCATGCAATTTGCACAACAGCCAGTCAGACATCACCTATAAAGAAAACAAAACCACGAGCACTACTAACCCAGGACATGAAAAGCTGGAGGTTATGCAGTTATATCAATGAAATACTTAAGCAAAATGATCCCTGGTGTTTCAATGTGATAAATTGTCCCGCAAGCTTCACAGATAAATGATAACAGTACTTATATGCACTCAAAGAAGGACTGGTGTGTGGGGAGTTGTAACTGGCTGATTTTTAATTAAGACGCCTCTATAAATGTCAGTTTTTTCAGCATTTATCAAGAGATTCTGATAAACAAACCAAGTGAACCTATACATCATTAGCAAGTTTCTATATACTTTACCCAAAGGGGGATTGTCAAGAATATAAAGTGAACATAACATTATTTCCATTGTACTTGAGTTTAGCATTTGTGAAATTTGATTCATACTGTAACTCAAAATACTAATTTGAAAACATTAACACTGGACTTTGTAGGCACTGAGATACATAGTTAAAAGTTAAACATTTCTATTACATTAAAAATATTTAAAAGTAAATTAGACAAACATTGCTAAAAATTCACAATGATGATATTGCCTAGATGATATACATCACACCACCAGATACACCAAAAAGACTTGTATCCTGAATGGTCATAAGAGCATCCTAGATAAGACTATTAACATTGTTCCATCAGGCTTGGTGTAGGTTGGTTATAGCATGCTGTGGCTCAGCTCTACATAAGCGCTTCTTCAGGAACTTAGGCATACATTCTACATGGATAAAAAACAAACAATAAATCTTACAATGAATTATATAAACTAAGACAACGAGCACCACTAACCCAGGACATGAAAAGCTGGAGGTTATGAATTTATATCAATTAAATATTTAAGCAAAATTACCCTGGTGTTTCAATGTGATGAAGTTGTTCTGCAAGCTTGACAGATAAATAATAACAGTACTTATATGCACTCAAAGGAAGACTGGTGTGTGGGGAGTTGTAACTGGCTGAATTTTAATTAAGATGCCTCTATAAATGTCAGTTTTTCAACATTTATCAAGAGATTCTGATAAACAAACCAAGTGAACCTATACATCATTAGCAAGTTTCTATATACTTTACCCAAAGGGGGATTGTCAAGAATATGAAGTGAACAAAACATTATTTCCATTGTACTTGAGTTTAGCATTTGTGAAATTAGATTCATGCTGTAACTTGAAATACTAATTTGAAAACATTAACACTGGACTTTGTAGGCACTGAGATATATAGTTAAAAGTTAAACAATTCTATTACATAAAAAATATTTAAAAGTAAATTAGACAAACATTGCTAAAAATTCACAATGATGATATTGCCTAGATGATATACATCACACCACCAGATACACCAAAGAGACTTGTATCCTGAATGGTTGTAAGAGCATCCTATATAAGACGATTAACAATGTTCCATCAGGCTTGGTGTAGATTGGTTAAGGCGTGCTGTGGCTCAGCTCTATATAGGCACTTCTTCAGGAACTTAGGCATAAATTCTACATGGATAAAAAAACAAACAATAAATCTTACAATAAATGATATACAAATAAATAAAGATAGGTATAGCGTGCCTATTGTCCACCACCCAGTATGCAACAGACTAGAATAACATAACCCTAGCGCAAAAGGAGCAGACCACAACTATGGGGACACATGCACCATTAGCTTCCCAATACAAAGATGTACAATAGATGCTATATAGCATGGACCAGCGGTCCTATAGTGGTGAGTTTTACCCATGAAGGGGGGGGGGGTGCCCATGACCGAATACAGCAGAATAACATGAACTGCATGCAGACTAAGGAATAAACAGACTGCAAGGTGGAGGCTTACAGTGTGTTTATCATAGTTGGATTTAACTGGATTTAACTGGTAAGAAACATAAACGGATGTCCAGGACATGTCAGAGACTGAAGGGATATGTCATCAAACACTTCAACAATCTGTAACTTGTTTGCAGAAGGAAAACATTGAAATAGTCTTGTCTTTTATCATGACTGAAAATGAGAGCTATGTTCATCCTCACCCTGGTCCTTACACCTCAAGATTTACCTTGACTTTTCTGCTAGGCTCGAGCATATGTGCAGTGAAGCCATAGGGCAAAGATGTGGTTTATCCATTAAATAAATGCAAAAAGCTATAATGATGTCCAAGTATATTAAAGTGTAATTCCGATCAAATTCTAACTATGCCTAAATCTACTTCTGAAGCCACTCCTGTCCAGTCACATGATCGGGTCCCAGCATTGGCTGAAGTGTAGAGGAGGAACAGCTGCCAATGGATGCCCCATGGTAAGCCTATGGTTGCCATCATCACCCTGGCTCTGCAGGCATTATTGCTTCCTCTCTTCTACACTGATGCCAGCGCTGGGACTCAATAATATGACCAGACTGGAGCAGCTTCAGAATAGGTAAGTACAGACATTTTACAGAGTAGATAGAATAGTCTAAGAATGGGGGTGGGAGTAAATTTAGCTTTAGTTGGAATTTGACTGGTATTACAATTAACTGCTTGCCGACCTTATACTGTATATATACAGTAGCAAGGTGGCTCTCCTGTGCAGGATCACGTACCTAGTATGTGATCTTGCACTTACGGGTCTGGGGCACACAAGCATGCCGCCGGAGACCCGCTCCCACTGTGATAAGACACAGCGGGAGTTGATCTGCAGGTACCATGGACTCAATGTCTGCCGGCACCCGCCGATCATTAGGCAGAGAGCCAGAACGTCAAAAACGTAACGTAAACAAGGCAGATTGCCATTCTGTCAGTAGGTAAGGTATTACTCCTGTGTTCCTGCAAAGCAGAGACATGGATCAATGCCTTCCCATAGTCCAAGCACCTCCCCCACAGTGAGAAAGCACTGGCTAGGCACACAGTTAACACATTGATCACCCCTGATGTTAACCCCTCCCCAGCCAGTGTCATTAATACAGTGACAGTGCATATTTTTAGCACTGTATTAGTGTTACTGGTCCACAAAATGTGTCAAAAGTGTCAGGTAGTGTCTGATTTGTCCACCGCATTATCGCAGTCCCACTATAAGTAAAAAACAAAAAAATAAATAAAAATTCCATAAATGTATCCCATCGTTTGTAGACGCTATAACTTTTGCACAAACCAATTAATATATGCTTATTGGGATTTTTTTTTTACCAAACATATGTAGCAGAATACATATTGGCCTAAATTCATCAAGAAATTCGATTTTTTACATTTTTTATTGGGTATGTTTTATAGCAGAAAAAAATGTTTGTTTTTTTTTTTGTTTTTTTAATTGTCTGTCTTTTTTTGTTTATAGTGCAAAAAATAAAAACTGATCAAATACCACCAAAATAAAGCTCTATTTGTGGGAAAATTACACATTTTATTTTGGTAACAGCCTTTCACGACTGCACGATTGTCAGTTAAAGTAACGCAGTGCCGTATCACAAAACATTGCCTTAGTTATGAAGGGGGTAAATCTTTCGGCGGTCAAGTGGTTAAAGTGGTTGTAAACCCTTACATATACCCAGTAAAGTGTCTATCCTCAGATAATATACATAGATTAAACAAATCCTCCTACATAAGTTGCACCTGTTTATCTGCAGCACTCTTTTCTCTACAATCTTCCAAAAAACACATTTTACATAGTATCTCTATGCAGGAGAAAGCAGGGGGTGAGGATCTGATGTCACACACACTGCAGAGCTAGGCCACACATCAGAAAGTGATGCACCTCCCTCTTCACGGGCTCAGAAAAACAGCTGAGGGTATGAGTGATCTGCTGTGTGCTGAAGGGGGCATGGGCCATCTCCTGGGAGACTGAGGTGTCGGCTTAATCTATTAGGCATGAGTCATGCAGATGCAGCAAAAGAAGAGGTAAGCGTCCGTGGCTCTTTAACCGCTCACATGTAAACAAGGAAGTGACGGTAATTAGCTCTCCTCGCCTCACACTGACAGAGTGTGAGGAGAGGAGAGACGATTTCCGGCATCTTCTCACAGGGGGACATGTAGGAATCAGGGCACTGATCATTAGTGCCCTGATTACAATAGAGAAATATAGTTTCACAATACAGTGCCCACCAATGCTGGCATACAGTGCCCACCAGTGGCAGCAATCAGTGCCCACCACTGCCCACAAGTGCCACCAATCAGTGCCCATTAGCCATACCAGTCAGTGCTGGCAATCTGCCGCCTATCAGTGCTGCCCATCAATGCCCATCACTGCTGTCCATCAATGCCCATCAGTGTTGCCCATCAGTGCCACCCATCAATGCCCAGTGCCCATATGTGCCAGCTATCTGTGCCCACCAGTGCCACCTATCAGTGCCCGCCACTGCCGCCTATCAGTGCCCACCAGTGCTGCCTATTAGTGCCCATCAGTGCCACCTAACAGTGTCCATCAGTGCTGCCTATCAGTGCCACATATCAGTGCCTCCTATCAGTGCCCATAAGTGTGGCATATTAGTGCCTCCTCATCAGTGCCACCTCATAAGTGCCCATAAGTGCCACTTCATCAATGCCCACCAGTTCAGCCTATCAGTGCCCATTGGTGCTGCCTCATCAGCGCACATTAGTGAAGGCGAAAAATTACTTAGTTGCAAAATTTACTGACAGAAAAAAAGTAAAAAACATTTTTTTTCAAAAAACATTTTTTGGTGTAAACAATAAAAAAAAACAGCAGTGATTAAATACCACCAAAATAAAGCTCTATTTGTTTGAAGAAAATGATAAAAAAAATAGTTTGGATACAGTGTAGCATGACCGCGCAATTGTCATTCAAAGTGCAACAGAGCTGAAAGCTGAAAAATGGCCTGGGAAGAAAGGGGGTGTTAGTGCCTGGTAGGCAAGTGGTTAATAGTTACTGCCTGAAGCCCTGCTCAGGTTTTTGTGTTGGTCTTTTAGCTCCAAAATCAAATATAAAAAAAAAAGTTTACATGAAGCGAAATGGGCTTTGCTTCCATATCTTGTAGCTTCATAATGTTTTGGTTAGGCTAGGATACATTATATTACCAAAAGTATTGGTTAGGCATGGAGTACATTATATTAAATACCACCAAAATAAAGCTCTATTTGTTTGAAGAAAATGATAAAAAAAATAGTTTGGATACAGTGTAGCATGACCGCGCAATTGTCATTCAAAGTGCAACAGAGCTGAAAGCTGAAAAACACTCACATGAACTTTAATGGCATCCCAGTCCACAGGAAAATAGTTTGAAAAATACCAAACAGACCGCAGGTGACATTGTTTACCCCTTGTGCTCTTCATCCACTCTGTAACATGCTCACTCTACCACTCCTTCTGACAGTTGTTTCCTTCCTCCTTAAACTCCTTCACCCCTCTTCTCCACCCCACAGCTTATATACTATATTATCAAAAGAATTGGGATGCCTGTCTTTACACACACATGAACTTTAATGGCATCCCAGTCTTAGTCCATAGGGTTTAATATTGAGTTGGCCCACCCATTGCAGTTCTAAGAGCTCAAACACTTCTACGAAGGCTGTCCACAAGGTTTAGAAGTGTGTCCATGGGAATATTTGTCCATTCTTCCAGAAGCGCATTTGTGAAGCCAGGCACTGATGTGGACAAGAAGGCCTGACTCACAGTCTCCTCTCTAATTCATTGCAAAGGTGTTCTATCAGGTTGAGGTCAGGACTCTGTGCAGGCCAATCAAATTCCTTCACCCCAAACTCGCTCAATCATTTCTTTATGGACCTTGCTTTGTTTTTCAGGGGTTGGGCTTGGCCCCTTAGTTCCAGTGAAGGTAACTCTTAAGGCATCAGCATACAAAAATATTTTGGACAATTTCATGCTCCCAACATGTGGGAACAGTTCCAACATGACTGTGCACCAGTGCTAAAAGAAAGGTCAATAACGACATGGGTGAGTGAGTTTGGGGTGGAGGAACTGACCTCAACCCGATAAAACACCTTTCAGATGAATTAGAGCAGAGACTGCTAGCCAGACCTTCTTGTCCACATCAGTGCCTGACCTCACAAATACGCTTCTGGAAGATTGGTAAAACATTCCCATAGACACACCTAAACCTTGTGGACAGCCTTCCCAGAAGAGTTGAAGCTGTTATAGCTGCAAAAGGTGGGCCAACTCAATATTAAGCACCACGGACTAAGACTGGGATGCCACTAAAGTTCATGTGCATGTAAAGGCAGGCATTCCAATACCCTTGGTAATATAGTGTAGCTCTGGTACCTTGATAAACTATTACTAGCTCTAGGAAACTTTTTTCAACTGAACCTTTTTTCCAGGGCCTGATTCTAAGTTCTTCTGCCTCATCTCTGTGAGGTATGACAGACTCCCTGTTGAGTAGACAATGAAATTAGAAAGTGACTCCAACCTGTAGTAGCCTCTTATATTATTATTGGTAGGCTGATCCCTTCTGCTGCTTTAGAAAACGTGGTATGCTGCAATGTATTTTTAGCTGTTTTTATGGATACTAGTTGAATACTATGATACTGTATGTATCTCAGCTTCCTGCTGTTTCTGTAAGCATGCTAAATACCAGATCTTACTACCTGGGGTCTAGGTCTAAATGAACCTCAAATCTAGAACTCGCTCTACATCTCCATAGTGTTTTTTTTTTTCCAATCTATTAATGCTTCATGTGTGAAATTAGATGCCATTACATATATTAATAGTGTTGATTACTTTTCAGACGGTTTATGATGACCCCTTTGAAAAGTGATATTTGCCTGAAATGAATGTTAACCATTTCCTTGTTACAATGCAATGACATCTAATTAACAGTAATACAATAGTATACATATGCAACAAACAAAGTAAATAAACACTTATTCATATCTTTAAAGTAAATCATATACAAGAAAATCATGTTCTCCTATGTATGTATTTACAACAAACTCAAAATAAAGAAAAAGGCTGGGTGGACACGTGAATAATAATTTTCACTATATATTTTTATATGTTGTAGGAAGCAAATTGCTGCATCCTGGAGAAGCCATCAATTAGGTTTAATGCTTCTCTTACTTAGATAAATATAGAATTAATTCATGAACAGGGCAAAGTTTGCAAAGTGCAGGTAAACAAACATAAACGAATAAATTCCCAATTATAGCTTCTTCTTTTTCCTCTCAAGTTAGTTCTACAGCACATGCCAAAGCAATTCTGCTCTAATGAATTGAAACTGCAAATATTTTAGGATGGAAGAATTATCCTAATATTTATCTCTGACTATGCAGCATTTTGAAAATACCAAGGGATGGATTAAAGTCAGCAAGTAACCATTTGATGTATATGGAATAATAATACCACACATCCAGGGACACAACAGGGAATATCAAACTGGTAAATGTGACAAAAAATAATTTCACACCTGAACATTTTTGGAAATAAAATTTCAGTACCCACCCCACACATGTCTTATTTATCAATTATGTATTATGCCACAATGCCCAGTTCTAGTATACAGCATACAAAGATCCCTTTAGAGCTGGCAAGCTTAATAAAATCTTTTGGGAACTGGTACAGCTAAAATGTCAAAGTTCAGATTCAAGTTAATGGTTTTAGGTAGGACAGAGTTATAACTCATATGAGGGTTTAGTTACTAGACATGTGCATTCGTTATCGTCTGAATGCATTTTCATTGAATTTCAGGGATTGCCGTGTTTGACAAATTTCGGGAGTAACTAAATAAATTTACTTTTCTGGCGAAACGGAAATTCCAAAACAACATATTTCAGTGTGCACGTCTATTAGTTACTAATGTTTCACCAAAATAGTAAAAATATGCTATGTTCGGGGGAAATTAGAATTCAAAGTTTTATTACTAAGCCTCACAATTAGTTTAATATTCACAAACATTTGTACCACTATAAAGTTTTGCATAGCAACCTTGCTTGATCTTAGAATTCCCCTTTTGCATTTTTACTGTTCACATGTTCCATCCTAAAGGAAAAGTACTGTATATATTTTAGAAGCCAATGAAGAGCCATTCACTGAATTATGGTTGCAGTGTGGGTAAGTCTGCAACCTCTGATCTCTCCTGTATTGTAACTGTACTGTCTGCCCCAATGCTGTGCAAACTGTTGGAGCTATATAAATCCTGAATAATAATAATAATATAATAATAATAACAGTAATGTCATGCATCGGGGGTCAAGTCCTGGGAAAAAAAAGTGCAAGAACTCATCCAAGATTCCCATCCCCACCTCAAAAATAAAAAAGTTTGTGTGTGTGTATATACACACACTGTTGTAAGTGTGGTGTGGAATCTTAATAATACATATGGGGAATTTGAATTAAGATCTTAGTGTTTTGCGCAGTGCTTACAACCTTACGGTGAAAATGTGAACTTTGTTCAGACAATCAGTAACCTACCACAATAATTTCCTGAGTTTGATGTTTTTGTTTGTCAAGGAAAACACATGCTATATATATATTGTTATACAGTTATAGTCAGGATTCATATGTCTTTCATAACACTGATTGACATTCTTACTTCTAATTTGTTCTTAAATCTAAGTCTTATGTTTTTACCCTACAACAGAATTATCATTGGGTCAATAGATACTAAAATCATAATTGTATTTATAACCTGGAATATAATATATAATTTGAGTGACTTATAATCAAATATAGGTATTTTAAAATAATGCTGAATGCACAACTTTCAAATGTCATCCTAAAAGTGTTTTGAAATGAACTTGGGACAGACTCAATGAATATTTAGATAGAGCTTAGCTGTATACACAATTCCTAGAGTCTAAACAATGGGTTCCGTTAGATAAAGGTGATTTCTTTGTGAGAATCATCTAGTTACCTATCTGTGTAACTTTTTATGGCAGTGTTGGGACTATCCTTTTATCTACCCAACAATGACAGGTAATTTCCTGAGTTCGTTAATCTATGGGGAATTCTTACCAATGTATAAATATCTCCCAATAACATTAATAAGTAAATCATTTTAAGTATAATTATACAATTTCATACAGAATCGGGATTTTCTGGTGATTAATATTTTATACACCCCGCCAAAGACATCAACACAGACATTAAACTATTTCCTTAATATTTGACAAATAGCCCAAGGGTAGCCCAAATGACTATGTTAAAAAAAATATTGTTCTGCCTATCACTGGACTCTAGGAGGCGGGAGCTTGTTATAGGGGCCTCTGGAGGAGGAGGACCAAGGAGGGGAGGATGGGTGCGTTGGAATGACACCCCCCCTAATGTGTGGCACTAAGGGCGGATGGAAGCCCTGCCTTTCCCGCACATCCACACTGCCTGCCACAGCTTGCAGGACTTGGTTGCTAATGGGAATGACGTTCCTGCTGTGAAAAAAGTCCAGGAACGTCGTTCCCACGTGTTCCTGCAGGACTCGAGCCCTGTCATGCATTTTGACCTGAATAGGTTACACTTCACTGTATTGAAACTAATATTTGGCTTTACTGGTAGGAAATGTCTGCTTCTATCAGAACAATTTGAGGCAGCTATTTTGCAAGTTGACTGTTTAACCCCATTCCCACCTAAGGGTAAAACAAATGTAATACCTAAGCACAATTTTGCAACTTTGACGTGTTAGTAAAATCTTGCATTTCATCATAACTACTTTGTGCATCCAGGTGGATTATACCTTGTTTTTTCAGGACAAATTGAGCTTTTATTTGGCGGTTATTGGTAATGGATATCTCCTGATTATTTTTATTATCAAAGGAAAACTGTCCCAAAATAGTAAAAAAAAAATATACCGTATTTGCCGGCTTATAAGACGACTGGGCGTATAAGACGACCCCCTATTTTTCCAGTGAAAACTTAGGTTTTGGGCTATACTCGCCGTATAAGACTACCCCCTTCCGAGGCAACACCATTAAAAAGACTTAACATCAGATTTGATTTAAACACGGTAATTTTAATGAACCATCAGAAACATAAAAAAAAAAAAAAACATCAGACTTAACAACAGATTAGATTTAAACACGGTAATTTTGGTTGACTTTCTGGTACTTAACCTCCCTGGCGGTATGATTCTGTCCGGAATTTAGTGCTGAAAGCGGTACAATTATTTTGCATGGAAATTTGGCGTTTTTATATTGTAGGCATGCAATTCTTATGAATAACTCACTTAAATCTGTCCGAACCAGAGTCTAGTAGACATCCCGGGTATGATAAAGTTTGAAACACAAAATCATAAATTATAATATAATAAAAATATATATAAAAATGATTCAATAATGTAATCAAATCAAAAACACTGAAATTTGCTCAGTTGCAGAATAGTCGCTGTCATTACATTTATTGTTTGATGATAAATTGTGATTCAAATTTTTTATCAGTGTTTTCTAGCTGGTCTAAAACCACTTTTCACATAAAGAGACACTTTTTGGTTGCTATGGACAATCTCCAGTTTCCAGGCAGAAAAAAAAAATATATTATATAAAATGACATGCAGGGCACTGGGCAGACCACTAGGGACAAAGGGGGTGTGTATTTTTTGTATACAGTACTGTAATCTGTAAGATTACAGTACTGTATGTGTATTGTGTTTTGAAACTTTTTTAAATTTGGAGCAGATCTCCGCTCCCGTGCGTCGGAACGTCGCAGGGAACGGAGATCGGCGGCACTCGGCACTGTGTGAATCGAGCGAGCGGATGGCTCGCTCACACAGCAGGGAGACATCGCAGGATCCAGGGGAAAAGGTAAGTAACTTCCCCCCTGTATCCTGCACGCAAGCCCGAGTCTGGCTCGGGGTTACCGATCCTGGTAGAAAAAACTGAACCCGAGCCAGACTCGGGAATACCGCTAGGAAGGTTAAAATCCTTCAAAAATCCTCTTCATGTTCATCCTCTGACATCATAAGTTCATCAATGACATCTTGTGGTACATTTGTTAGACAATCATCATATGGATCCAATTCCACATCAGATGGTGTGTCTTCAGCTTCGGCTTCCTCTTCATCCTGCCACAAGTCATCGTCCTCCATATTATCCAATGAATTTGATATGCCACACTTCTTGAAAGACTTGATTACTTTTTCTACATCAATATCATTCCAGGCTTTTATGACAAAGTTGCACAAAACATCCAACTGTGGAGCACGCATGTTTCCTCCTTTTGTGAATGACTTTTCACCGCTATCCATCCACTCATTCCACTGTTCTTGAATGCGGTCTTTAAATGGCTTGTTTAGGCACACATCCAGTGGCTATACCAACAATGTCAATCCTCCAGGAATAACTGCTGCATCTGTGTTTTCAGCCTTTCCTTTGTGCTTGGAGTTAAATGAGCCCTGAACATATCCCACACCAGTAGGCTACGTTCTCGACGAAGTCCACCTGGTCGTCTACTCCATACATTTTCAAGCCATAGCTTTACCCCTTCTTCATCCATCCAGCCTTGTTCATTCACATGAACAAAACAACCAACAGGAAACTTGAGTTTTGGCATTGTCTTTCTTTTGAAAATAATCATGGGTTTTAGTTTGGCACCATCAGCTGTACATGCTAGTACCACTGTAAAACTGGACTTCTCATGTCCTGTTGTTTTAATTAACACAGTTTGGCACATTTTGAATTGACTGTTTTATTTCCAATCATGTCGAAATTCATAGGAGTTTCATCCATATTGACCATGCGATCTGACTTAACGCATAGCCATGTTTCTTGCGCTGTTCTATAACATATCGATGGAAATTACTCACTTTGCCGTCGAGATCTGCAGGTAATTTTTTGCAATTTTGGTCTTTTGCCTCAGTACCAGATCGTGCCTTTCTAAGAACCTAGAACACCAGGATATAGTGGCCTTAAATCCTTTGCTGTGATCTGGGTTAGATTTGGCCCACTGAAGTGCAAAAATCCGTATGCTGTTTCGTGTCACTACAAACCCATTGTGACGATGCTCATGCACCATGTCTGCTTCTCGAGTTCTGGCCATTGTGGGGTGCCTCTTCTTAATGCACACTTAGCCCTTGGCATACACTTTAAAGCATCTTCCTTTGCTTTCCAGTCTCGGACCATCTTTTCTGTTACTCCATATTTTCTTGCAGCAGCGCAGTTATAATGCTCCTTGGTAAAGTCTTAAAAGGCTCTGCATTCAGCAACAGAGTGCATCGTCTGCCAGGATTGGCTGAGCGGCGCACACTGTATGACACAGGACACTGAGCACAAGGTGGCCTCTTCACCCAGAACTGAGCGCTCAGCGGGCTTTTAATTATGTGTATATATGAATCCCTCACGCTACTTTGAGTAATGTAGAGTAATGTAAAGGTCAAAGAAAAGATAGTGACTAAAGATATTTGCAGCAAAATGAATAGTGATCACAAGGGCACATAAAGGAATGAATAAGGTAGAAGATTTCGCGCAAATTGTAAGTATAATAGAAATAAATACGTAAGGTGCAATATAAGCTAGATCCCACAAGGGCGCGCTAGACAAAGTGATGAGGAAGGTAAAATGAGCAGAGTACAGTGACAGTTATCTAGTGAATATACAAACGGATGTGTAGATAATGACAATTGTCTAGTATATATTGTCCTACCAGTAAAATTGACTGGTACAAAATAATGCCAAAATAAAGTGCATGAAGGATATAAATAAATAAATATGTGACGAGGAGTATAATAAATCATAAGGGTGTCCCAAAATTTCATAAAAATGAGAAATAAAATATTCCAATAATTCATGGATGATTCATAGAAGTGAATACTGAAATAACGATAGAAGTGAATAAATAATCAAAAAATGGTAAAAAATCAACAATACAGTGATAAATATCGTGATAAAAGGGTAATGATAAAAATGCAATAAGTCCAAGCTTCAAGTGAAAAAATGTAAAAAAGTGATAAACATACAATACGTAATATAAAAGAGCTCCCACGATTAGGGACCTCATAGTAAAATCGGTAGTAGAAACACCACCAAAACCTGCCTATACCTTCTTCACAGGAAAAGGTTTTTACCCCTGCCGTAACTGTTATACATGTAGACATGCCAAAAAATTCCAGAGCAAAAGAACTGAATTTATTGCTACTAATACAGGCCAATCTTTTAAAATACGGGACTTCATAGGATGCCACACTGAAGGGGTGGTATACGTATTACAATGTAGTTGCAATCTACAATACGTAGGAAGAACAAAAAGGGCCCTAAAAAACTGATTGGAAGAACACGTACGTAATGTAAAAAATGGCTTCCCCAAGCATAATGTCTCAAGGTATTTTGCACAAATGCATAATAAAGACCCTTCATCACTTCAATTTTGGGGAATTGAAAAATACAATAAATCCTGGAGAAGTAGCCACAAAATTAGGACCATAAGCCAAATGGAATCCAAATGGATACATACCATGCGGACCCTTACGCCAGGTGGCTTGAATGTAGAATTTGATCTGAATTGTTTTTTAAGCAATTTCTAACCAGATCCTTGCATTTTTATTTCTATTATTATTCTATCTCTGTCATATCTTTTATATCTCTATTAATATTTTAGAGGTTTCACTGACTAAATACATCACCACGATATTATTAATTATTTATTTTACTCCAATGTAACTTATTAACATAATTCAATTGTATTGTACCACCAATTAGGCACCTTAGGGTTTTCTCCCGTTCCACTATGAGTTCCGGATTTTATTATCCCACCCTAATAACAATACATTCAAATTTATTTTCTTTTATTGATTTTATATATTTTAATGATTTTTATGTCTATAAATACTTTGTGACCTTTTTTAGTATTATATACACTATGGCCACCTTTATTATACTTATGACATTTATCCATGGAGGCATTTATTTATTTTAGATCCATGTCTTCACCACCGCTTTACAGCTATTTCCTGTTACATGTTATATGTTCCCCTAATGTCCACCTTATGACTCCTCTGGTTCATAGCTCGAGATATATGACATTCCCGTTATTCTCACTATGTTCACTGTTTGGGGTCAATAATCATTATTTACCACCGCTGGGCAAGATTTCTCTAAACCACTTAATGGCGGCGCCCATCAATAGACCATTAACATGAACACATACCAACAAAAACAATTACATATACTGCCAGAAACATGTCCGCCGTCAGTAGGACAAGTTACCACAACCAAGATGGCCGACCGATAACTTCCGGTATGTCCGTCATATAAACTAACACTGCCTAACCAATCCGGTTCCCCAGATGAAGACACGTGACATGTCGTAACGCGTAGGGAGTGGCCGTAGGCAGACGAACTCAGAGAAGGACGCGAGAAAGGCGCTGAGAACGCCTGGTGACACTTAACCCTTATTTTGCTCTATTTTATCTTTTTTAATGTACGATTCTAATCTTTATTTTGAATAAACACCTTACATTTTTAAAAACCTACTGCACTAGTGGAGGCTTCCCTATCTTTCCCTTTCTCCCCCTCGGCATGGTGCAATTATAACTTGGAGATAATAAGCACTCTAGGTCCGGGATTTAAGGGCTGTTAAAGGAGAAGGACCAGGCTGGACCCCACACTAGGATACCTTGATCACTGTTACCTGTACCCTGGGGTCTATTTGGATACCCCCGAAAGGCTCATTTTTCTCTACCTTAAGGTGAGAGTTCTGGGAGACCAGAAAAGGATTCACATAGAAATAGATGAATAAGCAGCGTGAATACAGTCCTATATCAGCAATATAGAGAAAGGCATCATATACGCATAGAACTTCTTCCGGAATAATATTGGAAATATTCAAGAACACGTACTAGAGAGCCACTACTCACCTTTAGGAGACTGGCCATCTATGTGTTTTATGCTATGATGACATCTATTTACATCCGATATTCCTTTTATCTATTGATTTGGACATAGATATTCATTTGGACTATTTTTATTCAAATTTTATATTCATCTATTTATTTTTTATCCCACGTATTGGATATTTATCACTTTTTTAAATTTTTTCACTTGAAGCTTGGACTTATTGCATTTTTATCATTACCCTTTTATCACGATATTTATCACCGCATTGTTGATTTTTTACCATTTTTTGATTATTTATTCACTTCTATTGTTATTTTAGTATTCACTTCTATGAATCATCCATGAATTATTGGAATATATTTTATTTCTAATTTTTATGAAATTTTGGGACACCCTTATGATTTATTATACTCCTCGTCACATATTTATTTATTTATATCCTTCATGCACTTTATTTTGGAATTATTTTGCACCAGTCAATTTTACTGGTAGGACAATATATACTAGACAATTGTCATTATCTACACGTCCATTTGTATATTCACTAGATAACTGTCACTGTACTCTGCTCATTTTACCTTCCTCATCACTTTGTCTAGCGCCCCCTTGTGGGATCTAGCTTATATTGCACCTTACGTATTTATTTATATTATACTTACAATTTGGGCTTTTAATTATATCAGGCGGCCACTTCACCAGCTAAGCGGCAACACGGCGGACTTTACACCCATATGGCGGCCTCCACACCAGGTACTTAGCACCCGAAATTCATCTTGCGGCCTCATCACCCGGCGTATAAGACGACCCACGGTTTTTGGCTCTGTAATTCGGGTGTAAAAGGTCGTCTTATACTCCGGCAAATACTGTATATATTTTTAATTTAGCTGTACATTTCTTGTTACTACCATAACCTACCACCAAAGAACAACTCAAATTAAATTCTCCTGCTCCTGACTATCGCAGTGATACCACATATACATATGTATGTTAGTTGTATGTACCCGTAGTAGGCCCCCCGAAAAAGGTGCACATTTTTTATCATACCTAAAACACACTGACACTAACTGACACTAATTAAAAAAATGCTTTTTAAAATAAAATCCTGCCCGAAATGCACTGTCTTTAACCCCTTAAGCCCCGGACCAATTTTCAGCCAAAGGACAGGCCCCTTTTTGCGATTCGGCACTGCGTCGCTTTAACTGACAATTGCGGTGGTATTTGATCGCCTATGCTGTTTTTATTTTTTGCTCTATAAACAAAAATAGAGCGACAATTTTGAAAAAAATTCTATATTTTAAACTTTTTGCTATAATAAATATCCCCAAAAAATATATAAAAAAACATTTTTTTTCCTCAGTTTAGGCCGATCCGTATTCTTCTACATATTTTTGGTAAAAAAAATTGCGATTATTGATTGGTTTGCGCAAAAGTTATAGCGTTTACAAAATAGGGGATAGTTTTATAGCATTGTTATAAAAAAAATTTTTTACTAGTAATGGCGGCGATTTTTATTGTGACTGCGACATTATGGCAGACACATCGGACATTTTTGACACATTTTTGGGACCATTGTCATTTATACAGAAATCAGTGCTATTTAAATGCACTGACTCCTATGTAAATGACACTGGCAGTGAAGGAGTTAACCACTAGTGGGCAGAGAGGGGTTACGTCAGTGTGTGTGTTTTTTTTACAGTAGGGGGGTGGCTTTATGTCTGACATCACTGATCGTCTTTCCCGATGACAGGGAACAGCCGATCAGTGACAGGCAGTGTAGGAAGCACGGGGAGAGGTTTGTTTACACAGACCTCTCCCCGTTCTTCAGCTCTGTGACCCGATCGCGGGACACCAGGGGCGATCGGATCCGCTGGTCCTGAGGCCGCAGTCACGGAGCTCAGGACCGGGTCGCGAGCGCGCCACCGGCGGCGCGCGCGCGACCCACGGCTGGGCAATTAAAGGGGATGTACCGGTACGTGCTTTTGCCCAGCCGTGCCATTATGTTGACGTAAATCTACAGGAGGCGGTCCTGAAGGGGTTAACCTTTGACCCTGACCTTGACCTTTGACCCTGACCTTGACCCAAACACTAACCCTGGCACTAACTTAGATCAAACCTTGATCTAGGTATTTTTTTTGTTATTTTTTTATTTTATTAATTATTATTATTATTATTATTATTATTTTACACACAGTTGTTTGTCTCTCTCTGCAAGGAGAGAAAGATATACAATATATCTTTCCTCTACATTCACAGAGAAAGAAACACAGGCGCGGGCTTCACAGTGAATGATCAGAGCCTATCACAGCAATCAGGTGACCCCGAACCGGGAGTTCCAGGTCCCAATCATTAGTAAGGGACCCAGGGCTCTCAATGAGACCCTGGTCCTTGTGCTGGGAGTGCACTGTGCGGCGTACTCCCAGCATAAAGACAGACACACATATATGCGACCCCACAGAAAAAAGACCAGTCCAGTATGTGCATACTGTCAGCGGTAAGAGGTTAATGCTAAACTCAGAACAAAAAGTTTAAATTAAATATATATAAAGGGGGCTGAGATACATATCATAGTAAACATTTGCATTTCAGTCCATCCAGTTCTGAGTTTTTCAAAGCTTTGCTACACAGCATTGCTCTGTCTAGCAAAGCAGGGGACCTAACATTTTCTGCTGCAGCTATGTAACAATTACAGGTCTTCTGTCCAACCCCACCCAAAGAGTGGACATTGAAAGGAGAAACAGCAGACTGAGCAGCTATTCTCAAAATCACTCCTCTCTCTCCTTCCATCAGCATGCTCCTTGTATTGCAGCACAACTGATTGGCTTCATGGGCCAATTCTCCCTCGCCTAGATCAGTGTTTCTCAACTCCAGTCCTCAAGGCGCCCCAATAGGTCATATTTTCAGGCTTTCCATTATTTAGCACAGATGATTTGATCAGTTTCACTGCCAAAGTAATTACAAAAACCGTTACATCTGAGGGAAATCCTGAAAACATGACCTGTTGGGGTGCCTTGAGGACTGGAGTTGAGAAAGACTGCCCTAGATTGAGATCTGCTGTATACGAACTGCGAGAGACCCACACCAAGTCAACTTCAGGTACATACAATGCTTGCAAAAAAAAAAAAATGTATTTATTTATTTATACTTACCGTATATACTCGAGTATAAGCCAACCCAAATATAAGCCGAGGCACCCAATTTTACCACAAAAAAATGGGAAAACTTATTGACTCGAGTATAAGCCTAGGGTGAGAAATGCACAGCTACTGTAAGTGTAAAAGAGGGTCAACAATGCCCATTTGCAGCCTCGCTGTGCCCATTTGCATGCCTCACTGTGCCCATTTTTAGCCATAGGTCCCCCGAACTTCAAACTTGGTAGTTAATGGTTCCTAGATGCCCCCTAGCTGCAGCCAAAATTTGGGGTCTCTGGATCCAAAGGGTCCCGAAATGACATTGCTGCAGATGGACACAGTTTACCGAATTTGGGGCCCTGTATCTCGGGGCCACTTGGTGCTAGGAATATGTTGGATATGTTTTAGTGCTAGTTCCACTGGTTTTGCACACCACATTTGGGGTTCCTAGCACCAAGTGGCCTCGAGATACGAGGCCCCAAAGTCGGGTCTGAAAATTTCATTCTCTGCTGCAGAAAAGTGCTTGACTCGAGTATAAGCCGAGGGGGACACTTTCAGCACAAAAAAATATGCTGAAAAACTCGGCTTATACTCGAGTATATACTGTATGTATAAATAAATAGTTGCACAAATTTGTGTCTTTATTTGCCTGGAGTTCAGCTTTAACCACTTCAATACCGCCTTATAGTCATATGACGCCCACAAGGTGGATCTCCCATCCTGGGTGGGCGTCATATGACGTCCTCGCATTCCCGGCCACCTGGGGGGCGCGCGCGCCGGTGGCATCGCTCGAGACCCGGTGCGAGTGCCCGGCGGCCGTGATGTCCGCCGGGCACCCGCGATTGCCCGTTAAAACAACGGGACCGTGCGGGACCGTGGAGCTGTGTGTGTAAACACACAGCTCCACGTCCTGTCAGCGGAGAGGAGACCGATCATGTGATCCCAGTATGGAGGAACACATGATCGGTCTCCTCCCCTTGAGTCCCCTCCCCCCAGTTAGAATCACTCCTATAGGGAACACATTAACCCCTGCAGCGCCCCCTAGTGTTAACCCCTTCCCTGCCAGTCACATTTACACAGTATTTATTGCAATTTTATAGCAACGATCGCTGTGTAAATGTGAATGGTTCCAAAAATGTGTCAAAAGTGTCCGAAGTGTCCGCCGCAATGTCGCAGTCATGAAAAAAAAAAATCGCAGATTGCCGCCATTACTAGTAAAAAAAAAAAAAAAAAAAATATTCAATAAATCTGTCCCCTATTTTGTAGACGCTATAACTTTTGCGCAAACCGATCAATATACGCTTATTGCGATTTTTTTACCAAAAATATGTAGAAGAATACGTATCGGCCTAAACTGAGGAAAAAAAAAATTTTTTTTTTTAAAAAAAGGGGATATTTATTATAGCAAAAAGTAAAAAATATTGTGTTTTTTTTCAAAATTGTCGCTCTTCTTTTGTTTATAGCGCAAAAAATAAAAACCGCAGAGGTGATCAAATACCACCAAAAGAAAGCTCTATTTGTGGGAAAAAAAGGACGTCAATTTTGTTTGGGTGTAACGTCGCACGACCGCGCAATTGTTAGTTAAAGCGACGCAGTGCCGAATCGCAAAAAGTGCTCTAAGGAAGGGTGAAAAATGGCCCGGTGCTGAAGCGGTTAAAGTATACTTTTTGATTTTGGATAAAGTAAGGAATGCTTTTTTTTTTCATCTACGTTCTATTGGGAAGATTTCACTTCATTTCCTGTTCTGTAGAAACAACAGATAGTGAGATGAAATGTTTTCAAGATGAGGGAATTTCGCTTTTTAGACAGTTGTCAAATTACTGAAAGAAGGTCCATCTGATGATGTGGAGATATGGCAAGAAGCAAAGCAAATCAAACATTTTCACAAAGTGAAAATTATGTCTTGACTAAAATATTCACCCACAGGGTGATCGTCCTTCTATTTAGTACTAAACATTTTCCAATGAGCAAAAGAGTGTATACATTTAAGAAAAAAGGTAGCTACCCCCAGGATTACTCATGAATTCAAGCTGTAGTCAGTTTGTTAAGGGTTCTGTGGCTGTGACCACTGGTCACTGTAGACAGCACATAGGTAAACCAGAATGATGCCCTATGTCAGAATGATGTGCAGTAAAATTGAATCATGCAAGTGGTAACTCTTCAACGGAAGCAGTCCGTGCTTTGTGAGGCAAAAAGTGTGCGATGCCAGTGATGCACAGTACCTGCAACTATGACGCGACTAAGTCCTAGCTGTAGGAAAAGAGCAACGGAGTACTGAAAATATTGAAAGCATTGGCCATTGCATGTGCATACATTCCACACACAAGTGCATTATCAGGGATCTGGCTGCAGGATGATGTCAGAGGGGAGTTTAAACTGGTAGTATGGGCTGAAAAGCTCAGCCACTTGAAGAAGCAAACAGGCTAGAGCATAAATAAAAAGGAGGGCTTCCAAAACTAGAACTTCACCCTTACAAAGAGAAAGGAATGCCCAGAATGCACAAGGGCAAGTGTATCTGACCAGCAGGAAACAGTGGCCGCTGTAGAACTCCATTGTAGGTCCAAACAGCATTTACTAGAAACTCATAACAGTGAGCCTTCAGAAATAAGGAAAATTAACTTCCACAGTTCTGGTCCCGATAACTCTGCAAGAAATCCTTAGAAAGCTGGCCTGACCTGGAAAGTGACATCTTGTCAAACGGAACACAGACGGGGAGTCATTGCCAACCGAAGGGCCATCACACTACTATAATGAGCTAAAAAAACTGTTAGCTAACTGCACAGACTTCCAAGATTTTCAAAATGCAACATAATTCTAGGAGTTGAAAGTATCAAAATCTTCGAGATCAAGCGAAAAGCTGGGCAGGTGAGAGGGGTTGTAGCCTCTAGAAGGCTGGCCTTTAGTTTCTATGTGCCAAGTGTCAATTTGTCCTGTAGGCAGGAGTATAACCTTAGAAGGCTTATTACTACAAAGCTGTGCCCTGAAATGGACGATAGAGAAATGATTTTTATTCTTAAAGTCTGTGGGCCTCATAAATGTAATTTTTTGATGGACTTCATGAAAACTATCAGACCCTGTTGAAAGCTATTTTCAAGTTTCCTGGGGGATTACCAATGGTTATTGAATATCTTCTATCCATAGAAGGATATCCTATTTAGCAAGCAGGTGCTGCAGAACTGAATATCTAAAGATAGGCTGCTACAAGTAACCAGTGGTAACTAAATATCTACAGGCTACTGGATCTCTGCTCCATAGCAATACCTGAGCTCCCAGGTTGTCCCTAAAAGAGAAAAGTGGCATTAAGCAGAGGTAAAGCAGATCATTTTCATTCTCATAGAGTTTGTAATGACCCCCACTAAAAAAATAACATAAAGACACACCCCATGTGGCATCTATTTTTATAATTTTACTTCTTTTGCTAGTTATGCCTCTTAGAACAATTGTTATGCTTGTAAAAACATAATAAAAGAATTAGAATCGACTTTCCACCCTTATATAACGATCTCAAAGGCATTTTTAAAATATTTTCTTTCATGGTGTAAATTAAATAATTATAATATTTAACTTTCGTATCTTTCTTTCTAAAATCAATTCTGTTTTAATGGACTTGCAAGCGCTGAAATTATTTTGAATATTTAAAACATAACTGCCCATTTTACTGTTTTAAAATGTTTTGCATTTCATGTTACTCTGTGGAATTTTGAATGAGGAATTGTTCTCAGTGTTTCCCATGTGATGGGAAATTTTAAAGTTACATATATCCTGCACAAATTTCTGATGATCAAAAACAAGAGTAGAAGTTAAATTGATATTAAATCCAAAAACAAAAATGTAATATATTCAGGGCCATCTTTAAGGCAGGGCAAAAGGGGCATCTGCCCCGGGCCCCACCATTGTTGTGGGGCCCAAAGCAGCTGCCTTATACTTGCCAACTATCCCAGTTCAAATTCCCTTGTCCCTTGAAGTTTAAGTCCTATGCTGTGTCCCAATATCTCAGTGTGAAGGTCTGTTACTAATGCTGCTCAGCTCTGCCTATTGCCATGTACAGATGACTCACCTGCAGACCCTGTGTTTATATGTAAATAATCTGTATTAATATCTAAATAGCCATGGACCAGCGGCATTGATATGTAAATAGAGGCAGCATTCATTTGTTTATCATGCCCCCCTGAGGTCATATCCACCATCACTTCTGCTGAATGCTGCCCACTGGGAAAGTAAAGGGGCATGCTTGAAAGTCCTGCCTACCACTGTGGCCATTAAGCCTAACATCAGCCTGTTCGGCAGAGGTAAGCAAATTGGATAGCACATTTACTTGGTGTCAGGAAAGAAATTTTGCATGCGTTCCCCACACACACACAAATGTGAAAGCAGGCTAAATGTCTCAGTTACATTGGTGGTCAGTGTAAATCTTCTCATTGCATTGGAGCTTAGTGTACAATCCTTTCATTCACATTAGTGGCCAGTGTGAAGGTCCCCCTTACATTGGTGGTCAGTGTAAATCCCTCCTTATATTAGTGGTTCATGTGAATGCCCCTATTACATTAGTGGTCAGTGTAAATTCCAATTACATTAGTGGTCAGTGTTAATCCACATTACATTAGTGGGCAATGTGAATCCCCATTACATTTGAGTTTTCTGTATATGGATGGGTCCCCTCACCTCCCCAGTCCATGGTGTGCAGGCAGTGAGGAGATGATGTGCTGTAACTTTTAGCAACCAATCAGTGGGCAGTAATGATGTCCACTAACCTCCTGCAATCAATCATTGAGTGGTAAGGATATGCAGTGATCTCTATCAACCAATCAGTAAGCAGTTATAATGTGCAGTAACCTCTAGCAACCAATTGGTGAGTCGTAAGGATGTCCAGTAGCCTCTAGCAACCAATCAGTGAGCAGTATTTATATACAGTAATCTCTAGAAACCATTTACCAAGCAGAAGTCATGTTCTGTAACCTCTAGCAAATAATAAGTGAGCTATACTGTGTGCTGTAACCTCTAGCAGCCAGTCAGTGAGTGAGTGGTAATGATACACTGTAACCTCTGGAAACCAATCACATTTGCTGCCTGATCTTATTCAGTAAACTGATCTTGAGTCTAGCTGCTATTTGTTGTAGACTCAGTGCAGATGGAGAGAAAAATTGCATGGGGGGGGGTCCAAGAAAATGTTTGCCCAGGGTTCCATAAATATTAAAGATGGCCCTGAATATATTGCAACTTACCTTAAAGGACAAGTAAGTTTTTAAATGAACATCCATACTCACCTCTATGCTGCAGTATCAGGGTAACCTCTTACCATCATTCATTGAGTGGTAAGGATATGCAGTAACCTCTATCAACCAATCAGTAAGCAGTAAAAATGTGCAATAACCTCTAGCAACCAAGTGGTGAGTTGTAAGAATGTCCAGTAGCCTCCAGCTACCAATCAGTGAGTAGTATTGATGTACTGTAATCTCTAGAAACCAATCACATTTGCTGTCTGATCTGATTCAGTAAACTGATCTTGAGTCTAGCTGCTACTTGTTGTAGACTCAGAGCAGATGGAGAGATAGATGAAACCATCATTTAAAAACTGAATTCATTTAAGTGTGACAAATATGCAAAAAATAATAATCAGAAAGGGGCAAATACTTTTTCATAGCATTGTATATTACATACAGTTTTTAACATTAAGCTGACCTCGTTCATGTGTACATCTAAAAAAATAAAAATAAATATATATTTTTACATTTTAATCCTTGTTTGAAACAACCCCAAGCCCCAATTTAAATGACTAATCTAGGGACCAGAAAACAGCACTGTGCATCCAGGAAAACATCATCTGAAGGCATGATAAAGTTGTAGAATTCGTATGAACTGTTTTTCCATGATTCCCAATCAAGTGAGCCCACCCTCATGATAGTCAGGGGGCAGAAACCCCTATCTGAGTGGAGAGATTCACCTAAGACTCTCATCTTGCACTGTTCTTCTCAATATGAACGTGTCAGAGCAGGAAAGATGGCCGAGACTCGTGTTCGTGAACCGAAGTGGAGTTTGTGTACCAAAGCTAATTTTTGTGAACCAAGTTGTTTATGAACAGTAGTGTTCGTGAACCAAGGTATCACTGTACTTCTTTTTCAATATAGTGGCTGTATTTATATTCCTTTTGTGTTTTTTCTTTATTTTCCCTTGCTAATATGGCAATCAACACACTTCCTATCTTAGGTTGTCTACACTCCACTGGAGGAGCAACAGAGACACCTTTAGAAAGCATCATTGTTAAACAGGGAAAGGATAATGTTAGGCGCACTAGCATATTTACATAGACTTAACTCACAAATTAAGTGGCTCTAAAGGCAAAAGTTTTTTTTCACCCTAATGCATTCTGTGCATTAAAGTGGTTGTAAAGGCTGAGAGTTTTTTATCTTCATGCATTCTATGTTGCATCCCCCTAGCCCCCTCAATACTTACCCGAGGCCCATCTAGATTCAGCGGTGTGCATGAGAGCAGTGGATCTCCTGGGCCTCTTTATCCTCACTGGCTGAGACACCACAGCGGGAGCAACTGAGGGGCAGTGCTCATCTGCACTCTGTGTGTCTTATGTACACACAGAGGAAGCTCGGGAGTGAGCACTCACAAGTGTCCCCATAGAAAGCTGCTTGCTATGGGGGCACTCAGCAAGGGGGAGGGTCCAGGAGCGCTGGCAGGGGACCTGAGGAGGATTAGGGCTGCTCTGTGTATAAACACTACCCAGAGCAGGTATGTATAACATGTTTGTTTTTAAACATGAAGATTGGGATAAAGATTTAACATAAATATTAAAGGCTGATCTTTGTAAGCACCCCTGTCAGTGGTAGATGTTTTGTCTCAACACTGTTTGGGGTTTATTACCATTTTAAATGGAATCACATGTCTGGTGTCACAAATTAGTTCTGTGACTGTACATGTAAGCCTATTCATTGATTCTACTTCCATGAGAAATAAACAAAATTTGCTGTGCTGCTTATATAGTTGTTCTGCTTATACTATCCACTTACTGAATTTAACCCCTTGGCGCCGGCCATATGCAAATATGTGACCTCTTGGCCCCTGGTCCTTAGTATCGAGGGACTGCATATTTGCGTGAATTGCTGCCACTACACCTGTGACGAGATCACGTGCTGCGCTCTCCCACCACAGTTACCGTCGCCTAACCGAAAGCTCCTGATTGATCCTTGCGATCGGGCATTTTCGGACCACATGACCGCCATGACAGTCAATCACGGCGGTCACGTTATCTTTAGCCCCGCCCCATTGTCCAGCGTCACAAACCTCTTAAAGGGCCAGGAGGTGCCGGTGCTAAGAGGTTAAATCCACTAACCTTCAAATATTTTTAAACTTACAGTATTCTTCGTTAGATTCTGCAAAGTATATCTATAAGTAAACTATTTTTTTTTTTTATGTAGTTTGGAAGGGTTAAACTCCCTGTCAAATTTTTATTACTGTCTGTGTTTCCATTGGGCATTTCACCACACCATTTATATTGGTGACCATGATCACCCAGAAAGAAAGTTGGGGGAAATCCAAATTTTAGAGTTATCAACAGAACAAGACATAAAGAGAAATTGAGAATGGTCGGAAAACAGCGCTGTCTAATAAATGTGAACTAATTCTGAAGTCAAACAAATATTTAAAATTAAAGAATTCTCTGCTGCAACTTAATGTGAGATACACACAATACAATACAAAATGGAAAAATTAGCAGAGCTGAAAATTATATACGTGATATTGGTGGTTGGTGGTTGCAATGTAATCAAACTCTGCTACCATGCATTTGGCCTTATTCGATCAATATTGACCCTCAAACATTCAATATCCACGTGAAACATATAAATGAAGAAAAGTTAATAAAGATATAAAGAACCTGAACTCAAAAAACAAATATCGTAAGAAACATGTGAAAAAAATAAAAAAGTGAAAATATAAAAAATATGCACAAAGTCCACAGTTAAACTTCAATGGTGACGCTGCACTCAACACCCTCAGAGTTGTGATGGAATACACCAAAAAGGAAAGATCCTCCACCAATGAAATAACTGCAGCTTACCAGCTGATTAGATCTCTTTTTTAAGGAGATCCAAAGGGCCTGTGGCTTATCACCCTGCCAGGGTCTCTATCCCAGATAATCCGGATGGTACACTCAAATCAACTGAAGAGTTCCTGCCTAAATCTTCCCTCACCGTCACAAATATTCATTTATGCAGGGGAAAAAAGAAGATCCATAGCGTAATTCCGTATAGACTACTTTAATATAAAAGGTACTTGTACATATTGCACTTACATTTCAGTTGTGTTAAAAGGCATGTAATACAAACGAGCCGGCCGGCTCTCTCTATCGCTACTCGTTGCTTCCTGGACCGACGGAGAATGGAGGTGACGTCAGCACGCCGCTCACCCTACGTCGTTTCCTCAAAAAATTACTTCTTCCTGGGGCACAAAGAGAAATTGTCCTGTTCTGGTACAACTGTCTACGAGAGGAATTTCTCTGACTTAGATTGGTAGATTTCCTATAATTTCCCATTGCATTTCTGGGAAAGGGAAGCCCCCAGTTGCAACCTCTTGCTCAGGGAATAGGTTAAGAGTCTCAATCAACCCAGTACTTGTTCACTTGTACAGAATTAAGTAACTTCATAGTCAGCAAAAAAAAGCATTAAAAAAGCATTTTCACAACCATTTAGTAAATATTTATAAATATATTGTAGTAAAAATATTTTTTTTAAGATCTGGACATAAATATGAGTAACCAAAGCAAACTCAACAATGGGGGGAATTAGTATGTTGCTATATGAGTGATGACTTCTCCCCAGATTGATGAAATAAGGATGTTATATGAGTTCCTAGCATTTCTGATTCTTCGGGATACGTTTTCTAACTTTTGGCGTAGATCATATATTTTTATGTACAGCACCATCTATAAACTAAAGCAGAGATTCAAATCTCTAGGAAAGAAAGCGTTGGAGAGGTTTGCACCGTATATATTTTTTAAAAGACTCAGTGCTGCCTGCAGAGATGTGGAGAGGGATCCCTATCGGCATGTTGGATATTTTAAAGTTTTCATCTATCATCACCTCATTAAAAACAAAAAATGTTTTAATTTTTATATATAAGTATAAGGAGTCAAAGTACTTGGACCTATTGACTTATGTCAATAAATGGAAACTATCGTGTGGAAATCTCGGGAGTCCTATTCTTTCAATTTACTGTAATTACTTTAATCAAGCAGTAAATAACTTAAAGTGGTATTAACCGCTTCCTGACCGCCTCATGTAGATATACGTCTACAGAATGGCACGGGCAGGCAAAAGCACGTACGGGTACGTCCCCTTTAATTTGCCTGCCCGTGGTCGGGAGCTCCGTGACCACGGCCGCGGGACCAGCGGACCCGATCGCCGCTGGTATCCCGCGATCGGGTTACGGAGCTGAAGAACGGGGAGAGGTTTGTGTAAACAAACCTCTCCCCGCGCTTCCTACTCTGCCTGTCATTGATCGGCTGTTCCCTGTCATCGGGAAAGCCGATCAATGACATCAGACGTAGGGGGGGCGTGGCCTGCGGCGGAGCGGAATGGCAGCGTGAGACCAGAGCTCCGGATCACCCAGGGACAAAGCGGCTCATAACGGCACCTTAGGACCCCATTCACCGGATCATTTACCGGCGCAACTACCTGCCAACACCAGGAGGACATGGCGACCAAACGGAAAGGGACCAACAAACCACAGCGCCTGACGGACTACTTCCACCAGCCGGGATCTGGAGGTAGGCAATATGGCGCCGGCCCCGCACATGCGGAGGCCCACAAAAACAGGCCCAAACCCTGCACATCCACCCCATCTCCCACAAATGACGACCCGATCGTCGACCAGACAACCCCCTTGCCTCACTCCCCGACAGGGAGCCCGGCTAAGGCAAAACTGAGATTAGATGGGAACGGATACAATTCTGCCCCAGGCCCAGCATCAGATTCAGGGGATGACACCAGGGAGCTCCCGGACTCAATCACCTCCTTCCCCACAACTAATCAACCTGTCCTGGACACTGTCCTCAAGGACATGCTGGTGTCCCTGAGAAGCACCCTCCAAAACGACATGATCAATTGCATGCACAGATTCAGTGGGGAACTCTCTGCAGTAGAAACAAGAGTAGAGCACATTGAGAGCAAGATGGGGGAGTATGCCTCCACCATCAACGACTTGATAGATGCCAATGAGGAAAAAGATGATGAAAACGCATGGATCAAGAACAAAATCGCAGATATTGAGGACCGTTCCAGAAGGAACAACCTCAAGATTAGGGGGGTCCCCGAAGCAATACTGCCTCCAGACCTGAGGTCATACGCCAAAGATTTATTTTCCTCCCTTTTACCCGATCTATCCCTGGTAGAACTCACCATAGACAGAATTCACAGGCTACCAAAGCCGTCCCATCTTCCAGATGCAGTCCCCAGAGATGTTATCCTTCGCATGCATTTCTTTCATGTGAAGGAGCAGCTTATGCAAGTTATGCGCAAACAAGATAACATCCCTGCACAGTTTCAAAACCTGCAATTCTATGCAGACTTGTCCCAACATACTCTGCAGAAAAGGAGAAACCTGAATACCATCACAAAAGTGCTCAGGAACCACAACATTCCTTACAGATGGGGTTACCCTACAAAGATCACCATCACAAAGCAAGACAAGTCTTTTACAGTGGATAACCTAGAGAGAGGCATCTCTCTGCTCAGAGAATGGAAGATACTCCCAGAAAATGACGAGATAGATGCGCACAAAACCAACCGTCGCCCCCTGAATCCTGAGTGGACACCTGTAACCCATAGGAACACTAAGTCACATCTTTGAATGGACCTCCTAACATGGGGTCCCTAAAATCCCTGACAAGAGATCCGGAGTACCCACTCCCTAGGCCGGAACTTTTACCCCAACTTATTGGAGCAAAAGTTAGCTCCACGTAAAGTTTGCTCTTTAGTTCCCTGACGGGGACCTACACTCTCTGTCAATTATGACATTGACAGAAGGAAAAGTTGAGCTACCTCACGTGCTCGAACACGTTCACTTGACTGTTCTTTTTTTGGCTATGTCGTTTTACTTTTTTGCTTTTCTTGCTTTCTTTTTCTTTTTCTTTTTTTTTGATTTCAAAGTGCACAGCTCTCCATCAAGCGGTAAGGATCTGCCCCTGAGACCATCTCTGCATAGAAAATCCAGAGCCTCAACCATCCAAAATCTGAAAACCATCGCATCAGACAACAGTGATTATGAACCCAATGTGAGTACAGATATTTTTTTCCGAACACCATACACCCTGTATCACCTAGAGGGGGAAACCCTCCCTCTATGTACATCCACCAGCTCATACTACCTAGCTATCACCAGATATCACCACTATGGCCGTACGTTTTCTCTCTATTAATACCAAGGGGCTGAACCACCCCGTAAAAAGGAAGTCCCTATGGAATGAAGCACTAACCAACAAAACTGATATTGTTTGCGCACAAGAGACACACTTTTGCAAAACGTCAGCCCCTAAATGCGCCCACAAGAATTTCCCTCATGTTTTTTTTGCAAACGCGGATAAGAAGGCAAATGGGACAATGATAGCTATCAGAGACACGGTGGCGTTCACGCTCCACACCAAACTCATAGACCCCCTAGGTCGATACATCATTTTAATCTGTGATATCAACCAAACTACGTATACTGTCGTCAATATCTATGCCCCCAACAAGCATCAGTTACGCTTTTTCAACAAGATTATGAAAAAAGTCAATACTGTCAAGAAGGGGATGCTTATTATCTGTGGGGACTTCAATGTTGTCCCTGACCCCTACATAGACTCAACCACTAAAGCGAGGCGCCAAGTTCAATCCCTTCAGGACACCATTCACAGAGAGGACCTATATGACGTGTGGAGATGTCATCACCCAGGAGAAAGGGACTTTTCTTTTTTTTCTGCCCCTCACCACACGTACACAAGAATAGACCTGTTCCTCACTGACCAACGTACACTATCTAAGGCAATCTCCTCAACCATCAACTCTATCACCTGGTCGGACCACGCGTCCATCACTCTCCACATTAAGGACTCTTCCATGGTGGACACAATCCCACTCTGGAGAATGAACTCCTTTCTTTTACAGCAACCGGACACAAAAAAAGTCATTGAAGATCACCTCTCTGAATTTTTTACATTTAATGGTCCATCTATGCAAAACAAATTTACCCTATGGAATGCCCATAAAGCATTCATAAGGGGGATCTTTATTCAGTTGGGGGCAAGGGCGAAGAGGCGAAGGCAAAACAAATTGAAAGAAATCACTGAAAACATAAAAAAACTAGAAGCTGACAATAAAACACTAACCTCCAATACACTTTCAAAACAACTGAGCCAATTGCGACATGATCTCAAACTCCTACTGATGGAGGACTTTGAGAGAACCTCCAAAAAGCTCAAAATGACATACTACTCTCACGGGAACAGAGCTGGCAAGCTTCTAGCCCACCAAATAAAAGGACATAGAGGGAAAACCAAAATCCCCTATATCCTACATTCCACAAAACACACGAAAATGCATCATCCACAGGATATAGCGGATGCCTTTAGTAACTACTACGGCACCCTCTATAACCTTAAAGATGATAGAGAAACGCCCCAACCCACCCCCAAATTAATAGAGGACTTCCTACAGCAGATCTCGTTACCAAAACTCTCTCCTCATCAATTAGAATGCTTGAACGCCCCGTTCACAGCAGAGGAAATCCACGATGTTATAGGCTCTATTCCAATCAACAAATCCCCAGGCCCTGATGGCTTCATAGGGGAATATTACCAGACATTTAAAAACATTCTTACCCCCCACCTATCTGATATCTTCAATGCAGCTGCCGCCTCTTCCTCCTTCCCCCCTGAGATGTTGAAAGCTATTATTGTCACCATACCCAAGCCAGGGAAAGCTCCAGACAGCCCCGCTAATTTCCGTCCCATCTCGTTGTTAAACGCAGACTTAAAAATATATGCGAAACTACTGGCCAAACGAATGATTGACTTAATGCCCCAACTGATCCATCCTGACCAAACAGGTTTCACTAAAGGCCGCCAAACCTCTGACGCCACCAGGAGATTGACCAACATCATCCATTTGACTGAGTCCCGTCGGAGGCCTTCTCTGCTACTAGCTTTGGATGCGGAGAAGGCCTTCGACAGGGTCCACTGGGGATACCTCCTTGGGGTGTTGGAGAAATTTGGGTTCTCAGGACCCATTCTGGCATCAATTATGGCTCTGTACTCAGAACCCTCAGCCCAAGTCTACACAGCAGGTGTACTGTCAACCCCCTTTAAAATTACTAATGGCACCCGACAGGGATGTCCACTATCCCCCCTGATTTTTAACTTAATTTTGGAACCATTAGCAACCCTCATTAGAACACACCAGCACATTACAGGGATCTCATCCCATGGCTCTGAACACGTCATCAGCTTATTTGCAGATGACATCATTATGATGCTCACTAACCCCGAGAAATCCCTGGCTTCGGTGTATGACGTATTACAAAGGTTTAATAGAGTCTCTTATTACAAGGTCAATGAAAGTAAGTCTCATATACTCGGTATAGGTATAAACACCCAACTACAGAACTCTCTCAGTTCACGGTTTCCATTTGTATGGAGTAAAGAAGGTATTAAATACCTAGGTATCACACTAACGGCATCCACAAGTAAACTATACCAGGCTAATTACATATCTTTCCTAAATGCCCTCCCGACGAAATTACAAACCATTGCAAAAACAGAGCTCCTATGGTCAGGGCGCTTAGCAGCATTCAAAATGACAATCTTGCCCCAACTAATCTATATATTTAGGACCCTCCCCATTCCGGTTCCTAACATTTTCTTCTCCAAACTTCAATCGCAGATCAATAAGTTTTTGTGGATGGGGAAAAAAGCAAGATGGGCCTTCCAAAATTCAATAGCAGCTAGAACGGCGGGTGGAGTAGGCAACATACTGGTTAAAGACTATTACACGGCTTCTATACTGTCTCAACTCCGCATATGGTTCCCCAACTCTCCTACCCCTAGATGGAAGGAACTAGAAGAAGGTCAAATTACCAACACCAACCTCTTTAATCAATTAATGGCATCCTCGTTCGGCCACAGAGTCACTACCCCTTTAGCACCCACAATTAGGGCATCCCTGCAAGCCTGGGAAACTTTGTTGAAGCAGCCACTCACAACATCCCCTGCTTCTTCACTCCCAATTCCTATCACAAGCCTATCAGGGATTATCCCTGACCTACACATAACACACTGGAACGACCAGGGAATACATAACATATCAGACCTTATGATCGGCCCAGCAGTGAAAACATTCAGATCCCTACAACTAGAGTTTGGTCTGAGCGACTCAGAACTGTACAAATACATCCAAATAAAACACTTCCTCCGATATAATACTAGAACCTCCATCCAGTTACCATGGAAGGTGGTATTGTTCTTCACCAAACCCGTACCTAACACTAAAGGGATCTCATTATTTTATAATACCCTCAACAACAAACTAATATTTGTTAAGAACCCCAACATTATAGCTTGGGAGCGGGATCTACACACATCCTACACTATCGAACAATGGCAGGCCGCCTTAAAAGCAACCTTCTCTGCTACCAAATCTATAAATTTATGGGAACTACACCAAAAGCTCTTACTACGCTGGTACCTAACTCCACATAAAACTTCTAAATTTAATAACCAAGCCTCACCACTATGCTGGAGGAACTGCAAATGTTTAGGCACCCTTCTCCACACTTTCTGGGACTGCCCCAAGCTCCTCCATTTATGGGATGAGATTTTTAAACTACTCAGACTCATATTACAATGCCCTATCCCTAAAACCCCAGGCTTAGCTGTTCTATCCTTAGGCATAGAAGCACTACCTAAAACTACTAGGAACATAGTCTCCCACGTCCTACTCAGCACCAGATTGGTGATAGCCAGACACTGGAGGACCCCTGACCCACCCCTACTGAAAGAAATAATAATGACCACAAACACGCACGCCATATACGAAACTATGTTTGCCTCTTCCCTGGGTAAACTCCAGGACGCACAAGCTCTTTGGAAACCGTGGACTGATTGGATATCCAAGAACGGATCTCAATATTACTAACTTAGTCTCTTATGTAATGAGATACTATGCACTAGTTCGTTTTCCTTACTTTCTTCCTATTTAAGCTCTCTGTTTCCTTTTTTTTTCCTTTTCTTTTCTCTCCTTCCCCTTCTCTGTCTGCCTTTTATTTGCCTTCTTGTTCATGCCTCAGTAAAAGAGAATATACCTGCATCACTCCTGCTGCTTGCGGTAGATGAGTGCTGGGTCTCTCCTCCTATAGTACAGTTTGATCCCACTTGGGGTACTTGAGGGGAGACACACCTTCTCTGCGGTAGGCCTCAAAGACAACTTGCTCAAACCACTTGCGATTACACCAAAGCACACTGCTTGTCATGACTTTTAGCATATATGTTTCCTCTAGCCTTGGAACGCCAGCAAACTAGCAGCTACATATAGGCATGTAACCCTCATGTTCAAATGTATTCTCATGTTCTGTTACGTATTGTACCCTGTTATGGTACCTCTGTATTTCATATGAAAAATTTAATAAAAACTATTGAAACAAAAAAATGACATCAGACGTACAGCCACGCCCCCCTACTGTAAAAAAAAAAAACACACACGTCACACTGACTCCTCCCCGCCCCCTAGTGCTTAACTCCTTCACTGCAACTGTCATTTACATAGGAATCAGTGCTATTTAAATAGCACTGATTTCTGTATAAATGACAAATGTCCCAAAAATGTGTCAAAAATGTCCGATATGTCCGCCATAATGTCGCAGTCACAATTAAAAATCGCTGATCGCCGCCATTACTAGTAAAAAAAAAAATATTAATAAAAATGCTATAAAACTATCCCCTATTTTGTAAACGCTATAACTTTTGCGCAAACTAATCAATAATCGCTAATTGCGATTTTTTTTACCAAAAATATGTAGAAGAATACGTATCAGCCTAAACTGAGGAAAAAAAATGTTTTTTTATATATTTTTTGGGGATAGTTATTATAGCAAAAAGTAAAAAATATTGCATTTTTTTCAAAATTGTCGCTCTATTTTTGTTTATAGCGCAAAAAATAAAAACCGCAGGGGCGATCAAATACCACCAAAAGAAAGCTCTATTTGTGGGAAAAAAAGGACGCCAATTTTGTTCGGGAGCCACGTCGCACGACCGCGCAATTGTCAGTTAAAGCGACGCAGTGCCGAATCGCAAAAAGGGGCCTGGTCCTTTGGCTGCCAATTGGTCCGGGGCTGAAGTGGTTAAACCAAAAACAATTTACAAATCCTTAGATGTGGTGTCTGCATTAATCTCCTTTTTTTAGGCTTTATGTCCTATATTTCACCTGGTGATCTATCCAGTACCATACTTCCTGTCTTAGGGTTTCTGCATGCTGAATGGAGTAAAAAAGGCATTGTCAGTCTGGGGAGAGGGTAGGGTTAGACTAGCAGATTCAGATGGACTTGACTAATTTATTGAAGCTGAGCTTGAGCTATCACTTTATTAGCAGTTACAGCAAATAGTGCTTTCCTTTTGGGATAAATGTTTTACACAATTGAATACAAGCTGATGATTGTAGGCACCCTGTCAATGTTAAATGGTTTGCCTTGACCCTCTAACTGCTACTTTGTCTGGAAACTTGGTTTGTTAAAGTAAGCTGAAGAATAACAGATTTATTGGTTGGATCACCAGGAGGAAATAAAGGAAAAAACAACTAGAAAAAAAAAAACGAATGCAGCCACCATATATTATAATTGACAACCTGCAGTTTATTAAATAGTTTTGGGGTTTATTACTGCTTTAATCTGCAGTGACTTATTGGTGTGTTCTCACACATGTTACCTGCTAGACAAATTAATTTTTCAAAGTGAATCTTTAATAACCAGCCTGTATACCCTCTATCATTAGGAGGGTGATTTGACAGGGGTTTCCCAAAAATGGGATTATCCCTCCCAAAGCACCATTACAATAGTATTAGTCTAACTGCTTTCCCATTGTTATGGTACTTGCAGAATCCTTGCTGGCACTTCCAGAGCTCACATTTAGAATTGTTGCCAAGACTTACATAAACTCTGCCAGGATGTCCAATGGTTCTTGCCAAATATCTGTCAGGGCTTCTAGAATCCTTGCCAAGACTTCCAGAAACCTTGCTAGGTTTTCTAATTGTACTTGCAGAACCCTTTCCAGGACTTCCAAAGGTCCCTGAAACAATGTTGGGCATGTCCTCTGACTAAAAAATTGCTGTTGTTAGTACTTCCAGAACCTGTGCCAGGATATCCAATGGTTCTTGCCCAACCTTTGTCAGAACTTCTGGAACTCCTACACTCAGAATACTTGCCAGGTGTTTTAATGGTACTCGTGGAATCTTTGCCGGGACTACCAGAGGTCCTTGAAACAATGTTGGAAATGTTCTCTGACCAACGTTTTTTAAACTCATACCTGAAGTGGTTAGTGCTGTTCTATTGCAATATTTATGCGAACAAACTATTATGCATCTTGATTGTGTTGATTGTTGCTGATGCAGAATGACCTTACTACTCGCTTGCTTCCACCTGCCCAAAACCCCTGCCCGGAGTTGACTCTTGTCTTGCCTGGAACCTCATTCTTCCCACATTTCTAGGTTAAACTCATTTCCATCTGAAGACTTCACCCTTAAGTACACATCCGTTGACCTAGCCATGCAGGCCACCATTAACAGGCACAGGCACGTGGCTGTTCAATGCAGACATTTTGGACACCTTCAAACTGTTACCCACTGAGCCGTCCTCATGGCAGTGACATTGTACTCTCGACACCGCCTCCATGCAGGTCAGCCTACCTCCTGACAAATTGGCCTGGATAAGGTCGGTCATTCATCCCTTCACCCCTTTCATGAGGTTATACCAACAGACAGCTACAGTCCTTGTTAGGGATGTTTAATTTTGCTATGAGGATTGTCCCGCAGGGGCATCCTTCATTTCACACCTCCTGGTTTTCCTCTCTCAGGCACAGGACCCGATCAAGTCCTTAGGCTGGACCAAGCAGAAATCGCTGATCTGGCAAAGTGGGATGAGTTCCTCGAAAACTGGAAGGCGTGCCCATGTTTATCCCAGTAGCATCAACTATGTCACCTCATGTAATCACAGACGCAGCAGCCTCCACAGGCTTCTCTGCAATTTTTGGCCCTCATTGGTTCGCAGGTCCATGGCCACAAGAGATTCTTCCGGTCCCCAGGTTTAGCCAGTTGTCCTCCCTATTTGAGCTCAACCTACCGCCAAAATTGGCAACAAAGGCATGTCCAAGTACTTGGCGATTATGTCCTTCCTACACAGGCTGGTGCAGATATTCCTTCAGTAAAAATTCAATGTGCACTGTACCTACATTCCGGACGCACTGTCCTACCTTAACTTCCTATTGTTTCCTGCAGAAAACCAGAGCCGACCCGACCCCTTCTCCTATCCCACTTTGGTTGCAGCTGACGGTGGGTTGACGGAACACTTTCACAATGCAACCCAACAATAAACCGATCACGGTCTCGCAACACACTAAAGGCATACCACACCACCTGGAACACCTACTGCAGGTTTATAGCCTTATGCTCTGGGTCGGGGACAGGCGACATCAAGCACGTCCTGGCCTTCATGTCGTATTGTCACACATAGCTGACTTTGTCCCACAACACCATCAGTCTGTCCTTTGCTGGCAATCAACATTCCCTGTCCTTACAGGACCCTGAAAAGCCTTCCTTGTTCATGGCCCACGCTGTCAAAGCCATCCTACGTGGCATCCAGAAACATCAGCCAATAGCCGGTAGCGAGCGCTTACCCAGCTCAAATACCTCAATCCGGGACATGTTAGCTATCCTGTCGTGGCCCCCTTCAGCTTACTGCCCAGCCTGGTCATCCAAGCAGCTATCTACCTGGCCTTCTACGGTTTACTGCGGCTAGGCAAGTTTACCTACAGTGGCCCAGTTGCCAGATTCTACGCAGGTGCCAGCTGGTCTGCGGCCAAGACCATTTCATTCTACACCTAGCAGTGTCCAAGACCCAACAGTCCGGCACCAGGGCTGACATCAAGTTCTTCCAGACCCACAACAATTGGTGCCCAGTAGCAGTCTTTGACCAGTTGTTGTCACACTTGCCTAACCAGTCTAGCTCCAGCCCATTGTTGCCTTTTCCTACCAGCCCCCTGAGTGCTAGCCAGTTCATTAGACATGTTTGTATCCTCCTGGCTAGCCTAGGCTCAACCCCAGACAGTTTTCTGGGCACTCCTTTCGTATCGGAGTGGCCTCAGCCACCTCTCGGCATGGGGTACTGGACCACGTCATCATAAGGTTTTGCAGGTGGAAGTCTGCCTGCTTTGCCCGGTATATTCCGAACCCTCAGGTTGAAATGTTGCAAGCTTTTACCAAGCTTGCTCAATAAATGTCACATGTCCAATAAAACATTATTTGCCTATCCTGGTATATTTGCCCCCTTTTTTGGCATACCAAACAGCTGACCAGGGCACACCTCAGGTCTGTGTAATGTTGTGAGTCTCGTGGCGTTTTTATGTAGTTTTTATGTGGTTCCATGTCTGTCCTGGTTGGAGGGCCCGGACCATAAATAAGAAGGCCAGTATTGTGGCTTGAATTTATAGGAAGATCCCGGGGGGGTATTTAGGCAGCCCACTCACCTGTATTCCTTGTCGGTTCCGGTGCGCGATACCCTCCCACCCATTCCCCTTTTATGGGCATATTCTTGCACATCCCTCTTCTACAATCATCCATTACTTATCTTGGGTATGCCCCCTTTTTTGGCATACCGACTAGCTGACCAGGGCACACGTCAGGTCTGTGTTATGTTGTGAGTCTTGTGGTGTCTCTATGTGGCTCCATGTCTGTCTCGGTTGGGGGGCTCCGACCATAAATGTAATTTATCTTTGTTAAAATAATTCTTGTATTGAAAAAAAACTAACTTCATAAATGTTTCACCAAATCAATGAAACGAGCAGTCATACTGCATATTATCTCCATTTTTACTCTTAAACTGTTATATAAAAAGTTATATAGCCTGCATATATCCCAAAATATTTATCTATATGTTTTTAGTTAGCGAGTCAATGAATATGATTGGTTTAGGTGTGAGTTATTAGAAGTTATGGCTTCACAGAAATGTATTTAGCATATAAACTACAAGACTTTCATCTGACTACACACCACTTTTCTTGTCTCCCACTGTTGTAAATGTCATGTAGGATTTATGGGACACTAATGTCATATAGCATAGGGCACAAAGGACACATGCTTTAGAGGGAATTGGGATTACAGGAAGGCTTAACCTTGTTACAAGAAACATAAATGAGATAAGTACTAAGCACATAAACTAGCAAGGCAATTTCAGAACAGTAGAAAACAGTATTTTATATTAAGTTCACTACAAAATAAGTTTTTAGAGTTAATGCCAGCAGGTTGGACTACTGACTGAATTATTTTATCATTTGCAGTGCTTGGGGGCTAAATCTCTGTGCCTGAGTTCCCGGTAATACTTTTTCAGCCTGTATGGGGACCAAAGGGGTTGATAGTATTATATTACACAAACATTGTGCTGTCCCTTTAAAACATAAACATTCCCCAAAGGGTCAATCGCTCATGATAAAAGGCTAATTAAGTGAATATGACTAGTGTGGGCGAATTAGCTCGTGGGGATCACCTTTTTCTGAAGGACAGTCAGCAAACGGGCACTTTCTTAAAAATCTGGCGGATGCCAGGTTTATTTGCAGGAGGTTTGCAAAATAAAAACTAACAAACAGTAAATTAAATCCTTGCCGTCCAAAGCTAACTAAACAAATAGTCTCCTCTCTATACAGTGCGGGCTGGTCCCCGTCAGCCACAAAACAAGCAGAAAAGCAAACCTTGTAGTCCAACACCCAGCGCTCCTCTCACTCAGGTTCCTTTCTGAGTCTCAAAACCAGAGCCCTGCTATGCTCTCTTCCTGGATATTTAAAGTCCAGCTGACTATGGACTCCAGTGGACCCAAACATCCGGACCGGAACCCAGCCTGCCACAGAGGCTGGAAAAACCGGGCCGGATTCCGGGTCAGTCCCTTACAATGGAACAAATGCGAGGTGAAATGTACCCATTATCGTGTATCTCACCACGCATAACGTCACACTAGATACAAATAAACATACAATTAATATACAAATTGTGCAACCAATAGAAATATTAATGAATTACATATAAAAAAATTATGAATTTCATATGAGCTGATAGTCCAAAAAAGTTCATATGTACATAAAGTGCTCCGTGCTCTTGACAAATTCAGGATATTTGGGTTGGATGGAGATGGGACACTTCACATACATCACATTCTCCACTCCGGCTGCCAGTGACTGACACTCGAATACAGTATCTCACAAAAGTGAGTACACCCTTCTCATATTTGTAAATATTTTATTATATCTTTTGACAACGCTGAAGAAATTACACTTTGCTACAATGTAAAGTAGTGAGTGTACAGCTTGTATAACAGTGTAAATTTGCTGTCCCCTCAAAATAACATAACACACAACCAATAATGTTCAAACTGCTGGCAACAAAAGTGAGTTCATCCCTAAGTAAAAATGTCCAAATTGGGCCCAATTAGCCATTTTCCCTCCCCGGTGTCATGTGACACGTTAGTGTTACAAGGTCTCAGGTGTGAATGGGGAGCAGGTGTGTTAAATTTGGTGTTATCGCTCTCACTCTCTCATACTGGTCACTGGAAGTTCAACATGGCAGCTCATGGCAAAGAACTCTCTGAGGATCTGAAAAAAAGAATTGTTGCTCTACATAAAGATGGCCTAGGCTAGAGGAAGATTGCCAAGACCCTAAAACTGAGCTGCAGCATGGTGGCCAAGACCATACAGAGGTTTAACAGGACAGGTTCCACTCTGAAGCCTCTCCATGGTTGACCAAAGAAGTTGAGTGTCTGTGCTCAGTCATATCCAGAGGTTGTCTTTGGGAAATAGACATATAACAGACATAAATAGACATATAAGTGCTGCCAGCATTGCTGCAGAGGTTGAAGGGGTGGGGGGGGGTCAGTCTGTCAGTGCTCAAACCATACGCCGCACACTGCATCAAATTGGTCTGCATGGCTGTCGTGCCAGAAGGAAACCTCTTCTAAATATGATGCACAAGAAAGCCTGCAAACAGTTTGCTGAAGACAAGCAGATTAAGGATTATTGGAACCATGTCCAGTGGTCTGATGAGACCAAGATGAACGTATTTGGCTCAGATGGTGTCAAGCGTGTGTGGTGGCAACCAGGTGAGGAGTTCAAAGACAAGTGTGTCTTGCCTACAGTCAAGCATGGTGGTTGGAGTGTCATGGTCTGGGGCTGCATGAGTGCTGCTGGAACTGGGGAGCTACAATTTATTGAGGGGACCATGAATGCCAACATGTACTGTGACATACTGAAGCAGAGCGTGATCCCCTCCCTTTGGAGACTGGGCCAAAGGGCAGTATTCCAACATGATAACGATCCCATACTCACTTCCAAGACAACCACTGCCTTGCTAAAGAAGCTGAGGCCAAGCATATCCCTAGACCTAGACCTAATCCCTATTGAGCATCTGTGGGGCATCCTTAAACAGAAGGTGGAGTAGCGCAAGGTCTCTAACATCCACCAACTCCATGATGTCGTCATGGAGGAGTGGAAAAGGACTCCAGTGGCAACCTGTGAAGCACTGGTGAACTCCATGCCCAAGAAGGTTAAGGCAGTGCTGGAAAATAATGGTGGCCACACAAAATATTGATACTTTGGGCCCAATTTGGACATTTTCACTTAGGGGTGTACTCACTTTTGTTGCCAGCTGTTTAGAAATGAATGGCTGTGTGTTGAGTTATTTTGAGGGGACAGCAAATTTACACTGTTATACAAGCTGTACACTCACTACTTTACATTTTAGCAAAGTATCATTTATTCATTGTTGTCACATGAAAAGATGTAATAAAATATTTCAAAAAATGTAAGGGGTGTACTTATTTTTGTGAGATACTGTACATGGACATGAATAGGGAGATGGCTCATAGTTTCAACAGCGTTTTTATTGAAAGAAAGTATTGCACTTACATTTCAGTTGAATAAAAGCATAAAACAAATCAACGTGGCTGTAGGAACCAGCTGACGTGCCTCCAGGTGATGATCATCCTGTATTTCTCTGGTCCTGAAACTCTAAGGTCACTTTTAACAGTTCTAGGAACTCCAAATTGGGATTCCTTCCAAGGTTTCTCTGTCCTTGTCAGACATCAGTCCATCTACAAATTGTTCCTTCAGCCGTCTGTCCAAAACACTCCAGCCAGGTCATCCTACTGTGCCCCATTTTCCTGGAGCATATCTCTGTTGCCATGTCTTGCAGTTTCAGGGCATATTGTGAAATTAATTATCCTACTTTTTTGCCTTCTACCAATGAAGGTGGCCCTGAGGCTCCCTATTGTTAAAGCTTGGCCATACTCTACTTCTGAGTGGTTAAGTATCTTGTGAAATAAATCCTGGTCTTCTACTGGGAGGTGCAGGATTAACCTTCTCTAGGGTGCTAATGGCTGTTTCTGCCTACTGAGTGGGCAGGGTCTCGTATGAATAGATCAGGTGCCACAATCTCTTGACCCAATCAGTCCTGATCTGGTCCTGTGTATTTGGGTAATTGCTATGCCAGGCATTCCTAGCAAGGAAAAATGGGCCATTACTGTAGGAGCAATGGGTTTCCTGCTTTCCTCTGGAGTAGTACTATTGGGTGCTGCTGTCATTACACTCTCTATAGTCTGACAAGGCTGATCCTGTTATTATACCAAGTTTAACAGAAACACCCAGTGCAAAGGCTCATAGTTTTCTAATTAAAACAAATGGAAGATGTATTAAAAATATATAAAATGCACTCCCAAACAAAAAAAGGGTGAGGTGGGGGTACGTGTGAAACTCCAACTGCAGCACCTCTCTACCACTCAGTCTACATGTGCCGATGGGAGCAATGTGTTTCTGTTGGCATTCCCCTTTCTTCAGTCTACCCTGGGACTACCCGTATTTGTATTTAAAACAAATGGTGCTGTTCAATTAAGAGAAACTGCTATCAGTGTTGCAGCTGCCTCCCAGCCACAATCCAAAACTGGGAATATAAACACTGACACCACAGACTGAGGATTGAAACCATATATAACAAGTAAAGCATTTAACCTTTATAAGAAATAATGATAAAGGGTTAAAAAAAATCATAAAAATAGAGACACTACTAGAAAAGGTTAGGGGGAAGTGTAGATCAGTCAGCTAGTGCAAAAAGCACAGGAGACGTTACTGAGGACAGTGATGTTGTTTAATTACAAAAATAATAGTAGTAGTAATAATACGAGTAAATAATAATAAATAATTATTGATAATTAATAAATAAATGTTGTGAATGGATGAAAAACACTGATAGCAGCCACCAGTCAGGTGGTGATGATAATGATAGAAAAATTAGCTGCGCTGAAAATTATATACGTGATAAATTAACCAAGTTATAATGGTGGTTGCAATGTAATCAAACTCTGCTACCATGCATTTGGCATTATTCAATCAATATTGACCCACAAAAATTCAATATCAGTGTGAAAAATATAAATGAAGAGAGGTTGATAAAGATATAAAAAACCTGAACTCAAAAACCAAATATCGTAAGAATATGAAACATGTGAAAAAAAAAATTGAAAATATAAAAAATATGCACAAAGTCCACAATATATGATAGAGAGTCAACAGTTAAACTTCAATGGTGACGCTGCACTCAACACCCTCAGAGATGTGATGCAATACACCAAAAAGGAAAGATCCTCCACCAATGAAATAACTGCAGCTTACCAGCTGATTAGATCTCTTTTTTAAGGAGATCCAAAGGGCCTGTGGCTTATCACCCTGCCAGGGTCTCTATCCCAGATAGTCCGGATGGTACACTCAAATTAACTGAAGAGCTCTTGCCTAGATCTTCCCTCACCATCACAAATGTTCGTTTATGCAGGGAAAAAAAGAAGATCCATAGCATAATTCCGTATAGACTACTTTAATGTAAAAGGTACTTGTACATATTGCACTTACATTTCAGTTGTGTTAAAAGGCATGTAATGCAAACGAGCCGGTCGGCTCTCTCTAATGATACCCGTCGCTTCCTGGACAGACGGGGAATGGAGGTGATAAGTAATTTGATTTGTATCTAACAAATTGACAAAAAAAAAAAAAACTACTCGTGAATATAGGAAGAAAATATGCAAAAACACTTTACCTTTAAGATACAATATATTTAATAGGCTTAAATGGAATTTAAGGAACTCACAGGAGATTATAAAAAGGTAACCTAGGTAGAATGACCATTGATTGCACAATCAGCAAAAATGTACACTTTGGTATTTATAAGCTAGCGGAGTGTGGTTGCGATACATCAATGTAGCTATGGTGTGACATTTCACTGTTCAGCACTATAAATAAGAGTTTAACCTCAGAAATAAAATTTGTCAACTACAAAAGAGTTCATGGACATGCTACAATTTACTTCCTCCTGTTTTAAAAAAGCATTTTGGACCATTCAGTGCTTTTAGAGGATGGGCTTTTTCTTTTGTGTTTTGTTTTTACCTACAATACCTTAAGCAGATTTGCTGTCATAGTTGCCTAAACCAAAACCCCAAATAATCCATAGTCGTGTGCTTTATAGTTTGCACTGATGCTGATGAAATAGACCCAAACATCTGTATAATAGTTGCGTAAATGAATGTAAATTTAGACTGTATCTTTGCTATATTGACAGCTATTCTAGTTGCACAGTTAAAATGTATATTACCCCAACATTTTATATTCCTGATATGTGTCTGTTCTACCATGCACTTGTATTAAAAAGTATCCTGTAATCTTTGCATTGCTTCCTTTGAGTAAAATATCTGGTGATCCTGCCAGTTCCATTGCTTTCCTATTTCAAACTGACCTGGCTAGGTATGGAAGCACATCCATCCCAGAGTGGTCAGTTTTCTTCTTTGCAATTTACATGGCAGCACAGCATGCCTGTCCTCCAGTGGTCAGACTTGTGCTGTGCACCCCCTTGCACAGCTCTCCACTGGGAAGATCAGTGTACTGCTGTTTCTCTGCGTCTTGCTGACATGCCTCCCTGCAGTCTCTAACCCCAGCTCTCTAACCCCCTTATACAGCTGAGATCAGAGGTCATGTGATCACTTATAAAAAAAGAAAAAATATATTTATAATACATACGTATAAACACAAAGTTTTGCCTTCCATCTCTATTTCTAACTGAATGGTTTGCTTTACAAGGTAAAGGTTCACATATTCTTTAACTATAGGGACCTAAAGCTGAGATGTATTGTATTTTTTTTTGGGGGGGGGGGGGGGGGTATACAGCACCAAACACATTAGGTATGAATAATGGTGTGTATCCCAATACCTATAGGTGGTTGCTTCTGCTAAAATCATTCATAAAGTGTTACCTTCACAGCTGCTTGTTGCTGTCCTCAGTGATTGTCTTTGGCACTGTGAAGGTTAACAGAAATGACTGCTAAAGAAAAAAAAAAGTTGGATTCCATCTAACCCCTTCTGCCCTCTTCACCATTCATATTGCTCAAATACTACCCTCCCACAATGCATTGTATTTTGTAAATGGGTGTAGGAGATCTGTTATTCAACTACTCCTCCTTTCATAGCGCAAGATGCATTGTTGGACAAAGATAGCAGGAATTTTCTGAATGGTGAAGAGGGCAGAAGGGAGCTGGCAGGTAGCAAAAGTTTCAAATACTGGATCTTAGCTTCTACAGCCCCTAAAAAGATGGAACAAAAAAACAAATAACACATGAGGTGATAGTTGTTCTTTAATGCCCTGTACACACAAGCGGATTTTCCGTTGGAAAAAAAAAGGAAGCAAAAGTCCGATGGAGCATACACAGTTGGAATTTCCGATCAAAAGCTCACATCGGACTTTCCCCTCGGTTTGTGGACTTTCAATTGGCACTACCACACTTTCCCAGAAATACACAATGTAAGTAATAGTAACAAATTTATTTTGAACAAATTATATAAAAATTTATTTTGAACAAATTGTATAAAAATTATTGAAAAAGGTAGAACATGTTTGACAATATCACAATATTAGAATAAAATTTGCATCAGTCAATTATAATCTAATACATAACATCAGACCAGACGCGTTTCGGAGTAAAAGATGTCCTCCTTCTTCAGTGGTCGTGGTGTCGAATTTATAGTTTAGTTCTAAATGCAGAAGATATAATTTTAGCATAGTGAAATGCATAAATGGAAAGATTATTAGGATTTGGCAAGAAAGACATAGGTTTGAAAGCATGTATTTCAGATATACAATGGCAGCATAGAATAGTATAAGGTAAACTTTTCAGTATGGAATATAGAGATCAAAGATGAGGGCAACTCACATGTATGCTGATGCGTTGATTGGAAGCATGTTCCACCATATTTAAAAACAATAAACAACATAGGCGCAAAAAGGATGTTATATTTGGATCGAATTCTTCCGTATGAAGATCCAGAATTTTTTGAGATAGCCTAGATGTAAGTGATCAATAGCCAAAGCGGAAAGCAAAATGGTCACACATGGCCCTTTATTGAGACTATATAATGGTGTTAGATGGCCGTAAGAGTAGAGCAGTGGAAGACGTGAGACTGCTGGGGTCAAAAGAAAAATCTCTAAAGTCCTCTGAAAGAAAAAAAAGGTTTTAATAAAATAGATGATATTGTATTGTGGTTTCAAAGAAAACCAGAAATAAATTCTAAGAGTTTATGAGATATAATTAAGTCACATCTATGCAGTGTGGTACCTGTATTATATGGCTCAAGGACAAGGCCTGAATAGGGCTAACTTCGCAGATGTATTTATACCGTCTGCAAAGAAAAAAGTCCAGAAATTGTCTGGTATTACACTTAAGTATGTATAACATGGTGGCCAACAAAATGAGATATTAATATCCGGTCGAATAAGCATTCTTTGGGGGTTATGTATTTGGATATCGCAATTATTTTTTATTTTTTAATATTACAATTTTGCCGTTGGAAAATATCCACCATAGTGGGGCTTTAAAAATTTTTTGGGGATAGAGAGTCTATATCTGCATATCGGTGCCAAAAGCAGCAGCCAAAAAGTTATATATAGTTAGTGTCCCAGGTATTTTTTTAAAACTTGCGGCCCAAATGTGTATAGCAAGTACCAAACATTTACATATTCTAAGGGTGTATAAGTATATGTGTATAGCCAGCCATGGTCCAAATTTGGGGCCAAAAATAGAAAAGCAAACAGAAAATATGAAAATATAAATGTGTGAGGCCATAATAAAATGTCCAAGTAGATACACACCTTGCAGGATAAAGAAGACAAGCCACACATCCAGCTACCGATCCATCGGCATGTTGATTAATGCCAATATGGAACGGTTAGGGCCGTGCAGGCTTTATAGGGTACACACCCCCAATCAGCTGTTTCAGAACACAGCTGGCTGTGATGGGGTGGGAGGACTTGAGATTCGTTGGCCCCCCGAGCGGTGTGCGCGCGGTCACGTCTGCGCGCGACCAATCAGCGGTCGCGCTGTGTGACGCGGCCCCGCCCACTCCTCCCGCCGGCACGTACGGCCTCGAGACCAGAGTGCGCATGCCCGACTGGAGGAGCAAGATGGCGGCCGTAGCTCCCCCAGCGGGCCGCGCATGTCCGAAAACAGAAGCCGAATGGAAGGGAGGACGTAGAGACGTCCTCCCCTCCGAACGCCGCACCGCCCAAAGGGGCGGGCGGCTTACATGCCGGGCTGTCACACAATCCACCCACCTGCCCAACAACGGAAAACCATCAACAAGAAAGTTATATCATATAGCCATGGCAAATCTAGCATATAGAAAAATGCGTCTCTGTAAAATATAATAGAAATGATTTGTATTTATACTAGTTCATTAAATAAAAAGATCTTGATAATATGAAAAACATCCGATATTGCGCTAATGTTTACATGAAACAGTTTACGTGCACATTGCAATAACAAACAGGTTTGCTGTGTTATATATATATACACATGGAAAGCTGTATTATATTATATATAAAAAAGCTTCTGCATATGTAATGGAACATGTTGCCATTGATACAAGTTTACAGTGTTGTTATAGATATATAAAAAAAGAAAAGGCTGTATTTCGGCATAGGAGAGCCTATATAGACATGGTGGAAAATGTTGTCATTGATCGTGTTACATCATGTGTCAAATGCGTATACATTTAGATGGAATTTATCTATACATTAAACAAGTTTCAGTTTCGCAGATTGATATATGGTTCTTATTTTGGGTTTATTTTAGACGGTGTTCATTTTTCCATCCCTCCAGAGGTAAACCCTTCCAAAAAAGGTTTGAACCAAATGGCTTCATTTAATCCTGGTGCTTGGGTGGCCCGGAGTTTGTAAATCCATCTGGACTCAAGTTGGAGGAGGGACTTATTCCAGTCCCCTCCCCTGGGATTTGGATGAATCCGATCTAGGATCAGAAATTTGACTTTTGGAAATTTGCCCATATGCACAGAGCTAACGTGTCGGCCCAGAGGGAGGTCTGGGTCACAGGTCTACATGCTGTGTATATGCCTGTATGCACGCTTCCAAAATTCCAATTTCGTTTTCCCAATGTAAAAGCAAGAGCAGTCACAGGGGAGAAGGTAAACTACCCCTATGGTCTTGCAGTTCGCAAAATGTTTGGCTCGAAAAATCTCACCATTAGGTAAGATGGGATTCTTCTCTACGGCCATATATTTACAATAGTGACAAGAACCGCATATAAAAGTTCCTTTATATTTGCAGTGCTTGTTGCCGCTTGTATTAAATTCACTGCCTGTAATTCGGTCCTTGATAGACGTTGCCCTTCTGAAAGTAAATAGGGGTTTATCGGGAACAAACTGTCCTAGCAATGGATCATATGCCAGAAGATGCCAATATTTTTCCACTATTGCTTTCATTTGCTTTTGTTGGTTGTTAAATTTTGAAATAATTCTGAGTGGATTTGTATCTTCTCTAGGTTTTTTTAGAATAGAGAAGTTGATTTCTGCTTTGAAGGCATGCCTGTTGATATGATCTTTTTAAAGATGCATGAGAGTACCCTCTTTGTAGCAGTCTAGTTCGTAATTTATTTTCCTCTATTTGAAAGATTGCATCGTCTGCGCAGTTTCTCCTAATACGCAAATATTGCCCATAAGGTATAGAGTTGAGGAGTGGTGTTGGGTGGAAACTGCTGGCATGCAAGATAGCATTGCCAGCAGTCGGTTTTCTATACAGGCGAATAAGTAATTGTCCCACCTCGTTTTTGTATATCTCTACATCTAGGAAGGGAACACAATTGGTGTCATGGGACATCGTGAAGCTGAGATTAAATGTATTCTTGTTCATTCTGAGAAGACACTGCTCCAAAAGGGGAACAGAGCCGTCCCAGACGATGAAGATGTCGTCGATGTACCGGTGCCATCCAAGGATATGGTCCGTGTACATCGACAAGTCTTCATCGCCTAGGAAGGCCTGCTCCCACTTCCCCAGGTACAGGTTGGCGTAGGACGGGGCACAACATGTCCCCATCGCCACCCCCTGCACCTGGAGGTAATGGGAGCCATTGAAGGTGAAAACATTGTGTTCGAGAATGAACTCGAGTAAGGTGAGGATAAATTCACCATAAGCTTGGTCTCTCATCTTTCTGTAGAATGTGTCTGATAGCTGCCACTCCCCTAGTATGGGGTATGGAGCTATAGAGAGTTTCCACATCCACTGTCACCAAGAGTGCCTCAATAGGGATAACGAGGCTATCTACGATTTGGAGAAAATGCGTGGTGTCTTTGACGTATGAGGGGAGTGCTAAGACATATGGTTTAAGAAAATCATCTATCAGGCGACTCGCGCCTTCACTGATAGAGCCAATTCCCGAGATGATAGGTCTACCCGGCGGGTTATCTTTATTTTTATGGACTTTAGGGAGTGCATAAAAAGTAGGCACTTTGGGAAAGTCATTTCGAATGTAAGTCCACAGTTGTTTTGTAATAATATTATACTGTAAGGCTGAATCGATAAGGTGATAAAAGTCATTATGGTATTTTTTGACAATACTAGATGGCATACGTCAATACCAGTCTTGGTTCTTTAAAATTTTATTACACATTTGTAAATATTGGTTATTATCCCTTATTAGACGACTTGATGACAAGATCTTTATTGTTACCAAGTTGTCTGAGGGCTGCTGTTTCTTTTTTTGTAAAGTTCGTTATTTTTGGTGTACGAATCTTTAGTTTTTCTAAATCTCTGTTAACTAAATTAAGGAAAGTAGCTGCATTCGGGTTTGTACTTGGAGCTGGGCATATGTCTGATTTCTTTTTTAATGTGGATTTGGTACCATCCACAGTCAGATAAACTGAGTCCAGGGCCTGTTGGAGATTGACTCGATCAATAAGATCGGTTGGATCGTTTTCTTCTAAAAGTGAAACCAGTTGGTCAAGTGCCCGACTTTCTTGTACAGTAAAGTCGGGTGGAATATCATGTTTATGAAACATTTTCCTCAGGATGAGTTTACGTATAAATAGTTGCAAATCTTTATAGAAGCCAAATTTGTCTCCGTCTTGATTTGGACAGAAGTTTAATCCTTTCCTTAATACTGATATTTCGTCACTTGAAAGGGAGTGTGAGGAGAGGTTAATGATGTTATTTTCAATTTTGTCATCAAAAGTATAAGGGTTATTTAAAATGTTATTTGGGTGTACGTGTTCGGGTTCGAAGTGGATGGCTGGAGCCCTGCCAGAACCTTTTCTAAAAAAGAAGTATCAGCAGAGGGGGTTTCCATAGTGGAAATGCCCCCAGCAACATTGTGTGTGTTCGTGTCTCTGTTCAATTGGGCAGTGATTACATGTGATCGATCTAAGGTAGTGCAAGTGTTATCCTGATTGGGTGTGGAATCTATAGTAGAGATGTGTGAGCTAGATTTCTTGGCCTTCTGGCCTTCTGGTGAGTCACTCTGAAATTGGCGCTTCGTGCTCGTGTTAGATTTACTTTTTTGAGGGGCCTGTTTGGACAGGGTGAGATGTGGAGTGATATTCTGAGTCTTTTTCTTTAATTTATTAGGATCTACAGTGTCTTTATTGGAATTTCCCTTATTGTAGGTATGATTGTTTTGGGTCCATTTATAGGCCCTCCCATCTCTAAAAGCGTCCTTATCGCGGCAAAATTTTATACTTTTTTTAAAATTTAAAATGTTTTTATTAAATAGTTCCAGATGGTTCTTTAGTCTATCCTCCTGTGGAGTTAGAGATTTGACAGTTTTTTAATTTCTGGAGTTTGTCACATATACTAATGATTTCCATGTCAAGTATTGATGATCTCTTCCTATATTCAGCTATCAATAGTTCCATAAGGGTGCGGGAACATGTCCTCAAGGCATCCTCCCACTGAGTTTTGAAATCAGGGTCCAGGCCTTCCAAAGTGGGGAAGATCTGGACCCTGAGTCCCAGAGGATTAATATTTTCCCTAATGTAGTTTTCAAAGGACTTAGTGTGCCAAAAGAGCATAGATTTTTTCTACCTGTTCCTTGTTGCCGAAATCTTTTAAATAGCCCTCCATGAGGGTTTCCCATTCGGTACCTATAAAGTCTGTCATTTTTGAAATAGATGTTAGGCTATAAAAATTATTGTTAAGTCAAACAGAGAGAATTATTGTTGTACAGTACAATAATAACAAAAGTAAACAAAATGATTGTCTTATGAAAGAAGAGGGAGTGAGCAAAGAACTGACCCCGTCTTTTTTCGTATATGCGTAGCGTATTCCCAAGCCGTGAGTAATAGGTAGACATGTGCATTTCTTATGTTCCGAATCGAAATTCGGACGAATTTTTCATTATTCGGACATTCGGATGCATCCGAATTACCGAATTACAATACTAACGAATTTTACCGAATCCAAATTTTTTTCGAATCAAAAAATCGCGGACTAAATTCAAAATATATTTGAGTCACTTAGTGATAGAAACCCCAAATTTGGATATGTTATAGTGCTAGTTCTACCGTGTTTGCATACCAAATTTGGGGTTTCTAGCTACAAGTGGCCCCGAGATATGTGGCCCCAAAGTCGGGTCGAAAAATGTCATTCTCTGCTGCAGAAAAGTGCTTGACATTTTGTGACCCGACTTTGGGGCCACATATCTCGGGCCACTTATAGCTAGAAACCCCAAATTTGGTATGCAAACACAGTAGAACTAGCACTACAACCTCTCCAAATTTGTATATCACCAAGTGACCCCGAGATACGTGGACCCAAAGTCGGGTCGCAAAATATTTTCGAATTCGGTTGAAATAATTTCAAATGCAGTTGAAATATTTTCAAATCTGGTTGAAATTATTTCAACTGCATTAGAAACTATTTCAACTGCATTAGAAACTATTTCAACCAGATTTGAAAATATTTCAACTGCATTAGAAACTATTTCAACCAGATTTGAAAATATTTCAACTGCATTAGAAACTATTTCAACCAGATTTGAAAATATTTCATCTGCATTAGAAACTATTTCAACTGCATTAGAAACTATTTCAACTGCATTAGAAACTATTTCAACCAGATTTGAAAATATTTCATCTGCATTAGAAACTATTTCTATCACCAAGTAACCCCGAGATACGTGGACCCAAAGTCGGGTCGCAAAATATTTTCGAATTCGGTTGAAATAATTTCAAATGCAGTTGAAAAAATTTCAAATGCAGTTGAAAAAATTTCAAATGCAGTTGAAAATTTTTCAAATGCAGTTGAAATAATTTCAAATCCTGTTGATACTATTTCAAGCGGATTTGAAAATATTTTGCGACCCGACTTTGAAAAAAAAAATGAAATTGATTCTAACAGTCTGCAGAAGATCTGAAAAAAAAAAAGAAGTGAAATGGCTGTTAATAGTCTACAGGAGATCTGCTATTAAATTATATATTTTTTTTTCTATTCTGTTCTAATCTTTTCTATTTGAATTATAAATTTTGGAAGATGGTTATTTACTTATATACATCTGTCACATAAAAAAAAAGATGTGAAATGGCTGTCATGGATGTCGATCGCAAGGCAAGTACATATGCTGTATGTCATTGTCCACTTGCCACAACACCTGCCACAAGTGCCAAGACACCTGCCATGAGTGCCACGTGACCGACCACAAGTGCCACGTGACCTGCCACGTGACCAAGTTGTGGATTGTCCACTTGCCATGTCACCTGCCACAAGTTATGGGGTTCCTAGCACCAAGTGACCCCCAGATATGGGGGATATGTCAAGTACTTTTCTACAGCAGAGAATTACATTTTGTGACCCGACTTTTGGGCCACATATCTCGGGGCCACTTATAGATAGAAACACCAAATTTGGTATGCAAACACAGTAGAACTAGCACTACAATCTCTCCAAATTTGGGGTTTATATCACCAAGTAACCCCGAGATACGTGGACCCAAAGTCGGGTCGCAAAATATTTTCGAATTCGGTTGAAATAATTTCAAATGCAGTTGAAATATTTTCAAATCTGGTTGAAATTATTTCAACTGCATTAGAAACTATTTCAACTGCATTAGAAACTATTTCAACCAGATTTGAAAATATTTCAACTGCATTAGAAACTAGTTCAACTGCATTAGAAACTATTTCAACCAGATTTGAAAATATTTCAACTGCATTAGAAACTATTTCAACTGCATTAGAAACTGTTTCAAATCTGGTTGAAATAGTTTCTAATGCAATTGAAATAATTTCAAATCCAGTAGAAATATTTTTAAATTCGGTTGAAATATTTTTAAATCCGGTTGAAATAATTTCAAATGCGACTGATTTTTTGAATTCGGTCAAAAACGAAACAAAATCCGAAAACGAATTTAACGAATCTAACTAAACAAAATGAATTAATTAACGAATTAAAGCGAAACAATTTTATTTTTTATTTTTGCACGTCTAACACGGATGTCAATCGCAAGGCAAGTACATATGCTGTATGTCATTGTCCACTTGCCACATCACCTGCCACAAGTTGTGTATTGTTCACTTGCCACAAGTGCCACGACACCTGCCACGAGTGCCACATGACCGGCCACGAGTGCCACATGACCGGCCACGTGACCAAGTTGTGGATAGTCCACTTGCCACGTCACCTGCCACAAGTTGTGGGGTTCCTAGCACCGAGTGACCCCAAGATAGGGGCGATATGTCAAGTACTTTTCTGCAGCAGAGAATTACATTTTGTAACCCGACTTTGGGGCCACGTATCTCTGGGCCACTTGTAGCTAGAAACCCCAAATTTGGTATGCAAACACAGTAGAACTAGCACTACAACTACAGACTATTAGTATCTATTTCGTTTTCTCACCAGATCTCCTGCAGACTATTAGCATCTATTTCTTTTTTTAGCAGATCTCCTGTAGACTATTAACAACCATTTCACTTTTTTTTTGCAGATCTCCTGCAGACAATTAGTATCTATTTCGTTTTCTCACCAGATCTCCTGCAGACTATTAGCATCTATTTCTTTTTTTTTGCAGATCTTCTGCAGACTGTTAGAATCAATTTCATTTTTTTTTCAAATTCGGGTGGCAAAATATTCTCAAATCCGCTTGAAATAGTATCAACATGATTCGAAATTATTTCAACTGCATTTGAAATTATTTCAACCGCATTTGAAACTATTTCAACCGGATTCGAAAATATTTTGCGACCCGACTTTGGGTCCACGTATCTCGGGGTTACTTGGTGATAGAAACCCCAAATTTGGAGAGGTTATAGTGCTAGTTCTACTGGTTTCTAGCTATAAGTGGCCCCGAGATATGTGGTCTCAAAGTCGGGTCACAAAATGTAATTCTCTGCTGTAGAAAAGTACTTGACATATCCCCCATATCTGGGGGTCACTTGGTGCTAGGAACCCCATAACTTGTGGCAGGTGACATGGCAAGTGGACAATCCACAACTTGGTCACGTGGCAGGTAACGTGGCACTTGTGGTCGGTCACGTGGCACTCATGGCAGGTGTCTTGGCGCTCGTGGCAGGTGTTGTGCCAAGTGGACAATGACATACAGCATATGTACTTGCCTTGCGATCGACATCCGTGACAGCCATTTCACATCCTTTTTTTTTATGTGACAGATGTATATAAGTAAATAACCATCTTCCAAAATGTATAATTCAAATAGAAAAGATTAGAACAGAATAAAAAAATATATAATTTAATAGCAGATCTCCTGTAGACTATTAACAGCCATTTCACTTCTTTTTTTTTTTTGCAGATCTTCTGCAGACTGTTAGAATCAATTTCATTTTTTTTTTCAAAGTCGGGTCGCAAAATATTTTCGAATCCGCTTGAAATAGTATCAACATGATTTGAAATTTTTTCAAATCTGGTTGAAATTATTTCAACTGCATTAGAAACTATTTCAACTGCATTAGAAACTATTTCAACCAGATTTGAAAATATTTCAACTGCATTAGAAACTATTTCAACCGCATTTGAAACTATTTCAACCGGATTCGAAAATATTTTGCGACCCGACTTTGGGTCCACGTATCTCGGGGTTACTTGGTGATAGAAACCCCAAATTTGGAGAGGTTATAGTGCTAGTTCTACTGGTTTCTAGCTATAAGTGGCCCCTGAGATATGTGGCCTCAAAGTCGGGTCACAAAATGTAATTCTCTGCTGTAGAAAAGTACTTGACATATCCCCCATATCTGGGGGTCACTTGGTGCTAGGAACCCCATAACTTGTGGCAGGTGACATGGCAAGTGGACAATCCACAACTTGGTCACGTGGCAGGTAACGTGGCACTTGTGGTTGGTCACGTGGCACTCATGGCAGGTGTCTTGGCGCTCGTGGCAGGTGTTGTGCCAAGTGGACAATGACATACAGCATATGTACTTGCCTTGCGATCGACATCCGTGACAGCCATTTCACATCCTTTTTTTTTATGTGACAGATGTATATAAGTAAATAACCATCTTCCAAAATGTATAATTCAAATAGAAAAGATTAGAACAGAATAAAAAAAATATATAATTTAATAGCAGATCTCCTGTACACTATTAACAGCCATTTCACTTCTTTTTTTTTTGCAGATCTTCTGCAGACTGTTAGAATCAATTTCATTTTTTTTTTTAAAGTCGGGTCGCAAAATATTTTCGAATCCGCTTGAAATAGTATCAACATGATTTGAAATTTTTTCAACTGCATTTGAAATGATTTCAACCGCATTTGAAACTATTTCAACCGAATTCGAAAATATTTTGTGACCCGACTTTGGGGCCACATATCTCGGGGCCACTTATAGCTAGAAACACCAAATTTGGTATGCAAACACAGTAGAACTAGCACTACAACCTCTCCAAATTTGTATATCACCAAGTGACCCCGAGATACGTGGACCCAAAGTCGGGTCGCAAAATATTTTCAAATGCAGTTGAAATAATTTCAAATGCAGTTGAAATAATTTCAAATGCAGTTGAAATAATTTCAAATGCAGTTGAAATATTTTCAAATCTGGTTGAAATTATTTCAACTGCATTAGAAACTATTTCAACTGCATTAGAAACTATTTCAACCAGATTTGAAAATATTTCAACTGCATTAGAAACTATTTCAACTGCATTAGAAACTGTTTCAAATCTGGTTGAAATAGTTTCTAATGCAGTTGAAATAATTTCAAATCCAGTAGAAATATTTTTAAATTCGGTTGAAATATTTTTAAATCCGGTTGAAATATTTTCAAATCCGGTTGAAATAATTTCAAATGCGACTGATTTTTCGAATTCGGTCAAAAACGAAACAAAATCCGAAAACGAATTTAACGAATCTAACTAAACAAAATTAATTAATTAACGAATTAAAACGAAACAAAACAATTTTTTTATTTTTGCACGTCTAACACGGATGTCGATCGCAAGGCAAGTACATATGCTGTATGTCATTGTCCACTTGCCACATCACCTGCCACAAGTTGTGTATTGTTCACTTGCCACAAGTGCCACGACACCTGCCACGAGTGGCACGACACCTGCCACGAGTGCCACGTGACCGGCCACGCGTGCCACATGACCGGCCACGAGTGCCACATGACCGGCCACGTGACCAAGTTGTGGATAGTCCACTTGCCACGTCACCTGCCACAAGTTGTGGGGTTCCTAGCACCAAGTGACCCCAAGATAGGGGCGATATGTCAAGTACTTTTCTGCAGCAGAGAATTACATTTTGTAACCCGACTTTGGGGCCACGTATCTCGGGGCCACTTGTAGCTAGAAACCCCAAATTTGGTATGCAAACACAGTAGAACTAGCACTACAACTACAGACTATTAGTATCTATTTCGTTTTCTCACCAGATCTCCTGCAGACTATTAGCATCTATTTCTTTTTTTAGCAGATCTCCTGTAGACTATTAACAACCATTTCACTTTTTTTTTTGCAGATCTCCTGCAGACAATTAGTATCTATTTCGTTTTCTCACCAGATCTCCTGCAGACTATTAGCATCTATTTCTTTTTTTAGCAGATCTCCTGTAGACTATTAACAGCCATTTCACTTTTTTTTGCAGATCTTCTGCAGACTGTTAGAATCAATTTCATTTTTTTTTTCAAATTCGGGTGGCAAAATATTCTCAAATCCGCTTGAAATAGTATCAACATGATTCGAAATTATTTCAACTGCATTTGAAATTATTTCAACCGCATTTGAAACTATTTCAACCGGATTCGAAAATATTTTGCGACCCGACTTTGGGTCCACGTATCTCGGGGTTACTTGGTGATAGAAACCCCAAATTTGGAGAGGTTATAGTGCTAGTTCTACTGGTTTCTAGCTATAAGTGGCCCCGAGATACGTGGCCTCAAAGTCGGGTCACAAAATGTAATTCTCTGCTGTAGAAAAGTACTTGACATATCCCCCATATCTTGGGGTCACTTGGTGCTAGGAACCCCATAACTTGTGGCAGGTGACATGGCAAGTGGACAATCCACAACTTGGTCACGTGGCAGGTCACGTGGCACTTGTGGTCGGTCACGTGTACCTGCCTTGCGATCGACATCCGTGACAGCCATTTCACATCCTTTTTTTTTATGTGACAGATGTATATAAGTAAATAACCATCTTCCAAAATGTATAATTCTAATAGAAAAGATTAGAACAGAATAAAAAAAATATATAATTTAATAGCAGATCTCCTGTAGACTATTAACAGCCATTTCACTTCTTTTTTTTTTGCAGATCTTCTGCAGACTGTTAGAATCAATTTCATATTTTTTTTTCAAAGTCGGGTCGCAAAATATTTTCGAATCCGCTTGAAATAGTATCAACATGATTTGAAATTTTTTCAACTGCATTTGAAATGATTTCAACCGCATTTGAAACTATTTCAACCGAATTCGAAAATATTTTGTGACCCGACTTTGGGTCCACGTATCTCGGGGGTACTTGGTGATAGAAACACCAAATTTGGAGAGGTTATAGTGCTAGTTCTACTGGTTTCTAGCTATAAGTGGCCCGAGATACGTGGCCTCAAAGTCGGGTCACAAAATGTAATTCTCTGCTGTAGAAAAGTACTTGACATATCCCCCATATCTTGGGGTCACTTGGTGCTAGGAACCCCATAACTTGTGGCAGGTGACATGGCAAGTGGACAATCCACAACTTGGTCACGTGGCAGGTCACGTGGCACTTGTGGTCGGTCACGTGTACCTGCCTTGCGATCGACATCCGTGACAGCCATTTCACATCCTTTTTTTTTATGTGACAGATGTATATAAGTAAATAACCATCTTCCAAAATGTATAATTCTAATAGAAAAGATTAGAACAGAATAAAAAAATATATAATTTAATAGCAGATCTCCTGTAGACTATTAACAGCCATTTCACTTCTTTTTTTTTTGCAGATCTTCTGCAGACTGTTAGAATCAATTTCATATTTTTTTTTTCAAAGTCGGGTCGCAAAATATTTTCGAATCCGCTTGAAATAGTATCAACATGATTTGAAATTTTTTCAACTGCATTTGAAATGATTTCAACCGCATTTGAAACTATTTCAACCGAATTCGAAAATATTTTGTGACCCGACTTTGGGTCCACGTATCTCGGGGGTTACTTGTTGATAGAAACACCAAATTTGGAGAGGTTATAGTGCTAGTTCTACTGGTTTCTAGCTATAAGTGGCCCCGAGATACGTGGCCTCAAAGTCGGGTCACAAAATGTAATTCTCTGCTGTAGAAAAGTACTTGACATATCCCCCATATCTTGGGGTCACTTGGTGCTAGGAACCCATAACTTGTGGCAGGTGACATGGCAAGTGGACAATCCACAACTTGGTCACGTGGCAGGTCACGTGGCACTTGTGGTCGGTCACGTGTACCTGCCTTGCGATCGACATCCGTGACAGCCATTTCACATCCTTTTTTTTTTATGTGACAGATGTATATAAGTAAATAACCATCTTCCAAAATGTATAATTCTAATAGAAAAGATTAGAACAGAATAAAAAAATATATAATTTAATAGCAGATCTCCTGTAGACTATTAACAGCCATTTCACTTCTTTTTTTTTTGCAGATCTTCTGCAGACTGTTAGAATCAATTTCATTTTTTTTTTCAAAGTCGGGTCGCAAAATATTTTCGAATCCGCTTGAAATAGTATCAACATGATTTGAAATTTTTTCAACTGCATTTGAAATGATTTCAACCGCATTTGAAACTATTTCAACCGAATTCGAAAATATTTTGTGACCCGACTTTGGGTCCACGTATCTCGGGGTTACTTGTTGATAGAAACACCAAATTTGGAGAGGTTGTAGTGCTAGTTCTACTGTGTTTGCATACCAAATTTGGGGTTTCTAGCTATAAGTGGCCCCGAGATACGTGGCCCCAAAGTCGGGTCGCAGAAAATGTCAAGGACTTTTCTGCAGCAGAGAAGAACATTTTTCGACCCGTCTTTGGGGCCACATATCTCGGGGCCACTTGTAGCTAGAAAATTTGGTATGCAAGCACAGTAGAACTAGCACTACAACATATCCAAATTTGGTATTTCTATCACCAAGTAACCCCGAGATACGTGGACCCAAAGTCGGGTCGCAAAATCTTTTCGAATTCGAAAATCGGTCGAAAACTAAACGAAATCCGAAAACGAATTTAACAAATGTAACGAATCTAACTAAACGAAATTAATTAATTAACGAATTAAAACGAAACTAAATGTAACGAATGTTTTCCTTTTGCACATGTCTAGTAATAGGTAAAATAGGGAATATCGAATGTATTGAAAACGAGTTGACCGGATGGGGAAAAAGGTATCTACTACCTAAAATAATGAAGGAAAGAAGTTGGGTTTGGTCAACTAGTTTTGCAATGGTTGGGAGAGTTAGAGATGTGTGCCACATCCAATAATAATGGAAGAACGATAAAGGGTTTTCCCCTCGGTTTGTGGACTTTTAAGTTGGCACTACCACACTTTCCCAGAAATACACAATGTAAGTAATAGTAACAAAATTTATTTAGAACAAATTGTATAAAAATTATTGAAAAAGGTAGAACATGTTTGACAATATCACAATATTAGAATAAAATTTGCATCAGTCAATTATAATCTAATACATAACATCAGACCAGACGGGTTTCGGAGTAAAAGATGTCCTCCTTCTTCAGTGGTCGTGGTGTCGAATTTATAGTTTAGTTCTAAATGCAGAAGATATAATTTTAGCATAGTGAAATGCATAAATGGAAAGATTATTAGGATTTGGCAAGAAAGACATAGGTTTGAAAGCATGTATTTCAGATATACAATGGCAGCATAGAATAGTATAAGGTAAACTTTTCAGTATGGAATATAGAGATCAAAGATGAGGGCAACTCACATGTATGCCGATGCGTTGATTGGAAGCATGTTTCACCATATTTAAAAACAATAAACAACATAGGCGCAAAAAGGATGTTATATTTGGATCGAATTCTTCCGTATGAAGATCCAGAATTTTTTGAGATAGCCTGTAAGTGATCAATAGCCAAAGCGGAAAGCAAAATGGCCACACAAGGCCCTTTATTGAGACTATATAATGGTGTTAGATGGCCGTAAGAGTAGAGCAGTGGAAGACGTGAGACTGCTGGGGTCAAAAGAAAAATCTCTAAAGTCCTCTGAAAGAAAAAAAAGGTTTTAATAAAATAGATGATATTGTATTGTGGTTTCAAAGAAAACCAGAAATAAATTCATAAATAAGTTTATAAGATATAATTAAGTCACATCTATGCAGTGCGGTACCTGTATTATATGGCTCAAGGACAAGGCCTGAATAGGGCTAACTTCGCAGATGTATTTATACCGTCTGCAAAGAAAAAAGTCCAGAAATTGTCTGGTATTACACTTAAGTATGTATAACATAGTAGCCAACAAAATAAGATATTAATATCCGGTCGAATAAGCATTCTTTGGGGGTTATGTATTTGGATATCGCAATTATTTTTTATTTTTTAATATTACAATTTTGCCGTTGGAAAATATCCACCATAGTGGGGCTTTAAAAAAATTTTTGGTATAGAGAGTCTATATCTGCATATCGGTGCCAAAAGCAGCAGCCAAAAAGTTATATATAGTTAGTGTCCCAGGTATTTTTTTAAAACTTGCGGCCCAAATGTGTATAGCAAGTACCAAACATTTACATATTCTAAGGGTGTATAAGTATATGTGTATAGCCAGCCATGGTCCAAATTTGGGGCCAAAAATAGAAAAGCAAACAGAAAATATGAAAATATAAATGTGTGAGGCCATTATTTCTGGTTTTCTTTGAAACCACAATACAATATCATCTATTTTATTAAAACCTTTTTTTTTCTTTCAGAGGACTTTAGAGATTTTTCTTTTGACCCCAGCAGTCTCACGTCTTCCACTGCTCTACTCTTACGGCCATCTAATGCCATTATATAGTCTCAATAAAGGGCCTTGTGTGGCCATTTTGCTTTCCGCTTTGGCTATTGATCACTTACATCTAGGCTATCTCAAAAAATTCTGGATCTTCATACAGAAGAATTCGATCCAAATATAACATCCTTTTTGCGCCTATGTTGTTTATTGTTTTTAAATATGGTGGAACATGCTTCCAATCAACGCATCAGCATACATGTGAGTTGCCCTCATCTTTGATCTCTATATTCCATACTGAAAAGTTTACCTTATACTATTCTATATCTGAAATACATGCTTTCAAACCTATGTCTTTCTTGCCAAATCCTAATAATCTTTCCATTTATGCATTTCACTATGCTAAAATTATATCTTCTGCATTTAGAACTAAACTATAAATTCGACACCACGACCACTGAAGAAGGAGGACATCTTTTACTCCGAAACGCGTCTGGTCTGATGTTATGTATTAGATTATAATTGACTGATGCAAATTTTATTCTAATATTGTGATATTGTCAAACATGTTCTTCCTTTTTCAATAATTTTTATACAATTTGTTCTAAATAAATTTTGTTACTATTACTTACATTGTGTATTTCTGGGAAAGTGTAGTAGTGCCAACTTAAAAGTCCACAAACCGAGGGGAAAACCCTTTATCGTTCTTCCATTATTATTGGATGTGGCACACATCTCTAACTCTCCCAACCATTGCAAAACTAGTTGACCAAACCCAACTTCTTTCCAACATTTTTCATAGATTCATATGTTTGTTGTAAAGAATAGATTTTTTTTAATCATGTCCTTTCCCAAATACATTTTTGAATGGGGGAGTTTGCCTTTGTTAAAACGATTGGGTGCCATCTGTAATGAGAAAAGCTGTAGCATCTGCATCTTTTTGCAAGTGAATAAATATCTTCATAAATAAAACTAGAAATGTATGAAATGTGACTTGCATTTCAGTGAAGACTTCTGGGTGAAACAGCAAGCTAATCAAACAAGCAAGAAATTAGATTTCCATTGGTATTTTTTTAAACCATCCCTGTAAAAGGCAGTTCCAGAAGGCCAGATTGGAAGGATGCATCATTTGATTGTTTGAGAAGAAGTAATTTTTAATAACAATAAACTGCAATCTATTTAGTTTTGTATCATTTTAGTTTTGCAAAAGCTGTGTTTTCTTGTAAAAGATTGCAAACTTTTTTTTATTGTTGGGTAGAGCGGTTAAGGGTTAGAACTTGTGAGGTTGCTATTGCCATCTGGATCAAGCTTGCAGAGGTTTTCCTTCATGACTTTTATCAGTGAACACACAGAAAATGAAAAGAATCATCACCACAAGGACCCTGTTAAAAATCTTACAGAGGTTCTTTCCCTATCCACTCTAAAATTAAAACACACTTTTGCTCTTTTTGACTGCATTGGAAAGAGTCTGCTGAGTTTCTGCCCTGATGACTAAACAGGAAATAATGAAAAAAAAAAAATCCTAATGGACACAAAAAGCAGTAAAAACTTGATGCCAACTTTTTCTTTAAAGTTTCTACTGGAAGTTGTAGTTGGGAGTTGCCTACTTACACCAAACCCCAGAAGTTAGGGTTCCCCAATACAGTGACTCAGTACCAAAACTTACCTCTTTCAATATCTTTGCTGCTGAACTTTTCTGTAATAAAGAGAAACTGACACCTGAAGAATCTTTAGACTCCAACACTTCAAGGAGTGTTGTCTCCCACTCTACTCTCAGTGGCTTGACCTGCCAGCCTTACATTACTACTTTGTCCTGTGAGAACATAGGAATAGTGGAAGGCAGTGGCTGCTGGTGTTATATTTGTTGGGGGGGGGGGGGGCAAACAATCCAAAACCCTGGGCAAACACCTAACTACATATTTGGGAGCTGTTTTAATTGCCAAAGGACCTGTATCTCCATCCATCCAGTACAGAGATTTACACAGCTTGAAGGTAGAGGACCTCTGATACAGTTTCAGATTTAAAAGTTAAAGTTTTTCATTTAAAAAGATACAATAAAAGAGAAGTGTGGGGTTAAAAAAGTAAATAAATAATCACACTCACCTATGTTAATGCAGAATCAATCCAATGATTCACCTGTCCCGTCTGCCTCTACAGTGAAAAACTGAGCATTGAAAAATGGCTCAGTTCTCAGTCTTCAGTGAGCAGAGCTGGTGACTGTCAGTTTCCGGCTCTGTGCTTTGCACCTCCAGCACTTACTGGGGCACCAGGCCGTGGAGGGGGCTGGATCAGCTGGCTCAGGCTCTGACCCACGCGCTGAGAGTTTGAGCCAGTTGCCGGCCATCATTGTTGAGATCTCTGCAGTGCCTGGACCAGCTCTTTGACTTCAGCCAACAGCGAGCTTTAGCCCACTGCCAGCTGAATTTGGGTCACAGGAGTGCAGAACTAAGCCCATTCCTGTGACATACAGGAGAACTATGGTCAAAAGAGCTTTGGCCATACTTAGCCTTTAAATAATCACAGAAATGCATTAATGTGTGCATTTTATATCTGCCTGGAGTTCAGCTATGAGTGGGAGATTACAGACAAACAAAAATATATAGAAGCTAGAAATAAAATTATTGTAAGGCTACTCTTCCCAATTCTTTCAGCACAATCTAAATGTCTTTTCTGCTTTCAGCAGCATTAAAGAGACCTATATAATGCTGGGTAAAATGCAAGTATTATCCAAACACACTTTTCTGCATCCACTGTGCTGCCCATATATTATTATCAGGCTCATATATTCTGTAAGTTAACTCATGATATAAAAAAATATATTCTTTACAGAACATAAATTTTATTATCACAGCTTAACTGCTAGTACCACAAACAAGTTCCTTGATTCAAATTAGTCATAAAGCTCACTTTATGAGTCATTCTTGTTGCGCCTCAGTTCACGTAATGAACCAATTAGCCAATGATAATAAGCCATACAATTATTGATGTCAAAGCAAAGGTGATGAGGAAACCAACCAAAATGAATGATTTATCCCTGATTATCTAAAATCTTCTGATCATTCACAGAGGATAAATAGTTATTCTATTTATATTAACACCAGATTGCGCTAACAAATTATGATCTGCAAAATTGGAGTTACAGTGCTATAGCTAATATAGATCCATTAATTGTAAATGGACATACTGTAGGTTCTAGGGCACTGTGTGACCTAGGCCTCAGCCTACACTTGAGGTTCAAAGTCCTGGAGAGTTACAATACAGGCAAATACATGCAACTTTAGTAATGTTTGGCCACCTACTGGACCCAGGACTGTGTAGTATATTTAATTGTCAATTACATCACCAAGCTGAAGTTAGCATGTGACCAAATCTTTCTGAAGTTGGTCACATTTACATAGCAAGCCCAAGGATTCTAACCCCTACAGGCATAAGGGGGGCACAGCTAAGTAAATGATAATTTTAGTTATTGTGTAGGTAAAGAAACTGACTGTGCTGCTTTATAAGATTCTTCATACTACCGTTGAAAATTATTTTGTTAATCCATGTGATAGAATTTAAAGGTGGGAGGGCATGAAATGCTAAGCTGCTCTTTTTGGCTGTGTTTCTAAGTGCATTCAAAACCAGACTTACAGTGCACTGGAAAAAAAAAGTGAATTCAAGGAACAAGTGAACAACACCTTTCATTTTCAGATGTAAATTCACTTTGACAAACCAGTTACAGTATTTTAAAAAATATATATTTTTTCATACAACCTATTTCACAAAAAAAATGCATTTAATAAGTAATACTTGTACAATCTACTGTGCTGTATGATAATACATGATTACTTATTTAGAGCATAACCATACAAAGTTCCAAAGTTCCAAGCTCCAAATTTGCTAAACAGAGATTCCAGTTCTGCAGAATGCTAAAGTAGCTTTGTATGAAAAGCTAAATCATTTATTGCAGTGAGAAATTTTCTGATAAACGATGTTTCCTAAAAGTACCCTGCTGGGATCTTCATTATTAAAACATGTTATTATTTAATATTAGTACAGATTTTGACAGAATACTATTGTCCTCAGCCCTATATCCGATATTTGCTCACTATGAACCTAATAAAGTATATATTTTTTTGCCATGCTGGGACCATTTAGTGAATTTATAAGACATGATGATTTGTAGAGGTTCACAATAGAGGTTACCATTTTTACTGCTGGTGCGGACAACAGATTATTTCAAATGCAAGAACCTTTAAAATGAAATATTCTAAGGACAGGGGATTTCAATTACTTTTTCAGCAACGCAGTATGCAGTAGAACACCATGCATGATAAACTTTTACTGACCAGAACGATTAAACTTGAGAAGAGAATTTTATTTTCACAGTTGGGTGGATGTACGAAGCATCAGCAAAAGAAGAGGAAGCCTGCTGTCTGCTCTTTCAAGCTTGTTCTAATGGAAAGTATAATTGTCTTTTATTATTCCAAAGCATCTATGTACTTTCATAATTGCTTCAAGTAATTGAATATATCTTCTGTAACTAACTATTATAATTAATCATTTTTGAAGTACGAAATAGTAATACAAGCACTACATAGTAACACAAGTGCTAATGTTAGGATTTCAGAAAAGCGTTTCACTCTTACCATATGTTCTTCAGTAATAATTGCTTCAATCAGTACATTTGTGGGAGGATAAAATAAGGCTAAATGCTTATGTTCTTATTTTAATTTGTGTCTGAAAGTAAACAAACCAGACAAGCCAATCAGAGGGCTAATGCAGTTTTTATTTTAAAATTGTCTTGGTAGTTTACTATGTTTTACAGCTGCATAAATCAAAGCTTATTACAGCTTCACAACAAATTATATATTGTGGCTCAGGCCAGTAAATTTATTGACCACTGAAACAGCATTCATTATGTAAACCATTGTTACCTCCAATTTTGGGATTTTTTAAGGCAATGCATCAAAGATTTCACCAATATTTAAAAAAAAGTTTTTTATTATTAATATAAAAATTAAACACGAAAAGAAAAGAAAAACAGCTTATACAAGTGTAAATCACATACAGAGTACATATTATATAGTTTGAACATGTCATAGGACATATAAGAGTGACCGTTTCATACTACACATCCATGAAGAGATAATTATTTCCAGCCCTCTGAAAGAGGGTTATAAAGTCAGGCTGGAAATAATTCTTCAAGGGGCTCAACCCAATCACCCAGTTGTGCTTCGTCTGCTGCTAAAGGGCACACAGACGCCCCCAACCTACCCAGAAATAATGAAGCTGGCCAGGGAGGAAAAAGCCTTGTTGGATGAAAAAAAATCAAGGATCATGAGAAGGGACAAAAGTCCCCCCAAAGACAGGGAAAGTGTCAGCCCAGCCTGTGCAGATAGAGAAGAGGGTTCAAGAAGTGGACAGTGATAAAGATTTAGAGTGGGGGAAGAGCCCCAAGACCCCTTCTAGTACCACCTGTTCCTGAGAACACCCTGGTTAAATTGCTTGCACCAGTAGCCCAAGATCAGATGCAAAAGACATTGCTGTGGGTGAAGGAAGCTACAGGTACAGCTCAGCTGGACAAGACTGATCCCAGGAAATGCTTTCAGTGTGGGGAGCCTGGGCATTTTCGGAGACAGTGCCCCCAAAGAAAGGGAGATTCGAACTTCCTTGCGAAAGAAAGGACCTCAGGAATGCCGAAGTGGGAAGATTATCAGAAAAGTTAGTGGGGCCATCCCCAATTGTGTCCGCACAGGTAGAAGGTGTTTATACCAGGGCACTGTTAGATACGGGGGCTTGGGTCACTTTACTTTACCGGGACTTCTATGATAAATATTTGGAACACATTCTCCTAACCAACCTTGAAGAGCTGGAAATTTGGGGACTTGGGACTGACAAGTTTATGTAAGATGGATATATTCCCATAAAAATCTCCTTTGGGCCAGCCGCTACAGGGAAGATGAAGACATTCGACACACTGACTGTGGTGTTCCCCAGGCCTCCTGGAGCTAAACATAACTCCCTGTTGATTGGGACTAACAAGAATCTAGTGAGAAGGCTGTTAGAAACTATGGATGGAGAAGATGGTTCTGTGCCAACTGGGATCCACCCGTGACTATTCCAGCAGGAATTTACAGCCAGGGGATCGAGTGCTGCTAAAGAACTTGGGTGTGTCGGGAAAACATAAATTGGCTGGCCGCTGGAGGTCTCAACCATATGTCATCTGTAAGAAGTGTCCAGGGTTACCAGTTTATCAAATCAAATCTGAAGGGAAGCTAGGGCCTCTCAAAATGTGACATCGTAATCTGCTTCCTTTATCAGATGCTGTTCGAGTGCCTCCTCCACCTCCATTGGAATTTAGTCCACCCAGAACTTGTTCCAGTTGAAGACTTCCCATTTGCCTGTGGTGCGGGCACAAGAAGAGAGTGAAGATGAGGAGATAGTGCCTTGCTGGTTGTGGTCCCCAGTTGCTGACATTGGAGCAGGAATCAGTGATTGGACTAGAGAGCGAAGACAAACAAAAGAGGTGGAAAAGTCACCTAATCAGGGAGTGAATACTTCATCACCACCTAGGAGAATAGATGCTCTTAAAACTGTAAGTACTGGACCAATTCTGAATTCAATTGAAGGAGATTTAAAGCGTTGTTTCACCTAAAAAAAAATTTTTTTAAAAGTCAGCCGCTAAAAAAAAAGTAGCTGCTGACTTTCAATAAGTACACTTACCCTCCCAGGTCGCCCGCGATGTCGGTCGTGGAGGCCGAGATGTCCCTCAGCGATCCGGTTCCAGCGCCGCCATCCTAAGTAAGGGAAACGCGCAGCGATCGCTGCCTGTTTCCTACTGCGCATGCGCGAGACGGTGCGCAGCCTACTGCGCATGCGCAAGTCAGATTTGTGAATGGGGAACGCAATGTGTTGTGGGACATAGTTCCCATAACACACCGCGCCCCATTCACTAGAAGGCAGGGCTAGGAGAACAGCTCCGAGGAACAGGAAGAGGCAGATTAGGACGATCTGCCTAGCAACAGCCATTTCTTTTTCATTTTAAATTTGTATTAACATTTTTATTAAGTTTTGTTTTTCAGGGTGGCCCTCCACTTTAGTTAACTTTACCGATGGAGATTTTCCTGTAATGGAGTCAAGAAATCACATGGAGAAGGAAATGTCATTGTTAGAGGAAGAAGAAGGGGGAAGCAATGCCCTAAACTTCAGTGCTGTTGATGAGGCTGGCCTTACCATTCTTAAATCAGGTCCCTCTACTCCATGCCCAGACTTATAGTTGGTGACTCATGACCTTACCCCTATGAAAAAACCTGAGAGGAACTCTACTCCTATGAAAAGTCCTGAGAGGAACTCTACTCTCGTGGAAAGTCATGAAAGGAACTTTACTGTCGTGGAAAGTCCTGAGAGGAACTCTATTCCTGTAAAAAGTCCTGAAAGAAATCTTACGCCAAAGTCAGAAGCTCATTCTCCTATCAGACTGAGGCAAAATATACACCCTCCTAGAAGATTCACTTATGATACGCTGGGAGAGAACTCTGATAAGTTGATTCCTACTATTCAAAAGCCAGACCCCACGCTCGACTCTGCTACCATTAATTAGGTAGATGGTGGCCTTGCTGTGACCTCTGACACCACTGGGTGGGACATGGCTATTGCCCTTGGGCTGTCAGAAAACTGATTATGAGTTAACTGAAAATGTGCACAATTGGTTTCAGCAGAATACAGATGTATGTCAAAACATTTGTTTTACCGAGGCTCATAGAGCTATAATTCTAATAATTAATAGTTCTATTTGCTAAAGGTTGTACTTGTTATTTACTGTTCTCCATTTATTTTTGAAGGAGCGGTAGAATGGGATCTGACACTCATAGGAGCCATTCCTATGTTCTCCTGTAGCCTATTCACATTTTATGGACTCAATTGAGCACAGAGATTATAGTGTTCACTGGTGATTGTTTGAATCTTATAGGTGATTGTTATTTAGTTATTAACGTCATTCCTGTAAAAAACTAAATTTTAAAGTGTAAACTTAAGTTGACTCTCTGATCTCTTTTACTTCTATCTCGTTAAGTACATTTTGCTGATTTAAACAATTCTGGTGTATTTTCTTCTTCTTGCTGTCATTTGAAGGGAAGAGATGGCAGAGGAATCTCAGGTTTAGGGCAACCAGGGGGGTATTGATTTATCTTGCGACTCTCAAGAGGGCAGCGCTACAATTACATTTCTTATACATCACTACCTGCAAAGGTTTTTGCAATAAGGTTAGGTTCACACCTGCCTGGTCTGCTGGGATTCATTACTTTTGTGTTTTTGGGCATTGGGTTAACCGCTTTCCGACCACCTCCTGTAGATATACGTCTACAGAATGGCACGGCTAGGCAAAGGCACGTATATATACGTCCCCTTTAATTGCCTAGCCGTGGGGTCACGCGTGTGCGACCCGGTCGGGAGCTCCGTGAGCACGGCCGCGGGACCAGCGGACCCGATCGCGGCTGGTGCCCTGCGATCGGGTCACAGAGCTGAAGAACGGGGAGAGGTCTGTGTAAACAAACCTCTCCCCACGCTTCCCACGATTCCTACTCTGCCTGTCATCGGGAAAGCCGTTCAATGACATCAGATGTACAGCCACGCCCTCTACTGTAACAAAAAAAACACAACATGTCACACTAACTCCTCCCCGCCCCCTAGTGGTTAACTCCTTCACTGCTACTGTAATTTACATAGGAATCAGTGCTATTTAAATAGCACTGATTTCTGTATAAATGACAATGGTCCCAAAAATGTGTCAAAAATGTCCGATGTGTCCGCCATAATGTCACAGTCACAATAAAAATCGCTGATCGCCACCATTACTAGTAAAAAAAAAATATTAATAAAAATGCTATAAAACTATCCCCTATTTTGTAAACGCTATAACTTTTGCGCAAACAAATCAATAATCGCTAATTGCGATTTTTTTTTACCAAAAAATTCATATATCTCCAGAGCTTCTCATTATTTTGACATTAGTTTTACAACTTCTGCTTAAAAATTCTATTCATATGTCTGGATTTGTGAAGGTCTATTTTAAAAGGGAACTATACTTGTTTTTGCTAGTTCTATTTCTTAGTTCACAATTTCATTTAATATTAGTTTGTCTTATGAAATCCTTATTTCAGAACTAAGCATTTCACACAAGATACTCCCAGTCTTCTGTGTGTGCATTGTTTGCTAGGCTGTCTAATAAGGGAGTTCATCAGTACTTCTTCACATAACTTCTACTGCAAACTGAAGACAAAACTCTTCTCCCTTACTTCCCAGTACCAGCCCCCCACACACTACAAAGCTTTTCCGTAACCCCCCTCCTCCCCCCACTATAAAGCTCTTCCCTCACAGTAGAGAACTCTCCTTGCAACCACCCCCCCCCCAGTACAGGGCTCTTAGACCCCCCCCCGCTACTCACTCAGTCCCAGTCCTTAGCACAGGAGGAGCAGCTTCCATGATGCCAGGCTGTTCTGTGATGCAGGCAGTCATTTGTGTGAGCGCAGGTGTAGTATACTGTCACTTGTTATAAACACAGAAGCAGGCAGAGGAAGCTGGCTTCTCTATTTATAACAAGTGACAGAGGTGAGCACAGGGCCAGTGCTTTAGGTGGCATAATAGTTTGATGTCAACTCCTGGCCAAAAAAAGGTCCCGTTAATGGGGTGACTGCAGCCCCCACTAAGGCACAGGGAGAAGAGAATGGCTGAAGCTCCCTGTGTGCCCTACCTGCACATACTATAGCAACACAGTTTCCGGGCCATGTGCCCCTGCTGCTTCCCCCTTGTTCCAGCTCTGCAAGAACTGACGTCTTGGTCACAATAGGAGACTTTAAAGTGTATTTTCACTTTTTCAACCATACTAGATGTTCGCATTCATATAGTTGTAGCCAGGAGCTGGATATATACATACTCCTGAAATCAGGAGACACTGTGTAGTGTTGCTGTAGGAGGAACCATTTCCCTCTAGTGCTGAGCATGATGTTGATCTGTTACCTTCTTATTCAGAGACAAGGCAGAGCAAAGCATCTTGGGATATGTAGTCTGTATGGATTGCCCTCTGGCTGAATCATCAGGAACTACAACTACCAGCTGGCTGATAGGGAAGAACCGACCACTGGGAGAGGCTGAGAGAGAGAGGGATTGAGAGAGAGGGATTGAGGCCAAGCACACTCTCTTGGGACCCGGCGTTGATCTGTGTGCAGGGATTCTGTGATTGTCGTGGCCTGCACCATCAGTACTATCCAGCGGATATCTGGAGAGACATCTGCAGGCAGCTCCCCTTAGCTGTTCGGCAGCAGCCTGAAGGCCACTCCTATTCCATTCTTCCTGCAGTGATATCAGAACCAGGTGAGCTATAGCGTGATGTGGCGGAGGCCGGACACCATCCCCTGAGACACATTCCTAAGAGATAGCCATGGTCATCATCATCTTCATCTCTTGTTCCAATGTGGTGAGCGGGCAATAGCCCAACCTTATAGTCACTGTACATACACGCCATTGTTTCCTGCACAACTTAACATCTTTAGTGCCAAGGATCTAGTCCAGTGTTTCTCAACTCCAGTCCTCAAGGCGCCCCAACAGGTCATGTTTTCAGGATTTCCCTCAGATGAAACAGCTGTGGTAATTACTAAGGCAGTGAAACTGATCAAATCATCGGTGCAAAATAATGGAAAGCCTGAAAACATGACCTGTTGGGGCACCTTGAGGACTGGAGTTGAAAAACACTGATCACAGACCAAACATCATAGACACTATATACAGACATCTTTACTTTCTATTGCCCTGCTGCTACATGTAGTTTCACAGAGTGCAACATCTTTAAGTCAGTGATCATTATTTTTATGTCGTATGTTTTTATCACATTCACAACATTTTTATATAATACCCATGTATAGTTTATACATTATGATATAGAAATTGCACACCACTTATCATCTAATACCTATTATTCAAATCTATTACCTCTCTAGCACACTAACAAAAACAAGTTGATAAATCTCCTATAGCATTATACTAATGCGATCTTCTTTTGATATATTATCAACAGTTGGAAAGTGGTATATTGGTGCGGTCCTCCCCTCCTTCCTTTGTGTGGGGGGCACAAAATGCGTCTTTGCGTAAGCCTTCTAGGCCGGTTCTTTCCCAATTCCTCTAAGGGTGGTGAACTGGAGGTGTCTGCAAAGTCTTCCGGATATTTTCAATTAATTTTTGATTCACCGATCATGGGGTTATGCATTTCAACGTTCAGTGGTAAATATATTAATGCTCATGTACATAGAAATGATTGCATGTTTTTTGAAAAAAATGCTATTTTGAAAAAATCTAAACTTGAATACATCTATTCTAGAGCATTTTGTCCCCCAAAAGACCACAACCTACTAGGTTGAAATGGTTGGGGCTTCTAGCATGTGTATCACTGTAATGTAATCTTTTATATATCCGTGTTCACATCGTTGTATTATGGTATATGTACTTTAGCCTCATGACCAGAGCTCATGTTTTAATGTTAACAAGTGTTTCTAAATTTTTCTTAATAAAGACCCTTTTATACACTTAACAAGCTGTGATATTTTTGCTGCTTAAAAACCTAGTGGGGGAACTCCTCTATTCAATATTGACAGATATATAGCTTTATCTCCAACACAAATGGACATAAACACTTCATTAGGCCCTTGTCACCACTTGAAGAGGTTTGTCTAAAGGCTGAAAAAACAGAAAAAAAACGATCTCTTTGGCATAAACCTGGTTACAATCACAATCAAACACAAAAGGTTTTGGGAAGAGGCTTTAAATACTGTGTTTAATGAGGATCAATGGTTGCATGCATGTGTGTTTGCACATAAATGTTCAATTACCACACGTATCCAAGAAACCTCTTATAAACGTTTAACAAATTGGTACAATACACTGTTCAAACTCCATAAATGGTTTCCACTGGCCTTGGATTTATGCTGGAGATGCAATGGGGCAAAAGGTACAGCGCAACATATATAGTTGGAGTGCGATCTGATATGCCCATTGTGACACTATCAAACACATTACAGATACCTCAATCCCATTAACATCCCTTGCTGCTTATTACATATATCTAATGGCCCAATGAAAAGATACAAGATCACATATTTACTCTTAGCAACGAAAGCCTTAATCCCAAGGCATTGGAAAATCAAAAAATGCCCACATTTAAAGAATGGCTCCTTAATGTTCACAATATATATGGCATGGAGGAAAGATAGCACTGGAAAATACAGAGAAATTCAACAAACTGTGAAGACTGTGGGTTATATTTAATTACTCCAAAGAATATAAAGCTTTGGTGGTTACCTGAGGGTGGACTGATACTTAGCAGCATCACAGCTTATCTGAATCTTTTTTCTATCTTTTCTTTTCCCTCCTATATACTACTTCTCAATCTACTTTTCGTAACCGACAGGTTACATAAATAAAAACTCTAAGATAAAAATATCAGTTTTCAAGTTCTGAATCATTCTTCTTGGAACAAAATCTATACAAGATTGGCCCCCCGGTACATGACCATAGAATACTGTCAGGTTATTGACTCTAATTGTAATAACTTTAAAATGAAAGAAATGTACCCAAACATCAATAGTTCTAAGGTATAATGCATATCTGTGAATCTTTATTTCTAATGTTATGTTACATACAAAAAAGAATGTTTGTATAACTATGAAACTCTAATTTTGCTTCAATAAAAAAAAATATCTTTGTGTGTACAGATCTAACTTCATCCACTATAAATTTAGATTTGAATACTGTCTATTCTAACAAAATGTTAAATACAAGCTGGACTTTTCCATTGTATGGAAACTGGAATGAGCTCACCCTGTCCCTAAACCTCTTTATTCGGACAGGTCACACTGAAAATGATGAGAAATGCTTTGAGTTAGTCATAAAACCTTCACCCTAGAAACATCTAATAGGTAAGAAATATACTGTACAAAAAAAACAAAAAAAAAACAAACATTTTAAGGTATGAATGAGTGGGAAAAAGCATATAGTGGGGTCTTCTCAAATTAGACTGCAGAAAAAGAAAGACACTTTAAAGGCTAAGTTCAACTTTTACAGAAACAGGCTAATGTAGACAAGAGTAGTTTTAAATGCACTGTGCAGTTTGTAAGAATAAAGTTAGAGGCAGATCAATACCTGTAGGCTGTTTCTGTCCCCAATGCAGCCTGGTGAAAGTAGTCTATTGTAAACAAACTTATGTCCTGTGTGAATTGCAGGACACAGCAGCCATTGATGTTTGACCCTAGCATTGCAGGAAAAAGTTCACTTTCTGTTTCAAAAGCCATGCAAGTGGTGTGTAAACCCCACCTATTCACCAGTGGCTGAGCTCAGCATTGCTGAGTAGGGATGATCTGAACACCCCCGGTTCGGTTTGCACTAGAACTTCTGAACGCAAATAATTTGTGCGAACATACGAACACCATTAAAGTCTATGGGACATGAACATGAAAAATCAAAAGTGCTAATTTTAAAGGCTTATATGCAAGTCATTGCCATAAAAATGTTTGGGTACCCGTGTCCTGCCCCAGGGTTTTAAGAACTTCATTATTTTCAGGAGCAGTGATTTTAATAATGCTTAACCACTTGCCTACCAGGCACAAACACTTCCTTCCTGACCAAGCCATTTTTCAGCTTTCAGCGCCGTTGCATTTTGAATGACAATTGCGCGGTCATAGAGCTTTATTTTGGTGGTATTTGATCACCTCTGCGTTTTTTTCTTGCGCTATAAACAAAAGAAGAGGGATAAGTTTGAAAAAACACAATATTTTTTACTTTTTATTATAATAAATATCCAATTTTTTTTTTACACAAAGTTTTTCCTCAGTTTAGGCCGATACGTTTTCTTCTACATATTTTTGGTAAAAAAAAATCTCAATAAGCGTATATTGATTGGTTTGCGCAAAAGTTATAGCGTCTACAAAATAGGGGATAGTTTGGCATTTTTATTATTATTTTTTTTTTACTAGTAATTGCGGCGATCTGCGATTTTTATCGTGACTGCGATATTGCAGCGGACATATCGGACACTTTTGACACATTTTTGGGACCATTCACATTTATACAGCGATCCATGCTATAAAAATGCATTAATTACTGTATAAATGTGACTGGCAGGGAAGGGGTTAACACTGGGGGGAGCTGCAGGGGTTAATATGTTCCCTACGTGAGTGATTCTAACGGTGGGGGGAGGGGACTGACTGGGGGAGGAGACCGATCGGTGTCCCTATGTACAAGGACACACCATCGGTCTCCTCTCCTTTGACAGGACGTGGATCTGTTTGTTTACACACACAGATCCACGTCCTGCTCAGTTACTGGGCAATCGCGGGTGGCCGGCAGACATCGCGGCCGCCGGGCACGCGCATTGGGTCCCCAGCGATGCGGCGGGCTCGCGCGCCCCCTAGTGGCCGCAAAGCTAGCGTATGACGGCGGCCCACCACAAGAGCCGAACCGCTCCGCCGTCATATGACGGTGGGCGGTCGGCAACAGGTTAAAGTGAAACAATAAAAAAAAATAAAATATTCCTTTAAATATCGTGCCTGGGGGTGTCCTTAGTATGCCTGTAAAATCACACCTCCTGAAAAATGGCCATTTTTAAAACTTTTTTTACATTGATACATGTCCCCTGGGGTAGAACCCGGGTCTCCGAACACTTTTTATGGCAATAACTTGCATATAAGCCTTTAAAATTACATGTTTGTTTTTTTCATGTTACTGTCCCATAGACTTTAACGGCGTTCCACGGCTTTTGAATTTAAATGTGAAATATAATGTTAAATATATTAGCTTGTTAAAAAAGAAAACGAAAACTATTTCTAGTATTGAATATATACCGTATATATATATATATATATATATATATATATATATATATATATATATATATATACACAGTATCTCACAAAAATGAGTACACCCCTCACATTTTTGTAAATATGTTATTATATCTTTTCATGTGACAACACTGAAGAAATTACACTTTTCTGCTGTGTAAAGTAGTGAGCGTACAGCTTGTATAACAGTGTAAATTTTCTGTCCCCTAAAAACAACTCAACACACAGCCATTAATGTCTAAACCGCTGGCAACAAAAGTGAGTACACCCCTAAGTGAAAATGTCCAAAATGGGACCAAAGTGTCAATATTTTGTGTGGCCACCATTATTTTCCAGCACTGCCTTAACCCTCTTGTGCATGGAGTTCACCAGAGCTTCACAGGTGAACTATTCAACTCCCCCATGACGACATGACAGAGCTGGTGGATAATAGAGACCTTGTGCTCACCACCTTCCGTTTGAGGATGGCCCACAGATGCTCAATAGGGTTTAGGTCTGGAGACATGCTTGGCCAGTCCGTCACCTTTACCCTCAGTTTTTTTAGCAAGGCAGTGGTCATCTTGGAGGTGTGTTTGGGGTCGTTATCATGTTGAAATATTGCCCTGCAGCCCAGTCTCTGAAGGGAGGAGATCATGCTCTGCTTCAGTATGTCACAGTAAATGTTGGCATTCATGGTTCCCTCAATGAATTGTAGCTCCCCAGTGCCGGCAGCACTCATGCAGCCCCAGACCATGACACTCCCACCACCATGCTTGACTGTAGGCAAGACACACTTTATCTTGGTCTCATCAGACCACAGGACATGGTTTCAGTAATCCGTGTCCTCAATCTGCTTGTCTTCAGCAAACTGTTTGCAGGCTTTCTTGTGCATCATCTTCCTTCTGGGACGACAGCCATGCAGACCAATTTGATGCGGCAAATGGTCTGAGCACTGACAGGCTGACACCCCACGCCTTCAACCTCTGCAGCAATGCTGGCAGCACTCATAGATCTTTTTCCCAAAGACAACCTCTGGATATGACGCTGAGCATGTGTACTCAACTTCTTTGGTCAACCATGACAAGACCTGTTCTGAGCGGAACCTGTCCTGTTAAACCTCAGTATGGTCTTGGCCACCATGCTGCAGCTCAGTTTCAGGGTCTTGGCAATCTTCTTATAGCCTAGGCCATCTTTATGTAGAGCAACAATTCTTTTTTCAGATCCTCAGAGAGTTCTTTGCCATGAGGTGCCATTTTGAACTTCCAGTGACCAGTATGAGAGAGTGATAGCGATAACACCAAATTTAACACACCTGCTCCCCATTCACACCTGAGACCTTGTAACACTAACAAGTCACATGACACCGGGGAGGGAAAACTGCTAATTGAGCCCAATTTGGACATTTTCACTTAGGGATGTGCTCATTTTTGTTGCCAGCGGTGTTGAGTTTTTTTGAGGGAACAGCAAATTTACACTGGTATACAAGCTGTACACTCACTACTTTACATCGTGGCAAAGTGTCATTTCTTCAGTGTTGTCACGTAAAAAGATATAATAAAATATTTACAAAAATGTGAGGGTTGTACTCACTTTTGTCAGATACTGCATATTTAAGCCTAGTTTTTGAATTGTTGCCTGGAAAATGTGTGTCAGAATAAGGATGTTCCGCCAGAGCATAATTATGTGGGTGTTTTACTTTTTTGACAGAATCTATTGAAGGCCTTATGTAAGGACTATTTTTAACCTCAGTTCCAGTGTATTTTTTTTTCTGGCTGACCAGAAACTCTCAAGCACCACAGGTGTAATTATAATTAAATGTGTATAGTTTAGCTTGCCACAAAAGTATTATCTATGCAAATGTAATAACGTTAAGTTTCCTGGCACTTAGCCCTCCAGTCAACAAAAAAAAACATTTTTTTGTTTAATAAAAATTAATTATCCTGAATTAGATCACATGTCTAAATAGTGTACTTGCTTTTAAGGTGGGGTGTATAGCTAAAGGGCTCTACGTTAATTGTTCAACTACGCTGTATAGTGCAAAGAGCCTATTATGTGTATCCAGAAAATTGCAATAATATATGTCCCCTAAAGCAATACCTGCAGGTAAACTTTTATACTGTGATTTTATCTTAAAATAGACTGATTCCCTGTGGCAGGAACATCTTGCCTAAAGTTATGCTGCAGTCAAGATTGAAAATGAAATCTTGAGCATATTATAAGCACAGACTTCCTGCTCAGTTTTACCAGTCCACTTCAATGACCATTGACTATAATTTTGTGATCTAAGTACCAATGCTTGTTATACAGGAAAGCTATTGCCGAACATACACACTACAGGACATAATGACTTATGACAGTTTGGGTTCTCATTCAGTTTAAAAACTATAAATGATGGAAGGTCGCAAGGAATGGTTTAAAAGGCTGCATGCATCCCAGAATGTACCAGTTTGACCCGTGTACCTTATAGAAGCTATCCTGTTTTTGCTGCTGGACCTAGTTCAGCCAAGCACTTCAAACAGTTATAATGGAACAAATACCACTGCCATTAGATGGGAGACAGGATATGTCCACTTTGATACAGTTAATCTCGTGTCACTGCATGCTGTTGATTCCTGAAGTGTCAAAAACTGGCATGTTACTTTCAGCCTGTCTCTTTTGGCCAGCAATTATAATAATGGGCTAAAAGGAACAAGAGGGAGACAGATGGAGACCAGCCAGCCTTTCACAATATCAGGAAGAATTAGAGACACAATGTTACAGTAACCCTAAGTACCTAATGGTAATTGCAGACACATTTATGTGTGCCAAAAGCCTGTAGTACCATTAGGGTACCGAGAGCATTTGACATAAAAAAAAAAAAACTAAACTTTTGTTCAAAGTGGTTAGTAGAACTACTTTTTTTTCATATACTGTAATATATACAGAAGGTCAATAACTTGGATTTTAGTCTTTTAATATCTTTTTGTAAATTTAATGATTTTTACCCACCCCTCCACTATGAGTCTAAAATTCTATATCAGAATTTTTTTTTTTAGAAAAGATGCCCTTTACCATTAACATTCATTTAAAGCAAACTAATTAAATGCTATTGACTCAATGGTTGCAACATGAATTATTCATTCAGACCACCTTTTGCTGTCTTGTGCATAATGTGGAAAATTTTTAAGATCATGTCATACATTTTTATTTTCATTAACACAACAAGCACATTCCCATTTTTAGCTAAGGCTTTTAGGATAACGAGCCAAAACCTAAATATATGGATGTTTTATGGAGAACACAGATATTTTTTTTTTGCAAACGATGAAGAAAAGCAGAATAGATTGTGTGTTAAAATGGCTGTTCGGAAGGTAAAAAGATCCCAGACTCAGGATTAGGGGCTTCTTCCTTCCCAAAGCTCTTCAAAGTCTCTAAACTACAGACTCCAATCTGGAGTAACAAATTCTAGAGAAAGCCGAAATAAGTTTTCTCCTATCTAAACAGAACTTCTGGTGCCCCTCACTTTGCATTCATGAGAACCTTGTGTACTCTTTACCTCTATTAACACTGTGGCAGGGCCTAGTACTGTCACAATTGATGAAAAGAGTAGAACAAGGCATTGTCAGTCAGTAATAGAAAGATCAGATGCAGGGAAACCACATGCAATATTGGTAACTAGTCCCTTGTCCTTTTTGGGACACATTTTTAGGCCTTCTTAAAGAGCAACTCTATCTAAAAAATCAATACAAAGTTTTAATATAACTGTTGAAAATGTGTAGGAGTACGTTTCAGGTTGCAGAGTTTCTATCTTTGTGTGGTGCCCATCCCTAGTCAGGTTACATTTCATTTTTGACTCTGCTGTTTTCAGTTGAGCAGCAATCTCTTTTTTAGGTCTGGCCAGGTTTTCCTAAGCTTGGTGGTTGATTGCTCCTTTCTGCCACTGGAAAAAGCTACCAGAGATAGAGAAGGAGGGTCACCTGATCTCAGTCAAGCCCTGGAAAGGGGTACCCAGGAGGTGGCTGGGGAAATAGGGGAAACTCAAGTTTGGGAGACTTGTTCAGCAATGTTATTCTCCTGGGGCTGCTGCCCCTGGGGGGCAGCCAGTGTATAGAAGAGCTGTTGCTAGGCCTCAGCATGTGCTTGGCTGCAAGGCCAGACTGGGAATAAAAACCAGCCCTGGAAAAAATGTCATACCAGCCCAACAGCAAACGTCATTATTTTCTTGTTCATAAAAGGGAAAAAACATAAATTTTAAAGCACAGAGACCACCTTCCGCAGAAAGAACACACTACTGTAAGGGGGGCTACTGATATAAGGGGGAACCTTTATATATGCGCCCCCTTACATTATTGTATTCACTCCCCCTTTACATCAGTGACCCCCCCTTAGACTGGCCTGGCGGCGCTGTCACTGACCTCCTCTCAAATGCACCGAGCAGGGATCAGTCAGCCGGCTCCAGCTCGGTGGCTATAGTTTTATCCTATAGTCTCCTCTCCACAGTCCACACACGTCTGACTTCTCCCATGACCCCCATCCCGGCGAGACTCCCACTCTTGACTCCTTTCCCGACTCCCTGAGAGACTGCGGACATGATACAGGAGATGGTCAGAGACTGCAGACATGATACAGGAGATGGTCAGAGACTGCGGACATGATACAAGAGATCAATGCAACCTTACCAGTGCCCATCAAATGCAGCCTCACTGTGTCCATCAATGCAACCTTACTGTGCCCATCAATGCAGCCTCACTGTGCCCATCAATGCAGCCTCACTGTGTCCATCTGCAGCCTTGTCAGTGCCCATCAATGCAGCCTCACTGTGTCCATCTAAGCAGCATCACTGTGCCCATCTGCAGCTTCATCAGTACCCATCAATGCAGTCTCACTGTGCCCATCTGCAGCCTTGTCAGTGAACATCAATGCAGCCTCACTGTGCCCATCTAAGCAGCATCATTGTGCCCATTTTCAGCCTCTCTGTGCCCATCTAAGCAGCATCACTGTGGTCACCTGCAGCTTCGTCAGTGCCCATCAATGCAGCCTCACTGTGCCCATCTGCACCCTCATCAGTGCCTATCAATGCAGCCTCACTGTGCCCATCTAAGCAGCATCACTGTGCCCATCTAAGCAGCCTCACTGTGCCAACAATGAAGTCTCATCTGTGCTCATCTGCAGCCTTGCCAGTGCCTTGATTAAACACAGTGGTATGTATCTCCCACTGTGTCATGGAGCTGGGGCCTGAACTTTGAACTGTTCGGCAGCTGTCCACTCACTGTAACAAAGCCCCACCTCCTAGATCGTGATAGACGGAACACTGATTCAATTGAATCAGTGTTCCGTCTATCACGATCTAGGAGGCGGGGCTTTGTTACAGTGAGTGGATGGCGCTGAACAATTCAGACCATTGAATCAGTGTTCCGTCTATCACGATCTAGGAGGCAAGGCTTTGTTACAGTGATTGGATGGCCCCTGAACAGTTCAGACCCCAGCTCCATGACACAGCGGGAGATCGCTGTGTGTGATTACAAAAGCGGAGAGAGGGAGAGGAGGAGGAGGCCGCACTTGGATCGGCCCTGGGTGCCGCTGAAGCTGCAGCTCAAAGCAGGCCCAGGGCAGGCAGCCTACAGGGGAATTTCCAGGTATCCCGGTAGGCCAGTCCGGCCCTGCTTGGCTGAGGACCTGAATGTACCTGGGTTGAAAGATATTTGCTGGAGGGCTTTACCTATGGAACCTGGTCTGAAGAAGGTCCTTTTCCCTCACTAAAGAGTGTCTCGTAGAAGCTGGATGGCATTGTGAGTAGGACTTTTGCCTAAGACGCCAGGTGTACATTTGCTTTTGGAATTAATACCAGAGGTTGCTGTAATGACTGGGACTTTTCATACAGAATCTCAGATTAGCTGGGTATCCCCATTATCTCCAACAAAGGCTGCTGTTAGAGGATTTTGGCTCAAGAATATGTCCTCTTATTTCTGTTTTGCATGTTTAGAGTATCCTGCACCCTTTTACCTCTCTCCTGTTCAAAGCACTGCAAATAATCTTTAAAAAGAAATCTGCTAGACTGAGCCTGTGTTTGTCTGCGTGCTTGGAACTGGTAACTGGGCCTGGCAGCCTCTAAACAGGTAAGTGAGACCTGAGCATATTCTCAGCGGCCCCTGACCCAGGAGTAAAAACTGCTAAATACATTTTATCTTTGGCAGTTAGAGCAATCTTGGGACTTCTAGCAGTGTCCAGCCAAGCACTGGTTAAAACTTGTATGAGGAGTTTTATGATGGTCCTATTAGACTGCAAGGCCCCTGACCCTCTGTCTGGACAGTGCTGACTGGCCCTGTGCTGTTCACATGCATTCTCCCAAGAAAAAAAAAAACTCTCTAGCAATACACACCAAACTGAGCATCTGCAGCCTGACTCCATAGGCTCTGTGCTATTAGAAAATTATCAGGGGACAGTGAAATGAGGGGGGAGCATCTGTACATACAAGATCAAACAGCCTTTTTACACAATACGAAGGATTAACCCCTTAGGTTCCACAGTGAGTATAACAATGAGGGGGATCGCACTGAAAGTGCAAGGTGTGGATAGTTTGTTGGTAACTATGTACAGCAGGGTTTTGCAGGGTGAGTAAAGTGAGAGAAATCTGGTGGTTCACTGGAAAGATTATTTTACCACAGGTCTCTACATGCATTCAGAGTTCCTAATAAGCTGTTGAGCATACAACAAGTGTAACATGTCTTCCCATCCTAACCTTATTTTATTAGATTTAGTTTCACACTAAGAAAAATTTTAGGGACACAATCCTCCCTTATCTTTCATGAGACAGAAAAAAATTCCGTCGGTGTACTCATTAGTGTCAGAGGGTAAAAAAGAGTGGCCATCAAAATCACAGGGTAAAATGGTACACAGACAGGGGAGATTCTAATAAGTGAGTTTTCAGGGCCCAAAAGCCTGCAAAAATTGGTCTAATACCCTTAAATATGATCATATTTTCAGAGCCAAACTTCAAATTCTGTGCACTGAATAAGAACCTCTAATTCATAGTTTTGAGAAGTGCACAAGTGCACACAACTAGAAATGTGTAGTGGTTAGCAGCAGCCAGTGCTATACACAAGGAAATTTCTAGGGTTGTAATAGATTTGGGGCACCTCTGGGAACTAGAAGAAGTAGCAAGAACTGGCACTATGGGGTTCATTTACTAAAGGCAAATATACTGTTTACTGCAAGTGCACTTGCTCCACAGCTTAGTAAATTAGGTAAAACTTCACTTTGCAAATAATACTCAATTACATGCAAGGGAAATAAAAAAACTGAATTTTTGTTTGTACATGAGCGAATGATAGAAAGCAGCAAAGCTTCCCTTCATTTCAGAGCTTCCCCTCAGATCTAGAGCAAATGCACTTAAAGTGCATTTGCAGTGCACAATATATTTGCCTTTGGTAAATCAACCTCAATGTCTCTTTATAGTATAAATTTAGTAGGTAGAAGAACTGTGTTTTATGTGTACTGAGTATACAATAAGTAGGATTTGTTTCTATTTAACTATGTGCCTTTAAGCCCTTTCTACTGTCAGGACAGTGTGGCCACTGTTACTATTCAACATGTTACACTCAATGGGTTTGATTTACTAAAGGCAAATATACTGTGCAATGGAAGTGCACTTGCTTCAGAGATAAGTAAATAAGGTAAAGCTTCACTTTGCAATGAATACTTAATCACATACAAGGGAAAAAAAACTGAATTTTTCACATGCACAGTTTATTTGTATTTAGTAAATCAACCTTCCTCTGTTAACCTGATTATAGCAAAATTCCTTTTAGCATCCAGGAAAAATGGACAACACTGGGTCAGGGTATGTGAAGAAACATCAAGTCTCCTTTCTATCTTTTCAGCAGACAGTGAAGAAAGGCATAAGACACAACTTTTACTGTCTGTCTACTGTTTCATGACATATCAAATCCTCTTAGAAACTGTTGTACATTTAAATAAGAAAGCCCTTTAAACAATGTAATGTAGCACTTTACATTTACTTCAGATGTTGCACATTTGCAGGGCCCTTTGTCAGAGACTGCAAGGCTATAGTTAAATGCTGAAAATGCTACATTGCATATATCAGCATTAAATAAAATGTACAGTGGTGTGAAAAAAGTGTTTGCCCCCTTCCTCATTTCCTGTTCCTTTGCATGTTTGTCACACTTAAGTGTTTCGGAACATCAAACCAATTTAAACAATAGTCAAGGACAACACAAGTAAACACAAAATGCAATTTGTAAATGAAGGTGTTTATTATTAAAGGTGAAAAAAAATCCAAACCATCATGGCCCTGTGTGAAAAAGTGATTGCCCCCTAAACCTAATAACTGGTTGGGCCACCCTTAGCAGCAACAACTGCAACCAAGCGTTTGCGATAACGTGCAATGAGGCTTTTACAGCATCCTGGAGGAATTTTGGCCCACTCATCTTTGCAGAATTGTCCTAATTCAGTTACATTAGAGGGTTTTCGAGCATGAACGGCCTTTTTAAGGTCATACCACAACATCTCAATAGGATTCAGGTCAGGACTTTGGCTAGGCCACTCCAAAGTCTTCATTTTGTTTTTCTTCAGCCATTCGGTGGTGGACTTGCTGGTGTGTTTAGGATCATTGTCCTGCTGCAGAACCCAAGTTCGTTTCAGCTTGAGTACACGAACAGATGGTCGGACATTCTCCTTCAGGATCTCTTGGTAGACAGCAGAATTCATAGTTCCTTTTACCACAGCAAGTCTTCCAGGTCCTGAAGCAGCAAAACAGCCCCAGACCATCACACTACCACCACCATATTTTACTGTTGGTATAATGTTCTTTTTCTGAAATGCAGTGTTCCTTCTACGCCAGATATACTTGGACACACACCTTCCAAAGAGTTCCACTTTTGTCTCATCGGTCCACAGAATGTTGTCCCAAAAGTCTTGGGGATCATCAAGATGTGTTGTGGAGAAATTGAGACGAGCTTTGATGTTCTTTTTGCTCAGCAGTGGTTTTTCTCCTTGGAACTCTGCCATGCAGGCCATTTTTGCCCAGTCTTTTCCTGATGGTGGAGGCATGAACGCTGACCTTAACTGAGGCAAGTGAGGCCTGCAGTTCCTTGGATGTTGTTGTGGGGTCTTTTGTGACCTCTTGGATGAGTCGTCGCTGCGCTCTTGGGGTAATTTTGGGCGGCCGGCCACTCCTGGGAAGCTTCACCACTGTTCCATGTCTTCGCCATTTGTGGATAATGGCTCTCACTGTGGTTCGCTGGATTCCCAAAGCTTTGGAAATGGCTTTATAACCCTTTCCAGACTGATAGATCTCAATTACTTTCTTTCTCAATTGTTCCTGAATTTCTTTGGGTCTCGGCATGATGTGTAGCTTTTAAGGATCTTCTGGTGGACCTTACTGTGTCAAGCAGCTCCTATTTAAGTGATGCCTTGATTGTGAACAGGTGTGGCAATAATCAGGCCTGGGTGTGGCTAGAGAAATTGAACTCAGGTGTGGAAAACCACAGTTATAGTATGTTTTAACAAGGGGGGCAATCACTTTTTCACACAGGGCCATGATGGTTTGGATTTTTTTTCACCTTTAATAATAAACACCTTCATTTACAAATTGCATTTTGTGTTTACTTGTGTTGTCCTTGACTATTGTTTAAATTGGTTTGATGTTCCGAAACACTTAAGTGTGACAAACATGCAAAGGAACAGGAAATGAGGAAGGGGGCAAACACTTTTTCACACCACTGTATCAGCCTTACAACGAGGCCCCTATAAATGACATTCTACAGCCACCAAAGATCTTACACACTTGTCGGATCTTGGCAGGGAGAGCGATGAACAGTCACCACCAATGATTATATCTAAATATAGTAAACTACGTCATAAATTACTTTTAGTTCGGTGCTAAAATTCCTGGGGAAAGTGTTTCCTTGGGGGGCAAACAGAGAAAATTGTTAAGATGCATGCTGTTTTAGTCAACCAAAGCAATCATTTTGTTTGACATTGTAGAGTTCTTTGACACATTTAATGTAAAGGAAGAAGTATTGTCCTCCACTTTGTACACATGTGCTAGTGCAGTAGAAACCACAGGTAGAATTGCTCTTGTTGAGGAAATCATTATTTTAGACATAAAGGGAACTGTAGGAATTTATCTTCCTATCTTTATTGGGTGCAATATACCTAATGACATAGAGGAAATCCTACAATAAAAGATGCACATTACATGTTCCATTGAACAATAATGCTGAAATTGTGCTTCTACTGGAATGAGACATTCCAAGAGTCCATAACAGCGCATGGACAGTAGATCTTTCTAAGGATCCTTACGTTCAAAGGACTGATCTATGTTGGGCTGCCAGAAGTGCTCCTTGATTCAGAAAGAAACAGTGCGCTCACTTATAAAACTATTGTTAATGGAATTTAGGACATCCCCTTCATTTCTCAAATATTATGCTATGGTTAAAAGAGATGTATACTTTGGATTAATTATGCATCAGCTGATGTTTCAGCTCTTATAGCCTGACTCAAAATTGGTTCTTCAAGGGAATAGGCTGGAATTTATTCTTACAAACGTATGTTTTATATGTTTATGTTTTCATGTTTTGCATGCGGATCCAGATAATGAAACATCCATTATTGGACTTATTATGTTATGTTACAGCAAAAGCCAAAGAGATCCTAAAAATGTTTGGAACATGTACCATGCTCCCAAAGGTAAACTTATGCTTTAAGCTGCCTGAGCATGGTTTGGCCATACTGTCTGCACAAAGTCTAAGAGGGTATGTCATTAAATATATTGGAATTTGAAACCGGACACAAAACTAATGGGAATCAAATTAATTAAATTAATTAAATCACATTTTTAGGAGCCTCGAAACCTACTATCTTGCAGCAGCCACTGAATCTACCATGGCTCATGCTGACAGTGCTTAAAGTGATTGTAAACGTTCACCTTGTAAAACAACCCATTCAGTTTTAAATAGAAATGAAAAGCAAAACATTTGTGTATAGATATAAAAAATAACATTATAAATACCTTTTTAAGTGATCGTATTTCCTCTGTTCTCTTTTTTTTTTTTTTTTATTTATTTTTTTCTCAATATATTTTTTATTGGTAAAGTAAAAACATGTACAAAAAAGCACAACAGGGCCACGTGGCCAATACATGCGGCGTATGTACATTTACAACAGTCTGAATAAAGCTCGTATAAACATCGTATAACAAGGATAATAAACTTAGCTTAATAAAAAGCAAACGTTATCTGGCGGTAATTTGTGCCAGTCATCAACTTAGAAGAAGTAACAAGTTGTTAACAAGGAGTATATGAGGGATTCCATGGAGGAGGCAGCGAGGGGTACCTATTACATATAGAAGCTTGAGAGTCCACAAGCAGATCCCTTGGTCAAGTCCCATCAACCCCTGCACCCCTAATGGGATCATGCTGTGCAAAGGGAGGGGGACGATAAGTGCAACCATCAGCAAAAGTGTGGCAATCTATTCTGTGGAGTGCTATGTGTCTATGTAGCCAAGCCCAGGAGGAGTATGGTACAGTCTCGGAATCCTGAAGGGGAATAAGGAGTATAGGTGTTAAGGAAGAGATGAAAAGGAGAAAGAATAAACAAGAAAAAATTATATTTATCTAGGAAGAGGGTTGCAAGGGAAGGGTGGGACGTGTAGTCCAAAGAGGTAGGCGAAGCGAATATCAGGGTATTGAGGAGCATGGCGGATGCGGTCTATAACAAACAACAGATACAGAATTCCAGAGGTGCATCTTTAGGTGCATATCCAAGAATGTGAGAATTCAGGGTAGGCGAAGCAGGTCTTGGTAAGGTGATGATGTTTTAAAGTGTAACCAGCAAGCCCAAATAGCATTATAAGTGGTGGGTGTATCGTGAGCTTGGTGTATTAGATTTTCCATTTCTGAGATCTTGTCCACTCGCGTGACCCAGTCTGTCAGTGTAGGTGGGTTAGAGTTCCTCCAGAACAGTGGAATGCACTGTTTTGCGGCATTTAGCAAGTGTGGTATGACCGACTTCCGATAAACGGGATATGGGAGCGTAGTGTTATGTAGAAGAAATTGAGCAGGTGTGAATGCGAGAGTGTATGTGGAAATCTGAGATACAGCTAGGTGGATTTTTTCCCAGAAAGGAGAAATTAGTGGGCAGTGCCACCATATGTGAATTGGGGAACCCGTGTCCAACCCGCAGCGCCAACATTGAGGAGAGACCTCGGGATGGTATTTATGTAATATGTCAGGTGTGCGGTACCATCTTGCATAGATTTTATAACAATTTTCTTGGGCTGAAATGTTTACAGTGCATTTGTGGATGCATTTGTATATATTTTCCCATTCGTCTCTGGACAAGTCTATGGCAAGGTCCCTTTCCCAAGTCCGGACAATATCCGTGTGTTTGGGGTCGTGGTCCGCAAAAAGCATTGCATAGGTCGTAGAGATAAGTCTTCGCTGGGGGGAGTCCTTCGTGCACAGCATTTCAAAGGGATTCAGGTCTCTACACCATTGTGTTTGTGAATTGGCAGTATTGAGGAAATGTCGGATTTGTAAGAACTTGTAGAAAGGCACGTGCCAGTCAGGAAGACGTGACGGAACTTCTGGATACGAGAGAGGGGCATTGTTATGAAAAAAATTGGCAGCTCGGAGTGGAAGAGCCGTAGTACTATCTGTTGTGGGACGTGGGGAAACCCCTGGTGGGAAGTCAGGATTATCTGTCAATGGAGTCAATGGGCCCGGACAAGGGTTCCAAGCATGAGTACGAGCGAGAGATTTGAAAATATGCAGGGTTGTACCCGTAAGCGGATGAGAGGAGTACACTCTTGGTGTTTTGGCTGTGGGGATCCAAGGTAGGTGAGCGAGTGGAGTTGGGTCAGAGGAGTTCTCAAGGTTGACCCAGTCTTTGGTGTCTTTATGGATGTGCCAGTCAATTATCCTGGTGAGATGACACGCAGAATAATATTTACGGATATCAGGGAGGCCCACCCCCCCTTTGGATTTTGGAATTGTTAGTTTGTCCCAACTTATCCTAGGGGATTTCGAGGCCCACAAGAAGTTCCGACATATCCTCTTGTATGTCCTAAAAAAGGAAGTAGGGAGTGTGATTGGAACAGCCTGCAAAAGGTACAGCAGGCGGGGTAGCACGTTCATTTTTAGAATGGCCGCACGTCCAAACCACGAGAATTGACCCGAGGTCCATTTGACGAGGTCACTTTGTATGTTCCGTATAATAGGAAGAAAATTTAGGTCATATAGCTCATCTAGATTAGTGGGTAGTTGTATACCTAAGTATGTTAGGGCACTGGGTTCCCAATGGAAGGGAAAGTTTTGTTTACATTGATGTACTATTGGTAATGGCAAGGAAACGTTAATGGCTTTAGATTTTGAAAAGTTAATTTTCAAATTGGAAAGTGTATGAAAGAGGTTAAAGTCACGGAGGAGGTTGGGGATGGAAATAATAGGATCGGAAAGGAAGAGGAGAATATCATCCGCGTAAGCTGCAAGCTTACAGTGTGTATTGCGGATGTCTATGCCCTTAATATCGGGATTTGCCCGGAGCCTACGTAAGAAGGGTTCTAAGGTGAGCACAAATATGATGGGCGAGAGCGGGCATCCTTGACGGGTACCATTCGAAATGGAGAAGGCGTCCGACAGGTGGCCATTGACTCTTATACGTGCTGTGGGATGTGAGTACAAGGTCATGATCATTTGCAGAAATTTGGGAGGGAATCCCACGGCCTGTAAAGATTTGAACATGTAATCCCAAGCCACTCTGTCGAACGCCTTCTCCGCGTCCAATGAAAGAAAGAAACCTTTAGTGGTAGAAGACTTGGAAAGCCAGCGGTGGATGAGGAGGGCTTTGATGGTGTTGTCCCTGGCTTCTCTGCCAGGAACAAATCCAACTTGATCAAGTGATATTAACTGTGGTAATAAAGGGAGGATACGATTAGCGAGGATTTTAGCAAACAACTTCATGTCCACATTCAAGAGGGAGATGGGTCGAAAGTTGGATACCATGGTTTCATCCTTGCCGGGTTTGGGAATGAGAGTGATATGTGCCATTAAGAGGTCGTTATTTATTCGGTCAGAGGAGGTAAAAGAGTTAAAGGCATTGAGAAGAGGGGGGAGGAGCATGTCCTGAAAAGTCTTATAGTAGCTGACTGTTAGTCCATCTGGGCCAGGACTCTTGCCCGTTTTGAGCTGTTTCAAAGCTGCTATCGCTTCTTCAGCCGTGATCGGATCATTTAGTGACGACGAATCGTCAGCTGAGATTGGCGGTATGCCATATTGTGAAAGAAAATCCGAGATCGCTTCCTGACGGTCAGAATCGCGGGTCGTCACATCAGTCGGTGACAGATTATAGAGTTTGGAAAAATAGGAAACAAATTGATTGGCTATCTTGTCGGAGGAGGCGTGTGTGGTACCGGTCGGGTCAACAATCTTATGTATGGTGAAGGAAGCTTTTTGTCGTTGTAATGCCTTGGCCAGTAGTCTGCCTGATTTGTTACCAAACTCGTAGAAGAGTTTTTGAGTTAGTGTATATTTCCGTTGAAGTCTCCTATGTAATTCCTCCCTAAGTTCATCTCTGGCTTGGGTTAATTCTGAGAGAGCACTGTGCGCAAGTGAGGCCTTATGTATGCGTTCCAGTGAATGAATTTTTGCTGATAGTGCTGCAATGCGTTGTCGTCTCAGTTTATGCCTATGGGCTGCCAAAGAGATTAGTTCCCCCCGAATTACACATTTGTGTGCGGCCCACGTGTTGGAAGGAGTGGATTCTGCATTAGTGTTCTCTCTGAAGTACTGTACTAGTCGGGAGCTAATCTTCTGTGTGATCTCTAGATCAGTCAGTAGAGAGTTGTCCAGGCGCCATATCGGACATTTGTTACGGGCAAGCGGCATAGTAAGCGTTATGGATATGGGATTATGATCGGAGAGGATCATAGGGTCAATGGTGGCTGTGGAAAGAAGTGTCAGGTCATTTTGTGAAAGGAAGAAATGATCCAGTCTGGAATATTTGTTATGCGGTATAGAGTAGAACGTGAAGTCCCTATCATTTGGATGTAGTGTACGCCATGTATCGTGTAAAGTCAAGTCTTGTAATTGTTTCTTAATATTTCTAAGTGCACTATAAGGTAGGGAAGTTGACCCGTTCGATGAGTCTTGGGATGGCGAAAGGGGGACATTGAAGTCTCCACCCACAATGAGAATACCTGAGTAGAATTCAGTGAGCAATTGTAGTGTTTCCCGAAAAAAGGGGACCTGTCGTTTGTTGGGCGCGTAAAGATTTGCGAGTGTGATCGGACGTTCGTAAAGCGTGCCTTTAAGAAAGAGAAATCTACCCTCGACATCCTGTTTGATCTCAGAAATTTTTATGGGGCAGTGTCTAGATATAAGTATTGCGACACCTTTTGATTTCGAGGTGTTTGTAGTGGCATGGTATACTGTGGGAAAATGATGGTTGTGCAGTTTTTGAATTCCATCAGAACGAAAATGAGTTTCCTGTATAAAGGCGATATGGGTTTTCTGTCTCTGCAGGGCATATAGTAATTGTGATCGTTTTTCAGGGATATTTAGACCTCGAATATTTATCGAGGAGAGTCTTACTTGAGGAAAAGGTTGTTTGTCAGAGTGGGTTGCTGGGCCTCTAGGAGTCGGGACCGCATCCGCCATGCTACACGAGGAATGGACAGGAATAGAGGGAAAGGACGTATATACTCAAGAACCACCGTATGGATCAGGTAATTGAAATTAGAAGTGTAGAGGTGGTACTATCCGCGGGGTCAGAGGTAGACTGGGGAGGAAGGGGGAGAGAAAGAGAACGTAAATTAGTCTAATCCACTATGTAGTAGATTAGAGAGGAACAGCGGGCAGATAATGATTGAGGTGTGAGGTATAATAGAATGCAATAGTGCACTACGCTGTCAGGGGGTTGACTATAACAGAGCAAACGAGAGGTATTAGAGGTTCAGTATTAGAGTTACCGTCGCTGCCTCCTTGCGGAGCTCATAAAAGGAGATAAGAGCAATGAAACATTAGAGAAACCTACGGACAGTCCTTCGTGCGGACTCGTAGCAACATGGTAGAGGGGAGTCTTAGTATACTAGGGGAGATCTGACCTGGTATACATGGCAACCAGATGTGGATTGTAAAGAGGAGGGATGTGAGAGAGGGGGAGTATACTCCTAAGAGGAACATGGTGTTAATACCCAAATGATTACTGCATAAGAAATATCTGCTGAACTGGGTGGAAATTGGGTTCAGTAGAATCATGTGTGTAAACCGTTTGTATACTAACGACAGAACTGTGTACCTGAGGGGGTAGCTGAAGATGCAATCTTTAAAGAAACAGCAATCTTGTACCATATATGAGTCGGTCATGAAGTCTAAAACTGCCAATCATATGAACAGGGGAAACAACTGAGGGGTAGCCCGCGTGTCCCATACCTGTGATGGAGGGAAAGGAGAGCAGGATGCATTTATAATGTAGGTTTCCTTCCACTAAAGGCATGAGTGCTAGAATTTCAGGACATTGGGTTACAGAACATTTCAGTGAATGCTGGAGTCAAACCATAATCTAATAGACATCTCTAGGAAGGCCGATAGTTTAACGGGAGCCTTTTTCAAGGCCTGTAGGAGAGGTCGATCGAGGGATATAAGACAACCCTCACCTCACGTCCTCCCGTAAGCATAGGGCCTTGCATAGTATGGTATATAGGCTGCGGGAGATGCTTAGTGGGGCCAACATGTGCAAAGGGGTATAGTTCAGATGCATAAGCTAATTCATTGCCATAGCAGGTTCCACCTACTCAAACAAGGATATTGGCCATATTAAGAGGGTATAAGGTAGAGTATAGTATGTGGGCAGGAAAGAATCGCCCCTTATCGATCAAATCTAGGAAAATACATTTACCATCAAGGCACTGAAGCATGTCCTAGTGGGGACTCATTGAACCCTCCTGAAGCCGAGAGCAAGGAAGCATATAAATCAGGACACCTGGTAGTGTTATAAGGAGATTGTGGAGAGTGTTTAGTGGGGCCTTCATGTTCACAGGGGGACAGTTCAAGTATGTAAGCTAATTCTCCGCCATAGCAGTCTTGACCTATATATACAAGTATGTTGGCTGTAGCAAGAGGGCATATGGTAGGGTATAATGCGTGGGCAAAGGGAGTTTGCCCCTTAGTGCTATCATTGGGGAAAGCTTACTTCCCAGCAGAGCAAAAAGGAGAAGAAAAGAATAAAAAAAAAAAAAAAAAAAAAAAATGGCAAAGAACATTCAAGTAAGCTCTCATTTGGATTCATCGCACCCACCCGCAGCCAGTAATAAATAAACATATAGACCAGGGGACCTGATATTAGAAAACCAGTCCCCATGTCAGGCACAGGTCCAGCATACGTTACCTAACATTCACTTCACTGACATTGTGGGTGCTATAGAGTAAGGATTGCCAGTGCGGGCTAGGGCAGAGTGTAACACACAAAACAGCAAAAAAAAAAAAAGAAAGAATTGAAGAAGTTTCAGTTGCAAGCCGCTTTGTGATCATGAAGTCAGCAGTATTAGGTAAGGGCTTGATTATATCGTAGCATAGTGGGCAGTGTACATGAGCATCAGCCTACCGCAGTGTTGACGACAGCGACCATCTTAGGGTAGGCATCCATTTTGCGGAGGTAAAGCATGAGGGGAGCATAGGCAATGGCAAAGTACAAACCCCAAAAACATTTGAGCACCAAAATCGGAACTTGGTCGATGAATCAGGAGCAGTTATTAATCTTTCAGCAATGGGGTCAGGTGTAAGGGATCCACATCTGTACCTGGTATAAAGCGATGTCGACGTCAGTGGTCTCTGCGGGTCCTCCGGGATCTCGGAGAGGTGGTTGGACTGGAGCCATGATGTGTCGCATGGCGGGCGGAGTACGGCCTAGAGCTAGATGGTGAACGCCGTCTGGTGCGCCCGGCATCTTGAACTTCCATCTGGTCGTCCATCGGTGTGTGTCTCTTTGGGGTGTAAGTGCGGTAGTCCGCGTACCAATTCGGGACCTCTACCATGGGGATTTCCAGGGTACGGCAGAAGTGGTGTAGATCTTCAGGTACCTTCAACAAGGCAGTGCGGCCCAGATGTGAGGCAGACAGACAGAAAGGGAACTTCCAACGATACTGTATACCTTGAGCACGTAGGGTTTCCAGCAGTGGTTTCAAATCCCTTCGGTGCTGCAAGGTGATGGATGAGAGATCTTGAAAGATTTGGATGGGCGCTCCGTCGTGGAGTAATCGTGGGGTCCCCCTTGCTTGTCTCAGGATGTCCTCTTTCAATTTGTAGTCCACGATGCAGCATATGACATCCCGCGGGGGGTCAGTGTCTCGGCCTTTAGGGCGCAACGCCCTGTGGATCCTCTCCATGTCAATGCGAGTGTCCCGCGGCCTATTCAACAGAGAGTTAAACAGTGCCGTCACTTCAGGGGATAAGCGGTCTGTGTCAACGCTCTCTGGAAAGCCTCGGATCCTGAGGTTATGGCGGCGTCCCCTGTTATCGAGTTCTTCGATACGACGCTGTGTCTCTCGCAGTTGAATGGTGTGTACATCAATCTTGTGGGTGGCTTTGCGGAGGACCGTGTCGTGACATGATGTGATTTTTTCTACCTCCAGCACTCTGTCAGTCAGTGTGTGAATGTCCACCCGCAGCTCAGCAATGGCGGCCGCCAAGGTATCTTTTATGTCGGCTGCTATTGTGCGCAAGTCCTGTATGTTCAGGTGAGGCGGAGGGTGAGGCTCGTGTTGACCCGACAGCTCCGGAGGCATCAGATGAGGAGATAGTGTTGGGTCAGAGGCTGGCGGGGTAACGGTCTGTGAGGTGGTGTGGCGGGAAGCCGCCATGTTACCTCTCTGGGCGCGGAACATCTCCGGGATATTGTGGCCGTTATTGCCCGCTGGTTCCCGCGGCGAACGGGACCTGGATGTCGATGTGTGGCGGGATGCCGTTCCCATCTCAGAAGCAATGAAATAAGAGTGAATATCTCCGGTACAGCCGATGATAGGGAGGCAGCGACGGGAGCGTTTCTCTCAGGCAGCCATATCCTTGCTCGGCCAAGCCACGCCCCTGTCCTCTGTTCTCTTTGTTCTCAGCTGTATAAGAGCCTAGGGGAGGAGAAACAACAGTGCACTGAACTTCCCAGTGAAAGGCTATGCAGGGGGACGTAAGAGAAACACCACCGCTCTAGGCAAATCCAGATAACACAAAAATAGCTTCTCCAGGCAGAGAGATCTGGGTGCGGACTCTGACGTGTTTCACACTACAGGGAGTGCTTATTCATAGCTGTGAATAAGCACTCCCTGTAGTGTGAAACGCGTCAGTTATTGACGCTTCTTGCTGTGATGTTATTTGTAGTGTTCCTGTTTTTTTTTTTAATAAAGGCACTGAATTTGTTTTGGAATGCGGCCGTCCAGAGTCTTCTAATTACCTACATTGTATGCAGGGGGACGTGTTAGCATAAGTTTGATCATTGGGGGAGAGACCACTGAGTTCCCAGCATAGCTAGAGAATTGGCCACCATGTGTCCTCCTGCTTAGTGTGGTCAGCTTTTAATAGGAAAGCAAAGGGACTGGCAGGAGCACCAGGGATTTCAAACAAAGGAAACAATAGAAACAGGGTACTTCTTCATGGTACAAAAGGCACATATCAGGGATATGAAACACTTTAAGCAACTTGCTAATACATTGAATGGATAACATTGTTTTCATCATGCAGCCCAGGTAGCTCTGAAGAGAGTTTCTCTAGAGCTGTCAGTGCTGTAGAATTAAAAAAAAAAAAATTAATTCAGGAAGCAGCTCATGCTTATAACTAGGGTTAAGCTAAACATACCTGGTTTAGGTTTGAGGCAGGCTTTGCAAACATTATAGAAGTTTGGATGCTGAGTATGATCTCACTGTAGTCAATGGGAGCAACATTTTAGAAATCAGTTCTGTCCATTTTCTAGACTAATAGACAAGGGATTATCAAACAAATGGCATGGGGGGGGGAGGGGTGCAATTTAATAATGAATTATTGAAAATGCAAAAGTAACTTGCCCGAAGGGTGGCATAAACCTGCATGTTGTGGTGTGACTGTACGATGTATATATTATCTGAGCATGTAGCAAGGAAAGGGAAGAACACGTTTGTGTCTCCCTGTGACACCATTGTCCTAATATGGTTGAATCCATATTTGGTCAATATTGTCACCTCAAAGACCCTGCCCCATTGTTTATATCAGCATGTTATCCTTGTAGTTGTCATTCTTGGGAAAGCAGTCATTTGAAACAGATGAGTCTGTCTGATTTTTTCTTTCTTTTGGTGAGCATTTTTTATTAGGATTGAGGTGGATCTGCATCGCTGGATGATGTGACTGATGATGGATGTAAATCATGGGACTTTTTTTTTTTTTTTTTTGGAAAAAAGGACTTGCCTTAAATGTATGTGTATGTGTTTTTCTATCTGTTTTTATTTACTGTTTACTTTGTTTGTTGAATTAGTAGGGGATCATGAGGGACTCATTCAGATGGAGAGGTGGTATCTGAGTACCCCCTTATTGATAAAGGAAGCTCTTACATTCCAACAAGACTCCCACCCTCACACCCCCACAACCACCAGCCATGGTTGTGGTAAAGAGGCCCTTGACCTAATCAATATAGGAGCAAGATGCTTTACCAGGGAGTTACCCACCAAGTTACCCACCATGTTTAGGACAGGTGGGCTGGTATGGTTCAGGAGGCATGCACACACTCACCTCCCCCTTCTGGCCTGTCAGGCTGCATGGTCACATAAGGGTATTTTTGAGGGGAACTCGTTAATGGGTCTGGTATATACTATATAAACTCTCTGTCCTCTCTCCTGACACACAATCCAAGCCTCTGCCTCCTCCTCTCAAACATAATGCAGCCCCTGTAGCACCCTACCATCAGTACATGGCTGAGGGTTGGACTGTTATTTAAGATACATGACAAGTGGGTGTGGTGCAGCAGAGGTGGGTAGAAACCAAAAAAAGATGTCGGACAGTTGCAACCCCAGGACCTGGAGCAGTTGGATATTTGGGCACATGCCCTGGGTGCCCAGCACAAGCAACACCTCCAGCTATACATTTTCATCATGTGGGGCAAGCACTATAGACTGTAGTTGGTTTAGTTCACCTAGCCAAGCATATGCATGCTCTGTAGGGAACAGGCTAGTTGAGGTGGGACAAGGAGACCTACAATAGTCTACCAGAAACAGAATACAGAAGCAGCTTTGTCTGTCTCCTGCAAATAGATTTTCTAAGCCACCCAAGCAGAATGACACCCTTATCATTCAATCTGAAAGAATGAGAAAATTCTGAGAGTGAAAAATGTCATGGACCTGCCCCTGGTGTGTCACCATGGCAACCTGTAATCATTTACAGCGATGAAGTGAGCAGAGCAGAACTATCATCATGTTATTAACGTTGTATCATTGGGGACTGCCCACTGCTGAAAAAAAAAAAGGAACAGGAAGTGGACCCTGCACTCCACTTGATTGACCTGAAGATGTCTGGAAAAAGTGAATATACAAATACTGCAGTTACCTGACAACCTCTCCAACTAAGCTTTTACTAAAGAAGTAATCTTCTCCCTAGCTCTATTTACTTAAAATATTTGAGCATTTGTAAATGCACACCTTTAGTCAATGACATGTCTGCTTACCCATCTACTGTGTCATTTAGGCTTACAACACAAAACATAATATTTTCTGGAAATGCATTGTGTCATTATTAAAATGTGATCTCAGTTCTGCTCCTTTTAATCTGTAACTGACTAAATATTTTAATGTCTACCCGATCAGTATACTGTTGGGCTTGTTCATCACTAAGGTGCTAATTTTTGATTGTCCCTAGATAGTATCACTCATCGCTATGTCACTATTTGACCATTATGTGACTTGAGGAATTGCATACACTGAGATGTAAAGGTTTTAGCAGTCATAGCATATCACATAGAGTCAAATTTTATGGCCAAAAAACTTTTAGGAAATATTTTTTTTTCAGAATTGAATTAGACTCCAGCTGTCTCAAATGCTATTAAATTGTAAAAACTAGAATTAAGCAATTGGAGGTGTTGAAGTATTTTGCACTGGGATTTATGAATCAGTTGTGCTGGTTTGTATTGCAAAATTGTTTAAGATACTGTATGTAAGTATTGCTGTGCCTGTCATGTTAAATCCTGCATGAGGTAGTTGATCATTTCAGTATAAACATTAGCCATTGATACGCTTAATATAAATGTAATCAATATTATTTGTATCTCACTAGAGAATGGGGCTTTATACACAAATAAGTAATAAATCTTACTGGAATTCATATATTTCCATGAATTCAGTTTTAAATGGGATACCTTATCTTCACTAAGTCCTGATAAACAAGGCAGTGGAAAAGTAGAAGTTAATACAAACACATTGAAGAACTGGAAATTAAGTCATTTATCATGATATATACAAATATGTATGGTCTTTAGATTGCGGTACAGATTAAAGATAAAATACAGAATATGAATAATGGTACTGGAGAAAGGAAGGAAGCTACATTTACTCTTATCCTTTTTTCAGTACAATTACTGCTCGTAAAAAATTAATACTAAAAGAAAAAAACAAGCACACAGACACAGTACAGTATGCATACATTTCCCTAAGAAACCAAATGTATTGAAATGTTTAGAAACAATCCAGATCACAGTGCCAGGGTCACTTCCCACCAGCGGTTTAATCTGCATGGCACTATTTATTAAAAGTTTGAATAAGAAACAGTTTTTGCTATTTTATATATAATAAATAAATAAAACTCCACTTTTTCCTGAAAGTAACACACTTTTATTCAAAACTTTCTATAATCAGGCTATTGTTTTTCTATTACACAGGTCAAATTAGATCTTCTTAAAGCGGAGTTCCACCCAAAAATGGAACTTCCGCTTTAAGCACTGGTGACCCCCCTGACATGCTACATTTGGCATGTCCTTTTTTTTGGGGGGGGGGGGGGGGGGGTGGCTACCTAATTTTGACAGGCACCCAGCTCCCACTTCATCCCCTGGCGCAGTGACGCCAGAAGGAATTTCACCTCTCCCCATCCTGCAATCTTCTGGGACAAGTCACAGATTCCTGAAGATTGCCCGGCCAATCATAACAGCTGGGCGCCATGGAGAGGAGGGGGAGAGGAGCAGGGGACCGGGTGAGTATCTGTTTATTAAAAGTGAGCACCTACACTTTTTGTAGCTGCTGACTTTTAAATAGGTGGAACTCCCCTTTAACCTAAGAAGAGTGTGCATTTTTTCCAGGCTAAATACATTTTTTGCAGATTATTAAAAATACCTGTTGCTTCTGCCAGAAATCCAATGTACTTGTAACTTCCTGCACACTGAAATTAAATCTCAGACAATATTAGCCTTGCTAAGTCTTCTCTGTGAATGACAGAACACCCTTCACCTATGTTATGAATATAATGGTAGGGCAATGGTGACCATTCTGCACCTCCATAGATACAGCACAACAAGTAAATGCTGTAGCCTTAGGACAAAAAGTATATTGCTGGCAAGATCAGCAGGTGAAAATATAAGGAAAAAAGCAAAACATGTATGTAGTCACCTCACATAAGACTGGTAAGCTGCAATATTTTACATTTTTGGTCTTGGTTTAGTTACACTTTAATTGTTCTATGCTGTATATTCACGCATATGCTTTCCTTGCATTGGGAATGTAACACATTGTACATGCTTAGTGTATCTTATGTTCATTTTAAGTGTGTTTGCATGTACCAGAAAAGACCTGATGTATTGGTTCCCATGAGTAAAGTATAAAACAAGAGAGTCAAAATTTCAGTATATCACTTCTTCCTAAATAGGCCCCATAGTGTTTGGGTGGGTTACATCTGGTTGCCCTTGTTTTCGACAGTTCTAAATTATACCGATAGGTTAATTGGCTTCCTCAAAAAACAGGTGCTTGAAGGGATTAATATAATGGTTAGCTGCTCAGTGCAAATATTCTTCAGAGTATTAGTGTTATTGGAATTTATAAAATATATCTTAACAGCAGCAAGAAGGGTCATCTCTAGGTGCTGGCTCCACTTCTCCCCCATCTCATAGCCAATTAGATACTATAACTATGTTTTGAGGCATGGAGCTCCTTACTGCAACCATAACAGACAAACTGGGTCTATTCCATAAAGTATGGGATCCCTGGGACCGGATCAGAATATGGTTCTCTATCTCTTCCTAAGCCATTACGCATATAACTAATTTGACATTTCACAGTATGATTAAGCCTCAAACAATTGATTCTGTGCTGTTTTTGGTTAAACCTGTTCATTACCTTTTACCAGTTATCCTATACTTGCTGGATAATTGTGGTGTTGCTCATGTTATATCTAGCACTTTGAGGGTCGCTCTGTCTTATTCCAGTTTATTGCATATGTTGTCCAGTATGCTGTACATCTATTGGCTATTACAAGCTGTAATACCTACTGTATATACCTTCTTCAAGTTGTTTGTATTGCTTGCTTAATTAAAAAAAAAAAAATGCTGTCTTTCAGCCAGGTACAGGTTACTATTCAAAAAGCAAACAGGGCTCTTGTTGACTATCATAGTAAATGAAACACCTGTAAGTGCTCCAATTGATGCATGCATGAGAAAGGAAATGACCATCAGTGGTGACATATGTTTCCAACACTCATTATTGCTTAGGTACCCTTAGATTGCATAATGCGTATGGCTGTTGTGCATCTGTGATTAGTTTGAATCTATGTCAGGGGAACTATATATATTTGAATAAGGTTAAATTCTCAATTATGGAACTTTTAGGGCAAACCAAAAAAAAGTCTGTCAGCATATTGCATATATAAGACTCCTCAGGTGATTGCAATAAGAGGCCAGCTTACATTTGCCCTGGGTTTATATGGTCAATGGAAGAGGTGCCTATGCAAATTGGTGTCATGTGTTGCATAGCTACCAGTGCATACAGTGAATAGAGGCGGGCGGAAAGAGAAATTGGGTACCGAGCTTTGACTTTACTACAGAACCACCCAGCCAAATCCAGCTAAAAATAGCCATCTGAAAAAGGAGAGGAAGAGGAGAGCCTGACGAATCATCACACAGAGCAGGGATAAGCTTTGACTTGAATTGCCTGGTGGCCCGCAGTCACACAAAGTCCTGCCTCCATGATAGGCTCCTATGATAGATGTCACAAATCCCTGTGTTGGACCAGTGTTCTGTCTATCAAAGGAGTCGGTCCAGGCAATTCAAATCAAAGCTGTCACAGCGGGTGATCCCCACTCTGTGTGATGATCTGGCCAGCTCTCCTCCTCTCCTCTCTCTTCCCCTGGTTCCTGGGAGAGCGGCTCCCATTCCATTCCCCCTCCAAGGCAGCCCCACACTCGCCCTCAAGCTTTTTCCACTCACCAAATGCGAGCAGGCGAGTGGAAATTTTGAAGGCTGCCCTAGAGGATGCAGAGGTGATCACATATGAATATATATATAATCATAAGTATGCAACCTATACATAGCATAAATTAATAAAGCAAAACGTATACATAAATCACCAACATCATACTTCCATCTTAATTACAACAATGTAGAGCACATATTGCACTCACTTAATATATAGGCTGACAAACTGAGCAAGGTATTTTATCACCACCTAAAATAAAAGAAGAAAGACATATCTTACTCCTAACCTACAATGACGAACGGAAGGATAGAGCCCAAGCAGAAAAGACAGGTACTTATCTGTATTGAATACCGTTATACAACCCTAATATGACCCTGAACCATACCAGGCCAAATGACCTCAACATGGAGGGGTACTTTGCAAGTGAGGGAACCCCCCAACAGAGCACCTGGTCCCCATGTTGATTAGGAAAATGGCCTCTTCCCCACAACCCTAGCCCAGTGGTTTTGGGGTCTATCCCCCTCTAACAATAATGGGGTCATCAGATACCAGCCCCCCCTTGTGAATAAGTAAGGGACACATAGTACCCCTACTCATTCACATAAAAAAATCAGTGGTAATTAAAAACAGTCCTTTTTAAAAAAAAACAATTTCTTTTCAATATTTTTATATTTATTTTTATTGTTTTTACAGTATACAAAAATACATGTTACGTTCAACTTTAGATAAGGTGATTCAGGCGAGAATACAAAACAAGGAAGGTACACAAAAGCAACAAACAATTATAGTTGACCGCTTGGTAACACAGGCCTATGTCCACTCAGCCTAGGGGTGGGTAAGTCCTGTGGCGAACAGCAGATTGGGTGCCAAATGCACTCAGTCATATTTTCCGAGTGCTGTGTGGTGTTGATCCTGTTCAACCGGCCAATAAGGTATCAGGAGATGAACTAGGAGGTTAATTGCCCATAGTGGTCCATTTCTACACCCCAAGGGGAGCTCACTGTGGAGATAAGGGCTCAGGGCAACTACTCATAAAAGTCTAAGAGGCTGGTCGGGAGGGATCAGTATGTCTACCCGGATCTACCGTTACTTTTGTGTTATGAGGGATGAGCTGAATACTATTGAGCAGTCTTATTCATTGAACCATAACTGGGACCAATTGTATCCCCTTGGAAACAAGTCAATGTGAGGAGCAATTAGTAAGGTGAGGAACTTACTTTGGTTTTGTGGGAGCAGTTTATAGCTGTACTTAGGCCCTTTAAACAGCTATAGCAGCAGGGGGAGCTGATGTGTGTGGCTGGTGGCAACGATGTCTGGTGGCCACCCACGATCGCTCCACAGAGAGGCAAAACAGGGATCTGTCAATGTAAACAAACAGATCCCCATTCTTTCAGGGGAGTAGAGAGTGATCATCTGTTCTTAGTGATTAGGAACAGCTATCTCTCTCCTCTTCCAGTCACTACACTGCCCCCACAGTTAGAAACACCTCCCAGGGAACACATTTAACCCCTTGATCGCCCCTAGTGTTAACCCCTTCCCTGCCAGTGACATTTATACAGTAATCAGTGCATTTTTATAGCACTGATCGCTGTATAAATGTCAAAAATAATAAAAATGGCATAAATCTATTCCCTATTTTGTAAACGCTATAACTGTTGTGCAAACCAATCAATATACACTTATTGCTAATTTTTTACCAAAAATATGTAGAAGAAAAAATATTGGTCCAAACTGATGAAGACATTTTTATTTTTTGAGGATATTTATTATAGCAAAAAGTAAAAATTATTGTTTTTTTTTTCAAAGTTGTCAGTCTTTTTTTCTTTATAGCGCAAAAAATAATAACTGCAGAGGTGATCAAATACCACCAAAAGAAAGCTCTATTTGTAGGGGAAGAAAAGGCAGTAAATTACAGCATTGCATGATCATGCAATTGTCAGTTAAAGCAACGCAGTGCCGTTTTGCAAAAAATGGCCCGATCATTAAGGGGGAAAATCTTTCAGTCCTTAAGTGGTTAATACTGAAAATTGATTGTGCTTTACTTGGTTTACTTACATTTGCTTTACTAAATGCTGTACTTATACATCTGTTTAATCTGAATAAAGTCTTTGTGGAACAAAAAATTCTAAAGTGAAGCATAGGGGTTGATTTACTAAAACTGGAGAGTGCAAAATCTGTCACAGCTCTGCATAGAAACCAATCAGCTTCCAGGGTTTTTCGTTTGTCAAACCTTAACTGAACGAGCTGAAGTTAGAAACTGATTGGCTACCATGTACAGCTGCACCAGATTTTGCACGCTCCAGTTTTAGTAAATCAACCCTTATAGTGTCCATTATCAGAAAGCTACTGAAAATCTATGGAAAAAAATTAAATATGAAGTCTGGAGAAGGCTCCCTTTAAAACTGAGACAACCGGAGCAGTTTGCTCAAGAAGTGTGGGGCAACCTACCTGATTGCATGTGCCAAAGACTCATTGGAAGTTAAAAATATTGCTTGTTTGTATCGATTGTTTCCAAAGTTTGTGTAACAAAATATTAGGTTAGGGGACCCAGCAATCTTGTTCATGCTATTTTGATTTGCTTTATTATTTAAAATACTCTGTTGAATCAAGAATCAAAAGGAAAGTCTGCTTTTTAATAAATATGGAATCACAATGATGGCTGCCAATTGCTTTGATCAGTTTAAAGTTATTTAAGTAAAAATTCTGGGTTCTTATTTTTTCCAGGAAGGGTACCAACTAGTCTTTCCACATTTGTATAAGTATATACTGGTATATACAACATAAATCAGACATTGTTTATTAATTGCATATACTGTTGGTAAAAATTGCTTTGCAGTGACCATAAAAAGCTTATTACTGCTTCAGTTATTTGTTTGAATACATGACAATTATAGACAATTAGTGTAAAAGCTCAGGTTAGTTATTACCTCCTCCCACTCTGATATTTTTTACATACCTATAATGGCATTTTATATTTACATGACCTTTAGCATATCAACAGAATAAATGTTTTATGTGTTTCTCTTTTACATCAGTAGTGCTATCTTCCTGTGTACAATTGAAGATTAATACATTGTATGCTGCTCATGAAAGCATGCACACCAGCTTTTGCTGCTTACAATATCTTCCCTCCAGCAGTTGTCATGGCCATTGCATGTTATGCATCTGACTTTGTTTAGATTTCTCATAAGCATTCATATACATCTACACTAAATTCTGCATGTCCAATCTAAATGGAAAAGCAGCTGTACTGACTTGTGTTGGGTACTGCCCAGTACCCTGTCAACAAACACCTTGATCCTTGAAGACAAATGACAAACAAACCTGGATGTTACTCAGATTCTTGCACCAAATAAGATACAAGCTGATTAACTTTGTTCCATACACTTTTAAAATACTGTATATGTAAACCCTAGCAATTGACTACTCTTACTTTCTCTTTTGCTTTGTTAAATATACCATAGAAATTGGGGAGGGGGCAGGAGTTTGTGATAACCAGCACATGTGAGCAGTCACATCTGCAGAGTGCTTCACTGTTATAGCTCCCTTTTTCTACTAACATCTACATATTTCCCATTTATCTTTGGTTAATTGTGTTCTAAAGAAGACCAAAGAAGGGTGACATCAGGTTAGAAGCTTCTATAATGGCAGTGGCTATGGACTGCAACAGTGGATCACTTTTGCTGTCTGCCTTCGTTCCCATCCCCTATGCTAGATTTCCATCTGACATCTTCTCCTCCTACCTCTTTGACCACCATGGCATAGTCCCATCTTCAATGATAATAAGGATCTTCACTTCTCACAACCTCCTAAGATTCTTAAGCCAGAGACTGTAAACATGGTGGCTGTTTTTTCTCACCTGACACCCAATCATTCTGAAGTTGAGATGCATTAGAAGACAAACTACAACCAGTCCTGAAGCACTCATTAATGCTTAAACAATTGCCTACTACATGTATACAAAAGATGGACGCCAAAAAACACATGAGGTACAATAATGTAATACGCCTTTATTAAATGTAGACCTGAAATGTTTCAGTAAGATCTTAGCTTTGAGGTTACAACAACAATTGCCTGCCTTGATCAACCTGGACCAAGTGGGATTTGTCCCAATGAGAGAGGCCCAAGATAATACCATTAAAGGTTTGAATTTGGTCCATCTATCCAACTCGACTAAGACCTCGTGTGTGTTCCTAGGAACAGACACAGAGAAGGCTTTTGATCAGGTTGGCTAGTGGTTCATGTTCACTGTTTTATGACATATAGGATTAGGGGACAAACTTCTTAAATGGATTGTAAGTATCTATAATGGGTCCACGGCACAAGTCAAGGTAAATGAGGCTTAAATGAGGTGGTTACAAATGGCACAAGGCAGGGATGCCCACTGTCTCCCCTACTGTTTGCGCTGTCTCTTGAGCTTTTTCTGTGTAGGGTGCAGTTGAGTGTGGAAATTCAGGGAATAATGGTGGAAGGAATACAATACAAAGTGTCAGTATATGTGGACGATATGCTTTTTTCAATGACCAACCCAATGATTTCCCTCCCAAATCTCTTCAGGGAAATAGAGCTCTACAGTGCATTATCCTACTTTAAGATAAACTTTTCTAAATCCGAGGCCTTTGGGGTAGCGGTTCCAAGTGCTACGCTAAAGTTAATGAAGTTAAATCATAAATTTAAATGGACGGATCAGTCTCTGAGGTATTTGGGTGCGTCCATTCCTGCAGATCTCTCACGTATATATGAGCTTAATTTCCTGCCATTGTTATGTAGGGAGCGGGATCTGATGGAGAGTCGGCATAAGCGACTTCATTCTTGGCTCAGACGAAGTAATATAATAAAAATGAACATCCTACCAAAGTTCCTATACCTTTTTCAGACTATACCCATTGCTATCCCCAGGATATTTTTCAGAAATACCCACACACTCTTTACAAAATTTATTTGGGCACACAAACACCCAAGGATTAGAAGAACCCCTCGGACACTGCCAAAACAGCATGGGGGGCTAGCGGTCCCCGATATGTACAAATATCATCAGGCAGCTCTTGTAAGTCGAATGATTGATTGAATGAATAATTGATTGGTGTCGGCATGGGGATTTAAAAATCTGGCCAAGATTAGAGCAAGCACAGAGTAGGGAGCTACTGCATAGGGCACCATGGTGTTATAGGGACCCCCCTTGACTAAGACACACCCAACTATAGGACCAATGTTACGTACATGTTATAAACTTTTCTCCAAGGGTAAGCTATCCTCAAGGGATTCACCCCTGGTCCCTATTCTGGGGAATCCGCAATTCATTCTAGGTCTATGGAAGGGATCCTTTGACACAAAATAAAGCCTTGCATTTTGGAAGAGCAGGATGTTGGCCCATGTTTCAGGAATTTACAGATAGAAATGGCCCTTATCAACTGGATTTTTGGTGGGCGGTGCAATTAAGAATTTTTTTTACACACTGTGTGCCCCCCTGAGTCCTTGGACCGCAAACACTGTATGGAAAAAGGACCACTCTTGCATACACTTTCAAAGATGCATGCTTTGTTGGTCAAACCATCTGGGAATTTTCAGTTGCCTTTCTTGCGAAAATGGGAATTGGATTTAAGTAGAACCTTATCAGAAGGTCAAAGCACCAACATAATACAGGCATACCCCTCTTTTAAGTACACAGTGGAGTTTATTTACTAAAGCTGGAAAGTGCAAAATCAGGCTCACTTCTGCATAGAAACCAATGAGCTTCCAGGTTATTACCAAAGCTTAATTGAACAAGCTGGAGTTAGAAGCTCATTGGTTTCTATGCAGAAGTGAGCCTGATTTTGCACTTTCCAGCTTTAGTAAATAAACCCCATTGTGTACTTAAAAGTGGGGTATGCCTGTACATTCCATATTTAAAACAGTGACTTGTACGAAAATGCAGGAAACTAATTTTAAGATCCTCTCCCAATGGTACAGAGCTCCAGCTGTACTTCATAGATGCTTTCTGAACATACCAGATGGTTGCTGGTGCTGTTAAGATGAACAGGGGACACTATTACATATTTTTTGGTCCTGCCCTAGAATTAGGAATTTTTGGAAAGAGGTCCGGAAGACCATGCAAAAATTTTGTGATTTTGAAATCCCGGAAGGTCCGGCTTTTTTCTCATTGCACTTATCCGAAATCCCTGTCAAAACATATAGGAAGTCCTTTTTGTGCCATTTATTGAATGCAGCCAAAGCCTTTATCCCTCCTACCTGGAAACAGATACAGCCCCCACAGTGGGAATGTGGCTTAGGAAGGTAGAGGAAGTAAACCGAATGGAAGACTTAGGGGGTGCACTGCACCAGTTCCTACATTAACATTAAAAGTCATTAATAAAACGTGTGAACCTGTGCACATTGAAGCGCAAATAGCGATAAGAAATACCTGCATGTGTAAACTGCAACTGTCGCTAGGGTAACTGCATTTTTCTCCTCATTGATAATAGCGCACGCCCAATACAGTTGTTTAATTTCATCTCATTGGATGTGTCTTGTTAGGCAACTAGTAGGTGTTCTCAGTTAATTAACCCTTTTGATGCTAATCTCATTCCTAATACTTCTAATATATCTTTGAAATGTGTTTTTTTTTTCTTTTTTTACCCAAATTATTCAATACATTGCAAAGAACAGAGAAGTGTTTCTAAACCTAATACATTTATATTTTCAGATCTTGATCTTTAAAGGTGACCATACACTGCACTCAATTAGATATTAAATAAGTTAGATTTAGTGCAAGCGCCTGTTTGATTTCCTATAATTTGAATTAATTGTTCAAGTGCGTCTTCCTATTACCTGTTTTGCCTAAATATCGAGTTGTACAGAGATTGGCCAATCAGATTGCATAGTGAATGACCCTCTTAAATGCCAAATTTGGAATGTAGATGTGCCATGACCCACTTGTATTTTTAAAACTATATTTATTGGGCATTATACAAGGCACATGAAAAAAAAAAAAACTTTTTTCAAGACATGCTAGAGTGATCAGGAATCTTCAAACTATGGATCTACAGCTGTTGCAAAACTACACATCCAATGAGGCATTGTAAAACTCGGACATTCACAGACATGACTAGGCATGGTGGAAATTGTAGTTCCTGAACAACTGGAGGCCGTAGTTTAAAGACCCCTGTGCTAGACCATTATTATGCCTCCAGAATTGGGAGTGTGGCATCTACCCAACTTCTCTCTGCTGGTGGACACAAGAACCTACATCTATAGATATATCTATATATAGACACACACTGAAGCAGCAAGCAATATACATTGGCCCGGAAATAAATCTGTACACAGGAAGTAGGTGTGTGTTTTGAGGCCAAATCATTTAGACATATACACATGACCCCCACAAACACCACCCCATGTAAAAATAAATAAAAAAATATCTTAATTTGCAAATAAGGATCATCTCTTCCTCAGAGAACAGTGAGCGGGGCATGGTGGTGGGAAGAAATTAGCAGCAGTACAAGCAACTTCCTGGAGGGGTTTTTATGGAAATTAATAGTAAAGCAGATGCAGATTTCCAGGACTGGACTAACAAATGTTCATAGTGAAAGGCAACTGGTGTTTTCTATTAATCAAGGTCTAAATGGGCCATTGACATGCATCACAGTTGGTTGAACTTAGGAATGTGTCTTTGCAAAGTTAAACTAAATTAAATCCGTTCTTATTTTTGCTTGGGGATAGAGTGCAGAGGGATTAGAAGTCTTTGGGAATGTCTGCACCCCTGATAGGGTGAAAACACCTCCCAAGTTTTGCCACTTTCTCCTTAAAATTTATTCACTTCCTGTCACATAGCCAAACAGGAAGTGAGGGTAAAACCCTAACAATGTCCATTCCTTGAGGAAACACAGGTCAATCTAAATAGTTTCCCCATTAGGAAAATTGCACTCTAGCACTAACACTTTGCTCTGTACACCCAAAATTACAAGAGCATTGGAGAATGGAGTTCCCCTTTAAAAGCAAAAGTTAGCCCATGGAAATCCAAGAGATTTGAGGGGGGAGACAAGAGCATTGGAGACTGGAGTGTGGAGTTCCCCTTTAAAAGCAAAAGTTAGCCCATGGAAATCCAAGGGATTCGAGGGGGGAGACAAGAGCATTAGAGAATGGAGTGTGGAGTTCCCCTTTAAAAACAAAAAGGTTAAATGCCCTTTAAGGAGGAGCTAGAGGAGCGAGAGTCTTTTTACATAATTTTAACAATGTTCATGTCACATGTTGGCAATGTAACATGCTAACATGATCTGTGTGCAAATCTCCTTAAAAAAATACATAAAGGTGAACCAGCGTAAAAAAATTTTTTCAAGTTTAGAGGTGCAACCTGTGCAATTGCATGTACGTTGCTTAACATTTACTAAGATTTTGGCCGCCCAGTAAACAAACTCATGTGAACGAGCGCAAAAGCCACTTGTGCATGTACACTAATTACATCTCACGCAGTTCTAAACGTAATTGCAGGCAGGCACAGCAGGCTTTCTCTGAAAAAGTTACTTTATCATTCTATTTTGGGCATATTTATTACTTGGGCAGTTGTTACTAAACTTCCTCACATCACCCCATAATTTTGGCACCTCCATCTTCTGTCAATATTGAATTGTAGATGCCACGTGCCATAGTGGCGCACAGATTGCATTCTTCCGTGCGCCGAGATCACTATAGTAAATGGGGGATTTGAGCTCTGTTACCGGCACACTATGAAAAAACGAGAAATTTACACGAAAACATGGTCACTAGGGAATCTTTTTATTTCATCAGAGAAAGGAAGAAAACTTATTGATGTGACCCCTATGAGATGAGGGAAGTGGACACGTGTCCCTCTGTATAATTTAAATCAAGAGGGGGGTCGTTTTTTTTTTCTTTGGGGGGGAAATAAGGAAAGAAGGGAAATAGTCCGATATCAGCGGCTATGCTGGGAATTTAGTGGGGGGTAGATATTGCGTCGGGTCTTGTATCAGGGGTTGCGTTCCCACATGATCAGGATCGGTTAGCAATTTGGAAAGTGGAATTGAGATATATATTTTCCCAGATTCAATGTTATTGTTATATGATATTGAACTGAATGATATGCGATTGGTTGCTTGTATACTGGTGTTGTATGTCAACTATGGAAGAGCCTATTAATTTTCCTTTGTTAAAATAAAAATAAAGAAATTATAAAGGGGAAAAAAAAAAGGACACAACTTCAAACCGAGCTTTCAACTTTCTTTGAATTAAATTATATAGGTGACATTAGATCATTATCAGTTTGGGAAGCCCATAAATGTTACTTCAGGGTATTCTTGATTAAACTTCCCTCGAGAAGCAAAAAGAACATCTTGAAAAGTTGAACTCAATAATATTGCGCATGCACCATATCAAAATCCAACATAACAAATTACAAGCGATTCAATTAATGACAGAGCTAGCTAATTTATGAGAACAGGTCAACTCCCTCCCTAAAGTTAAAATGAAGATGTTGTATATATATGAATTTGGAAATAAAACAAGCTAGCTCCTTGCATGTTCTATTCAGGTTCCATCAATGCAGGCTTCAATTCAGGTCATAACATCCAAAGAAAAAAAAAAGGTCTGTTTGGAGAAAAAAAAAAGTCAGCAGAAATTGCGAACTGTTTTAGTTATTTTTATTCAGCTCTGTACAAACTTCCGGATCAAATACGCCATTGCATGTCTACCCAAAAAGAGGATCTTAAAAATAAATATCTAACAGAGCCTTCTCTCCCAAAACTTACTAGTGATGAAAAAGTAGTACTTAATAAACCTATATAGGAAGAAGATTTTAAAATGGCACTTGAGAATCTGCCAGTAGATAAGGCCCCAGGACCCAACTCTACTCTATTATAAAACATTCAGTCAAGTCCTGGCTCCTAAATTTGTCTTGGCATTTAACTCAATACTACAGGGAAACCCTATCCTGAAGGATACCTCTCATGCACATAATACTGTATTGTTGAAGCTATATAAAGATCCCCTGCTCTGTGCCAGCTACAGACCTATCTCTCTCCTTAATATAGAATTAAAGCTGTTTACAAAAATAATGGCAATAAGAATCTTGTCTTATTTGGAGAGAGTTATACATGCGGATCAGGTAGGTTTTGTGCCTGACACAGAGGCGAGGGATAATACCACCAGAGCTTTCAATATCATCCATTTTTGTAACAACAACATATTCCCAGTAATGCTTCTCTCCACAGACACCAAGAAGGCATTTGACAGGGTACATTGGGGATTCATGAGGGGTGTCCTTTGACATATATGGATCGAAAAAAATGCAATGAAGTGGAAGGAAGCATTGTATGATTACCCAATGGCAGCAGTTAAGGCCAATGGTGTATTATCTACTAACTTTACATTGGCAAACGGCACTCTCCAGGGATGCCCACTCTCACCACTTCCTTTTATACTTATTCTAGAGACGCTGCTGAGACATATCAGAAGTAAACTAGATATAACAGGTGTACAGGTTGGAAGGACAGCTCATAAAATAGCTGCTATTGCATTTTTTTTTATTACCAATCTGGAAATATCTCTACCTAATCTAGTTAGAGAGCTGGATCGATACAATTATCAAATTATAAAATCAATTATGCAAAATCGGAGGTGATGAATTTAACAATTACAAAAGCTAGAGTCTCTGCTTTGGAATTTAGCTTCTCATTTAAATGGGTGAAGGATAGACTTAAGTATTTAGGAATATATCTTACATGGTTCATAACCAATACATTCCAGCATAATTTTCCACAATTGCTTATTAATATTAGAAGCGATCTTAGGAGATGGCCAAATCTGACACATAGATGGCTTGGAAAGAACAGTATTTTAAAAAATGAACGTAATGTCCTGATTATTGTATTTATTCCAAATTTTGCCGTTGCCAATTCCAGCTAACTTCCTAGGCCAAATAAAGCGGGAGTTTCTACAATTCCTATGGGCAGATTGCCCACCTAGGATCAAGGCAGATACACTTACTATGCCTAAAAAATTTGGGGGTATGGGATTTCCAGATCCAGTCCGCTATTACCAAGCAGCACATCTATACAGACTCTTATGCCCCGTACACACGGTCGGATATTCAGATGGTAAAAGTCAGATCTGATTATGTTGTCGGAAAATCCGATCATGTGTGGGCTCTAGCGGACTTTTTCCGTCGGAATCTCCGACTGAAAAAGTTTGAGAGCAGGATATAAAATTTTCTGACAACAAAATCCGATCTGAGTTTTTCCGATTGTGTGTAGAGAATTCCGACGCACAAAGTGCATGCATGCTCAGAAGAAATTTGGAGACGAAAGCTATTGGCTACTGCCCTGTACGTAGTCCTGTTGTACGTTTTGTACGTCACCTCGTTCGGAATGATCGGATTTTCTGACAACTTTGTCTGACCGTGTGTGTGCAACACCAGTTTCGGACAAAATCCGACAAAATTATCTGACAGATTTGGTGATCGAAATGTCCGACCGTGTGTACGGGGGCTTAGACTGGTGCAACCACACAGGAAAAAGAGCTGTATATCTATTGAACAATCCATTACGACCATACCCCTTAAGGCCCTCCTGTGGTTACTGTGTAATAAATGCCCCAACCAGGTAAGGGAACATCCTATCGTGGGAACTACCTGTAAAGTAGGGCACTTAAACCGTGGTTGATAAAACCTTCAGTGACGTCAACTATGACACCAGTGATTGGAAGCCCAGATTTTTTACCAAGGCTATTTGATCTTAAATTCCATCAATTTATAGAAATGAATAAAATTAGAATGCAAGGGGAGTGGCCTGAAGATGGCGGCGTATAGACACACACTCTTGGAGCTCCGATCATCCCCCCGGCTACTCAGTTACTAATGCTGCCACGCTACCCAGCTATAGAGCCACTACCCAGCTATTAATGAAGCCATACAATATGGAAATAAGAGGAGAGAGAAAAATCTGCAGAAGACAAAAGTGCAACCTGACATTCAGCGGTATTTCCCATGTACGCGAGCAGCAGTGTCCCGGGGCTGTGTAGCGGAGACACGTGGTGCAGCTGCTTGAGTAGAGCCCAGAGAGCCGGAGTTCCCTGTCTCACCTGCCCCTCTAACGATGCCAGGAATGGAAGCGGGAACGCTAAGTGGTGTGGGCGAACAGCAACTGGATTTTCCGGAGCAGCGGGCCGCCTTGTCGGAGAGCCCCCCTGCAGGCTCTACCGATGTGGGCAGACTTAGAAGCGATGGTTGCACGGGTGGGGGAGGTGCACCATAGAGATCTAAAGCTGGTTTAGTCAGAGGTGCAACAGCTAACAGATAGACTCGTGAATGATAAAACAACCCTGGCTAACCTGGAAAATCGGATCATCCACCTGGAACAGGTACAGTCTTTTCAAACTGCTGATGCCTCTTCTGTGGAACTTCACTTGGAAGAACTTGAGGACTGGAGTCGCCGCAAAAATTTGTGATTTAGGGGGGTCCCAGAGGGGATAGGACGAGAAACATTGCAGCCTACGGTCCTAGCAATATGCCAACAGCTAGCTATTACAGTTTCCCCTCAGTAGTTGGAGTTCGAGAGATTGCATAGACCCAGAGCTGTGATCTGTTGTTCTCACCATTATGCCCATAAAGAGTTAATCAGTCGTAAAGCATGGGAGACAGGAGAAATTATTTATGAGGGATCCTTGGTGAAAATACTGTCAGATCTATCCCAAGACACTTTACAATGGAGAGCAATTTTACGCCCACTGCTGGACAAAATTAAGTCACTGGGGGGGACGTATTGGTGGGGTTACCCTATTTCACTAACTATAAAGAAAGACTCACTTTCGTTCGTGTTGCGGAATCCTACAGATCTCCTAGAGCTGTTTGTTTTTCTGGGGGTGGAACCGTTTGAGATCCCAAATTGGCTGCAGCCTATACTGGGACCCCCAAGACGAACAGTAACCCCAGCTGGAACAGAGGATTCACTATCGCAGATAAGGGACAGAGGCTCCCCTCCATTTTTTTTTTTTTTTTTTTTTTGCCTGGGATTGTGGTCATAACAGGAAAGAAAAGAAAGAAAAATATATGTGCCCCCCTTGCTTATTTTTTTTGGTAAAAATCTCCTTTTTAACGTAAGGATTTTTTTTGTCCAACATGCACACAAAGATTAAGGGGGTGTGTGAACTTCACAGGCACTCATGGACATGGTCAAAAACAAATTATTTTTTTTTGCACTTTTTTCATGCACTTTTTTTGCACTTGATTGTGGCATTTATATATGGACTTTAATCTGTAAAGGTGTTATATATCAGATTGCATGAAATGTTTAGCATCATCATTTTATTTAATTAGGATTGATGTGTTCTAGTAATTATTTTATTTTTTTGTATCACAGGGTTTCCCCCTTTTTTTTTCTCTCGCCCTCTCTTCCCCCCTTCCCCCTCCTGGATCTGTGTGTCCAGTATTGGGCTGGGGTCAGGGCCATGGATGGTTTGTATTTTGTAGGGGTCTTTTTCACCTTTTTTTTTTCTGGGACCCATCGGTAAAGGAGTTATTTTTATTCGGTATTTATAATAGAGCCCGATATTAAATGTTGTCTTTGGAGCTTCTGGAATCCCTCTATATTTAGATTAGTGGACGACCCTAGTAGGGGCCGAGGTCCGCATTAGATGTAGATCTGGTAAGCACTATACACATAATAATCTTATAAGATTTGTATTTCACAGGGGAGATAAAGACAAATAGATTGATATTGCACGTTATAGGGTTTAGGGGTTAGGGGGGATTTAGCCACGGGGGGTTCCCCCTTTTAAGGGCAGAGGGAGGGGGTGAGGGGATTGTCACAAAGATACGGTCTGGGTTTACTGTGGAGGAAGTAGACAATGGAATTAGAAGGGAGGATTCAGATAGGGAATATGAGTATATAAATCTAGGCCACGTGAAGGGGGATGGGGGAGGATATAGGGAGGAGAGAGATTGGGGCAACAAAAGGGAGATGAGTTGTGAGAGACGTTTTGGGAAAGAAATTGTATATAGTGGGGGTAAGGGAACTATTAGAAGATAAGATAAAGCTAGGGAGTTAGAGGGGAATTGAGATAAGTATATACCCTCAAGTTTTGTATAAGTTTTGATATCTAGCCGGATATCTTGGTCTCTTACGGATAAACGTCTAGATGTGAATGGCCGGTTTTTATTTCTTAAGGGTTACATTGGAGGTGTTAAGGTGACTCTGGCTACATTATATGCACCAAATGTACATCAAGATTCCTTTCTGAGTAAGGTACTAGCAAAATTAGCTGAGTTTGCGGAAGGCCAATTGATTCTGGGGGGGGGGGGGTATTAATATCCCCTTGGACCCTAGAGTGGATACTTCCTCTGGGACTTCCTCTGTCCCAGGTGGCACCAGGAAATGTATTATGCGGAAACTACATGAATTTCAGCTGATAAATGTATGGCAGGCTTTACACGCAGGGGAAATAGACTACACTTTTCTCTCTAACCCCCACCAATTGTATTTCCTCATAGATCGTTTCCTGATTCCACACTATCTACTCACCTCAGTACTATAGGCGTCCATAGGAAGTATAACATGTTCAGACCATGCCCCGGTTATGCTTTGCCTATCCCTGTCTGGCCCAGCTTGCTCCCTGAAGTGCCACTGGCGCTTAAATGAGAGCCTGCTACAGAATCCCGAAATTTGGGATGATGTGGCTAAAGAAATTACAGCATACTTACAGGTAAACGACATTCCAGGAGGTGACCCGGACATGGTATGGGAGGCACATAAGGCAGTAATCCAGGGGATCCTGATTAAACATGGGTCCCGACTGAAGAAAGCGCGAGAAGCACAGATAACAAAATTGCTAGAATACATACAGGTCCTAGAATTACAACATAAGCAAACACAGGAGCCCTCTCTGGGGAAGGACCTTGACCATTTGAGGCAACAGATAACAGATCTTCTTCACTTCAAAGCTAAAGCAGCAATACAATCAGGCAAGAAGGCAACATATATCTGGGAGATAAATTCAGTAAACTGCTGGCTGGGAAACTGAAGGAAAAGGGTATGACTTCATACATACCCCATATAAAAGGAAGGGATGGACAATTAGTTTTGATGCCAAAGGGTATTGCGCAGATGTTTGGAGAATATTATTTCTCCTTATACAATTTGGCACCAGCATCTTTACCTTCGTCCACTTTGAAAGACTATCTTTCTTCTGCACATCTCCCCCGGTTGCCATCCTTGGCCCGCTGTAGTTTGGAAGCACCCATCTCCACCAAAGAATTAAACATGGTGTTAAAAATGGTTAAACCAAGAAAGACACCAGGGCCCGATGGATTCACCATACAGTATTACAAAAACGTCTTCCCATTATTAAGCGTCCATATGACAAAACTATATAATGCATTAGGCCAGACCATATTACTACCCCCAGATGCCCTCCTGGCACATATTTCGGTAATTCTAAAGGAAGGGAAGGATCCATCGGAATGTGGTAGTTGTCGGTCAATCTCCCTGCTGAATGTGGATGTAAAGCTTTTCACTAAATTACTCGCTTTACGCCTTCAACCTCTGCTTTCCCAGCTGGTGCACTTAGATCAAGTAGGGTTTATTCCCTCCAGTGACACGAGGGATAATACCAACAAGGTACTTAATCTGGTTCATCTCGCCAATAAAACAAATACTCCCTGTGTATTTCTGAGCACTGATGTGGAAAAAAGCAACTGATGTGGAAAAAAGCATTTGACAGGGTAAATTGGCATTTTATGTTTGAGGTCTTGAGTAGGGATGGGCCGAACACCCCCGGGTTCGGTTCGCACCAGAACCCGCGAACTGACCTAAAGTCCGTGCGAGCATAAGAACCCTATTAGTTACAATGGATGGGAACGTTCAAAATCAAAAGTGCTATTTTTAAAGGCTAATATGCATGTTATTGTCATTAAAAGTGTTTGGGGACCTGGGTCCTGCCCCAGGGGACATGTATCAATGCAAATTTTTTTTTTTTTAAACGGATGTTTTTTCAGGAGCAATGATTTTAATAATGCTTAAAGTGAAACAATAAAAGTGTAATATTCCTTTAAATTTCGTACCTGGGGGGTGTCTATAGTATGCCTGTGAAGGGGCTTATGTTTCCTGTGCTTAGAACTGTCCCTGCGCAAAGTGTCATTTTTGCAGGAAAAAAAGCTATTTAAAATCACTCGCGGCTAATGAATCGTCGGCTCCCGTAACACAGAGAACAGTCATTCATTGAAAGCCATTCATAAAAAAAAAAATCATTGATAAAAAATAAAAAAAATGTAAAAAAAAATTTGGGGGGACCCCCGCACTTTTTTTTTTTTTTATCAATGACTTTTTTTTTTATGAATGGCTTTCAATGAATGACTGTTCTCTGTGTTACGGGAGCCGTCAATTCATTAGCCGCGAGTGATTTTAAATAGCTTTTTTTCCTGCAAAAATGAAACTTTGTGCAGGGACAGTTCTAAGCACAGGAAACATGCGCCCCTTCACAGGCATACTTTATACACCCCCCAGATGTGATACTGCAATGCTGTACTAACAGCACGCACACTAATCCCCAGAATCATAGCACATAATGTCAGCAGTCAGCAGCACATAACACTGACACTGACACTGGAACACAACACAATATGCAAGGCCACCGGCGCGGCAGCCTTTTATACTGTGGGGCGTGTACTAAACCTCATGAGCTATAATTGGCCACAGGCATCCTGCCTGTGGCCAATTTTTGCTCTCCTCGCCGCTGGCTCTTTGATTGGCCAAGCATGCAGGTCACAGTGCATGCTTGGCCAATCATCAGCCAGCAATGCACTGCAACTGGCGCAGTGCATTGCGGGCCGCTCGCATCACACAAATTTGATGCGAGCGGCTCACTGAACGGGCGAACGCCCGATGTTCGATTCAAACATGGGTTCGAATCGAACACCGGGCCCATCCCTAGTCTTGAGGTATATGGGATTGGGAGACCTTATGATCCAGTGGATTGCCAGGGTCTAAACAGGCCTTGGTTAAAATAAATGGAGTATTCTCAAAACCTTTTAAGATCTCAAACGGTACGCGTCGGGATGCCCTCTTTTGCATCTGTTGTTTGTGCTCTCGTTGGAACCCTTACTGAATAAAGTTCGGCAAAACCCTGATATTTGGGGGTTACAATTTAGGGGAGGGTATCTATAAAGTATCAGCCTACGCAGATGATTTGTTGTTCTCTATGTCTAAACCACATGTTTCACTACCTAACCTTATGAAGGAGTTTGAAAATTATGGAGCTCTATCAAGTCTAAAAATAAACTACACCAAATCTGAATCGATGGGGGTTGCATTGTCGACTTCAGAATGTAATATTATACAACCTAACTTTAATTTTAAATGGGTTTCCTCTGCGCTAAGGTACTTGGGTACAAATATACTCTCAAATCTAGGTAACACTTACAGCAAATTTTTCATCGTTTTACAACTTAATACGATCTTTATTGGACAAATGGCACCATGGGTAACACTCGTGGTTTGGTCGATGTAACATTATCAAAATGACTATTCTACCCAAACTTTCAAGCATTACCCATCTCTATTCCAGCAGTCTTTTTTCGTCAAATTTTTACCCTTTTTTCTAGATTTATATGGGCGAATAAACAACCAAGGATTAGTAGATGTCTCATGACGATGCCCAAGTGCTTCGGTGGAGTAGCGGCTCCAGATGCATTTAAATATTATCAAGCGGCCCATTTGGGCAGAGTGATCGACTGGTGTAGACATACAGAACTTAAACTTTGGACAGATCTAGAACAACAGTTCAGTCCGGTGCCTCTGCGTAGAGCACCTTGGTGCTACACAGTACTCCCGGCCCTTCTTAAAACGCACCCCACCATAGGCCCCACACTGCAAATTGCTTGAGGATTTGTCGGAACTCTAAACACTCCTCAACTCAATCACCACTGTTCCCTATCCTAGGAAACCCTAGTTTCCCTCCAGGTATGGAAACAGGTGGGTTTAAGAACCTTGTAGAGAAGGGTTGCTTTCAGGCATTGCATTTTTTGAGCTCGGAGACTTGGCCTACGATTGCCACATTGACGCAAACGGGGGGCCGGTTTGGAATAAAGTTCTGGCAAGCACTGCAGTTGTGCCATTTCTTTGGTTCTTTGGGACAATTGATAAAATATCAATGTCAATTAATTAGATTTGAATCCTACTGGGACGAGAAAGAACCTTTATCCCGGGCGATCTCTAAGATGTATGCACTCTTAAGCACCCCCTCAGAGGATTTTGTGATGCCAGGCATTAGTAAGTGAGAAAAAGACCTTAATAAGACCTTCACCCCAGTTCAGCATCATTTATGTATTTATGTATTACATTTACAAATAAAATAAAAATTGTGTATCAAAAAAGAATAAAATTACACAATAATCCTTCAAAGGAAAAAATTTGATGACAGCGTGCTGCTAGCTGAAAGAAAGATCATTAAAAGTGAATCAAGACAGCACACTTACATGTACAATAAACATGTACCCTTAATAAAAATGCTGCAACTGAACTAATGAGCTTCCTAATCATTCAACACTAACATTGAACTCTGCTCGTAGTTGACTTGGATTAATTTGTTTAAGCACTCTTTGTCTGAAATATAAAGGCATTGATAGTTCCATTTTCTGAGCTATGTTCAAATATAAAAAATAAAATAAAAAAACCTATGGTAAAATTATACAGATTAATGTATCAGTATTATTATTGTAACACCATCATCTCTCATATCCTATGCTCCTATGTACAAAGTAACAGATATAAGAAAATGTACTGTATAGCTAAACATACCAATGACAAGAAATGACTGAAGAGAGAATATATCTGCCACATGCAGAGAAGATGTTCAAAATTACATCACAGAAATATAGTATAGTAAAACCTTCTTAGAACAGAAGATATTTACATGTCTCAATCTATTACATATTCCAAAATGTTGTATGTCGTGGTGTTATTGACCTTCGGAATTTGGTGTGATCGTGTGTAGGCAAGACAGTTTGAGCGAAATTCCGTCGGAAATTTCGACGGGAAAACCATCAGAGCTTTTTCCGACGAGAATTCCAATCGTGTGTACGCGGCATCAGAATTGCTGGTGTATAGTACAGAGATTAAAAAGACATGATTGCTAAGCTAAGTCAGAGAAGAGGATGGGAAGGAATGCAGAGCAGATCAGAAAGTAAAGTAACTAAGGAAATGTATGATTAAGGTGTCAATAAACCCAAATTATCAAAACCTGTCAATACATACTATATTACATTGTGTCCATACACATTTATCCACTAGAGCAGGGGTCTCAAACTAGCGGCCCTCCAGATGTTGCGGAACTACAAGTCCCATCATGCCTCTGCCTATGGGAGTCATGCCTGTAACTGTCAGCCTTGCAATGCCTCATGGGAATTGTAGTTCCGCAACAGCTGGAGGGCCACCAGTTTGAGACCCCTGCACTAGAGCATTTGTATTCTGTACACTGCAAAAATACCTTCTGTTCACTAACCCTCCCTCGTTGTCTGTGTTCCTGTCAGGAAATACCTTGCAGAAGGAATCTTGCTGCTGGTGCACGTCTGCTAGCGCTGGTGCCCATGCCCATGCATGAGTTTTGGCACCAGATGTCATATTTAAACTGGGCTTGTAAACAGAGTCAGTGCTGTCTGATCTGCAGCTTCCTGTGACCCATGCTACCTGTAACCTGCTTTGAGATCCTGTTCCTGTGTTCTGATCTGGCTTGCCTTTGACTATTCCTGCCTTCTGCCTGTACACGACCCCGGCTTGTCCCTGACTTTGATCCTGCCTGCTCATCCTGTTACTACGCTGTCTACCTGTTGCCAACCATGCTTGTAGTCCAAACTGCCTCTGTCGCTACCTGTCCTGGTTTCTCTAACCTGTGTGTGCCTGTGCCTATCTGTGCACCAAACCCCTCATGACTGATCCACTGTGCACTGCCTGCTGTGCTGACACAGCTCCTCTACTGCCTGCTGTGCCAACCCAGCTTCTCTACTGCTTGCTGTGCTGACCCAGCTCCCCTACTGCCTGCTGCGTTGACATCTCATCCCACCAATCCTCATTCCTGTGGCATCAGGAACTCTGAAACAACTCTCCTGACTACCAACCTGCCAGGCACTCATATCATTCTGTACTCTCAGGTTCCCTGTCTGCTCTATCAGGGGCCGTGAGTCAGATAGGTAAGGGAGGCCTTTCTCTGCATTACCAGGCTCATCCATAAAGTATGTGGAAATGTGACAGTTCCAGCTGCAGACTGAAATTTTGTAGACCAGCTGTTGACATCTACTAAGCATGCTCCATTTTCAGTTTCCTTCTAAGCTGTTCATTTGCCCCTTTTTCTTATGTGTGCACCCCATGTTACTATAGAGTCAAACACAATGGTAATTGACACTTCTCTTCCCTTCCTCTTCCTCCATGTCCTCATATTGCTAAAGACTATGGGGGTGGGCTATAAGATGGTGTTTGATGGAGGCTTCACCTTCCTGTTAGCCCCAGCACATACATAGATACAGGCTAAAGGAGTGTCACACAGCCTGTGATTGGTAGAACTTCCTCCAGATCTCCTTACAGTATGAACAAAGTAAAAGTTATTGTCAGTCAGCTTAAACTCAATCTACACTATGAGAGACAGACAAGTGCTTCATTACTGAGGATTTTGAAGATGAGGTGTAGCTGTTTGCATTTAAAGCGACCCTGTTGCCTCAGCAAAAAAATTCAATTGAGGGAACCCTCTTCATTTTCCTTAAGAGCTCTGGGCACCACTGCAATCCAATAGTCCTAGGTGCATTGAAGAACATGTCCTTTGGTGGCAACCCTGGTTTTTCAGTGTGCAGTGTCCTCTATTGGCGTAGCAGCCTAGCAAGAGGAACCATGGCACACAGCATGGGAGATGCTATCTGCCACACCTAGAAGGAAAGGATAATGACAGAGCCCAGAGCTCTTAAAAAAAAATAAAAAGGGTGCCCACAGTTTTGTTTTGTCACTGTGACGACAAGATCACTTTACCTACAAAGCACTCAGCAATATTTTGCCTGTCTCTTATTCTCCCTTCCCTTGACTAAGCTGATGCTCCAGAATCTCAGCTGAAGTAAATTAAGATTTTTCTTCTCCACCATGAAGAGGCATGCTAATATTTAATAGAATAGCATGCCTGCAGTTCTGTCACTAAGGCAACAGGGTTAATTTAAATTGTCCTTTAACATGATTATAAAAATATTTAGGCAAAAATATTTATGTGTACTTATTGTACCTAGTAGGTGCATCACTGGGTTTACTTAAAAAAAAAAAAATCTATTAAACTCACCTTTTGCTTTTCTAAACTCTGTGTACTCTGCAGGTCCATCATTCTCCCTCTGGTGGCTCCCACTTTATGCACCAAGTGCCATATATATGGGTGCACATGTTTATGAAATTATGTCTTTAGTCCGAGGGCAGCCAATACAGTTTCAGGGTGCAGTTCTCCATCACAGGGGCTGTAGTAGATGCTTCATTACTGAGATGAACAGGCAGAAACAATGCAAAGAGGAAGCAAACACGGAGTAACCAATCACACTAATGAGTAGCTGGATGGTGATTTATTGTTTCTTTAATTTTACAATTTTAGGTTTATGTGCACTTCGGGCAGTTGTCTGCTTCAGCCCATTTAATGGCTAAAAATGATCAATAAGGTCAGTAATGATTATATTACTGCAAAGGTGATGTTTCAGCAAAACTTCCAAGGTTTGAGGTTTGATTCACAGCTGTATTAAAAGAGAAGTATGGGAACATTTTCTTATAAAATCATACTTACCTTGGTGGATGCAGCATTAATCTGATGCTGCATCTGTCCCCTGCTGGCTCTAACACTGAGAACTGAGCGATCAAACACCGCCAATCTCTCAGTTCTCACAGCTCTCTTCTCTGCTCTCCCACGTTCTTTAGAGAGCTGGGCTGTGGCGAACGCAGGAGCGGCTGGCTCAGGCTCTCCGCAGCTTGCTGAGAGGCTGAACCGGGTATTGGTCCAAGCAAGTGGGCGGATTCCAACCATATAGTCATGATCTTGCCTGAGCCTGGACCAGATCTGTGATGTCAGCTGACAACGGCTTTAGCCCACAGTCTGCTAAAAACAGGTCACAGGAGTGCAGAACAAACTGCACTCATATGATCCACAGGATAAGTACAGCCAAACAAGCTTTGGCTGTACTTCTCCTTTAAGCCTGCAACTTGGAGACTGGAATGGTTTGGATTTCCGAGGCTAGGCTATGTTGTGCAACTAAGTGCCCCTAAGGTACAGATGTGTAAAGGCTTTCACTGATAATCAGAGAAAGTAATGGGACAAACATAAGAGAAATTGTTTGCTGTCTCCATAAAATAACTATCAAAACTACTTTTTGTTATGTGGCTACTGAAAAGACCACTTTTAGAGCAAATACAGTCCGGTCCATAAATATTGGGACTTCGACATAATTCTTTTTGGCTCTATACACCACCACAATGGATTTGAAATGAAACAAACAAGATGTGATTTAACTGCAGACTTTCAGCTTTACTTTGAGGGTATTTACATCCAAATCAGGTGAACAGTGTAGGAATTACAACAGTTTGTATATGTGCCTCACACTTTTTAAGGGACCAAAAGTAATGGGACAATTGGTTGCTCAGCTGTTCCATGGCCAGGTGTTTGTGATTACCTCATTATCCCATTTATCCCATTTACAAGGAGCAGATAAAAGGTCCAGAGTTTATTTCAAGTGTGCTATTTGCATTTGGAATCTGTTGCTGTCAACTCTCAATATAAGATCCAAAGAGCTGTCACTATCAGTGAAGTAAGCCATCATTAGGCTGAAAAAACAAAACAAACCCATCAGAGAGATAGCAAAAACATTAGGTGTGGCCAAATCAACGGCTTGGAACATCCTTAAAAAGAAAGAACGCACCGGTGAGCTCAGCAACACCAAAAGACCCGGAAGACCATGGAAAACAACTGTGGTGGATGACCGAAGAATTCTTTCCCTGGTGAAGAAAACACCCTTCACAACAGTTGGCCAGATCAAGAACACTCTCCAGGAGGTAGGTGTATGTGTGTCAAAGTCAACAATCAAGACTTTACCAGAGTGAATACAGAGGGTTCACCACAAGATGTAAACCATTGGTGAGCCTCAAAAACAGGAAGGCCAGATTAGAGTTTGCCAAACAACATCTAAAAAAGCCTTCACAGGTATGGAACAACATCCTATGGACAGATGAGACCAAGATCAACTTGTACCAGAGTGATGGGAAGAGAAGAGTATGGAGAAGGAAAGTAACTGCTCATGATCCAAAGAATACCACCTCATCAGCAAAATGCTTCAGAACTCATTGGCTGGCGCTTCACAGTGCAGATGGACAATGACCCGAAGCATACTGCGAAAGCAACCAAAGAGTTTTTTTAAGGGAAAGAAGAGGAATGTTATGCAATGGCCAAGTCAATCAACTGACTCGAATCCGATTGAGCATGCATTTCACTTGCTGAAGACTAAACTGAAGGGAAAATGCCCCAAGAACAAGCAGGAACTGAAGAGCAACACCAGGGATGAAACCCAGCACCTGGTGATGTCTATGGATTCCAGACTTCAGGCTGTAATTGACTGCAAAGGATTTGCAACCAAGTATTAAAAAGTGAAAGTTTGATGGATGATTGCTAATCTGTCCCATTACTTTTGGTCCCTTAAAAAGTGGGAGGCACATATACAAACTGTTGTAATTCCTACACCGTTCACCTGAGTTGGATGTAAATACCCTCAAATTAAAGCTGAAAGTCTGCAGTTAAAGAACATCTTGTTTGTTTCATTTCAAATCCATTGTGGTGGTGTATAGAGCCAAAAAGATTAGAATTGTGTCGATGTCCCAATATTTATGGATCTGACTGTACATCCCACCCAGGGTAACTAGATTGAGCTGATCATAGACACTGAATTTTAAAATTAATATCTGCTAATCCAAATATGTTCTTATTTAGAAGAGATTAGGCAGAATGAGAGAACACTAATAATCTGACCTTTATGAAATTAAATATTTAATGTCAAGCTTCAAATCTTGTGCTACGTGTGTCAGAAATGTACCAATTTGGATACCAGCAAATAGTCAGTAAAGGTAGCTCCCCCCCCCCCCCCCCCCCAAGCACAAAATCTAGGGAATTGTATTGTTTATGGGTCAAAAGAAAACACTGCCAAACACTGCAGCACTGCTAATAAAACAATTTCATTGAACACAAGATCACAAGTATCATAAATTTTAGCCCTTATAAACTATTTAAACTAGCATATTCCCATAGGATTACAGAAATTTCCCTCAAGAAAATATATATATATATATATATATATATATATATATATATATATATATTATGATGGGTGGATAGATTATCTTTTATGGAAACATACTGGGATACTGTGTTATAATGAATTCACCCTCCAGAAGTAATGCAACAGAAACCATCATTGCATTGGATTCTAAAGAGAGAGAGAAATAAACCAATATGCATGCCAGGCTGCATGCTGTTATGTGAATATTGTGCATGCAGCAGAGGATGCTAATATGAGCACATGCCATTACCGTTCTTTGTTTATTGTTTAATGCCATCCTATTGCCAGTAACAGCAGTTCCTAATGCAGGTTGCTGTGCACACCACTTTACTTGACCCTTGAGTTGTCTGATACAGTAGATCTGATAGGCAGTCCAATGACCAACTGAATTAATATGAAGGCATGCTGACAATGCCACTGCTAACTGCAAAGCAACAGTGGCTTAGCCTTGTCAAGCAGCAACAGGAAGCAATTTCACTGGCAGGATCTCCGGGTAAGAAGATTTGCAATAAAAACATTAATAGAAAGAAAGCTGTATAACCCTAGACATGATGCCAAGCATACAGAAAAATATATTTTGGATGTACTAGACAAGAAAAATTCAACTTCAAGAAGGAATAATGCATATTTTCATAAGTGTGGATGAGCTTTGGATATGGTCTAAACTAGAATTAGAACTGGATTTTACCTGCTTGGCTTTCAGTACATGGGTGAACAATGGGGGTCAAACCTCTGACTGCGGTGGGATGTGATATACATAATAGAGGTACTAATTTGGATCAATTTCATTGAGAAAATATGGACATGGCTATATATGGTCAATGACATCACCTGCCGCCACCACACCTTTGTTTACATTCACCTGTCAGCCAACATTCTGACAGTCATTTGGTGAGGAGTAGCAATGGGAGCAGATCATCGCAGTGTTCAATGTGTTTTTTCTTTCGGCGGGTTGACAGGCTTTGTTCATTATGACTGATGAGGATTTGCATCACTGGACAATGTTATTAATTATGGATTTACATCACTAAGGGGACCTATCTTAAGCCTTTTAAATCTTTAACAAAAGATAAGATTTTTGTAATTTTTTGCTGTAAGATGCAGTACAGATAGTTACATTTTAGAAAGAAAAAAAACATTTGCTGGTATGGTAATTAATATTAATATTCTCTCCCAAGCTGCTTTAGTTAACAGCATGGAACCCCCCCCCCCCCCCAAAGGTTCCCCAAAATACATAATGTAAGGGTGGGGGATCCCTATGCTGTCTTTTATAGAGAAAACCAAGTTGGCAGAAGTACTGGCAATTTAAATTGTGTTTTTTTTTTTTCTTTGTAAATGTCACTATTGCTATAGTAGATTGCGAATGTTGTACAGATGTGCCACTGCACAGGTTTATTGCATCCCCCAAAAATGTTTTTTTTTTTCTATTAAAGAAATTGGGCACATTTATTGTCCATTTTATTTGATTTCTCATAGAAGTACAGCCACCTCTGGTATTCAGAATGTACCGGTATGTCAGATGGGACATCCCCGCAGAGCATTGTTCCACCTACTAGTAGCTTTGTCACTACTTAGTAGTACTTTAGGGACTTATTAGTCAGAGGTAATCCTTTCATAGTTGCCATAACAGATATCCCTGTTGGAACATTTTCCCCTTCTGGGATATAAGCATAATTGCACTCTGCAGGAGACAATTTCTTAGAAAAGTAGCCACAAGGATGCATAACGCTCTCAGAGGTAGGATGTTGAGACAGAAGGGTGCCTACTCCAGTCTCAGATGCATTAACCTCAAGGATGAAAGGTAACGTAGGATCAGGATGTACCAGCACGAGAGCTGAAACAAAGGCAGCCTTGAGAGACGCAAAGGCTTTAATGGAATCTGGAGACCAATTCTGTGGGTTACCATCATTTCTGGTCATATCAGTCAGGGGTTTGACCATAGAAGTTCTGAATATATTTCTGATAATAATTGGCAAAGCCAAGAAAACGTTGTAGCGGATGTAGACCTATGGGTCAAGGCCACTGTAGAACAGCAGGTAGTTTCTCTGGGTCCGTCAAAAAAACGGTAGAAATTACATCTCGCCCCCTTTTCCTTATTCCCCCTCCTTTTTAATCACCCATCCTTCCCCTTCGTCCTTCCCTTCCATCCTTCACTTTTCTGGGTTTCCCCCACAGCCCCCTAAATCTTTATTCTTTTTTTTCTTTTTTTTTTATATATATATATTTTTTTTTATTGCAAAGACCAAACGTCTTTACGAGGTATTGGTAATGTCCTGTCCTGGTATTAAATGCAGTTTTCCATTTGTCGCCCTCCTTGAGCCTCACGAGATTGTATGCCCATCTCAGATCAAGCTTTGTGCTCCCTTGAGGCGGTCAAATAATTCCGTATTCAATGGAATCGGATACGCATTCTTAATAGTGAAGCGATTGAGACGCCTATAATTGATACAAGATCTCAGTTCACCACTCTTTTTTTTCACACAAGAAAATCCAGCACCAGCAGGAGATGAGGATTTGCGGATGAATCCTCGAGAAAGTGTGTCTGCAACATGCTCCTCCATGGCTTTATCCTTTAAGACAGACATAGGGTAAACCCGGCCACGAGGGGGCACAGCACCAGTTTGAAGGTCAATTGCGCAATCATGCGACCGGTGTGGAGGAAAACTACTGGCTTAACCTTTGTCAAAGACATTGCAAAATTTGCGGTAATCCTCTGGCAAGGAGGAGAGTGAACAGGTGCACAAGACCTTAGCCACCTTCTGAAAACATGTTTTATTGCATTGTGGCGACCAGGAAAGAACCTCAGCACAAAGCCAATCAAAAAAGGGGTCGTGCCTCTGTAAGAAAGGATAACCAATAACCAATAATGAGGTGAGGAAATGACTTGGAATTGGATTAGCCCATGGTGAAGAGCCCCTACAGTCATGGTCAACGGAGCAGTCTCACGAGTTGCATGGGCAGGCTGTAGAGGTCTCCCATCAATAGCCTCAATGGCAAGTGGAGCGGCACAAAGCTGCAGCAGAATCGAGTGTTTAGACACAAAGGCACTATCTATGAACAAGCCTGCAGCCCCAGAGTCGACTAGAGCCTATGTCTCTAGAGCCTGTGTCAGACCAAGATAGGGTAACCGGAACTAAAGGCTTATCCTTCAGGATAACTGGGGATGTAACAACGCCACCTAAAGTCTGTTCCCTACAGGACCTCAAGATGCGGGCATTTCCTGTACGGGTAGGACAACTAGGTTCTAATTCACTGGCAGACTCGGTACCAGGAGGCATGGGAGGTGACTGAGGCAAGGGTGAGACTGCAAAGCTCAGAGCCAAATGTACAGGAGGCTTCTGCGAGCATTCCTTAAAGGAAGGTCTCTCACTGAGTCTGAAGTCAATGAGAATGGCAAACGTAATCAACCTCTCCAGATCCATAGGTATGTCTCGGACTGCTGTCTCATCTTTAAAGTTAGCCAAGAGACCATGAGAAAAAGCAACCACGAGGGACTCATTGTTCCAAGTGACCTCTGCTGCCAGAGTACGTAATTCAATGTCATAATCGCCAGCCATTCTTTTACTCTGATGGACATGAGGCTCTTGGCAGCAAAAGTGGAGCGTGCGGGAACGTCAAATACCCTTTCAAAGGAAGCCACAAACTCAGTGTAACTCAGTATAGTGGGTTTTTGTATCTCATAGAGGGGTTTCCCAGGCCGAGGCTCTATCAGAAAGAAAAGAAATAATGAATCCTACTTTGCTTCTGTCCGTGGGGAATGCCTGGGGCAGCATCTCAAAGTATATCCCTCTGCATTGAACTGGATTGCCCCCACATCGCTGGGGAAGCGGAATGGAACCAGACATACCTCTTATAGAGGTAATATTCGAGGTGGGTGCCTGCACAGAGACTGGAGCAGCAGCAGGGATGGCCTGCAACACAGGTTGTACCAGGAACAGCCACAGTGGGAAGATCCAGATGAGCAGTGCAAATCAGGAGCATCTGTAACTGATCCATGCAGTGGTCCTGCTCATTCAATCTGGGAAAAAATCTTACCACTAGGTGGATCGCCTGCATCTTCTGAATTCATGGCCTTCGCCTACTTTCAGGAACCATGGATCAGACGGAGACATAAATGCAGTTAAAATTGCATCTTTTAATATAATGGTAAAAATGGTACAAATAGTAAACATAGTCAAAACATAGCCAGGGTATGGTAGCCAAAGCAGGTAGTCAGAACAAGCCAGTAAATCAGAAAGTCAGAGATCAGCGTAGTCGGAGGCAGCAGACAGGATCAGGAACCAGAAGGGATGTCAGCCAGGAAAGTCTTTAACAGGAACACAGCAGAGAGTCTCCAGAAATGTTTGACCAAGGCGAAGGCATGGAAAAAATGAACCAGGCAGTTTAACCACTTCATTACCGCACATAGTCATATGACGCCCACAAGATGGATCTCCCATCCTGGGTGGGCGTCATATGACATCCTTCCATTCCCGGCATTTAGGGGGCGCGCACGCCCACAGTGTCGCTCGGGACCCGGTGCGCATGCCCGGTGGCCGCGATGTCTGCCAGGCACCCGCGATTGCCCGGGAACACAGCAGGACCGTGGATCTGTGTGTGTAAACACACAGATCCACGTCCTGTCAGAGGAGAGGAGACCGATGGTGTGTTCCCAGTACAGAGGAACACCGATCGGTCTCCTCCCCCTGTGAGTCCCCTCCCCCTACAGTTAGAATCACTCCCAGGGAACATACATTAACCCCTGCAGCGCCCCTAGTGTTAACCCCTTCCCTGCCAGTTACATTTACACAGCATTCAGTGCAATTTTATAGCAGCGATTGCTGTGTAAATGTGAATGGTCCCAAAAATGTGTCAAAAGTGTCCGAAGTATCCGCCGCAATGTCACAGTCACGAAAAAAATCGCAGATCGCTGCCATTACTAGTAAAAAAGAAAAAAAATGCAATAAATCTATCCCCTATTTTGTAGACGCTATAACTTTTGCGCAAACCAATCAATATATGCTTATTGCGATTTTTTTACCAAAAATATGTAGAAGAATACATATCGGCCTAAACTGAGTAAAAACATTTTTTTTTTTTAAATGGGATATTTATTATAGCAAAAAGTAAAAAAATATTGTGTTTTTTTCTAAATTGTCGCTCTTCTTTTGTTTATAGCGCAAAAAATAAAAACCGCAGATGTGATCAAATAAAAGAGAGCTCTATTTGTGGGAAAAAAAGGACGTCAATTTTGTTTGGGTGCAACGTCTAGGGATGTGTCTATGGGAATGTTTGACCATTCTTCCAGAAGCTCATTTGTGAGGTCAGGCATTGATGATGGACGAGAAGGCCTGGCTTGCAGTCTCCACTAGACATGTGCAATTAGTTTCAGTTCGAATACAAATTCGAACACATTTTTGGTTATTCGGAGATTCAGATGTATCTGATTCTTTGAATAAAAAAATAACAAACAGTAATGAACTTTGTTGAAATTCTTTAAAATTTGAAAGAATGAAAAATACCTTTTTATTTTTATTGTTTCACTTAAAGTGGTGTTCCCACTTTAAGTAAAACAATTAAATGAAAAATGTATTCAAATATAAACGGGAACTCTGCATGAAGTTAAACACACAGAAAACATTTGTGGATATTTTAGGGGGTGTTTAGGGGAAACCAATACTATGGAGCAGACAAAATACATTGCTAAGTGACTAGGCCATAGGTGTATATGGGCCCAGAAGAGCATGCTGGGGAGGTAAGTGAAGGCAAAAATGCATGAAGGACAAAAAAACATTCCAAGCTTCCAGCATGCATGAGGACAAATGGGCACAGCATATTACAGCATATTACAGCATATTGCAATCCTGGTAATTAGGGAACGAGGAAAGAAATACAAGACATTAGCAAAATCCCCGGACCAGAGGGTCTTTAATTTCCGGCTGTCCAGAGCCCAAAGAGTGGTAGAGAACACTTTTGGGATCATGGCCAGCCGCTTCCACCTATTTTTGACACCCATACACATGGCGGAATATAGACTGAATCACATTGTGCTTTCCTGCTGCATTTTGCACAATTTTTAAAAAAAGCATTCAACAAACTATGTTGTGTCTGTTTGGCCTCATGCCGATGTCCCCCAAAATGCCAACCTGACAGCCCTTGAAGCTATACGTCCTGGCTTGCCCCCCCTAAACGCCCGCAAAGTCAGAGACAGATAAATGGAGTACTTTGTGGGTAGGGGGGCCATTGATATGCCAGACAATGTGTGAGAGGCATTTTTTAATAAATTTATTTTGGAACTGAAATAAGATTTGTTTTCATTTAGTGCTTGGGTTTGTTGTAGGTGTCTTCTTGCTTATTTTATGGTTTATTTTTGGGCCTTTAGCTTCAACAGTGTAAACCCACTTTCTGGGCGAGATGAGGTTACAGTCTCTTCTTCCTAAAAATAATATTCTGATGTTGTGGGTCTGATACATACAGCTAGTTTTTCTACTTAAGGTATGTAGAGCATTTACTGACCCAAAAAATACTCCTTTTCAGCACCATGACAGAAATGTGTGGATTCCTGAAAATAGCGTGATAGGTGGTTTATTAAAAAGCACTGTAGGTGTAATTTCCAAAAGACAAATCCACTATGCACTAAAAGTGCACCTGAAACTGCACTTGGAGTGCAAAGTGGATTTGCCTTTAGTAAATAATACCCATTGTCACCAAAAACAACAACTTTTTACGCAAATAATGCTTTTGGGGTTTGGAATAAGGAAGCCACACATTGTTGATACGGTCAAATTTTACTTCAAGCACATTCACATGTGCCTTTCAAAAAGGCTTTTAAAAAAAAAAAAACATATTTGGTGTTTATAACATTCTTTACTAACATCAATAACTTGGCGCTTTTGTGTAAACAGGCATGTATCAAAGCAGAACATATATAACACAGGAACTTACAAAGTTCAACTTGGAAAAGTGAAGACAAGATCAGACATGAGTATGTTCAAACTGTGTTGATCTTGCCTTCATCACATGGGGTGTCACCCCTGGAAAAGCCAAATTTAGAAGATGCACACAATCTGGGGATCAAACTGGGCATTTTCTTCAAGAACCCATGCCTAGAATGTCAAAATGTGCAATCTCCCATCATGGGGATCAATGTACGTGTTTTGGGGGTGCAACCCCTTAACCTCAGCCACTTTAGTAGTTAGTAAGGTGTTGCACCCACAAAACGTGGTCATTGATCCACCATGATGGGATATAGCACATGTTGACACACTGTGTGCATCTTCCAAATGTTGCTATTTTCTTATGTAAAAATTGTGGTTTTTAAAACCCGAAAATGTCTGGTAGCTAGTTTGTGGTGTTTCATATTTTCCCTAAAACATCAATGATGTTTTCATTTTTTGTTGAACATCATTGATGTTTTTCTTGATATCATTTAGATCCCGATTGCACACCATTATCTCACGTGCGATTCTTCTTCCACAAGATCCACATCACCTGAAAAAAAAAGAAGAAAACAACAAACAACGTGTATTATAAATATGCAGGCATACATTGATTAGCTTACTTGAAGCTGTGGTCTCCGACACTCACCTGTTGTGGTGACAATTTCTCCAACTTCTACAATCTCTCCTTCCTCCTCATCCTCTGCTTTCTGGTGTTGGTATTTCCCCTTCTTTGGGAGGTGTGGGGTCCCTGGTGTCCTCAGACATCCCGAGTCTTCTTTCCCCTATGAGAATGTACAAAAGGAATACTTAGCACACCAATCTTTGAGGGCAGAAATAGGAATCTGAAACATTGCTTGGAAGTGTCGTACAATTGTGTTTTTTGGCCAAGTTCCAAGCCAAAAATCATTAATTTTGACACTTTGTAAAGCTGGAATACTTATTACCTGCTTGGTGCAAGTTTGTCAGATGGAGACACCCCTATAGTATCCACTGGAGCACATGTGTGGGACACCCTAATAAAAAGGGTGTTCTGGTGTCCCAGCACTAGTGCTCTAGAGTCCAGATGTGTAAACAGCTACTGAGTGTCCTCTCCTTTACACTGAATCAAGTTTGCATTTCATTCTATTACAAACCCCTATAGACAACAAACTTCCTTTGACTAGAAACAGGCCTGAAGAAATGTAGTTAACTCCAACTTCACCAAACATCGTATTATAAGTGGGCGAACGATCGAGTTTTATTACGATCGATTGAACACATGAACATGAAAGTGGCCATTTTCAACTGTCCAACATTAAAAAACAAAGCACATGGAGCAGTATGCAAACAAGAAAAATAATATGAACATGCAACAACTACTTCCTTTTTTGAAGAACTCGCTTGATCTTTCAGTACTGATCGTGCTCCCTCAGTTTCAGGTCTGACCAGCGTTTCCTCCTTGGATCGTCGTAACCCAAAATTCTTCTGCAGACTCTTCATAACTTTAGCCATGATCTTGGCCTTTCTAACATTTGGGTTGGGGTAAGGCCCATACTTCCCATCATAGTCACTCCTCTTCAATATGTCCACCATCTCCAACATTTCTCCAAAAGTCATATTTGAGGCATTAAAACTTCTCCTCCGGGATCGGGACGTTTCTGGCTCCGGGCTTTCCTCGTCCTCCTCCTCGTTGCTGGAATAGTTAGTGTGCAACTGCTGTGTCTCTGCCATGTGCTCTCCCCACTGCGCCGTAAAGAGAAGGGGCGGGGAATAGACGAGAAAGAACGTCAGGGGCGGGCGGGGTTTCACACATGCGCACTGTATATAAAACGTCACACGCGTGTGTCGTACGGACGATCTGTAAGCAGAGGGAGAAAGCTGACGCGACGATCGTTATAACGAAGGTACAATTTGACCTTGGTACATCACTAGCCTAGACTGCTTCTACATTGAGGCTTATTTTGGGAGAAGATTAGGAGAGTTTATCCTGACATTATTTTGTGTTTGTCTGGTGTTGTGTCTTGCAGAGAATATGAAGGGGTTTAATGACTACAGCTTCCTTCCCCTGTTCATTGACAAGTTCAGGGAGATGCCCTGTTTGTGGCAAGCCAAGCATCCCCATTACAGCAACAAAATAAAGAGGCTGAAAGTGATGGAGAAACTGCTGGAGTTTGTAAAGCCGGTGATCCCTACGGCAGACATCCCCAAGTTAAAAGTGAAAATTGGTGGCCTGAGGAGTACTTATTTCAGGGAGCGCAATAAGGTCCTGACGTCCCAGAGATCTGGAGCTGCAGCAGATAAAGTTTATGTCCCCAAGCTGTGGTACTACGAGAGGCTCCATTTTCTCGCAGACCAGACTGAGGTCAGGGAATCACTCTCGACTCTTCCTTCCACACTTCCTTCTACGCATTCCACCCCTGCTGAGGCTTCCCACGCCCGACCTGGGCCTTCCAGTCAGGAAGATGTGGAGGAGCCCAGCTTGAGCCAGGTATAGTATTGTTTTACATATTTTTTGCGGAAAAATTAATGATGTTAACTTAATTTTTGAGCACTAATTGCTTTTTTGCTAAAGTGTTTTAGATATCAATAGACAGTAGTGTTGCAGAGATTTTGGGCAAGAATGTAAACTGCTGGGCTCAGAATTATATTGTTTTCTATTTGTTAACAATTTGCAACACTTGTTAATAGTCAAGAGCTGAAAATTGTGTGTGTTTGATGAACCAAAAACTTAAACTATGTTGCTTTTTCATACACAGGAAGACCTCAGCCAGGAGGAGGGCATGGGATGCGGCAGTCAGGTGGTGGCTGTGGAATGTGGCAGCCAGGAGGAGGCAGGGGTAAGTGGCAGCCAGGATGTGGGCAGGCCTAGGAGCCTGAGTCAATCCCAAGTCCCTCCCCTCCTCCTTCCATACAAAAGGGCCAGAAAGGGGAGGGATGTGGGGGAGTCAGCGCTCCGGCTGATTGGGGAGGCTTCGGCGGCACTAAAAGCCACCCGCACATATGAAGAGGCCTTTGCAGCCTTGGCTGCCACAAAACTTACCCGGATGGAGGAGGGGCAACGCCTCATGTGTGAGGAGGTCATTATCAAGATATTAAATAAGGGGTTGTTGGGCCAAATGACCCAAAGTACACATGTGTGCGATATGGACCATGCCTCCAGCACCACAGCCACAGCCTGGAAGGAAGCGTGGAAAGAAGACCTGAGTGTGATGACCTGGGTTCAGTCTGGTCTGACAGAAGATACAGCCTCTCGTATGACCACAGCCTGGGGACATAGATGTCATCTGCTGCAGTTCCGGATCTCTTGTACTTCTGGACCAGATTGAACTGCCTTAAGATATGTACTCCTCAGGCCACCAATTTTTGAGTTTAAAAAATTGATGTCTGCAGTGGGGGTCAAAGGCTTTGCAAATTTCCCCAGTTTCTCCATCGCTGCCTCCCTCTTTATTTTGTTGCTGACACCTAATAACGTTTTTTTTGTTTTCAAGAAATCCTTGCCTATGTGTTTTACTTCAAAAAGGACAGTTTATTTGTAAGTAGGCAGGTACATTTCTAATATAGAAAGTAGAATTAACAAGGGGCACCAACAACAAACAACCTCCTAGAGATTTAAAAAAAAAAAAAAAAAAACATTCTTGAGATCTGACGAATAAAAATATTCTAGTCATGAAATCAGGAAAAAGAATAAAGAAAGAAGTTTTGGAGAAGTCAGTGTGAATATGAGCAGCTAAAAAACTTCATTCTTCTTGCATTGTAAAGAAAAAGAGAATGCGCTGCATTAAACAAATTTTAACATTGCAGCGTGACGAATGTGCTCTATCGATTAGGAACGCTAGTTTTACCTGACCGAGCTCTTACGTCAGAGAATTTCTTCTAAGTATGCGTGGCCCTTTGTCCGTCGGACTAGGCTACTCACTTTGTTGTCGGAAAATTTGAGATCCAGCACTCAAACTTTTTCCGTCGGAAATTCCGACAGAAAAAGTCAGATGGAGCCCACACATGGCCGGATTTTCTGACAACATGGTCCGATCGGACATTTTCCGTCGGAAATTCCGACCGTGTGTACGGGGCATAACAGTAAAGAACCCTCTACGTAGTTTAAGGTTAAACCCTTTTTCTTCTAATTTTAATGAGTGGCCACGTGTCTTGTTAAACTCCCTTTTCGCAAAAAAGTTTTATCCCTATTGTGGGGTCACCAGTATGGTATTTGTAAATTTAAAACATATCCCCTCTCAAGCGTCTCTTCTCCAGAGAGAATAAGGTCAGTGCTCGCAACCTTTATTTATAACTAATGTCCACCAGACCCTTTATTAGCTTTGTTGACCTTCTTTGTACTCAATTTCCAGTACATCCTTCCTGAGGACTATTGCCCAGAACTGGACAGCATACTCCAGGTACGGCCGGACCAGAGTCTTGTAGAGTGGGAGAATTATCGCTTTATCCCTGGAGTTAATCCCTTTTTTACTGCATGCCGATATTCTGTTTGCATTGTTAGCAGCAGCTTGGCATTGCATGCCATTGCTCAGCATCTTCTAGGACCCCTAGGTCCTTTTCCATCCTAGATTCCCCCAGAGGTTCTCCCCCTAGTGTATAGATTACATTCATATTTTTGCCACCCACGTGGGCTGCGAGTGCACATAGGCTGCGAGTGCACGTAGGTTGCGAGTACACGTAGGTTGCGAGTACACATGGGCTGCGAGTGCACTTAGGCTGTGAGTGCACGTGGGCTGCGAGTGCGCGTGGGCTGCGAGTGCGTGTGGGCTGCGAGTGCACGTGGGCTGCGGGTGCACGTAGGCTGCAAGTGCACGTGGGCTGCGGGTGCACGTAGGCTGCGAGTGCACGTGAGCTGCGGGTGCACGTAGGCTGCTAGTGCATGTGGGCTGCGGGTGCACGTAGGCTGCGAGTGCACGTGGGCTGCGAGTGCGTGTGTGCTGTAAGTACACGTGGGCTGCGAGTGCACGTTGTTTGCGAGTGCACATGGGTCTGCGAGTGCAGGTGGGTCTTTGGGTGCACGTGGTCTGCAAGTCCCTGTGTATTGTCTTGTTGAGTACCTGTGTATTGTCTTGTTGAGTACCTCTGTATTATATTGTTGAGTAGTAGTAGTGTAGTGAGTAGTAGTGTCAGGAAGCTAGATGTTAGGTAATTTGGACAGGGTATAATCCCAACCCTCATTAAATTGGTAGGTACGATGCCCGGCGGGTGTGAAGATGGGACTCGGTGTACATCTTGCGGCATGTATGCGTTCCTTGATTATCTGTTCGAGGGCAAATACTGCTGTGCAAAATGGAAGCCCAGGTTCTGAATCTAGGGAAGCAACTGTCAGCACTGAGAAGACCCTCTATAATAAAGGAGCACTGGGAATGTACCCGGTGGGTGCCGGCAGGGGCCAGCACAGATGCGGGTGGAGACAAAGAGGTGCAGGCACCAGAAAAGAGTAGATGGATGACAGTCAGGAAGGATAGAGGAGGAAGTGCAAGGGAGGCCGATCCTGGGCTGGAGCATCCCAATAAGTACGCTCCATTGAGTGACATTGGTGAAACCAGTCAGGGACCAGCACTGCTGGAGCTGAGGGACTTTCCTAGGTGCCAGGGCAAGAACTCCTCCAGTGAGAGTGGGGGGAAGTAAATGGAAAGGATAGACAGTTTCAGGTGGTAGGTGACTCAATTCTTATGCGGCGTTCACACAAGCGGATTTTCCATTGGAAAAATCTTGGATGTTTTTTCCGACGGAATTGCGCTCAAAGATGGCTTGCATACACACGGTCACACAAAAGTTTGCTAAAATTTTGACCCTCAAGAATGCGGTGACATACAACACTACGACGAGCCGAGAAAATTAAGTTCAATGCTTCCGAGCATATGTAGAATTGTTTCCGAGCATGCGTAGGAATTTTGCATCAGAATTGCTACAGACGATCAGAATTTCTGATGGGAACTTTTTCCGAAAAATTGAGAACCTGCTCTCAATCTTTTGCTGGCTGGAATTCGGCCAGCAAAAGTCCGATGGAGCATACACGCGGTCGCATTTTCCGACCAAAAGCTCTCATCGGTCTTTTGCTGGCCGAATTTCTGATCATGTGTACGTGGCATTAGAGGGACAGAGAGGGTAATCTGTGACAAAGACCTGAAGCGTAGAACTGTATGCTGTCTACCGGGTGTTTGGGTTTGGCACATCACGGATCTCGTGGACAGATTACTGGGAGGGACTGGGGAAGACCCGGCTGTCATGGTGCACCTTGGCACCAATGACAAAGTCAGAGGCAGATGGAGTGTCCTAAAGAGCGATTTTAGGGTCTTGAGAGCTAAATTGAGGAAACGGACCTCCAAGGTAGTATTCTCAGGAATACTACCGGTACATCGAGCCACACCAGAAAGGCAGAGGCAGATTAGGGAAGTAAACAAGTGCCTGAGGAGCTGGTGTAGTAAGGAGAGGTTTGGCTTCCTGGAGGACTGGGCCGACTTCTCAGTCGGTCACCAGTACTATAAAAGGCACGGACTGCACCTAAATGAGGAGGGTGCAGATGTGCTGGGAGTAAAGATGGCCAAAAAGTTAGAGGGGTTTTTAAACTAGGCGACGGGGGGAGGGTCCAGAGGTAGAGATAGTCAGTGCAGGAACATAATCCAGAGGGTAGTATTGGGGGCATTAGTGGTAGGTTGACTAAAGCACATAAACCCAATAAGAACACCCAATAAGAGGATAGTATGCAACTGGTCTAATGTACATGGCATGTTCACCAATGCCAGGAGCCTGGCGGACAAGATGGGTGAACTAGAGATACTGTTGTACGAGGAGGATTTGGATTTTGTGGGAATTTCAGAGACTTGGTTCAGTAGCTCTCATGAATGGCTAGCACCCATTCAAGGGTATACCCTTTATTGCAGGGATAGAGAGAGTAAAAAAGGGGAGGGGTATGCCTGTATAGCAAGAATAATGCACAAGTGAATGTGAGAGATGACATCACTGATGGAGCTAGGGAGGAGGTGGAATCCTTATGGGTATAGCTCCAAAGGGATAAAGCTAAGGGTAAAATAATACTGGGAGTATGCTATAGGCCTGAGGGAGGAGGGGGAGGCGGACCTCCTATCACAATTTGGATTAGCAGCAAGGATGGGTAGTGCTATCATAATGGGGGATTTTAATTATCCAGACAAAGACTAGGTGGAGGAAACCACGTATTTGTCTAAGGCTTGCCAGTTCCTAAATGTCTTGCAGGACAATTTCATGGGTCAGATGGTAGATGGCACCAACTAGAAATAAAGCGTTACTATATCTACTGATTACCAACAATACAGACCTGATCACGGATGTGAAAATATGATTACAGGTCAATTGGCTTCAGTATAAATCACACAAATAGTAAACATAAGGAAAATACAAAGACACTGAATTTCAAAAGAGTCAATTTCCCTAAACTACGAACCTTACTAGAAGATATAAATTGGGATATAATCTTAGGAACAGAGAACACGGAGGAGAGATGGGTTCTCTTTAAGAGCATATTAAATAAGGGCATTGGCCAGTGCATCCCATTGGATAATATATTTAAAAGAGCAAACACAAGTCCTGGTGGCTTAACGCCAATGTAAAAATGCATATAAAAGCAAAAGAGAAGGCCTTAAAAAAATGCAAGGTTGACGGATCATCATCAGCATTCAAACTTTATAAAGAATGCAACAAAAATGTAAGGGTGCAATTAGGGTGGCTAAAAAAAACCACGAAAGACACATAGCGGAGGAGAGCAAAATAAATCCCAAGAAATTCTTTAAGTATGTAAACAGCAAAAACGGAGGGCAGACCATATTGGCCCCATAAAGAATGAGGAAGGAGATCTTGTTACAAAGGATGGGGGATTGGCGAAGGTATTAAATGTATTCTTCTCCTTAGTCTTCACAAGGGAATCAGGGGGCTTCAGTAATCAAAAACTGCAGTGTTTTTCCTCGTGACACATCACAAGAAGCACCCTAATGGCTAACAGAGGACAGAATTTAAACTTGGGAAACTTAACATTAATAAATCACTGGGACTTGATGGCTTGCACCCGAGGGTACTTAGGGAACTCAGTCAAGTAATAGCCAGACCATTGCTTCTAATTTTTACTGACAGTCTACTGACTGGAATGGTACCAGCGTATTGGAGAAAAGCCAATGTAGCACCAATATTTAAAAAGGGCCCAAAATACATCCCTGAGAATTACAGACCAGTTAGCCTAACATCAATAGTATGCAAGCTCTTGGAGGGGATGATAAGGGACTATATACAAGATAAGCTCTTGGAGGGGATGTTAAGGGACTATATACAAGATTTTAGTAATGAAAACTTTATCATTAGCAGTAATCAGCATTGGTTCATGAAGAATCATTCTTGCCAAACCAATCTATTAACCTTCTATGAGGAGGTGAGTTGTCATGTAGATAAAGGAAGGAACGTAGACGTGGTGTATCTGGATTTTGCAAAAGCATTTGACACAGTTCCCATTAAATGTTTACTGTACAAAATAAGGTGCGTTGGCATGGACCATAGGGTGAGTACATGGATTGAAAACTGGCTACAGGGGCGAGTTCAGAGGGTGGTGATAAATGGGGAATACTCGGAATGGTCAGGGGTAGGTAGTGGAGTCCCACAGGGTTCTGTGCTGGGACCAATACTATTTAATTTGTTCATAAACGACCTGGAGGATGGGGTAAGCAGTTCACGCTCTGTATTTGCAGTGAGGGAAACTCTTAACGCATCAGCATACCAAGACATTTTGGACATTTTCATGCTCCCTTGCTGTTCCAACATGACTGTGCATCAGTGCACAAAGCAAGGTCCATGAAGACACGGATGAGGGAATTTGGGATGGGGGAACTTGACTGGTCTAACCTCAACCCGATAGAACACTTTTTGGATGAATTAGTGTGGAGATTGAGAGCCAGGCCTTCTCATCCAGCATCAGTGCCTGACCTCACAAATGTACTTCTGGAAGAATTGTCAAACATTCCAAAGCTGTCCCTATGTTCTGGATCAGGCTTAAACTCAGCCTCTGCTTTCGTCTATAGAAAACTCCATGTCTTCCTGGTATCCATCCTGCAGGACACCAAAGCCGTTAGTAGAATGAAGAAGTTCTTCAGCAGCTGACCTCATTGAAATGCACCCGGTTCCTGCCCTGCTCCTCCAGGAGATTTCTCCTGCCCACCGCTTCACTACTTTTGTGGAATGCTGCAGTGCTTTCTAAAAACAGTAATAAGGATGGTGTGGTCCAGAGAGGTAAAACACACCCTATTCTGTGTTGAAGTAAAGCAGTGCATGATGTGATATGAAGCTTCCTGGATGGCCACCTGATGCTATAGGTAACTAGGGCTCAGAATGCATCTTTTTAAATTTTGAAATGAGAGTGAGCTGATTCAAGGCTGCTATGGACTAGGTAACTGAGAGATACGCACATTGGGATGGCTTTGGCAGAAAAGACGTTGGAAAAGGCTTCATTATTAGTATTAGTATTATGAAAAGTGAAATTCTGCTTGAAAAGGTAAACTTAGCCTTTAAGTTGGGTATTACAACATAAAACACAGTATTTGCAGAGATCTCTAGGTTCAACAACCAATCTCCTGCATGTCCTAATAAATAATATGTCAAGAGAAATTAGTGCTGTAATGTTATCATAGCTATCAAAAAGCTAAAACAAATATCACTAAGTCATAAATTGGAGTGAAACAGGTTTACGATCTTTGATAATGTAACGATTTAATCTACTTGATATGTACTTGAGGTCACTGATGCATAGTGTAATCTCCCAAGAGAAATGAATGTACTATTTTTTTGAATTAGTATCAGAGAGTTGAAAAATCAACAATTGCAAATTTTGATAAAACTATTTAAATGTTCCATCAGGGTCCAAATGTGTATGTCTGAAAATGCTTAAGATTAAATTGCCATCAGGGATCCACCTTCACTGATTAGTGAATCAATGACTTGAGATAAGTACTGTATTCAAGTACAGAGTTTTGCCTTTGCTGGCTGTTCCTGGTCATACTTGCTTCAGGTCAAGGACAAGCTAAAAGCATTATATGTCTAGAAATATGTCTAGCATTATAGTCTAGAAATAAAATGATCATTAAAAGAAATAATAAAATAAAGCACATGTTCGTATCTATATAATAAGGGAACAATCATATTTTACTTAAAAATGCAACATAGATAAGGTGAATCAGTAGCGCTAATATAAACAATGAAAAATATAATATAAAATGCTGAGTAAATACTATGCAAATAAATACTGTGCAAATATATAAACAGTGCTATATAAATATCAAAGTACAAAAATAGTAGTGTATAATTGACTCAACGTATAACTTAATAGCAGCGGTGTGTCTATTTCTCTTAGTGACAAGTGAAAAAGTTCATAAATATATAAAGTCCAGATTGTGAATAAATAAATAGGTAAGTGATTTTCCAAGTGTCTTCAGTCACAGTTTCAAAGTGGAGTCTTCTGACTGACTTGAATCTACCACCACACCACGTGATCACACTCCCTCTGAAAGGCCCACTCACCAGCTCACTAGGCCTCACACTCTCGTGTTTGGCAGATGCGTTTTTTACCCACTCCAGGGGTTAATGAAGGATGGCTTGTTTGATCCGTTTAACTCTCAATGCGATTCCATATGTAAAACAATGAGTAAAACACTCCACATAGTGTAAAAACGTATGATAAAATTTATTCACGTAAAAAACACTCCAATGGTCAAACTCACATTTCAAAGGTTAAAATCAAGCCTCAAATCCAAAACCACGGCAAGCCAAACAACGCTGATGTATAAAAATATAAAGTATATATATATACTGCGGTCTCGGCGGACCAAGAGGAAGACCCTGGTGGTGGTATAGTTATAGTCCACAGTGGCGTAATATATAAATAAATAAATACAATCTTTACTTTTTGCTCTGTAGCCTCATTCCCGACATGTTTCGTCGCTTGGACTTATTCATACCCATGAATAAGTCCAAGCGACGAAACATGTCGGGAATGAGGCTACAGAGCAAAAAGTAAAGATTGTATTTATTTATTTATATATTACGCCACTGTGGACTATAACTATACCACCACCAGGGTCTTCCTCTTGGTCCGCCGAGACCGCAGTATATATATATACTTTATATTTTTATACATCAGCGTTGTTTGGCTTGCCGTGGTTTTGGATTTGAGGCTTGATTTTAACCTTTGAAATGTGAGTTTGACCATTGGAGTGTTTTTACGTGAATAAATTTTATCATACGTTTTTACACTATGTGGAGTGTTTTACTCATTGTTTTACATATGGAATCGCATTGAGAGTTAAACGGATCAAACAAGCCATCCTTCATTAACCCCTGGAGTGGGTAAAAAACGCATCTGCCAAACACGAGAGTGTGAGGCCTAGTGAGCTGGTGAGTGGGCCTTTCAGAGGGAGTGTGATCACGTGGTGTGGTGGTAGATTCAAGTCAGTCAGAAGACTCCACTTTGAAACTGTGACTGAAGACACTTGGAAAATCACTTACCTATTTATTTATTCACAATCTGGACTTTATATATTTATGAACTTTTTCACTTGTCACTAAGAGAAATAGACACACCGCTGCTATTAAGTTATACGTTGAGTCAATTATACACTACTATTTTTGTACTTTGATATTTATATAGCACTGTTTATATATTTGCACAGTATTTATTTGCATAGTATTTACTCAGCATTTTATATTATATTTTTCATTGTTTATATTAGCGCTACTGATTCACCTTATCTATGTTGCATTTTTAAGTTGAATTGCAGATTCCACATGTTTATATGTTTTAAGTAGCTGCTGTTTGATATATATATACTTTTTACACTTGCACTTTTAATCCTTCACTAATTCTATAGCCTACACACCTGCGGCGCGGTGGGGGTAGATGATACAGAGGGCGGTCTTCCACAGCTATACATCATTTACCAACAGCACATACCAATCATATTTTACTGTTAGAAACGATGTATGCAGACTGGATAACGAGTGAATTGTTGGGTATCTGTAAGATATAAAAACTGATTTGTAAGTGAGGTTAAGCCTGAGTTCACACATATGCAAACACAGACATTGCATGTGATTCACACAGCATTGCTGGTGCAGATCACATGTGCAATGTGAATTTAGCCATACAGTTGTATGGCTGAACTCGCATTGGATTCACACAAAAAAAAGGTGCAGAAACCTTTTTTTTCCCACACTGGAATCGGATCTCAAGTGTGTTCACACCTTTGCAATCCGATGCCTGTCCAAATTCACAGTACGCACTGCGATCTGTGAACAGATCTGGGGGTGTCATTAACTTTGTATTGACACCCGCATCGGTTTGCAGAGGGCAATGTGAACTGCCTGCAGGGGAGATGCGATGCAGTGAACCGGTACTGGAATTGCGCTGGCTTCCGCATAACATATGTGTGAACCCAGGCTAAATCAAGATAACTGTGTGTGTAAAAAGAAAATTGAAAAGTTAAACGGTAACTCCACTTTTATGGGAAAAAAAAACAAATAAAAAAAAATAATATAGCATATACAATTGTGACACAAATCATATTTTAATTAAGTGTTATTAAAAGTTACCTTTCCGTACTTATAAACAGATTATCTCTTCTGTTTTTAATATATACCTATTAGATTGATCTCCTTATCACTCCTCTTGCAAAATGAACCAATAGATTATAATTTTATAATGCTTGTAATACTTTATTGGCTTATTTGTTGTTTTAATTGTTCAATTTTTACATTGTTATATACTCATGCTGTTCGTAAATCGATATGTTTAGCTCTATTGCTATTGGAATATTGTACCATCATCCTTATATGTACTCAATTTGTCAATCTTTGTTATATTTAAAAAAGATAAAACAAATATGATGAGAAAAATTACCTTTTCATTTTCAATCTGAAGCACTGTAATTTTCTGTAAAGTGCAATGCAATATGGCTACCTGGAGGTCATAAAACTCACTCAGCACAGGGGCACAGAGGAACAAATAGTAATTTCTCCAGACTAAAAAAGGTAGGAATCTGCATCAAAGTTTGTTTAAAAATCCTTGCAATGTACATTGATCACCCAGAGGGGAATGTTCTTTTCGCAACCAAAGTGGAGTTATGCTTTAATTATGTCTAGACATTCTGTACTATAACCCCCTTCATACTGTTGGACAGCAAAATGAATAAAGGAAGTTTCAGGGTTCCAGTGGTACCAAATATGGTACTAAAAGTGGTACTAAAAATATGACAGGGCTTCCAAACTTTCCCATTTTGGCAATACCTATACTTTAACCGCATGCTGACTGCCGCACACAGATATACGTTGGCAGAATGGCACAGGCAGGCAAATAGGCGTACGGGTACGTCCCTTTAAATTTGCCGCCTATCGGGCGAGCCCGCCGCACGATCGTGCCCCGGAAACTCGATGTTCACTGGCAGCCCGCGATTTCAGAGTGGAGAGGTACAACGGGGAGATGTCTATGAAAACAAGGCATTTCCCCATTCTTCCTAGTGACATGGCAGGTATCTACTGCTCCCTGTCATTGGGAGCAGTGATCGCTGTCATGTTAGTGGTAGCCCATCCCTCCTACAGTTAGAACACCTCCCTAGGTCACACTTAACCCCTTGATCGCCCCCTAGTGTTTAACCCCTTCCCTGCCAGTGTCATTTGCCCAGTAATCAGTGCATTTTTATAGCACTGATCGCTGTATAAATGACAATGGTCCCAAAATAGTGTCAAACGTGTCCGATGTGTCTGCCATAATGTCGGAGTCATGATAAAAATTGCAGATCGCCGCCATTACTAATAAAAAAAAATTATAATAAAAATACCATAAAACTATCCCCTATTTTGTAGATGCTCTAACTTTTGCGCAAATCAATCAATATATGCTTATTGCGATTTTGGTTTACGAAAAATATGTAGAAGAATACATAACGGCCTAAACTGAGGAAAAAAATTTTTTTTTATATATTTTCAGAGGATATTTATTATAGCAAAAAGTAAAAAATATAGCTTTTTTAAAAAAAAATTACGCTCTTTTTTTGTTTATAGCACAAAAAATAAAAACCGCAGAGGCAATCAAATACAACCAAAAGAAAGCGCTATTTGTGGGGAAAAGAAAGGACGTCAATTTTGTTTGGGTACAACGTCGCACGACCGTGCAATTGTCAGCTAAATCAATGCAGTGTCGAATCGTAAAAAATCTGCTCAGTAAGGGGGTAAAATCTTCCAGGGACGAAGTGGTTAAAAAGGAACCAAACTCTGCTCACCTCCCCCCCAAACAAAAAAGTCAGACAGGGGGCAAAGGACAAGTGTCCATTATTGCACCTAGTCTCTCTACAACTGACCTTTCATTACTGACTTACCATGCCTTTTTCTGCTCTGTCTTTGTGTGGAGGTATCCATCTTTGTAGAGGAAGGGCAATCTCACATCAGAGTCTGCAGCAGTGATGTTTAATTAAGTGAGCAGCAGTGACTTTATCAACTCTCACTCCAAATCTGCTAAGACTATCAGTCAGTTGGATTTCCAGACAAGAGTAATATAGGGTAGTTCTTAGGCACAATAATATTTCTAGATGTTCCCTATAGCATAGTTCTACTTTTATGTTTTCAATTATGTTTAATGGTTCCCTCCAATGACATAATAAATCTTTTGCAGTGTACATTTTAGTTATATATATATATATATATATATATATATATATATATATATATATATATACACACATATATATATATATATATATATATATATAAATAAATGGATTTTATTGTATGTTGTTATTGCTATTATAACTGTATGTGAACAGAAATCAATATTAGAATTTATTAACAGCCTTAAAAACTGTGTGACTTTCATCACAAATCATATTGATTGTGTCCTGTGCTATAAGCAAATTTTGATTGAAAACAAAAGATAGACCTGAACTATAAAATTGAAACTGCACACATATCAATGTTGCTCTTATTAAGTGTTACTATTGCCTTTTAACAACATCATTTTTTATAAATCAATGTAACTTTCATAGCTGTTTATTTTGGCAAAACGAAATTTGATTTATTTTGAAGGTTTACTCCAAAGCTATAATTTTCCTTTGTGGACATTTCATCACATTAAGAGAAGTTACTTTGTTTTGCAACAAATAATTTGAGACAAAGTTTCCAGTTTCCTATTTTTTTTTTTTGCAGTAAAATTTACAGAAAAGAGAATTTCAAATGCATTGTCATTTACCGAAGTCAGCTATATTTAGAAATAATTTCTTTTAGATAGTGATATTATCTTAATATTTTCTTCTACTGCTGTTTACCCTCTCAGAATTATTAGCAATATATGTCAAAAATATATTTAGTATTACGACAGTCCCTATAATGAATGAACTGACTGATGTTAGGGCAATTGAGTTACTGAAGAGTTATGAGTTTAGCTCTTCTCCCTGATTCAGATTCCTGCCCTCTGTCAAGGTAGCACTCCTTGTCTAGAGCAGATTTACAGCTTAGTACATACAAATCTATATCATAAAATACCTTTAAAATATGTACTGTCAGACCACAAATATGCCAAAATACCTTGAAAAAGTGCTGAAATTTGCATGAACTGAACCCAAAGGTAGCGTGAGAATCGTGAGTTAACTCCTTCACTACTGGGAATAGTCTTTGTGTTAGGGGAATATTTATAAATGTACACTGGTCTAAAGCCCCATACACACGGTCGGACAATCCGCAGACCAGGTCCGTCCGACCATGTCCGTCATACTTTGTCTGATGTTGGTTTTGCGTACACACGGTCAGACAAAGTTGTCGGAAAATCCGATCATTCTGAACGCGGTGACGATTGTTGCCTACGACGGGACTACGTAGAGGCTAGTAGCCAATAGCTTTGGTCTTGTAATGTGATCTGAGCATGCGTAGCACTTTGTCCGGTCGGACAACCGTACACACGATCGGATTTGGTGTGATCGGACCGTGTTGTCGGCAAATCTTTCCAGCAGGAGATAAGACTTTGTCCGTCGGACAATCCGACTTACACTGTACGATGGTGAATACACAGGGTCTGATTTTTCAACAACATTGTCCGATCGGACAGAATCCATGAAAAAGTCCGACCGTGTGTATGGGGCTTTAGTGTTTTTTTTCATGCATACTGTTGTTATATAGAACATGAATATGTGGCAGAAAGAGGGATGCTTAGACATGAAGTGAATCCTAATGTACAGCGAGTCTGAGGTTTCATATAAGTGTTTCAGTGTGGATCATTAAAAAAAGCATGGTGGGTCCTCGATAAAAAAATGCAAGCGGCTGAGGACTCCACTGCTATACAATCAGTCTCTTCAAATGCTATTAAAGGTAGCATGAAAAACACTTTTAGCTAACAGTGCTGGAGAACTATCATTACAGGTCAGTTCTGTTTATTCCCAGAGCTGTTATTTATTTAGAGTCTAGAACACCTCTGAAAAATATACACTCCCTGGCAACTTTATTAGTTACACCTTGCTAGTGCCGGGTTGGACCCACCTTTGCCTTTAGAACTGCCTTAATTCTTTGTGGCATATATTCAGCAAGGCGTTGGAAACATTTGTCAGAGATTTTGGGCTGCACATCCATGATACAAAAAGGGGGCTCTATTAGATTGATATTTGGTGACTGTGGAGGCCATTGGAGTACAGTGAACTCATTGCCATGTTCAAGAAACCAGTTTGAAATGATTTGAGCTTTTTGACATGGTGCATTATCCTGCTGGAAAGTAGCCATCAGAAGATGGGTCCACTGTAGTCATAAAGGGATGGACATGGTCAGCAAAAATACTCAGGTAGGCCATAGCATATTAATGATGCTCAGTTGGTATTAAGGAGCTCAAAGTGTGCTCCTTATTGTGCCAAGAAAATATCCCCCACACCATTACACCACCACAAGCCTGAACCGTTGATACAAGGAATGATGGATCCATGCTTTCATGTTGTTTACGCCAAATTCTGACCCTACCATCTGAATGTTGCAGCTGAAATTGAGACTCATTAGACCAGGCAACGTTTTCCTAATCTTCTAGAAAGAAGGACTTTTGGAAATACTTTTCATCAGAACATGCCATAAGTAAAAACAAATATGTTCAAGCCTGCATGTATAAGGTGTATTGTATTTGTACTGTCTACCCTCAAGTTGTAGAGCGCTGTTGGTGCTATATAAATCCTGTATAATAATAATAATAAAGACACATTTGTCAAGTATTTACAACACGTCCTTTCAAAACTAGGAATGGTTACCCAAAGTAACGAACAGTGTGTAATGAGATGAATTTCTGATTCTACAGGAAAGATGGCTCATGGGGGGAGTTGATAGTACATGTCATTCAGGAAAGGGACTGTATGTGGGGGGACTGACAGTCCATCAGCCATCAGAATATGGGTACACTGTAGTCATAAAGGGATAGACATGGTCAGCAACAATACTCAGGTAGGCCGTGGCATTTAAACTATGCTCAATTGGTACTAGGGGGCCCAAAGTGTGCCAAGGAAATAGCCCCCACATCATTACACCACCACCAGCCTGAACCATTGATACAAGGAAGGATGGATCTGTGCTTTCATGTTGTTTATGCCAAATTCTGACCATACCATCTGAATGTTGCAGCTGAAATTGAGACTCATTAGACCAGGCAACATTTTTCCAATCTTCTATTGTCCAATTTTGGTGAGCCTGTGCGAATTGTAGCCTCAGTTTCCTGTCCTTAATTGACAGGAGTGGCACCCAGTGTGGTCTTCTGCTGCTGTGGCCCATCTGCTTCTAGGTTTGATGTGTTGTGCATTCAAAGATGGTACTCTGTATACCTTGGTCGTAACCAGTGGTTAATTGAGTTGAGTCTGCCCATTCTCCTCTAATCTCTGACATCAACAAGGCATTTTTGTCCACACAACTGCCAGTCACTGGATATTTTCTTTTTTTCAGACCATTCTTTGTAAACCCTAGAGATGGTTGTGCATGAAAGAGATCAGCAGTTTTTGAAATACTCAGATCAGCCCATCTGGCACCAACAACCATGCCACGTTCAAAGTCACTTGAATCCCCTTTCTTCCCCATTTTGAAGCTTGGTTTGAACTTCAGCAAGTCATCTTCACCACATCTAGATGCCTAAATGCATTGAGTTGCTGCCATAATTGAACAGGTGTTCCTAATAAAGTGGTCGGTGAGTGGGGATGGTGACAGAGAGCAGCTTCCTATATGTACAATATAAGTTTATACAGGATTGCCTATATTATCTAATTGGCTACAATGTTTCTAATATTGTTATCTGGGGTGTTTAATTGTTATCTGTGCCCACCCAGTGACATTCCTAGTAGTTTCTGAACAAAAAAGAAGCAAGCTGTGATGTTATTTAAAGGATATATATATATATATATATATATATATATATATATATATATATACACAGTTGAGCTAAAAAAATTGCATACCCTGGCAGAAATGTTGGCATTAATTATATATATATATACATATATGTATACAGTGCCTTGCGAAAGTATTCGGCCCCCTTGAACTTTTCAACCTTTTGCCACATTTCAGGCTTCAAACATAAAGATATAAAATTTAATTTTTTTGTGAAGAATCACCAACAAGTGGGACACAATTGTGAAGTGGAACGAAATCTATTGGATATTTTAAACTTTTTTAGCAAATAAAAAACTGAAAAGTGGTGCGTGCAAAATTATTCGGCCCCTTTACTTTCAGTGCAGCAAACTCACTCCAGAAGTTCAGCGAGGATCTCTGAATGATCCAATGTTGTCCTAAATGACTGATGGTGATAAATAGAATCCACCTGTGTGTAATCAAGTCTCTGTATTAATGCACCTGCTCTGTGATAGTCTCAGGGTTCTGTTGAAAGCACAGAGAGCATCATGAAGACCAAGGAACACACCAGGCAGGTCCGTAATACTGTTGTGGAGAAGTTTAAAGCTGGATTTGGATACAAAAAGATTTCCCAAGCTTTAAACATCCCAAGGAGCACTGTGCAAGCGATCATTTTGAAATGGAAGGAGTATCAGACCACTGCAAATCTACCAAGACCTGGCTGTCCCTCTCAACTTTCAGCTCAGACAAGGAGAAGACTGAACAGAGATGCAGCCAAGAGGCCCATGATCACTCTGGATGAACTGCAGACAACTACAGCTGAGGTGGGAGAGTCTGTCCATAGGACAACAATCATTCGTACACTGCACAAATCTGGCCTTTATGGAAGAGTGGCAAGAAGAAAGCCATTTCTCAAAGATATCCATAAAAAGTCTCGTCTAAAGTTTGCCACAAGCCACCTGGGAGACACACCAAACATGTGGAAGAAGGTGCTCTGGTCCGATGAAACCAAAATCAAACTTTTTGGCCACAATGCCAAACGATATGTTTGGCATAAAAGCAACACAGCTCATCACCCTCAACACACCATCCCCACTGTCAAACATGGTGGTGGCAGCATCATGGTTTGGGCCTGCTTTTCTTCAGCAGGGACAGGGAAGATGGTTAAAATTGAGGGGAAGATGGATGCAGCCAAATACAGGACCATTCTGGATGAAAACCTGTTGGAGTCTGCAAAAGACCTGAAAGTGGGACGGAGATTTATCTTCCAACAAGACAATGATCCCAAACATACAGCAAAATCTACACAGGAATGGTTCACAAATAAACGTATCCAGGTGTTAGAATGGCCAAGTCAAAGTCCAGACCTGAATCCAATCGAGAATCTGTGGAAAGAGCTGAAAACTGCTGTTGACAAACGCTCTCCATCCAACCTCACTGAGCTCGAGCTGTTTTGCAAGGAAGAATGGGCAAGAATTTCAGTCTCTCGATGTGCAAAACTGATAGAGACATACCCCAAGTGACTTGCAGCTGTAATCGCAGCAAAAGGTGGCTCTACAAAGTATTAACGCAAGGGGGCCGAATAATTTTGCACGCCCCACTTTTTCATTTTTTTATTAGTTAAAAAAGTTTCAACAATCCAATAGATTTTGTTCCACTTCACAACTGTGTCCCACTTGTTGGTGATTCTTCACAAAAAATTAAAATTTTATATCTTTATGTTTGAAGCCTGAAATGTGGCAAAAGGTTGCAAAGTTCAAGGGGGCCGAATACTTTCGCAAGGCACTGTAAAATATGACTGATAATGCCAAAAAATGTCTTTTATTTAAGGATAGCAATTACATGAAGCCATTTATTTTCACATAGTTTTTTGGATTCTTTTTAAATTATAATGATAACAAAAATCACCCAAATGGCCCTGATAAAAAGTTGACATACCCTGGATTGTTTGGCCTTGGTACAGAAACATAAGGTGGCACACACGGGTTAAAATGGCAATTAAAGGTTAATTTCTCCCATTTGTGGCTTTTTAAATCACAATTAGTGTCTGTGTATAAATAGTCAAGGAGTTTGTTAGCGCTCACATGGATGCCCTAAGCAGGCTAGACACTGAGCCATGAGGAGGTAGAAAAGAACAGTCAAAAGACCTGCGTAACAAAGTATTGTATCTTTATAAAGATGAAAAATGATATAGAAGGATATAAAAGGATATCAAAAGATACCCAAAGTCTTGAATATGCCAGTCAGTAGTGTTTAATCCCTTATTAAGAAGTGGAAAATTCAGGGCTGTTTTGATACCAAGCCTAAGTCAGGTAGACCAAGAAAGATTGCAGCCACAACTGGCAGAAGAATTGCCCAGGATACAAAGAAAAACCCATAGGTAACCTCAGGAGAAATACAGGCTGCTCTCTAAAAGACGGTGTGGTTGTTTTTTAAGGAGCACAATTCAACGATACTTGAACAAAAAAGAGCTGCATGGTTCAGCTGCCAGAAGCAAGCCTTTACTGCACCAATGCCACAAAAAGGCCAATGAAGCATGTCAAGGTGTTGTTGGGCATATTGTAACTAGGCTTTTTTGTGAAACTTGTGCAGTAAAGGCTTCTTTCTGACAACTTGACCATGCAGCTCTTTTTTGTTCAAGTATCATTGTATTGTGCTCCTTAAAAACAACCACATCATCTTTTTCCAGTAGCAGCCTGTATTTCTCCTGAGGTTATCTGTGGGCTTTTCTTTGTATCCAAAAGAAATTCCTGTGGCAGTTGTGGCTGAAATCTTTCTTGATCTACCTGACCTTGGCTTGGTATCAAGAGATCCCCACATTTTCCATTTCTTATTAAGTAATTGAACAGTACTTACTGGCATATTCAAGTCTTTGTATAACTTTTTTATCCTTTTCCATCTTTGTAAAGTTTCATTACCTTGTTACGCATGTCTTTTGACTGTTCTTTTCTGCTCTCTATGGCTTAGTATCTAGCCTGCTTAGTGCATCCATGTGAGAGCTAACAAACTCATTGATTATTTATACACAGACACTAATTGCAATTTAAAAAGACACAAATGTGGCAAATTAAACTTTAATAGCCATTTTAACCTGTGTGTGTGTGTGTCACCCTCTGTGTCTGTACCAAGGCCAAACATTCCAGGCAATGTAAACTTCTCACCAGGGCCATTTGGGTGATTTTTGTTATCATTATGATTTTAAAACCTAGAAACTATGTGATAATAAATGGCTTTATGTGATCACTATCCTTGAATAAAATACATTTTTTTTGGCATGTTTAGTCATATTTTCAAAAGCACAAGGCTGCTATGCATAACCACTCACATAGACAGTTTATGTGTCATTTACTATAAACATTGAAAAAGATTGTGGCACTCCTTTGACACCTCAGAGGCAGGAACCTCCAGAGGCCAGGGGAGGGCTAGCATATCACCCCAGCTGAGCCTATGGCTTAACACAACTGCAACAGATGCCATAGCAGATCACTTATAGACTCTCCAGATCCAGATCAATGTCCAGCTTCACGTGCCAGAACATTTAAGCTGATTTGGCAACACTATAGGCACATTTCCAAATTTCATTGTGTACTCCAAGTGAGTCACTGGGCCCTTCTGAGAGACCAGCCTTCTTCCTGGCTCTCTGCAGAAAGAAGCCTCCCCTAGGTTTCACCCTTGGCACAGCTTCCTTCAGATCTGGCATGGCAGCTTCAGGACCACTTCAGCACATGTTAAGCAGTCTATTGGACCTAACAGTAGAGCTCCATCCAGAAGCACCTCCCTAGGCCTCTCTAGGACAAACACATGGCCTGTCCCAAATATTTATATCCTTCCCCAACATGCACCAATGACATACACCTTTTACTGGAGTGGCTGAAAGAAATATAAATATTTATAACTTAGTTTTGTATGTGAAATCTCATACTATGACTAGTGATACCAGGGACAACTACTGGTAACAGTGAGAAATCACAAGCCATCTTAAGCTAAGGGAAAAACTATACAATCAGTCTGATCTAACTACAGCCCAACCAAAAACTAAATTGGTATAGTAGTGGTAGTCTCTGCTTAGGACAAGGGGGCTACATCAATTATTTAAAAAAATAGATGAAAGAATGAACCAGAACCCTTATATTATATAAGATAAGTAACCCATAACAACTATTCTATGGGCCCCAGCTGTGCTTTTCATAAATCAATATGTCACTTTGGCAGGCTTGTTCATAATTATATGTAATATATACTTTAATTCTTCATAGTAAAATAGTACTTAGAATAGTTATGGTGTATATGTTGTTACGGTATATAAACATTTTTCTGTGTGCATCCATTTTAAACACTTGTAAGGCATAATGCTTGTTTTTACCGAAAGTGAAAACTGAGAAATGGAAAGGTCTATTATGTCTCTTTTCACCCAAGGCAGCAGCTGTCATAAGGAGCAAATTAATACATGACAGCATAGAAGAGCATTGTACATGGGAAAATCTTTTTTATTTCCTCTTTTGCATGAATTTTTCTGCTGCTTATAAAAATATGAACACATTTTTCATTACCAAATATATGAAAGTGCAATGTATGTCTGTCATAGAAGCCTGTTTACAGTATATGTTTTGCAGAATTGCTTTAAGTCAAGCTACACACTATTGATTGTTTTGTCAATTAAAGCAGCTTAGCCAACAGTAAATGTTACCCATACATAAATATGTTATAATTATGGACATAAAATAAAAATAACAAAAACAAAATGACTGCCAATTTTATTCACAGAGAATTCCAGTTTATTAAGATTTCAAATACATTCATCCTGATTGAAGTGTACACTGAATAATATTTTAGTGTAAATGTGTAATATCTTTCGTTACCTTTAATATGTTTTTTTCTATGGTAAGGATGGCAGAGTCTGTCTACAGTTGGTCTCAGTGTTTTCCTTTTCTTCTTCTGCCAAAGCACTCAAACCTCTAGAGTGGGGTTTTCTTTTCTTAGAGAGGGTCTGGGGAATCAGGTAAGAAGGAATCGCCCCTAGAATCCCCTTTAACCATATACATCATCCATGAATGTATTCTTGTACGGCTTAATGCTGGGAATTAGATACAATCTACCTTTGCAAAACTCCCCTTGTCCCAGTTCCAAGTACATTGCTCCAGCCCTGGGTTTTACCCCCTGTCCGAGCTGCTCAGATTCCTCTCAGCTTAAGATTCCCAATTCCTTTCATGCATCGCTTACTTAACCCATTGGTCTTAAATAATTTTTCCCGTTCGTCAATACTGGTAACCCCACCTACCAATCCATCTCAAGAATATGAAGTTAATCAAATCTTGGATTCCAAAGTCTCCCGTGGTAAACTTCAATATATGATTGATTGGAAGGGCTTTGGTCCTGAGGGAAAGATCCTGGGTTCCCGCTTCTGATGTTTCTGCTCCTCGGCTGAAAATATTCCACCTTTTGCCTTTCCTTGAAATCCGGACCCCAGGGGGGCCCCCGTAAAGGGGGGGGGGCATAATGTAATGGTTCTATGTACAGTATTTCACAAAATTGAGTACACCCCTCACATTTTTGTAAATATTTTATTATATCTTTTCATGTGCCAACACTGAAGAAATTACACTTTGCTACAATGTAAAGTAGTGAGTGTACAGCTTGTATAACAGTGTAAATTAGCTGTCCCCTCAAAATAACTCATCACACAGCCATTAATGTCTAAACCACTGGCAACAAAAGTAAGTACACCCCTAAGTGAAAATGTCCAAATTGGGCCCAAAGTGTCAATATTTAGTGTGGTCACCATTATTTTCCAGCACTGCCTTAACCCTCTTGGGCATGGAGTTCACCAGAGCTTCACAGGTTGCCAATGGAGTCCTCTTCCACTCATCCATGACGACATCACGGAGCTGGTGGATGGTAAAAACATTGCTCTCCTCAACTTTTTGTTTGAGGATGCCCCGCAGATGCTCAATAGGGTTTAGGTCTGGAGACCTGCTTGGTGAGTCCATCACCTTTCCCTCAGCTTCTTTAGCAAGGCAGTGGTCATCTTGGAGGTGTGTTTGGGGTCGTTATCATGTTGGAATACTGCTCTGCGGCCCAGTCTCCGAAGGGAGCGGATCATGCTCTGCTTTAGTATGTCACAGTACATGTTGGCATTCATGGTTCCCTCAATGAACTGTAGCTCCCCAGTGCCGGAAGCACTCATGCAGCCCCAGACCATGACACTCCCACCACCATGCTTGACTGTAGGCAAGACACACTTGTCAGTTTATCTTGGTCTCATCAGACCACAGGACATGGTTCCAGTAATCCATGTTCTTAGTCTGCTTGCCTTCAGCAAACTGTTTGCAGGCTTTCTTGTGCTTCATCTTTAGAGGAGGCTTCCTTCTGGGATGACAGCCATGCAGACCAATTTGATGCAGTGTGTGGTGTATTGTATGAGCACTGACAGGCTGGCCCCCACTACCTTAAACCTCTGTAGCAATGCTGGCAGCACTCATACGTCTATTTCCCAAAGACAACCTCAGGATATGATGCTGAGCATATGCACTCAATTTCTTTGGTCGATCATGGCGAGGCCCGTTCTGAGTGGAACCTGTGCTGTTAAACTGCTGTATGATCTTGGCCACAGTGCTGCAGTTCAGTTTCAGGGTCTTGGCAATCTTCTTATAGCCTAGGCCATCTTTATGTAGAGCAACAATTCTTTTTCTCAGGTTCTTAGAGAGTTCTTTGCTATGAGGTGCATTGTTGAACTTCCAGTGACCAGGATGAGAGTGAGTGCTATAACACCAAATTTAACACACCTACTCCCCATTCACACCTGAGACCTTGTAACACTAATGAGTCAGATGACACTGGGAAGGGCTATTTGGGCCCAATTTGGACATTTTCACTTAGGGGTGTACTCACTTTTGTTGCCAGCGGTTTAGACATTAATGGCTGTGTGTTGAGTTATTTTAAGGGGACAGCAAGTTTACACAAGTTATACAAGCTGTACACTCACTACTTTACATTGTAGCAAAGTGCAATTTCTTCAGTGTTGTCACATGAAAAGATATAATAAAATAGTTACAAAAATGTGAGACGTGTATTCCGTTTTTTGAGATACCATATATTGATCCAGGGTTTTACTCCCTGCCCAAGCTGTTTGGGTTCCTGACAATCTGCCATAATCCTAGGTATTATCAAGCGTTTGCACCTCTGGATTCGTTTTCGAGCAATGTGTCCCCACGCTGAAGCCGGACATCCCTGTTCCTCTGACATTTGCTTTTCCTTCAGTACTCTTGTACTCTGTGTGATTGTTAGATAGTGTCATTGTTCTCTGTGTTAACGTTCTTAGTTCACTCTTATTCCCTTAGGTGTCTGTCTGTGTATTCCTTTGTTTTCTGTTGCTGTGAGTGCCCTCTGTAGCATTGTTTCCTCATTTTGCCACCTTTCCCTAATTCCTGTTTGCTGCTTTTTCTCTTCTTAGCTTGCTGCCATAGTCTTTCCTTGGTACCTTGTATCCAGTATGTACCCTGAGTCCTTCCAATGTGCTATTTGTTAGTACTGTGCTTGCATGGGTGTGTTGGCGAGCCGAAACCTGGGGGCTGCCCCGCAGTGCAACAGCTACACCTCCAGTAGCTCTGGTGAAGACCATGCGGCTCCTTATATCCTGCGACTCTAACACACCTTTGTTTTCGCTGCGGTCACACTGCTCCTACATATTCTAGGACCGGTACCCTGGCACAACCATTTAGTCATTCCTACTGCCCCGCTAGACCTAGAGTTTTACAGTCCCAGGTGATCCCATCCTCAGGTCATGACACCCCTTCCTCCCGTGCAAGGGTGAAATGCTTGTTTAGTCTGTAGGTGCAAGGATAAGGTGTATTACTTACCCTAGCCCTCATGCCAGCGCCGTTCTCTTCTACCTGAAGCTCTGGGCTGCGGGCAGACTGTGAATGGTCCCTCAGTGTCATAATATGAAGTGCAGGGCTATTAACAGTGTATGGTACACGAGGAGGAAAAAATACTAATGGAGCCAGAAATGCCTTAGAGAAGTGGCAGTGGTCTCACAGCTAGAGGAACCCTGCTGGATCTAGGATTAAACTAAGTTTTTATATTTATCTCTACACCCCTAGACTAAATAAGCATTTCATTCTGGCAGTGTGGTACATTTTGTCTAATTCTTGGAGTGCAAGATTAAAGCCTTGTGAGGATTTTAGGAGTCCACTGTTTCCTTTGGGCTCCATGGTTGCTCTACTGGCAGTACTAAAGCCACAGATATTCTAAACCCTTGCCTGGCATGACAAAGACCAGTGTTGCCAACCCCTCGAAGTGAAATTTACTGGCAGAATTCCAAAATTTACAAACGGCACCAAATTTACAGATCCACATTCTTTACTGACACTGCAAAACAATTACCTAAAATTACTGTTTTTAGTGCTAAACAGTGCAAATATCAATATTTGAACTATAAACATATAGCTATTGCTATTAGCAATATGTTTAAGTTAAACAAAAGTCAAAAAACATATTTCTCCATTGACATCAAGGTCAGGTTACTATAACCCAGCCAGCACAGAGTTCCCCCTTACATCAGAATCTGCAGGATTCCCCCTCACAGTGCAAGTTAACTCTTATATAAAGGGGAATGCTGCAGATCATGATGTAAGAGGGAACTCTGATGTGGGGGGGGGGGGGCTCTGGTGAATAGAGACCACCTTCCACAGAGTAAATACACTAAGATAAGGGGGAACCTTTATATGGGTTACTAATATAGGGGGGAACCTTTATATCAGTGTCCACTTACATTTTTGTATTTACTCCCCTCCTTACATCAGTGACCCCCCTCAGACTGGCCTGGTGGTGCTGTCACTGACCTCCTATCAGGTACATCCAGCAGGTCTGGTTTTATTCTATAGTCTCCTCTCCACATGCCACACATGTCTGTCTCTTCCTGTAACCCCCATCCTGGCGGCGCTCCCACTCTTGACTCCTTTCTAGGATCCCCCTCAGAGACTGCAGACATGATAAAACACAAGAGATTGTCAGAGACTGCAGACATGATACAGAAGGTGGACAGAGGCTGCGGACATACTACAGGAGGTGGACAGAGGCTGCGGACATACTACAGGAGGTGGACAGAGGCTGCGGACATACTGCAGGAGGTGGACAGAGGCTGCAGACATACTACAGAAGGTGGACAGAGGCATATTACAGGAGTGGACAGAGGCTGCGGACATACTCCAGGAGGTGGACAGAGGCTGCAGACATAATACAGGATGTGGACAGAGGCTGCAGACATAATACAGGAGGTGGACAGAGGCTGCGGACATGATAGTGTCCCCCTCACCCCCTCACAGTAGCCTCCTTCTCTGTCCACCATCAGTCTTTGTCCCCTGCATGCCGCGGCTTCACTCTCTCTTCACTCTACTACAGAAGGTGGACAGAGGCATACTACAGGAGTGGACAGAGGCTGCGGACATACTACAGGAGGTTGACAGAGGCTGCAGACATAATACAGGATGTGGACAGAGGCTGCAGACATAATACAGGAGGTGGACAGAGGCTGCGGACATGATAGTGTCCTCCTCACCTCCTCACAGTAGCCTCCTTCTCTGTCCACCATCAGTCTTTGTCCCCTGCATGCCACGGCTTCACTCTCCCGGCTCCCAGTAATATCCTCCTCTAACTCTGTCCCCTTTTTGCTATATCCCCCCACAGTTTCAGTCTCCTCCTCCTCCTCCACCCCTGCTCGGCCACTGTGGTCTCGATCGTCTATTAAAAAATGTCGCCAGGCGGCGCCATTACATTTCTGCGCATGTGTCGCTCAGCCGATTGCGTACAAGCTTCCCGAGCCCGGCCGGCTTCGGAACGGCACATGCACAGTTGCATGGTCGGCTCGCGGACATCTTTATTTATGGGCACCAATGCCTGTAACGGACTTTAATGGGCTTTAATGGGCTGCCCGTAAATCTACAGGTGGTTGGCAACACTGACAAATATTGGCATTAAGATTCAGGAAGTCTTGCTAGTCTATTTTGCATATTCAATGCACATAAAAGATCTGAAATGTGCCCTTCTATACAACTACCAATCAACTGTAGTTGTAATCTAGGGAATAAATTATGTAAAAAAAAAGCTGAAAATCATCGACTTCTCTTTACTGAACCATTCAACATGTGCAAACAAATATCTAATACTCTGGTCACATAGTCTACGTTCATCTGAATAATCATGAAAAGTTATTACAGGTATATGTGGTTTGCTTTACCCATAAAAGTCACTTTTCAATAACCCATTATCCAACTGCACTGATACGTGCCCTGAGCAAGGTCTACCTAGAAAACATGGAGCACACTGGGTGCATAGCTGATCGTTTTAAGGACTATAAGTGGCATCTAGCCAGGAGGAGTCAGAACTGAAGGATGAGACAGAAGAAAAATCAGCAAGTGCTATAAAAGGTTGTTACCATCAGCCAGTGAGAACTGAGCACAATATGGATAAACCTAATAATGGTCAAAGCATTTAGCAAATACTGTACATCAACCAAATCTAAATTGTATTTTCTGAGAAAGATTTCAGCAAACTAGGCCAGTAAGAATAAATACTCATATACAGCTAAATTCACAAGAAAATCTAATGGCCTCCATCCAGAACTGTCCTTTCTAAATACTTTTCGTATAAAAACATTTGTCGGAGATACTACCTATAACACTTTTGTGACAATTAACATCTATTGATGAGCACATCTCCTCTTGGATGCTGCAGAATTATTCTACTAGGTATTTAAAATCTGTGATTAAATATTGCTACTTTTTTGCAAAAAAAAACAGCGCAATCTCTGTTGCTAGATGTATATCCTCTCTTCTTATAAAGACACACATCCATGTTTAAATAGGTCTCTGTATGTTTCTTTTGAGTTCGATCTGCATAAGTGCACTATGAATCATAGTTCACTCCCACTGTTAGCAAAGCAGAATACAGAATGTAAACCCACTATCAACCTGTCTTTTGAAATAAGAGGAAACCTCAAGGCAACAAAGAAAACAATGATTGCTCATACAAGCAGATAGCTTTGTGCGATACTGTGCATTGCATAAATATAGTCACTAGTTGTCAATGATACAAAGTCATGAAACTGGCCAATTGCTCCCATGGTCCCAGGCTTGCATGGCAGAGAGTGATGTATTGTGACTCCTGCAGAAAGTTATTCCCTGCCGGGGGACCACCGCTGTTCCAGCCTGTACAAAAAAATTGATTTATTACAAGAGCCTGTTTGATTTCCTATAATTAGTTTAATTAATTTAATTGTTTAAGTGCATCTTCCTAATACCTATTTTGCCGAAATATCAAGTTGTACAGGGATTGGCCAATCAGATTGCATTGACATCTTATGTGCCAAATTTGGAATGTAGATGTGCCATGATCCACTTGTATTTCCCTAACAATATTTCTTGGGCATTATACAAGGCACATGAGAAACCACCTTTTTTAAGACATGCTAGAGTGATCAGGAATCTTCAACCTACGGCTCTCCAGCTGTTGCGGAACTACACATCCCATGAGACATTGTAAAACTCTAACATTCAAAGACATGACTAGGCATGATGGGAATTGTAGTTTGAAGACCCCTGTGCTAGACCATTATTATGCCTCCAGAATTGGGAGTGTGGAATCTACCCAACTTCTCTCTGCTGGTGGACACAAGAACCTACATCTATAGATATATATTTGGGCAGCACAGTGGTGTAGTGGTTAGGACTTTCCCCTAGCAGCAAAAAGGGTCACTGGTTTGAATCCTGCCCGCGACACCATCTGCCTGGAGTTTGTATGTTCTCCCTGTGCCTGCGTGGGTTTACTCCAGTTTCCTCCCACACTCTAAAAACATGCTGGTAGGTAAATTGTATCCTGTCTAAATTGGCCCTAATATGTATAAATGTATGTTAGGGATCCACACAAACACCACCCCATGTTAAAAAAAATGTTTTTCTTAATTTGCAAATAAGGATCATCTCTTCCTCAGAGAACAGTGAGCGAGGCACGGTGATTGGAAGAAATTAGCAACAGTACAAGCAACTTCCTGTAGGGGCGTGGTGTCATTCTTGTGTGCTGGCCACCGCTTCCCAGAACCAGAACCATAATGCGCCATGGGTACATACCTCCACGCACACAGCAGTTGCGCATCTAGCTGCAGGAACCCAATTTTTAGGGAAATTAATAGTAAAACAGATCCAGATTTCCAGGATTGGACTAACAAATGTTTCTAGTGAAAGGCAACTGGTGTATCCTATTAAACAAGGTCTAAATGGGCCATTGACATGCATCACAGTTGAACTTAGGAATGTGTATTTGCTAAGTTAAACTAAATTATTTATTTTTGCTTGGGGATAGAGTGCAGATGTATTTGAAGTCTTGTCAGTTTTTGGTGATGTCTGCACCCCTAATAGGTTGAAGACACCTCCCAAATTTTGTGATTGGAGCAGAGATCAGCGTTCACTAAAACAGCCACGCCCCCCACAGTTAGTAACACGCCCCTAGGAACACTTAACCCCTACACTGCCACCCCCTGGTTAACCCCTTCACTGCCAGTGTCATTTACACAGGAATCAGTGCATTTAAATAGCACTGATTGCTGTATAAATGACAATGTGTCAAAAATGTCCGATGTGTCCACCATAATGTCGCAGTCACAATAAAAATCGCTGATCCCCGCCATTACTAGTTAAAAAAAAATATTAATAAAAATGCCATAAAACTATCTCCTATTTTGTAAACGCTATAACTTTTGCGCAAACCAATTAATAATCGCTTATTGCAATTTTTGGGTGAGATGCTTGCCTGAGCCACTTATATTCTTGCGCAAAGATGAATTTATGAATTTTATATCCTTGTTTTGGATTGGAAAGAAATTTTTTTACAAATAAAATCCCATACCAACTTGGATTCACACTCTGAGGAGTTGCCTCTTGTTTTTCCTTTTTTCCCCCTGAGCTACCCATGGTGAAGATCACGATCGGTCCCCCTGAAATTCTCTTTTGTCTATCCACAACAGGACCCCGGTGAGTAAAAGGGTGTTTTTACCCAAAAAAATCCTCCAGAGGACACAGCCGGCTGTGATATAGCCCCTGCAAGTCCGGTGTTTCCGTCTCACGCTCGTTTGACTCACCCACTGAAAGGTTTGTGAGTCCACCTGCTCTGGTAAGAGTACCTTTATCATTACCATTGTATGAGTCTATGGAAAGAATGTCCCTAAGAACCGATCTAAATCCATGATTATGTAGAAACTACAAGTGTCACCATTATCCATATGTTGCAACTCTATTTGCACAGTTTCACATTTGTCATCTAAGATTCTGTGGACTTTATTATAGAGACGGACATTTTTTTCTTTTATTTATTTTTATACAATGCTTTCAGAATTGATAAGATAGCAGTCCCATGGGATTACTGTATGAAACATCATCTTGAGGGGCTTTACCAATTTGAGACACAGCCTTGTGTTTTCACCACCATTTAGTATAACAGAGCCCATTTAGATGATACTGTCTGGTTTTCTGTTTATATGAGCTTCATTGCACAAACCGAAAAACACATTGAATTTATGTCTGTTTTTAATGCGATTTCACGTGAATCGCATATAATTGCTATTATTAATTTTTTCACTTTGTTTTTTATTTTATTATTTCTTTACCTCCCTCTTCTTGGGAGACTCTCACAACTTCACTTGAAATATAGGTGAAGGTTTGCTGGTATATCTATACACATTCACCCATTTTTGTGTTTTATTTTATTTATTTTCATATGACTAGCTTTTACACAAGCACGTTTTCTCTGGTCTTAAATTATCTATTTCTAGAGATTTTTATTAGTCATGTCACTTTATATGCTCTAATATTACACTTATAAAAAGAGTGTTCCACCACAATTATTTCTGCCACACATTATTTGCTGGTGGGATTACATTCCCTGCGCAGCTTTATGTGAAGCAGGGACATATGGTCTTATAGCGCTGCACTATCCACCCTTTATTTGGTCTGGTCTTAAGCCAGCAAAAAGGTCCGGTCTGAAAGTGGTTAATAAGCCCCAAAATACCTAATAATTTGGGGTGTACACAAAGTGCTATAGTGCAATTTGCCTAATGGGGACACTAGCTAGATTCACCTGTGTGTCCCCAAGGAAAGACATTGGTAGGGTTTTACCCTCACTTCCTGTTTGGCTATGTGATAAGACGTGATGCCAATTTTCAGAAAAGGGACACAAAGCCCAACCTAAAAAAGACAAGCAGGAACTCACTTGGTTTCCCTCAAATGGCCACAATTAGAATAGGATTGTCTTGAGCTAGATGTTAGCTCAGTGCTCTAAATCAGTGCTTCTCAACCCTGTCCTAAAGTACCCCCAACAGGCCATGTTTGCAGGTTTTCCTTCATCTTGCACAGGTGTTTTAAATGACAGTCAAGGGCGTGGCAATTTGGACAGCTATTTTAGCTAAGATAAATTCAAATTGTATTATGTTTTATGTGTTTTAATCATTTTCATGCAACAGATTTCCCAGCTGCAGCTTAACTTAATAAAAAATGCAAAATTGCTTAACCGCTTAACAACCGGCCCATAACCAAAAGACGGCGGTTGCTTAACTCTGGGAGGGCGTACAGTGACGTCCTCCCAGAATTCCACTCTAGCGCGCCCCCTGGGGCGCGCACTCGAGAACATCCGTGATCGCCGGGTCCAGAGGTGTTTACCACGTGATCGCTCCGTCAAATGACGGATCGATCACATGTAAGCAAACCGGCGTCATTTCATGACGCCGGTTCCTCTCTCTGTACCAATCGGTACAGTGTGAGAGGAGAGGGGGAGGGATCGGTGGCAGCAGTGCTGTGGGCGGGATCTGTAGTGCCCACAGCCTGCTCTGCAGTCACCACCGATCCATCCATCCATGCTCAGACATCCCTCCATACCCTGCAATACACAGCAATAGCCTGCAGTGTATTGCAGGGTATGGAGGGATGGCTGAGCATGGATGGATAGATAACCAGCAGTACCCAGCCATACCCCCTGCCATACCCCCTGCCATACCCCCTGCCATACTCTGAGATACCCCCTGCCATACTCTGCAATACCCCCTGCGATACCCCCTGCCATACTCTGCGATACCCCCTGCCATACTCTGCGATACCCCCTGCCATACTCTGCGTTACCCCCTGCGATACCCCCTGCCATACTCTGCGATACCCCCTGCCATACTCTGCGATACCCCCTGCCATACCCCCTGCCATACTCTGCGATACCCCATGCGATACCCCCTGCCATACTCTGCGATACCCCCTGCCATACTCTGCGATATCCCCTGCCATACTCTGCGATACCCCCTGTGATACCCCCTGCCATACTCTGCCATACCCCCTGCGATACCCCCTGCCATACCCCCTGCCATACTCTGCGATACCCCATGCGATACCCCCTGCCATACTCTGCGATACCCCCTGCCATACTCTGCGATACCCCCTGCCATACTCTGTGATACCCCCTGCAATACCCCCTGCCATACTCTGCGATACCCCCTGCGATGCCCCCTGCCATACTCTGCGATACCCCCTGCCATACTCTGCGATACCCCCTGCCATAGTCTGCGATATCCCCTGCCATACTCTGCGATACCCCCTGCCATACTCTGCGATACCCCCTGCCATACTCTGCGATACCCCCTGCGATACCCCCTGCCATACTCTGTGATACCACCTGCCATAACCTGCGATACCCCCTGCCATACTCTGCGATACCCCCTGCCATACCCAGCCATACCCCCTGCCATACCCAGCTATACCCCCTGCCATACACCCTGCGATACCCAGCCCTACACCCTGCGATACCCAGCCATACACCCTGCGATACTCGCTGTGATCGAAGCCAGGATCTTTTTTTTTTATTTCAGGCTTTCCAGCCTAGAGGTGAGATGTGGGGTCTTATTGACCCCATATCTCACTGTAAAGAGGACCTGTCATGCCATATTTATATTACAAGGGATGTTTACATTCCTTGTATTAGGAATAAAAGTGATCAAAAAATTTTTTTGGGGGACAAAAGTGTCCAACTAAAATAAATAAAGTAAAATGAACAATAACATTTTTTTTTTTTTATAAAGCGTCCCTGTCCCCGTGTGCTCGCATGTAGAAGTGAACGCATACGTAAGTCCCGCCCACATATGAAAACGGTGTTCAAACCACACATGTGAGGTATCGCTGCGAACGTTATAGCGAGAACAATACTTTTGGCCCTTGACCTCCTCTGTAACTCAAAACATGTAACCAGTAAAAAATTTAAAAGCGTCACCTATTGGGATTTTTAAGTAGCGAAGTTTGGCGCCATTCCACGAGCGTGTGCAATTTTCAAGCGTGACATGTTAGGTATATATTTACTCGGTGTAACTTCATCTTTCACATTATACAAAAACTAAATTTACGGTTTTGTTTTTTGTAAAGCACAAAACATTTTTTTTCCAAAAAAAACACGTTCGAAAAATTGCTGCACAAGTACCGTGCTAAATAAAAAGTTGCAACGACCGCCATTGTATTTTCTAGGATCTTTGCTAAAAAAACATATATAATGTTTTGGGGTTCTATGTAATTTTCTAGAGAATAAATTATGATTTTTACATGTAGGAGAGAAATGTCAGAATTGTCCTGGGTGCTCCAGAACACCTGATGTGGCCACACTGTGTAAAAGTCTCACACATGTGGTATCGCCATACTCGGGAGTAATAGCAGAAAGTGTTTTAGGGTGTAATTTGTGCTATGCAAATGCTGTGTGTGAGAAATAACCTGCTAATATGACAATTTTGTGAAAAAAAAAAAGAAAAAAAAATCTTGATTTTACAAAGAATTGTGGGAAAAAATGACAACTTAAAAAAAACTCACCATGCCTCTTTCTAACTACCTTGGAATGTCTTCTTTCCAAAAAGGGGTCATTTGGGGGGTATTTGTACTTTCCTGGCATGTTAGGGACTCAAGAAATGAGATAGGCCGTCAGTACTTCAGGTGTGATCCATTTTCAGATATTGGCACCATAGCTTGTGGACTCTAAAACTTTCACTTTTGGGGAAAATTTTCGCAAAGTCGTCACTAAATGATATATTGCTCAAACATGCCATGGGCATATGTGAAATTACACCCCAAAATACATTCTATTCCTGAGTACAGGCATACCACATGTGTGGGACTTTTTGGCAGTCTAGCCACGTACAAGACCTCGAAAACCAATCACCGTCTTTAGGCTTTCTTAGGGCGTAAATTCTTGATTTCACTCCTCACTACCTATCACAATTTCCAAGGCCATGAAATGCCCAGACAGCACAAAACCCCCCAAATGACCCCATTTTGGAAAGTAGACACCCCAAGCTATTTGCCGAGAGACATGTTGAGTATTTTGCAGATCTCATTTTTTGTCACAAAGTTTTGAAAAATTTTAAAAGAAAAAAAAATGTTTCCTTTTCTTTCTTCATTTTCAAAAACAAATGAGAGCTGCAAAATACTCACGTGCCTCTTAGCAAATATCTTGGGGTGTCTACATTCCAAAAATGGGATCATTTGGGGGTAGGGGTTGTGGTATCTGGACATTTCAGGGCCTCCGTAACTGTGATAGGTAGTGGAAAGTGAAATCTGAAGGGCATTGGCCCCAAACTTGTCTTGCATACAAACGGCACACAATTGTCGGCTAACAAACCCAAACATAGTGACGTACTAGACGAACTACGAGGTGATAAAGAGGAAGTTCAATTGTCATGTGCCACCCTTTGGGCTCCTTCTGCTAGTTTCTAGTTAGTAGAAGTTTGGTGAGTGTTGATTTACACTTTTCAGTTCGTGCTTGTCAGTTCGTTTCTGAACGTCCGTTCGTCAACCAGCCATGTTGCGTTATCGGAGGAGAGATTGTGTTATCATTGGGCTTGGAGTTATTGTTTTGATCCAAGTCCAGTCCAGGAACAGGAGGAGGAGGAGTTCTTGGACCTAGAATTGGTTGCTTAATCGTGACCAATTTTCTCATATGCCTTTACTACCGGAGCTCCAGGAAAATAATCCTGATTATTTTAGGCATTATCTCTGAATGACGGACCCCTGCTTTCACCGTCTCTTGGCATTGTGAACCCCCTATATTAAGAAGCAGGACACATGCATGTGGCTTGCCATTACTCCAGAGCGAAGGCTCATAGCCACCTTGTGGTACTTGGCAACGGGGAGAAGTCTTCAGGACTTCAAGTTTACGACTGGGATCTCCCCCCAGGCTCTGGGACTCATTATTACAGAGACCTGTTTTGCCATTATTCAAGTCCTGCAGAAGGACTATATTCGGGTAAGTTTTAGCCTTTAACATCACATTCTATGCATTTAATGTTTGCTAATGTATTGTTTTAATTTCTTGATTCCATAATTACCATTATTGTATTAAGCTGCAAATGTACTCTTTGTCCTCATGCATGGTGTAAGCTTTTTATGCTCCTTTTTTGTCATTCATGCATATTTTCCTTCACTAACCTCCCCAGCAGGCTATCATGGGCCCATACACACCTAGCCTAGTAACTTAACCATGTTTTTTGTCAGCTACATTTTTGTGCTTACCCTAAACACCCCCTAAAATACAGTGGTGTGAAAAAGTGTTTGCCCCCTTCCTCATTTCCTGTTCCTTTGCATGTTTGTCACACTTAAGTGTTTCGGAACATCAAACCAATTTAAACAATAGTCAAGGACAACACAAGTAAACCCAAAATGCAATTTGTAAATAAAGGTGTTTATTATTAAAGGTGAAAAAAAATCCAAACCATCATGGCCCTGTGTGAAAAAGTGATTGCCCCCCTTGTTAAAACATACTATAACTGTGGTTGTCCACACCTGAGTTCAATTTCTCTAGCCACACCCAGGCCTGATTATTGCCACACCTGTTCACAATCAAGGCATCACTTAAATAGGAGCTGCTTGACACAGTAAGGTCCACCAGAAGATCCTTAAAAGCTACACATCATGCCGAGACCCAAAGAAATTCAGGAACAATTGAGAAAGAAAGTAATTGAGATCTATCAGTCTGGAAAGGGTTATAAAGCCATTTCCAAAGCTTTGGGAATCCAGCGAACCACAGTGAGAGCCATTATCCACAAATGGCGAAGACATGGAACAGTGGTGAACCTTCCCAGGAGTGGCCGGCCGCCCAAAATTACCCCAAGAGCGCAACGACGACTCATCCAAGAGGTCACAAAAGACCCCACAACAACGTCCAAGGAACTGCAGGCCTCACTTGCCTCAGTTAAGGTCAGCGTTCATGCTTCCACCATCAGGAAAAGACTGGGCAAAAATGGCCTGCATGGCAGAGTTCCAAGGAGAAAACCACTGCTGAGCAAAAAAGAACATCAAAGCTCGTCTCAATTTCTCCACAACACATCTTGATGATCCCCAAGACTTTTGGGACAACATTCTGTGGACCGATGAGACAAAAGTGGAACTCTTTGGAAGGTGTGTGTCCAAGTATATCTGCCGTAAAAGGAACACTGCATTTCAGAAAAAGAACATTATACCAACAGTAAAATATGGTGGTGGTAGTGTGATGGTCTGGGGCTGTTTTGCTGCTTCAGGACCTGGAAGACTTGCCGTGATAAAAGGAACTATGAATTCTGCTGTCTACCAAGAGATCCTGAAGGAGAATGTCCGACCATCTGTTCATGTACTCAAGCTGAAACGAACTTGGGTTCTGTAGCAGGACAACGATCCTAAACACACCAGCAAGTCCACCACCGAATGGCTGAAGAAAAACAAAATGAAGACTTTGGAGTGGCCTAGCCAAAGTCCTGACCTGAATCCTATTGAGATGTTGTGGTATGACCTTAAAAAGGCCGTTCATGCTCGAAAACCCTCTAATGCAACTGAATTAGGACAATTCTGCAAAGATGAGTGGGCCAAAATTCCTCCAGGACGCTGTAAAAGCCTCATTGCACGTTATCGCAAACGCTTGGTTTCAGTTGTTGCTGCTAAGGGTGGCCCAACCAGTTATTAGGTTTAGGGGGAAATCACTTTTTCACACAGGGCCATGATGGTTTGGATTTTTTTTCACCTTTAATAATAAACACCTTCATTTACAAATTGCATTTTGTGTTTACTTGTGTTGTCCTTGACTATTGTTTAAATTGGTTTGATGTTCCGAAACACTTAAGTGTGACAAACATGCAAAGGAACAGGAAATGAGGAAGGGGGCAAACACTTTTTCGCACCACTGTATGTCCAAATGTTATTGTTGTTCTCAAATTCAGGCAGAGTGCAAGAGGCCATTTTTTGGGGGCACAAACTCATTTGGAAACCCCCCCCCAATACTATATCTGCTGACTTTGCAAAACCCATACACACTATACCTCTTGTGTGGTCATATTTCTGGATGAATTCACCAAAGCATGTAATGCAAGGGCCTGCCAGATTACTTTCAAATTGTAACGTAGAAAGTTTTTGTCTCCTATTATCTTGATAGGTAATTTATGAATGGCAAAATGTGCTTCAATTTGGACAGTGTGTATCCATATTTTTAGATTATGACACTTCTTACCTGTCCACTGGGCTGCCAATAGTGTAAGTAAGGAGCGGCTGGCCAAAGTATCACATATTATTTATGCATTCTGCTCTCATGGAAGTGGAGAGGGTTACCTGTATATAACATCTACCCATTACCTCCCCCCACCATAACATTTTTCTAATGGGCCACCAGAGGGGGTGAGGAATCTGATAAGTTGACCTTACACTTTTGTCTTTAAATAATCATTTAAATGTTATACTTATGTTGGCCAAGAATGTTTTTGGCAAATCTGCTTGCAATGCTGTGCGCAGAAGTAGTAATTCCTTCTTTCTTTTTTGACTCCACAGTTTCCTTCCAACCCACAGGAATGGCAGGATGTTGCAGGCTAGTTTCAGCATCAGTGGGATTTTCCCAACTGTTGTAGTGCTATTGATGGGAAACATGTGAGGATTGTCCCGCCACCCAACTCGGGCTCATATTATTTTAATTACAAGGGCTTTTGCAGCATAGTGCTGCTAGCTGTTGTTTCTGCAATGTATGGGTTCCTTTTTTTGGATGTAGGATAAGAATGGCTGCAACTCGGATGAAGGTGTCATAATGCAGACAGAGTTCCAACAATCAACCCCAGAATGGCACCTTAAGTTTGCCACCTGCTTAGGACAATGTTGAGGGCCTCAATTTTGTTTTTGTGGCATATGAGGCCTTTGCTCTGGGGGAACATGTTATGAAGCCCTTTCCTATGAGGACCCTCACCTCAGAGCAGAGAATGTTTAACTACGGGCTCTCTCGTGCCAGAAGGGTGGTTGGCATCCTCTCCAGTCACAACAGGCTGTTTTTAACCCCCATAAAAATGGAAAGAGCCGAACACCCCCCGTTCGGTTCGCACCAGAACATGCGAATAGGCAAAAAATGTGTTCAAACACACAAACACTGTTAAAGTCTATGGGAACAGGAATAATCAAAAGTGCTTTTAAAGGCTTATATGCATGGTATTGTCATAAAAATTGTTCGGGGACCTTGGGTCCTGCCCCAGGGGACATGTATCAATGTAAAAAATTGTTTTAAAAACAGACGTTTTTTCGGGAGCAGTGATTTTAATAATGATTAAAGTGAAACAATAAAAGTGTAATATTCCTTTAAATTTTGTACCTGGGGGGTGTCTATAGTATGCCTGTAAAGGTGTGCATGTTTTCCGTGTTTAGAACAGTCTGACAGCAAAATGAAATTTCTAAAGGAAAAAAAAAGTAATTTAAAACTACTTGTGGCTACAATGAATTGTCGGTCCGCAATACACATACACAATACAATTAACATTACTTAAGGCAATGTTTCCCAACTCTCCTTCTCCAGATACATTCCCAGGTCATGTTTTCTATATTTTTTGCTTTTGTCACAGGTGATGATGTCATTTTCAAGGTTAGTAATTCACACACTCGGTTTTATACTGAGGGAAATACACCTAGAGAAGTGGAGTGGATAAACACTGACCTTGGACACTAAAGCCTAGGTTCACATTGGAGTGATTTGTCATGCAATTTGAGAGATAAAATTGCATGACAAGTCGCAACCTACTGGAGGCAATGGCACTGTTCCAATCGGGGGGACACAGAATTAGCGGTGATGCACCAATTTGCAAAAGTAGTTCCTGTCCTACTTTTGCCTATTTCAGGTGCGACTTCAATAGACATCTGGGCATGAAGCCACACAAATGTCTATCGAGTAGCACCTGAAATCGCGCTGACCTTGCTACTTAGAAATCGCGCAACTTCAAGTGAAGTAGCGCAATTTCAAAGTAGCATCAATGGGAACCAGGGCTTACATTGACTTTTGCACTCGCCACATAAGGTTTTGTTGCTCAAACCGATTTGCATCCTAAATTAATAAAGTACATATTTGTACTTTCCTGCAAACAAAATACAGCATTCTTAAAGAAGCAAGGACAGACACAAAGTTGGTTCCTACTTTTTTAGATGTAACTTGGCTAACAGCCACATTTCTTATAAAAGTCTCTTAGAAAACTACAAAAATTACAGGTAAATGTGTAACTAAAACAGGTGAAGGTATTCAAGTTTTTGGGTGAAATAGTAATATACAAAACACGGATATTTGTACAATGTGTGAAAGTACACCTTCAAGCTTTTTGTACATGACAATACTTTTGGACAAGCTACTCCACCATATTCAACAACGTGCCAATTTGGTGCTGTAGCTGGGGGAGAAAACCACCCTGAGAAATGGGAAAAGTTAAAATAGGAGCTTGCAACTCGATGATTCCTCTTTTTCCCACCAAAATGTAAATAGGAAACAAGCTGATATGTTTCATTACTCATCTGAGGAAGGCTGCCAGTGCAGAAACGCATCGGTTTGATCCTGTTTAACATGATGTAGGCAACAAAAAAGATAATGACAAGTCATGGAGTTGCAGGTTCATATGTTAATCTTTTGCTAAAGTGAAATCGTAAATTCAAATATAACAGTTGCAACTATTAAAAAAATGTGCAAAGGTTAGGCAATTTAAAACTGTACAAACACATGTACAACAGAACAAAAAAAAAAAACATGTTTGGTTTTTATATTTTAGCTAAAATATTGATGAGGTTAATAACTCTGTTTTGGAGCTCATGCATGTTTTTTTTTCATTTTCTCCAATTCCCTATTGCAAACCAAGAGCTCACTGATAGGTATTTGTGCACTGAAGTGAGTTTGATCTTCCACAACATCCACATCACCTAAAAAATATAAAACACACCATATATTAGAAATATGCAGGCATCCATTTATTACTTGAAGCTGTGGTCTCAGACACTGACCTGTGGTCGACACAGTTTCAAGAACTTCACATAGTACTTCCTGCACATCAACATCTTCTTCAGGGTGTGTGGTGAGTTGACTTTCTGGATCTTCAGGAGGTGCTGGGTTACTGGTGTCCACACACAGCTCAGATGTTCCTCTTCTTTTCTCCCCTAGGTGAATTCACAAAAGGTATACTTAGCAGACTATGATATGTTAGGCTAGAAATAGTAATATGAAACATTATTTGGAAGTGTCTTTTAATTGTCTGTTTCGGCAGAGATCCAAGTTGAATACATGATTTTTTCCCTTTCCAAAGCAGGAATACTTAGATGTTTTGTGCAAGTTTCACACATGGAGATACCCCTAGTATCCACTGGAGCACCTGCATTGGACACCATAACAAGGGTGTTATGGTGTCCCACACTGGTGCTCTTACATCCAGCTGCGTAACGGCTGCTGAGTGTCTTCCACTGACACTGAATAATGTTGACGTTTCATTAGTTATGAACACATTTAGACAACAATCTAATGAACTTATGTTACATCAAAAAAGGCCATAGCAAATGCATTTAACGTGCATCTCCCAATAACAAAGTATTAGTGGTCGAACAAAACGATGTTTCATGTCCTGCGAAAGATTCCTGTGTCCACAAAAATAAAACTGGACATGGACCAGCACGAAAGTAATAAAAGGAACACAGGACAAATACTTACTTTTTCGCAGCACTTTCCTAATCTTTCTATACTGATCTTCCTCTCTCAATTTAAGGTCTGACCAGGGTTTTCTCAACTGATGCTTGTTTCGTCGTACCCCAAAATTCCTGTGAAGACTTCTCACAACTTTAGCCATGATCTTGGGCTTTCTGGTATTTGGGGTTCTGTAAGGTCCATGCTTCCCATCATAGTCTGTCCTCACTAAGATGTCCACCATCTCCACCATTTCTTCAAATGACATATTTGTGGCCTCATTGCTCCTTCTGGATCTGGAAGTCGCTTTCTCTGGGTTTTCATTATTGCTGCTCTCACCACACACCTGCTGTCTCGCCGCCATTTGCTCTCCCACTGCCCCGAAAGAGAACAGGTGGGGAATACACTAGAAGGAATGACAGGGGCTGAATTTCACCCAGGCGCAGTGTATTCAAAGCCATAACGACATCGCTAACACGCAAAAGGAGCCATAAAACGAAGGTACAATTGTAAATTGGGGTATCGGTGGTTAGTGGCTTATACTGCTTAGATTGAGGCCTATATCGGGACCAGATTATGAGTTAAGCCTGACATTATGGTTTGTCTTGTGTTCTGTCTTGCAGGCATCAGATAAATAATTGAAAATGGTGGATAAATTCACTGCTCCCGACCAAACCCAACCCAGACCATCACTCTCAACACTCCCTTTCACATCGGATGGGGCCACAGCTCCTGAGGTCCACCCTGGTCCTTTGACACAGAATGAAGATGTGGAGGAGCCCAGCTTGACCCAGGTATATCATTGTTGAACATATTTGTATCCAAAAATAGAATTATGATAACTAGATGTTATTGTTAAAAAATGTCTGCCTTAACAAAGTGGTTTTCATATCAATAGACAGTAGTGGCCAAAAATTATAGGGACAAGAAGGAAAAATGCTGGGGTCAGAATGATAGTCTTTTATTTTTCTCCACATTCAATTTGAGTCATGAGCTCAAAATTGTGTGTGATTTATGACCAAAAAAAATAATAATCTAATTATGCCCCATTTTCATACACAGGAATGTGGCAGTTTGGAGGAGCCAAGGCCAGCAGCACCACAGAGTCCCAGATCACTCCCCTACGCCCTCCTGTTAAAAGTGCCAGGAAGGGCAGGAACCTAGACAAGGCCACAGCTGCCTTCCTCAGCCACGCAACAATGGCCATAAGTACGGCCCCAGATGCAGCTGAGGCATTTGGCTGTCTGACAGCGAATAAGTTAAGAGACATGGATGGGGAGCAAAGGAGGATGTGCGAGGAATTAATTCTACAGCTCCTCAACAAGGGGGTAGGGGACAAATTTCCTTAAAAACACATATTTCAGATTCGGATGCCCCACCTCCCCAGCCACCACAGAAGCATGCCGGACATTGGCGTTTCCATCCCCAAGTACCCCAACAAAGCCACTGGGCTGGGGATTTTCATCCATACAATTTTTTGTATGCAGAGAATGCACTTTTTGTTTTAGTTATTTAATTTTTATTTTGATGGCAGATAACATGTCTAATTTATTTGAGTTTATTTTTGGAATAATGCACAAGAAAAAAAATGGCCTCAGCCGATGTGGAAGGGAGTGTTGACAGCGATGGCCTGGGTTCGGTCTGGTCTGTCAAAAAAACACAGCCTGGGGACATAAGAGTCATCTGCAGCTGCTCCCGATCTCTGAGTCAAGGACATTCTTGTGCTCCCTTTAAATGTACACCTCAGGTTCCCAATTTTGCTCTTCACAGAATTGAGGTCTGCCCTGGGGTACAAAGACTTCACCAATTCCACAGTTTCTCCATCGTTGCCTTCCTCTTGATTTTTATAGGACCCTCTTGTGATCCCTATTAAAAAAAAAAAGAATTTTAAAAATACTTGGCTACGTGTTTTACTTAAAATGACAGTTTGGGAGAAGGCAGGTATATTTAAAAAATACAATGTAAAATTAACAAGGGACACCAACATAGTTGTATCTTTGATATGAAAAACTATGGGATAATGGTGCTGAGGTAAGGGTAATGGTGTTGTCTTCTTGATATCACTAAAAAAAAAAAGCCTTTTTAAATACTTTTGGCAGAACTCACCAGTATCACCAGCAAAGCAGCTTCATTTGGACATTTCGTCATTTGCCATGTCACGAATGTAAATTCTCCATTACGAACGCTAGTTTTACAAGACCAATCGTTTCCGGCTCATACTTACTGGAAAATCCGACAACAGACATTTGTCCACGGAAAATTTTAAAGCCTGCCATCCAACATTTGTCCATGGAAAATCCGACAATAATTGTCCGATGGAGCGTACAAATGGTAGGATTTTCTGACAACAGCCTGTCATCACACAATTCCTGTCGGAAAATCTGATTGCGTGTACGAACTTTAGAAATCCTGAAGACAGTGATTGGTTTTTGGGGTCCTGTATGCGGCTAGGCTCCCAAAAAGTCCCACACATGTGGTATCCTTGTACTCAGGAGGAGGAGCAAAATTTATTTTGTGGTGTAATTTTACATATGTCCATGGCATGTTTGAGCAATATATCATTTAGTGACAACTTTGTGAAAAAAAAAATGTATTGTAATTTTCCTGAAACTCGTGGCAAAATATAAAATACTATATGGACTCAACATGCCTCTCAGCAAATAGCTTGGGGTGTCTACTTCCCAAAATGGGGTCATTTGGGGGGTGACCGGTCCTGGCATTTTATGCACAGCATTAGAAGCTTATGCCGCACATCACCCACTCTTCTAACCACTTGAAGTCAAAGCCCTTTTGGACACTTTTTGTTTTCATAAAAAAATACTTTTCTTTTGCTAGAAAATAAATTTGAACCCCCAAACATTATATATTTTTTTAAAGCAAAAGCCCTACAGATTAAAATAGTGGGTGTTGCAATTTTTTTTCACACAGTATTTACGCAGCGATTTTTCAAATGCATTTTTTGGGGAAAAAATTTTACTTTTTTTAATTTGAATGCACTCAAACACACTATATTGCCCAAATGTTTGGTAAAATATAGAATATGATCTTATGCAGAGTAGATAGATACCAAACACGACATGCTTTAAAATTGAGCACAACCGTGCAGCGGCGACAACTACATACAACTACACACATTTTTAAAAGCCTTTAAAAGCCTTTACAGGTTACCACTTTAGATTTACAGAGGATGTCTACTGCTAAAATTACTGCCCTCGATCTGACGTTCGTGGTGATATCTCACATACATGGTGCAATTGCTGTTTACATATGACACGAGACCGAAGCTTGGGTTCGCCATTGCGCGCAAGCACAGGGGGGGCAGGGGTGCTCTTTTTTTATTATTTATTTTGCTTTTTTTATTTTATTTTTATGCTGTTCCTTTCATTTTACATTTTTTTATCATTTTTATTGTTATCACAGGGAATGTAAATATCCCCTATGATAGTAATAGGTAGTGACAGATACTCTTTTTTTTTTAATTGGGGTCTATTAGACTCTAGATCTCGCCTCTCTCCCAATGGCGCTATTTATATCCTGCGAAACCGAAGTCCTGAAATGCTTGTAGTTTCCGGTTTCTTAAGCCATAGAGATGATTGGAGCCATTCTGGTCTTCGATCAGCTCTATGGTAAGCTGGCGGTACCACCAGATGCATTCTCAGGTTCCCCAGTGGGACAGGAGAGCACGAGAAAATCATGGAAGATGGCGGGAGGGGGGGCGTTCCCTCCCACTGCTTGTAAAAGAAGACTAGCAGCTAATTAGCCACTAGAATTGCTTTTAAATGAAAGCTGACCACTGGCTGAAAAGAACTTTTTCAAGATAATACCGAAACCTGCAGGCATCATTCTGGTATAACCACTAAAATTCCAGCAACGTACCAGTATATTGCTGGTCCTTTTTCGGACAAAGTTGTCGGAAAATCCGATCATTCTGAACGTGGTCATGTTCGTTGCGTATGACGGAACTATGTAGCGGCTAGTAGCCAATAGCTTTGGTCTTGTAATTTGATCTGAGCATGCGTGGCACTTTGTCCATCGGAATTCCCTACACACGATCGGAAAAAGTCAGATCGGACTTTGTTGTCGGAAAATTTGAGAGCAGGATTCCGACGGAAAAAGTCCAATGGAGCCCACACACGGCCGGATTTTCCGTCAACATGGTCCGATCGGACATTTTCCATTGGAATTTCCGACCGTGTGTACGGGGCATAACGGTTCCAAGTTTGGCATCTTTGGAGACCCTGTGTAAGTGTGTCCTAGTCTGTGCAGTGCTATACCCTACTCTAACACTTCACTAGTGTGTGGTAGTGTTCAAAACATTCACTGATGCAGAGACCAGGTTGGTCAGGACAGGAGGGACAACAATACCGGATGTCATGCCTAAATCCACGCTTACTACAGACACGACATCTTCTTTGGGGTGATCGATTGGTAGGATTACCAGGGAGGACATACGGAAAAGGCCTCCCGTGCAGCTATCTCACTGCATTTACATTGGCAAGTTGGGCCACATCTGGAAACAGAAGGGAAACAGAATTTAAGGAAGGATCCAGTTCACCCTGAGCTTTGTATAGCACATAAGCGTTCAGCAGAGCCAATTGGAATAAATATACAGACACTTTTTTGTACCAGCGTCTGGCCTTATGGGCAATTAAGTATGGCGCCATCAACTGGTCGTTGAGGTCCACCCCTCCCATATTAAGGTTGTATTCGTTGGACCGTTGTGTCTGCATGAAGGGAGGACAGAACGAAAAAATTCTTATTATCCCTCCACTTCACAGCGAGAAAATTATTACATGTCAAGCAGGCTCTCTCCCTCAATTTAAGATAAATAGTCCGCGCTTAGGATAGGAGTAGAGGTATGCAGCCTCCCCTGAATGGACTCCCTAGGGAGCCAGTGATAAAGTAAAAGTAATGAAGGGATGGTGGCGCTCCCTAGTAAGAAAATGTGTACGTGACCACACTACCTAACACACTTAATAAGCTAAAAGTAATAATAAATAAATTGACAACAAAAAGGTGTGTAAATATAGAAACCAATGGTGAAGTGATCCATAGATTAGCACTCCATAATAATCCAGCCTGGGAACACTCAAAACTAGGTGTAATACCAGAGGGAAAGCTGATGGGGCTAATCACTTAAGTTGATGCAGGAAACTATGTGTGGTAAATTGGAATAGGGTGTATCCACCTACTACCATCTCACACCATCCTAAATACAATCAATACATGTGATACATATAAGTGAATTATCTATAAGTGATAACAGCAATAACCATAAATTAAAATAATTGAAAAAAATACATAACATGAGCCACATAAGGGGATGTGTGAACCCTGTGGTAAAAGATATACATATGTATGTGTATATATACACACGTGAAAAGTCCTCCCCGGGTTGGGTGCTCCAAAAGGTATACAAAAAAGAAAAAAGGGAAAATATATATACAAATGTTCAGTGATCAGTGACTTTAGTGACTTCGCTGTTGTAGATGAGGTGACTTCGTGCTGCCCATATGGTCCCACACTCACCGGAAACTACCACCCCTGCAGGGGTAAAAGGTATAAATGGAGATCCGTCAGTGGTCCCTCTCCCAGAAATGGATCGATATCCCACTCCTTCGTATCCACGGGGGCGGTCACAGGATCTGGTTACCAGCGTCAGCACTCCATTCTCCAGGAAATTCAGAAAAAATGTCCCTCCATGGCAAAAATTAAAAAGAAAGATAGGGGACTCATAGCGCAAAATGTAAAAACAAATTATACTTTATTAAAATAAAGCAAAAAAAATTAAGCAAAAAAAATGTAAAACAAAAATAAGGTTAAAAAAGTATAACAGAGTCCCGGCGGGCTAGTATAGGGCTTTAAAGCCTGGATGCCCTCTATTAAAGATAGTGCACAGTGGCCGCTTGCGTCCCAGCAGCGTTCCAGGCCTCCTGCCATGGAGGGACATTTTTTCTGAATTTCCTGGAGAATGGAGTGCTGATATGGGAGTGGGATATCGATCCATTTCTGGGAGAGGGACCACTGACGGATCTCCATTTATACCTTTTACCCCTGCAGGGGTGGTAGTTTCCGGTGAGTGTGGGACCATATGGGCAGCACGAAGTCACCTCATCTACAACAGCGAAGTCACTAAAGTCACTGATCACTGAACATTTGTATATATATTTTCCCTTTTTTCTTTTTTGTATACCTTTTGGAGCACCCAACCCGGGGAGGACTTTTCACGTGTGTATATATACACATACATATGTATATCTTTTACCACAGGGTTCACACATCCCCTTATGTGGCTCATGTTATGTATTTTTTTCAATTATTTTAATTTATGGTTATTGCTGTTATCACTTATAGATAATTCACTTATATGTATCACATGTATTGATTGTATTTAGGATGGTGTGAGATGGTAGTAGGTGGATACACCCTATTCCAATTTACCACACATAGTTTCCTGCATCAACTTAAGTGATTAGCCCCATCAGCTTTCCCTCTGGTATTACACCTAGTTTTGAGTGTTCCCAGGCTGGATTATTATGGAGTGCTAATCTATGGATCACTTCACCATTGGTTTCTATATTTACACACCTTTTTGTTGTCAATTTATTTATTATTACTTTTAGCTTATTAAGTGTGTTAGGTAGTGTGGTCACGTACACATTTTCTTACTAGGGAGCGCCACCATCCCTTCAGGCTCTCTCCCTCAGCCTAAGATGGGAATCTACAAGCTGCTGGGGTAAGCCCTGGGGATAAAATCGCACAGTGCCACATGCGCCAATTCGATGATCAAACAAGTGACTAAAAAGTGGCACGCTTGTGTAATAATTGTCCACATACAAGTGGTACCCCTTTCCGAATAAGGGTGACACCGAGTCCCACACAATCTTACCAGCGGCTCTACGTAACTATCTCTTCCCTCGTAAACCATAAAACTATATGTATAGCCTGTTGCCCTGTCACAGAGCTTATACAGCTCAACCCCATATCTGGCACGCTTGCTAGGAAGATACTGTTTGAAAGACAAGCAGCCAGAAAACGTAATCGGGGACTCATCAACACAGACAACTTGATCAGGAGTAAACAAGGCTGCAAACTGTTGGTTGAATTGGTTTACGAGGGGCCAAATTTTGTAGAGCCGACCGTATTAAGGGTCACCCAGAGGATGACAGAGTTCATTGTCATTGAAATGCATGAACCCCAAGATCTGCACGTATTGTGTCCTGGTCATACAAGCAGAGAGCACAGGCATATGGTGAATTGGGTCAGTGGACCAATATGACCGCAACTTTTTTTAGTTATGCCCATGAGGAGGGATTAGCCCAGAAAGGTCTTAAATTCGGAGACCGTCATAGGTCTCCAATCTCTGGCAAGGGTCAACTGGGGATTAGCGGCGATGAATTGACCAGCATACAAATTGCTTTGGTCCACAATAGATCTATAGAGATCTTCCGTGAAAAACAGTGAATAAAAATCAAGTGACGTAAAATCACCTGAATTCCGGGTTGGCCAGTGAATGGGGGAAGAACGGCAAGAAGGGCACTATGGGCCCTATCTTTGTCTTCTTGATGGCAGCGGGACACTAGTTGTGCTAGCCACCTCACCAGCTTGAACTGCACTTATGGGACTCGCCATGTCACCACGTGATACTGCAGTGCTGGTTTGACTACTACCAGGGTGTACTAGGCCGCTGGTGCTTGCCAGTTCACCAAGATGAGCCGCACTAGTACTGTCTCTCTGCTCCATACAAGAGCCCTGCAGTTCTTGCACCTCAACAACAGCAGAAGAACGGTGTTGGGTACGCCCCAACCTTGCCAAGGACCACAACTCCGTCATCAGAACTATCTGTCAGGGTGCCGCTGCTGTCTACAGGATTGTATTCTGAGCCTGAATCTGACAGATGGGTGACTTCCTCTTCACTCTCATCTGTCATGCTCAGAAACGTGTAGGCCTCTTCACTAGTGTACCTTTGATTGGACATTTTGGCCTCTAAATTTACTGGTAAACTAGTGAGACTCACAGGAAAAAAGAGCACCTGTCAGTGACTGCTTCAAACGCTACCAAAAAAAATGTTAGCGTTCGCAGGGATCAGGCCTGACTCTGCGAACGATGTAGTTATGTGTTTAGTGTTTTGTAAGTGACAGTGATCGATTCATACTGCACTTGGGTGGGCTGGGCTGGGCGGAGGGGCTAAATGCAGGTGCTAGCAGGTATCTGGGCTGATCCCACTAACACTGCATTTTTGGGAACCCTAAACTACTGGGGACGCTAGTATAGATCTGATCAGATATCTGTTCAGACACTATAATGCTTAGGGAGGTGTATGGTGCGTGCATGGGTGTTAGCACTACTGTCACTAATCTGACATTGCCTGGGGCAACGCAGACCCTGACTGATGCTAGAACCTAACTGATATCACCCACCGGGGGATCAGGGGTTATATCTTTATTTGGGTAATATACGGCGGGTACCCTGACGCTATAAAAAATAACTAATTAACCAGCATTACCCGTAACACTAATATGGTGATCACCGGTGACAGGGGGTGATCAAGGGGTTAAACCTTTATTGTGGGGTTTGGGGGGGTTTGGGGGTACCTTAAAGCTACCTGGGCCTACGACTAACTGCCCTAACGCTGATTAGTATACAAATGACACCAGTACAGTGATCAAAGAAAAATATGAACACTGCACTGGGTGACACTGTGACAGGAAGTAAAGGGGTTAACTGGGGGGGGGGGGTCGGGGGTTACAAGCGTGCCTATGTGTACTCGTGTTAGTGTAGTGGTGCAACTTACTGTGAGATGTTCTCTCTCCTCTCTCTGGAACAAAAAGGATTCCACAAGGGGAGATAGCATCTTTTTCCCTGCCTGTGCTTACACTTACAGGCAGGGGAAGGATTTAATTTGCCAGAACAAATCCGAAGGTCCAGGCCATAAATCATTGGCCTGGACCTTAAGATTGATCAGTTATGAAACAAATCTGATGGTCATGAGCATGGCAGGGGCGCGTGGGCATGCTCCCTGGCGGCGAGAGCGCGCCCCGTGCAGGTACAGGATTTCGCACAGCGGTGCCATTGTGCCACAGTAAATGTACGCATTACGGTTCGGCAAGTGGTTAATATAACTCTACTGTAGTAGTTAATATAACTCGGCCTCTGTGTGATCTCTGCTCACTGACACACCACACTGCACCCTGCTCACAATCTCATCGGGTAACCTATGTTCCTTGAATACCTCTCAAGGTTCAGTTTTAATTGGAATGTACTTTTAAAATATGTGTGGCCTGGTAGTCACATTTCAACGTATACGACTAAGGCTATTGCCGAAACGTGTCATTTATTGTTTTATTGTCACTCTGATGTACCAATAAACGATACTTCTAGGATTACAGTGTTTCCGGGTCTTCTTACTACTGTTACATTTCAAAGTATACACACAGCTTGAATGAGTGTGAAAGTGGCCTAAATGCTAAATATGGTGGACATAGCAGATCTCAGTGCTGACCTTCTCTGCTTATGCAGTGTACCCTGATTTTAACACACACCCTGCATATTAGCTGACATTCATCTTTAACATCAGACATCACTTTGTCATCTGTACATATGCTTTTTAGAACCTAAAATAGGAGTCTGCTGATAAGTTGCTGTAGCCAGTGCTATATCATTTACTCTTTTCTAAACATTCAGTGTCAATCAGGAAGTGTTTTAATTTTGTTTTGAATTCAGACATATGATTGGCATAAGATGCCTCCCAATTTCTCTTTGAGCTACCTGTACTACATATAAGAACGTTGTTCAATTTACTGTTGAATGCTTGCTCTTGGGGCATTCCGCAGGAGGGAGTGGCCAAGAGCACTGACGGGGGATCCGAGAAAGGAGGTTTCAGGCTGCTCTGTGCAAAATAACATGTTTGTTATTTAAAATAAAAAAAAGCCTTTAATATAACTTTAAAAACAATTTCAGGGCTTAAAAAAACTCTTTCCTGACGCCTTCATGGCAGCACACACTGGGTTGTGACTCCGCCCCCACAACCTGACAGGATTGGTTTAACTATAAAGTTGAAGGGGAGACCCCCCGCTGCATTCTCCTTTTTTTCCTCACCTGACAGGTTGGATGGACAGGTTTCTCCTACTACAGATGAATAAGCCTCTTACCGCAATCGCCCCAGCAGGTTCAAGCCTCTCCTGTTTGGAAGTCCTTCCTGTACAATCTCTAAAGGAGCTTCTATGGAACCCCCATTCTGGTGGTCTCAGGGGGCGACTAGGATTCTGGCAAGTAAAACAAGCTTTAAAGAAGCTTTCATTTTTGCAGTGGACTCCCTTATTCTAATTTCTCTGTTCTCCCTTTATGCATAAAATAGCTTTGCACTGTTTAAAAAATATATATATATGCAACTAGTTTCTCACACTGGGCCTGCTGGCCCTTGTTGTCCTCTGGTTGTAGCCGCTGTATGTCCCTCCATCGCGTTCCCGCATCGCCCATGCGCACTTACAGGGCCAGGTAAACACCGCTGTATTCTCGGTGTACTGTGCCCTGATCCAAGATGGCGCCGGGACACTCGGGACGCGTCCGCGCATGCGCTAGAGCGTCATTCGGGCACCGTAATGGCGACATTTTCAAATACAGAACTTTTTTCTTCTGTATTCCCTGTGCAACTCTGCAAGCTGGAAGGAATGAACGGTTACTGCTCTGCACTAACCAAGCACCCAAGCACAAGGTAAGTCCCTGTAAGGGCTCCCATTACATTATGACTGCATTTAAGATTAAATTAAATAAATAAATAAATATATAAATTAACTGTTAAATAATTAAATAAACAAATAATTAATAAATTAATTAATAAATAAATTAAAAAAAATAAATAAAAAAGAGGGGGGAAATATATAGATATATATATATTTATATGTACAAAAAAAATATACACATATATACGTTTATTTTTTCTATTTCCCAGACTGCCCTGTCTCCTTCTTTTTCCCTATGGAGTCCACTGCCCACGCAGACCACCATCAGCAAACTAGGTAAGAGGCCGGACCAGATAGGTAAGTATTGAAGGGGAGAAAAAAGAGTGCCAGACGCTAAATGCTGCATTTCTCTTGGCAGCCCGGCGAGATCAAGAACCACAAGTTCCCGGCATGGGAAAAGATCAAGCCATACCTCAAGCAGGAGGTCCCGCAGGAGCCGTTCAAGATGTCCTTTGCGTCATCGAAGACACAGCCGCTCACGGCATAGTTACTCACGTCACAGTCGCTCCTGTCGCAGCAGGTCAAATTGCAGGAGGTCCCCCTCCTCGCACCATCGAAGCCGCCACACCCGTCCTGCAGCTAATGCCTGCTGGGTCTGCGGCGCTCCAGCACTGCCAGACAAGCTTGCCTGCCGCTCTTGCTTCAATGAAGCCACTACAGAGAAGGAAGCGGACGCAAGGATGGCGACAGACCTCATAAGGGAGTCAGTGCGGGAGTATTTACTGGAAACAACAGCACCAGTATTGGATAGGGCTGCTCCCAGTACATCCTCAGCGGAACCTCCTCACACCCAGGCCTCGGACTTCTCCTCTGAGGGCGAGGGTCAAGATATGTCAGCAGGTTTCAACTTTTCCCTGGTAGAGCCCTTCGCAAAGTCAGTCAAGGAGGCGATCGGCTGGGAAGACGACAAGGCAGAACCCCAAAAAATTCGGAAATACTTTCCAAACTTAAAAAGGGATCCGGAATCCTTTACATTTATAGAAGAACTTGAGGATCTCATAAAGGATGAATGGGAGAGGTCTGACAAACGATCTAGTCTGACCAATAGGCTGGCCAAGATGTATCCCTTGAAGGAATCAAAAATAAACCCCTTGATTAACGCGCCCGTCGTCGACGCCTCTATGATGCGTCTCGCCCGCCACGTCACATTACCGATCGAGGATGCTGTCTCCTTTCGAGATGTGCTCGATCGAAAGATGGACCTGGAGTTGAAAAAGGCCTATTCCACAGCTGGGGGAGCCTGCAGACCTGCAATTGCTACAGCAGCGGTAGGCAGAGCCATCTCGGGATGGACATCTAAAATAGAAAAGGACCTGCAGGATGGCGTCGAGATGGAAAAAATAATTTCCTCTCTACAAGAAATCAGACTGGCAGGGGATTTCGTAGCGGAGGCATTTGTAGATGTCATAAGGTCGTCAGCCAGAACTATGCTGGCATCAGTAACAGCAAGAAGAGCCCTATGGCTCAAACCATGGATGGCCGATACAGCATCCAAAATGAACTGGTGCAGGATCCCGTACGAAGGCCCAAATCTGTTTGGTACCAAATTAGACTCTGCCATCTCCAAAGTGACAGGAGGGAAGTCAGGTCTAATTCCCTCCGATAGGAGACCCAAGACGCAGAAAGGGCCAGCGTATAGACGCAACCTCCCGAACAAATACAGAGAGGCCAGATCCTACCGCCCTGGTAGGGAATTTAGAAGGGACTGGAAGAACACAAAGCCCGCCTTTCTGAGAATGCAGAAAACCAAGACCACCCCGGCAGGGGAACAGCAAAAGTCATTTTGAAATTTTGCCTGTCCACCCGGCTCAGGTGGGCGCCAGGCTAAAAAACTTCTTCCAAATCTGGGCAAATCACATAAAAGATTTATGGACATTATCTACAATAAAATTCGGACACAAGTGGAGGTTCATAAGCAGACCCCCGGGGAATCACTTCCAGGCAACCAGACTACCATCCTCACTACCCAGGAGAAGTCTACTAATAAGATATGTAGCAGAACTGAAGCAGAAGGGGGCAATACTGGAAGTCCCATCATGTCAAAGGGGGAGAGGATTCTACTCCCCCCTGTTCCTGGTGAAGAAGAAAACAGGAGACCTACGCCCGGTGTTGGACCTCAAAAGGCTCAACAAAGGCATCAAGGTGGAGGCCTTCAAAATGGAAAGCCTCCAGTCCATACTTCTGGCAGTGAATCTGGGCGACTGGATGCTTTCAATAGATTTATCGGACGCTTATCTTCATATACCAATCCATACAGCTTTTCAAAAATTCCTTCGGTTTGCCATAAACCAATGCCATTTTCAATTCCAGTGCCTCCCATTCAGCATCTCTTCGGCACCCAGGACTTTTACAAAAGTTCTGTTACCTTTGGTGGCACTCCTCAGAGAAAGGGGATTACGGATCCACCATTATCTGGATGACATCCTACTTTTAGATCAAGAGACGCTGATCCATCACCGGAAAATCCTACTTACAACTCTCCAGAAACTCGGTTGGATAATCAACTGGAAGAAGAGCAGTCTGCAGCCCACCCAAAATATGATATTTTTGGGAGCGGATCTAAACACCAACACAAACAAGATACAGTTCCCACAAGAGAAGATCCAGCCTCTAATTCAGAAGATGCAGAGACTCCTATCAACAAATCACCTACCAGTCAGAGCTTGTCTGAGTATACTGGGGTCCATGTCCGCAACCATACCAATGGTGCAATGGTCACAGTGGCACATGAGAACCCTGCAGAACTCATTTCTCAGGCAGTGGGATGGAGTATCGATGCATCAGACCATTTCTATCCCCAAAGCAGTGAAACGATCAATATGGTGGTGGACGCGTCAGAGCAACCTCAAGACAGACCCATAGTCCCTCCGGATCCCGAAGTTGTCACCTCGGATGCCTGCCAGAGCGGTTGGGGAGACCACTTCCAAGATCGAGCAGCCCAAGGCCGATGGCATTTTCAGGCTCAAGGGTTGGTCTCGAACATTCTGGAACTCAGGGCAGCCTTCCATGCGTTAAAGGCATTCACACCACTCCTAGAGGGGAAAAATGTGCTGATCAGGATGGACAACAGGGTGGCAGTGTCCTATATTCAAAAACAAGGAGGTACCAGGAGTGCCACTCTGATGGAGGAAGTCCGACCCATCTTGGAATGGGCCCAAATACACCTATCAAGTTTAAAGGCAGTTTATGTTCCAGCGGCTCAGAACATGCTAGCCGATTACCTAAGTCGGGAAACGTTGTCCAACAACGAGTGGTCATTGAGCCCTCAGGCATTCTCTCTCCTTACAGAAGCCTGGGGAATGCCAGAAATAGACTTGGCAGCCACTCCGATGAATACCAAATGCCACAGTTTCCTGGCGAGGGGCTCATTTCCATCAGCAGAGGGAATAGACTGCTTGATTCACCCATGGGACTTCAAGTTGGGGTACATATTCCCTCCAACCCCGTTAATTGCGAGGTTCCTATCCAGACTCCGGAGATCCTCAGTGACAGTAATAGCGGTAATCCCACTGTGGCCGAGAAGGCCGTGGTTCACGACCCTCTTACAACTCAGCCTTCAACCTCCAATTCCTCTTCCAATAACCCCGGACCTTCTATCTCAGGGGCAATTCCTTCACCCAGCACCAGAAAAGTTACACCTGATGGCCTGGAGATTGAGAGGGCTAGACTAAGGGCACAAGGCTGTTCTCAAGAGGTTATATCGACCCTGATGCAAGCCAGGAAAGTATCTACTAATACCATCTACATGAGGATTTGGGAGAGATTCTGCTCCTTGGCACAACAGAGAAGATGGAATCACCTTTCTCCGGAACCGTTCCAAATCCTAGAATTCCTCCAATTAGGGGTGAACAAAGATCTAAGCTCAAGTACCCTTAAGGTACAAGTGTCTGCTCTGTCAGCAAAGACAGGTACTAGGTGGGCATTCCACCCTCTAGTAATCCAGTTCCTGAAGGCCTGCCTAAAGATCAAACCTCCCAGGAAACCAGTTTTTCCATCATGGGACCTATCAATAGTTCTCCATGCTTTCTCCAACCCTCCGTTTACTCCATCCGAAACTATATCTCTATGGGACTTGACCTTGAAGCTATCCTTCCTCATAGCAATAACATCAGCAAAGAGAGTGTCAGAAATCCAAGCACTAATGATCTCGGAACCCCACTTAGTCCTCTTACCCGACAGAGTAATTCTAAGACCTTCAGAGCACTTCATACCTAAAGTAGCAACTTCCTTCCATTACAACCAAGACATCATCCTTCCATCCTTCACTGACGATCAGGGTGAACCGCATCCATTGGACATCAAAACAACCATTTCTAACTACTTAGCAGCTACCACCGCCTTTAGAAAGACGGATTCTCTTATGGTCATTCCCCATGGAACCAGACGCGGGCAAGCAGCCTCCTCACGTACTATTTCGTCCTGGCTAGTCAAAGCCATTAAAAAGGCATATTCCACTCAGCATCTGATGATCCCTGAAGATATCAAGGCTCATTCTACTAGGGCAGTGGCTACCTCCTGGGCAGCGTATTGCAGGGTCTCACCATACACAATATGCAGAGCAGCAACATTGTCCTCAAGACATACCTGCCCATTTGTCCATGTCAGACTTCGGAAAATCCGTTGTTAGAGCCAATTCTTCCGCATTATAGGAATAAATATTATTTTAATTCAAATAGTTTTTTATTAAAGAGTTTTCAAAATACAAAAATCACACATACAGTCTGTATCAAATATCTTAGTACATATTCATTCGATGGTAACAACATGCAGGCTCTAATACAGATAGTTATCAGGTCAAAGAGATTCTATACTGTGGCCTGATGGAATTTGTCCAGTCTATATTATTTGTGATTTTGGGGGCTATGGCTGTCCCCCGGTGCCCCAATTGGGACTAACTGCGCCTGGGGACCTCCGCCCCCCACCTTGAAATTTAAAGTCTCAAACTATAAACATTTTGTGAAATAAACACGCCATCCATGCCACACTGTACCTATTTTCTTCCCTCTGAAGGGATGGAGGGATGGATAACTTCCTTGACCATATTCATAGAGGTTACTTTACTAGTGTTACCTACTGTAGTAGAGACCAGCATGAGACATAACATTAACTAAAAGAGTATGAGAGAGTAAAAGGGGGGAAGTAGCTGATATTAGATGGGGATAGATTAAGGTTTCAGTCCAGTGAGGGTCCAGGTAGGGTGGCCCCCCCCCCCCCTGCACCGTTGGGCGTGTGATCCAGGGCGACCAATTTGATGTGTATAAGGGCATCTTGCCTTCTCTGCTTGCGATTATTTTTTCGTATGCTGCTATTACATTTATTCTAGCTGATACTTCTGGTATTGAAGGGATTTCATCTGTTTTCCATTTATGGACTATCGTTGACTTAGCTGCTGTAAGGATATGATAGATTATAGATCTTTTAGATCCATGAAAGTCAGAGAGGCGTAGACCTAAGATTGCTAGGTCTACGCTAGGAGTGACTGTTATAGACGTTACTTGCGATATTAGTTGGAATATCCTCTGCCAGAAGGGTTTAAGGTGTGAGCAAGACCACATTATGTGTACCAGTATACCTACTTGTCCGCATCCCCTCCAGCATAAATTAGAGTTATCTTTTGAGAATTTAGCTACAACATAGGGGTTGAAGTACCACCTTAGTAGTAGTTTTCGATTAAGCTCTTCATAGTTGGCACATCTGGAATACCTATGGTTACACTTAATAGCATTTACCCACTCTGCTTCTGAGTATTCTTTTCCCAAGTCTGCTTCCCATTTAAGTAAGGGAGTGTATTTTTGGAACTCGTCTTTGCCATTTAGTGAGTTATATATAGTCGAGATTCCTTTTGTCCTTAAATTACAGGATCTGATGGTGTACCATATTTTTTCAGTAATGGGAATGTGCATTAGTTTTATACAATGATGCTATTTGGGTGTATGTGAAGAACTCCAGCTGTGGCAGCCTGAATTTCTGCCTGATTCCTGCAAATGGCAGCATTTTCCCCTCCTTTACAATGTCCTCAATATTGTTCACCCCATGTTCTTGCCATTTTTTCACTTTTGCGTTTTGTATTAGCCAAGGGATGGACTCTAGAGGGATGGGTACTTTGATTGCTGGATATTGCATGCTACCGTTCGTTTTGGCGCTTGCCCACGCTTTACCTGCTGCATGGATCGTAGGGTGATCTATGAGCTGGGTGGTTGTATGAATAGCTGAGGCCATTAGAAATGACATGGGTGAGAGGGATTTGAAATTGGCCAATTCTAGTTGGCACCAAGGTTTCCCGGTGGGTACCGAGAACCAGTGTCTGATCTGATCTAGAACCACTGCTGTGTGATAGTCCTTCAGGACCGGTAATCCCATACCACCTGCTTTCCTATGTTTCGTTTGTATGGCGGGTGAGCATCTTGCTCTACAGCCCCCCCACACAAAGCTTGCTAATTGCTTTTGTATTGTGGTGAAGAAGGAGTTTGGAGGTTGTATCGGCAGGGTTCTGAATATGTATAGTATTTTGGGCATCACTAACATTTTATATGCTGCTAGGCGTCCGGACCAGGTCAGGTAGTGCTTCTGGATTTTAAGGAGGTCTTTCTGGCAATTGTCTATCATAGGTTGGTAGTTATCATGATATAAGTTATTAATGGGGTAAGATAACTGGACCCCAAGGTACGTGATGGACCCAGAGGTCCAGGGAAATGGAAGAGAAGCTTTCAGTCCCTTTTCTACAGATTTTGGTAGTGCTATACCTAGTATATTGGACTTGGTCTCGTTTATTTTGTAATAAGATGCTCTTCCAAACTGTTGGAGGGCATCATAGGCTGTTGGAAGTGATGTGGTTGGGTCAGATAATGATAAAATCACATCATCCGCAAATAATGAGATTTTGTGTTGGTGACCTAGGGACCTTATACCGTGGATGTTTTGATGCGATCTTATTTTCTCTGCTAAAGGTTCCATTATCAGGGCGAAGATTAACGGGGACATAGGGCAACCTTGCCTCGTCCCATTGGTAATAAGAAATGGTTTAGAGAACATGCCTTCTGTATATACGTAAGCTGAGGGGGAGGAGTATAGCGCCATTATTGCATTCCGTATCGGGCCAAGAAAGCCAAATTTCCTCAGTACTCCCTCCAAATATCCCTAATGAACCCGGTCGAAAGCCTTCTCTGCATCCAATGTGAGGAGCAGAGAAGGCTCCCTGTTTTTTTCGGCAATGTTAATGAGGTTTATCATTCTCCTCGTGGCATCTGTGGTCTGGCGACCCGCTACGAAACCCATCTGGTCATAATCAATTAGCTGTGGCAGTATGTTCGTCAATCTCAGTGCTAGCAGCTTGGCATAGATTTTTACATCTACGTTTAAAAGCGAGATGGGCCTAAAGTTTTGCGGTTTATTGGGTTCTTTCCCTTGTTTTGGTAGGGTTATAATTGTTGCTGTCAGCATGTCAGGTGGAAAACTCGCTACCGTCATTGCAGTGTAAAAGACTTTCTGTAAGAAAGTAGATAGGGTCGTGTTAAATAATTGGTAGTACTCCGAGGAGTAGCCATCTGGTCCTGGGGCCTTATTGTGGGGAAGTTTCTTAATTACCTGTCCTATCTCTTGTTGCGTCACTGGTCTGTTCAGATTGTCAAGATCTGTCTGGGATATAGTTGGCAAGTTAACTGAGCCCAAGAATTCTGCTATCATGGCAGTGGTTGGTTGGGGGGTGTCCTGGTCATTTTTTAGGTTGTATAGACCTTCATAATAGTCGCTGAATGCGTCAGCTATGTCTTTGGGGTTCCTGGCTTCCTTCTTGGTCTTGGGGTTCAGAATGTGGGGTATCTTTTGTTTTGCTACCTTCTCCTTCAGTTGATTGGCTAGGGTCTTTCCTGCCTTGTTACCGTATCTGTAGCTGCTGGCTTTTAGTGAGCGGAGCTGATGTTCCTGTTGGGACACCAGGTGTGCTCTCAGTTCTTGTCTTGCCACAAATAATTGACCTTTTAATTGATTAGAGGGGGCCTGTTTGTTATCAGAGTCTAGTTGGTCTATCTCTCTCAGCAGCTCATTCAGTCTCTTATTTCGTTGTCTTTTGAATCTAGCACTCATTTGTATTAGCAGACCCCTAATATATACTTTGTGGGCATTCCATAATGTGAAGGGATCGTCAACCGAGGGAGCGTTGATGGTAAAGAATTCATTAAGATCTGAAGTAATTTTCTGTACATTTGCGGGTTGTGACATAATATAGGTGTCGTTACGCCATCTATTTGCTCTGGTCTCGGCATGACGATCCCCCACTTGTATAGATATAGGTGCATGGTCTGACCATGATATACTGTGAATCTGCGACTTGATTATTCTTTGTAACAAAAACTTGTCGACCAAGAACAGATCAATTCGCGAATACGAGTTATGTACCTGAGAAAAAAAGGAAAAATCCCTTTCCGAGGCGTGTTGACACCTCCATACATCATATAGACCGGACAGGGAGATGAACCGGTCCAGCGTGACCTTACGTAGTTTAGTAGCCGTACCTGTAGATACGTCCATCTCCCTGTTCGGCACTGCATTAAAATCACCACATACAATCAGTGAACCTTTCTTCATTGCCAGTACCTTTTTCCAGATTTTGTTCAAGAATCTAAGTTGTTTCACATTAGGGAGATATACATTCACCAAAGTGTATACAATGTTATCTAGTTCACAAACTAGGACTATGAATCTACCAGTTGGGTCCAAGTAAACTTCTAGTTCCTTAAAGAGGAGTGAGTCCCTGATAGCTACTGCCACCCCTTTTTTCTTTTTGGGGTTGTTTGCTGTATAAACAATGGGGAATTTCTGGTGTCTGAACACGGGGGGTTTTGATAGGCAAAAATGAGTCTCTTGGAGACAGAGAATGTCACTGTGGAGTGAGATGGCCTCCTTCCATGCCATCTGACGTTTAAAGGGACTGTTTAAGCCCTTCACATTGATGGAGGCGATATTGATTGGCATCTCGCTGTGAAATATAATTCCTGTAAAATGGTATGCTGGGTAGGTTACTAGGTAGGTATTACCTTGTTCAGGCAGTAGTCAGAGTTCAGGAGCCGGATATGACGTTGAGGTACCTGCTTCTGTCACTTTTGTTCTGCAGAGACGGTCTATGTTCACCTGGATCACTGGATAAACTTGGTAAGCAAGAGGGAAGAAAAAAATAAAATGGGAGAGAGAAAAAGGAAAAAAATAGAAAACGATAGCCAAGAATTAGGCACTTAAAGTAAACAGTCAACGTAGTTGTGGTGTAGAGGTATATGTAAACTTATGCGATTCGTAAAAGAATCTGTGCGGTGTAATTACCGCTCCTTCTGGGGGTTTGAGTGAAGGGATAAAAAAAGCCATCCCTTGGGCCAACAGAGGCAAGTATGCAGTAGATGTGAAGCCTATACATCAGCCTGTATCATCATCCGATTCTGCTCTATTAGTGTTGAGGGCCTTGCTCCTGAGGTTGTCCTTTCTTTCTGTGGGTAGAATTAGCCAGTCTTTCATCAGGCGCATGCCTTCTTTGACACTGGATATTATGTGGTTTTCGCCATCTTTGGTGATCATCAGCTTAGCAGGATAAATCCAGCGGTATACTATCTTGTTGTTATTCAATGGCTTAGTAATGCTGGCTAGTTGTCTGCGTTGTTGCATCGTGAACGCAGATAGGTCTGTGAAGAAGGACAAGTCTTGCATGTCTGCAGGGATGTTGTCTCGGTGCCTCACTGCTGCCATAAACCTGTCCTTTGTGTGGAAGAAATGAATTCTCACTATAGTGTCCCTGGGCAGGTGGGACGCTATATGCTTGGGCTTGGGGAGTCTGTGGATCCGATCCACAATCAGGTCTGCCATGGGAGCCTCAGGGAGTATGGTCTTCATGACTGTGGTGAAGTACTCTTTCAATTCAGGAGGTTTAACGGTTTCAGGGATGCCTCTGATTTTATTATTATTCCTCCTAGATCTGTCCTCTAAATTTGCTAGTTTCAGCTGCATCTGCATAATCTCATCATCCCTGTCGTTGTGGGCATCCACAAGATCATTAAAGGTGGAGGCAAAATCACCCATCTTGGATGTGAGACCCTCTTTTTCACCGCTGAAATTTCAGTTTTAAATTGTGTAGTCAGGGCCATGATGTCAGCATGTAGTGTAGATCTAAGGGAAACCAGCATGTCTTTTAATGTAGTGTCCATTACAGGCATATTGGTTGTGGGGAAGTCTGATATGGACTCTTGCAGCTCCCTCGTGTCATCTAAGGATGAATCAAGGCTTACCTCCATGTCTGCCCTGTCCTCTGTGCTGTGGAGCTTCTGCGTGCTTTTAGCTGGGCTGGAGGAGGCCGATGGTGGAGGTGACCTGTGCTCCGGTCTCTGAGTGGAGTGATTGCGGCCTGTAGATGTTGCTGCAGGCGCGCCGCGCTGTGTGTATGGGCCGCGTGTGTCCCTCCAGCTTCCATCGCCGCCATCTTGCTCTGCGTACCGGCGCTGCATAGCAAAGAAACCGGGCATTTTCCCCGTTTTTTTCGTCTCTTTGCACTTCCTCAATGCCATCCTGGGCTTCCACAGATTGTCCCTGTGCTTTTGGGGTTAAGTCTGAGGCTTTTAGTCGCTGTATCTGCTCTGATGGCCCGCTGTGGAGAGGAGCTGTTTCAGAAAGCAGCCATCCACTCCGCCGGTCAGCCACGCCCGAATAAATATTATTTTACTTGCACCCACCCGACTGGCGAGTTATTTCCCAGTGTGTGCTGCCATGAAGGCGTCAGGAAAACGGAACATTGTATACTCACCTTTCCGTAATTTTCCTTTCCTGACGCATCTTCATGGCAGCACACAATTTCCCACCCCGTTTTTGTGATAATATATACAGAGAATGCAGCGGGGGGTCTCCCCTTCAACTTTATAGTTAAACCAATCCTGTCAGGTTGTGGGGGCGGAGTCACAACCCAGTATGTGCTGCCATGAAGATGTGTCAGGAAAGGAAAATTACGGAAAGGTGAGTATACAATTTTCCGTTTTCATTCTCTCTTCCATCATGCATTATATTTAGACTGTATTATGCCATGCTAAAAATGTATACATTTAGACAATATAACAATTATTTAATTATAAGAATAAGGTCATGTTTTATATAAGTAAACATTTTCTGTTGTTTCATAGTTATGCAGCAAGGCATGGAGATAGAAGGTTGATAAATTCCAGTAATACATAGCATCAGTATTTATAGATTTTACAAGATCTGAAGACCCAGAGAACTTTAGTAGATAATATTGATCGACAATGCAGTTATCTATCATAGTGACATTTTCACTGCTGAAATGGGTATTAATCAACTTGCTTAAAGAAACATATTGCTAATTGATTTGTCATCTGTCTAAGAAAGGTAAAAAAAAAAAAAATCCAAAGCCAAGTGTTTTTAATCTACTGTATTTTTCAGCTTTTTAACACCTGGAGGTGAAAATCACATAATTAGGTTGAAAGGAGGCATTTGCTCTGTTAGTGTATAGAAGAGCCATTCATGTATTTAACTGACAACAAATACCTAAATTATTCATATTAGGTACAAGTTTGCCATGCTGGTCACTGAAATGGAATAAACATGTCATGCTTATTTGACAATGTCAATGATTAAAGTTCAGGATTTTACCATCTAATGGACATGTACAATACTGTATATGCCACTGATCCTTTACCAATAATAGGTGCAAGTAAGGTGTGATAATACATACAAAAAGTGTGGTTGAGGGCGGGTGGACTTTCATGGTACCTCCATAGACATGGTAGCAATTTTGACAGATTAAAACCAACATATTTTATTTACAAATATTATAAAAACTGATAGACAATTCATGCCTAAAAATCTAATTTAAATATTTAGGAGGTGGAACCTCTGGTGACAGAGGACCACTAGTACCCTCCGGTACAAATGGGACTTTTCAGGCGAACAAAGCAATGTGCTTACAAAGCAGAAAAAAATTATTAAATAAATTGGGGTTTTTATTTTAAATTATTTATTGTGAAAAAGGAAGGTATAAATAAATACAGAAAAAAGAAAAAGTAAACATAGAAAATATATATATGTACATACAAAATTGTTAAAAACAATTGTGATATAATTTTTTCATTTACAAATATTACATATGGATACGACACATATAGATGAAAGGGGAAGACATCCCTCGATTGCCTAACATGTTTCGGGAAAGCAAAACGGTCCCTTCTTCAGAGGCATTGAGTGGAGATTGGATGTGGGAGAAGGAGTCTGAGAGAACAAAAAACAAAAGCAACAAGCATAAACATTGAGAAAGAACCTGAGAGGGAGAGAGTGCCATTTTCTAGACGTTCTGAGGATGCAGTATCCAGAAAGGGGGGAAAAGGGGGGAAAAATATACACGAAAACCAGGGTGGATTTTCACATGAGATGATGTTTAAGGGAAAAGAGACCTGCCACATGCGGCTCTAAATCCAAGAGTAACAGGTTTTTGCGCCTCTTATTGTATGTTCAAACCTGAACAGAAAGTCCCAAAGATGGTCTCCAGGGGTGAAGCCTACACGGGGATCAACCTGTCTCCCAGGGGGGGGAAAGAGCCAGCCCAGTGATCAAAAAGTCTGTAGAGGTAAATTATAAAAATATAATATATAAGTATTTTTAGTCTGATCATAGAGATGGGCAAATTGCTGCCAATTGTCAGAAAAAAACATTGCTTGTTTCTATAATATATTGTGTATAGCTTTACTTGTTTCTATAATATATTATGTATGGCTATTACGAAAGAATTTTGTATGACAAGGTATAATATATATAAATATGCATACAAAATTCAGAGTATGCATGAAAGTTTTTTGCAGCAAAAATTGGAAATAAGCTGCAAAGGCTAAACTTACATTTTGGTTGAATCCCGATATCCTTGGCAGCAAAAACGCCTGTTTGGTCTCAGTGGGAGCATTCGCTACTAATATGTTGCAGGACTGGCTATTTATAAGGTAAATGAACCTATTGCGCGTGCGCGTTAGGGGTAAATGAAAAATGTTAAACAGCTGAGGTTAGAGAGTCCCATATGGAGCGTCATGATCCCGTCGTGCAAGAGAAAAGCTTATGGCCAATGAGAAACAGGGGCGGTGCTGGCAGGGAAAGACGTCTAAAGTCCGCATCGGCGGAAAGGGTGGAAACGAACTGGCGTCAGGAAATGGGCAAAAAGCCGCGCCTGACATGACGCATCGAGAGGGCATAGAACGGCGCATGCACCAGCATTAACATGCGCATGCGCAGAAGGAAAAGTTATCTAAAGCCAAACACTAGGACGAAAAAATGATGAAAAAATAGGCGGGGACCAAAAGTAAAAACATCCTGTCATAGGATGGTTGTTATAGTGATGTGGGGAAGCTCAGAAGGAGACAGGAAGAAGTGATCCCCAGAGCAAAAACCGCACGGCGTCTCGCCAGACAAGGAAAAAACATGTATTCCAAGCTGGCGGGGCGCCATGCGGTGAGAGCTCACTGACGCGGGAGAGGCTTGAAACCAGAGCGGGCAACCCTGGAAAGGGGCTGACCACAGTGGGTCCCAGCCCTGAAAAACAGAGGGGACACCTCCATCTCCAAACGGGGACGGGAAGTGGTACCCCTCTTACCCGCGCCAGGCGAGGCCGAATCCCGGGAGACTAGGACCAAAGAGGGGGCATATTAACTTTTTAACTTGGCATAAAGCAAAAATAGCAATATATTAAGGTTGGTCATTGAAATGGCATATTCTCTCCAAATTCAGGTTCGAGGTGATTGATCAACCTATGTGTTCATATAATGTACCGGTGTGTTATAGTCAGGAAAGGTTACACAATATCTTTGTCTCTGTAAGGAGACAAGAAATAAAACAAAAAGAAATGGTGAATAAACAAAGTATAATAACAATAGGTGATGATAACAGATAAATATATGGCAAATAGCCAAACCCTAAATAGAAAATATATATAATATAAAGAATATTAAAATTAAAATTGAAAATTACATAAAAAAAAAAATATATATATATATATATAATAATAATAAAAAATGTAATAAAAAGAAAAAGGAGAAACATCTACTCCTTTTCACAGCCACCTGACACAAAACCCTCAAGGAAAGGACGAAAAGAAAATTGGGTGTTAAGGCCCGGAAAAGAGGTTGCATTACAGGCCGCAATCCATCTGACCTCTCTTTGGAGCAAAGACTTGTTCCAGTCACCACCCCTCCTGTCGGGGTGGATTCTGTCCAGAATTGTAAATGATATACGCGGAAAAATGCCTGCATGTTGGTCTCTAACATGTCGCCCCAACGGTAGGTCAGGGTTGGCACATCTCATGCTGTTAATGTGTCGTGCAGCTCGTTTATTGAATTCATTTTTGGTTTTGCCAATGTAAAAACATTTACAGTCGCAAGTGAGTAAATATATGACGCCGATTGTCTTACAATTAGAAAAATGTTTTGGGCTGTATTTTTTGCCATTTGGAAGTATGAAATTAGTTTGAGTGTTCATATATCTACAAATGGAGCAACCCCCACATGTGAAGGTACCAAGACGTTTACACACGTCGGTTCTGAAAGCGCCGGTGTATTCACTTTTGACCAAATAATCTCGAAGAGAGCGCGTGCGTCTAAAAGTAATAGACGGTTTAGCTGAAATGTGCCTACTTAAATTGGAATCTACATGTAGGAGATGCCAATGTTTTTGTAGAATCTGCTTCATTTTTTTTTTGTTGTTTGTTATAGGTGGTTATGAGGCAGGTGGTATTTGGGGATGTATCCAGGGACCTGTCTGGAAAAAGAACCTCATGTCTAATAGAGCCACGTGCGCGTCTGAATGCTTTCTTCAGACAGGTGCCTGAATATCCACGTTTTAGGAGACGTTGTCTCAGAAGATCTGCTTCCAATTTGAAGGCTGCTTCTGTGGAACAGTTGCGTCTGAGTCTGAGGTATTGTCCATATGGTATGGACCGTACCAAAGACTCAGGATGGAAACTGGATGCATGTAAAATAGTATTTGCAGCAGTCTCTTTACGATAGAGACTGCTGGAAAAGGAACCTTCAGGGGATTTGATAATTTTTAAATCCAAAAACATAACAGAAACAGGGTCACATGTCATAGTAAAAAACAGATTAAAGGTGTTTTTGTTTAGAATGTTCATGAAAATCTGCAGATCTTCCACTGAACTATTCCAAATCATTAAAATGTCATCTATATACCTATACCAGGCTGCCACATGCCTGGTATAGGTAGAGAAGGTTTCATCCGATAGGATAAATTGTTCCCACTCCCCCAGATACAGGTTGGCATACGATGGGGCACAACATGTCCCCATCGCCACCCCCTGTATCTGGAGGTAGTGGGACCCATCGAACGAAAAAACGTTATGTGTCAAAATGAATTCTAGAGCCTCCAACAGAAAGATGTTTAATTTTTTATCATCTTTGTGGGATTGTGAGATGAATCGTTTGATTGCTGGAAGTCTCAGATTGTGAGGAATGGAGCTGTATAGAGCCTCTACATCTATAGTTACCAAAATTGAGTTGGGTAAGATGTGTAGTTCTTCCAAATTTTGTAAAAGGTGAATAGTGTCTTTGGTATAGGAAAAAAGACCTGCCACATAGGGTCTTAGATGGTTATCTACGAATTTACTTAAGTTCTCCGTTATTGAGCCATTCCCGGATATGATCGGGCGGCCTGGGGGATTTAGTTGGTTTTTGTGTATTTTGGGTAAACAGTAAAGGGTTGGAATACGTGGATAGGGAGTTCTAATATATTCCCATTCATTTTTGGTAATTGCACCATTACAGAAAGCCTCATCAACCATGGTATAAAAGGAAATATTAAATTTCTCAATAATGCTTTTCGAAATTTTTTTGTACCATAAATTGTTTGATAGAACTTTTTGGCACATAGTTGCATATTGATCGTTTGTCATAATTACTATGTTGCCCCCCTTGTCGGAGGGTTTAATAGTGAGAGAATTTTCCTTTTTTAATGATTCTAAAGCTCTTAATTCATTTTTTGTAAGGTTGCTACACGGATTGGACGTCTTAATCTTTTTAATTTCGGTTATGGTTTGTGCTAAGAAAGCCACTAAATTGGGACTGTTTATGAATTGTGGAAATTTATCGGACTTTTTTTGAACAGTTTTTTCGTATTTTTGGGACCCATTGGCTCCTTGGTGATATGAGTATCCAAAAGGGACTCAATATCTACCATATCAATGAGGTTGCTAGGATCTTGTTCCTCCAGTAAAGTTAGAAGGTCATCAAGTGCTTCCTCAGATTTTTTAGTGTCTGCTTCTGATATTGATTTCTCCTTTTCTTTTGAGAGAATGCTTTTATAATAAAGTTTTCGTGCAAACAGATGCAGATCCTTTATTAATTCAAAAACATCTGCATTGTTGTCTGGACAAAAGCTTAGACCACGTTGTAGGAGGCTTGTTTCTGATTGAGAGAGTAAGTGATTCGAGAGGTTAATGATGTTTAACATTTCATCTATTGGAGGGTTCTGGAGTGAGTCTATGTGTTCGGGAGACTCTCCTCCATGCGATGCACTAAAAAATTCTTATCTGTTAGAGATAGATTTGAAAGTAAAGTGGCATCACCTGAAAGTGAGTTTATAGTTGAGCTTTTCTCTTGCACGATCATGACGCTCCATATGGGACGCTCTAACCTCAGCTGTTTAACATTTTTCATTTACCCCTAACGCGCACGCGCAATAGGTTCATTTACCTTATAAATAGCCAGTCCTGCAACATATTAGTAGCGAATGCTCCCACTGAGACCAAACAGGCGTTTTTGCTGCCAAGGATATCGGGATTCAACCAAAATGTAAGTTTAGCCTTTGCAGCTTATTTCCAATTTTTGCTGCAAAAAACTTTCATGCATACTCTGAATTTTGTATGCATATTTATATATATTATACCTTGTCATACAAAATTCTTTCGTAATAGCCATACATAATATATTATAGAAACAAGTAAAGCTATACACAATATATTATAGAAACAAGCAATGTTTTTTTCTGACAATTGGCAGCAATTTGCCCATCTCTATGATCAGACTAAAAATACTTATATATTATATTTTTATAATTTACCTCTACAGACTTTTTGATCACTGGGCTGGCTCTTTCCCCCCCCTGGGAGACAGGTTGATCCCCGTGTAGGCTTCACCCCTGGAGACCATCTTTGGGAATTTCTGTTCAGGTTTGAACATACAATAAGAGGCGCAAAAACCTGTTACTCTTGGGTTTAGAGCCGCATGTGGCAGGTCTCTTTTCCCTTAAACATCATCTCATGTGGAAATCCACCCTGGTTTTCGTGTATATTTTTCCCCCCTTTCTGGATACTGGTATGTATAACTGCATCCTCAGAACATCTAGAAAATGTCACTCTCTCCCTCTCAGGTTCTTTCTCAATGTTTATGCTTGTTGCTTTTGTTTTTTGTTCTCTCAGACTCCTTCTCCCACATCCAATCTCCACTCAATGCCTCTGAAGAAGGGACCGTTTTGCTTTCCCGAAACATGTTAGGCAATCGAGGGATGTCTTCCCCTTTCATCTATATGTGTCGTATCCATATGTAATATTTGTAAACGAAAAAATTATATCACAATTGTTTTTAACAATTTTGTATGTACATATATATTTTTTCTATGTTTACTTTTTCTTTTTTCTGTATTTATTTATACCTTCCTTTTTCACAATAAATAATTTAAAATAAAAACCCCAATTTATTTAATAATTTTTTTCTGCTTTGTAAGCACATTGCTTTGTTCACCTGAAAAGTCCCATTTGTACCGGAGGGTACTAGTGGTCCTCTGTCACCAGAGGTTCCACCTCCTAAATATTTATTTATTTAGGGATGTTGGCAACAATTTATCTGTAGGAGCATTTTGCCCCCCCCAGAATGGTTCAGCACCACTTTTTACATTTAAAAATCTAATTTAAAAGTCTCTCGAAACGGGACTATTAAATGATAATCCCACTAGATAGTGCCCTCAATCAGATGATGTAATCTTGACAATAATGATCCAGTTCTTCTCTACATGTTTTGTGGGGTTACCGCTTCTTCAGGAGTATTTGAGAGAGTAAATTATCTACAAAAGATGGTAAAATATATAATATATAGAATACTAAATATGAAAGATACACTGGATCATCACTTTGAGCATTGCCAAATGCCAACCACAATTTTGTATATAGTATTTTGGGATGCAGGTACCTTTACAATCATTTTTTAGCACATCAATGCTATGTTTACAGCATGATAATAGTATTCCCTCAAGGATTAAGAGGACCTTACGCTTGCTTCCATGGTACTTATTAATTAGCCTTTACAACTATAAAAAACAATTATACACTTGTTATTACAATGCCTAGAAGTGACTCATCTTGTGGCCAACAGGACATAAATTGCACATGTGTCAGAATATACAGTACTGTTTACATATAGCACTGTGCAAATGTTTTCAGAAATAGATGTGGTAATAGTTTATTTTATCCATTAACCCTTTCGTGACTAAGGGTGAAACAAATATTAATGCCTGAACAAAATGTTTCAACTTTGACATGTGTTAGTAAAACTGTACATATCACAACTACTTTGTGTATCCAGGTGGATTATACTGCATTTTTTTTAGGACAAATTGGGATTTCATTTGGTGGTAAATTGTAATGTCTCCCATTTTTTTCATTATCAATGTAAATATTAAAAAAAGTTTTTTTTTAAATAGCTGTATTTTTCTTACTATTAGCATAACTTAAAAACTTAAAAAAAACTTTTAGTTTTAAAAACTGCTGTTTTTTTCGGGAGCATTGATTTTAATAATGCTTAAAGTGAAACAATAAAAGTGTAATATTCCTTTAAATTTCATACCTGGGGGGTGTGTATAGTATGCCTGTAAAGGGGCGCATGTTTCCTCTGCTTTTTTGCAGGAAAAACACATTTAAAATCACTCGCGGCTATAATGAATTGTCGGCTCCCGTAATACAGAGAGCAGTCATTGAAAGTCATTGATAAAAAAAAAAATATGCGTGGAGTTCCCCCCAAATTTAATTACCAGTCCCTTCAGGTTTGGTATGGATATTAAGGGGAACCCCCGGGTCAAATAAAAAAAATGGCGTGGGGGGTCCCCCTCAAAATCTATACCAGACCCTTATCCGAGCACGCAACCTGGCAGGCCGCAGAAAAAAGGGGGGACGAGAGAGCGCCCCCCCTCCTGAACCATATCAGGCCACATGGCCTCAACATTGGGAGGATTCTTTGGGTGTCTGTGACCCCTCAAAGCACCATGTCCCCATGTTTATGAGGACAAGGGCCTCATCCCCACAACCCTTGCCCGGTGGTTGTGGGGGTCTGCGGGCAGGGGGCTTATCAGAATCTGGAAGCCCCGACCCCCCCTGTTTGAAATGGAAAGGGGGTACAACAGTACCCCTACCATTTCACAAAGAAAGTGTAAAAAATAGTTAAAAAACACACAGACACCATTGGGAAAAGTCCTTTAAAAAAAAATAAAAAAAAGATTCCAGCTGTGGTAATCCACTCTTGCTATCCAGCGATGGGTGATCTCTTCTCCAGGGTCCAGCGATGGCTGATCTCTTCCGACGATGTCCAGCGCAGTGCATCCTGTCTCCATGGAGACACTGCGGGAATCCGGTCTTAGCTGAGGAGGACCGGGCCACCCGTCACCTGACCCCCCCCCCCTCTGACGCAACGCAAGGGGGAAGCCGAGCTTCCCCAGTGATGTACGGGTGACCCTGCCCCCCCCCCGATGTAACGTAAACCTGCGTTACATCAGAGGGGGCGGGGTCACCCGTACATCACTGGGGAAGCCCAGCTTTTTCCTTGCGCCAGAGGGGGGCTGGCTCAGGTTATGGGTGGCCCGGTCCTCCTCTGCTGTGTCTCCGTGGAGAAACCCAGGGGAAACCCAGGCTTCCCCAGTGATGTACGGGTGACTCCGCCCCCCTCTGATGTAACGCAGGTCTCCGTTACATCAGAGGGAGGCGGGGTCACCCATACGTCACTGGGAAGCCTGGCTTCCCCCTTGCGTTGTGTCAGAGGGGGGCGGGGTCAGGTGATGGGTGGCCCGGTCCTCCTCAGCTAAGACGGGATTCCTGCAGTATCTCCATGGAGACAGGATGCACTGCCCTGGACGTCGTCGGAACAGATCAGCCATCGCTGGACTCCGGAGAAGAGATCAACCATCGCTGGATAGCAAGGGTGGATTATCACCGCTGGAATCTTTTTTTTTTTTTAATAAAAGACTTTTCCCAACGGTGTCTGTGTGTTTTTTAACAATTTTTTACACTTTCTTTGTGAAATTGGTAGGGGTACTTTTGTACCCCCTTACCATTTCAAACAGGGGGGGGCGGATCTGGGGGTCCCCTTGTTAAAGGGGGCTTCCAGATTCTGATAAGCCCCCCGCCCGCAGACCCCCACAACCCCCGGGCAAGGATTGTGGGGATGAGGCCCTTGTCCTCATCAACATGGGGACATGGTGCTTTGAGGGGTCACAGACCCCCAAAGCATCAGCATCCCAATGTTGAGGGCATGTGGTCTGGTACGGTTCAGGAGGGGGGGAGCTCTCTCATAGCCTCCTATTTTCCTGCGGCCTGCCAGGTTGCATGCTCGGATAAAGGGTCTGGTATGGATTTTGAGGGGGACCCCCCCCCACTCCATTTTTTTTTGGCGCGGGGTTCCCCTTAAAATCCATGCCAGACCTGAAGGGTCTGGTATGGATATTTTTTTTTTTATTTGGGGTTCCCCTTAATATCCATACCATACCTGAAGGGCCTGGTAATTGAATTGGAACCCCACGCATAATTTTTTTTTTTATCAATGACTTTCAATGACTGTTCTCTGTATTACGGGAGCCGACAATTCATTATAGTGATTTTAAATGGCTTTTTTTCCTGAAGAAAATTACACTTGTGCAGGGACAGTTCTAAGCACAGGAAACATGCGCCCCTTTACAGGCATACTATACACACTCCCCAGGTACGAAATTTAAAGGAATATTACACTTTTATTGTTTCACTTTAAGCATTATTAAAATCACTGCTCCTGAAAAAACGTCCGTTTTTAAAAGTTTTTTTTGCATTGATACATGTCCCGGTTCTTTGCCCATTCACCTATATATATATTCAATATAGGGGTTTTATCTTTCCCTGTCCTGTTATTTATGGCTTATGACCTCTTCTATCTATAAGGTTTCTTTGGAAGAATCCTCCTCTGGTGTTGGATTGCACCGCAACATTGTGGCTCTTTTGATCAGAAGTGATTTTTAAAACCAGCATTGATACGTATGTACTCACTCCATGGCCCAATATATATTCTTCATTTGGAATAAATATTATTATCACTATCATTATTTTGGCTCATCATTCAGACTAGTCACCTAATTTTCTTATTACATTGTGTTCTTGCCATCAGGTTTTTGGAGTGTTTTTGGTTATGCTTCCTGTCTTTGCGCCAGTGTACTCCCCTTTGTTTTCCCCCTCCCTGCCTCCCTTCCCCCTTCTTTGCCCCTTATCCTCCCTTCTGGGTGATATTCTGGTGGCATACGGGAAGATGCTGCATCTGACATGACACTTTGCTACTTTCTATGTGGACATTCTCGTTCTCTTTTTACTGCCTTGAGCAATTGATCTCAAGTGTCTAAAGCGTCAAAAACACGAGGTCATTTTTTGATATTAACACACATGTATCTATACTGATTTAACTGTTAGTATAACATTATGTGCATAATCATTATTTCTGTATGAATCTTATAGACTGTATGGAAGTCTTTCAGCCCTTTCACCTCTTTTACGCGGAAGAAGTCCCTTACTCCACATGTCGAAACGTGTTGGATTTCATCTGTCTGTCTGACAGTTGGTCTGGGCTTCTTTCACTTTTTTATGTTTCAATCTCATGTGTAATTCAGTGTTATCATGTGTTTTAGCTTCTTTTGATATGATGTTAATTATTTGTAATAAAATTCATATTTTTTACTAAACATTCTCTCTTGAGTGTTCATGATCCTCTAAAGTCCCGTTTTTTGAGGAAACCTTCTTTTACTGTATGTATACAATGAATGATATAATGTATCATGTATGTATATAATGTACAATATAATGTATCCTGTATGTATACAATGCATGATATAACATATAACGTATAACGTATCCTGTGTGTATACAATGTTTGAAATAATGTATCCTGTGTGTACATAATGTAATATATAAGGTATCATGTATGTATACAATAAATGATATAATGTATATTGTATGTAAACAATGTATGATATAACGTATCATGTATGTATACAATGTATTATATAATGTATCCTGTATGTATACAATATATTATGTAATGTATCCTGTATGTATACAATATATCCTGTATGTATACAATGTATTTTTATCTCCATTCTGAAGAGAAAGGAACTGGGAGTCCTGGGTCCCAATTGTTAGTACAAGACCCCGGGGTTCTCCATGAGAGCCCAGTCTCTGTGCTGGGAGCATGCTCCAAGGACAAATACAGGTATGTATATATGCAGACTCACAGATAAAGACCCACTTATGTAAATCTGCATATATGTGTACTGTCATCAGGAAGGGGGATTAACAAAATGGAAAGTAAATGAAGAGAAGAGAAATGCAAGCCAAATCAATATTTGGTGTGACCACATTTTGCCTTAAAAACAGCATCAATTCTAGATACACTTGCACACAGTTTTTGAAGGAATTCATTAGGTAGGTTGTCCCAAATATCTTGGAGAACTAACCACAGATTTTCTATGAATGTAGGCTGCCTCAAATCCTTCTGTCTCTTCATGTAATCGCTGAAAGGCTCAATGTTGAGATCATGGCTCAAACCATCACTTTCTGGACTCCTTGTTCTTCTTTACACTTCTTTACATAGTTCTTAATGACATTGGCTGTATGTTTAGGGATGTTGTCCTGCTGCAGAATAAATTTGGGGCCAATCGCACACCTCCCTGATGGTATGGTATGATAAGTATCTGCCTATATTATTTGTCAGCATTGAGGGAACTGCATTTTGTCAATTGATAAAAATAAACAATTAAAATACATATTTTTTAAAGCATTTTTATGTTCCATCATTTCTTCACACCTGCCTAAACCTTTTGCACAGTACTGTACACTGAACAAATGGTAAAGGAGCTTTAAAGGGAGCCCTCAGTGTCCTCTAGTTTCATGGGGCAGTTCATTTTCAAAGATCAGTTCAGAGACTCTGAAGTTGGGTTTCAGTCAGTTTCTTACTATACATCAGATTTTTGTTCACATTAGAAAACTGAATGCCTGCCAGGTTCCTGCTGCCAGAGAATAAAAGTAGAGAAAAGCATACATTTCAGTGGCTCTGTTGTAAGCTTTGAAGATCAATGTTTTCACAGCAGTTTTAAAATTCAGTGAGGACTCATTTTAAGACTCTTTTACGTATTGCTAAAAAAAAATGTAAATACTTTAATGTCCATAGCTTGAGCACAGGTTCACGTTAAAACGTAGCAAAATACTAAAAAAGTAAAATAAAAGTCGATTTCATTGAACCTTTTTCAATGTGATTTTAATACTGTAATTGCTGATCCACAAGAAGGTAAAACAAGACAAGAAAAAGATTGATCCTTACAGTGAGAAGAAAATCAAAACTTTCCTGTCCTTGTCATTGGCAGTCAGGTTCAATAAATCAGTGACTTTCTTTCTTCTAACTAAAGCTACTAACACAATTCTTGGAGATAATGATGCCCAGAACACATGTGACTTCACTTATGCTAATGCAGGTCACATCCTTCTTTCCTGCAATTTAACATTTCTTTCTGTACATTTGAAAAAATTGCCTAATTGGATATTCACTTATTATTTGTACTGTGATTAAGAGCTCCACACTGACCTCATAAATAGGCTCTACAGAACAGGTAGCTGCCTAAAAAAAGGCTGCTTTACTGGTGATATGACCTTTGAATGTTTAATATAGTTTATACATAGGAAATGGTTGCATAACCAAGACTGAGCTAATTTATATTGGATTGTTAAACCAGTATATATTGCAGTCGATAGGGGCCCCATACCCCCAAAGCATTGCTTTCAGCCAAGGCATTGTAACAGCTAACAGTTAATACAATGTAAAATATCAAATACTTTATTTTGGATTAACCACAGCCACAGACTAAACTAAAACACCATGTTAATATAAAACGTGGCTTCCTTATACTGTACATCACAACATATCTACAGTTTGGCAATTTCAAGGGAACAGTTAGGTATAACCTTTTGACTACTGTGCTAGTTTTCAAAGCTTCTTTATTGGCAAAAAAAACTCTTTTCAGCTGCTGGATTTGTGGGAATGCAGGAATATAAACATGCATTCAAACAGTTACAAATTACATCTACAAAGCAGGGGTGTAAGAAAGTTACTTATTAAACCATTTCTAGCAAATGCATAAAATAAACATATTCAACTTATAGCAAAAAATAATGATATCATAATTAAAAAAAAAAAAAATATATATATATATATATATATATATTATATATATATATATATATATATATATATTCTATTTAATGTACTCAAATGTATTTCTGCACAATGTTTACCATGTTAAGATTTTAATGCTATTCTGCAATAAAAATATTTGAGAGAAATACCAAAAGTAAACTGAACCTATTGGCTGCAGCTGGCATTATAATGCACTTTTTTTGTTAAAAACTGCACCATGTACCGTAAATGCTAGGTGATGCTAAAAAATAATGACTAAAACCACATATCTTGAGGGCAGAGAGGATGATACTAGCATGACCTAAGGTTATATCAGGCTTCATGGGCATTTTAACCTCATGTTATTTTGCCTGGAATTATGCATAGTAATATTATCTACAATGCATGATTTTATCTTCCCAAAATCTTCCTCATCGGGGAAGTCAGTCTAAGAATGGACTTTTATGCAATGTATGCCAAACAGATCCTATTTAAAGCGGACCTTCAGTCATTTTTATAATTCTCCTTATATTAAATGTTTTGTCTCTGCTGCTGTACCAGTAAGTACCTTATTTTCTCTATTTCTGCTTTCTTTCTTAAGTGAGTGATGTACACCCTGTTCCAAATTATTATGCCAATGATATTTTTCTCATTTACCTAAATAATTGATGTAAACAACAGTCAGCATAATTCTCATGTTATCAACTACTAAGAGTACATTTCAAATTTTATTGAACAAACCTCCTAATGATAACATTTTTTTTTTTTCAAAATAAAAAAAACTTACAATGCACTGTTACGTGCAGTAAGTTTCAAAACACTAAATAGGCTATTTCAATCAAACTTTAAACAACATTTTAACTTTTTAAACATTTTAAAAGGTCACGTTACATTTTAACATAGGACCCCTTATTTGATAGCAGCTTCACAAGTCTTGCATCCATTGAACTTGTGAGTTTTTGGACAGTTTCTGCTTGAACTTGTTTGCAAGATGTCAGAATAGCCTCCCACAGCTGCTGTTTGGATGTAAACTGCCTCCTACCCCATAGCAGGCATTGATGCAGACTAGGGTTGAGCCGAACACCCCTGGGTTTGGTTCGCACCAGAACCCGGGAATGGACCTAAAGTCCGTGCGAGCATAAGAACCCTATTAGTTGCAATGGATGCTAACGTTCGAAAATAAAAGTGCTAATTTTAAAGGCTAATATGCATGTTATTGTCATAAAAAGTGTTTGAGGACCTGGGTCCTGCCCCAGGGGACATGTATCAATGCAAATTTTTTTTTTTAAAACGGCCGTTTTTTTAGGAGCAGTGATTTTAATAATGCTTAAAGTGAAACAATAAAAGTGTAATATTCCTTTAAATTTCGTACCTGGGGGGTGTCTATAGCATGGGTCTTCAAACTACGGCCCTCCAGTTGTTCAGAAACTACAATTCCCATCATGCCTAGTCATGTCTGTGAATGTCAGAGTTTTACAATGCCTCATGGGATGCGTAGTTCCGCAACAGCTGGAGGGCCATAGTTTGAGGATCCCTGGTCTATAGTATGCCTGTGAAGGGGTGCATGTTTCCCGTGCTTAGAACTGTCCCTGCACAAAGTGTAATTTTTGCAGGGAAAAAATCTATTTAAAATCACTTGCGGCTAATGAATTGTCGGCTCCCGTAACACAGAGAACAGTCATTCATTGAAAGTCATTGATAAAAAAAAAGTCATTGAACAAAAAAAAAAAAATGGTGTGGGGTCCCCCTCAAAATCCATACCAGACCCTTATCCGAGCACGCAACCTGGCAGGCCGCAGGAAAAGAGGGGGGGCGAGAGCGCCCCCCCCCTCCCTCCTGAACCGTACCAGGCCACATTCCCTCAACATTGGGAGGGTGCTTTGGGGGCCTGAGACCCCCAAAGCACCTTGTCCCCATGTTGATGAGGACAAGGGCCTTGTCCCCACAACCCTGGCCATTGGTTTGGGGGTCTGCGGGCGGGGGGCTTATCGGAATCTTGAAGCCCCCTTTAACAATGGGACCCCCAGATCCCGCCCCCCCCCTGTGTGAAATGGTAAGGGGTACAAAAGTACCCCAACCATTTCACCAAAAAAGTGTCAAAAATTGTAAAAATGACAGGAGACGGTCTTTGACAATTTCTTTATTAAAATCTTCTTTCTTCTGGTCTTCCTTCTTCCTTTCTTCATCCTTCGGTTTCTTCATCTTCTCCTTCCATCATCTTTTTCCTCTGATCCGCTTCTTCTTACTCTGGTCTTCTCGTCCGGCATCTTCTTCCACGGCGTCCGGGTTTCTTCTTGGGCCGCTCCGCGCAATGGGAGGCTCCCGCTGTGTGAGGCTTTGCTGCGTCTGACAGGTCTTTTATAAAGGAGGGCGGGGCCACCTGGTGACCGATAAGCCCTCCGCCCGCAGACCCCTACAACCAATGGCCAGGGTTGTGGTGACGAGGCCCTTGTCCTCATCAACATGGGGACAAGGTGCTTTGGGGGTCTCAGACCCCCAAAGCACCCTCCCAATGTTGAGGGCATGTGGCCTGGTACGGTTCAGGAGGGAGGGGGGCCGCTCTCGTCCCCCCCTCTTTTCCTGCGGCCTGCCAGGTTGCATGCTCGGATAAGGGTCTGGTATGGATTTTGAGGGGGACACCACGCCATTTTTTTTTGCCCGGGGTTCCCCTTAAAATCCATCCCAGACCTCAAGGGTCTGGTATGGATTTTGAGGGGGACCCCACGCCATTTATTTTAATTTTTTGGCTGGGGCCCCCCTTAATATCCATAGCAGACCTGAAGGGCCTGGTTATTGAATTTGGGGGGACCCCCACGCTTTTTAAAAAAAAAAAATTTTTATTTTTATCAATGGCTTTCAATGAATGACTGTTCTCTGTGTTACAGGAGCCGTCAATTCATTAGCCGCGAGTGATTTTAAATAGCTTTTTTTCCTGCAAAAATGACACTTTGTGCAGGGACAGTTCTAAGCACAGGAAACATGCGCCCCTTCACAGGCATACTATAGACACCCCCAGATGTGATACTGCAATGCTGTACTAACATCACGAACACACTTATCCCCAGAATCACAGCACATAATGTCAGCAGTCAGCAGCACATAACACGGACACGCTGACAATGACAACACAATATGCGAGGCCGCCGGTGCGCCGGCCTTTTATACTGTGGGGCGTGTACTAAACCTCCTGAGCTATAATTGGCCACAGGCATCCTGCCTGTGGCCAATTATGGCTCTCCTCGCCGCTGGCTCTTTGATTGGCCAAGCATGCGGGTCACAGTGCATGCTTGGCCAATCATCAGCCAGCAATGCACTGCGACTGGCGCAGTGCATTGCGGGCCACTCGCATCACACGAATTTGATGCGATCGTCCCAAATAGTTCTGGGTTCGAATCAAACACCGGGCTCATCCCTAATGCAGACGTATTCTTTGCAGCATGAGATGGTGCATTGTCATACATGAAGATGATTTTATTACGGAAAGCATAGCATAGCTTCTGTACCAGGGAAGAAAGTGGTCAGTCAGGAACTCCACATACTTTGCAGATGTAATCTTTACACCTTTGGGGACCCTATAGGGGCCAACCAGCTCTCTTCCCATGATTCCGGCCCAAAACATGACTCCACCACCGCATTGCTGACATCACAGCCTTGTTGGAACAGGGTGGCTGTCCACCAACCATCCACTACTCCATCCATCTGGACTATCCAGTGTTGCCTGGCACTCATCAGTGAACAGGACTGTTTGAAAATTAGTCTTCATGTATTTTTCTGCCCAATGCAGCCGTTTCTGCTTGCGAGCATTGGTTAGTGATGGCCGAATGGAAGGTTTATGCACAGTTGCAAGACTCTAAAAGACTCTACACCTTGATGTCTGTGGGACTCCAGAGGCACCAGCAGCTTCAAATATCTGTTTGCTACTTTTTAATGGCGTTTTAACAGCTGCTCTCTTCATCCGATGCATGGATCTGGCAGAAACCTTCCTCAATGTGCTTTTATCTGCACTAAACCCGTCTGTGCTCGGAATTAGCCACAAATCTCTTAAAGAGGAAGTAAACCCTGATGGGTTTACTTCCTCTTTGTTTCCCTGCAAAGGTAAAGCATAATGGGCTATTATGCATCGCATAGTAGCCCATTATGTGTCACTTACCTGACACAGGAGCCTGCGATGTTAACGCTGTCCCCTTGAGTACGGAGCCTCCATCTTCTTTGTGGGTCTCGCTGCTCCGGCGCATGCGCACGGGAGCCGACACGAGCGTCATATCGCCGTGATCTGCGGCATGCTCAGTAGACAGCGGTGCCTGTCTTTTTGTAAATATCTCCTAAACCGTGTAGACTATTATTATAGCTTTGTGATTACAATAGAAATTAGACTATTGGCAGGCTGATGGATGGATGTTGGGAGGGCTGAGTAAAACAAGCTAGTTAGAGAAAGTGATTTGTTGTAAATTTTGGGGTTTATACATTCCACAATTCCTACAGCTACAGAGATCAGTGAGTGTTTGTTTTAATAAGTATTCATTGCTTTTTAGGGAAATGTATATATTTGAATGTACATAACTTGGTCCTAAATCTACCATAAGGAGAATCTCCAAATACAGAAAAAAGAAAAGGAGAGTGAGACTTTGAATGAGGCGTCACAATTGCAAATGATGAGTCATGAGATATATACTGTATACACAAAATTCATAATATTTATTTTCACAATCATGTGGGACATACCATATTTAACCACTTGCTAACCAGCTCCTATAGATATAAGGCGGCAATTTGGCTCCGTCCTGCAAATCGCGGTACCCGTACAGCGGCTCCTTTAAGAGCCATAGCAGGCGCACGCCTGCCACCCGGGATCAAGGGCACGAGAGCCAGTATGGGCTATATGTCTACTCCCCCATTCAGTCCCATCCCCCACAGTTAGAAACACTCCCTAGGAAACACATGTCACCCTTGATCGCCCCCTTCCCTACCAGTGACATTTATACAGTAATTAGGAAAAATTTCATAGCGCTGATTGCTGTATAAATCTCAATGGTCCCAAAAAAGTGTCAAGTGTCAAAATTTTCAGAAATGTTGCAGTCCCGCTAAAAATCGCAGATCACCGCCATTACTAGTAAAAAAAAAAAAAATAACAATAAAAATGCCATAAATCTATCCCCTATTTTGTAAACGCTAAAACCTTTGCGCAAATCAATCAATATAAGCTTATTGAGATTTTTTTAACAAAAATATGTAGAAGAATGTATATTGGCCTAAACTGATGAAGATATTTGTTAAAGAAAAAAAAAAGTGGGGATATTTATTATAGCAAAAAGTTAAAAAATTGTCGGTCTTTTTTTGTTTATAGCGCAAAAAAAACCGCAGGGGTTATATACCAAATTAAATACCACCAAAAGAAAGCTCTATTTGTGGGGAAAAAAAAAGACGTCAATTTTGTTTGGGTACAGCATAGCACGACCACGCAATTTTCAGTTAAATCAACGTAGTACCGTATCGCAAATCCTTCCAGGGCTGAAGTGGTTAAAAAACATTTGTATCAATCAACAATAATATATTTGTGGACATATTGACTTGCATAAAGAATATACTCATGACATATAGTACAAATATTCAATGAACATGATTGGCAAACCAAATAAAAACACATGTTAACCACTTCAGCCCCGGAAGAATTGCCCCCCTTCCTGACCAGAGCACTTTTTGCGATTCAGCACTGCGTTGATTTAACTGACAATTGCGCAGTCGTGCGACATTGTACTCAAACAAAATTGACGTCCTTTTTTTCCCACAAATAGAGCTTTCTTTTGGTGGTATTTGATCGCCTCTGCTGTTTTTATTTTTTGCGCTATAAACCAAAAAAGAGCGTAAATTTTGAAAAAAAAACACATTATTTTTTACATTTTGCTATAATAAATATCCCCCAAAAACATATAAAAAAAAAATAGCACTAAGCGTATATTGATTGGTTTGCGCAAAACTTATAGCGTCTACAGAATAGGGGATAGATTTATAGCATTTTTATTATTTTTTTTTACTAGTAATGGCGGCGATCTGAGATTTTTATCGTGACTGAGACATTATGGTGGACATATCGGACAATTTTGACACATTTTTGGAACCATTGGCATTAATATAGCAATCAGTGCAATTAAAAATGCATTGATTACTGTAAAAATGTCACTGGCAGTGAAGGGGTTAACACTAGGGGGCAGTGAAGGGGTTAACTGTGTTCCCTGTGAGGCGATTCTAACTGAAGAGGGAGGGGACTAACTAGAGGAAGTGATGAATCGTGGTTCCTAGCTAATAGGAACACACGATCTGTCACTCCTGTCAGAACAGGGAAGTGTGTGTTTACACACATTCGTCCCTGTTCTGTCTCTCCTGCTCACGATCGATCGTGGCCGGCGGTCATCATGACCATCGGTCACGAGCATCGGTACCCCCCCCCTCCGCTGTGCAGCAGGCCCATCTGCTATCCGGACCCCATGGAACCTGGACCACTCCGGCGGCTCGTCCAAAAGCGGTTAAAGATCATCATATAGGCATAATTAATAGGATACATTCATAGGCTTCTCATACATCAAACATACAGACAATACATAAGAAAATGCTTGTTTTCAACTAGGCTTGTCTTGGCACTTTTTGTTTATAACTCTACATGTTTTGTGGCTTTAAGATACTCATCAGGAGTATAACGTACGATTATACTAAACAATGGGATGGACAAAAATGTATTAGTATATAATACTCTCTAGGGCAAAGAGAACAAGGAATTACAGCATAACTGATACTTACCTTTTAACTCTCAAGCTCAGCTCAGCTTCTAGACAAGAAATGAAGGGGGCCTTAGATGAAATGTCTGCCCGGGGTGGAGGCAGAAAAAACCCCCACTGTAAACCAGGGCAGATCCCCGCCAAAGTCATGCTGAATGCCAGTGCAGCAAGGGGAAGACAAGGAGAAGGCTTCCCACCCACATGCGGCAAATCCGCCAACAGTGGACCCACACCCACCCCGTCTGCAGCATGAGATGGAACAAAGCCGCCCCGCATCACGGCGTCATATGATGCCGTGAGCGGGGCGTATATACATGATGCCAATGCGCAGGGGGTCAAATCCCCACCCCACCACAACCAGGGGGATGAGGAGGGGGAGAGAACCGCTGCACCTCGCAACCCTGGAAGCAAAACAAAACCCAAGGCCCACCACCCGCAGGCCAAGCCGGTCAATGTATTAAAGGAAAGGTTATTAAAAACAAAACACATTAATCTCTGATTAGCAAGGAAATAGGTTGGAATTTTTTGAGCACTCCAAATTGGAGTGCATCACAGTGTCAAATTATTCAGTGCTAACTTTGGTTTTTAGGCATATTCACTCTGTAAGATTGGGGTTATCAGACTCAAACGGTAGGTGCGTTTTCCAGTGAGTACGCCATTACAAAACTGTATTTTTAAGGGCCTGGTAGCCCACTTTTATTTAAAAGCACGGAAAAGTTCACAAAGACATCAGTACCCACGCAGGGGGGTTCCACCATTACTGTATCTTGCACACTCAATACTTTAGCCTCCTGGCTTACATTCTTCCAATACGGCTGATTCAGGTCTTTAGCCTATGCCTTAGGTCTGCTCCTCAGACCCAAAAGAGTTTCTCCTAACTCACTCCTGATCAGCGCCTTGCTGCTTTGTCACCAAGTATGTCTGCCTCCTGCAGACATGCATACTCTGGCTGTCCCATGCAGCCTCTGACTCCTCTCAGAGAAATGGGAGTCCACCTGACTCCCATGCACAGACTTCCTGTCTGTTGGGTGGAACACTGAGCCATAGTCAGGTCACAACTAAATAGCTCAGCACACAGCTGTGCAATCAGCGTGCCTTTCCCTCCACTATCTGGCATAAACCAGCAATCTTCCAGGTGGCACAGGGTCCTACTGCCACAACTCCCACACCCATGGTAGTCTGTTTGTGGGAACACATAGATGGTTCCCCTATCACACACACACACACACACATACACATCCTCTCATTTATTCATTCACTTAATCCTATAACACATTTTTTACAGATTAACATGCACTAATAGTGCACCCACTATGCACAGGAACTTTTTTGTGGTGACCTGGCTTGCTTTCTGGCTGTTCCTCTTTACCTGTGGGTGTTTTTCCCGCCTCTCCCTCTGGGAAAGACATTTCATCTAAAGCCCCCTTAATTTCCTGTAAATATCAGTTATGCTGTAATTCCTTGTTCTCTTTCCCCTAAAGAGAATACATTTTTGTCCATCCCATTGTTTAGTACAATCCTGCATTATACTCCTGATGAGTGGCTGAAAGCCACGGAATGTGTAGGGTTATAAACAAAAGTTGCCAAGACAAGCCTGGTTGAAAACAATGATTTTCTTATGTATTGTCTGTATGTTTGATGTATGAGTAACCTATGAATTTATCCTATAAATTATGCCTATATGATGATCTTTAACATGTGTTTTTATTCGATTTACCAATCATGTTCATTGAATATTTGTACTATATGTTATGAGCCTATATATTCTATGTGCAAGTCAATATGACCACAAATATATTATTGTTGATTGATACAAATGGTTTTTAAATATGGTATGTCCCACATGATTGTGAAAATAAATCTTATGAATTTTGTGTATGTATATCTCATGTATCATCATTTGCAATATCATGCCTCATTCAAAGTCCCACTTTCCTTTACTTTTTTCTGTATTTATACAAAGGGATGTAGGCCTGCCATTACTGGTGTGTCAGGTCACATTTTCTTATGTGAGAGTCTCCAAATGTTGACTTCAAAACACAATTGGCAACTTAGTTATTATATGAACTACTAACACTGAGTTACATATGATTTTAAAAAAGACACATTTTGTCAAAGCCTCTTTGAACCACCATATTTTCCTTGCTATGCTAGACATGTTTATTTTTTGCCAATGTAGCCATGCTTGCTAATATAGGCATTAGAGTTGTGATGGTTACAAATGAGTTTGGCTCCCTCCAGTGTCCTTTTAATGCTATTAAGACTTTTGTTTAGTTTCTGTGATGCAGCGTTACAGAGCATTGTGGGAGATGTAGTTTAAGGAGGAAATGACTCATGTGTTAACTTAGTTTTGGAACTACTAAACCCACAATGCCAAGTCACAGACCCACAAGGCTAAGTCACTGCGCTGCATGCTGGGAGCAGGAATAAAAGACACAGCAGGGCCATCTTTCGGTCCCTTGGGATGCCCTTCAATACCTTCCTGCAGTGAGGTCTGTGTATGTGACCAGAGACTGCGGCCTGTACAGCGTGGAGTGGAATTGATCGGCCTCTGAGGTGTTCCAGAGTACAGCTGGCTGGCCTTGTGAGCGGATGGACCTGAGGAGCCAGGGTCTTTGAAGGTTCCCTGCATTTCAGCCATCAGTAATCCGGGGAGTGGTACAGCGTGACCGCGCCATCTTTGGATCAGGCTGACACATCAGAAACAGAGTCCAGATGAAACCTTACAGCTCTGAGTCTATTGTGGTGAGCGGGCACTTGCCAAGTCCAGTAAAGTGCATTGTTTGCTGAGTGAGTTATTTACAGAATGCTGGTGAGACTTGTAGTTCCACAGGAGTGATTCTACTTATTCACAGGTAGCACTGCTATATCAGTACTGCATTACACTCTTAGATAAGAAGGAAGTGTTACAAGTGTTCTATTTCTTCATTTAAAACAGTTATCAGAGCATCAGTTATTCTACAGGTTTGCTTTCTCTCTCTTTACCGTTGGATTACAAAATACTGCAGTTTAAATCACAGGCTAGCTGAAGAATAACTAAAGACAAGGAACTTTTTTTTACCTCCAGCAAGGCATCACGGTTCTACTTTATATTTTTTGGAACATTGAATGGCAACCTAGGGGGAGCCCTTGAGTATAAGATACATATATATTGCATTGTATTATTGCATGTGAGAAGTAGTATGGTGCAATTTGGTGTGTGTGTATTGAGGCCTTGGTGGGAAGGTGCTTAATATAAGTCTTGGTGATATTGAGCATTTGTCCCACTTTGTACCTGTCTGCATATACTCCATTGCAGTAACTATTGAATCTGCTACTTTTACATTCATACTGTTTGTTATCAACTGCCACTTATTGTTTATGTTTAATTGCATTGTTCCTGTGTTCAATATTTGCTCCAGTAAATTTTCCAAGTGGTTCAGTGATTCTGTGTGTGATCTTCATTGATAACATCCCATTACAGCATGGAACCCGAGGTGTCAGAGGTAAGAGAGGATCTGCAGAGTCAGGGTAGCAAGTGGGGTACAGAGTCAATCAGCAGCCCCCATGGTGTTACTTCTACACCAACAGCATAAGAAAACATATACTTTAACAATTGTCTCACTAATAGCTAACCTCTAACACAGAAAATTATTAACATTTATATTTTTTTGATTTAGCTTATGGGAAGTATACATGTATATAATCCTAGTTACAGCTATTGGTTAACATACAAAAATAATTACATTTTAATGCTACACTTTCAATTTCCTATGTACTATATTCTACTTAGTATTCATAAAAATGTGTCTTTTGTTCCAATATTCAAAATATAAATTTTATTATTTTCTAATGCCTCTTATCTTTAATTTAAATAGTTATGTGGAACATTCAGACTGCTGACCTGCTGAGACAAGGGTAGATGCTTCTTGATTATAGGCTTATTGTAAAACAATGAAAAGGTAGAAAGGAATATGAAAAAAACATCATTATTTTAAATTTGTGCCACTTATTCTTTTAGTAATCACTCAGATGACCTTGACGTCTCAGCAGAAATCTCACAGATAATCATGTTTAAGCTGGCATTAGCCTTCAATGAATAAAAGTAAAAAAATGCATAGTATGGTAAATACTAACAGCAATATAATATTCCAGCCAAGCTACAGGTCTGCATACACTGGAATAAATACATTTCTTACTGTTATAGGGTCAGGCTATTCAAATGTGATGTGTCAGTATAGGATAGATGCCAGTAAGTTGAATAATCAGCAAGCTTCTTGCTGGGGACTATAGTATTAAAATCCATACATTTAAAAGCATAGCCAAAAAAATATCTTTAGTTGGATTTGTCCCATTAGAGGGATTTAAGTTCACTTCCCATCCTGAAGACCCAACAGAAGCTGAGTTGGAATTTCTCTAAAGTGAGAAAAGTTGCCACCAGTGCAGATGACTCCATTGGAATATTTAACTCTTCTCTTGTTCTGATGCTAACTACAACATTTTGGATTTCTCTTTTTTGCAAAAACATGGCGGGGACTTTAACCCTATCACATTACTTTACAATTACCCAATACTTGTAATATCAAAAATTTATTAGTTCAAGGAGAACAACATGCATAAAATACCACGTACATCTAAAAACATATAGATTTGAGTTCAAACAAAAAGAAAAGAACCATTAATACGGTACAAAATCGCATATGCAGCCTAAAAGTAGTAGGCCTAGGGGATACCACGGAACAAAAGTCGGCGATGAAGACGGATTTTGTCCAAGGTTGATGAGGTATCCAGTTGGAGGCAAGGGTGCAGTGCGATATTGGTAGATAATGACGAAAGCTCTACATGTTTCGCGTTATTTCATTCAACGCTTCGTCTGGAGCCTGAGATTGCAATAACTAGCAAACAAATATGAAATTTAAAAGACACAGTAAGTATATGCATATCATCAGTATTTCCTAAATGACACGTACTATTTTTATATAAAGGTATATATTGATCTAAAAAATTTTGCCGAGTGTGACCATCAAGTTCCCATCATCACTAACAGACAGCGCGCAGCATGGGTACAGGCCAGTAATCCAAAGCTCTCAGTGGGGACGTATAAAATATCATATTCAACTGTCATTTACATATAAAAGACATTGTACTTACTACAATACTTGAGTTTGTTCAACAAAAAAGAAGTACAGTCCCATTTGTCTCCTCATCAACCGAGAAAACTGATGAAGATGGAGTAGGGTAGAATTGGATATTGTGCATCCCGGGTGTATTCCTGGATGGTAACCAAATATGGAAAAAAATATAATGAATGGGTAAATAAATTAGCCCCCTGTCAGTACAAGACAGGACAGGTATGTTGCATGAGGGGATTAGCCCCAAGCAAGGGGGAATATTGGCTTACCTATATAGAGAGGGGAAGCAGAAAATTCCCTACATTAGGTAGCAGCACCGGCACTGAAATAGTTTATAAATTTCCTAGGTTGAAACGGTCAGGAACGGACTCAGCCCCTATGGTAATCGAATGATGGAAGCTTTAAGAGTGGAAGGTAGTGCCAGGATGGACCTGTATAATGGGGCCATAGAAATTAGAGGGAGCCTCAAAATAGAGAAAAGTAGTGCATAAATAAGGATAAAGTAGCATAGCCGAGCGGCATATATGCAACTTACCATTCCGGGAAGCAAAAAAATCCAGCCCACCGTCATCAGATCTGTTGGTGGGGAGCGGGGGACGCTGACAGGAAGCACATCCTGGTGTGCTTAAGTATACGTCCCATCTGTAGTCAATATCCGGCGTCGCCGGCTTGACGTCATCCAGATCGGCCGCAAAGAGCGTCCCGCGCATGCGCCGGCGCCCCGTCCCGCGCCTGCGCAGTAAGGCTGAGGCGAGCGCAACGGCGCGCGCAGCACGCTCAAGCAGAGGGAGTGACTGGGGCGGAGTTCCCCAGGCACTCCTTGCTAGTTCGTCACCAAGCTGGCTAAGGTGACGATGTGCGGCCGCACTGAGTGCCGGACAGGCCAAAAGTACCGCGGCGCAGTGTCTGCCAGCGTGAATGTCTGGGGCTCGGGGGTCACAGTCGGCAACGCCAATTAAACTCCATAAAGCAATAATAGGATAACATATGTAACCATCAAAATAGGTGTCCAGCTCAAATAGTAGTTCTAAAAACTTATAGAGTTAAATATTGTAGTAGACAATGGGTGATAAACAATCAAGTGACAGTAAGACTGCCTGGGGACATTTTAAAGAAGAGAAAATCATGGAACCAGATTAGGGACACTGCTTGGGATATGGGAATGTTATACTGGATAGATGTAGGCTGGATCAAACATGGATGTATAATCCAGCCAGATGTAGTGCTTCAAGACACTATTAAGGGGGTAGGGGATCAGAGCTTAGGAACGTCTTTAGAGGAAGGGTTTATAAGATTGTGCCTCATTGATACCCGGGAGGCGGGTCACATCAAGGCGTTCTATCCAGAGGGTCTCTTTTTTCAGAATTTCCTTGTCCCAGTTTCCCCCTCGTGGGTCCCTCGGGACAACTGCCAGGGCTATAAAGGAAACAGCTGTAGTGTCAAATTTATGGTAAAGGTCTAGGTGTCTGCTCACGGAGGTTATCATTTTGCCCCCAGATGAGTAATAGATGTGATCTTTAATTCGGGCACGAAACTGGCGGATAGTTTTTCCGACATAGAATGCCTTACATGTACAGGTCATTAAGTATATTACACCTTGGGTATTACTGTCACTTGATTGTTTATCACCCATTGTCTACTACAATATTTAACTCTATAAGTTTTTAGAACTACTATTTGAGCTGGACACCTATTTTGATGGTTACATATGTTATCCTATTATTGCTTTATGGAGTTTAATTGGCGTTGCCGACTGTGACCCCCGAGCCCCAGACATTCACGCTGGCAGACACTGCGCCGCGGTACTTTTGGCCTGTCCGGCACTCAGTGCGGCCGCACATCGTCACCTTAGCCAGCTTGGTGACGATTTAGCAAGGAGTGCCTGGGGAACTCCGCCCCAGTCACTCCCTCTGCTTGAGCGTGCTGCGCGCGCCGCTGCGCTCGCCTCAGCCTTACTGCGCAGGCGCGGGACGGGGCGCCGGCGCATGCGCGGGACGCTCTTTGCGGCCGATCTGGATGACGTCAAGCCGGCGACGCCGGATATTGACTACAGATGGGACGTATACATAAGCACACCAGGATGTGCTTTCTGTCAGCGTCCCCCGCTCCCCACCAACAGAGCTGATGATGGTGGGCTGGATTTTTCTGCTTCCCGGAATGGTAAGTTGCATACATGCCGCTCGGCTATGCTACTTTATCCTTATTTATGCACTACTTTTCTCTATTTTGAGGCTCCCTCTAATTTCTATGGCCCCATTATACAGGTCCATCCTGGCACTACCTTCCACTCTTAAAGCTTCCATCATTCGATTACCATAGGGGCTGAGTCCGTTCCTGACCGTTTCAACCTAGGAAATTTATAAACTATTTCAGTGCCGGTGCTGCTACCTAATGTAGGGAATTTTCTGCTTCCCCTCTCTATATAGGTAAGCCAATATTCCCCCTTGCTTGGGGCTAATCCCCTCATGCAACATACCTGTCCTGTCTTGTACTGACAGGGGGCTAATTTATTTACCCATTCATTATATTTTTTTCCATATTTGGTTACCATCCAGGAATACACCCGGGATGCACAATATCCAATTCTACCCTACTCCATCTTCATCAGTTTTCTCGGTTGATGAGGAGACAAATGGGACTGTACTTCTTTTTTGTTGAACAAACTCAAGTATTGTAGTAAGTACAATGTCTTTTATATGTAAATGACAGTTGAATATGATATTTTATACGTCCCCACTGAGAGCTTTGGATTACTGGCCTGTACCCATGCTGCGCGCTGTCTGTTAGTGATGATGGGAACTTGATGGTCACACTCGGCAAAATTTTTTAGATCAATATATACCTTTATATAAAAATAGTACGTGTCATTTAGGAAATACTGATGATATGCATATACTTACTGTGTCTTTTAAATTTCATATTTGTTTGCTAGTTATTGCAATCTCAGGCTCCAGACGAAGCGTTGAATGAAATAACGCGAAACATGTAGAAACATGTAGAGCTTTCGTCATTATCTACCAATATCGCACTGCACCCTTGCCTCCAACTGGATACCTCATCAACCTTGGACAAAATCCGTCTTCATCGCCGACTTTTGTTCCGTGGTATCCCCTAGGCCTACTACTTTTAGGCTGCATATGCGATTTTGTACCGTATTAATGGTTCTTTTCTTTTTGTTTGAACTCAAATCTATATGTTTTTAGATGTACGTGGTATTTTATGCATGTTGTTCTCCTTGAACTAATAAATTTTTGATATTACAAATCTTATGTCCCTCCTCTTCCATTTTCTATATTATATTCAAGGACGTGGCACATGATTACCTTTTCAGTATCAGCAGTACCACACTGCATTGATACTTATTCCTCTTTTCATTACCCAATACTTACCACACTTCTGTGCTTTCTTCATATTTCTCTAATTCTAGGGAAGAACATCCCCTTGCTGCATACCACAATGCAAGGAAAGAGGCAGATCAAAACCAAACATTGTCCTGTGGGTGTCAGGGGAGTGGGAACAGTGTCAGCAGAGGGTGTCTGCATATAATTAGGCAAATAGCATAATAAAGTCCCAATTAAAGTATTAGCTTTGGGATGGTTTCAGGAGGTAGTAAAGGGACAAACACAATGCCTAGTATTATCTTCTGCTTCTTCTTGTAGTGCAAGGGTTAAGCAAGGATTCATTTCTGCTTAGCAACCACAGTAATCCACACATTAACTGATTTGTAGTTGTTTGATGGCTACATTAGACACAGACACCCATTTATTAGTGATAAGGTAATGTACCGGAATGCATGCACATTTGGAATGACCTTTCTAAATACTAATGGATGTTAAATCATCTGTAATACACTATATATATTAGCTTACAAAAGTTCTTCACAATGTTTTTCTGCTAAATAGTCTTGCTGTTAGATCCATGAAAGATGCCATTTGACTACTGATTCAGGGGTTAGCAGTGCATGACATGGCTGTGGCCGTGGTGCTCTCTGATTGGGCTGAAAAGACGACAAATTGTTTTTCTTTTTTCTGTAACCTATGTGCTGTACTCATCATAATCTTCAAATTTAAAGGTCTGTGTTGAAAAAATGTTGTTCAATCCAAACAGGTTTTGCCTTCCCATATAAGTCTATGGGAATGCAAAACCCACTTACATATGTGATTTGGGAAATGAAGGTAAGAAGGAATTTAACTAAGACTAAATACACCTGTCAATGCATTCTGAATGTTCTCAGAAGCCTCTCAAACTGTTTCTTTGACACAAGTTTAACTGCGTTATTTTATTTGCTTCTGTATATATAATGATTGACTAATAGCATGTCAAAAATCTTACACTGAATATAAAAAAATACATATATCTATCAAATATGGTTTTGGTGTGTTCTGATTTAAACTGCAGGCAAACAGCTAAACACACAGTTGAGATGTATATAAAGATGTTATATTAGAAAAACGGTATATTTATATACACTCACAGGCCACTGTATTAGGTACACCTTGCTATTACCAGGTTGGACCCTCTTTTGCCTTCAGAACTGCCTTAATTCTTCATGGCCACCAAGGCTAGGGGGCCCACTGTGCCCTTCCACACTCTGCCAACATGGAGTAACAAAAATTCAATGTGCACACAGGTGGCGCCGGTGGCCGCATTTTCCCCGGTCTATAGATCTGGCTACCGCTGTCCACAGCCACTGAGGTGCCTGGCTGGTGGCAGAGTGATCTGCAGCCTTGTGTGCTGTGCTGGGGCCAAGGACATGTCTTCTGACATGGGAAAATCATGCCCGCTGCCCCACCATGAAGTGAGACATACTGCCCAGACTCCCAAGGGGGCCACCAGGAGGACACTATTGTAAGGGGATAGTGGGGAGGGGCGCGGTGTATGGCAGCCAGGGAGTGAGTGTATGGGGTTGGAAGGCTGTAATCTCCTCATGCTGTGTTTGGGACTGTGTTTGGGACATGCTGTGGGGAACTGAGGAATCCTCAGTCCCCCACAGAGGGCACTACAAGTCCCAGCATAGTGGGCTGCCATTCTTCAGTCCCCTGTAGTCTAGGGAACTACAAGGCACAGCATAGCAGGCTGCTCTTACAGAACAGGAGAAGGAGCTGAGGGGGTATTTGTACAGGGAGGGGGGAGAAGGAGACACAGGTTTGTGCTGGGGGGATTTGTGCTGGAAGGGGGTATATGGCAGTAAGGATTTGTGCAAGAAGGAAGGATTTGGGGGGAATTATACTGGAAGGAGGGGTATAGGGGAGCATTTTTTGCTGAGAGGCAGAATTTATGCTGGGAGCGGGAGATGGGGGAGTATTTGTGCTAAGATGGGGTATTTATGCTGGGGGGGGGAGATAGGGGAGGATTTTTGCTGAGGGGGAGATTTATGCTGGGAGTGGGGGGTGGGGGAAGATTTGTGCTGAGAGGAGGAATTTATGCTGAGAGGGGGAGATGGGGAGGATTTGTGCTGAGAGTAGGAATTTATGCTGGGGGGGGGGGATTTGTGCTGAAAGTGGGGATTTATGCTAGGGGGAGATGGGGAAGAATTTGTGCTGAGAGTGGGGATTTATGCTGGTAGGGGGAGATGGGGGGGGGATTTATACTGAAATGGGGGATTTATGCTGGAGTTGGAGTCCAGGGTTTGTTCTGAGGGGGGATGTGTGCTGAGAGGGGAGATTTGTACTGGAAGGGGTTATATGAGGGCAAGGATTTGTGCTGGAAAGGGGGATTTTTTCTGGTAGGGGGAGATGGGGGGTCTGTGTTGAGAGGAAGGATTTTCGCTGAGAGGGGATTTGGGTTGGGGGCACAGATAAGAGCCTACTGTGTTCTATTGTGTAGAACCCTGTTGAGTGGAAATTTAGAAAACCCAAAACAGTGTGTGGTAACCGAGGTGAGCCAGGAGGTGACTGGCCAGGTTACCGAAAGCTCGGGGGCTTGTCTGTGCTGAGCACAAACCTGAGGCCCAGAGCCCCAGGGCATACTGGGGCAAGCAGCTGAAGTCTGGTATGGCCTACGTAGGAATGTTAAGGTCTGTAGTTTGTGAAGCATGCTCAGTCTGCTAATACTTGCACTGTCAGCAAGCTCAACGTTTGTCTGTATCATGCAGAGATACATGTGACAGTAACTAATGCCAAATGAGCATCCCAAATGATGTATGTGAAGTAAACGTTCAGTGAAAAGGGTGCTGCAGAATAATGTGACAGAGGAAACCGTGAACTACACCTGACTGACGCCCTGGTAGCAAGGTCCTGGTTAGGATTGAAACTCGGTCGACCGTAAAACCTGCAGTAAGGATGACATAAGTGCAATGTATATATATATATATATATATATATATATATATATATATATATATATATATATTACATTTTTTTAACCTGTTATGAAACTGGCCCTGGTAAAGATACAATCCCTATGTTTATTATTTTTTTATTTTTATTTTTTTACACCTGGAAAAAAAATAACGTCCAACCTGGTGCAGAAATCGACTGACCTAAGGGAGAAATGACAGACAGAAAATGGTGAGTGGCTCGCATGAAAATGCCACTGGAGACGAATGGCCGATTAAGTGCCACTCAAAAATAATGTGTGGCTGTTTGTGTGCCACTGGAAATGTGCTTGCAATGATTGCCAAAAATTATCCTGAGTGAGATGCGTGCTTGCAATGGTTGCAAGAAGTTATGCTTGTATGAGTGCTTGTAACGATTGCAAGAAGTTGTGCTGGATGTGTTCTTGCAACGATTGCAAGGGAGTTGTGTCACTGAAGATGTGCTTGTAGGTGATTGTAAGAAGTCGTATTTCTGTGTGTGCTTGCAACGATTGCAAGATGTTTGTGCTGCTGTAGACGTGCTTGCAACAACTGCAAGAGTCTGTGCTGTTAGAGGCGTAGTAACCTACTGATAGCCGAAAAAGAGAAGGATAGCAGAAAATTTGAATGTGTAGTAATGAACTGTGACCCTAACCAGTTCTAGCTGTGCTTGAGAGTATATGAATGAATTCGATATGATATAATCGTTTTGTGCCGCTGACTAGGGATGGGCCCGGTGTTCGATTCGAACCCATGTTCGAATCGAACATCGGGCGCTCACCCGTTTGGCAAGCCCAGAACTATTTGGGCCGCTTGCATCAAATTCGTGTGATGCGAGCGGCCCGCAATGCATTGCGCCAGTTGCAGTGCAATGCTGGCTGATGATTGGCCAAGCATGCACTGTGACCCCGCATGCTTGGCCAATCACAGCGCCGGCAGCGAGGAGAGCCATAATTGGCTACAGGCAGGATGCCTGTAGCCAATTATAGCTCAGAGGCTTTAGTACACGCCCTACGGTATAAGAGGCCGCCGCGGCGGCGGCCTCGCATATTGTGTTTCAGTGTCAGCGTGTCAGTGTGCTGCTGACTGCTGACAATATGTGCTTTATTTCTGGGGATTTGTGTGTGCGTGCTGTTAGTACAGTATTGCAGTATCACATCTGGGGGGTGTCTATAGGTTGCCTGTGAAGGGGGGCAGGTTTCCTGTGCTTAGAACTGTTCCTGCAAAAAGTGTCATTTTTGCAGGAAAAAAGCTATTTAAAAGCACTCGTGGCTAATGAATTGATGGCTCCCGTAACACAGAGAACTGTCATTCATTGATAAAAAAACAAAAAAAAAAGCGTGGGGGTCCTCCCAAATTCAATAACCAGGCCCTTCAGGTCTGGGATGGATATTAAGGGGGACCCCAGCCAAAAAAAATGGCGTAGGGTCCCCCTCAAAATCCATACCAGACCCTTGAGGTCTGGGATGGATTTTAAGGGGTACCCCAGCCAAAGAAAATGGCGTGGGGTCCCCCTCAAAATCCATACCAGACCCTTATCCGAGCACGCAACCTGGCAGGCCGCAGGAAAAGAGGGGGGGACGAGAGCGGCCCCCCCTCCCGCCTGAACCGTACCAGGCCACATGCCCTCAACATTGGGAGGATGCTTTGGGGGTTGATGAGGACAAGGGCCTCATCCCCACAACCATGCCCGATGGTTGTGGGGGTCTGCGGGCGGGGGGGCTTATCGGAATCTGGAAGCCCCCTTTAACAAGGGGACCCCCAGATCCCAGCCCCCCCCCCCCTGTGTGAAATGGTAAGGGGGTACAAAAGTACCCCTACCATTTCACCAAAAAAGTGTCAAAAATTGTAAAAATAACAGGAGACGTTCTTTGACAATTCCTTTATTAAAATCTTCTTTCTTCATCCTTCGGTTTCTTCATCTTCTCCTTCCGTCATCTTCTTCCATCTTCTTCCATTTTCTTCTTCCTCCGACCCGCTTCTTCTTGCGCTGGTCTTCTCGTCCTTCTCGTCCGGCATCTTCTTCCATTGATGCGACTAGGTTAGAATCGGACTGTGATGAGTATAAAATATATCCGATACGAATCAGTTAGTAGGGCAAATGATATGAACATGATCCCCTGATAAAATCACGTGATGTGACGTAATGCATAGGGGAGTAACTGGACTACAATAAAACCGGAAGTGACGTAAAGGGGCGCCTGTAATGCCGTGTAATTTACAGATCTGCTGTTTTTAACTCTTATCGTTGTAAGTACCCATTTGGCTGTTTAATAAACTAGTGAGTTTTTATATACTACACTATGGGAGATTCCTTTTTATCCCCTGTTTATACTCGCTGTGAATGAATGGCGTATGGACCGATTGGAAGCTATCATTCGTAATACACCATTTTGAGAGATATCATCCTTTGTTGCTCGATCCAGGGGAGGCCCCAAACAACAGGGATCTCTGTGGCGTTTTTTACCCATATTGAGGTAAGAATATAGAGAGCACTAAGTGGAGCACATGAAGATCGCACATCGGAAACCACCTATTGAAGACTTTATTTTGATACTTTGTTGCACATATGCACTTTTTGCACTTTTGAACCTTGATTATTATTTTTCAGAGCTAATGGACTATATTGCCATTATCATATGGAATTGATTATTTCATTACTCATCTATTGAGAATAGCCCGTCATTTGCTTTATATATACATGATTTGTTATTGCACTGCGTTTATGTATATTTATATATACTTTTTTGATATTTTGTTGCACATAAGCACTTTTTGTACTCGTTCACCTTTATTTCAGAGTTAATGGACTATTATACCGCTATTATCATCTGAATATATGGAATTGATTATTTCATTACCCATATACTGAGAATAGCAACCTTATATATAGGATTTGTTATTTCACTGCGTTTACGCATATTTACCCATATAGTATTACTAGTATATCATTGTTTACTGAAGCTGCACATAGTTATACGGTCATATACAAAGAATAGCCCATTATTCACCTTATATATATATATATGATTTGCTATTGCACTGCGTTTACGTATATTTATATATACTTTTTTGATACTTTGTTGCACATAAGCACTTTTTTCACTCTAGCACCTTTATTTCAGAGCTAATGGGCTATTATACCGCTATAATCATCTGATTATATGGAATTGATTATTTCATTACTCATATACTGAGATGAGCAATCATTAACCTTATATATAGGATTTGTTATTGCACTGCGTTTACGCATATTTACCCATACAGGATTACTAGTATATCATTGTTTACTGACGCTGCACGTTATTTGGTTGCACAGTAATATTCACAGAGCAATATTTACACATTCATTTTAAGATATACACAGCTGTTAATAATTTGCGCTGATCACTCTTTATATCATACTCAAATGATATGAACAGATACGAATCAGTTGTAGGGTAAGTGACATGAACCGATACGAATCGGTGTGCAATGTATCCGATGTGAACCGTTGTACCTTTGACGTGACTAGGTTCGAATCGGACTGTAGTAGGTATGCAATGTATCTGACACAAACCAGACAAGAAAAACAAACAAAAAAAAAAAAAACAGGCCTGCAACTGGCTGCATGGTGTGGCGCCATGCATGAAGCATTTTGGGAAATAACTTCTGGGATTGGTATGTTTGAAAAATAACGTCTGTGCCTTGGAAACTCAAACGATTTGTAAGTTCCGCTGCGAGGACCAAACATGCGAAATTGGGAACATAATGAACAGAATGATTGAACATGATACGATAATGGTTACGAATCCTACCTACGACAGTGAGCAAGACTCGATCCACAAAACCACAAATAGCGCAATCGCAACACACTAAATTTGGACACAACAGACTCACGAACACGAAGTGAGCTGGGAAGAGTCGGCCTGGTGACGTAACAAATCGTGCACTGGAACCGACAAGGAGCATGGGCGAGTGGTCTGCTTAACCACTTCAATACAGGGCACTTAAACACCTTCCTGCCCAGACCAATTTTGAGCTTTCAGCGCTGTCACACTTTGAATGACAATTGCGCGGTCATATAACACTGTACCCAAATGAAATTTTTATAATTTTTTCCCCACAAATAGAGCTTTCTTTTGGTGGTATTTGATCACCTCTGCGGTTTTTATTTTTTGCTAAACAAATAAAAAAAGACCGAAAATTTTGAAAAAAAATATGTTTTTTTTGTTTCAGTTTCAAAACTTTGTAAATAAGTACGTTTTCTCCTTCACTGATGGGCACTGATAGGTCCGCACTGATGGGCACTGATAGGTCCGCACTGATGGGCACTGATAGGTCTGCACTGATGGGCACCGATGAGGTGGCACCAATGAAGTGGCACTGAGGTGGCATTGATGGGCACTGATAGGCGGCACTGATGGGCGACACAGATGGGCACTGATGGGTGGCGCAAATTGGCACTGATGGGTGGCACAGATTGGCATGGATAGGCGGCACGGATGGCACTGATAGGCGGCACAGATGGGCACTGATAGGCGGCACAGATGGGCACTGATAGGCGGCATGGATGGGCACTGATAGGCGGCATGGATGGGCACTGATAGGTGGCACGGCTAGGCACTGATAGGTGGCACGGATAGGCACTGATAGGCGGCATTGTTTTTTACTGATGGATGCCAATCAGTGCCAAACAATAATGCATGCCAATCAGTGATGCCCATTGTTGGCACTGATTGGCATCCATTGTGGGCACTGATTGGCATCCATTGGTGGCACTGTGTGTCATCCCTGGTGGTCTAGGGTGGCATACCTTTTGATGGGCATCCCTGGTGGTCTGGTGGCGCCCCTGGTGGTCCAGTGTGGGCATCCTGGGGGGGGCTGCGCTGATAATCGATCAGCACAGACCCCCCCTGTCAGAGGAGCAGCCGATCGGCTCTCCTCTACTCGCGTCTGACAGACGCGAGTGAGGAAAAGCCGATTACCGGCTTCTCCTATTTACACTGTGATCAGCCGTGATTGGACACGGCTGATCACGTGGTAAAGAGTCTCCGTCGGAGACTCTTTACCAAGATCGTAGTTGCGGGGTGTCAGACTGACACCCCGCAACAACGATCGCCGCGATGCACGCCCCCGGTGGCGCGCAGCGGCTCAAAATCCTGAGGACGTCATATGACGCCCTGTCAGGATTTTACAACCACTTTGCCGCCGTCATTTGACAATGGGCGGGCGGCAAGTGGTTAAATACCCCTCGGGCTCCTCCCATAAATTCAGGACACCATACTGGCCTTCTTACACATGTATATATATATATATATATATATATATATATATATATATATATATATATATATATATATATATATATATATATATATATATATATATATATAAGTCAGGCAACATAGGATTGTCATATCCTGTCCTCAGTCTGTGATGGGATAGTAAAGGAACAGCAAAAGCCTAATAAGATAGATTCTTCGCTCTTTATTTCGGTCAGCACATTTCTTGTGAGCGCTTTTGAATGCAGCACAAAGTGATACTAAAGCCTTGTTTTTTTTCATTTAAAAATAACAAACATGTCATACTTACATGCTCAGTGCAGTTGGTTTTGCACAGGGCAGCCCAGATCCTCCTCTTCTACCTGTATGTAAATTACTGTAAATGTACTGTTTTTAATATGCACATCAAGCAATACAAGAACTGCATTTATCTGTATTAACATCTGACCAGACTTTAAACCACTTTAAATACATAGCTTATCCTGTCCACTAACTCAACCTATTGACAGTTGAGAACATTTTCCTGCCAATAGGTTCTCTTTTATAGGCGTAGCTGTAGCTTTAAACATGCTTCAAGTATCAGCAAGCATTTATTGAGTTTAAGCTTGGCTAAAATGCTGGTGGAACGTCATGCTTTTATGACTGTCATTGATGAGCTAAAAATAAAAAAATAAATAAAAAAAGATTCTCAGCACTCAAACCAGCTAACAATCAAAATCAAAACAAACTGCATTTAAAAAAAAAAAAACGGAGGCTGCCTACGGCTGTGCACGGTTATTCATTTTTTTGTTGGGAAATACGTCATACACTTTTACAGGAGTATTGGCATATACCTGCATACAGCTGCCCACAGTCCTTCATTTCTTTGAGCAGCTGTACACAGTACCTGTGCAGAAAAATGCCAGAATTTTTTGTTGTAAAGACAAAAAGTGTATGTGCATATAGACAAATAAAAATGTATCTTCCCCAGAATAATTCCCAAGTTGTAACATGGACGTTGGATGATCTGGCATTTACATTAATACAAGGATCAAATGCTTGCACAAGTGAATGCAAGGTCAATAGGATCTTTAGTTATTGCAAACCTGTAAAAAAGTAAAAGCATCAAGCTAATTTGTGCCTTATTCAACCCATTTTACCCTTTCACGCCTAAGCCTATTTATGAAATAGTTTTGCTTGTTAAATGTCATATTTTTTGCTAGAAAATTACTTAGAACCCCCAAACATTATATATATATATATATATATATATATATATATATATATATATATATATATATATATACATATATACACACACACACACACAGTATCTCACAAAAGTGAGTACACCCCCCACATTTTTGTAAATATTTTATTACCGTATATACTCGAGTATAAGCCGAGTTTTTCAGCAAATTTTTTGGTGCTTAAAATGCCCCCCTCGGCTTATACTGAGTCAAGCACTTTTCTGCAGCAGAAAATGACATTTTCCGACCCGACTTTGGGGCCCCATATCTCGGGGCCAATTGGTGCTAGAAACCCCAAATTTGGTATGCCAGGACGGTTTCTAGCACTAAGTGGCCCCGAGATACGGGGCCCCAAAGTCGGTCAACTGTGTCCATCTGCAGCAATGTTATTTCGGGACCCTTTGGGTCCAGAGACCCCAAATTTTGTCTGCAGCTAGGGGGCATTTAGGAACCCTTAACTACCAAGTTTGAAGTTTGGGAGACCTATGGCTGCAAATGAGCACAGTGAGGCATGCAAATGGGCACAGTAAGGCTGCAAATGGGCATTGTTGACCCTCTTTTCCACTTACAGTAGCTGCGCATTTCTCACCCTAGGCTTGTACCCGAGTCAATACGTTTTCCCAGTTGTCTGTGGTAAAATTAGGTGCCTCGGCTTATATTCGGGTCGGCTTATACTCGAGTATATATACGGTATATCTTTTCATGGGACAACACTGAAGAAATTACACTTTGCTACAATGTGAAGTAGTGAGTGTACAGCTTGTATAACAGTGTCAATTTGCTGTCCCCTCAAAATAACTCAACACACAGCAACATGTCTAAACTGCTGGCAACAAATGTGAGTACACCCCTAAGTGAAAATGTCCAAATTGGGCCCAGAGTGTCAATATTTTGTGTGGCCACCATTATTTTCCAGCACTGCCTTAACCCTCTTGGGCATGGAGTTCACCAGAGCTTCACAGGTTGCCACTGGAGTCCTCTTCCACTCCTCCATGACGACATCACGGAGCTGGTGGATGTTAGAGACCTTGCACTCCTCGACTTTTTGTTTGAGGATGCCCCGCAGATGCTCAATGGGTTTTAGGTCTGGAGACCTGCTTGGCCAGTCCATCACCTTTCCCTCAGCTTCTTTAGCAAGGCAGTGGTCATCTTGGAGGTGTGTTTGGGGTCGTTATCATGTTGGAATACTGCCCTGCGGCCCAGTCTCCGAAGGGAGGTGATCATGCTCTACTTCAGTATGTCACAGTACATGTTGGCATTCATGGTTCCCTCAATGAACTGTAGCTCCCCAGTGCTGGAAGCACTCATGCAGCCCCAGACCATGACACTCCCACCACCATGCTTGACTGTAGGCAAGACACACTTGTCTTTGTACTCCTCACCTGGTTTCCACCACACGCTTGACACAACTGAACCAAATAAGTTTATCTTGGTCTCATCAGACCACAGCACATGGTTTCAGTAATCCATGTTCTTAGTATGCTTGCCTTCAGCAAACTGTTTGCAGGCGTTATTGTGCTTCATCTTTAGAGGATGCTTCCTTCTGGGACGACAGCCCGGACCAATTTGATGCAGCGTGCAGCGCATGGTCTTAACACTGACAGGCTGGCCCCCACTCCTTCAACCTCTGCAGCAATGCTGACAGTACTCATAGGTCTATTTCCCAAAGACAACCTCAGGATATGATGCTGAGCACATGCACTCAACTTCTTTGGTCAATCATAGCGAGACCTGTTCTGAGTGGAACCTGTCCTGTTAAACCACTGTATGGTTTTGGCCACTGTGCTGCAGCTCAGTTTCAGGATCTTGGCAATCTTCTTATAGCCTAGGCCATCTTTATGTAGAGCAACAATTCTTATTTTCAGATCCTTAGAGAGTTCTTTGCCATGAGGTGTAGTGTTGAACTTCCAGTGACCAGGATGAGAGAGTGAGAGTGATAACACCAAATTTAACACACCTGCTCCCCATTCACAACTGAGACCTTGTAACACTAATGAGTCACATGACACCGGGGAGGAAAAATGGCTAATTGGGCCCAATTTGGACATTTTCACTTAGAGGTGTACTCACTTTTGTTGCCAGCGGTTTAGACATTAATGGCTGTGTGTTGAGTTATTTTAAGGGGACAGCTAATTTACACAAGTTATACAAGCTGTACACTCACTACTTTACATTGTAGCAAAGTGTAATTTCTTCTAAAATAGTTACAAAAATGTGAAGGGTGTATTCACTTTTGTGAGATACTGTATATGTAGGAAGGCCAGTATGGTGGCCTAAATTTATGGGAGGAGCCCGGGGGGGTATTTAACCAGCCCACACGCCTGTGGTCTTTGTTGGTTTCCTGTGCGCGATACTACGTCACTAGGCCGACTATTCGAGATTCGTTAGCGTTCGTGAGTTCCGTCTCCGAAGGTCTCGTGGTTTTTCATTCCCAATCGTGATTTTGTACAATGTGTCTGTCTCGGCTGTCACAGGTAGGGTTTTCGTTTGACCTTCATTTCATGCATTTCTGTTAGATTGTGACGAATCTCGATATTGAAACTTATGAGTCATTTGTTAGAAAACCTACACGTAGCCATGTTGTTAGCCACTCACTCGCACCGCTATTGTAACCAGCATTTCTCATTTCATGTGTCTCACTCCGTTTTGAACTTAGTTGCATTAGTATCGCACCGCTTCATTCAGGCGTGTCTCAAATTGTATCTTCACCTCTGTGCCATGCTCCACAGACAGGTTGTTGCCAGTCGCAAATCGTGGCACAACGATTCGTGCCTCTGTCATGGCTAAATCATTTCAATCATTTCAATAATTTCACAAATTTCTCTATCACTTACCATGCCCCAATTAAAATTTAGTGGCATCTGCGATGCACCGATTCGTCCCGGTGTGCCCCAGTTGTTTTTTCGGTCTCATTTGAGTACATGCTCCAGAGCCTGGTTCGTTGTCAGTCAAAGTTTTTCGGCTCACCGATTCAAGCCTCTGTCATGGCAAAACATTTCACTGTCACACATCACATCCCGCTTCAAATCTAGTCGCATCTTTATGCACTGATTCGTCCTGGCGTGCCCCAGTTGGTTTTTGGCCTCATTTCAGTACATGCTCCAGAGTCTGCTTCGTTGTCAGTCGCAGTTTTTGGCTCACCGATTCAAGTCTGTCATGGCAATCATTTTACCGCCACGTATCACGTTCCGATTCGAATCTAGTCGCATCCTGATGCACCGATTATTTTGCGCCAGAGTCCGGTTTGTTGTCAGTCGCAGTTGAGGCTGACTGATTCGTGCCTCTGTCATGGCAAAAAAAAATGTCTTTCATTTCATGTAATTTCACTGTCACGTACCGCGCTCCGATTCTAATCTAGTGGCATCCGTGATGCATCGATTCGCCTCGGCGTACCCCAGTTGGCTTAGCCTCATTTCATTTAATGCTCCACAGTTCGACTCGTTGCTTGTCGCAGTCGTGGCACCGATTCGTGCCTACATCATGGCATAAACATTTCACTCAGTTCTGTTTCATGCAACTGTCGCGTCAAATCAAAAGACTCCAACAAAGTCGCCTAAACGCACTGCAAAGTTACACAAGTCAGTCACTTAAAGTCACATTTTCAAATCAGATAGTCAAACCCCTCACCAGTTGTCATCTGTCATTTCTCTCTCCAGGTCAGTCAAGTTCAGTAGGTCCACCCTGCACCAGGTTGGACGGTATTTCCCCAGGTTGCGGTCGACCATCTTGCGATCTCAAAAGACAGGACATCACATGTTGAGCCATGTCTCAAGCTGGCAGTGAAGACCTCACCACCCCCCTGTCACCTGCCCCAGTGTCCGAGAGTGGCAGCGTGCAGTCTCTCAAGGGATGGACCATCCCGAAGTTGACAGTAGAACTAAGGCGCAGGGGTGTGCCTTTCCCTGCCACAGCCAGGAAGGCAGAGCTTTTTTGGCTCCTCTTCCCCCCCGCCAGCCACAGCTGGGCCCAGTACCCAACAGGCCTCCCTCCAATCAATTTCTGCTGCCATATCACAACTCCACAACATGGTGGCATCTTTGTCAAACATGGTCCCGGATGTCCAAGCCAGAGTGGCACTCTTGGAGGCTTGCCCGGTCACGACCATCCCTGACCCAACCACAGTTCAGGTTCTGACACCCCTTCCTGCAGGTACTACAGGGACAAGTCCCACTATCTGCCCAGCACAAGGAAGGACATCCTGGATGGCAAGGACATCAACCTAATTTCAGTCCACGACCTGGCAGAAAACAAAACCTATACCTGGGAGATGTCTCAGTGGTCCTCAAGGCCAAAGACCCTAGGCTCAACCGAAAGTTGTCTGTCCCAGAGTTTGCACTAGCCTTCGGGGGGTGCTGAGGAATGTCTTATGCTCAGCCTCCCCCAGCAGAAGGGAAGAGCTGGACTTATACCTCCACACCGTGGTGGACCTGGGCTACAAATATGGAGGATTTTCGTTCTACGATTACCATCGTTCCTTCTCTGCCAAGGCAGCTGCCAGTCTTGCGCAATTTCAGACAGCCAGGGATTGGAGCCTCATGGACACTGAGTTGTTCTGCTGTCATTTTGCCGGCTTCTGCCAGTCCTCCACCCACACCGCCACCTGGTGCGCCAACGCAGAAGTCAGTCGCCCCTTTGAGTTCCCCTCTACCTCCTGTGCCATTCAAGGCCCATCAGCCCGGGAAGAGACGCCCCAGGTAGATAAGATCGGACGGTCTGTTCGGACCGTCGGAGGAGCAGCCATCTGTAACAACTATAACTATGGCTCATGCAATTTTAGCCAATGCCGCTTGCTTTACATCTGTGTCATATGCCACAGGGCGCATCCGAGAGATTTATGTGAGGTTAAACAAAATAAGTCATGACTAGGCTGCGTAGATGTCCTGTGGTTGGGATTCTATCTCACCTCACACCCCACACCCCACTCCCTCACTAGCCACCTTCCTTATCCAAAGATTTACAGCAGGCTTTCACACCGGCCTCATCTCTTCTCCATACAACCTATGAATGCAGAAACCTCTGCTCAGCAGCCACCGATGAGCAGGCAATAGACCAGTTGTTACAAGCAGAACTAGAGCAAAACTTTGTCATAGGTCCCTTCACTCAGCCCCCTTTCAACACATGGAGAGTTAGCCCTACTGGGCTTGTCAAGGGCAAGTTCTCAAATAAAGTCCGTTTGGTGTACGACCTGTCTACGCCTCATTCTTCCCACGTTCCCAGCCTGAATTCCCTGATGCCCTCCGAAGAGTTCTCCCTGAAGTACGCCTCCGTAGATATGGCAATTCAGGCCATCCTAAAAGCAGGCACAGGTGCCTGGCTATCTAAGGCTGATATCTCAGATGCCTTTAAGCTTTTGCCTATCCACCCGTCCCTCTGGTGCTGGCACAGTATTAAACCCCTTTCCGCCGAGCGTACGCAGATATGCGTACTCGGCTTTTGGGGGTTATACCGGGATGATGCCCGCAGCTGCAGGCATCATCCCGGTACCGTTGTTTAGAGCTGGCGATCGGCTTTCCAGGTATAACAACCAATGCGGCTAAAAGCCGCTCGGCTGTTAAACCGGAGGAGCGGGAGGAGACGTCCCCCCCTCCCGCCGCCTCGCGCCACTCTTACGTAGGAAAGGGAGGCCCGATCAAACATCCGCCGCTCCCGACGGCTAGTGAGGTACTGGAACGAAGCCGGAAACGACGTCACGACGTCACGACGTCACGACGTCACTTCCTGTTTACTCGGCTGCCAATGGCGCCGGATTAAAAAAAGTACACAGTATTCAGATACACCGTTTTCGTGATCTGAATACTTTGAAGTGCAAAGGAGGGATTTGGGGCCGATCCCTCCATAAAGAGTACCTGTCACCACCTATTACTGTCACAAGGGATGTTTACATTCCTTGTGACAGCAATAAAAGTGATCAATAAAAAAAAAAATAGAATTATCTAAAATTAAATAAATAAGACATTTTTTTTCTTATTAAGCGCCCCATTCCCCGCGAGCTCGCGCAGCAAAGAAACCGCATACAGAAGTCGCGCCCGCATATGTAAACGGTGTTAAAATCACACATGTGAGGTATCGCCGCGATCGTCAGAGCGAAAGCAATAATTCTAGCACTAGACCTCCTCCGTAACCTGGTAACCGTAAAACATTTCATGTTGTAAATCTTATGGTAAGTTTGTCTTGTTTGTATCCGTATCGGCCATAGGGCTTCAACCATAAAGCCCTATATATATATATATATATAATCTATTTATTTATTTTAGCAAAGACCCCAGGGAATAAAATGGTGATCGTTGCATTATTTAATGTCACACGGTATTAGCACAGCAGTCTTTCAAACGCATTTATTTCGGAAAAAATACACTTTCATGAATTAAAAGAAAAACTAAACAGTAAAGTTAGCCCAATTTGTATGATGTATGGTGATGTAACGCAGAGTAAATAGATATGTAACATGTCATGATTTAAAATTGCACACGCTTGTGGAAAGGGCGACAAACTCCAGTACCTAAAAATCTTCATAGGCGACGCTTTAAAAAAAAATTAACGGTTACCAGGTTAGAGTTACAGAGGAGGTCTGGTGCTAGAAATATCGCTCTCACTCTGACAATCACGACGATACCTCATATGTGTGATTTGAACACTGTTTACATTTGCGACTTACCTAGGCCTTTTCTTTGCTGGTTTCTTTGCTGTTTTCTTTGCTGTGCAAGCACGCGGGGATGGGGTTTTTTTTTTTTTTTTACATTGTCCCTTTAAAAAAATAAATAAATCTGATCACTTTTATTGCTGTCACAAGGAATGCAAACATCCCTTATGACAGTTTTAGGTGGTCACAGGTATTATTAATGTAGAGACCGGGGTTCTAAGAGACCCAAAACCCTTCCTTTGCACTTAAAAGTATTCAGATCGCCAAAAACTGTGATTCTGCATACTGTCATTTTTTTAAAATCGGTGCCAATAAAAATGCTGCAGCAGAGGCACGCCTCTCACTGCAGTGTCGTAGACGGGTCATGTGTCTCCTGTCCCTTCTGTATTGAACTGTACTGTAATTGTGTAGTACTCTTGTGTAGTACTCTACATTGTAAAGTGCTGCATAAACTGATGGCGCTATATAAATCATGTATAATAATAATAATATAATAATAATAATAATGTGTCTAAAAGACAAATGCTCCCTTCCAGCCCAGCCCTCTTAACTGCAAGGAAATACATGTGTTTATGTGTATAAGATTTACCCACAATCCCATGTTTTTCTCACACAATTAAGAGGGAGAAACTGATTCTGTTGAAAAGGTACTGTTAAGCCTCGTACATACAATCGATTGTTGGCAGGGAATTGTCTGTTGACAGACTGTTGTCCTAAAATCTTACCGTTAGTATGCTCCTTTTGACAATTATTGTCCAACTTTCGGCCAACAAATGTTGGATGGCAGGCTAGTAAATTTTTGGCAGACAACGGTCTGTTGTCAGTTTTTCGTATGGTCAGTACACAAGTCTGTCACACAATAGTCGAAAGTACAAACACGCATGATCAGAAGCAAGGAACGAGCCAGAAGTGGTAGGTCTTTGTAAACTAGCATTCGCAATGGAGAATTAACGTTCGTAACGTGGCAAATTATGAAATTTCGAAATGGAGCGCACATTCTCTTCTTTAATGGGATAATAATGAAGCTGCTTTACTGGTGATACTGATGGAGTTATGGCAGACGTATTTTAAAAGGCTTTTGTTTTCTAGTGATATCAAGAATATTATTATAATGCTTGTTGTTTGTTTTTTTGGGCAAGTTACCACAACACCATTATCCTGTAGTTTTTTTTTTGTTAATTTTACATTGTATTTTTTTAAATGTAACTGCCTACTCCCAAACTGTCATTTTAAACACATTACTCTACACAATTTTTTATTGTGCAGAAAAAATAAAATAAAACAAATTAAATTAGAGATGCTATCTGCCATCCAAATACAAAGAACTTAACCAAAAAGTGCATTCTGTGCATACAAAAATATAGAAAATATAACAAATAAAATCATTATTAAATAAGAAAAAAGAAATTAGTAAGTGGTGAAGGGGTAAAAATCCCCATTCCAGCTGCCTTATTGGGGGTCTTGTAGCTGGTATTGCCACTGACTGCCATGCTGCTGTGGTGGGTGGGGTGGCTGCGGTGTGTGGGTTGGCTGTGGAGGTGATGGGGCCACAAAATCCAAAATGCATGTGCTTTCAGAAATTTGGCCCCTCCCCCCCTTGTTGAGGAGCTGCAGGGTGAGTTCCTCACACCTGCTCCTTTGCTCACCGGCCATCTGCCTTAATTTATTGGCAGTCACACACCCAAATGCCTCAGCCTCAACTGGGTCTGTACGGAGCGCAGTAGTGGCCTGGCTGAGGAATGAAGCTGTGGTCTCCTCCAGATTCCTGCTCTTCCTGGCCCTTTGGCTGCTGGCCGCTGACCGCTGGCTCCTCCAGACTGACACTTTCCTGTGTATGAAAATGGGACATAATTAGAATCTTTTTTAGGGTTTGGTCATCAATTACACACAATTTTGATCTCCTCACTGTTGCAAATTGAATGTGGATAAATAGAAAAGACTATCATTCTGACCCCAGCATTTTTCATTCTTGTTCAAATCATTTTTTGGTCACTACTGTCTATTGATATGGAAACCACTTTGTTAAGGCAGAAATATTTTACCAATAATTTCTAGTTATCATCATTGTATTTTTGGATACAAATATGTTCAACAATGCTATACCTGGGTCAAGCTGGGCTCCTCCACACCTTCATCCTGTGCATCAGGGCCTGTGCGGACCTCAGGAGCTGTGGCCTCAGCAGATGTCGAAGGGAGTGTAGACAGCGATGGCCTGGGTTCTGTCTGGTCGGTCAAAAACCGCAGGCTGTTATACCACAGCCTGGGGACATATAGGTCATTCGCTGCTGCTCCTGATACCACAGCCTGGGGACATATAGGTCATTCGCTGCTGCTCCTGACCTTTCAGATTCCAGGACCTTGTTCAGCTCCCTTTTAAATGTAGTCCTCAGGTAAGCAATTTTTTGCTTTACATAGTTGATGTCTGCCCTGGGGTACACTGGTTTGACAAACTCAACCATTTTCTCCAAAACTGCCTTCTTCAATATTTTATTGGAGTAGTCTCTACTCTTGACCTTCCAGAGACAGGGCAGCTCCTCCCGGTACAGGTCAATGAATTGGGGTAGAAGATATTTTAAATTGGAGAAGTTTGCTACTCTTGACCTTCCAGAGACAGGGCAGCTCCTCCCGGTACAGGTCAATGAATTGGGCTCTGGTGAGTGCATCCCCAAAGGGGAATTTCCCCAGCACGTGGTGATAAGAATTGGTGTCGGGAGGAAGTAGAGATGATATGATGCCTGCAAGACAGAACACAAGACAAACCATAATGTCTGGCTTAACCCATAAGCTGGTCCCAATATAGGCCTCAATCTAAGCAGTATAGGCCACTACCCACTTATGCCCCAATTTCCAATTGTACCTTCAATTTATGCCTCCTTTCTTGCGTTGGTGATCGTTCGCCCTCCACTCCAAGATCGTTCCTACGACCGTTCCATTGACCGTGCATTCTGGCTTTATATACACTGAGCATGCGTCAAACTCCGCTCTCAGTACATCAAGACGCTAGGGCGTGACCATCTCTATTCTGCATGCGACACAGAACGCGGAACATTTGGGACAACATGGCAGATTTGGCAGATTACAGCCAGCCCAGCGGTGGTGGAGTTCATAGGAGGCACAAAGCAACCCCCATGAGCAAGGGCGAGATAGTGGAGATGGTGCAAGCTGCGCAATTATGAAAGAACCAACAGCCGAAAGGACCTAATTTTGGAGAAGGTCGTCGCCGTTTTGTAGTGCGAATTTTCAGTGGAATGATCAAAGGACCAAATCCGAAAACGATGGTCTGATCTCAAACGCCGTGAACAAGACCAGATGGAGTACATACATCAGATCATAAAAAAAAGTAAGCAATATTTGTATCTAAACTATATGTGGAAATTAGCTGTCTGTATATGTTCTTTAACCGCTTCCCGACCGGCCACTGCATATATACGTCAGCAGAATGGCTCGGGCAGGCAGAATCACGTACCTGTACGTGATCGTGCATGTGCCTGCCCGTGGGTCGCGCGCGCGCCGCTAGCGGCGCGCTCGCGACCCGGTCGGGAGCTCCGTGACCCCGGCCGCGGGACCAGCGGACCCGATCGCCGCTGGTATCCCGCGATCGGGTTACGGAGCAGAAGAACGGGGAGAGGTCTATGTAAACAAACCTCTCCCCGCGCTTCCTACACTGACTGTCAGTGATCGGCGGTTCCCTGTCATCGGGAACGCCGATCAATGACATCACACGTACAGCCACGCCCCCCTACTGTAAAAAAAACACAACACGTCACACTGACTCCTCCCCGCCCCCTAGTGGTTAACCCCCTAACTACAACTGTCATTTACATAGGAATCAGTGCTATTTAAATAGCACTGATTGCTGTATAAATGACAAATGTCCCAAAAATGTGTCAAAAATGTCCGATGTGTCCGCCAAAATGTCGCAGTCACAATAAAAATCGCTGATCGCCGCCATTACTAATAAAAAAAAAAATATTAATAAAAATGCTATAAAACTATCCCCTATTTTGTAAACGCTATAACTTTTGCGCAAACTAATCAATAATCGCTAATTGCGATTTTTTTTTACCAAAAATATGTAGAAGAATACGTATCGGCCTAAACTGAGGAAAAAAAAAGTTTTTTTATATATTTTTTGGGGATATTTATTATAGCAAAAAGTAAAAAATATTGCATTTTTTTCAAAATTGTCGCTCTATTTTTGTTTATAGCGCAAAAAATAAAAACCGCAGGGGCGATCAAATACCACCAAAAGAAAGCTCTATTTGTGGGAAAAAAAGGACGCCAATTTTGTTTTGGAGCCACGTCGCATGACCGCGCAATTGTTAGTTAAAGCGACGCAGTGCCGAATTGCAAAAAGGGGCCTGGTCCTTTAGCTGCAAATTGGTCCGGGGCTGAAGTGGTTAAACAAGTAGCTCTAGAGAATTCTATATAAGCTTTTCTGACTTGGGATTCCAAAGATGAAGGTAAATATAAAGCATTCTTATTTTGTCATGTTTTTGGACATTCCTTTTTTTTTTGGAACTTATTGTTTTTTCTTCTTTTAACAGGGAGGCACCAAAAAAGGAGGCTCCAGCCAAGCCACCACAAGGAACGAAGGGAGGCTACCCTCGCTCGGGCCCCAACAGGGGAGGCAACAAGGCCATCTTCCCCCTAAAAACGTAAGTGCCAACTTCAAACACACTCATTTAGCCACCGACAGGGGTGTTTCTAGGTGGGCCAAAGGCCATGGGCTTAGGGCAGAAGTTAAGGGGTAAAGAACACTTTCTGGTTGCTGCCTGGCTCATCAGTGCCCATTAATGCAGCCTTGCCAGTGTAAACATGGGTAGAGGAGAGGCCCCGGGGGCTCCCAGTCACAGAGTCACGCCTGCTAGGATGGTCATCATATATCCCGTATCCCATAGGAGACAAGAGGGGTGGGGGGCAACTGCAGGACTTTTTCAATGTTGGCACTTGTCCAGTGTTTTCCCTCTGTAAAATGACATCACCTTCCCTTTTCTATGCATTTTTCACTGTAAAATAACACAGTGCAGCATGGTGGAGTCTACTAGTCAGGAGCAAACATTGTCATCAGACAAAGTGCAAGGTTGGTCAACTATTGAAGCAAAATGGATGCTAGAAACAGATGGGACTAGGGGTGGCTTAATGAATGGTGTATTGTTTCTTTTTAGAGGAAAGTGATTGTGGTCAGCTCACCCAGGATCTTGGTTTGGAGGCATGGGATCTGACTCCTGGACCCAGCCCAGACCTGTCTGTTGTGGAAGTCAAATCCCCTGACGCAAGTCACACTGAGGGCCAAAGCGACCCCGAAGAGGAAGAAAGTATTTGGGAGCCTCTTGTTTGTGCAAGTAAGTATTCTTGGAATCTTGCTTCAAATGTGTATACATGTTGAGTGTTTAGATGTCCAAACCCAACACCTACTCCACACATTGCCAAAGTATGTAGTGCCTTAACATTAGCATGGAGAAGGAGGAGGTGGAAAGAGCTGGCAGTGTTGCTAGGTACCCGAGTTTGGGAGACCCAGGCACCAGGGCCAAGATTATAGAGTAGTTGCAGTGTGTACATTCTAGTAGTGTAGGTGTCTGAAGGGCAAGCAGGTTGCAAGCAACAATAGACTCAGTAGGTAAGTATTTCCTGAATTTGACTAGTAACTTGACCATAACTCACTATGTAGTGCCTCAGTCACTTGACCATTGTTCACTTAATACTTTTTACTTTTCTTACTAGGTCATGATCTTCCACAATGTACTATTGGCAGAATGAGTGCAGATATGTTGCATTGTTTGAAGGACCTGGAGCAAATCAAGGAGGCTGCCACTGCTTTACAGCGAAGAATAAGAGATTTTGTGGACATGCTGGCCAAATTGTAATTTCCTCTTGCCTGGTCTGAAGTTTATTGTTCCACTTGTTGGCTCCTGTTTGCCCTTTTAACAATTACCATGTTTTTATGACTTTTAAATGTGAAAGTTTAGTGACAGAACTCAGTGTTTCTATCCTCCACTCCTCTAAGTGCACCACCAGGTCCTGTTTTCTAGATTTTCCTCAGTCTAAAAATGACTGTGCGAATTACTAACAGTGAAAATGACAACATGACCTGTGCCAAATTCAAGAAATCTCGTAAAACATGACCTGGGTTTGCATCTTGAGGAGGAGAGTTGGTAAACACTGCCCTAACTAATGTGAATTGTAATGTTTATGTGTTTTTTTAGAATCTAAAACCCCAAATTTGAAGGTGCCCCCAAATTGGGCCTTAACATTCTTATTTCCCCCATGCCTAAAATGTGTGTAATTCCATACATCTATTTTTCAAAAGCCCCAAAACACACAGTGTGTCAACATGTGCTATTTCCCATCACAGGGTTTCAATGGACGCGTTTTGGGGGCGCAACCCCTTCCTCATAACTAAAGTAGCTCAGAGGAAGGGGTTGCACCCCCGAAATGTGTCCATTGATACCCTGTGATGGGAGATAGCACATGTTGACACACTGTGTGTTTTGTGTGTTTAGAAAAATAGATGTTTGTAACTACAGTACACACATTTTAGGCATGGGATCATAAGGGATATTTAATTGTTATGCCTCTACAAGTACATGGCTTCAAATTTTGGCTTTTAGAGGGGTGAGATCACCCCATCTGAGGAAGGCAACATCCACACAGTCTTGGGATACTAATGTCTCGTTTGGCCTTCACTTTACCAAACTCAAACTTTGTAAGTTACTGAGTTTGGGATGTGTATCTAATGTTATAGAACATGCCAGTATAGCCACAAAAAAAGGAGAAATAATGCAAAACATACATGTTATACACCAATATGTTGGTTTGTTTTAAAACCTTAAAATGTACAAGTGAATATGCTTTGATTAAAATGTTTTTTACTAAACAATGTGCTTCATTTTATTCTCAATACCAGTGTATTTCGTAAGTTGTTGTAGTTACAGTGACAATGTGCTCTTAAATGGGGATAACTCCTGAAATTATTAGGCCTCAAAAAAAAAGTTGTAAAGGCATAATGTTTTTGAACTTCATGCATTAGATCCATTAAGAACAAAAACATTGTATGTGTGTAGCAGGCCCACAGAACACCATAATAGTTAGGTGAAAAAGATATTGTCACCTCATGTAGCAATTAAGGTACATTTGCTCTCTTGGAGCAAGTGGCCATAATTAAGGCCAATTGGGAACATATTAGACATATAATAAACACAGACAACAGTAGTTCAAATGAAATAAGAGCTAAATTACCAGCTACAATGTGCTGCCAAGACACTGCCTACAAAATATTCCAGATATTTCTCCTGTAAATCTCTAGCAATTTGTGAGGGCAATCCAGCACAGGCATTTTCAATAGCCGTCAGCATGCCCACAGACAGACGAGCTGCCGCCACTTTAGCTGGGCCTGCCACTGCAGAGTCCACATCATTTGTCAGTAAGGCTAGGTAGCTGGTAGCATTTCCCCTTAAAAAATTATGGAGAACACAGCAGCACAGGACCACCCGATTTATTTTGTAGAGTGCCAGATTGATTGGAGTCAAAAACAGCCTGAAACTACTCGATAGGATGCCAAAGGCATTTTCAACCACCCTTCTTGCATGAGAGAGCCTGTAATTGAAGATTCTCTGCTCTGGGGTGAGGTTCCTCATAGGAAGCTGCTTCATCAGATGTTCCCCCAAAGCCAAAGCCTCATCTGCCACAAAAACAAAATTTAAGGTGCCATTCTGGAGCCGCTTGTAGAACTCTGTCTGCATAATAACTCCTCCGTCAAAGTTGCCGCCATTCTTCCCAACATCCAAATACAAGAACTCGTAGTTGGCAGACACTACAGCTAGCATGACTATGCTGCAAAAGCCCTTATAATTAAAATAATAGGAGCCAGAGTTGGGTAGTGGTACAATCTGGACATGCTTACCATCAATATCTTCACCACAGTTAGGAAAATCCCACTGATGATGGAACTGGGCTGCAACGTCCTGCCATTGTTCTGGGTTTGAAGGAAACTGGGAATTAAAAAAATAAAAAATAAATTAGTATTTTGCACATAACATTGCAAGCAGATTTGACGCAAACATGCTTAGCCAACATAAGAATACAGTTAAATGAGTATTTAAAGACAGTGGAAGTGGAAGGTCAACTTATCTGATTCCCCCCCTCTGATGGCCATTAGACAAATTTCGGGGGGGGGGGGCGGTAATGGGAAGATGTTTTGCACAGGTAACCCTCTCCACATTCATGAGAGCAGTTTGCATAAATAATCAGTGATACTTTGGCCAGTCCCTTCCTACTTACACTATTGGCAGCCCAGTGGACAGGTAAAAAGTGTCATAATCGAAAAAGCTGGATACACACTGTCCTAATTGCAGCACATTTTGACATTATGATTTAACCTATCAATATAAATAGTAGCCAAAAAATTAAGAAGTTTCAATTTGTAGGTAATCAGGCAGGCCCTTGCACTACATGGTTTGGGGAATTTATACAGAAATATGAACACAAAAGACATAGTGTGTATGGGTTTTGCAAAGTCAGCAGAGTATTTGGATCTGTTGACTTCACATTTTTGGGAGGGAGGCTTCCAAATGAGTAACAGTAAAAGAGGACATTCACAGCATATTACAATATTGAGAATTATGTAATCAACAAATTACATTATTTATTGGCGTATAACACGCACTTTTTCCCCCTGAAAATAGGGGACAAATTGTGAGTGCGTGTTATACGCAGACATCGTACCTCCGAGGGGAAGGTGGGGGACGAGTGCCGCCAGAATTCACTGAGCCGTCATCGCCTCTCCACTTGGCTTTCACTCGGCTCTAACTCGGCTCGCATGTAACACACACAGTCCCGCCTCCGCCACCGGCATTGGATCAGTGTTCTGTCTATCACAGGAGCTGGTCCAATGCAGATGGCGGGGGCGGGACTGTGTATGTAACTGCCAACTGAGAGCCGAGTAAACAGATGATGGCTCGGTGGTTTCCTATGAGAGATAGTGAGCAGCATTGATGTGGTAGATGGGCGCATATATCAGGCTGCAGATGGGAACAGATCAGGCTGCACTGAAGCTGCAGAGGGGCACAGATTAGGCTGCATTGAGGCTTCAGATGGGCACTAATCAGGCTACATTGATGCTTACTTCCCATTATTTTGCTTCAAAGTTGTTAATTTAAAAAATTTTTAACTTTTTTTTTACTTAAACTTCCCTCTTAAATTGGGGCGCATGTTATACGCCGATACATGCGGTAATACAATACATTAGCAAACAAATACATAGAATGTGACCTTAAAGGTAAAAACTTACCCTAATATAGTCCTTCTGCAGGACTTGAATAATGGCTGAGCAGGTCTCTGGAATAATGACTCCCAGAGCCTGAAGGGAGATCCCAATTGTATACTTGAGGTCCTGGAGACTTCTTCCCGTCGCCAAGTACCGCAAGGTGGCTATGAGCCTTTGCTCCTGAGGGATGGAAAGCCTCATGTATGTGTCCTGCTTCCTAATAGGGATGGGCCCGGTGTTCGATTCGAACCCATGTTCGAATCGAACATCGGGCGTTCGCCCGTTCGGCGAGCCCAGAACTATTTGGGCCGCTCGCATCAAATTCGTGTGATGCGAGCGGCCCGCAATGCACTGCGCCAGTTGCAGTGCATTGCTGGCTGATGATTGGCCAAGCATGCACTGTGACCCGCATTCTTGGCCAATCAAAGAGCCAGCGGCGAGGAGAGCAATAATTGGCCACAGGCAGGATGCCTGTGGCCAATTATAGCTCAGGGGGTTTAGTACACGCCCCACAGTATAAAAGGCCGCCGCGCTGGCGGCCTTGCATATTGTGTTGTGTTCCAGCGTCAGTGTCAGTGTTATGTGCTGCTGACTGCTGACATTATGTGCTATGATTCTGGGGATTAGTGTGTGCGTGCTGTTAGTACAGCATTGCAGTATCACATCTGGGGGGTGTCTATAGTATGCCTGTGAAGGGGCGCATGTTTCCTGTGCTTAGAACTGTCCCTGCACAAAGTGTCATTTTTGCAGGAAAAAAAGCTATTTAAAATCACTCGCGGCTAATGAATTGACGGCTCCCGTAACACAGAGAACAGTCATTCATTGAAAGCCATTCATAAAAAAAAAGTCATTGATAAAAAATAAAAAAAAAATTTAAAAAAAGCGTGGGGTCCCCCCAAATTCAATAACCAGGCCCTTCAGGTCTGCTATGGATATTAAGGGGGACCCCAGCCAAAAAAAAAATGGCGTGGGGTCCCCCTCAAAATCCATACCAGACCCTTGAGGTCTGGGATGGATTTTAAGGGGAACCCTGGCCAAAAAAAAATGGCGTGGGGTCCCCCTCAAAATCCATACCAGACCCTTATCCGAGCACGCAACCTGGCAGGCCGCAGGAAAAGAGGGGGGGAGGAGAGCGCCCCCCCTCCCTCCTGAACCGTACCAGGCCACATGCCCTCAACATTGGGAGGGTGTTTTGGGGGTCTGAGACCCCCAAAGCCCCTTGTCCCCATGTTGATGAGGACAAGGGCCTCTTCCCCACAACCCTGGCCATTGGTTGTGGGGGTCTGTGGGCGGGGGGCTTATCGGAATCTGGAAGCCCCCTTTAACAAAGGGACCCCCAGATCCCGCCCCCCCCCCCCCGTGTGAAATACCATTTCACCAAAAAAGTGTCAAAAATTGTAAAAATGACAGGAGACGGTCTTTGACAATTCCTTTATTAAAATCTTCTTTCTTCTGGTCTTCCTTCTTCCTCTCTTCATCCTTCGGTTTCTTCGTCTTCTCCTTCCGGCATATTCTTCCATCTTCTTCTTCCATCATCTTCTTCCTCCGATCCGCTTCTTCTTGCTCTGGTCTTCTCGTCCGGCATCTTCTTCCATGGCGTCGGTGTCTCTTCTGGGCCGCTCCGCGCAATGGGAGGCTCCCGCTGTGTGAGGCTTCGCTGCGTCTGACAGGTATTTTATAACGGAGGGCGGGGCCACCTGGTGACCCCGCCCCCCTCTGACGTCATGGGGAAAGCCATAGGGAATTCTCCATGACGTTCCGTGCGTCAGAGGGGGGCGGGGTTACCAGGTGGCCCCGCCCTCTGTTATAAAAGACCTGTCAGACACAGCAAAGCCTCACACAGCGGGAGCCTCCCATTGCGCGGAGCGGTCCAGAAGAGACACCGACGCCGTGGAAGAAGATGCCAGGCGAGAAGACCAGAGCAAGAAGAAGCGGATCGGAGGAAGAAGATGATGGAAGAAGAAGATGGAAGAAGATGCCGGAAGGAGAAGATGAAGAAACCGAAGGATGAAGAGAGGAAGAAGGAAGACCAGAAGAAAGAAGATTTTAATAAAGGAATTGTCAAAGACCGTCTCCTGTCATTTTTACCATTTTTGACACTTTTTTGGTGAAATGGTAGGGGTACTAGTACCCCCTTACCATTTCACACAGGGGGGGGTGGGATCTGGTGGTCCCCTTGTTAAAGGGGGCTTCCAGATTCCAATAAGCCCCCCACCCACAGACCCCCACAACCAATGGCCAGGGTTGAGGGGAAGAGGCCCTTGTCCTCATCAACATGGGGACAAGGTGCTTTGGGGGTCTCAGACCCCCAAAGCACCCTCCCAAAGTTGAGGGCATGTGGCCTGGTACGGTTCAGGAGGGAGGGGGGACGCTCTCGTCCCCCCTCTTTTCCTGCGGCCTGCCAGGTTGCGTGCTCGGATAAGGGTCTGGTATGGATTTTGAGGGGGACCCCACGCCATTTTTTTTTTTTTTTTGGCTGGGGCCACCCTTAATATCCATAGCAGACCTGAAGGGCCTGGTTATTGAATTTGGGGGACCCCCACGCTTTTTTAAAAAAAATGTTTTTATTTTTTATCAATGACTTTTTTTTTTATGAATGGCTTTTAATGAATGACTGTTCTCTGTGTTATGGGAGCCGTCAATTCACTAGCCGCAAGTGATTTTAAATAGCTTATTTTCCTGCAAAAATGACACTTTGCGCAGGGACAGTTCTAAGCACAGGAAACATGCGCCCCTTCACAGGCATACTATAGACACCCCCCAGGTACGAAATTTAAAGGAATATTACACTTTTATTGTTTCACTTTAAGCATTATTAAAATCAATGCTCCTGAAAAAACGGCCGTTTTTGAAAAATGTTTTTGCATTGATACATGTCCCCTGGGGCAGGACCCAGGTCCCCAAACACTTTTTAGGACAATAATATGCATATTAGCCTTTAAAATTAGCACTTTTGATTTCGAACGTTCGCATCCATTGTAACTAATAGGGTTTGAATGCTCGCACAGACTTTAGGTCCGTTCGCGGGTTCTGGTGCGAACCGAACCCGGGGGTGTTCGGCTCATCCCTACTTCCTAATATAGTGGGTCACCAATGCCAAGAGTTGGTGAAAGCAGGGGACCGTCATCCGGAGATAATTCCAAAATTAATCATGCAGATTATTCTCCTGGAGCTCCCGCAGCAATGGCATATGAAATAATTGGTCACAATTAAGCAACCAATTTTTGGTCCAAGAACTCCTCCTCTTCCTCCTGTTCCTGGACTGGACTTGGGTCAAAGCAATAACTCCTAGTCCAATAATAACACTTTCTCTCATCTGATTACGCAACATGGCTGGTTGACAAACGCCGTTCAGAAACTAACTGAAAAGCACGAACTGAAAAGTGCGAATCAACACTCACCAAACTTCTACCAACACGAAATTAGCAGAGGGAACCCAAAGGGTGGTGCATGAGAAATGAACTTCCTCTTTATAGTCTCATAGTACGTCTAGTACGTCACTAGGTTTCTGTACCGTTAGTATACAAGACAAGATCCTGGCACACGCCCTTAAGACAAAAATCAGACGCTCGGTTAGCCAACAATCGTATCGTGTGTACAAGGCTTTATATTCAAGCTAAATCATATATTTTTATGCTATATGTTATAACATAATAATTTATTATTTATCTATTTACTGTAAAATTAATGGTTGGAAGTTAAAAATTAAAACTTCAGTAATTTGTCCATTAAGCCACCTGCTTGAGTACAGATTCTGAAAATATAGTAAATTACCTTAAAAACAATATATAATAATTATTTGTATATTACTTACTTATGGTAATTAACCCCTTGCCACCCAGGCCAATTCTAACACTTCTCTCATAGTTTAATACTCATTAGTATGCAACAGGTGAAGGTGGGTATGTAGAGAGAGGATTTATTTTTCATTTTTCATTTTTGTAGATGTTTGTATACATTTATTATTCATAAGAGTTATACAATTTTGGATGGCTGAATTGTGAGGGAGTAGGTAATTAATAATGATTTATACTTGGTTTGAAAATGCTTTTTATTTATTCCATAATATATTATGGCAGTGTTTTTCAACCTTTTTTCAGTGAAGTCACCCTTTAAAATTCTGCATAATTTTGAGGCACCCCATTATAAAATGTAAAAAACAAAACTACTAGTTTTACATAACACAGCAACAACCACACATTTAGGAAACCCTACGTTAGGGGTGATTTATTCTTCCAAAGCAAATACACCTTGTACACTAGTTCTGAAAAGTATTTCAATGTTTTGCTTCTCCTTCAGTTTCTCTCCCTCACTTTACTAATGTTACCCCATTGCTGATGGAGAGACGCAGAGGAGCGGCAAACAAGGATGCTGTGTAGGCGCCCAATGTCCTCTTTATAAACTGATGACATCATTGGTTGTTACAACGCCAGCGGCTAGGAGGTTGTAATAGTTTACAATGAAAACCTGAGGCTTGGTGTAACTATAAAAGGCAGGCTTGATCCACATATTGGCTTGTATACAATTTTTGGGTAATTTTTAGGCATTTTTGCCAAGGCGCCCCTGGAGACACCTAAAGGCACCCCAGGGTGCCTGGGCACCCTGGTTGAAAAAGGCTGTATTATGGTACTGTATACAGTATATATGCTTTGATGAAATAATGGAACTGTTTCAATTTTAATATATTCCTTTGTGGGCTGGTGGTGTATGCATACGTGTGGTGAGTACAAGCCCCATTTGTTCTACATTTAGGGGCTGGGGACACTGCTCTGCCAGTAGTTGACACTTATTCAGTGCCAGCACACCACAATATATTTACCTTATGGCATTTTGCATCTTGACGCATTTTTGCATCATGATGTATACTTGCGTCGCCATTTTGGGTGGATGGTGTTACCTACATCTCTGTATTTATTCTCATGCCCTGTCCAAGGAAAGTTTTATTCCCCATACACACGGTCGGACTTTCCGATGGATTCTGTCCTATCGGACAATGTTGTCGGAAATTCTGACCGTGTGTAGGCACCATCGGACAGTTTCCATCGGATTGTCCGACGGACAAAGTTCTATCTCCTGCTGGATAGATTTTTCGACAACAAAGTCCGATCACACCAATTCCGATCGTGTGTATCGAATTCCGACGGACAAAGTGCCACGCATGCTCAGATCACATTACAAGACCAAAGCTATTGGCTACTAGCCTCTACGTAGTCCCGTCATAGGCAACAAACGTCACCACGTTCAGAATGATCGGATTTTTCGACAACAAAGTCCGACCGTGTGTATGCAACACCAGTGTCGGACTAAATCCGTCAGACAAAATCCGATGGATTTTGTGGTCGGATTTTCCGACCGTGTGTATGGGGCATTAGTCTCCATTGCTCCTGATGCAGCTGGTGCTTCATGTAAAGTAGTTGGATGTGCATGAATACACTGATCCACTGCATAAAGATGATCTGCATATGTCTCCATTATACACAGAAGGAGTTGATTACTTGCTGACCAGCTGACACACATAAATATGTCGGGTTGGAGATTTGTGTATGTAAACACACAAATCCTCATTCTAACAGGAGAGAAGAGACAGATCTGCTGTCCGTGGTAATTACGAACAGCGATATGTTTCCTCCTCCAGTCAGTCCCATCCCCCACAGTTAGAAACACTCATGAGGGAACACATTAAACCCCTTGATTGCCCCCTAATGTTAACCCCTTCCCTGCCAGTGACATTTACACAGTAATCAGTGCATTGTTAAAGCTATGATTGCTGTATAAATGTAAAAAAAAAAAAAAAAGTGTCAAAAGTGTCCAATCTGTCTGCTGCAATGTCACAGTCCTGCTAAAAATCGCAGATCACCGCCATTACTGATAAAAAAATAAATAATAAAAATGCCCAAAAAATGCCATAAATCTATCCCCTATTTTGTAGACGCCAAAGCTTTTGCGTAAACCAGTCAATATAAGCTTATTGCGATTTTTGTTTACCAAAAATATGTAGAATACATATTGGCCTAAACTGATGGAGAAATGCTTTTTTTTGGGGCTATTATAGCAAAAAAGTTAAAAATATATATTTTTTTCTAAATTGTCAGTCTTTTTTTATAGATTGTTCTCTTAGTTTCTGAAGAACATGACAGACATCTGTGTGGTGGCTCTCCATGGACTTGGAAAATATGAGGATATCATCGAGATAAACCACCACACATAACTGCAACAAATCTCGGAGGACATCGTTAATAAATTCCCTGTTGGGGCGTTACAAAGGCCAAAAGGCATTACGATGTACTCATAATGGCCCGTTCTGCTATTAAATGCAGTTTTCCACTAGTCGCCCTTCTTAATCCTCACAAAATTGTATGCCCCTCTCAAATCTAGCTTCATGAAAAATGTTCCGACCTTGAGGCAGTCAAATAACTCATCGTAATCGGATAGGCATTCTTAATCGTGAAATGATTGAGACCCCTATAATCAATACAATCAATACAAGGTCTGAGTTCACCACTCCTCTTCTTCACAAAGAAGAAACCAGCACCAGCAGAATACGAGGATTTGCAGATGATATCTCTAGAAAGTGCATCTGCAATATACTCCTCCATGGCCTTATCCTCCAAGACCGACAAAGGGTAAACCCGGCAATCATACGACTGGTGTGGAGGCAAACTACCGGCTTGACCTTTGTCAAAGACATCGCTAAAATCGTGGTACTTCTCTGTCAGGGAGGAGAGTGAAGAGGTGCACAGGACCTTGGCTACCCTCTGGAAGCATATCTTACTGCATTGTGGCGACCAGGAGAGAACCTCAGCATGGAGCCAATCAAAAAAGATGGGTTGTGCCTCTGTAACCAAGGATAACCAATACCAATTTAAAACAAAATAACCAATTTCACTTAAGCAAAAAGAGAAAAGGGTATTTATAATGTTTTCTTTATATATACATATATACACACATATGTTTTGTCTTTCATTTCTATTTTAAACGGAATGGGTTGTTTTACAAGGTTTTAAACTTTAAATGTAATGCCCTGTACAGACGTTCGGAAATTCCGACGGAAAAAGTCCATTCGGATTATGTTGTCGAAAAATCCGATCGTGTGTGGGCTCTATCAGACTTTTTCCATCGGAATTTCCGACGGAAAAAATTTGAGAGCTGGATCTAAAATTTTTCGGAAAACTGACTACACTGTGCTCTTGGCTCTCTGACTTGTAGGAGGTCCCTTTGCATTCTCATATACAATGCAGGTATGTGGTCCCTGCATTGTACTTGATGGTGTCAGAGTACCTGCCAACACCTGAAGATCTTATGCCCCGTACACACGGTCGGAAATTCAGACGGAAAATGTCCGATCGGACCATGTTGTCGGAAAATCCACCCGTGTGTGGGCTCCATCTGACTTTTTCAGTCCGAATTTCCGACGGAAAAAATTTGACATTCTGCTCTCAAATTTTCCGACAACAAAATCCGATCTGACTTTTTCTGATCGTGTGTAGAGAATTCCGACGGACAAAGTGCCACGCATGCTCATATCAAATTACGAGACCAAAGCTATTGGCTACTAGCCGCTACGTAGTTCCGTCATATGCAACGGACGTCACCACGTTCAGAATAATCAGATTTTCCGACAACTTTGTCCAACCGTGTGTATGCAACACCAGCGTCGGACAAAATCCGTCGGAAATAATCCGATGGATTTTGTGGTTGGAATTTCCGACCGTGTGTACGGGGCATTGGAGAAGAGGCTGGGACAGGCCTTAGGCAAAACTTAGACATAAGGCCCCACTGATGCCTTTGAGCTACGCAGCAGGCGTTCCCAGATTGAGATCCTCGTGCCGTGGATAGTAGAAGTGACGTGCGCGGACACAACATCACTCCTCATTGGCTGGCAGGCAGAACATCAGGAGTATTAGGGTAGGCGAGAGGTGAGTGTAACAGGGCTCTTAACGTTGCCTGCACACAGCAGCATTAAGATGTCGTGTCACGTTTAAAATAAAGTGCTGCAAATCCGATGTTTGGCACGCTTAGGGCCCTTTCACACCGAGACGCCTAGGGCATCAGCGGTAAAGCAGCGATATTTTTAGCGCTGCTTTACCGTCGTTTTAGCTGCGCTATTGGGCCGCTAGTGGGGGGAGGGTTTAGCTAGCTAGCGGCCGAAAAGGGGTTAAATCCACCTGCAAAACGCTGCTGGAGCAGCCTTTTGCTGGTGGTATCGCAGGGCTGCCCTATTGATTTCAGTTGGGAGCATCGGTGCTCCAAAGAAGCTGCTGGCAGGACTTTTTCTGACGCCCTGCCAGCGCACCGCTCCAGTGTGAAAGCCCTCGGGCTTTTACACTGGAGTGCATGGAGCAGCTGTTTTAGGGCGTTTTGCAGGCGCTATTTTTAACGCTATAGCGCCTGCAAAATGCCCTCAGTGTGAAAGGGGTCTTAAGTGAGACAGGGCTCCTAACGCCACCTGAGCACAGCAGTGTTAAGGTCCCTTGTCATTCAAAACTGGGGTAATGTGTGTAGCACTACAGGAGCCACTTGGTAATTTTTGGGTTCCCTGTTCTGCGTCTCAACTCCAAGAACACCCTCTGACACACCTGGTTGATTGAATCATAGCGTATAGTACCTTTCACCTTACTGTAGGATATAAGCAATAAACTACACTATTTGTCTATAATTAGCAACTTGCATAAATGACAAAAAGTGCAGTTCACAAAGCAGAGTAGAACTGCCCTCAGGTAATAAAGGTAAACAAATATATCTATAAAAGCAGCTCTATATCAATAGCAGAAAAATCAATAAGTGAATAGGTAAATCAATATTTAGCAACACAAGTGTAATCTAAATGTGTCTAAAGGAATAGCAGTTTCCTAGTGGTTTTCGAGTGCACTCGAAGACATGAGAGAAGGTGGGGTTCACCTTTAAATGGCAACAACAAACTGCGCAGGGCCGGTGCAAGGACTTTTGTTTACTTATCCCCGGTCCAAGAACCAGAATCGTATTGCATGGGTGTTCACACCCATGTGATCCGGTCTGGATTGACAGTTCGCACTGCAATGCGGGAACCCACAGTGGATTCGCAGGATTCTCGTATCGCACCGCATCTGCAAATCCACTGCATTCCCGCATCACATGTCTCCAGGTGGCAGTTCACACTGCCCTATGCGAACTGCTGGGAGTGTTAATTAAAAGTTAAAGACACCCCCAAATCAGTTCACATATTGCAGTGCAAACTGCAATTTCGGACAGGAATCTGATTGCATGGGTGTGAAAACCCATGCTTTACGATTCTACTGCGGATCAGAAAAGGGGTCCTGTGCGAGTTTGGTCCAAATGCAGCTAGCATGTATGGCTGAAATCGCATTGCACAGAAATTGCATGTGATTTGCACTGCAGTGTGGTACAAATCACATTCGATGTCGGAAATCATTGCAGTGTGAACTAGCACTAAGTCTGAAATCTTCATCTCTAATCATTGGTGCACGTTGCAGGCAGTAAAAGACCCCTTTCACATTTTTGGGCTAAAAATAGCACCTGTAAAGCGCCTGAAAAATGGCTCCCCTGCAATCTCAGTGTGAAAGCCTGAGTACTTTCACACTGAGATGCTGCACTGGCACGATGTTATAAAAACTCCTGCAAGCAGCATCTTTGGAGTGGTGAAGGAGCAGTGTATACACCACTCCTCCACTGCTCCTGCCCATTGAAATTAATGGGCAGCGCCGCCGAACTGCCGGAAAAGCGCCGCTGCAGGTCCGAGAAGGAGACCTCCTTCACCCCCCTGCTTGTGCAGGTGGTTTTAACTCTTTTTTTGGCCACTAGTGGGGGTTAAAAGCGCCTGGCTAGCGGCCGAAAACCTCTGCAAAAACGACGGTAAATCGCTGCTAAAAATAGCGGTGCTTTACCGCCGACGCCCCAGTGTGAAAGCACCCTTAGGGTCAAAGAATAACAGGGTGGGCAGTTCCTATAGATGGCAGTAGATAATAGCCAACTGACCCTCTTACCATACCTGGGGATACAGCAACAATGGTTCCTCTGATCGGGAGTTAGCTCATTCTGGGTTGCCTGTGGCAAATCCAGATCTGTATTCTGGAAATAACTTCATGCCTTCCTTCACAAGGGATAGTGCTAGGCTGTGTGGCTTTCCCTGGTGGTGCAGTGCAGTGGGATTCTCTCTCTCTCTTTAGAGTCCTGGGTGCACTTCCCCAAAAGCTCTCCTGGGCTCCTGGCTCTCTCTCCCTCCTCTTCAGCTGGGCATGCTGGGGGCTGCAGCTTCTTCTAATGGAGTTGCAATGTCCAGACCTTGGGACTACATTTTCCACAATTCTCCTCTCTGCTTCAGTTTAGTGTTTTTTTTCTTGCCCAATAAGAAGGAGGGGGAAGAAACATAGCCAGCGCAGCTCCCAACTACAGTGGTGAGAGGAGGAGAGGGGGGGAGCCGCTCCGATCTTCTGCTGCTCTGCTCTTCTCCTCTCACAGGAGGAAGGAGGGGGAATGGGCAGGAAGCACAGAGAACCCTCCAGTCTTTCAGTGGCGGCTCGAGCAGGGGGGTGAAGGAGGTCTCCTTCCCGGACCGCACCTGTCATTTGCTGGCAGCCGGCGGGGAGAGCAAGGGATAGGGATCCTGATCTCTACACATATCGGGCAAATTCGGTGATGGCGAGGCCCCTGCGATCGCGAGGCCTAAGGTGATTGCCTAATTTGCCTAATTGGAGAGCCGCCTTTGGCTGGGAACTCAGCCTTCCCTCCTCCAATGTTCAGACTTGTCCTGACACACCCACCTTGCACAGCCATTCACTGGGAAGACCAGCATGCTGCTGTTTCTCCTCCTGCTTTTTCACCCTGTCACATATGGTGAATAATGCACATTACACAGGCATGGTTCACTGTTCTCTCCTTTCCTGAGAAATTCCATACAGGAATCACTGAAGTACATGCATGTACCCAAAAAGATTTTAGCACAATGGCAGCCACTTTATGGATACTATAAAAAGTTCACTAACTTGATTTGTCTGGAGCTGCTCTTTTGGTAGAATCTATCATTAGCCCTGGCTATAACTGAATCAAAATTACAAGTAGTAGTTATTCTAACCACTTGACATCCTCGCTATGGCCGAATGACGGCCACATCGCAGATCTCATTTCCCGGGAGGCCATCATATGACTGCCTCCTCTGTGCACGCTCTCTGCGCGCTCCCTACAGGGCACGCACGGAGCGCGCTGTGATTACCAAGTCACTGAGACTCGGGTGATGAGCGATCCGAGTAAGGGGCGGGTCCCAGCCCCTTACCATGTGATCAGCTGTCAGCCAATTACAGCTGATCACATGATCAAAACAAAAGCTCGTGATCATTTTTTTTTTCTCCTCACGCTGACAGCGGAGGAGAAAAAAAAAAAAGCCGATCACCGGCTCATCTTAAAGGGACATCAGTCCCGAAAAGTCAGAGCCAATTTTGCCTCGTGTCTGCCACCTGTCAATGCCCATAAGTGCCACCTATCAATGCCCACAAGTGCCACCTATCAATGCCCACCAGTGCTGCCAATCAGTACCACCTAAAAGTGCTGCCTATCACTGCCACGCATCAGTGACCATCACTGTCACCCATTAGTGCCCATTACTGCCACCTATCGGTGCCCATCACTGCCGCCTCATCAGCGTACATCAATGACGGACAAAAATTACCCATTTTAAATTTTTATAACAAAATAAAAAAAAAAAATTAAAATATATATTTTTTTAAATTCGGTCTTTTTAAATTTTTTTAACAAAAAATAAAAATCGCAGAGGTGATCAAATACCACCAAAAGAAAGCTCTATTTGGGGGGAAAAAATGATAAAAATTTCATTTGGGTACAGTGTTGTATGACCGCGCAATTCTCATTCAAAGTGCGACAGCACTGAAAGCTGAAAATTAGTCTGGATAGGAGGGGGGGTTTAAGTGCCCAGTAAGCAAGTGGTTAAGTAGCAAGTGACAAGTATTCACATTTTTATGAAAATGCACATATTTTGTACAGGCATGAAAGAATAGGACAAAAATAGAATGTAATAAGATGATCAGCATATATAGTGAAGGAAAGAGATTAGTGTAGAAAGTGATGGGCTTCATTTACTAAAGAGTATTCACTTAGTATAGTTAATAAAACACAGCTAAAGTCACATTAATCATACCATAATGGGCAAGGCAAATCCATATTCTCTCCTTTTTTTTTTATTTCCTCCTTATCTTAATTCCCATGTACATGGGGTCTTTCTCTACTTTATTAAATTAACCCTATTATTTATGTCACCAAAGTCACTTTGGAAACTTTCTTCACGTCTTCATTAAATTAACCCTATTATTTACAGCATATCAGCAAAACACACAGTTTTTTTGTAAATTACATACATTTTAAGTAAAATAAAAATAAAAAAATTCTGTGCAATTAAGCAATTATTTTAAATAACCGAAAAATGTATATATATATATATATATATATATATATATATATATACACACACACACACACTAGAGTACTAGTATGTATTATTACTCTCTGAAACAGAAAATGTTGCAGTGTTTACATTTTAATACGTATCACCATCAGCTAGTAATATAGAGCTGTATTAGAATACTAGTAAAAAAAAATATATACTGGAACTCGAATTGGTAATTTTAAATATAAAATAAGTAGAGCTCTGGGTGCTATAAGCTGTACACCAGTGCTTGGACTGTAGATTGGGGCCATTTCTGTGTAATAATGTGCACAAAGATTGGCAAAAGGGGAGAAAGGATGGGAGGGAGCTGTTCTTCAGCACTCCACTGCCATGGAAAGCAGAGAGCTCGGCAGATCAGAAATTCAGCTTGAAGCTTCTCTCCGCTCAGCGTTTCAGGTCCTTTCTGCCTAATGCAGCCACAAGACATCTGCAGACGGAAAGAAATACAAATAAGTGGCAAAGAAGACAAGCATTAAGGTAAAAATATTTCCATTGACTGCATAATCATGACTGGTAGCACTTAGCTTAAATTATTATTTATTGAGTTTAGCAGGTTTCCAAACTCCTTTTAACTGAACATTAATACTTTTGTATTTAAATTCTTATTGGAGTTGATCTCCATGATTCTAAGCAGTTCTGCGTAGTCACATTGCTTTTCTTTACACCATAACAATGTCATCATATAAGATTAGCATGATTGCATTACTATATTTAGAAGACATCACAGATAATGAGCTTTTCTGAAACAGAAATGAATATATAGGTGTGCGTTTGTGCTTTATTTTAAATAAACACCAGCAATTAACTGAGTCATTCTTTTATTCCAGTTAAAAAAATGGAAAACATATCCATGGATTTTATATCTAATTCCTCAAGAAGGCCAGAGTGGTTGAATGGATCGATGCCTCAAGTCATTCCCAACTTTTATCTGGCATTGCCCATCATCTATTCCATCATTTGTGCAGTTGGATTAACTGGGAACACAGCTGTTATCTATGTTATTCTCAAGGCTCCCAAAATGAAATCTGTTACCAACATGTTTATCCTGAACTTGGCTATTGCTGATGAACTCTTCACACTGGTTCTGCCCATTAATATAATTGATTATCTACTACTGCAGTGGCCCTTTGGAGAATTTATGTGTAAACTAATTATCTCCATTGATGAGTATAATACATTTTCTAGCATCTACTTCCTGACTGTCATGAGCATTGACAGATACCTTGTGGTTGTGGCAACTGTAGAATCTAAAAAACTCTCCTTTCGCACATACAGGGCTGCTAAGATAGTCAGCCTGTGTGTCTGGAGCTTTGTGACCATAATTATTTTACCATTTGTTGTTTTTGCCAAGATTCACCAAGAGCATGGTCGATTGCAGTGTCTCTTTGTTTTTCCTAACCCCGAGGGCTTGTGGTGGCAGATGAGCAGGATCTATACTCTCATTCTTGGCTTTGCCATCCCTGTGTCTACAATTTGCATTTTATATTCCATGATGCTCTACAAATTGAGAAGGATGCGTCTGAACACCAATGCAAAAGCTTTAGACAAAGCCAAGAAAAAAGTGACTTTCATGGTTGCCATCATTTTGGCCGTGTGCTTGTTCTGTTGGACTCCATACCATCTTAGCACTGTGGTGGCCTTAACCACTGATATCCCACAGACTCCTTTAGTTATAGGTATTTCCTTGTTTATCACCAGCCTGAGCTATGCCAACAGCTGCCTGAATCCATTCCTCTATGCTTTCCTAGATGACAATTTTAGGAAAAGCTTTAGGAAACTAGTAGAGTGCAGGTCATCATAAAGGATAAAATTGTGCAAACAGGTTGGTATCCAGCTGTTGAACAACTACATATCCCAGCAGGCCTTGTATGTCAGCAACTGACACGGAATGCTGGAACATTTAGCCTCTCATTTGCATAAGGGTTATTCTAAGATCAAACTCCTCCTAGCAAGGCATGCCTGGTCTTTTACTAAGCCCTATCAGCAATGACATGTTGATGCTGGTCATGTCTCAACAGCTAGGGGACTTCAGGATGTCAAACCTTGCCAATAGCTAGTAAAGCATAATGGGACATGTAGTTGTTTAACAGCTGCAAATGGTTCATAATCTGGTATGCTTTTGTACTTATTCAGTAAGCCAGTGTAGCAAGGTATGGTGAAGAGCATAACTCATTAGGCAATCAGATTGCAGATTACCACATTACTTCTTGCCTGCCTCATCAAAAAAGAAAATATATATTTTTTGTTGGGATTATGCAAACAAAGGAGGCTCACAGCATAGGAAACAATGATATTTCTGCTCAAAGCAGCCAATCATATTTCATTCAGATTGATAGCACCTTGACTCTTCTGTGCTCCACTTTTCATAAATGCCACTATCTCACATTTCTCATAAGAGACGATACTTGTAAAAATATTCTTCAAAGATGAGATAGGCACTGTCTGTGCTATCTAACTTTCTTCTGGATAGTTATGTCTTTTGGGTTGAATTGAAAACAATGGCTTTTGTCATGCTTAATATCTAATCTGCAATTTGAGCTGATTTATAACAATGTTTAATAAGTAATATAATATTACTTTGGGACAAAGGGGCTTTCTTGATTGTTGCACAGTTTAACTCATACTGTGTGTTGTGAAACTGTATTGCCAGTTTTTCCTTTTTTGCCTCCACTAAAAATGGAGACTATAAACGTTGAAAATGTACATAGATGTTCAGTTATGTAAGAATGAGGGTCTGTGTGTATTAAACACAAAACCAAATAAATATTTTGAGTGCCTTGCTTGATTACAATGCAGACATTTTATTTTACTGTGTATGTAAATTGTGAAATAAATATGGATTGAGCATCAGTTACTTGTACAGTATACATTTCAGAATAATTGTGAAACAGAAAAATTCAGCAGTTATTAACAATATAATCCTTTTAGATTTTGCCTGCAAGAAGGATTACTATTATGGTTTTATCTGTTCACCAGCATGTGAAATGTGCATTACAATTTTAATGAGGACATTTAATTTTAATGAAACAAAATAAAATATTAAAAAATTAACTGACTGTATGCTTATCATTTTCAACAAGAATCATATTTTGCTGTATGTGCATATTACATACAATCTGGATAGTCTTACTGTAACAAAACAGCGTATTAGCAAATAATTTGCTGAAACTACTTTATTAATAAACTTTATCATCTAAACTGCATAACTGCTTCTACAAGCTAACATGTTGAAGCAGTTTGTCACCACCTAGTGTAAGACCTAACAATTACAACAGCTATACCTGTTAACAGAACGTTGGCCTATTTTGGAATATTTAAATCCACTAAAAATACACAATGGCCTCGTCTACTTGTTGGCCTAGTTATTTGAAAGCAGCTAATATACAAATTACCAGCTTGCACTACGTAATACTCTTACATACTAGTCTTGCCATTTAATAGAAAGCAAAGACCGAAATACATTTTCTGGAACAAATTGCAAAGTGATAAAGCAGTCTATACAGAACTCAAGAGTTGTAATTCAGTAATGACTATTATTTACATCAGATTTCAATAGTTTCATGAATTTAGCTTGAGGTTTAAAACAGTCTTAGGTTGGATTCACACCTATGCATTTTTAGTGCTTTTTGCATTTTTCAGATTTGCACTACAGTCCATTTAACATGGTTTCCTATGGAACAAGTTGTGTAGTGCAAATCTGCAAAATGCAAAAAGCACTAAAAATGCATAGGTGTGAATCAGGCCTTAGACCACTAAAACATAGTTTATAAAAAACTAGAGCAGCCAGACTCTGGAGCAGCTATGCATGGCAACCAATCAGCTTTTATCTTTCACTTTTAAAGCTTAATTGAATAAGCTGAACATACAATAGAAGCTAACATCTAGATTCTGGCTGCTCCAGGTCTGATAAATTCCCCTTTATGAGTGCTGACAACACTAGGCATGGCAAGTTTCCTTGCCATTTGCACAGTTGGTAACTTTTGTTGCACAGTAGTATCGTTCCTCTAGTCTGTCAGTTAAAAAGAAAATCAAAATCTAAGGTGCCTGTGACAGAAGAGCTTTAATACTGTCTAAGGCTTGATTCACACTAATGCGTTTTTTAATGCATTTTGAAGAAATGCAGGGAAACTTTTTAACATGGGTTCCTATGGAACATGTTCTCATCAATGCATTTTTGTGCCTCTGCATTTTTGGAAAGGGTCGGGGACTTTTTTCATGCAAAATGCAGCATTTTGCATGCAATAGAAGCTAATTGACCCCCATCCAAAAACGCAAGTACAGCGTTTTTACCGTGATTTTCAGGGTTTTTTTTCCTTTTTCTATTTTTTATTTAAGCAACCACAGTGTAAAAAAATAATGCGAAACCGCGGTAAACACGTGTCCAAAAACGGCAAGCACCGGAAAAAGCACTGCAAAAACGCTCAAAAGGAACATGCATAGATGTAAATCAAGCCTCATGGCCAATGTCTCTTCCTCCCTTCTATTCCAAACCCCAAATATCTGAATTAAAAACATACAAAAAAGGCAGAGGAACTATACAAACACCAATTTGTAACAGAACACTAATATTTTTGTTATTGTATCTCTTGTAAAAAGCACAACTTGTTCAAAACTTCAATAGTATTTTAAAAAATTGTTAAAAACATGACCCCCCCCCCCCCCCCCACCCCTATTAGCTTCAACTATTGCCCACTTTGGGTAATACAGTTTAGGTAGGTATGAGCTTCTCCCATATATGTTTTATGTGGATGACAATGTCACGGAGGCAATAGACTGTTGCAAAGTTCAACGTGTTTCACAAGTTAAATAACTCTGCATTACCAAGAGTTAAAGAAGAGAAGAAAAGGCAAACCTTGACCACTAAATCACTGCAAGCACCCTTAAAATGGTTGTTAAGCCACTTGTATAAAAGCCTCCATCCTCTCTGTATTAGAACAATAAGTTCCCCTGTCTCAGTGTTATATGATAAATATGCTTATCTGTACTGATAACACAGTGATCTTTCTGCGATCAGGTGCCTCCTCTCTCCGGCTCACAGTTCCAGTGGGCAGGGCCGACCACTGACGTAAGCCAAGGAGGAGAGGAGAGACAGAGCCGAGGAGTCACATGATCGCAGGAAGACACAGACACAGAACGTATTGTTGTAATACAGAGGGAATGGGAGCATTTAATGTTAAGTATGGGAGCAGCAGGAGCGGGGGGGCGGGCGCTGACATGAGCAGACAGTCAGAGAGGGGATGGGGGAAGAGGACACAGGAGACATTAAGCGGGGCTGTTGCTGATGGAGGTACGCACGCTGACAACAGTGTCAGGGCTCAGCAGCCCTGATATATCGTGGTCAGCATACAGGGGAAGGGCATAGCCAGGCAGGATCAGCCAGGTATTACAGGTGATACAGGGGGGCAAATGACACAGCACAAGCGCTGTGCTGTATAACATGCTTTAGGGTAACAGGATTGTTTTTGTTGTTTTTTTGTTTTTTTTTATTGGGTTAACAAATGCTTTCATTTCAGATAATGTTTTTAACATAGTCAGTAGATATAGAATGGAACATAGTATTGAAAATTTTTACTGGGCTCTATGTGCCCTTTAATATATATAGACCAGGATCCAAAGTATAAATAGTCATTACCTCCATATTGTGTAAGTTATAACAGTATTAATAAGTTTCCTTGTCATCATTATGGTCTCTCATAAGAATGACTCCGAGGTCTGAAATAGTACTAAACAACTCTAAAGAAATAAAATGTAAAAAATTAGGTATAGTTCCCATTCCAGATTTAACTTTGTAACTGCAGTAACACAATTGAAACCAAATAATCAATCAAATGTTCCACTCTATAGCTAGTGACTATGTTGTAAACATCAATCAAGTGTACTCACAGTGCTTCAGTGGTCGTGTCTAGTATTTTTCAGCCCTGACCCCGCCCCCCCTTTGTGACCCCTGACCAAACTTAAGCCCGGGTCCCACGGCGTCCTTGGTGGGAAGGAGATATTTAAGTAAACTACATGTTACAAAATCAAGAGTTATACAATTGTTTGAATTGTTATTAATATGTGTATATGTCTGCTAGTTTCATAGTTTGTTCATCATCCTCTTCTATTCTCGATGATGAGGAAGTATTTAATCTGAGAAATGCATTGAGCTTCGCAACAGTCTATCCCATCCATGACAAGGGAATCTACATAAACCATATATGGGAGAAACTAATGCCTACGTAAACTGTATTACTCCAAGGTGTGGTAGTGGATAGGGGGTCATGTTTTTTACCAATATTTGAAATACTATTAAAGTTTTGAGCAAGTTGTGCTTTTTACAAGTGATGTATTCAAAAAATCTGTTTTATATAAACATGCTTTTTCAGATGTGTGCTACTGGGGAATGTGGCATTTAAGTAAACTGGCTGATTTACCTTGCAGGGGCTAAACACAACTTAGCTTTATGCCTAAGGATTATTACATGTATGTAATGTTATATATTATGAGTGTAGCACCCTGGTGTTTAGGCAGGGTTGCTAGTAAATTTAGTATGCCAGGCGGTAGTTGCCCTGGTTAATTGTTAGTAGATCCACTGATTCCTCTCTAGTTCTGGACTTGCTGTACCTTCTCTCTTCTGTCGCTAGGTGGGGTTATGCTGGTGACATTGGATAGACAATGGCTTTGCAAGGTCAGGTTATGAATGGATGGGGTGTCCCAGCCAATTGGTGGGGGTTTATTTAGTCCCTTGGCCTGCTAGGAGAGCCTATTTATGTGGGTGGAGTCAGGTGATCAGGGTTCTGTGCCACCTGGGCGGCTGTCTGGGTGGACATGTGTTATGCTGCCCGGGCTGCTAGGCCTGAAGCCTGAGGCCTATCCCGGGGACATCTGGCTGCTAGGATGTCTTAGACCTATTCAGAAGCAGGAGAAGCTGCACAGACTTAGGACTGCAAGATTGGAGTCTAACCGAGAGTAACGGTTCTGCCGGACAGGAAACCAGTTGTAGTCAGAGGTAGAGGGGAAGCTGTCCCCACTAAGTCAGTACCGGAGCAGTGTTCTCGCCAGGGACAGTGAAGAAGTGTGAAAACTTCAGAAAGTGCCAAGCCAGGGACCCAGCGGGACAACAGAGGTGACACTTGAGGAGTATCTGTGAGTGCCAAGCCAGGGACCCAGCTGGTGACGCTTGAGGAAAATACTGAGGTTATGGAAGTGGAAGAGCTCCGGGGATCCAGCGGCTATTGGGTCTGAGAGTCTAGAGAAAGACTGGGAGCTCAGTGAGGGAAAACCTACAGTGAGCGACTGTAGAGTGAGAGGGGAACTATTTGTGTTACCAACAGTTAAATACAACTATCGTTAGGGTCTGTTACAAGATTTGTTGCCATAGGAGACAGTGGTCCTACCTATACAGAAGTGGTGTCCGGCTGGAGGCCTTCCACTGTACAGCTGTCTACCTATAGTAGTCTTGGAGTTTGCCAATTGTCATTGCATCTACATAAGGGTTTCCTGGCCCTAACCCTCTCTCCCACAGTTCTTGTTCAAGAGACAATAAATCTCTTTGCATTCAAAAAGTGTCTGGTGGCCATCACTTCAGCTTGCATTACACCCAACATGTCTTGTAACCCACTCAACACACAGGGATGTCATCTCTCCCTGACTCTGGAGGTCACCATTAGGCCTCTAGAGGTCCTTGCTACATGAGCAAAAGCAAGTCAATATACGGTAAAATGTATTGTATTTTGGCTGAGCTGAGAAGGTCAGTCAAAAAGCTGCATTAAGTTGCAGGAGGCAGAGAAAATAAATAGTTTCTGAAGAGGTTGGAACATTTTTGGGGCACCTGACCGTCTCTAAAAAAAAAAAAAAAAAGAATTTCGAATGCAGTCTGACCATGATCGCTCTGACATAGGGTGTTCAAAAAAATGACACATTGATCACAACAGTTCAAATGCATACAGTCTAACAAAGAAGAAGAATTAGATCATTTAACCCATGGAAAATAAATAGTCTTTGATTTACTAAGAATATTGTGGCATAATTGTTGTAAACTAGCACTTTCAGTAAAAGGTATTCAGCTGCTCTGGCTTTTTTTGGCAGGGAAAGACCCAGCTGAAGCCTAGAACAGCTGATGATAGCCTCTTTTTGCAGAGCATTTTGCCAGGGTAGTTTATTAAACTAGAATTAATTCCATTCCATTAAGTGGAACAAAACTGCCTACCTATGTCTTTCAACATTGTAAAATAAAATACCGAATGGAGTCGAACCAAGTGAATCAAATGAAGACACGTATATGCATTCCAATTGTCTAAATTCACGTTTTTTGTTTTAAACATATTAACACGTAAATGTTACGTTGTATAATATTTACATCAATAGCTTGTTTAGTAGAACAATGGGCATACTGTGTTTAATTTTAGCACAGGAAGTAAGGGAGTAGGGTGGCCCCTGACCAACAATCATTATGGTCCCTGGCATGTTTTATTTACTTGCAATATGTCTTTGACCTTGCTAGAACATTAGACTACTCTCCGCCCATCCCTTCACCTCCCTACATAACCCTTTGTGTAGCTGCAGAGGAAGGAGCAAGGGGGGTTACTGTAGAATGCCACACAAGGGAGGCTTTTACAGGTAAATAATATTAATAAAACGTTATTGTAACGTTACATTAACATATACTTGCATAGGAAGATTTGTGTTGAAATTTATAATCCTGCCACAGTGTCTCTTTAAAAACACTTGAAAATGATTCCAATGTGGAACAATGCTAATATGCTGCTGCTAATGTAGCCCTAATTGCAAATTGTCCACATGCAAGTACATTTTTTCCATGTATTCATTGTCATACACATAGCCAGCCTCTGGGCAACCATGCATACTGGGAATTGCAGCTCCAAAATATCCAAAAAGCCAAGGCTTGACAATACTTGTATATATAATGCGAGTCAAAAATAAAATATATTTAATGTAATTAAAATAGTTCAGAATTTTCTTTGAAAATAACATACTGTATATACTCAAGTATAAGCCGAGATTTTCAGCCCTTTTTTTTTAGGGCTGAATGTGCCCCCCTCGGCTTATACTCAAATCACCGCCGTCTGCCTACATGATCAGCGTGTCATGCAGACAGACAGCAGTGTTCAAAAGCCGCGCCTCCTCCTCATCCGTGATAGGAGGAACACTAATTTTCCCAGAAGTGAGTCAGTGTTCAGTGTTCCGCCTATCACGGACGTCCTGTCATTCTCATCTCATGGACGAGGATGAGAGGATGTCCATGATAGGCGGAACACTGAACACTGACTGCTGGGAAAACAGAGTGTTCCTCCTACCACGGACAAGGACGATGAGGAGGCGAGGCTTTTGTATATTGGAATGGCCGCCGTCTATTTTGCCTTACACGCTGATCGGCAGAATCAGAAATGGGGGACACATGATGAAGACTGCAACGGTGGACAGATCACACAGGGAGGCATACTCAGGACACAGATCGGCACAGGTAGGCTGCAATGGACACAGGGGGGTATGTACAGGACACAGGGGGGTATGTACCGGACACAGATAGGCTGCAATGGACACAAGGGGGTATGTACAGGACACAGGGGGGTATGTACAGAACACAGGGAGGCATGCAGCTGCAGATGGGCATTGTTGACTCTCTTTTCCACTTACAGTAGCTTACAGTAGCTGCTGCATTTCTCACCCTCGGCTTATATACGAGTCAATACGTTTTACCAGTTTTTTTGTGGTAAATTAGGGGGCCTCGGCTTATATTCGGGTCATCCTATACTCGAGTATATATGGTAATGAAAATAGATGTATTGAAAAATGCAAAGTGCACCTGGAGTATGGAAACTGCAACCTCCATACGTGTGAAACAGGCCTTAAGCTCAGTTCACATATGCCAGGCCACAGTTTCCCTGCCTTTTTAACCGCTTCTCGACCGGCGCCCAACGATGTACGTCGACAGAATAAGATCCCGCTGTGCCATCGAGCGTGCGCCGACATCGAGCTTGAGCCGGGGGGATACCCGCGATCGTCTCACGGGAAGGCTGAACGGGGAGATGCGGAAATAAACAGCATCTCCCCGTTCTGCCTAGCAACTAGTGACGCCGATCTCTGCTCCCTGTGATTGGAGCAGAGATCAGCATTCACTAGCTCAGAGCCACGCCCCCCCACATTTAGAAACACGCCTCTAGGAACACTTAACCCCTACACTGCCCCCTAGTGGTTAACTCCTTCACTGCCAGTGTCATTTACACAGGAATCAGTGCATTTAAAAATAGCACTGATTGCTGTATAAATGACAATGGTCCCAAAAATGTGTCAAAAATGTCCGATGTGTCCACCATATTGTTGCAGTCACAATAAAAATTGCTGATCGCCTCCATTACTAGTAAAAAAAAAAAAATATTAATAAAAATGCTATAAAACTATACCCTATTTTGTAAACGCTATAACTTCTGTGCAAACCAATCAATAATCGCTTATTGCATTTTTTTTTTTACCAAAAATATGTAGAAGAATACGTATCGGCCTAAACTGAGGAAAAAAATGTTTTTTTTTATATATTTTTGGGGGATATTTATTAAAGCAAAAAATAATGTGTTTTTTTCAAAATTTTCGCTCTTTTTTTGTTTATAGCGCAAAAAATAAAAACCGAAGGGGCGATCAAATACCACCAAAAGAAAGCTCTATTTGTGGGGAAAAAAGGACGCCAATTTTGTTTGGGAGCCACGTCGCACGACCACGCAATTGTCAGTTAAAGCGACGCAGTGCCGAATCGCAAAAAGTGGTCTGATCTTAAGCCAGCAAAATGGACCGGTCTGAAAGTGGTTAAAAGGAGTCGGGTGCAGTTTTGTTCACCTGTTTAGGTGTGACTTTTTACTTGAAATCGCACCTGAACTGGACTTGGTTGGATTCACACCAATAAATTTTTAGTGCTTTTTGCAGATTTGCTCTACAGAACATGTTCCATAGGAAACCATGTTATGGGCTGTAGTGCAAAATGCAAAAAAAAAAAGCACTAAAAATGCATAAGTGTGAATCAGGCCTAAAAGATGCGCGGGACTCTTTAAAACAGACCGCAGCCAGCCTGCAGATATGTTAACCAGCTCCATAGAAAAGGCTGCAGGTTCACATGCCATGCGAATTGGATGAGGTTCAAAATGCATCCAATTTGCATATATATATATATATATATATATATATATATATATATATATATGTATGAACTGGGTCTTAGCTGCTAGATTAGTGTTTCCAGTGCTCCCACAGTTTTCTTGTAAGCTTGTTCTACTTGTGTGGGTGCATAATATGCTTAAAATGTTGATCCTGCTGTATTTTTACCACAAGGCACACTGAAGAGAAATTAGGAATAAAAATAGTCATAGTCCCATTGCTGCAGTAATAGTAATCCCCAGCATTGGTGCCAGTTTCTGCAACACCCAGCTTTGGTGTCATTTTCTGCAATGATAACCCCCAGCTTTGATGCTAGTTTCTGCAATGATAATCCCTAGCCGTGGTGCCAGTTTACACAATAATAGCCCCTAGTATTATTGTCAGTAGCAGCAATAATTAACCCTAGCATTGGTACCAATGACTGCAATAACCCCCCCCCCCCCCCCCAGCACTAGTGCCAGTTTAGGCAATAATAATCCCAGGAATTGGTGTCAGTTTACACACTAATAACCTCCAGCATTGCAATATTAAACCCTAGCCGTAGTACCAGTTTACACAATACTTAACCCCCAGCATTCGTGCCAGTGTCTGTGCCAGGTTCTGCAATAAAAACCAAAAGCATTGGTGCTGGTTTCTGTCATAATAGCCCACAGTATTGGTGCTAGTTGACACAATCATAACCCAAAGCAATGGTGCTAAATTCAGAAATAGTAACCCCCAACATTGGTACCAGTTTCTGCAGTAACCACCAGCATTGGTGCCAATTTACACAATAATAAACCCCAGCATTGGTACCACTGACTGCAGTAAAAACATCCAGCATTGATGCCAGTTTATGTAATAATAACCCTCAATATTGGTGTCAGTTTATGTAATACTAACCCCCCAGAATTGGTGCCAGTTTAAACAAAAATAATCTTCGGTATTGGTGCCAATTTTATTATTAATAACCCCCAGCATTTGGTGCAAGTTTCATAAACAATAATCCTCAGCATTGGTGCCAGTTTCCATGATTATAACCCCCAGCATTGGTGCCAGTTTTAGCGATAATAAGCACCAGCATTAACACCACTTAAAGACCACCCACTGCATACGCGTACGTTGTTTCATACACTAGTTACTGTGGGCAAGCGTGCGCCCACTGCAACGGGGTTAAGCCAATCCACGGGTCCAGCAGTCCCCATGTCCACAGGCCACCCGCAATCTCTCCACAGAGAGGCAGAATAGGTAACTAACCACTTCAGCTCTCACATCTGTTTATCCCTATGGATCAGGCCATATTTTCACATATCAGCTATGTGTCTATTTATGAGGCTATAACTTTGCAATTACTTATGATACAAAATTGATACGTATATAATTTTTTGGGGGACAAATGGGGCTTTCTTGCAATCATAAGGTTTTCTGGGAACTTAATGAATTTATTTGCAGTTCAAAAGGGGAAAAACTAGTAAACATTTGAAAAAAAAAATCAAATTTGATCAGCAATATTTTGAACACAAGTACCATTACTGTGGGGAAAACGTATATATGTAATTCTGCTGCTTGTTCTATTTACTGCAACACTAAAATTTATTTTTTGGGACAAAGCATGGTAAAGTTATTTCCAAAAAAAAAAAAAAAAACTGTTGAATAGGGCTTATACAGGGTAATTTACTGAAATGAATGGGTTAAATGGTAAAATTAAGGTTAAATAAGGGCATGTATAGATTAAGGGTTAAAATTCCCTGTGCACACAACAAACCCTTAACTGTGTTAGCTGCAGCCCTCTCATGTCACAAATCACTGTCTGTCAGGGAACTGAGGAGATAATACAGCTACTGGTACTTTTGCTGAAATATACAAGTACACTGAATGGTCACTGTGATTGGCTGTCACAGTGATAAATCATTCAATGAGAAATGCTTCTGACTGGCTCCTGATCGTAGCATCAGCAGCTCCTCGTCCTACACACTGGGTCTCACTGAGCTGTACACCTACAAGACATGCCTGGAGTACAGAAGAAGAGATTTATTAGGTGTTTGTAACACGCCAAAGGTAGGCATCTGGGTAAACAAGGCAGATCCCAGTTCTGACAAAGAACTACATAGAGATCTTTTGTTCTTAGTAATCAGGAACAGTGATCTCTGTGTTCTTCCAGTCAGTCCATCCCCCACACAGTTAGAAAACACTAGGAGGGAATACATCGAACCCTTTGATCGCCCCTGATGTTAACCCCTTCCCTGTCAGTGTCATTTATACAGTGATCAGTGCATTTTTTAGCACCTATCACTGTACGGTGTCACTGGCCCCCAAAAGTGTCACTTAGTGTTTTCTTTTTCAAAATTGTCCGTCTTTATTTGTTTAAAAAAATTGCAGAGGTGATCAAATACCACCAAAAGAAAGCTCTATTTGTGGGAAAAAAGGAAATCAATTTTATTTGGGTACAGCGGCACACGCCCGAGCATATGTCAGTTAAAGTAACACAGTGTTGGGGTAAATCCTTCCGGGGCTGAATTAACCCCCAGCATTGATGCCAGTTTCAGCAAAAATAACTCCCTGCACTGGTGGCAGCTTATGCGCCCATGACACTTATCATGGGGAACCCCAATTTTCCACCTGGTGCCTCCGATTCCCCATTTATTATATGGACTGCTTATGCTCCTTTACCTATTTTCTCAGCTTTGAAGTGAGACATCTCAACTCCTTAACTTCATTATTACCCTCTCTCACTCCATCGGGTGGGATTTGGCTATAGTACTTTCAACTATGGAATTTGCATTCTTCATTGCATAGACAGGCCTCTGATTTGCCCTCTGGTATAATTTAAACAACTTTTCTACCATTCTACCAACCTAACACATGTTATCTCCCTAATTTATGGTTTTATGCATACAGAAACCTACCCAATGAGACCTTATTACATAGCTTATTGGGAGAGGGAACCTAATTGCTCCTTATCCGATTCTAATCTTCACAAAGCTTTCACTCTCACCCACTCACTCTCTAAAGCCTCCTCATCAGAAGAGAAGAGCTTCAAGCTCTTGACTCATTGATACAGATACGCTTTGCATAAAATGATACTTTCATTGCTGATACCTGTTGGAGGTGTGGGAGAGACAAGGCTACTTTATTTTATATATGGTGGGATTGCCCTCTTATTCAACCCTTTTGGACATTATATTGCCTATTTATCGCGCCAAGTCACTACGTGTGAGGTCCCACAAACTCCTCAAGTTGCCCTCTTGTCGACCTTGACCTTGTCAGCACCTTGTCAGCACTTCAGCTTTGGAGACAACGATCTCCAGAGTTTCCACTGATGATTCTCTGGCATGCCGCTTAACATGTTCTAGCAGTTTCCTGTATGCCCTTTCCAGATGCTGTTCCTTCCTTAGCAAATTAGCAGACCTTAAACCTGATCAGGTTTACGGTCTGAGACCCCTGCAAGACCAAGCATAGCCTCTCTGTATTCTAGCAGGTCCTCAAGGGTAGATTCCCCTTCATCGCCAAACACAAAACGATCTGTACAGGGGCGGACTGACAACTCACGGGGCCCCCGGGCAATAGGAGATTATGGGGCACCCAGGCAATCAGAGATTATGGGGCCACACAGTATACACACACACAGTATACAATCACACAGTATACACATACATGTACACACAGTATACACAGACATGTTTCTATGAGAAGCATGAGAAGGTACTGGAGAGGTGGGGCAGCTATAATCTCTGGATTTTTAGACCAAAAGGATGTCGGTAAGGGACATTTCAGAAACAGATGTAAAAAAAAACACAGATTTTTACATACTGTCCCTGGTTTTACTGAGGCTGGCAACCCTGATGGGGCCCCCTAGTGGTCTGGGGCCCTTGGGAAGTGCCCGAGTGGACTAATGGTCAGTCCGCCCCTGGATCTGTAAGGCTCTCCCACAACAATCCAAGGCCACCAAAGTCATATTCCTCCAGAGAGCATGCTGTCTTCCCTAAATATTCCTGCTCTGCGTGCCATTGCAGAGCCCGATAACGATTGTCCAGGTCTATCTCCTGCTGGACCAGGCTGTCCAACTCAGTCACACATTGCTCCTGGGGGTGCTCTCCTAGGAATGCCATCTGCAATCCCCGCTGGTCACTGGCTTGTTGCTCTGGGGTTGGAAAGCACTTGCCCTGTTGCATACCAGTGACCTTCAGGGCTCCAATACAGAGTCCTACCCAAATCTGCTGTCTGAGCACCAGGTATTCATCCGCAGACACAGTTCTGGAATAAGCTGAAAGGACGATCTGCAGCAGCACCTGGAACTCTGATGCTAGATCCATATCTCCACTGGGGTGACCAAACTCTGCTATCTTGATCTTGGATCTCGGTGGAGGTTTGGATGTCCCAGACTTCAGGAAGCATGCCACTGCTTGCCACCAATGTAACGAAACGTCCCACACTCCCCTTGAGTACTTTTGTCATATACCGTTTCATGCGGTCTAAATATAGATATCAGATATTCCAACCACTGACAACCAAGAACTAGACAGTATTCATTTTGGCTGCTGAACATGAAATGTTTATTTGAACACAGGCACACAGAGATATTCAAACTTCTCATCAGTAGACTGCCCCTCTCACAGCTAATCTACGTAGACATATACATCTCATAATAGGCTGCTCCCAAGGCAGACAGACACAATGGAATACAGCCACACCCCAAACGACCCAAATGAGAGCACATCATAGTATGAGACAATATATATATACAGCCACACCCCAAACGACCCGGAACCCCTCACCCATTTTGGGTGACCCCCTGAGCAACGCTGCGACTCCTTTAAAGGGACCACAGCCCAAATACTGGTGCTATATAGCACCCGTCCAGGACCCAACCTTGGCGTCCTGTACATATCCCCCCCCCTCTGCCTCAACGCGGAGGTGTTGGAGGCACCACTCGACATCATACAATGGACCCGGGAGAGGGCATCGGCGTTCTGAGGCTGTCTCCCTGGTCTGTGCTCTACCACAAAATTGAACTCCTGGAGAGAAAGGAACCACCTTGTCACCCTGGCATTGGTGTTTTTGTTTTGTCTCATCCAGGTCAGTGGGGCATGGTCGGACACTAGGCGGAACCTTCTACCTAGGAGGAAATACCGTAAAGAATCTAAAGCCCACTTGATGGCAAGACACTCCCGCTCCACCACCGCATAGTTTTTCTCCGCTGCCGTCAGCTTCCTACTTAGAAAAACTATGGGGTGCTCTTCCCCATTGATCACTTGAGACAGGACTGCTCCTAGCCCTTCACTTGAAGCATCTGTCTGTACTACAAAATCCTTAGAAAAATCTGGAGCCACAAGCACCGGATCCCGGCACAATGCCGTCTTAAGCTTCTGGAAAGCTTTTTCGGCATCGTCATTCCACTGTACCATCACTGACTTTCTGCCTTTGGTCAAGTCCGTCAATGGTGCAGCAACGGTGGCAAAGTTGGGGACAAACCTCCGGTAGTAGCCAACTATGCCCAAAAACGCTCTGACCTGCTTCTTGGTTAGGGGGCGGGGCCAGTTCTGTATGGCTTCTACCTTACTCATTTGGGGCTTCACCAGCCCTCTACCCACAATGTACCCTAGGTACTTGGCTTCCTCTACCCCAATCGCGCACTTCTCCGGGTTGATGGTGAATCCTGCTCTTCTCAAGGAGTCTACGACTGCCTGAACTCGGGGAAGATGGGACTCCCAATCAGTGCTGAAAATGACTATGTCATCTAGGTAAACCGAAGCATACCGTTGATGTGGACGCAAAGTTTTTTCTAAAGTCGTTGAAGAAGCGGATATATATATATATATATGGCATTCTTTTGTACTGGAAGTGGCCTGCCGGGGTAGAGAAAGCTGTTTTCTCCCTGGCTTTCTTGGTCAGGGGAAGCTGCCACCTGCACCAGGTCGATTCCTGCATGGTCCCCTGACTGTACCGCTATTACAGCGGATACCCGTTCTCTGTCTCTCCAGGGTTTCAACAGATTTAAGTGATAGATCTGGTATGGGTTTCTTTTCCCTGGGTGGTGTACCTTGTAGTTCACCTCACCCACTTTTTCAATTACCTCAAACGGGCCTTGCCACCTGGCCAAGAACTTGCTCTCCACTGTGGGTATTAGGACAGCCACCCGGTCTCCTACTTGAAACTGTCTAATTTGAGCCGATCTGTTAAACACCCTTCTTTGGGCATCCTGAGCCTTCTGCATTTGCTCCCTCACCAGCGGCATCACCTTAGCCACCCTCTCTCGCATTTGAGAGATATGCTCTACCACAGCGGATACCTGTTCTCTGTATATACATACACATATACACACGCATATACACACACACACATACTCACACACACTCAACATTCCAGTGTGGTTATACAGTGAGTTACTTTGTAAACTTACCTGAGCGTAATTTTCTTTTCCTGACGCTAAAGCATGACAGCATATACATGTGGGCTAGCTCCATCCCCATGCCCAATTCCAGGACTGTATATACTATAAAAGGCGTCACCTCCTGCTAGGGATCAGCTTCTTGTTCGAGTCGAACCCATGTTCGACTCGAACATCGGCTGTTTGAGCGTTCGTCTAAGTGCTGTTTGGCCAATCACAGCGCAGAAAAAATGGAGAGCCATGATTGGCCAAAGCCAGGGTGGCTTTGGCCAATTATGTCTCAGGGGGTTTAGTACACGCCCTACACTATACAAGGCCGCCTGCGTGGCGGCCTTGTGTAGTGAGTTGCGGTGGTTAAAGACAGACAGATAGAGAGAGAGACAGTGTCATTTAATTTGAGTTAGATAGAGTAGGCAGGCGAGTCAGTTAGCTTCAGTTACAGTGTAGAGGATATATATGCATCCCAGGTGTGTTGCGTATATATATATATATATATATATATATATACATACATACATACATACATATACACACACACATACACACTGTATTCAGTTTAGCTAGATCCATTCCTGTTCTCTTCATAATATACTGACAGGCAGGGAGCTGCGCTATTTTCACTTGGTGTATTGTGTCCTTTGCACAGTGTGCACCTAAAGCTTTACCTGAATACATTGCCGGCGTTCTCATACAAATACAGGCAGGGAGCTGCATTATTTTGTTTTAGTGTCCTTTGCACAGTGTGCACCTAAAGCTTTACCTCAATACAATTGCCGGTATTCTCATATAAATACAGGCAGGGAGCTGCAGTAATTTGTTTTAGTGTCCGTTGCACAGTGTGCACCTAAAGCTTTACCTGAATACAATTGCCGGCGGTCTCATACAAATACAGGCAGGGAGCTGCTGTATTTTGTTTTAGTGTCCTTTGCACAGTGTGCACCCTAAGCTTTACCACGGTGCATCCTCATCAGCACGTGGCCGTGGGGCGCGCTTGTCTTTTCTTTTGGCAGCTGGCCGTGTTGAGCCACAACATTCCGAAGACTTGGTAGAGTGGATGAGCAAGTCGTCCTCATCCTCCCTCACCCAGGCTCAGGGTACTTTGTCTGGCAAAGCAGCTGCCAACGCGGCCTCTTCCCTCGGCTCAATGGCATCAGTCACACCTTGCCTAGCCCCACCATGTCCTCCTGAGGAGTCCCCCGAACTGTTTGACCACAGTGTTGGGTACATGCTCCAGGAGGATGCCCAGCGTTTTGAAGGCTCTGATGATGGTACCGAGCTAGAGCAAGGCAGTAACGTGAGCCCAGAGAGAGGGGGTGCCCAAGAAGGACAGCAATCTGGCAGTCATGTTCCCCCAGCTGCAGCATACTGCCAGGTTTGCTCCAGTGATGAGGAGGGAAGGAATGATGAGTTCACAGACTACACGTGGGTGCCTGATAGGAGGGAGGAGGAGGCACATCTCCAATGAGGCAGGATGCCCTCCAGGGGCCAGCTTAAGGGCAGCACACCGACTGCATCACACCGCACAGCTCCGCATGTGCAGGGCCCTGCTGTCTCTGCTCATTATCCCAAAAGTTCTTTGGTGTGGGCCTTTTTTTAGAGGAGTGCATCAGATAGCACCACTGCTATTTGCAACATATGTCTCAAACGTATCTCGCGTGGCCAAAACATCAGCCGCTTGGGCATCACATGCTTGACCAGAGATATGTCGACCTGCCATGCAGTTTGTTTGCAAGCGTACCTAAAAGACCCACACCAAAGAACAAAGCGGACCTCTCCTTGCTCCTGATCAGCTGGGATCTCCAACCCCACTATACCTTCAGTCCTCTCTGAAACCTGCACTGAGAGGAATGAAGGTGTAGAATTAGGTGTGTCACAGCCAAGTACTTGCGGGCAACCTGCTATCGGTACACCGACGTCAGATTGTACCAGGCAAATTTCCCTGCCCCAGCTGCTGCACCGCCAAAAGAAGTTCACTCCCAGCCATCCACATGCCCAGGGGTTGAATGCTAGCTTGGCTAAAATGCTAGCACTTCAACTGCTGCCTTTTCAGTTGGTAGACTCTGCCCACTTCCGTGAGTTTGTGGAATGTGCGGTTCCTCAGTGGCAGGTTCCCAAACGCCACTTTTTCTCAAGGAAAGGCGATTCCAGCTCTCTTCCGGCATGTGGAAGGCAATGTGTTGGCCTCGCTGGACCGGGCGGTCAGTGGTAAGGTGCATATTACCGCTGACTCATCGTCCAGCAGGCATGGACAGGGAAGTTACCTATATTTCACGGCACATTGGGTGACTCCGCTGGCAGCTGGGAAGGATGCAGGACAAGGTGCAATAGTGTTAGAGGTTGTTCCGCCACCACGCCAAAATGCTACTACTGGTGATTCTGACACACCTCTCTCCTCCACCCCCTCCTCTCTTCTTCTTCTTCCTCCATGGCCTCTTCCTGTGCTTTGTCCTCAGAACCAGCGGTGCTCGGCGTTCAAGGGGAAACGCAAGTACGCAGACAGAAAGATGCCATGCGGTGCTTGCACTGGTGTGCTTGGGGGACAGGAGCCACACTGGGGCAGAGATTCTGTCAGCTCTGCAGGGGCAGGCTGAGAGGTGGTTGACGCCACGCCAGCTTAAGACAGGAATGGTGGTTTGCGACAATGGCACCAACCTCCTCTCCACCCTCCGACAGGGACAACTGACCCATGTGCCCTGTTTGGCTCACGTCCTTGACTTGGTGGTGCAGCGCTTCTTGGGTAGGTACCTGGGCTTACAGGATGTCCTGAGGCAGGCCAGGAAAGTCTGTGTGCATTTCTGCTGGTCATGCCAGTGCTCAGCTGGCTGACCTCCAAAAGGAATTTAACCTGCCCAAGAACCGCCTAATCTGTGACATGCCCACCAGGTGGAACTCAATGTTGGCCATGCTGCAGCGGCTGCACATGCAGCAGAGGTCCATCAATGAGTACCTGTGTGACTATGGCTACAGGACAGGGTCAGGGGAGCTTGTTTTTTTCCCCACGCCAGTGGGCCATGATCAGGGCTGCATGCACTGTCCTTTTACCATTTGAGGAGGCCACAAGGATGGTGAGCAGTGACAGTGCATGCATCAGTGACACTGTACCTCTTGTCCACCTGTTGGAGCACACACTGCGTGGAATAATGGACAGGGCACTTGAGGCAGAACAGAGGCAGGAAGAGGAGGACTTCCTTACCTCTCAAGGCCCCCTTTTTCAGGACAGTTTCATGCTGGCCCGCTGATCACACAGGAAGAGGAGGAGGAGGAGGAGGAGGAGGAGAATTGTGTCAGCATGAGGTGGAGCCTGACACTCAGCATCAGCAGCAGTCTTTAAGGGATCATTTACAGTCCCAAGAAACACGTGGACTTGTACGTAGCTGGGAGGAGGTGGCTGCGGATCATGTCATCCTCAGTGACCCAGAGGACTCCGGACCGAATACCTCAGCTAACCTATGCTGCATGGCCTCCCTGATACTGCAAAGCCTACAGAAGGATCCTGGTATTTGTCGGATCAAGGAGGGGGATCATTACTGGCTGGCAACCCTCCTTGATCCACGTTAGGTTGCGGACCTTATCTTGCCGTCGCAGAGGGAGCAGAGGATAAAACATCTTCGGGAGGCCTTGCAGAAAGGTCTGTTCAATGCGTTCCCAGAGACTGGGAGGGTACAAATTCCTGTTCCTGGACAACGTGTTGCTGAGGCTTCGGTCAGTCAAAGAAGGAGCGGGGGAGAAGGTGGCCGTCTGACCGATGCGTTCCGACAATTTTTTAGTCCACAGCCCCAAGGAATGATCGATTCCAGCAACCATCGCTAGCATCTGTTTTACATGGTGCAGGAATACCTAGGGGCAAGATCAGACTTGGACACCTTTCCCACCGAAAATCCTCTGGGTTACTAGGTCTTGAGGATGGATCACTGGCCAGAGCTTGCACAGTATGCAATTGAGCTACTGGCCTGTCCTGCATCCAGCGTTCTTTCGGAACGCACATTCAGTGCTGCTGGAGGCTTTGTAACCGATCACAAGGTGCGGCTGTCCACCGACGGTTGATTGATTGACCTTCATAAAAATGAATCAGTCTTGGATCACCACCAGCTACCAAGCACCTGATGCTGATGTAACCAAATAATTTTATTTGAAATTTCAGATCCCTTCAAGACTGCCTATGCTGATGCTGAGTGACTATCCTGTTATGCCGAGTGACTATCCTCTTCCTCCTCAATGATCATGCTGATAGCTTGTAAGAACACTTTTGGTTCTGGGCACCGCTACCAGTGTCTAAGGCCCAATTTTTCAGCCCCTGTTTAACAGGGGCCTGTAATTACAATTTTTGATGCAATACTTTGCAGCAGGGCTCATTCCTGCGCTCCAACTAGGGTTTCTGTGAGGTGTTGTAGGGTTGTGGCACCAGTGCCTAAGGCCCAATTTTTCTGCTCCTGTTCAACAGGTGCATGTAATTACAATTCTTGATATAATATTTCACAGCAGGGCCTGTTCCAGCGCCCACCAAGAGTAACTGAGGACTTACAGTGTTGTTGCACCAGCACCACCACCAAAGGCCCAATTTTACTACCACTGTTCAACAATGGCATGCAATTACAATTCTTGATATAATAGTTCACAGCAGGGCGTTCCAGCGCCCACCAAGAGTAGCTGTGAGGGCTTACAGTGTTGTGGCAACACCAACACCTTAGGCCCAAATTTCTGCAGAGCATATAGGGCAGGCCCCTACTTTCAAACATCCAACTTACAAACGACTCCTACTTGCAAACAAAAGGAGACAACAGGAAGTGAGATGAAATCTACCCCTAGGAAGGGAAATTCTCTCCTGTAAGCATCGATATGGGAAAAACGTGTCCCCAAATTTTCAAAAAACATTTGTCATTGGGACAGAAAGTGAGGTGAAATCTTCTAAAGAGGTGCACAGACAGCAAAACAAATGTTACAGGGGTGATAACCCTTCCCTATGTTTTCAAAAAAGCTTAAAAATAGATTTTTTTTGGCTGGAGCTACACTTTAAAAATGTACCAGTTCAAAATTACAAACAGATTCTACTTAACAATAAACCTACAGTCCCTGGTTTGCACCGCCTGTATACTGCTGTTCAGAGTATATAGGGCCTGGGGGCCCCACGACTTTCTTTTTTTTTAATTTGGGTGTGGGGTTCCCCTTAATATCCATACAAGACCCAAAGGGCCTGGTAATGGACTGGGAGGGGGGGGGGGGGTACCCATGCCGTTTGTCTCACTGATTTTTATCCATATTGCCGGGACCAGACATTACATTAAAGCCACAAGCAGTTTTAAATGACTTTTATTCCTTTAAAATTTTAATTTTGTGCATGGACTGTTCCAAGCACAGGAAACACATGCCACTTTACAGGCATACTATAGACAAGGTATGATATTTAAAGGAATATTTCACTTTTTTTTTTTTCACTTTAAGCATCATTAAAATCAGTGCTCCCGAAAAAAGGTACATTTTTAAAACTTTTTTTGCATTGATACATCTCCCCTGGGGCAGGACCCAGGTCCCCAAACCGTTTTTAGGACAATAACTTGCATATTAACCTTTAAAATTAGTACTTTTGATTTTGAACGTTCAAGTCCCATAGACTTTAACGGGGTTCTAACGTTCGTGCAAACTTTCGGTCCGTTCGAAGGTTCTGGTGCGAACCTAACTGGGGATGTTGGGCTCATCCCTACCTCCCACCAGGCAGCATTTTCTTCATTTATCATCAATGCAAATCCCTTAGGGAGGGACCTATATGCTGTCATGCTTTAGCACCAGGAAAGGAAAATTACCTTCAGGTAAGTATACAATACGTGTGGGAGGTAGCACACACCAAAGAAACAAGAGTGGGTAATGCTGAAGTGTTTAAATCGAGGATTAGGTCTATCCAACACTGAACGACCAAAGTGTATTGTAGCAAAGGCCATTGGGTCCACTTTAAAATGGACCCAACTTGTGTTGAATTTCGACCAGGTCATCTTAACTCTGGAGATGCTCTCTTGAGTTCTTTCCAAGGATGCATGATCCTTCTGGTAAAGTGATCTCTGCACTCAATTGATAGATTTGTCCTATCCGTCTAAGCCCTTTGCACTTCCTTTACCAGCAACAGTGCAATTGTCTTAATGGCGGTGAGCGTCCCCCTCTGATGCCACTAGGCCTAAGGAGCCCCTCCTTTGATCTTTGAAGAAAGAGCCACTGCCATGTATTTCTTCAACATCCAGTCTCATTCCAATGCTTGTGATAATTTAGACATTACAGTTTGGACATGCTGGAAGGATGATGTCCTAACCCAGATGAAAAGATGCAGACCTTTGTATAGTGCTAAAGAAGAGACTAGACAATAAAGAGGGGGGAGTTTGGGACTTTAAATGAGGCACAATGAATGTACCTCCATCTCTGATTCAGGTAAATAAGAAAGGAATATGGGACTTTAAATGAGGCAAATGACTTGTGGAGGTAGAATGGTTTGGTAAACATTATTAGTAACAGTAGTATGAAGCAAGTAAAAAAGTATTTTCACACACACACACACATATATATATATATACACACATACACACACACACACATACACATGCACACATGGCATGAGCATGCTGGATACAAATGTTTCAGCTTGGCATATTTATATATATATATATATATATATATATATATATATATATATATATATATTTACACACACACACACACACATAAACACACACACACACACACACACACACACACACATACAAATGTTTCAGCTTGGCAGCACATGAGAAGTATTTGAATATTAATAAAAAGGTATAAAATACAAATATGTAACATGTCATAGAAAACGGCATTTGGCAATAAGGTGAGAAATATCAATCTTGAGCATGATTAATTGTAGATATAATACAGGATATTTCCTATTAACAGGCATTGGTACACCATATGCAACAGAGCTGCTATAAAAACAAAGATACACATACACATAGATAGTTACATAGTACTCAATGGATTTTGAATGTATTAAAGATATATAAGTGCCAGTAACTAGATCAGGAGCCAGACTTGACTGAGCACCCCATGGAAACTCGACGCGTTTCATGGCTATATGCCAGTCATTAGGAGTTGGGTAATAAACTGTAAATACAAATAGATATATAGTATTAGTTAATATATTCTACCCATAAGGGGAGAAACGATTTCATGGGGAGAAAGGGATCTATACTCACAGGTCGGCTAAAGCACTGTGCTTGGCTAGCATCAAGAGAGATGGGACCTCAAAATGGTTGTCTGTTCCGGAGCTGTGCCATGTGAGCATGTGTATATATATATATATATATATATATATATATATATATATATATATATATATATATGAAAATACTTTTTTACTTGCTTCATACTATTGTTACTAATCAACAATGTTTACCAACCATTCTACCTCCACAAGTCAATTGCCTCATTTAAAGTCTCAAAGAGGAGACTAGAGCTTGTCTGCCTGATAATGGTAGCGACAAGGTAGTTTATAGCTTGACACTTGGATATCTGAGATCCTCATTCTAGACATATTAGGCATATAAAATACTACTTCAGTGTTATTGAGGAAGTCCCATTCAGATGAATGGAGACAACATGTCCCTCAATATTTCGAAGTTCCAAGGGGAAAGAACAATCTGCACACGTTTTACAGAATTGGTTTACCAAGATATGCAACAGTTACTGGGTCCCAGAGTGTGAGGACCCGACTGAGCATCATTTATTCTCATATGTAGGCTTACTTGTTTACAAATCAATCCTTACAGCAGGGAACAGAGGATTCAATCCTTTAAATTCTGCAAGGTTTCCCATAATCTAGTATACCTGAAGTTAGGAGTAGGTTTCCTGACTTTAACAGGGTTTGAAACACTTATGGCCCGTACACACGGTCGGATTTTCCGATGACTAGTTCCGTCTGATCATTTCCGTCGGAATTTGTCCGATGCTGGTGTTGCGTACACACGGTCGGACAACGTTGTCGGAATTTCCGATCTTCAAGAACGTCGTGACGTAAGTCGTCTTCCACGAGACTAGAAAAGGGAAGTTCAGCACCACGTCCCGCACCCGTTGGGCTCCTTCTGCTGATTCCGTGTTTATCACGAGTTAGTTGAAGTTTGGGGACTTACGATTCGCGCTTCTCAGTTTTGTGACTCAGATCATTACTGCTCTTCAGTTTGTGCTTGTTGTGCGTATCTGTTTATTAGTGCGTGTAGTCAGTTCGCATTTGTTGGTCATTGCGGCCTATATCTTGATATAGGACGCTTTGATTTTCACTGCTTATTGTCTGCTCGTTTCCGGTATTCATTTTGTTCTTTCAGGCCTTGCTGTTTATCAGTGCTTTCTGTTTGTGAGCGATGTTTCCCGTACGTACTCGTCGCCGAATTCGTGCTGTACGCGGAATTGGTGTCAGGCTTTCTAGCTTTGAGCCAAGACCCGTCCATGAACAGAGCGAGGAGGAGTATGTGGACCAAGAATTGGTTGCTTCAGCGTGATCAATTCTCGCACATGCCTTTGCTTCGTGAGATCCGGGAGAATAATCCTGATGATTTCAGGAACTTTCTCCGGATGACGGACCCCGTTTTTCACCGTCTTTTGGCTTTGCTGACCCCTTTTATCAGCCGGCAGGATACCTGCATGAGACAAGCCATCACTCAGGAGCAGAGGCTTGTTGCCACGTTGAGGTACTTGGCGACAGGGAGAAGCCTTTAGGATCTGAAGTTCTCCACAGGTATCTCTCCCCAGACTCTGGGAATCATTATTCCAGAGACCTGTTCTGCCATAATCCAGGTCCTGCAGGAGGACTATATTAAGGTAACATTTCTCCTTTACTATTCCCTTCTATGTATGCTCTGTTTGCTAATGACTTGTATTTTTGACCTCCTTCCCTAATTACCATGATTGCAATATGCTCTAATATGCTGTGCCCCTTTTCTCCTTTATGCATTTTTCCCTTCACTTACCTCCCCAGCATGGCCTAGTCACTTAAGCAATGTATTTTGTCTGCTGCATAGTATTGGTTTCCCCCAAACACCCCCTAAAATATGCACCAATGTTTGCTGTGTGTTTTACTTCATGCAGAGCCCCTTTTTTTTGGGGGGGGGGGCAAACTCATTAGGAACCCCCTCCCCCAACTGCTCTGTCAGATGCTACCAATCCTCTATCTGCTGGCTTTGCCAGGCTCAATACACACTATATACCTACCTCTTTATAGTGGTCATATTTAGGGATGAATTCAGCAAAGCATGTAGTGCAAGGGGCTGGCTCCATACTTTCCATTTGCTCTTTTTTTTGGTTATTTCCCTTCTATTAGCTTGCTAGGTAATTGCAGAATGTCAAAATGTGCTTCCCTTTTTTTTGGGGGGGGGGGGGGGATTCGGAATGTTCTTTTATCTTTCCTGTGGGCTGCCAATAGTGTTAAGTAAGGAGGGTCTGGCCAAACTAGCACACATTATTGAGCCATTTGGCAATCAATGAAGTGCAGAGGGTTACCTGTCCAAACCCCCCCCCAAACCCCTAGTTATTGTCAATGGCCCATCAGAAGTGGGGGGATTGATGGGGGGTGAGTATTCTGCTAGGGGGACCTTCTACTTTGGGGTGCAAATACTTTCAAGGTTACAATTTAAAAGTCTGATCTTGTTCCGAGATGTTAGTGTCTAATCTGCTTGCAATGTTTATGTGCAAAGTGACAAATTTTTTTTTCTTGTTTCACTCCACAGTTCCCTTCCACGCCACAGGAATGGCAGACTGTGGCCTCCCACTTTGCCAGCTGTTGGGACTTTCCTAACTGCGGAGGTGCAATTGATGGGACACACGTCCGCATCATCCCACCCCCCAACTCGGGGTCATACTATTATAATTACAAGGGGTTTAATAGTGTAGTGATGTTGGCGGTGGTGTCGGCGACATACGAGTTTTTGTATGTGGACGTGGGGATGAACGGCTGGATCTCGGATGGTGGTGCCATTGTGCACACGGAGTTCTACTGGCGTCTCCAGAGTGGCAGTCTGTGCTGAAGGACTCCCCTTCGTCTTTGTCGCGGATGAAGCGTTTGCGCTGACTCCCCATCTGATGAGACCCTTCCCGATGAGGACCCTCACCCCAGACCAGAGGGTCTTCAATTACAGGCTGTCGAGAGCCCGCAGAGTGGTGGAGAACACCTTTGGGATCCTGGCCTGTTTTTGACAGCTATTAACTTGGCAGAATACAAACTCAACCACATAGTTCTTGCCTGCTGCATATTGCACAACTTTCTCAAAAGACATAACGGCAACTATGTGGTGCCCGTTGGCCCAGATGTGGACGGGCCTTCCAATGCCGACCTCACAGTCCTTCAAGTGGCACGTCCAGGCTTGCCCCCTCTAAATGCCCGCAAGCAATATATGGACTACTTTGTGGGTAGGGGGGGCATTGCTCTGCCTGACGCTGTGTGAGAGGCATTTTTTATTAAATATATTTTTTAACCAGACCTATGATTTCTTGTAATTTCCTGCTTGTGTTTCTTGTAGGTATATTCTAGCTTATTTGTCTTTAAAATTTTGGCCCTTTATCTTCAACAGTGGGAATGCACTTTCTGGGCAAAAGGAGGTAACAGTCTCTTCTTCCCAAAAAGAATCTTCTCATGTTGTGTGTGTGTGATACCTAATCTTTTGTCTAGAGAAGGTTTGTAGTGCATAACTGACACCCAAAATACTCCTTTTCATCAGAATGACAAAAATGTGTGTATAGGCTTTAGTAAATAACACCCATTGCCCCCCAAATCCTTTACTTTTGCCATAAATAATGCTTTTGTGTTTTTAAAGAAGGAAGCCACACATTTTTGAGATGTAAAAATTTTACTTACAAGACATTGACAAGTGCCTTTCAAAACTTCTTGGCAAAACTGACAAGATCTTGGTTCTTTCGAACATTGTTTACTAACATTCCGCATTTGTTAAAACCAGGCATGGAACAAAACATAACAGACTGAACATAGGAACTTGCAAAGTTCAACTTTCAAAAGTGAAGACAAGATCAGACATGACTATATGTTCAAAGTGTCTTTGATCTTGCCTTCATCACATGGGGTGTCACCCCTGGAAACTTGAAATTTCGAACATGCACACAATTTGGGTAGCAAAATGGGCATTAGATGGTAAAACACATGCCTAGAATGTTCCAAAGTGCAATTTCCCATCATGGGGATCAATGGACGTGTTTTGGGGGTGCAACCCCTTCACCTCACCCACTTTAGTATTTAGTAAAGTGGTTGCACCCCCAAAACTTTGTCATTCATCCACCATGATGGGAGCTAGCACATGTTGACACAATGTGTGATTCTTCCAAATTTGCCACAGTTATTACGTTTCAAATGTTGTCACAAACAGCCACAAATGTGTGATAATTACTTTGTGCGTTTTCATATTTTCCCTAAAACATCAATGATGTTCTTCAATTTTTGTTGAACATCATTGATGTTTTTCTTGATCTCATCTAGATCTCGATTGCACACCATTATCTCCCCGATGAGTACGTGTGCACTTACAGTGGTAAAGTGCGATTCTTCTTCCACAACATCCACATCACCTAAAAACACAAAAAAAGAAACAAAATGGCTATTGGAAAAGAGGCAGGCATACATTGATTAGCTTACCAGTATCTGTGTTCTCCCACACTCACCTGTTGTGGTGACAAGTTCTCCAAGTTCGATGATCTCTCCTTCCTCCTCCTCTGCTTCTGGTATTTCCCCTTCTTTGGGAGGTGTGGGTTTCCTGGTGTCCTCAGACGTCCCGAGTCTTCGCTCCCCTATGAGAATGTACAAAAGGAAGATTTAGCACAACAATCTATTGAGGGCAGAAATAGGAAATGTCAAACATTGCTTGGAAGTGAGGGACAATATTTTTTGGTGGCCAGGGTCAAATGACAACAACATTAATGTAGTCACTTTGTAAAGGTGCTAAACTTACCTTTTTGGTTGAAGTTTGTCTGATGGAGACACCCCTATAGTATCCACTGGAGCACATGTGTGGAACAGCATAATAAAAAAAGGGGGTTTGGGTGTCCCAGCACTAGTGCTCTAGAGTCCAGATGGGTAAACAGCTACTTAGTGACCTCTCCTTTACATTGAAGAAATTTGCTTTACATTCTTGATGACATCTCTATTGAAAACAAACTTCCTTTCACTAAAAACTTCACCAAACCTCGTATTATAAGTGGCCGAACGATCGAGGTTGAGGATGATCGAATGGACACACACGAACATGACAGTGGCAGAAAGATCGAGGTTGAGTACGATCGAATGCACAGACGAACATGAAAGTGGCCATTTTCAAATGTACAACATTGAAAAAATCCAACCACATGGAGCAGTATGCAAGCAAGAAAAAAAAAAAAACACAAAACACGACAACTACTTACTTTTTTGAAGAACTCGCTTGATCTTTCTGTACTGATCGGGCTCCCTCAGTTTCAGGTCTGACCAGCGTTTCCTCAGTTGTTCCTTGGATCGTTGTACCCCAAAATTATTGTACAGCCTCCTCACAACTTTAGACATGATCTTGGCCTTTCTGACATTTGGGTTGCGGTAAGGCCCATACTTCCCATCATAGTCGCTCCTCTTCAATATGTCTACCATCTCCAACATTTCTCCAAAAGACATATTGGAGGCCTTAAATTTCAGCCTCCGGGATAGGGACGTTTCTGCCTCCGGTCTTTCCTCGCCCTCCTCCTCGTTGCTGTAATATTTAGGGCGCACCTGCTGTGTCCCCGCCATGTGCTCTCCCCACTGCGCCGTAAAGAGAAGGGGTGGGGAATAGATGAGAAAGATCGTCAGGGGCGGGCGGAGTTTCACGCATGTGCACTGTATATAAAACGTTACACGCCTGTGTCGTAGCGACGATCTGTGACCCGAGGGGAGAGAAAGCTCACGCACGAGACGATCGCTAGAACGAAGGTACAATTTGAACTTGGTACATAACTAGCCTAGACTGATTAGACCTTGAGGCTTATTTATAGAGAAGATTAGGAGAGTTTAGCCTGACATTATTTATAGTGTTTGGTGTGGTGTTGTGTCTTGCAGAGAATATGGAGGGGTTCAATGATGTGAGTTTTCTCCCCCTCTTCATTGATAAGTTCAGGGAGATGCCCCTTTTATGGCAGGCAAAACACCCCGATTACAGCAACAAACCAAAGAGGTACGCAGCGATGAAGAAACTTCTGGAATTTGTAAAGCCAAGGATGCCCACGGCAACCATTGAGAAGTTAAGAATAAAAATTGGCAGCCTGAGGAGTACGTATTTTAGGGAGCGCAATAAGGTCCTGAAGTCCCAAGCATCTGGAGCTGCAGCAGAACAGGTCCATGTCCCCAAGCTCTGGTACTATGACAGGGTCCATTTTCTCAAAGACCAGGCTGATGTCAGGGAGTCACTCTCGACTCTTCCTTGCACACGTCCTTCCACGCAGGCCACCCCTGATGAGGCTTCCGAGGAGCAACCTTGGCCTTCCAGTCTGGAAGATGTGGAGGAGCCCAGCTTGAGCCAGGTATAGTAGTTTTGTACCCATTTTTGTGAAAAATTAATGATGTTCACTTAATTCTGGATCCCCAATTGCTTAGTTCCTAACGTGTTTGACATATCAACGGACAGTAGTGTTGGAGACATTTGGGGCAAGAATCTAAACTGCAGGGCTGAGAATTGTATGGTTTTTTATTTGTAAACATTTTGCAACAGTCAATAGATGAAAATTGTGTGTGTTTGATGAACAAATAACTCAAACTATGTCCCTTTTTCATACACAGGAAGACCTCAGCCAGGAGGTGGCTGTGGAATGTGGCAGTCAGGAGGAGGCAGGGGTTAGTGGCAGCCAAGAGGTGGGTAGTGGCAGCCAAGAGGTGGGTAGGCCTAGGAGCCTGACTGTCTCCCAAGTCCCTCCCCTCCGCCTTCCCTACAAAAGGGCGAGAAGGGTGGGGGAGGTGGGAGAGTCAGCGCTCCGGCTGATAAGAGAGGCTTCAGCCTCCCTACATGCCACACCCACCTACAAGGAGGCCTTTGGCTCCTTGGTTGCCACTAAAATGAAGGATATGGAGGCGGGGCAAAGCAACATGTGTGAGGATGTCATCCTCAAGGTCCTAAATAAGGGGATAGCTGGGGGGGATGACCACACTCACACATGTTTGCGATAGTGACCATGCTCCGCCTCCTCCTCCTCCTTCTGCCACCCCACCAGCACCACAGCCACAGCGTGCAAGGAAGCGTGGAAGGACGACCTGGATTCAGTCTGGTCTGAGAGAAGATGGAGCCTCTCGTATGACCAGAGCCTGGGGACCTAGATGGTATCTGCTGCAGTTCCGGATGTTTTGGACTTCAGGACCAGATAGCACTCCCTTATTAAGATACGTACTCCTCAGGCCACCAATTTTTGAAGCTTAAAAAATGATGTTTGCCGTGTTTTTACGATCTGATGAAAAATAAACATCTAGCCAATAAATCCTGAAAAAGAATAAATAAGTTTGTGAGAAGTGAGTGTGAATAGGAGCAGCTAAAAACACGTCATTCTTCTTGCATTGTAAAGAAAAAGAGAATGCGCTGCATTAAAGACATTTTAACATTGCAGCGTGACGAATGTGCTGTGTCGATTAGGAATGGTAGTTTTACCTGACCGAGCGCTTCCGTCACAGAATTTCTTCTGAGCATGCGTAGCACTTTGTCCGTCGGACTAGGCTACACACGATCAGAATTGGTGTGAATAAAACTTTGTCTGTCGGAAAATCCGATGGAAAATGTCCGATGGTGCCTACACACGGTCGGAATTTCCAACAACATTGTCCGATAGGACATATTCCATCGGAAAATCCGACCGTGTGTATGGGGCTTTAAGGTGAGACCTCCAGATGAGCCTTCACTTTTGGTCTCCAGCATCTAGATATAAACTTTTCTGACCTTGGATGATACAGTTGGCCATGCTGTGTGGTGTATTGGATCACGGGAAGGAGATTTGGAGGTTCCCAAATCAGAGACTGTATCCGATGATATCATGGCTTGCAGGCCACTGGGCAATTATTGTCCTCCTCACCATTGGACGACTACAAATCCTGATAAGGAGCCTGGAGACCACTAGGTTTGTTTAATATACATATTGGCTGCAGACCTAGTTGGATGTCAGTAGTTCCACTGTAGGGCTGAGCTTCGAGTTCGAGTCGAACTCATGTTCGACTCGAACATTGCCTGTTCGCCTGTTCAGCGAACAGCGAACAATTTGGGGTGTTCACGGCAAATTCGAAAAGCACCTTGTAAAAAGTCTATGGGAGAAATCTCAAGTGCTAATTTTAAAAGCCTATATGCAAGTTATTGTCATAAAAAGTGTTTGGGGACCTGGGTCCTGCCCCAGGGGACATGTATCAATGCAATTTTTTTTTTTTTTAAACAGATGTTTTTTCAGGAGCAGTGATTTTAATAATGCTTAAAGTGAAACAATAAAAGTGTAATATTCCTTTAAATTTCATACCTGGGGGTGTCTATAGTATGCCTGTGAAGGGGCGCATGTTTCCCGTGCTTAGAACTGTCCCTGCACAAAGTGTAATTTTTGCAGGAAAAAAAGCTATTTAAAATCACTCGCAATCATTGAAAGTCATTGATAAAAAAAAAGTCATTGATAAAAAAAAAATAATAATAAAAAAAAAAAAGCGTGGGGGTCCCCCCAAATTCAATTACCAGGCCCTTCAGGTCTGCTATGGATATTAAGAGGAACCCTGGCCAGACCTTCAGGTCTGGGATGGATTTTAAGGGGAACCCCAGCCAAAAAAAATGGCGTGGGGTCCCCTCAAAATCCATACCAGACCCTTATCCGAGCACGCAACCTGGCAGGCCGCAGGAAAAGAGGGGGGGATGAGAGCGCCCCCCCTCCTGAACCGTACCAGGCCACATGCCCTCAACATTATTAGGGGTGCTTTAGGGGTCTGTGACCCCCCAAAGCACCTTGTCCCATGTTGACGAGGACAAGGGCCTCATCCCCACAACACTGGCCATTGGTTGTGGGGGTCTGCGGGCGGGGGGCTTAACGGAATCTGGAAGCCCCCTTTAACAAGGGGACCCCCAGATCCCGGCCCCCCCTGTGTGAAATGGTAAGGGGGTACAAAAGTACCCCTACCATTTCACCAAAAAAGTGACAAAAATTGTAAAAATTACAGGAGACGGTCTTTGACAATTCTTTTATTAAAATCTTCTTTCATCTTCTTTCTTCTGGTCTTCCTTCTTCCTTTCTTCATCCTTCGGTTTCTTCATCTTCTTCTTCCATCTTCTTCCATCTTCTTCTTCCTCCGATCCGCTTCTTCTTGCGCTGGTCTTCTCGTCCTTCTCGTCCGGCATCTTCTTCCACGGCGTCGGCATCTGTTCTTCTGTGTCGGGCCGCTCCGCACAATGGGAGGCTCCCGCTGTGTGAGGCTTCACTCTGGCTGACAGTTCTTTTATAACGGAGGGCGGGGCCACCTGTGACCTCGCCCCCCTCTGACGCACAGGGACGTCATGGGGACTTCCCTATGGCTTTCCCCATGACGTCAGAGGGGGGCGGGGACGGCGACCCTGCCCCCCCTCTCCTGCCCCCCTCTGATGCTTCAGCCCCGGAAGATTTGGCTGCTCAATGACCGGGCCATTTTTTTGCGATTCGGCACTGCGTCACTTTAATAGAAAATTGCGTGGTCGTGCAACGTTTCCCACAAATAGAGCTTTCTTTTGGTGGTATTTGCTCGCCTATGTGTTTTTTTTTTGTGCACTATAAACAAAAGAAGAGCTACAATTTTGAAAAAAAAAAAAAAAACACAATATTTTGTACTTTTTGCTATAATAAATATCCCCTTTTTTTTAAAAAAAAAAAGCTATTTTTTTCTCAGTTTAGGCCGATATGTATTCTTCTACATATTTTTGGTAATAAAAATCACAATAAGCATATATTGATTGGTTTGCGCAAAAGTTATAGCGGCTACAAAATTGGGCATAGATTTATAGCATTTTTATTATTATTATTATTATTTTTTTACTCGTAAATGGCGACGATCTGCTATTTTTATCATGACTGCAACATTATGGTGGACACGTCAGACAATTTTGAGACATTTTTGGGACCATTGGCATTTACCATAATGTCGATTCGCCTGCCCGTGCCATTCTGCTGCAGTAAAACTGCAGCGGCTGGTCAGCAAGCGGTTAAGTGAGATACTCATACGGTCGCTTCTTTGAGGTAAATCTACCGTCTTCTTCTGAGTAATCAGAACTGCTTTCAGGAATCTCCTTACTGTAATGAGATTATTTGGCCTTCTCCCGATGATGACTTATCCAAATTTGATCCTAATTTAATTAGAATTTTGCCTGTTCCTGCTGGACGTTGAGCCAGCAGGGTGTTGCCCAAACAAGGAATACCTGTAGCCCTTTCTCATGCAAGGCAGCCACTACTGGATGTAATGCTCTGGAACATGCCCAGAGTATGTGGAAAGGCCAAAGTCTGTCAGATGAACTCGTAGTGAAACTCTTGAACGGCCAAGTGAGGATACTCGCAGCAGCACGGGTGTATCAGAGTGTGTATACACACACACACACACACACACACACACACATCTACTAGGTCTAAGATGACCTACAGTCTTACCTGATGACTTGAGCAATTGATTGCAAGGACTCCATATGACGTTCTTGGATCTTCATCCTTTTTGCCTCATGCCCCAGTCTGCTTTTCAACTAGGAACCATACATAGCATAATCCTTGACATCCTCTTTGGACAGGGGGTTCATAGTTGAACAAGATGTGGTAATACTTGTTTCAAGCGTTAATTGTTTTAAGGAGTTATTGGGAAAATTAAATGAGTTGGAGGAGAGGAATGGAAATTCCAGTGACTTCCTTAGTGTACAGGCCCTGCAGATCCTGAACCCAATGCCCGATCTTTCATATAATTCTGCCGACCGACACCTACTGGGCAATTTGGGTGGAGAAAACGTTGTTTCTCCTAGAAAGGAGTAGATTCGGCTCTAGGCCAATCGATAAAGAGGATCATGGATTCTTTCAGTCTATTCAGTCTCATAGTTTTTCCCAGGTTTAACCTGTCACTCACTCCTCGTTACTTTTGACTATGCTCTGGTCATTGGAGACTGTCATCAGGGGTTAATCCCTCTTCTAGATATCACTGAAACCAACTTGAACAGTCACCAATCCATAGAAGCGGTATGTGTCACCTGTGGGATGACCCATAAGGGTTAACTGACCACAACGGACTACTCGAGAAACAGCATACAGTCTTGTATCCACAGTGGCTGAACTGGATCAATGACCATTTAATTTTCACTCTGGGATGAGATATCATAGAGAGTTCATTACTGGCCAATGTTTTGCTTTCCTTTTGTATGCGATCCAGACAGCGAGGCTACCAAAGTGAGCTCAACAGCAGACCACAAAATATTACTTAATAGTAGTGTAAACCTTCTTCATTTCCAAATCCATTCGCTGTTTCAGGGCCTCTGCAATAGATATTGCTTCTTCTGCTGGCAGAATGGCCCCCCTGGCTAATCTCATGAAGACTGCTTGGCCAGCTGCTTTTGTGGAAGAGGTACCCTTTAAACACACTTAGTTGATTAATTAGCTTAGTACCTGAGTATTAGAGAGATCCACACATTCAATTTGAACAGAGTCAAACATCCACCTTCTCGCTTCTGATATGCAAACTTGCCATAGCCACTTCCCAGCAGCAAGCTACTATCAGCTAAGGCTGACATATCTGTCCAGTCTTGGCCAACTGCTTCTGAGGTATAGGTTGCCTTTAAATAAACACAGCTGCTTGATTAGGCTTAGTATGCGACCATTAGCGGCTATAGCATTTTGTAGTCTCTGTGTCACTTTTTGCTGCTGCCTCTGGCATGCAACTTGGCATCACATCTTGGCAGGTAAGCCCAGGACAATTATTGTAGTAGGATCTTTTTTAAGCCCCATACACACGGTCGGACTTTTTCATGGATTCTGTCCGATCGGACAATGTTGTTGAAAAATCAGACCTATGTATGTGTATGCACCATCGGACAGTGTACGTCGGATTGTCCGACGGAAGTCTTATCTCCTGCTGGAAAGATTTGCCGACAACACGGTCCGATCACACCAAATCCGATCGTGTGTACGGTTGTCCGACCGGACAAAGTGCTACGCATGCTCAGATCACATTACAAGACCAAAGCTATTGGCTACTAGCCTCTACGTAGTCCCGTCGTAGGCAACAAACGTCACCGCGTTCAGAATGATCGGATTTTCCGACAACTTTGTCTGACCGTGTGTACGCAAAACCAACATCAGACAAAGTATGACGGACATGGTCCGACGGACATGGTCCGACGGACCTGGTCCGCGGATTGTCCGACCGTGTGTATGGGGCTTTAGTCTGCTTCCCCTGGAATGGGAAAGGGGCAGTGGGACTTTAAATGAAGCACATCAGTATACATTTATACAATAATTATACAATACATTTATTAGTTATATCAGTAATAAGGTACATAATAGTAATGATAAATAATAGAATATCCAATACAGTATATATATACATATATACACACACACACATACACACACACACACACACACACACACACACACACACACACACACACACACACACACACACACACACACACACACACACAGATAATGTAATAAAAACGAATTGTCACATAAAAGTGGACCATTGTTGTCACATAATATACATATGGAGAGTATCTAATAAAACACATAGTAGGTTGAAACATGGAATTTAACAGCTCTATGCATTTCATGGATTGAGCCAAGCTTGAGGAGCATGCGTGTGACTTGAGATATGTAATATATGGTAGCAGGGATATCTATAAGGTCTGACTCTGCCAAGGAAAAGGGATGATAATAACAATTAGGAATAGAAAATGGAACCCATAAAAGCCCCTACACTCAAAAATACTTACATACATACATAACACTGTAGGATAGGGGTGTGGCATTAGGGATCAGAAACCCCCTAATGGCATCACCACAAGGAGCTGAGGTGGCATGGGGTGGCCCCAAGCCCAGCAAGGACAACATCCAAGGAGGGTAGATTTCCAGGAAGTGAAAGATAAGCATGGGTAACCATAGGTGCTGAAAACAAGACGAGGACTATTGTGAGCATAATATAGTTTATATGGTGTACAAACTGTCCTGTGCTTGTTAGCAGGACAAAGGCAGGACAAATAATATTATTGTTAATATTATAAATGGTGTCAGTAAGGTCCAAGCAAGTGGAAATAAAAATAATTACAAAATAGTGGAAGTTTGAAAAATAGAATAATAAGATGAAAGTTAGAAAAGACTGATACCATGAAGTGCCAACTGAAAATAATGGTGAATGAAAAGTAAAACAAGTTACCTGAAACTGAACCATAAAAACTTGCAACCCAAAGTGATCTATGAGTGAGCCATGGAGAGCACATAAAACCACCAAGGTGTGTCAGCCTCTCATGGATGGAGCCTATAAGAGCACAGCCGTCACACGCCCACCAACGTCACGCAGGTGGGCACCCAGGAGGCGCCAACAATCAGACAGACAGGCCGTCCAACATTGGCACCAAAGAACTCTCCAATCAGTCATCAGATGGAAATAACAGCGCCGATGAGGCGGCGCCACATAACGTGATGCCGCATCTTGGCACAGAGAATGTGACGCTGATGCGTGGCACAGGAGCATCGCATTTCCCAGAAGAGATGGGAGCAGAATGCTCCTGGACCAGATCGCATGACACACTAATCATAGCATAAAAGATGACTATATGTCAAGGGATGGGAAATAACGACCCCATCCCATAGGTATAATACCCAATAGAGAGTGGGGGAATAGACAAGGCAATAAATGGGAGTAGTAATTACATAATATGGGTTATTATCATCAGACCTAACTAGATCAAAAAAATCTAGGTGCTTTCATCCCTAGAGTTATCATAAAGAGAAGAACAATTTGGGACTTTAAGTGAGGTGGTGACCTGGTAAGGTCCAGTGCCTCCATCCCTGTCTAAATGAGAATGGGAAAAAGGCAGTGGGACTTCCCCTGGAAGTTGATTGCAGAGTGGTTCCTTCAGAGCAGGGCTAAAGTGGGCCTGTCTTTGTTGAAAGAACAGGTTGCCTCTCCTCTTCTGGAAAAGTGATGCTGGCATTGAGGGCTGGAGAGATTTGCAATCCCTTATACCCATAATGTGCACTCTTTTAGGTTAAAAGGTACTTACCTGCCCTCACCTTAGTGAACATGTCTGGTCTCTAGGAAGGCTGATTGCTACTGGCTCACAGATGAGCTGAACGTCTGGAGACCTAATACCTGGTAGTATTTGCTAAAAAAAACGTCAACAGTAAACCACTACAAGCAGCAAACCACACATCTATGAAGCCTACTGCAAGTAGCACACACACACTCCTCTGCAGACCATTGCAGGGTCAGGTCACCATTCACAACTTTGAAAGGCGCTATCCGCAGGCAGCCACCAAGACCCAAGGGCCTGTAACCCAGATAGCCGTAGCCGGTCACAGCACCCAAGGAGTCCCAGATGACCAGCAGCAAGCAGAACCCCTGCAAGTGTGAGTGAGGTCTGAGGCCCTTCAGGCAGAAGAATTACAGATCGATAACAGGCAAAGGTCTTAAGGAAATGCAACTAAGCAGATCACTGAATCTCACTCAGGCAATAGACTAACATGTAAATGGATTGCAGTCCTTAATACTGTATAGTCAGTATAATCACAGGCAAGCAGTAAGGGTTAATAGACATCAGACAATTAGCCCTAGCAGGTTAACCTACCTTGGACAAATTTACTGCAAGGTTAATACCACAGCCAAGCATTAAAACATTAATACACAGGAAGACAAGTCTGCAGAGCCATGCCTTGCTGAGTTAATGAAAAGGCTTCAGCTCAGCACAGCACACCTGCTATTAGCCTAAGCATTAGAAATACTGCAGACACAAGCCACAACCTGTGAGGCATTAATAACTGAAACTATGGGTAAGCCAGCAAGTTTCACATGTGTGATAGCTGCTTTCAGTGGTGCAAGTTAACAGCACATACCTGCAGAGAACTTCTAACCCATATAACTGAATACTATAGACTTGTGCACCACCAGCACCCCTCATGGCCAACAGGAAGTCCAATGAATGTTCAACCATGGAGTCATGATGAAGGAGCAATCAATTAGAGACCAGCCGCCTGCAACCCTCAATACCTGGAATATGGGGGGAGGCCTCCCACATCCAGGAGATTTACAGTCTGTACAGCGGGGAGCATCGACACAGGACAGGCTTGAACCTGTGCAGCTTGGCCAGATGCATCCGGCAAGGTGAGGGGGAAAAAAAGGCTTGCTTGAAACAGTAGCACACGGCTGAGCATTGAGGGAAAAAAATTAGAATGCTGCCTGGTCGGAGGCAGCATTCATGGTCCTGGAATTGGGCATGGGGCGGAGCTAGCCCACACGTATATGCTGTCATATTTGTGTCAGGTAACGTCACTTCCGCCCAACGGCCTTAACCACTTCAGCCCGGAGGATTTTACCCCCTTCCTTACCAGAACACTTTTTGCGATTTGGCACTGCGTCGCTTTAACTGACAATTGCGAAGTTGCACCCAAACAAAATTGACTTCCTTTTTTTCCCACAAATAGAGCTTTTTTTGTGGTATTTGATCGCCTCTGCGGTTTTTATTTTTTGCGCTATAAACAAAAGAAGAGCAACAATTTTGAAAAAAAAACAAACAATAATTTTTGCTATAATAAATATCCCATTTAAAAAAAAAAAAATAATAATTTCCTCAGTTTAGGCCGATATGTATTCTTCTACATATTTTTGGTAAAATAAAAAATCGCAATAAGCGTATATTGATTGGTTTGCGCAAAAGTTATAGCGTCTACAAAATAGGGGATAGAGTTTTTATTTATTTTTTTACTAGTAATGGCAGCGATCTGCAATTTTTTTTGTGATTGTGACATTGCGGCGGAAACTTCAGACACTTTTGACACATTTTTGGGACCATTAACATTTACACAGCAATCGTTGCTATAAAATTGCACTGATTACTGTGTAAATGTGACTGGCAGGGAAGAGATTAACACTAGGGGGCGCTGCAGGGGTTAATGTATGTTCCCTGGGAGTGATTCTAACTTTGGGGGGAGGGTACTCACAAGGGGAGGAGACCGATCGGTGTTCCTCTGTACTGGGAACACACCATCGGTCTCCTCTCCACTGACAGGAGGTGGATCTGTGTGTTTATACACACAGATCCACGGTCCTGCTGTGTTCCTGGGCTATCGCGGGTGCCCGGCAGACATCGTGACCGCCGGGCACGTGCATCGGGTCCCATGCGACGCGTCCCCTAGACGGCCCGGAATGGGAGGACGTCACATGACGCCCACCCAGGATGGGAGATCCACCTTGTGGGCGTCATTTGACTATGGCTGGGCAGTGAAGTGGTTAAAATAACTTTGTAAAAAAAATTTTATTGCAATTAAGTGTTAAATGTGAGATCAGAGGTCTTTTTGACCCCAGAATTTACATTAAAGAGGTCCTGACATGCTTTTTTTCAATGACAAGGGATGTTTACATTCATAAAATTGATCCAATTTTTTTTTTTAATTAACAATATTTTTTATTGAGTTTCATAGATACAAGTAAAGTTGCGGGAATATATTCATGTAAATACATGTAGCAGTAGTATCTTGGTGTTATATAACAACAACGGAACTTATAACAGACAAAAAGAATATAAACAGAACAAGCTATTCATCACTGTATTTCAAAATAAGAGCAAAAAACTGTTTGTGATAAAGGGGAAGTTACCAAACTAAGCTCGTAGCACTCTTCTTTGACTATTAATCTAAGGGTATTGTATTTTATACCATTTATTCCAGGTTTCCCATTTTTTTTGAGGCTTGCGAAAGGCGGTTTTGTGAACTAGCGTACATTAATTCGAACGTGGCGTGGGTGTTAGTAGTCGTCACTACTTCAGATATGGGTGGAGCTGGAAGTTTTTTCCAGTGGCGGGTCAGTACTAGTCTTGCACTCATAAGTATATGTGTTAGTACCGTCCTGTGTTCCCCTGGTATGGAGTCAACGGACAGTGAAAGTAGAGCCATCTCTGGGGACGTGTTGATAGTGTAACCCAAGACTTGGTTGATAATATTAAAGACTGCTCTCCAGTAGTGTTTAAGAACCGGGCATGCCCATAAAATGTGGTATAAGGTTCCCACCTCTCCACATTGTCGCCAACATAGGGCGGAGTGGCGAGGTGTGAACTGTGCGATTCTGTGTGGTGTTAAGTACCAGCGAAGTGAGATCTTGTGGGTTAGTTCCCACAGGTTAACACTCTTGGTTGATATATAGTTCACCTTAAAAGCTTTTTGCCACTGTTCTGATGTGAAAGTCTGACCTAAGTCAGTTTCCCATTGAAATATTGCCGGGGTTTTGTTGAACACTTCCTTGTTATTCAGCATCCTGTAAAATAATGTGATACCCTTGGTTTTGGTATATGGGCTTCTATAATATTGATTCAGGTTCCATGGGAGAGATAATGATGTGTGAGGGCTAGTATGTAGGAAGTGGGTAAATTCTGAGGTAAGTGAACAAGTCGTGAGGGAGCAAGTCGTATTCTATTTGCAGAGATCTAAAGGTTTTGGGGGTTGGTCCAATCATCAAGTCTTCAATTTCATTTATTCCTTTTGTCACCCATTCGTCGATGTTTAGGTCTGGTATAGGTATTTTTAGGCTTTGTAGTGGGATTGGGATATTGGTCAATTTTGTTTGTTGAAAGGTGTGTTTTGTCAGGAATTCCCAGGCTCGTAAGGAGGCTACTATAGTTGGGGATGGAAGGATGTCTTTCAAGTGGATATGTTGTCTTTGTAGGAGTGCATGGTAGAGGTTGTGGTGTTGTAGTTGGGCTTCCTCTGTTTCTGTCCATCTATTGGTCGTGCTGGCGGGGAACCATGCTTTTAGCTGGGTAAGGATCGTGGCTAAGTGATAGTCTCTTAGGTTGACCATTCCTATTCCTCCCGCTCCTCTGGATTTGACAAGGCGCGTGAAGGCACACCTCGCTCTCTTCCCTTGCCAGATGTATTGATTAATCATTGAATGTGCTGTGTTAAAAAAGGTGATAGGTACCGGTATTGGGAGTGTTCTGAACATATATATTAGTTGGGGAAGGATAGTCATCTTAAAGGCTGCCAGTCTCCCTGTCCATGAAAGCTCCGTCTTTGCTAGTCCTGTCAGTTTATTTTTTAACGTGCCTAAGAAGGGTGTGTAGTTGGCTTTATATAAGTCAGCGGTTTTAGGTGTGAGAATGATACCAAGGTATTTAATTCCTGATTTTTCCCATGTGTATGGGTAGGTAGTGTTTAACTTATGTTGTAAGCGTGTTGGTATATTTAATCCTAATATGTATGATTTGGACTCGTTCACCTTGTAATATGACATATTGCTAAACTCCTGTAGTACGAGATACACCGAAGCCAGAGATTTTTCCACTTCTGTGATCATTAATATGACATCATCTGCAAAGAGGCTTATAGTGTGTACAGATGTGTGCAGTTTGATACCAGATATATACTGGTGGTTGCGAATGTAACACGCCAAGGGCTCCATAAGTAGATTAAATATTAGCGGTGACAAAGGACACCCCTGGCGCGTCCCATTCGTGATGTTAAATGGGGTCGACAGGACCCCAGATGTGAACATTTGGGCCGATGGGTTGGTATAGAGTGCCATGATTGCTGAGAATATAGGGCCCTTAAAACCGAATGCGGTCAGGGTTTTTTCCAAGTAACCCCAGTGAATGCGATCAAACGCCTTCTCTGCGTCCAGCGCCAAGAGCAGAGAAGGCGTTCCAGACGCGTCGGCGTTGTGAATAACGTTGATTAACCTTCTGGTGGCATCCGACGTCTGTCTGCCCCTAGTAAAACCTGATTGGTCTGGGTGTATGAGATCAGGAAGAATATTCGTGAGTCTTTGGGCAATCAATTTAGCATAGATCTTTAGATCATTATTTAGCAGTGAAATGGGTCTAAAGTTTTGGGGGGTTGAAGGGTCCTTCCCCGGCTTGGGTAAGGTTATAATAAGAGCTTTAAGCATTTCTGAGGGGAAGGAAGCAGAGGCAGCCGCGCCATTGAATACTCTTAAAAGGTGAGGGGCCAGAATATGGCTGAATGTTTTAAAATACTCCCCAATGAAGCCGTCAGGTCCTGGGGATTTGTTAGAGGGTAGAGAGGCTATTGTTTTGTTCAGTTCTGCGAGGGTGAATGGCTGATTCAACTGAAGGAGTTGGTCCTCAGTTACTTGGGGTATGGGTAATTTAGCGAGGAATTCTGTTATATCATCTGGGTTTGGCTGAGGGGTGGCTGGGTCGTTCTTCAAATTGTATAGGGAACTATAGTACTCACCGAAGGCATCCGCTATATCTCTAGGATGGTATTTTTTAATTTTGGTGGAAGGGTGGATGATATAAGGAATTTTGGTCCTATATCTGTGGCCCCGCAGGCATTGGGCTAGGAGTTTCCCTGCCCTGTTGTTATTAGCGTAATAGTTCATACGTAGTCTTCTGGATGATTTTTCAAAATCACCCAGAAGGCATAGTCTTAGGTCGTGCCTGAGTTTAGAAATAGCTTCTGTGGTAGTACTTGTAGGGTGTAGTTTGTTTTGGGTCTCTAGGACCCGGATGCCCTCAGTGAGCTCCTGTATACGTCCCTGCCTCTGCTTCCTTAATTTTGCACCAAGTTGGATAAATATGCCCCTCACATATGCCTTGTGGGCATTCCATACTAAAAAAGGGTCAGATACTGAATCAACATTATTTGCAAAATATTCATTTATGTGGCCTTCCAGGGCCTCTCTAGTGTCCAGTCTTTGGAGGATGTATGGGTTAGCTCTCCAAACCGGATTTGCCCCAGTAGCCAGTGAGTCCGAGAATGACAGTGTCACTGAGGCGTGGTCTGACCAGGTGATGTTGTTGATGTTGGAGTCGGTTACTCGTGACAGCAAAGTTCTATCCACCAGGAACATGTCGATGCGGGAGTAGGATCTGTGGGGGGCTGAGAAAAATGTATAGTCTCTCTCGCCAGCATGACAACAGCGCCAGGCGTCATAGAGGTCATGTTTAAAGATTAAATCTTGCATAGAGGGACCTGTACGGGGGGGTAGCAGAGGTAGAGTCTATGGATTTGTCAGAAACTATATTGAAGTCTCCACACACCACTAGGGTTCCTCTCTTTAATTCATCCAATTTCCGTAAGATTTTGTTGAGAAATGTAATCTGATGAGTATTAGGCGTGTAAACATTGGCGATCGTATAGGTCTTAGAGTTGATGTCGCAGATCAATATATGAAATCTACCATTGGGGTCCTTTACTTCTTGGTGTAAGTGGAAAGCCACTGTGTCCCTTATTGCTGTTAAAACACCTCTCTTTTTTGCGTCTGCGCTTGCTGTGAAAATGAAGGGAAAGTTCTTGTGTGAGCATTTAGGTTGCGCATCTGCGCAAAAGTGCGTTTCTTGCGCACAGAGTATGTCAGCCCTGTATTGTAATGCTTCAGACCACAGTGCTTTCCTCTTGGCCGGGTGGTTGAGGCCTTTTGCGTTTATGGTTAGGAATGTCACTCCCATTGCGGCTTTATGTAGATGCTTTGGAGTTGCTTCCTCTTCCGATGTAGCAATGCAGGCACATAATCTCAGTGTAAGGTATGTCATTGCCGGTGGGGCAATACGTGAATGTTGATGGTATGTGTGGTTTACTCACAGTTAGAAGAGACAAGATGTTAGGAGTCCTGGTTCTCTGGTTGTCGAGGTGATGCATGGTCCTTTGGGTATCTGGGGGTATCTGGTGGTAACTAGGTGTTAGTAGGTAGTTACTTCCTGTGGATGAAATCCTTCTCAAGGATAGATGTACACTGCGGTGAATAGCGGGGGTAAAATAAAAAAACATGAAAAGGCGAAATAATCGCAATTGAGGGAAGAAAAATAAAAGGTTAAACAAACAAGCATAGTCTCGTATAAGTAACATCAGATTGGATTCAACACTGGATAGTTGGTCCAGCCTAATCAACTGAAGATTTGAATGCCAACATGCAATTCAAATGCTTTTTTGGGGGGTCAAGTTCGTGGAGTCGTGATTGACTCTCGGAACAACAGGACGTGTACAATCCCGTGGATGTTTAGGTAACTCAAGTGTGTTTCTTGGAATTTTTTGTTGTCACAGTTTTCCATTCTGTGTCCAGCAGTTGTGGTCTCCTGGGGTAGTCAGAGTTGTTATCCAATTCAGGAATGATATGCCACTCCTTCAGGAGTGCTAGGCCCTTTTCTAGCGTGTGTATGATGAATGTTTTACCATCCTTGGTGATGGTAATGTTGGTCGGGAAGCCCCACCTGTAAGTTATTTGATGATTGCGCAGAGCTTTTGTAATTGTGACCAAACTACGTCTCTTTTTGAGGGTATATTGCGAGAGGTCTGCATAAAATTGGAGGTGTTGGTACTGTGCTGGGACCAGTTCCTTTTTGCGCATGGATGCCATGAGTTGTTCTTTGGCGTGGAAAAAATGCAATCTTAATATCACGTCTCTGGGAGTCTGGTCAGGGAGATAGGATGGTTTTGGGAGATGGTGAATCCTATCTATGATGACGTCAATTTCTGTTAGGTCAGGAAGGAGAGCCTTAAACAGTGTTGTGGCGTAACCTCTCAGGTCATTCTGGAGCACTGTCTCTGATATTCCTCTTATCTTCATATTGTTTCTTCTGCTCCTGTCTTCCATGTCCGCCATCTTGGCCCTCATGGTCTCCATCTCCCCCTCATGATCCTCCTGCGCTTCAACTAAATCATTAATAGTGTTGGCAAATTCCCCCATTTTGCACTCCACATGGTCTACTCTGGCCTCCACCTCCTGAATGTCTGTGTGGAACTTGCTCATGCAGGACATCATGTCCGATTGGATGGTGCTTCTAAGGGACAGCAGCATGTCTTTAAGGACAGTGTCCATGACAGGTTGGTTGGTCGTGGGGAAGCTCTCTATCCTTTCAGGCATCTCCCTGGTGTCCTCCCCCGAATCTACCTCATGGCCGCCCTGCGGACTGAATCCGGAGCCATCCAGCCTGAATCTGGCTTTGGCTGGGCTTGCAGTTTGTGGTGTGTCAGGGCAAGCGTGTGAGTTATTGGGGGGGCTACCCTTTCTGTTTTGGGAATCCGATGGGGAGGAAGACGGAGTGGATTGGGGCCTTGTGTTGCGGGCCGGGGTTGATGTGGCGCCGGCGCCATCTTGCCTACCTCCGTCCTGCCGAAACTTGTAGTATTCGGTCATTTTAATGGGGTTCCGATCCTCCTTTCTCTTCCTCGTCATGCCAGTGCAGGTGTGCGGGTTATCTGCTAGCTGGATGGGCTGTTTGTAGCCTCCGGGAAAGCCGATGTTAGCCGTTCTGGGTCCCGTTGTTACGGAGCTCTGTGCTCAGGCGTCCATCTCTGTCCGCGGCTAGCCACGCCCCCTCCCAATTTTTTTTTTTAAATGGACAGTGTAAAAATAAAAAGTATAAAGTAAAATAAGATAAAAAAAAAATTCAAAGCGCCCTGTCCCCATGTGCTCACGCGTGAATGCATACGTAAGTCATGCCCCCGTATGTAAACGGTGTTCAAACCACACATGTGAGGTATCGCCACAATCTAGTAAAATACCTCCTCTGTAACTTAAAACTGGTAACCTGTAAAAAAATGTAAACAACGCTTATGGAGACCTTTAAGTGTCAAAGTTTGTCGCCAGTCCACGAGTGGGCACAATTTTGAAGCATGACATGTTGGGTATCAATTTACTCGGCATAACATTATCTTTCACAATATAAAAAAGAATTGGGCTAACTTTACTGTTTTCTTTTTTTTTTTTTATTCAAAAAGTGTATTTTTTCACAAAAAATTGTGTTTGTAAAGAGTCATACACACGATCGGACTTTAAACAACGGACTTTAAACAAACAAATGTGTACGTTGGCCGTGAACTTGTTAAGCATACACATGGCAGGACTTTTTCAGCCAACTTTCACCAAATCACTTGTTTTTTCTGCTCTTTACCGCCACCCTTTGGTCAACTTCTGTATCGTTGTCTGATCTTTTGCATTGGTTCTGAGCATGCGTGTTTGTACTTTGGACTAAAGTCCTATGGTTTTCTGTACACACAATCAGATTTTGCTCCATCGGACCTTTGTTGCCGAAAAGTTTGTCTATTTGCAGAGCGAACTTTTGTCTGATGAAAAACAAAAAAGTTTGGATGTTGCCTTAAAACAGCTAATTTGCATGTTTTTTGTCAAAAAGTCAGATCATGTGTACAGGCCTTAAGACCGCAACGCAAATACGGTGTGACATAAAGTACTGCAACAACCGTCATTTCATTCTCTATGGTGTCTCAAAAAAATATATTTATTTAATGTTTAGGGGTTTTAAGTAAAAAAAAACTGATTTTAACTTGTAAAAATACCAAGTGTAAAAAATAGGCCTGGTACTTAAAGGGGGATTCCACCCTAAAGTGGAACTCCCGCTTTTCGGAACCCTCCCCCCCTCCGGTGTAACATTTGGCACCTTTCAGGGGGGAGGGGGGTGCAGATACCTGTCTAAGACAGGTATCTGCACCCACTTCCGGCATAAACTCCCGTGGGAGTTTAAGCAAGTTCCTGTGCGGGCGCGCTGTCTGCTGGGACACACACGTGTCCCGGCAGACAGCGCTGAAGATTCTCATTGCGCCGCACGACTCGCGCATGTAGGGAATCGGGAAGTGAAGCCACTTCCTGATTCCCTCACCGAGAATGGCGCCGGCTACAGCAGAGAGCCGAGCGAGCGATCGGCCTCTGCTGCCGACACCGCTGTAACCAGGGACAGGTAAGTGTCCATTTTTTAAAAGTCAGCAGCTGCATTATTTGTAGCTGCTGGCTTTTAAAAAAAAAAATTTTCAGTACAGTCCCGCTTTAAGTGTATCCAATAGATGTATTGGAAACATTTTTTTTTTTTTCTGCAAAGGTAGAGGGAGATAGATTAGATTTTTTTTATATTTTTAAAAGATGCAATTTTTACAGCTTTTAATCTGATATCTGGTTTGAATGTTTCTTGCACATCCATTAAAAAGAAAAAAAAATCCTTTATTTTATATCATTTTAGATTTATTGGATTCTTCTAGGGTGTAAAGAGCTGTGATTATACTTTCCTTTGCTAGAAGTAAAATGAAAAAACATATCCTTACATGTTGACATCTTTATGTAAAATTCGTTATGATGTTGTTATTGAGATGGTGTGCATTTAGAGAATATTGAAGTGACAAAGCTTAGATGATGTACAATTCACAAAAATTGACTACAGAGGGATTGTGTAGTGGACCACCTGAGCCATGCAAGCATACAGGTGCATTTCAAGCAGCAGTTAATGCTACTTACAGTCAGAGTGACTTTAGGACACAACCCGAACTTCCATTTAAAACATGTATAATGCCCATGTATAACAACTGGTAATTTTATTTTCTTTAATAAGGGGGCCCCCAGATCCCGAACCACCACCCTATGTGAATGAGTATTGGGGACATCATACCCCTACCCATTCACCTGGGAAAAAAAGTGTCAATAAAAAAAACACACTACACAGGTTTTTAAAGTAATTTATTAGGCAGCTACGGGGGTCTCTTCCGACTTCTTCTGCTGGGCTACTCTGCTATCTTCTGCTCTTTTGCCCGCTCTTTTGCTAGGAGTTACCCGGTCTTCTCCATTGTCTTCTTCCCTCTTCTCTTCTTCCAATGTTGACTTGACGCTCTCTTCCGTTGTAATCCGACTTATATAGGCGCACCGACTTATATAGGCATATTAGGCATATAAGGCGGGTTCACCGGATGACATCACCCGGTGACCCCCCCCCCCTATATGCCTAATATGCCTATATAAGTCGTCACAGTCCCATCATGCCCCGGGACTGTGACGTCACAAGGGGGTATGGCCTCTGGATGATGCAATCTGATTGCCACGCCCCATCATTATTTAAGAAATGGAGGACATCGGTGCCGACAGATCAGCGGGACGCAGCATCGGTGGAGGGTCATCGGCGGGACCGGTGGCAGAGGACGAAGAAGAACGGAAGAAGAAGCATGGGGAGAAGGAGAAGACCGGAGGATGAAGATGCGGGAGAAGATGGAGGAAGACCAGAAGAAGAAGTGGAGAAGAAGAAGATTTTTAATAAAAGACTTGTCAAAAACTGTCTACTGTATTTTGTAACACTACACTACTTTTTTTTACAATGTACCCCATACTCATTCACATAGGGGCGGCGGGATCTGGGGGCCCCCTTGTTAAAGGGGGCTTCCAGATTCCAATAAGCCCCCCCACCCGCAAACCCGACAACCACCGGGCAAGGGTTGTCAGGAAGAGGCCCTTGTCCCCATCAACATGGGGGCAAGGTGGTTTGGGGTGGGGGCGCAGAGCCCCCCTGCCCCAAAGCACCCATCCCCCATGTTGAGGGCATGCAGCCTGGTATGGCTCAGGGCATGGGGGTCCCCTTCTAATCCATACTAGACCCAAGGGCCTGGTATGGACCAGGGGGGGGGGACCCCACGCAGTTTTTTTTTTCACAATTTTCAAAAAAAAAAAATTTTCACATTCAGCAGGAAGCCAGCTGACAGCTGAGAACTCATCGGTTGTTAAGGACGTGGCAGCCGGCTTCCCAGCCCCCTCCTTAGCAACCAGCTATATACAAATAAAAAACACACAAATTGCGGCAAAATCGCGGTAAAATGGCTGTAAAAAACGCAGTACTTGGGTTTTGGATGTGGGTTTATTGAATTTTATTACATGCAAAACACTGCATTTTGCGGTAAAAAAAGTCTTTCCAAAAACACAGAGGCACAAAAATGCATTGATGTGAACATGTTCCATAGGAACCCGTATTAAAAAAATTCCCTGCATTTCTGCAAAATGCATCAAAAAATGTATTAGTGTGAATCAAGCCTTACTGGGGACTAAACCCAATTTGGTATCCTCTGGTGTCCTCTACTATCTCCTCCATGAATATCCTCCAATTATGACTCCAGGGCTTCCGGGATGAGTAGTGTGCAGCATGTGATGTATGGAAAATAAAGCTCCTCATAGAGTAATACCCTCAGGTTTATTGTTAAAAACAACTTTACAAATTATTTAAAAACTGTCAAAATTACAGAACCAGCATCACTAGAAACCATCAGCCCTGCTGGTATGGAGACATGGAGCATGCGTTCCACTCTCCTGGCCGGAAGTGACGTTTGAGAGTCATCTTGATGCGTTTCATCATAGAGATGCAACGTTATTAAAAGCAACTGCTGGGCATGGGGCTGGCTGGGACCATACTTATTTTTCTGTTCAGCAGCTAGGGCAGAGAAACTTGTCTACTGAATTCTAAATCTGGGAGGTGTCAGGGTGGGGTTGGCAGAATCAAGCATACACCTTAAATCGATATAGAGAAAAGGATGTATGCTTACCAGAACGAGTGGATCTAAAAAGTGAATGAAAATGGGTGTGACCAAAGCAGCTAATGCACGACCTCAAAACCTCTACTTTTCATGATACCATGCCAAGCAAACCACTGGAGATCCTCTCTACACATCTGACACCTCAGACCTTGAAAGATTCCCTCTGGCAGAGCCATCAGGTACACATCTGACACCTCAGACCTTGAAAGATTTTCATTCCTATAACTAGGGGCTGCTGATTGTGAATCTTGTATAGTGGGTGTTGAGGTGGAAAAAGAGGAGCTGGAAGGAGGAGGATAATCGTGGCCCTTTTTCTGCCAATGCCAATGCAGTGACGTGCTGCTTCCAATGGGCTGCCCTAGTGAAAAGTCATATGTCTCGTTATACATGTGGTATCCAAATGTCAGATGATATTTGCACTCTTGATACACAGTACAGGATGCCAATTATTAGAGTACAGAACACATGTGAAAAATACCCGCACATATGAATGCTGATATATGATTGCTCTCGCCACTCCTATAGAGCCTGCCCCTGAATAGCATCCTCCCTCGCTGATGTTGTGCCTCTCATCTGCTAAGTCTGCCTACCAACTAAAGTCAGAAACCTCACTAACAACATCCCCCCCCTCCCCCGAGTAGTAATCTGCTTGTTGTCACGTCCCTTTATGCCTTCATTGCTCTTCTCCTCACGCTCATACGCAAGACATTTTCATGCAGTAGATGGTACTGTGCTTAAATAACTTAGCTGATTCCTTTGTGCCAATTGGCACTTTATCAGCTGCTGATGACTTTAATCCACTCTTCCTCTGGGAGACAAATGGTGAAGATAGGACTTGATTAGTCATTCCACCACCATCTCTGTATGCACTGGGTGAATAGCATGCTCACTGCCATAAAAGAAATGCACACATCACAAATAACCCACCTGCACCCCAACCCCCTTTGGCCTGTGAATATGAATGCTGCTCACTCCCTGATAGCTGCACATGAACCACTTCTAAACACAAAAAGTTGTGCCAATACAAATAGTGAAATAATTAATGTAATTTTATAAAAATCGTGATAAAAATGCAAAAAATTATTTATGTGTAAGAATTCAAAAAATCTATATAAAGGAAAATTTATTATCAAATACTTACCGTAATTTTCCTTTCCTGATGGACTCCATGGCAGCCTACGTGTGGGTTAACCCCGCCTCCTCTCCAATGCTATAGGACCCCATTCCCATAAAAGAACACTCACCACTCCATACTGTGTTCCGTAACTAGCCTACTCATATGACTCATGGGTGGGAACTCTGTCTGCCATGGAGTCCATCAGGAAAGGAAAATTACGGTAAGTATTTGATAATAAATTTTCCTTTTTCCTGACAGACTCCATGGCAGCCTACGTGTGGGAAATAACTAGCCAATCCACACGGGTGGGTATGCTTTAAACAGAAAATATTTAATTTGATCTATCAGCCGATAGAATTTTCAAACCAAAGTTTACAGAGGATAAATAAGCAGGTTCAACGCAATAATGTGACATGAAAGTATTAATAGAGGCCCAGGAAGCTGCCTTGCAGATGGTATCAGGCTCCACGTGCCGGGCTGCTGCCCATGAAGTAGCCATACCTCTAGTTGAATGTGCCGTCACCGCCTCAGGAGGAGCCAAGCCCTTAGCCCTGTAAGCCTGTTGTATGGTTCTTACGATCCAAGCTGCCAGAGTCCTGGTTGAAGCCTTGTTCCCCTTGTTGCTCCCTGAGTGCAGTATAAAGAGGTGATCCGAACGCCTAAAGGCGGAAGTAATGTGAAGGTATTCTCTCAGAGCTTCCCCGACATCCAAAGGATGAATATCATCGGATCCTGGTGATCTGAAGGTAGGTAGAACGATCTCTTGGTTCTGATGGAACACCGAGGTTACCTTAGGGTTGGATCCCAACATAGGAATGAGGACCACTCGGTCCGGAAAGAAAGTCAAGAAGGGTTCTTCGAAGCCCAGTGACCCAATCTCTGATACCCTCTTGGCCGAAGTGACTGCCACTAGGAAGGCAACTTTTTCTGAAAAGTCTTTAATGGAAAGCGGGGATGGCCCCGTCGTACTTAGTCCAGAAATATAGTCAAGGACAAGGGGAAGATCCCATTTGGGGAATCTAGACTTCCTTTGGGGCTTGAGTCTTGAGGCCCCCCGAAAGAATTGACGAACTAAAGGATGGACTGCCCAGGAGGTACCAGAGAAGGCTGATAAGGCTGAAACTTGCACCCTGAGAGAGCCTATGGACAAGGGAAGGTCAAGGCCAGTTTGTAAGAACCCAAGGATGTCCTGGACTCTTGGATGTTCGAAGGATCTCTCTGTAGATGAGCAAAAGTTCACAAATTTGGACCAGATTCTACCATAAACCTTGTTCGTACTCGATCTCCTGGAGCTTAATAAGGTAGAAATTACACTAGAAGCACATCCGATGGATTCTAGCCTCTTCCTCTCAAGAACCAGACCATCAGTTTCAGTACTGCTGGACATGGGTGCAGTACCGCCCCTTGAGACAGAAGGTCCGGCCTGAGAGGGAGAGGCATCGGCTTCCGTACACTCAGCTGGACTAGCAGAGGGAACCAAGGCCTGTTGGGCCAGTAAGGAGCTATCATCACTACCTCTACTGCTTCCGTCTGGAGCCTCTGAAGGAACCTGAGGATTAGTGGAAGTGGAGGGAAGGCATAGGCCCTCTTGAACCTCCATTGGTCTGTTAGTGCATCCGTCCCTAAGGCCTGGCTGCAGCGATTCCGTGTGTAAAACTTCTCTATTTTGAAGTTGCAGGGGGAGGCAAAAAGGTCTACCTCCGGATTGACCCCCAGCGATCTGATCCACTCGAAGGACTGAATGTGGAGGGACCACTCGTTGTTGTCCAACTGGGTGCGTGATAAGAAGTCCGCTTGCGTGTTCTGAACCCCTGGGAGAAAAACTGCAGAAATATTCTCCAGGTTCTTCTGTGCCCATGATAGAATGGGTTCCACTTCCCGGAGGAGAGTAGAGCTCCGGGTGCCCCCTTGCCTCTTCACGTAGGAGACAGCTGTGGTGTTGTCCATCCGTAACAACACCGATTTCCCCTTCAAGACCTGGGAGAAGTGCTGGAGAGCGCACCAGGCTGCTCGGAGTTCCAGAATATTCGATCCTGGAACAGGAAGACTTGTGTCCCACTTGCCTTGTGCAAGGTCCGACCCGCAAAGGGCCCCCCAGCCGGTCCCACTGGCATCGGTCGTGACCGTTACCCAAGAAATGGGAGCTATCGAGTGACACTTCAGGAGATTCCTGTGTTGGAGCCACCAGAAGAGACTGTTCCTCATTGTTGACGTTATCCGTATTTCTTGGCTTTTGCTTCCCGTCTTCCATTGTCTCAGAAACCCTGACTGGAATGGGCGTAGTCTCCACAAGGCCCACTTGACCATAGGAGTCGTAGAGACCATTGTCCCTACGATCTTGAGACACTGCGAGGCTTTCAGATACCGAGTGTGAAGAGCTCGAGAGACCCTTTCCCGTATGGTCGGGATTTTTTCCATCGGCAGCGAAATTGTACTTTGCAGAGTGTCGAACTGGGCACCCAGATAAACTAGCCGTTGTGTTGGTACTAGCTGGCTTTTTGCCATGTTTAGAAGCCACCCGAAGTTGGTCAATGTGGACATCACCTGCTCGTGATGAACCAACAGCTGTTCTTTGTCTTGTGACAGAACCAGAAGATCGTCCAGATAATGGTACAGCCTTATCCCTTTTAGCCTGATCAGGGCCACCACTGCCAGGAGCACTTTTGAAAAGACCCGCGGGGAGGTCGTCAACCCGAAGGGGAGGCAGATAAACTGTAGATGGTTTTGACCGACATGGAACCTTAGGAATCTTTGGAAGCTTTCCTCTATCGGGACGTGAAAGTAAGCGTCCTTTAAGTCGATCGAGACCATCCAATCCCCTGGTTGGATGGCTTGCTGTATAGTTAGGAGGGTTTCCATTTTGAATTTTCCGTATTCTATAAACTGATTTAAGTATGTTAGATCTATCACCGGGCGCCACGATCCGCTTTTCTTCTGTACCAAGAAGAGGGGGGAGTACACTCCTTAAAACCGTTCTTCTTCTGGCACTCGTACCACTGCACCCTGAGCCTTTAGCAGCTCCACGTATGACAGTAGGAATTGTCTCTGTTCTTCCGAACGAGGAAGCAGGGTGGACATGAACCTGGGAGGAGGAACGCTGGAGAAGGTCCATTTGTGACCCGACGAGACAGTCTTGATGACCCAGTAATCCGAGATCGAGGCCACCCAGACGTGCCGGAAAAGGGATAGACGGGCCCCCACCCGACCCGCCTGGGCGGGCGCAATCTCAGAAGGACTTGGGTGGCTCGCGTCCACCAGACGACTGGCTCTTGACGGGCTTGCGAAAGGAACTCTGTCCTCTACTCCAATTCCTCCTGAAGTCCCTTCCAGGCTTGTAGGAGCGTGCATCCCTCGAGCGCTCCGGACTGCGCCTTTTAAACTGAGGCTTCTTCCGCCCGAGCAATCTTCTGTCCTGGGGAAGGAAGCCCGACTTACCGCCTGTCGCACGCGCTATGGCATCATCCAGCTTGTTACCGAATAAAGTAGATCCCTCAAAGGGGATTTTACACCATGCTTGTTTAGAAACGGGATCGGCGAGCCAGGGCCGAAGCCACAAAGCGCGCTTAGCCGTGACTGAGGACAGCATAATGCGTGCTAGCAGACGTATCAGGTCAATGGACGCCTCCCCCAGGAACACCGCTGCGAGCTTTAGTTCCACTGCTGCTGAACTCCTGGCCAACTCGACTGACACGCCATTCAGGAAGGAGTCCACATTTTCAGTCCAAGCCTCCATGGCCTTGGACATAGCTGCTAGGGCTAAGGCCGGTTTACAGGCCATTCCAGCAAGACCGTAGATCCTTTTGAGGTCCTGATCGATCTTTCTTTCTAGGCCATCCTTAAAGGACAGTCCTCCATCGGAAGAGTGACGTGCTTGGCCAAACGCATCAACGCTGCGTCCACGAGCGGAGCGTTCTCCAGGTGCTTCACCTCTTCTACCTTAAAAGGATATAGCCGGGAAGTTTTGTTGGTCATGGAGGATTTCCTATCCACCTTGCTCCACTCTTCTTCTATAATGTCTTTCAGTTCAGTAAGTAAAGGGAAGTTTGGCCGTTCTTTACCCAGCTGCTTGAAGAATTTCTTCTGCTTAGCTGGGGGGGGGGATGCTTCTTCCCACTTGAGGGCCTCCTTAATTTCTTTAATTAGTGGTGAGACCATGGCGAAGTCAAAGCCCCCGATCTCCTCATCGCCTGGAAATTCCTCTCCAGAGGACTCGCCAGAAGCCTCGTAGGGCTGGGATGTGCCCGGATCATCCCGGGGTTCGTCGGACTGGGGACCAGACGCAGCAGACTCAATGTGCGAGGGACCACTATGTCCTTAAGCGACTGCTGCACGACACGCTTTACCAGGGATTCTATGCGCTGGTTTTCCGTGTCTTTTTCCCCAACCGCCTTGGCAAAACATCTGTCACACAACGATTTGCCTTCCGGAACTCGAGACTTGCATCCCCAGCATGCTCTGCGATCAGAGCGATCATCGTGGCGGTGGGAGCGGTGTCTGGAGGAGGAATGTGAACTTCTCCTCTGGTGGTGAGACCCATGCGGAGAGTCCCGCCTGGATCTGGACGACTGCTTTTGTTGTGGCCTGGCAAGGTCCCGGTCCTGCGAATCCAATCTGGAAGGGCTAAGCAGAAAAAACACACAGGGGGAGGGGAAAACATAGGCATCAGAATGCGCTTTAAGAAAAGCAAATGTATTTCCACCCCTCCCTTACTAGCACATACCTAGTGCGTAAGGGCTGGCCACTTAAAGGCGGTGATTTGTCCATAATCTCTGGACGAAGAGCGTCAAATATAACACAGAGGTCTGCAAGACAAGATTGCGACTTAAGCATACCACCGGCAATTTTTAGACAGAAAAAATGCATGCCCCAAGATTTTCATTCTCTATATTTATTTATTTTTTTTTATTTTTTTTTAGGAAAAAAAAACGGCGTTTAATAAAAAAAGATTTTTCCCCCATTATTTATTATTATTTTTTTTTTTTTTTATTATATACACACACACATATATATATATATATATATATATATATATATATATATATATATATATATATATATAATATCCTTTTTTTTATTTTTTTAAACATTTAAACAGCAGCAAAAACGGGCATACACTTTTAGGGTATAAAAAGAGCACTAACCTGTAGTCCTTTGTAAGGCCGAGAGCTGGGGAAAAAGGCTTGCTGATTCCACTGCACTGGAAACCCCAGTGATACAGCAGCAGCAGCCTGGCTTTTAAATTCCCCGCCTCGTGACGTCACCGCCCCCGTGGACGATGGTCGTACTGCGCATGCGCGGCCCCTGGACCGCGCATGCGCGAACCAAGCCTCGATTCCGCCGGAGGCTGGTGCGCATGCGCAGACCATCGAAACAGTTCCAAACCAGGAACAACACGGCGAGCTGGAACGCAGAAGCGCTCCAGCCGCCATTCAGGGGGGAATACACTAGACGCCAGGGAAACGAATATACACATAATAATACATATATGACTGCCATGGAGAATAGAAAAAGGGGACCTTGCCAGCCGATGAATCCACTAGGCCACGCAGTCTGCCGACCATCCGTCCGACCGTCCGTCCGTCTGACACATCTGATGGGCATACAGAGGCAATCCACCCGTTCTGGGGACACATCCAGCCTCAAAAAAGCTACTCGCCCGCCCATGGCTGAGCACAGAGCTTGCACCGCGTTGGTATGCCAGAAGAATCCGAGATCCGACCAGACGTGAACAGAATGTGAAGGTCCATAGGAGGAGGACAAAAAAGGAACACAGTATGGAGTGGTGAGTGTTCTTTTATGGGAATGGGGTCCTATAGCATTGGAGAGGAGGCGGGGTTAACCCACACGTAGGCTGCCATGGAGTCTGTCAGGAAAAAAATTTAAATGACTGTGAAAAAAATCAAAAAAATAAATAAGTGGGTCATATATGTTGCATGTGAAATAATGACAGTGAAAAAAAACTTCTGAAATACACCAACCTAAAGCCAAAAATAGATAATCAGCATAAAGTGCATATAAAAATGTGTAGGTATAATGATAAAAACCTAAAAAAAAAGTGTTTCAGCAAAAAAATAAAGTTATTCTTTATCTTATCAGCTCAGCTCAGAGGTTCCATTCAGGTTTTATAAAAGGAGAAAAAACAGATGGGAACTCATGTGCGGTAAATTCTTTAGGAGTTTATTCCAAGGATAAAAACTTTTCCAAGCACATTTAAAAGCATAATTTAAAAAAAAAAAAACACTCAGCAGCAAAAAAAAATGTATTCGCATTGCCTCTCCTACCGACCGGTTTCCTTGTAAAAAGCATCAACTGAGAATGGAGATCTCCAAGGAAACCGGTCGGTAGGAGAGCTGTCCGTGATGTAACCACACAACAGCAGGCAATGTGAATGCCTTTTTTTTGCAGTGTTTTTTTATATTATCCTTTTAAATGTACTTGGAAAAGTTTTTATCGTTGGAATAAACGCCTAAAGAATTTACCGCACATGAGTTCCCCTCTGTTTTTTCTCCTTTTATAAAACCTGAATGGAACCTCCTGAGCTGATAAAATAAAGAATCGCTTTATTTTTTTGTTAAAACACTCTATGGAAATACTTGTGAGGCATGTGGCTCACCATCCAGGAAAACAGCCCTGTGATTGAGGAGAAACACAGGCAGGTGTGCATGCAGATTACTGGAGACCAGAAGCTGATTCCTTCAGTCACTTTAGCGAGAACAACTCCTGTAATTAGGAGTCCATCAGATCTGGCAAGAAGCCATCTGGCTGCTTGTTTTGTCCCCCCACAAGGATCGATGTGCAATATCTGAGATACCTGTGTAGGATGAATATGATACGGCCACAGAGTCTGTAGGATCACACCAACTGTTTTCATCTCCCTGTTCTGGACTTATATATATATATATATATATATATATATATATATATATATATATATTTTTTTTTTTTTTTTTGACTTTTTTTGAGGTTTTATCATTATACATACACATTTTTTTTTATGCACTTGTGTGTTGAATTGTTGATTATCTATTTTTGTCTGTAGATGTGTGTTTCAGAAGTTTTTTCACTGTCATTATTTCACATGTAACATATATGACCCAGTTTACTTTTTTTTTTCACAGTCTTTTCAATTTTTATATAGCTTTTTTGAATTCTTACACATAAATCATTTTTATTTTTTTTTGCATTTATATCACCATTTGTATAAAAATACATTAATTATTTCAAGGGTGTTTTTATACACACGTTAACTATTTTTATTTGCGCAACTTTTTGTGTTTAGTAATATTGTTTGGATTAAGTATTTAATCTTATAAATTTGCAGCATTTATAGTTTATTTTTTCACCTTTTAGAGACGAGCACAGAATTTATTTTCTTTTACATACATGAACCACTTCTGCCTCTTCCTTTGGGCCTCCCAGACATGATGTTGTTAATGTAGGGCTTATTACCTACATCTATTAGCAGCTTTGACAATGTCATGGATCCGCAGTAATGTTTGTCTGTCAGCTTACCTCTCCATGTGTTCAGCTTGAGAGACCAGCCGCCCTTCACCTTGCTGCTTAAGTAATCTCTCCTGAAATCTCAGCTTGTTCTTGACTGTCCTTGTCTGCTTCACATCCCGACCTTGGCATGTTCCTCGACTATCCTTACCTGCTGGAGCCAGACTGCAGCTAAATCCAATCCCACCACTAGGGGCCTCTGTTGAACACCTGCTGGCTTTTAGATTCTGCACCCTGGGAAATCTCATGCTCTAGCTCCCAGTGTGATCCGTGTTGGTGCTACAGAATACCCGCTCTCCTAAATCCCCTAGAGCTCTATCTGCAGCAGTCAGCCATAGGGTCCACTACCCAGTGGTGCACTCCTGACCCCAAGGGGGTGCATCTTTCACCTGGACGCAGGTGACCTGACAGTTTGATCAGCCATGGACCGGCTGATGTGACGTTACCCGCAGATGATCCATTGCAGGGCATAGTCCACAGACTTGAGACCCAGGAATCGAATCAGACTCAGGTTATGCGGTTCCTCCAGAATCTGGCTTCCCGCTTTGAGCAGCTTTAGGCCTCCTTGGGAACCCTGAGTCAGCAACCTCAATTACAATCGGCGGCTGTATCTATTCTGGTCGCAGTCGCATCCACACATTCAGTACAACTGCCAGCTCCATCCCGTTTCTCTGGGGACTCCAGGGGGTTCCTCAGTCAATTCACCATTCATTTTGAACTCCAGCCTCAAAACTTCCCGTCTGATCGGGCAAAGGTAGCCTATGTTATTTCCCTCCTCTCTATTGAAGCTTTAGCCTGGGCTGGTCCCCTGTGCGAGAAGAATGATCCTGTGGTTTCCAGCCTTTCTGACTTTTTGAAGCTCTTTCAAAACATCTTTGAGGAACTGGCTCGGATTTCTTCAGCGGTCAGTGCCCTTTTAAGTCTTCGCCAAGAATCTTCTTCAGTGGGACAATATGCTCTTCAGTTTCGTATCCTCACAGCTGAGTTGAGCTGGAACAATGAGGCCCTAGTTGCAACTTTTGTACATGGCCTCTCTGACCAAGTGAAGATGAATTAGCAGGAAGAGCCATCCCCGCCGGTCTGGACAATGTAATTTCCTTGTGTAACCACATCGATATTCGTTTTCAGGAGAGGTCCCTAGAAAAAAGATGCTAGCACTCCCTGGGACCTAGCCAGTCTGAGCTCCACTCCCTTTGTCCCGTGGAGCCTCTTCTGCCTGCTGAGGAACCTATGCAGCTGGGTCGGACCAGGCTAACTCCCGAAGAACGTGCTAGGCGCAGAACTCTGGGCTTGTGTTTCTATTGGGGGGGCAAGGGTCATTTTCGTGACTCCTGCTTCATTCATCCGGGAAACGCTCGGGTCTAATACATCTGGAAGGTGGAGTATTGGACCCAGAAACATCACCTTCTCGTCTTCTTCTTCCGGTGTTCCTTCATGTAGGCGCTTCCCCTTGCTCGACCTTTGCATACCTGGATTCCAGGGCAGCTGGCAATGTTATGGACTGGAGAACTGCTCTTCCATGAAACTTACCCTTTGCCCCTCACTACACCACTGGTAGTCTCGGCAATTGATGGAACTGTTCTGCCAGGGGGCCCTATCCATTTCCAGACTCTCCATATTAAGATGTCTGTAGGGATACTCCACCAGGAGTGGATATCCTTCCTTATTCTACCCAAGGCCTCAACCCCCATTGTATTGGGCCTTCCTTGGCTACAGCTCCACTCTCCACATGTGGACTGGGCTTCTGGGCAGATACTGGCTTAGGGTCCCTCATGTTTCTTGTCCTGCATTCTCAAGGTGGCCCCCCCGGGAGAGACTTTTGGTTTCTACTACATCTGTATCTTCTGCTCTTCCCGCTGCATACATCGATTTCTGAGATGTGTTCTGCAACAAATCAGCTGAGGTGCTTCCTCCTCACAGGTCCTTTGACTGTGCTATTGACCTTGTTTCCAGAGCAACTCTGCCCAGGGGTCGAACCTACTCTCTGTCCATCCCAGAGACCCAGGCCATGTCAGAGTATGGCCCCAAGAATCTAGAGAGAGGTTTCATCTGGAAATCCTCATCGCCTGCAGGAGCAGGGTTCTTTTTCATTGCCAAAAAGGATGGTACCTTGAGACCCTGCATCGACTATTGAGGTTTAAACACGGTGACTATGAAAAATTGACACCCCTTACCCTTAATATCTGAGCTATTCAAAAGGTTAAAAGGTGCCTCCATTTTTACCAAGTTGGATCTCAGAGGTGCATACAATCTTATTTGAATACGGGAAGGCGACGAATGGAACTGCATTTAAAGCGGAAGTAAACCCATCCATTTACCAGCTTCAAAAAAGTTTTTTTATTTATGGCACGTGCCGGAAATGTAACACTCCCATTGATTGTGCTCTCAACCAAACTGTCAAACCATTCAATGGCTGGTGTCATAACTGATCACATGTGCAGAATTATGTCAGTTGTAGATTAAACAGAGACAAAGATAGTAGCTTCCTTGGCTGAAAATGATAGGGGGGTTTACTTACATTTTAACACTATAGATGGGCATTACGAATACTTGGCTATGCATTTTGGTTTGTGTAATGCCCCAGCTGCGTTCCAAAACTTTGTTAATGAAATCTTCAGGGATCTGCTGTATCAGTTTGTTGTCATCTATCTGGATGACATTCTCATCTTTTCCGAAAATCTGCTTGTCTACAGAAACCATATCCGCACTGTACTTCAGCGCCTTGGAAAAAAATAATCTGTATGCCAAGCTGGAGAAATGTTCTTTTGAATGTTCTGAGGTCCTGTTTCTGGGATGCTTTGTCTCAAGTTTGTATGGATCCTGGAAATGTCTTGGCCATTACCAACTGGCCTCTTCCTGCTAGCCTCAAGGCCACACAGCGCTTTCTTGGGTTCACAAATTAGTATAGGCAGTTCATTAGGAATTACTCTTCCATTGCTGCGCCTATTATCGCCTTGACCAAGAAGGGTGCGAATGCCAATGACTGGCCCCCTGAAGCTGTCTCTGCATTTCACGACCTGAAGCAGGCCTTTGTCTCTGGACCTCTCTTTTATTGAAGTGGAAGCTTCTTCAATGGGCGTGGGAGCTGTGCTTCTTCAATCCTTTGAGAAGAGACATCAACCATGTGCGTTCTTCTCCAAAATGATGCTATAGGTGATCGGGAACTTCTTGCAATTAAATTGGCGTTAGAGGCCTGGCGTCATCTCTTGGAGGGTTCCCCTCACTCCATAATGATTTTTACTGATCATAAGAATCTACAGTACTGGGGGCATGGCCTGGACGGGACCCGAGATGGCGGCGTGCTAAAGAGGTCCCGCACACCACGGACGAGACTAAGCCTATAACGGGACCCGGAGGCACTAATCCGCAATGGGAAAGCCCAACAGGAGTTCATCCACTCCCCGCACACAGAGAGAGCCGGGTGGACAGCTCAACGGCAACATACCGGAGCTGTTCCGGACGCGCCAGTCTACCCAGTACGAGGTGGCGCAGGCCTCACAGGCCCCACAGGCCGCATGGAGCGCACAGGCCGCATCCCCGATCTCGCCTAGAAGCACGGCGGGCTCGCTGATGGAGGAAGACGGCCACAGCGCACCGCACCCCAGCCTCCTGGACCTCCAGAGAGATCTCCAAAGGGTCGCCATAGACATCAAGAACACCATGATGTCTGCGATCTCTGATTTAAAAGAAGAGATCCACACGATGGCGCATCGCTGCTGTAGAGGAGGACTCCCGGATCCATGCCACAGCTATCAGGCAAGTACAGCAAACATACGACCAGCATCTACCCCTCTTGTTTGAACTTCACAGGCACGTGGAAGATTTAGATAACAGGGGACGCAGGCACAATGTGAGAGTGAGAGGTGTGCCCGAGGGGATAGATCAAGCTGAGATGCCACAAGCGGTGTGCTCCATTTTTAATGACCTGGGACGCCCTGCTGATACCCCCATAGAAATGGAACGCATACACCGGGCCCTGAGACCCCCCCCCCCGCGAGACACAGAACCCCCCAGGGACATTGTGTGCTGTATAGTCAACTTTCCCCTCAAAGAAGAAATTCTCAGGAAAGCCAGAGATAGAGGCCATATCCTTTTCAATGGCACTGAAATAAAACTGTTCGAAGACCTCTCCCAAATCACCTTACAAAACAGACGTTCCCTGCGCCCTCTGCTGGATGTATTGAGATCACGCAACATCCAGTATAGATGGAAATTCCCATTCTGTTTATCTGCAACTAACAGAGGTCGTACGGCACTCCTCAGAACACCAGAAGACTTGCACACGTTATGCGAACAACTAGATATTCCCCCAGTGGATATCCCTGAATGGTACGCGAGTTACTTTCCTACAGAGCCATGGAAGCAAGTGTTGCATAACTCCTCTCCCAAATCATAAAGACATCGTTCTAGACGACGCAGACTAGACCCCACGTCTCCTGAAGCCCGACCCTCACGAAGAGAACCACCTAAACGCAGCCCAGGACCTCCAGATACCCCGCGCCGAAATCACCCAGATGCATAAACTGCACTTCTCCTCATCGTCATGGGACCTCAAAGCTCGTTTTTGTAGCGGAACTCTGTATTCCACTGACAATCCAAAGCTCTTTTTTTTTTTTTTTTTCTCCCCCCCCCCCCTTTTTTATTAACTCCTTTTTTTTCTAGCACTGCATCAACGTGTCCGTCTGCTTGCACTACCGCCGTGAGTCCACAAAACACTACGGCTGTTTGCAAGGATCGTGAGACCTCCAGCGGTACTCCAAAACGACAGATCAGCGGACTGACACTGAAGGCCAACAGAAGCTCGTTCGCACACCAGCTCCCGGAAGAAGCAAGCATCCTTCGGGTAACAGAACAGAGACTTTTGCATTTAGTTCTCAGCCAAGGTACTAACACTTGCATCTCACAGGGTTTCTTGAAACAAACTTTCACCTATACCTAATGCCTTATATTTCCTTGTGGACATCCTAAACCTATTCTAGTTGTTTCCAAGTATGTACTTGCTGTTCAAACATCTCAGGTCAGCCACAGCAGATGGGGAGCTAACCCTCCCTCTCTGTTGGGGCTGATGCCGAGATCACATTAAGACACCTACATGACTAAAGCTTGCCGGACTTGCACTCATGTCGCCCCTAGCACTCATGTCACTAGATGTTTGTAGACCCAAAACAAACACTGAGCCAAAAGATTCTTAACCAGTATACCAGTATCTATTACATAACCTTTCTTAACTGCTCACATAAGAAACATTAAGGCCGACATAGCCTCACCGTTGTTCATTGTGATCCAAGACTAAGGGTGGCGTGAGTGCGGGAACGACAAACCTAGTGTTACAGGAGCTTTGGCTAAGGGGGGGGGAAGAAAAAACACTGAAACTCCCTTTAGGTGGTTCAGGTGTCCACCATCAACCCAATACTGCTCTCTTTCCCACGTATATATGTATAATATTGGTTGTTTTTCGCTTCAGTTCTTACACAAATGTCCTTAGTAGGGATGAGCCGAACACCCCCGGGTTCGGTTCGCACCAGAACCTTCGAACGGACCGAAAGTTCGCGCAAATTTTCGAACCCTATTCGTTATAATGGACGTGAACGTTCGAAATCAATATTGCTAATTACAACGGCCAATATGCATGTTAATGTCATAAAACAGGTTTGGGGACCCGGTCCTGCCCCAGGGGACATATATCAATGCAAAAAGAACTTTAAAAAACTAACGTTTTTTCGGGAGCAGTCATTTTAATGATGCATAAAGTGAAAAAAAAAAAGTGAAATTTTCATTTAAATATGGTACCTGGGGGGTGTCTAAAGTATGCCTGTGAAGTGGCATGTGTTTCCCGTGTTTAGAACTGTCCTTGCACAAAATGACATTTGTAAAGGAAAAAAATAAGCCATTTAAAACCACTTGCGGCTTTAATGTCATGTCTTGTCCTGGCCGCCATATGGCTGAAAATCCTTGAGAAAAATGGCATGGCTACCCCATCACCCCCCCCCCCACCCCAGCCCCTTTGGGTCTTGTATGGATATTAAGGGGGACCCCGCACCCAAAATAAAACCCTATACCTACAACCCTATATACTCTGAACAGCAGTATATAGGTGGTGCAAACAAGACACGGACTGTAGGTTTGTTCTTAAGTAGAATCTGAACAGGTACATTATGAAGTGTAGCTCCATCCCAAAAAAATCTATTTTTAAGCTTTTTGGAGAACATAGGGAGGGGTTATCACCCCTGTAACATTTGCTGTCTTTGCACATCTGTTCAGAACATGTCACCTCACTTTCCGTCCCAATGACAAATGTTTTTGGAAAAGTGGGGTTTTAATTGAAACAAGGATTGGTGATAAAGCATCAGTGATAACATGAACATAACATGATAGAATTTCCCTTCCTAGATTTCCTCTCACTTCCTGTTTCTCTTTCTGTTTGCAAGTAGGAGTCGTTTGTAAGTTGGATGTTTGAAAGTAGGGGCCTGCCGTATATACTCTGCAGAAATTTGCCCTATTAGATGTTGGTGTAACCACAAGACTGGTGGGCACAGGAATGGGCCCTGCTGTGAGTTAATAGATCAAGATTTGTACTTGCATGCACCTGTTGAACCGGGCAGAAAAATTGGGCCTTTGGTGGTGGTGGTGGTGGTGGACGGTGTTGCAGAAAAATTGGGCCTTTGGTGGTGGTGGTGGTGGTGGACGGTGTTGCCACAAGACTGTAAGCCCTCACAGTTACTCTTGGTGGGCGCAGGAATGGGCCCTGCTGTGAGTTATTAGATCAAGATTTGTAATTGCATGCACCTGTTGAACAGGGCAGAAAAATTGGGCCTTTGGCGGTGGTGGTGGACGGTGTTGCCACAAGACTGTAGGCCCTCATAGTTACTCTTGGTGGGCGCAGGAATGGGCCCTGCTGTGAACTATTAGATCAAGATTTGTAATTACATGCCCCTGTTAAACAGGGGCTGAAAAATTGGGCCTTAGGCATTGGTGCTGGTGCCACAACACTGCAACCCCTCACAGATACTGTACTCTTAGCACAGCAATGAGACCTGTTGCAAAGCATTGCCTAAAAATTGTAATTACAAGCCCCAACAGGGGCTGAAAAATTGTGCCTTAGGCACTGGTGCTGGTGCCACAACACTGCAACCCCTCACAGATACTGTACTTGGAGCACAGCAGTCACACCTGTTGCGAAGCATCTTTTTAAAAAATTGTAATTACACGCCCCTGTTATACAGGGGCTGAAAAATTGTGCCTTAGGCACTGGTGTGGTGGCATGGATCATTGAGGAGGAGGAAGAGGATAGTCAGTGAACATAACAGGACAGTCACTCAGCATCAGCATAGGCAGTCTTGAAGGGATGTGACATTATAAATTATTCCGTTATATCCGCTTCAGGTGCCTGGTAGCTGGTGGTGATCCAAGACTGATTCATTTTTATGAAGGTCAGTCGATCAACCGAGTCGGTGGACAGGCGCACCCTATGATCGGTGACAAATCCTCCAGCAGCACTGAATGTGCGTTCGGAAAGAACGCTGGATGCAGGACAGGCCAGTAGCTCAATTGCATACTGTGCAAGCTCTGGCCAGTGATCCATCCTCAGGACCCAGTAAGCCAGAGGATTTTCGGTGGGAAAGGTGTCCAAGTCTGACCTTGCCCCTAGGTATTCCTGCACCATGTATATCAGACCCTGGCGATGGTTGCTGGAACCGATCATACCTTGGGGCTGCGGACTAAAAAATTGTCTGAACGCATCGGTCAGACGTCCACCTTCCCCACCGCTCCTTCTGCTACTGACCGAAGCCTCAGCAACTCGTCGACCAGGACCAGGAGTTTGTAACCTCCCAGTTTCTAGGAACGCGTTGCACAGACCTTTCTGCAAGGCCTCCCTGAGATGTCTCATCCTCTGCTCCCTCTGCGACGGCAAGATAAGGTCCGCAACCTTACCCTTGTACCGTGGATCAAGGAGAGTGGCCAGCCAGTAATGGTCCCTCTCCTTGATCCGAAGAACACGAGGATCCTTCCGCAGGCTTTGCAGGATCAGGGAGGCCATGCAGCGTAGGTTAGCTGAGGCATTCGGTCCGGAGTCTTCTGGGTCACTGAGGATGACATGATCGCCAGCCACCTCCTCCCAGCCACGTACAAGTCCACTGGTTTGTTGGGACTGTACATCATCCCTAAAAGACTGCTGCTGCTGATGCTGAGTGCCAGGCTCCACCTCCATGCTCACACAATCCTCCTCCTCCTCCTCATCATCCTCATCCTCATCCTCATCCTCTTCCTGTGTGATGGGTGGGACAGAATGAACACTGTATGGATAAAGGGGGCCTTGAGAGGCAAGGAAGTCCTCCTCTTCCTGCCTCTGTTCTGCCTCAAGTGCCCTGTCCATTATCCCACGCAGCGTATGCTCCAACAGGTGGACAAGAGGTACAGTGTCACTGATGCATGCACTGTCACTGCTCACCATCCTCGTGGCCTCCTCAAATGGTGAGAGGACAGTGCATGCATCCCTGATCATGCTCCACTGGCGTGGGGGAAAAAAAGCCAAGCTCCCCTGACCCTGTCCTGGTGCCGTAGTCGCAAAGGTACTCATTGATGGCCCTCTGCTGCGTGTGCAGTCGCTGAAGCATGGCCAACGTTGAGTTCCACCTGGTGGGCATGTCACATATTAGGCGGTTCTTGGGCAGGTTCAGCTCCTTTTGCAGCTCAGTCAGCCGAGCACTGGCATTATAAGATCGGCGGAAATGCACACAGACTTTCCTGGCCTGCCTCAGGACATCCTGTAAGCCTGGGAACCTGCCCAAGAACCGCTGCACCACCAGGTTGAGGACGTGAGCCATACAGGGCACATGGGTGAGCTGTCGCAGGGCGGAGAGGAGGTTGGTGCCATTGTCAGAAACGACCATTCCTGGCTTAAGCTGGCGTGGCGTCAACCACCTCTCGGCCTGCCCCTGCAGAGCTGCCAGAACCTCTGGCCCAGTGTGGCTCCTGTCCCCCAACACACACCAGCGCAAGCACGGCATGGCATCTTTTTGCCTGCGTACTTGCGTAGCCCCTTGTACGCCTACGGAGCACCGCTGGTTCCGAGGACAGAGCACTGGAGGAAGAAGAAGAGGAGGGGGTGGAGGAGAGAGGTGTGTCACAACCAGTAGTAGCATTTTGGAGGCGTGGTGGCGGAACAACCTCCAACACTACTGCACCTTGTCCTGCATCCCTCCCAGCTGCCAATAGAGTGACCCAATGGGCCGTGAAAGAAAGATAACGTCCCTGTCCATGCCTGCTGGACCATGAGTCAGCGGTAATATGCACCTTACCGCTGACCGCCCTGTCCAGTGAGGCATGGACATTGCCTTCCACATGCCGGTAGAGAGACGGAATCGCCTTCCTTGAGAAAAAGTGGCGTTTGGGAACCTGCCACTGAGGAACCGCACATTGAACAAACTCACGGAAGGGGGCCGAGTCTACCAACTGAAAAGGCAGCAGTTGAAGTGCTAGCAATTTAGCCAAGCTAGCATTCAACCGCTGGGCATGTGGATGGCTGGGAGTATACTTCTTTCGACGGTCCAGCAGCTGGGGCAGGGAAATTTGCCTGCTACAATCGGACGTCGGTGTACTGCAAGTACTTGGTTGTGACACACCTAATTCTACACCTTCAGTCCTCTCAGAGCAGCTTTCAGAGAGGACTGAAGATATAGTGGGGATGGAGATCCCAGCTGATGAGGAGCAAGGAGAGGTCTGCTTTGTTCTTTGGTGTGGGTCTTTTATGTGTGCTTGCCAACGAGCTGCATGGCAGGTCGACATATGTCTGCTCATGCTTGTGGTGCCCAAGCGGCTGATGTTTGGCCACGCGAGATACGCTTGAGACAAATATTGCAAATAGCAGTGGTGCGATCTGATGCACTCGTCTCAAAAAGGCCCACACCAAAGAACGGAGCTCTGCGGTGTGGTACAGTTGCTGTGCTGGCCTCTAGCTGGCCTCCAGGGGGCATCCTGACTCGTTGGACATGTGACGCCGCATCCTCCTCCTCCTCGTCCTCCTCCTCCTCCTCTCTCCCTTCAGGCACCCACGTGGAGTCAGTGACCTCATCATCCCCTCCCTCTTCACCACTAGAGCAAACCTGGCAGTAAGCTGCAGCTGGTGGAACAGTACTGCCAGATTGCTGTCCTTCAGCATCTCCTCTCTCTGCGCGCACACTACTGACTTCCTCAAGCTGGGTATCATCATCCAAGCCTTCGAATCGTTGGGCATCCTCCTGGAGCATGTACCCAACACTGTGCTCGAAGAGTTCAGGGGGACTCCTCAGGAGGACATGGTGGGTCTAGGGAAGGGGTGGCTGATGATGCCATTGAGTACGCGTTGGCAGGTGCTCTGCCAGTACCCTGAGCCTGGGTGAGAGAGGATGAGGAGGATGAGGAGGGCTTGGTCATCCATTCTACCAAGCCTTCAGCATGATGCGGCTCCACATGTCCAGCTGCCGAAAACAAAGACAAGCGTGTCCCATGGCCACGTACTGATGACGATGCACGACCACGTCCACGGCCAGCACTGTTGTCTCTAGAAACAGAGCCTGCCTGCCCTGTGTTCTTGCCTCGGCACGCTCTGCCTCTCCTTGGCGGTCTTCCAGCCATTGTAGTCGGTAGTGTATATAGTATAAAAAATGGGTGCTGCTGAGAAGAAAATTATAGGAGCTCTGTGTGATGCTACTAACACACTAGAAGTCCTGTGGGTGCTTCTGGGAGGAAAATATAGGAGCTCTGTGTGATGCCACTAACACACTAGAAGTCCTGTGGGTGCTGCTGAGAAGAAAATATAGGAGCTCTGTGTGATGCCACTAACACACTAGAAGTCCTATGGGTGCTTCTGGGAAGAAAATATAGGAGCTCTGTTTGCTGCCACTAACACACTAGAAGTCCTATGGGTGCTTCTGGGAAGAAAATATAGGAGCTCTGTTTGCTGCCACTAACACACTAGAAGTCCTATGGGTGCTGTTGGGGTGCAATGCTGTGCTAACAGCACTGCGGTTGGTACTACTGAAATACTGTACTAACAGTAAAACACGCACCAGACTAATCCCCAGCAGCAGCTAATAACACACTAACTGTGCAATCAGCAGCAATGAACGATCAATGACTTAGGTAGCAATGGTTTAGCAAAGAAATAGCCAATGGTTTAGCAAAGAAGAGCAAATCTTTCTGTAGCAATGAATCAAGCTAAGACAAAGAATCAGCAGACTGATCTCTCCTAAAGCCGTAACTCATGTGACCGGCGCCGACGGCGTGGCGGCCTTTTAAATGGTGGGGCGTGTACTAAAGCCCCTGAGCTTTAATTGGCTACAGGCGTCCTGCCTGTACCCAATTATTGCTCTCCGAGTTTCCGGCGCTGTGATTGGCCAAGCATGCGGGTCACAGTGCATGCTTGGCCAATCATCAGCCAGCAATGCACTGCGCCGGCTGCGCCGGCCGCAATGCATTGCGGGGCCGCTCGCATCACACGAATGTGATGCGAATGGCCCAAATAGTTCTGGGCTCGCCGAGCGAGCAAACGCCCGGTGCTCGATGCGAACGTGGGTTCGCATCGAGCACCGGGCCCATCCCTAGTCCTTAGTAAGGTTGGGCAATGTTATCCGCTTCACCCTTACGCAGCTTGTAACACATAGAGTTCACTACGTGCTCCACTCCCGTTTCCCATGACGATGCTCCCTAAATCCCGGTTTCTTTGTTTCTCTCTGAGATGAATACGGTTTAATGTCGCAAATTGTCCCTAGACGCTACTGTAGCTCATTCCTCGTCCATATCAGTGCGGCATCACTGATTGTCCCCCTAGACCACCACCCCCTTATAGCAGTCCAATCGGACCTGTGCTACCTTCCGGATCACCCCCATTAGGTGGATAGGCACGCCTAGTCCACCTCCGGAAAATAGTACTCAGTAGACCCCTAGTGCGTGCTCTAAAGCACGTCTACTGAGCGACCCTCTACTACCCCTTTTCCCCTCCCTTGTCCTTTACTCCAATCCCCCCCCCCCCTTTTTTTTCTTCCTTTTTTTTTTTTTTTTTTTTTTTTTCTCTACTTTTTCCTTGTCTCTTCATCTCCGTTTTTCCTCTTGCGGTGGGACTCGCTCCTCTCTCCTCCCCTATATACACACACCCCGATAAGTATTCCACCCTGTAAGTCAACCCCATAGTAGGACTTCCTGAGGCCCTCAGTATCACTACATACCGATCAGACCATGCAGAGCAAACCATCTAATGATAGACTCAGACTTAAGTGCTTGTCACTTAATGTAAAGGGCCTAAACCTCCCAGAAAAGAGATCACAAATCCTCTCAGCACTTACCAAACACAATGCGCACTTTTTGCTACTACAAGAAACGCACTTTAAGTCCAAGGCTGTCCCTAGATTGTTGAACCACATTTATAAGCAAGCGATCCACTCCACCAACCCAACTTTCAAAAAAAAGGGGTATCCATTTTGATATCAAAACGGGAAGATTTCCAAATGACTGACTCGCTTGTTGATGAAGAGGGCAGATATGTCTTTCTAAAAGGCAGATATGCAGGCAAGCCGATCACTATAGCGAACGTATACTGTCCGAACGAACACCAAGTGACCTTCCTCAGAAAAATTTCCTAACCACATTTCAGGAAGGCATATTAATATTGGGAGGCGACTTTAACACACCATTAAACCCACTACTGGACTCCTCCACTGGCACCTCTACACTCCCATTTAGAGCTCTGAGGCAAATCAAACTCCAATTGCAATACCTGTCCCTGCATGATACATGGCGTACACTACACCCGACGGTTAAAGATTACACCTTTTTCTCTTTCCCACACCAGAAATATTCTAGGATCGATTACATATTTCTATCCCAGACAGACTTATCGTCGCTATCGCAGGCCTCCATTGAACCAATGTTTTTATCTGATCACCACCCTATCACGATAACCTTGACCTTCCCGGAGACTAAACAAGTGACCAAAACATGGAGACTGAATCCCTCCCTCCTAAAAAGACACAGAGGTTTTGAGACAAATCAATGACAGACTTCACTTATACTTTCAGGAAAATGATACCTCAGATATCTCTCCTACTACGCTGTGGGAGGCACACAAGTGTGTGATCAGAGGGAAATTAATAGCCCTAGCCACGACTGCAAAGAAAAGACAACAAGCACAGACTGAAACTCTCATTAGGACAATTAACCGACTTGAAGCTGCCCACAAACTCTCAACCTCACAGACCACTCTACAGGACCTCTTATTCGCTCGTTCCACACTAAGGGAAGAAATGGGTAAACGCACCAGAAGGAGGTACATTCTCCAGCAGAAAGTGTTCTATGAACATGGTAACAAGAGTGGGAGGCTGTTAGCGCGAACGATACATAACCTCACAATTTGAGAAATTTTACTCCACCCTATACAATCTACCGCAAGCCACGCCAAATTCGCCCACTACCAAGGACCGCACTTCCCAAATAAAAGATTTCCTGTCCCAATACTGTCCTAAACCTATATCTACACAACAAGCCGAAACCTTAGAACGTCCACTGTCCGGTGAGGAACTTAGCTACGCAATTAAACAAATGAAAGCAGGGAAATGCCCTGGCCCTGATGGCCTATCCCTAATATATTATAAAACATTCTCAGAAAAACTATCACCTAGAATGCTAGCAGCCTTTAACGCCATTTCAAACCCATCCACTTCTACAGGACATATGCTGGAAGCACATGTGGCGATCATACCCAAGCCAGACAAAGATCCCTCCCAAGTCTCTAACTATAGACCTATATCCTTGCTCAATGTAGATATTAAAGTATATGCCAAAATTATTGCAAACAGATTACTACCCCTCATACCAAACCTCATATCACCAGATCAGGTAGGATTCATCCCTGGCAGGGAGGCCAGGGATAACACTATCCGCACCCTTAACCTTCACCACTGGCTGACCTCGACTGAATCCAAGGGGTTCCTTCTATCCCTTGACGCTGAGAAGGCGTTCGACAGGGTGGCCTGGGACTACATGCGGGAGGTTCTAAAATGCATCGGTCTCCTACCGCGCATGTTTGCACATATTAATGCTCTCTATACAAACCCGTCGGCGAGGGTCAAAGCAAATAGCCTCCTGTCGAACGCCTTCTCAATAAGCAATGGAACACGCCAGGGATGCCCATTATCCCCCCTAATTTTCGTCCTTACGTTGGAACCGTTACTAAATAGACTAAGAGCAAATACAAATATTCAAGGATTGACTGTCAAGAACACTGAGTATAAGGTAGCAGCGTTCGCGGACGACATCCTTCTGACACTACAAGCACCTCGAACCTCCCTTCCAAACCTCCTGCAAGATATCCACCACTTTGGCGTCCTCTCTAACCTCAAAATTAACTTTTCCAAGTCTCATGCATTAAACATATCCCTCCCAACACATGAAGTAGAACACTGTCAAGAATCATACCCCTTCCAGTGGAAAACTAATGCCATAACTTACCTTGGCATTCAAATTCCCAGACGGCTTACAGACCTATATAATCTAAATTTTTTGTCGGCCCTGGTCAAAATTCAAACAGATCTAAAGAACTGGGCTAACCTCAATGTTTCCTGGTTCGGCCGTTCGGCATTGATAAAAATTATAATTCTCCCTCGCCTTCTCTACCTCCTGCAGGCAATCCCAATATATTTACCCCCAACCTTTTTTGCATCCTACAAGACAGCTTGCTCCGCATTTATCTGGAAGGGTGGCACACCACAAATTAAATACTCGCGCCTGACCAACGCCAAAACTAAGGGGGGAATTGCACTGCCAGACATGTACCAATATTACCTGGCCTGCCATCTTGCCAGTGTGATCGACTGGAAATCCCACAAGCAAGGGAAATGCTGGGTTAAGCTGGAAAATTCCTTTCTGCAAAAACCCTTACACCTCCTCCCATGGATGTCACCTAAACATTGGCCCATACCAGTCAAGCGACATCCACTCATCGACCCAACGCTATCGGCCTTAAACACTGCGATGAAATACCATAACATTTCCTCGAGACCAGGTCCACTGACCTCATTGAGGGGTAACCCAGACTTCCCCCCGGGCGACACAAGTACTTTCCTACTAAGGGAATGGCCCCACGAGGAAGTCCTGGCACAACACTTCTATAATAAGGGTCGACCACGGTCGTACGAAAATCTAGCATCTACCTCCCACACAAAAGAATTCCCCTTCTGGTCATACAGACAATTGAGACACTTCTTCTCCGCGACTGACTCCTCAGACACATGGTCCAGAAACCTCACACCGTTCGAGACATTGTATTCACATACCGAACCTCAACGACATCTGATATCAACAATCTACCCTCTGCTACAAGACAAGAAACACCCCCCACAGACTGACAGTGCACGCTTTGCATGGGACAAAGACCTTCAGACGACATTTACGGACGAAGAATAGGAAACCGTTCTCACAAACACACACAAGGGATCAATGAACGTGGCAATACAAGAAAACGGTTACAAAATCATTACTAAATGGTGTGGTAGTGAGGTACCCCACCAGTGTTTTGGATGGAGGATTCTCAACCAGGCAGGTTGAGGGGCTCCAGTTTATTTGTTTATTTGGGAGGAAACTGGCTTTTCAGTTTCCTCATTGTTTACTTAAATCCGTTTTGGGATCTGGAGCCCGGGGATTTCATAGCGATCTGGGTGGGATGAAATCCCCAGTCCTGGGTCCAGATCTTGAGATCCACCAGCATACTGACTGGTCAGGTGTGTGTGTGCTGGGCTATTTGTACATACCTGACCATGGTTCTGGGCTCCACCCTCCCGAGGAGTCCAGGCAAGCAAGGGAGAAGCATGCATGTCTGCACGGGTCTGTCTGTCAGAGCAGACAGAGGGTCCAAGCCTGTGGGCTGAAGCAGCAAGGAAGCTGAAAGTGTGCTGAGGTACAGAGTGTACAGGAACTCCGTTATAGAGCCGAGAGGGCTGAAGCACAAGCCTGAGAAGCAGTGCTGCTAAAGAGAGCCAGGTGGCTTGGTATGTTCTGTTTAACTTACAGTGTTTACTGTGGAAAGCTGAAACCCCTGTGTGGGAAACCCTTCTGTTATTGGACTTATTTTCTTTTCATTTAATAAAAGTGGGCCAACAAGCCCTTAAAAGGCACAACTAGCGTTGACTCTGCTCACTGGTGTGCTCTACCCTTAAGCTAAAACATCCCCCGATGTTACAAGTGGTGTTCGAATGCGGGCATAGAGACGGTGAAATCCGGTCTCAGCGCCAGTAGTGAGTCATTTCAGGAACTGCTGCTAGCTGTGTGTGGCAGCCAGGCAAACTGCATTGTGCAGGAGTTCAATTGACTGTGTTGCATTGTGTGCAGGTAGTGCACCTGTGAGAATTTTTTTTTTTTTTATGCTGTGAACTGTGTAACGAGCTGCTGTGCATGTGACTGCAAGGATGAGGCAGTCAAAACACAAGAAGTTCATGTTAAATCAAGTTAAAGGGGAAGTGAGCTCAGCGTGGCCTGAGAAGATGTCTCCACCTTGGAGGGCTAGTCAAAAGGGGCCAGTGATGTGTGAGACAGTGAATGAATGCTTCAAGCGGAATCGCAAAGTGTGGCGCAGTGCAAGGGGCTCAGATCTTGGCCTCTGACTATATGCAACCCATGCTGCCTACAGAGGAGGTTGGGGACTTCCTTGTAAGATTTGAAAAAGTTGCTGTAAAGGGAAAATGGCCTAGGGACTGGTGGCCAAAACTGCTGCAAACCTTATTATGGATAGAGTTCCGGTCGGTTTACCATTTGATGGACGGGGACCAGGATGACTACCGCAAGTTTAAAGAGGAAATCCTTCTTAGAGGAGAGTTCCATCGCATCATGGACCGAAAGCCTGACCGGAAGTTGGAGAGGTATGTGGTTGCCCATAGCAACGGCGGTGATGTCAAGTCTGCAGACCATATGAGAAAAGTATTGCCTGCAGAGAGTGGTGGCAAGTTGAAAGCCACAATGCATCAAAGAGTTTGGGAGAATCAGCAAAGCTCTGCTGGGAGAGTGCGGACTCCCATGGCAACGGGAGGAAGATTGCCAAAGGAAAGGAGGAGCTACAGGGCATATGTAGCTAAGCATCCACCTAAAGATGCATATGCATTTCAAAATTACCAGGAGCAAAGGTCTTTATCTCCTGGCCCAGATTCCTGTGCAAATATGTTTGCAGTCACCCCTGGCAACAAGGATTTTCCTGTTGTGTCGGCAGGGGGTGCTAAACAGTTGGAGATGCCTGCTGTAATTTCATCCGGTGGCCACCAGGGAGAGTGGGCCAGTAAAAGTGCAGCAGAGGACTGGTGTGTGAGACAACGTACTCAAATGAAGACGGTGACCCCTACTACTGCGGTGGGTAAGACTGTCTTTAATGAAATAATGGCTGGAACCGCTGGGTTGATGTTGAAAAAGACTGGCGCTGGTAAATGCATAGAAGAGACTTAATATGTGACTGTGCACACTGGAGTGGAAGTGACCCCAAATGGGAGATCCACTGTCTGTTTGGAAAAGGACTTGCCTCACTGCGGTGCCCTGTCCAGTGGGGAGGCAAGTGGTAAACTTGAATGTGACAATATGATGGGTAAAACTGCTAATATTGTGTTGGCTAAAGTGAATGGTCCAGTTGCTAATGGGCTAGTGCAGCTCACTAGAGATAACCTTGCTGTGAATGCGGTTAAAGATGTGCTATCTCCCCTAGCAACTGTGAAGAAGGCCACAGAGGTGTCCCTAGAAACCCCCAGGGAGCTCTGCGTTTTGGAGACGGAGGTTGCCTGGGACAGCTTTGGTGCTGCTCTGAGGGATAAGAGGGTACCTGAACATAGTGATGACAGGATGTTAAATGTTACAACTGAAATGTTTGAAAACACTCATGGTGGAAATGGGTTAATGCAGTCTGGCAACGTCCGGTATCAAAGCTTTAATGCGTTTAATGAAGCGCCACCAGAGCAAGGTGGTGAAGGTGTGGTATTGTTGTCTGCTATGGTTAAAAATGTAGTGCCAAAATCTTATTTGAACCAAAGTGATATGTGCAATGTGTCTGTTGCTGAACCACTCTGTCCCTCTGGGTCTCCTTGTGTAGTAGGAGCGGTACTGCGTGGTACCTCTGGGAGCACAGAGATAACAGACTGGGACAGGTGGACAAAAAGCCTGTTGGCTTTGTTGGAGAAGGCCTCTGTTGGTAAAAGTGAAGCAGACATGACTTCTGCAGTGCCAGATGAAGGACCTGCAGAGCAACTTGTATGCAAGGATGCACTTGCTACTGCAGATGATGGTGTTCATGAGATGGAAACGCCAAATAAGGGCAAACACACAGAAGAGGTCATGTCTGTGATCCACAAAGGGCCCAATGATGTGATAATGGATAATGCCGAGCCAAATGTGTTGGTGGAAGTGCCAGATGGCACAGCAATAAATGAAGTGATTGTAGTCACAGGTCCAAATGTTTTATGGGAGGATGGTCAGGAGTCAGGACAGTTGTTGGCAGAGGATCTCCTGCCAGTGGAGTTGGTGGATAGTGAAGCTGCCGTGGACAACCACTCCGCTGGATGCAGATCCTCTTCAGACACTGCCCTGCCGAACATGCGTGAAATGAAATATGACAGATGCATTGATATTTCTGACCGTGATGAAAAATGCAGCTCGTTGTCAATTTGTAAGGGTTTGGTTACCATGGGTGACAACAAAAATAATGGTAGACCTGAAGATCTTGGTCAAGTTGATCTGGTTGTAGCAAACCCTGAAAATTGTAATGAGATAGGGAATGGTATGATTGACACAGGAGAGGTAAAAGATACAGCAGAATTAGGCCCCCTACAGGTTCAGGAGGGTATTTCTGGGGAAGATTTCCTGAGGTTTGAGAAATTTCTAAGGTCTGAGAAGGATCGTGATAAACAATGGTCGCAGGAAAATGGCCCAAAGCTCAGCAAGGTGTCGCATGACTTTAAAAGCTTAAAGTCGCAAGACAGTCAGTATGTCCTTCAGAGGGAGACTAGGATGAGGCTGCAGTCATATGAGGATGTTAGTGATTAAACTGACAAAAATAAGCATGCAGTGTACATGAGAAAACAAGTGACGCTAAGTTTGGACAGTAAGAGGGTGCCCGTACTTGGAGTACAGAGAGGGACCAGTGTCACCCTAATAAAAGAGCCCCCACTTATCATTAAACCAGTGTTTAAAAATGTGGTTCCTTCTAAATTAAGTAAAGAGCAAAGGGGTGGTCTAGTGGAAATTGAGGGAGCACTGAGGGTACTGGATCCGTAAAATTCAGAAATCAACCTCATGTGCAAAAAGGTACCAAGATTGGTAAAAGGACTAGTGTAAGCCCAAGAGAAGTGGGAAAACATCGCTTTTGGAAGCGCACTCGTAAAAAGGCATGGGAGTGTCTTTGTAGAGCCCGAGTAGATGTAGCAGGGGGACATAGAGAAATTCACCTGATGGGACAAGATTTGGCCCATGTGGGGGGTAGCTTGCATGGTCATGCCAAAGTGAGGAGGTTGTACTGGTGTATAGTGAAGGTTAAAACTGATGTCATTGAGTTGAAAGGAAGGATCAGGGAAAGCAGAGTTTCCCCAAGAAAAATGAATAAGCCCAGGGACCCAAGAAGAGGGAGAAGGCTGAGGATGGGAAAATATAGGACCCTGTTAAGATCCAGGGTGGGACGTGCCTGGAAGCGCACCAGGAAAAAAGGTCGGGCCTACGTGGCTGACAGCCAGCACAGAGGTGTCCCAACCATGACGGGTGCTGGTGTTCCTCCCTCCGGATCGAAACAAAGGGGGGGGATATGTGGTAGTGAGGTACCCCACCAGTGTTTTGGATGGAGGATTCTCAACCAGGCAGGTTGAGGGGCTCCAGTTTATTTGTTTATTTGGGAGGAAACTGGCTTTTCAGTTTCCTCATTGTTTACTTAAATCTGTTTTGGGATCTGGAGCCCGGGGATTTCATAGCTATCTGGGTGGGATGAAATCCCCAGTCCTGGGTCCAGATCTTGAGATCCACCAGCATACTGACTGGTCAGGTGTGTGTGTGCTGGGCTATTTGTACACACCTGACCATGGTTCTGGGCTCCACCCTCCCGAGGAGTCCAGGCAACAGAGCAGACAGAGGGTCCAAGCCTGTGGGCTGAAGCAGCAAGGAAGCTGAAAGTGTGCTGAGGTACAGAGTGTACAGGAACTCCGTTATAGAGCCGAGAGGGCTGAAGCACAAGCCTGAGAAGCAGTGCTGCTAAAGAGAGCCAGGTGGCTTGGTATGTTCTGTTTAACTTACAGTGTTTACTGTGGAAAGCTGAAACCCCTGTGTGGGAAACCCTTCTGTTATTGGACTTGTTTTCTTTTCATTTAATAAAAGTGGGCCAACAAGCCCTTAAAAGGCACGGCTAGCGTTGACTCTGCTCACTGGTGTGCTCTACCCTTAAGCTAAAACATCCCCCGATGTTACAATGGTATAGAACACCATCCCGTCTACATCACTTTTCTCCTGCAATTCCTAACACATGCTGGAGATGTAACAATGCTGTAGGTTCCATGATTCACATATGGTGGGAATGCAGTAATTCAATCATTTTGGATAGAAGTACACTCGGTGATAAAAAACGTAACTACGTACACTTTAGACTACACCCCAGCACAATTCCTGCTCCACCACACAAACCTGTCCAACCGTTCCTACCATAAATCTCTGGCCATGCATATGATCAATGCAGCCAGATTATGCATTCCAATACATTGGCGCTCAACGCACAGTCCAACCATTAGGGAGTGGTTGGCCAGGGTTGCAAAAATTGAGGAAATGGAAGAATTGATTTTCACCTCACAAGATCGCATTCAAAAATTTACTTCAACATGGGCATGCTGGACCCACTTTAAAACCACAGATGGATACAAATCCTACTTCCCAACATAATGTGACACCCTCGAATACCTGACATGCCTGTAGTTTGAAAATTGTGTGTGCCGGGGGGAGGATGGGGGAGTGACACCCCCCCTTCCCTTCTCGCCTCCCCTTTATCTTCTGTTCCAGTTGCACTTCCTTCACCGTTCTCTGCTTACCCTCCCTCTCCCTCTGATCCCCCCCCCCCCACCTAAACCCTCCCTTCCCTTTCCTCTTACAGAACGCCTTCCCATAGGAGTCATATCCTAGATCAAAACAGTCCAACAACTTACTAGAGACCATGGTTTCTTATTTTAGTTTACTTTCAAGTTCAAGACTCCCGCCAGGCCGTGTTTGGACCTGTAGATAATGGTCCACAGGGCTGAAAAGCTACATATGCCAAACTTGTTGACATTAGGACGTCTCGTCGTGAGATACCACGTCCTAAAGAGCCTATACACTGTTCCTGTTATTGTATGTTCTTTACATGTTGCATTCCCTATGTTTCTCCACAGTACCCATGACCCAGACTACAATACAGATTTTGATATTGTTAAGCCTAATTTCGATGTCATGGATGAGTTTTTGCATTGTATTTTATGCAATGTATTATACCTGTACTTCTGTTCAATTTCAATAAACTATTTTTGTGGAAAAAAAAAGAATCTACAGTACTTACAGAATGCTAAACGTCTGAATCCCAGACAGGTCAGGTGGAGTCTTTTCTTTTCCCATTTTAATTTCATGATTACGTACAAACCTGGTCCCTGCAACGGTCGGGCTGATGCACTCTCTAGGTCATTTGACACCTTGGACGAGCCATCCACCCCTGAACCTGAGCCAGTCATTCCGACCTCATGCAATGTTGCCCATTTTACTACCCTGGAGTCAAAAATTCCTCCTGGCAAGACCTTTGTCCCCACTGAACTAAGAGCTAAGATCCTCTATTGAGGACATGATTCCAAGGTGGCGGGTCATTCTTCCAATCCTTCCTGCTCATTAGGGATGAGCTCGGTGTTCGATTCGAACTGATGTTTGAATCGAACATTGGCCGTTTGCCTATTCGGCAAACCCAGAACTTTGTGGGCTGTTCGCGCCAAATTCGCGTGTCACGAACGGCCCATAATGCACTGCGCCAGTCGCAGTGCATTGCTGGCTGGTGATTGGCCAAACATGCACTGTGACCCTGCATGCTTGGTCAATCACAGCGCTGGCAGCGAGGAGAGGCATAATTGGCCACAGGCAGGATGCCTGTGGCCAATTATAGCTCAGGGGGGTTTAGTACACGCCCCACACTATATAAGGCCACCAGTGCGGTGGCCTTGTGTAGTGTGTTGGTGTGCAGGGAGAGAGCAGGATAGGCAGGGACAGTGTCAGTGTCAGCCGTGCTTTTTAACCTAGCACTGTTACAGTGGGTGTAGTGTGCCTCCTGCACAGTATACACCTGAATCTAACCCCTCATTGCTGGTGTTGTGTAGTTCAGTTGTGTAACACAGGCATCTGCCTAATATTCAGTGGGTGTAGTGTGCCTCCTGCTAAGTATACACCTGAATCTACCCCCTCATTGCTGGTGTTGTGTAGTTCAGTTGTGCAACACAGGCATCTGCCTAATATTCAGTGGGTGTAGTGTGCCTCCTGCACAGTATACACCTGAATCTACCCCCTCATTGCTGGTAATTTGGGTGCAGGATTCCCCTTAATATCCATACAAGACCCAAAGGGGCTGGGGTGGGGGGGGGGGGGGGGCTGATGGGGTAGCCATGCCATTTTTCTCAAAGATTTTCATCCATATTGCCAGGAAAAGACATTACATTAAAGCTGCAAGCAGTTTTAAATGGCTTTTTTTCCTTTACAAATGTCATTTTGTGCAGGGACAGTTCTAAACACGGGAAACACATGCCACTTCACAGGCATACTTTAGACACCCCCAGGTACAATATTTAAAGGAATATTTCACTTTTTTTTTCACTTTATGCATCATTAAAATAACTGCTCCAGAAAAAATGTCCGTTTTTAAAACTTCTTTTTGCAATGATACATGTCCCCTGGGGCAGGACCCGGGTCCCCAAACCCTGTTTAGGACAATAACATGCATATTAGCGTTTATAATTAGCACTTTAGATTTTGAACGTTCGCGTCCATTGTATTTAATAGGGCTCTAATGTTCGCACAAACTTTCGGTCCGTTCGCAGGTTCTGGTGCGAACCGAACGGGGGGTACTCAGCTCATCCCTACTGCTCATCACTCGCCACTACTGTTGGCCTAATCTCTGCTCAGATATCAAAGATTACTATAAGGCTTGTCATGTCTGTGCTCAGATTAAATCCTCTACACAAGCCTTTGCTGGTCTTCCTATGCCCTTGCCCATTCCTAGACGTGCAATTCGTTTAGTTCCTAATTCGTTTTTTAATGAATTTTGACAAATTCGTTAATTCCGAATTTTCGAATTTCCGAATTTTTCAATTTCTGAAAATTTCAAAATTAGCGAAATATCCGAATTTCCGAAATATCCGAATTTCCGAATATCCGAATTTCCGAAATTACGATTTGCCGAATTTCGAATTTTCGGATTTCCGAAAATTCGGATATACGAAAATACGAAATTCGGAAATCCGAAAAATTCGGAAATTTGGAAATCCGAAAATAAGAAATTCGGAAATCCGAAAATAAGAAATTCGAAAATCCGAAAATTCGAAATTCGGAAATTCCCGAAATTTGCGAATTTGCGAATTCACGATTTTCCGAATTTCCGAAAGAAGCAAAAAAACGAATGAAACGAAAACGAAAATGAACGAATTTTTTGTCAGTGCACATGTATACCCATTCCTAAGGAGCCCTGGTCTTACATTGCCAAGGATTTTATCACCAATCTCCCACTGTCTGAGAATAATATGGTCATTTTGGAGGTAATCGATCGGGTCTCCAAGATGGCTCATTTTGTTCCTCTTCCTGGTCTCCCTTCTGCCCCTGCTTTTGGCTCCCATTTTTGTTCGAGACCTCTTCCGCCTCCATGGGGTTCCTTCTCATATTGTTTCCAACAGGGGAGTTTCAATTTACGTCTCGTTTTTGGAGAGCTTTTTGCAAATCACTCAATATTGTCTTGGATTTTTTTCTCTTCTTACCACCCTTAATCCAATGGACAGACTGAGAGGGTTAATCAGGAATTAGAGGTATTTCTCAGCACCTTAGTCTCTGCTCATCATGACGATTGGTCCTCTCTACACCCCTAGGCAGAATTCTCTCACAACAATCATGTAAATACCAGTTCTCAAAATACACCCTTTTTCACAGTTTATGGAAAACACTCTCGACTCCCTTTTCCTATCACCTGTTCTCCAGGCATTCCAGCTTTGGCTATGGCTCAAGAGTCTTTCCATTCCATTTGGGGTGACGTTCATGATTCCCTCCGGGCAACTGCTGACAAATTCAAAGGCTTTGCCGACCATCGCAGGCATAAACCGCCTTCTCTACAGCCAGGGGACAAAGTCTGGCTCTCTACCATGAACATCAAGCTCCGAGTTCCTTCTCTGACATTTGCCCCAAGATTCCTTGGTCCGTACACTATAACCTCTAAACTGAATCTGGTTTGTTTAAAACTTCAGATTCCTAAAAGCTTCAAAATCTCTAACTCCTTCCATGTTGTCCTTCTGAAGTTTTAAGTCCTCAATAAGTTCTCTCGTCCTCTCCCTACCACGGCCCCGGTTTCTGACTTTAGTCAAATTTTGGATTCCCGGTTCTGTAGAGGCATTCTTTAGTACCTTGTGCATTGAAAAAGGGTTTGGTCCTGAGGAGAGGTCTTGGATCACTGAATCTGAGGTCTTTGTGCCTTGTCTGCTGAGGTTTCTTCTGAGGTTTCCCTCTAGCCTCGGCCCAGGCAGGGGAGGGGGAGACCTCATAAGAGGGGGGTACTGTCATGGATCTGCAGTAATGTTTGTCTGTCAGCTTAACTCTCCATGTGTTCAGCTTGAGTGACCAGCCGCCCTTCACCTGACTGCTTAAGTAATCTCTCCTGAAAGCATGGCTCCACCCCAGGCCTTATGAGAGAACACTATATTAACCTGTGCACTGCAAGCCAGCCCTGCTGATCAATATTGTGTGTTTGGCTTCCATGTGCTCCTTGATGTGTGTTCTACATCTGATTCTAGTTACCGATCTTGGCTTGTTCTTGATTATCCTTGTCTGAATCACATCCCGACCTTGGCGTGTTCCTTGATTATGCTTACCTGTTTGTTGCCCCGACCTTTGGCTATCTCCTGACTATCCTTTGTTGTCACAGTCTGCTGCTTCCTCTCTACCTTCCTGTAGTTTACCGTGAGCGTGAGCTGGGAGGTCCTAGGTGTAGCGACCTGGAGCCAAATTGCAGCTAAATCCATCCCCACCACTAGGGGTCTCTGGGGAACACCTGCTGGCTCTTACAATCCACGCCCTGGGAAATCTCATGCTCTAGCTCCCAGCGTGATCCGTGTTGGTGCTCCAGAATACCTGCTCTCCTGAATCACCTAGAGCTCCATTCACAGCAGTCAGCCGTGGGGTCCACTACCTTGCGGTGCACTCCTGACCCCAACGGGGTGAATCTGTCACTGGGGTGGGGTGCTTGGGTACAAAAAAAGTGGTGGTGCTTTTGTGTAATAACCTGCACCATAATAATATGTGATGCTCTACTGCAAAAAAGGTTTTTAGCATTTAATCAACAACATCACTCTGCTGTTGTTACTGCTGACACTGTATAAAAATAAAACACAAACAACATTTAAAAAAAATAAAAAAAAAATGAGCTGAGAGATAAAAGCATTAAAAAAGTAAATTCTAAAGACAGATAAAGAAAGAAAAAGAAAAAAAAATCCCCCTAATGCCCCCATTATCCAACATGATAATGACCCCAAACACTCCTCCAAGACGACCACTGCCTTGCTAAAGAAGTTGAGGGTAAAGGTGATAGACTGGCCAAGCATGTCTCCAGACCTAAATCCTATTTAGCATCTGTAGGGCATCCTCAAACGGAAGGTGGAGGAGTGGAAGAGGACTCCAGTGGCAACCTGTGAAGCTCTGGTGAACTACATGCCCAAGAGGGTTAAGGCAGTGCTGGAAAATAATGGTGGCCACACAAAATATTGACACTTTGGGCCCAATTTGGACATTTTCACTTAGGGGTGTACACACTTTTGTTGCCAGTGGTTTAGACATTAATGGCTGTGTGTGGAGTTATTTTGAGGGGAAAGCAAATTTACACTGTTGTACAAGCTGCTCACTCACTACTTTACATTGTAGCAAAGTGTAATTTCTTCAGTGTTGTCACATGAAAAAATATAATAAAATATTTTTCAAAAATGTGAGGGGTGTACTCACTTTTGTGAGATTCTGTGTGTGTGTATATGTATGTATGTATGTATGTATGTATATATATATATATATATATATATATATATATATATATATATATATACTCTGCATTCAGTGTAACCTATATATACAGTGCATTCGATGGTGTATAGTTTTTAATACACTTCAGACAGTGTACACAATGTGTATATAATACAGTGTAGTGTAGTGTTGCAAAACAAAAAAACATTGTTACATTGTAACATGTGTCTTTATACGCCTTATACATGCAGGCTTGAACATATTTGTTTTTACTTGTAGCATGTTCTGATAAAAAGTATTTTTAAAAGTCCTTCTTGCTAGAGGATTAGAAAAATGTCACCTGGTCTGATGAGTTTAGATTTCAGCTGCGACATTTAGATGGTAGGGTCAGAATATGGCGTAAACAACAGGAAAGCATAGATCCATCCTGCCTTGTATCAACAGTTTAGGCTGGTGGTGTAATGGCTGGGGGGGGGGGTGTTCCTTGTACACTTTGAGCTCCTTAATACCAATTGAGCATCGTTTAAATGCCATGGCCTACCTGAGTTTTTTTTGCTGACCATGTCCATTCCTTGATTACTAAAGTGTACCCATCTTCTGATAGCTACTTCCAGCAGGATAATGCACCATGTCAGCTCAAATCATCGAAAACTGGTTTCTTGAACATGACAATGGATTCACTGTACTCCAATGGCCTCCACAGTCACCAGATCTCAATCCAATAGAGCACCTTTGGGATATGGTGGAATGGGAGATTTGCATCATGGATGTACAGCCGACAAATCTGAGGCAGTTGTGTGATGCTATCATGTTCAATGATAGCATCATAAATTGTTGAATCTACGGCACAAAGATTTAACACAGGTCTGAAGGCAAACGGGGGTCCAACTCGGTACTAGCAAGGTGTACATAATAAAGTGGCAGGTCAGTGTATATTTATGTACAAATAAGGAACTCAATATGTCAACCCTCACAGAGGTGAGTCTGCCACAATTGTGGGCAAATTATACAGCGCTTAAGGTGTTCTCCAATGTAAATCCATGCAGTGCTTATCAGATCTCACCTTGATTAACTGTGGCAGAAAATCATTTGAGATGTAATAACAGTAATAATCCATGAAGTGCTTAATAAGGTCTCTTCTCAATGAAGTGTCATAGGGAACTGTAGCGGCAGCATAAATACAAGCTAATTTTCAGAATTCTATGCTGATCAGGCAGAGGGACTAGTTGGGGGTGAAGATGCAATAACACAACTGATTTATCAGATCTGTTTAGCTGCATTAACATACAGTATATTAAAACCTGAAACTACATTTCTACTTAAAACAAAGCCAGTGTGTTTAGGCCATTATTCTGTGTATGTATAAAGTGTGACATCTGCTGGTACATCTCTGTATAGAATGTTGGATTTCATTCACTTTATTGTAAAGCAGAAATCACAAGTTTGATTAGAAATGAAAATAGAAGTTTATTGATATGGTAATGTAAAAAGTATTGCCGCACATAGATTAATTCATCAAAAAAAAAAATCAATAATGTCGGTAAATGTCTTTAACTTACTGGTAAACTTTACTTAATTTATTATCCCAGTGTAAGAATGTCACTTTATATTATTCTGTCTAGTTCAAGTAGTGTACCATTCTGTTTTACTAATATACAGTAAATGTGCATTTATTGAGATCAGGACTGAGTTCTGAGGAGTCCATTTAAGAATCCATCCATGTGTAGAAAACCTTTATCTTCTCCTGTGTCATGTTTTTTTTTGTATTTAGCTGTGTCTGGAGTTTGTCATTTTGTACCCAATTAGGATTATATGTATGTTGTAATAATATATGTATTGTGTTACACAGTATTTTAGTGTTTAAAATAATAATAGGTTTTACATTTCCTTGCAGAGAGTTGGGTTTTCCAAGTAAACACGGGTTCTATTTATCAAAAGTAAAACATAATCTATTAGAAGAGCAAACTTCTTGTTTCTAAGGGTCCTTTCACACAGGACAGATCCGTGATGATCCGCCCCGTGAACATCCGCTTGCTCAGCGGGGATCGCTCCGTTGTTCCCCACTGAGCAGGAAGATGACAGGTCCGTCTCTGCACAATGCGCAGGGACGGACCTGTCAGAGCGCCGCTCTCCCCTATGGGAGATCGGATGACGACGGACCGCAGAGTCCTTCGTCACCCGATCCGATCCTCAGGTGGATGGAAAAGTGGGTTTTTCCTCCGTCACACTTTTTCGGATCGGAGCGGGTCGGATGTCAGCGGACATGACATCTGTCCCTCCATAGAGGTCTATGGAGCATCCGTTCAGGTCCGCCTAAAAAACTGACATGTGGACCTGAACAGATCGTTCGTGTGAAAGAGGCCTTACTGTGCTAATAAAATGTGTCAATGTTTCACTCTCAAGTGACTACATTAACATTTTTCTTTATTTAAAAAGCAATTACAGGAAACAAATAACATATTACAACATTGTCAGTATTAGAAAGCCTATTCATTTTATCATAAAGTTCCTCTAAAGCCTATATTTTTTCCTCTAAGGAGGGACAGCCTCTTATGATTAAGATTGTAGTCGTATAAAACCAGTTATAGCCAGGAGTAATAGGGTTTTTATACTTTCACATGTTTTCCACCCATTTTACACATGTTCTATCCCTGAAATATGCAAAATGGAGATACCTGTATATTTGCCCTGCAATTTTCAAGTATGGGTTTAAGGCTAGTTCAAGAGAAAAAGATAACTACAACCAAAGAAATTCATTAAGTCAGTTTGATAACAGGTAGGTTTATTCTTAGTAGAAAAGACTGCCATGAAATTGCTTTATTTGTCTGATATTTTTTTTGGACCTCTATGGAGGGACAGATGTCAGCGGTGACATGTCCGCTGACATCTTACCCGCTCCGAACCGAAAAAGTGTGACGGAGGAAAAAAATATTTTTCCCTCCATCTGAGGATTGGATCGGGTGACGACGGACTCTGCGGTCTGTCCTCATCCGACAGGTCTGACAGGTCTATCCCTGCACAGTGTGCAGAGACGGACCTGTCATCTTCCTGCTCAGCGGGGATCAACGGAATGATGCCGCGTACACACGATCGGACATTCCGACAACAAAATACCATGTTTTTTTTCCAACGGATGTTGGCTCAAACTTGTCTTGCATACACACGGTCGCACAAAGTTAGTCGGAAATTCCGAATGTCAAGAACGCGGCGACGTATGACACGTACAACGAGCTGAGAAAAATGAAGTTCAATAGCCAGTGCTGCTCTTCTGCTTGATTCGGAGCATGCGTGGCACTTTGTGCGTCGGAATTGTCTAAACACGATCGTCATTTTTGACAATGGATTCTCAATCTCAAATATTGTGCGACGGAAATTCCGATGGAAACTGCCCGATGGAGCCTACACGAGGTCAGAATTTCCGTCAACAAGATTCGATCACACATTTGCCATCAGAAAGTCAGACCGTGTGTACACGGCATTACGGTACACTGCCTGCAGTTTAAGTGCAATGCAATGAACACTCCTTGCCCATTTCTGGCAACTCTAATATGTGGAAAATTAAGCTGGGTGCTGGGACGATATGGCTGCAGTAACATCATTGATGGCCACCCAATAGCCAAACAATGAAGATGCCAAATGCCAAAGAGAACCGGAAGAAGATGGCAGCAGAGAGAGATGCAGCAAGGAGCAAGAACATGGCATTGCGGCACTTCACATAGACATGTACTGGTATGCACACATGAAATAAAGAGCATTAACTTATTAGAGCAGATTTATGTTTGCCAGTGAAAGAAAATAATTTTGATTTCTCCATGGTTACCACCTATTCACACCAATTTTATGTCATTAAGAAAATTATGTCTAAACATTGGGGTGTGTTAAAAAATGATAAAATATTGGGATCGGTATTACCTGATAACCCACAAGTTATATTTAAAGGTGTACCACCTCTTAAACTGACGGTAGCCCCGAACATTTTAGATTCCCCGAACAGGGTCTCTTTCTTTCAAAAACGCAAGGGATATTTTCCATGTCGTAACAAGGTGTGTTTTGCTAACAAAATCAAAGAGAAAAATCTGTCAATTTAAATCTAATATAACTGGCAGAACTTATGCTATAAATACTTTCATTACATGCTCTTCTCTAAATGTGGTATACCTCTTGATCTGCCCATGCGGCCTACAATATGTAGTTCGCACCATTAGGGCTATGAATGTCAGGGTTAACGAGCATATTAATAATATTAAAAAAGGTTTTCTGAAGCATAGTGTTTCACGGCATGTTTCTGAATGCCATAAGAAGAATCCATTTGGAACTAGCTTTATAGCTATTGACAGATTTACTCCCCACTGGCGTGGTAGTTCAGCCAAAAGAGAGATTTTGAAATTAGAAACTCGTTGGATTTATGATTTGAATAGCTATACCCCTTATGGAATAAATGTAGATTGGGATGTAAATTGTTTCATTAGTAACAGCTGAATTACATTTTTTTATGATGAGCTTTTTTCCATTACCTGGTATTTTACTTTCATTCCATCTACATAATTGTGGGTTTTTGTGTATATGCAATATTTGTGTGCTCACATGATCATAGCTGTGTGTATGCATGCATATGTATGTTCATATGGTTATATGTGTGCATCTATATTTGTGCATGTGTTTGCATGTAATTTGCACACAGCCATTTTTAAATATATATATATATATATATATATATATATATATATATATATATATATATATATATATATATATATATATATAATTTTTTTTTTTTTTTTTATTATTATTATTTTCTCTGATTAATTTTTTTCTGATTTATTTTCATTTTTATTTTTACTTAATATTTGCTTTTATGATATATGATCATGCCTTTGATTTATAATCATGCATTTGATGTCTAAAATAATTTTTTGACTTTTGGTTTTGACATTTCAATTTTATTGGTGTTTTTTAATTTATTCACTAATTGCTAATTTGTATTGATTACTTTATATGTTATTACACATGAACATTTTTTTAAAGAAATTGTTTACATGTACTCTTTGTCCAAGTGTGAGATACAGTGACACCGCTTCCGGTCAGCTTTGGGATGTGATTCGCCCCCGGATGTTTTTTTGGTGCTCTGTCTCTGGCGCTGTGATACGACAGTCCTTTTCTTCATAGGGTGAAGCCACTGGTGTGGTTTCGCTCTGTGATTGGCTGGATGTGCGGTTGCGCTGTGCAGCGCGCTGGCCGGTGTTTGCGTTTCAGGGACGACATTTCTGGATGCTAAGCCGCTTCCATAAGTCCGTCACTGGCGTGATCTGACTGGCCTCTGTGCGCACGTGCATCCGCACACTCCTCATTTCAGCTTTGATTGGCTGTTGCCCTTTCTGGGCTTCTATTTGCTGATTTAGGCGGATGTCGTTCATCTCCCGATCGGCATAGGATATGCGGATGCTCGCTTTCTATGCTCTCTGCTGACAGTTGCAGCTAATAGCAGTTTGATTTAAGATTAAACACATGTCATAAATGTTATTGTTTGTTCTATATATATAGCGTGTTTGCAGCCTTAGCCACGCCTTTGACGATATCCTCTTTGGATGAAACATGTTAGGCTGGCTGCTGCAAATACGCTGACATCCATGGATATTATCCTTTTTTGAAGCTTCTCATTCACGACTTAAATGTAAGTGTATTACCAATAAAGTGTTGTTTTTTCTTATTCCTTGCAGGATTCACAATTTTTTTGCCACCTCCTTCCCTTTCATGTTCTGGGATTGATGTGATTTACATGATCTGAGGTTTGCTGATCCTGGCCTGCACTGATGACACAGAGTGATCTCCTGTTGGTGTACCCATCTTTGGAAATCATTCGTCCTTCAGCTGAAAAGAGTTACTTACATTGCCTGAGTTGGATGTTTGATGCATTCTTTTAAATATTATCTGGTAAGCTGAATTGACACACTTAGGTGTTTATCGCTATCAGGGATATATTGGAAGTGGTGAAGGGTCCGTTATTGTTTCTTTTAACCCTAAATTAATGAACTCTTCCTGACATCAAGCTCTGCACCTTTGCATTTTATGTTTTTTTTTAGACCTGAACATCGAAAATAAATCCCAAAAATATGTACAAACCCACTACATAGAAAACAAAATGATATGACATAGAGTATAATATAGCATACATACAGCATAATATTTCTATGCAATCCTTTTTGTAATTTAAAGTTACTCAATTCTTCAGCAAGTTATTATTTTCCTATTATGCCAAATCAAATGTTGATTCCTTGTAAAAATGGAAACACTGGGGATGATCTGTATGCTCTTTACAGAACACCACATCTCTATTCCTGCTAATCTGATTGACGTATGTGATTATATCAAGTTGACCCAACCAATGTCATATACTGTTTTAAGTCTGAGTAGCAGACAGTAAACATGTGCACACTGAAATATTTCGTTTCAGAATTTAGTTTTCGTCCGAAATATACATTTATTTAGTTACTCCCGAAATGTGTTTTTATTTATTTAGTTTTGTTAACAAATGCATTCGTCTGAAAACCTGAAATAATTAAGGTTGAATCTGTCATTGAAGGCTTAGGTCGAATGTTCTAAGAAGATTTGACGGAGCAGCTAAACTGTACGACGCCGCAATCGTACATTTACGATCGAATGTTCCGCCTACAAGCTATAGTAGAATTCTAATGTTGTATGACACTAGCAATAATTATATTTATTAATTATTATAACTAGTCAACCAACATTAGAATTCTTCTATAGCCTATGGGCGGAGCATTTGACCATAAATGTCCGCTCGCGGCGACTGCTTCGTCGAATCTTCATGTCAAATCTTTTCTCCCTAAGTCGAATAATCTTGGACTAATACAGTTAGGTTAGGCACATTCAACCTTTTTTGCTATTGTCTCTATAGAGTCAAATCTTTTCTCTCTATGTCAAATCTTTTCTCTCTATGTAGAATAATCTTGGACTAATAGTAAGGTTAAGCACATTCGACCACAGATTCAATGGACACAGATTGCTATTGTCAGCGTCATGTAGAATCTCCTATCTATATCAAACTGTTGTTGCAACGAAAACGAAAATAAAGCATTTGTTTATGTCGGATCTTTTGGTTTTTGGATTCTGCACGTTTGTTATCGTTTATTGGAACGATAACGAAAATACCCGAAATTCAGACGAAAATGCATTCAGACGAAAATGAATGCACATGTCTAGCAGACAGTGCTGGACTGGTGCCACTCATGGCTGCCTAGTGGCAAGTTACCGTGTGGAAGGTATGTAAGGACTTGCTTCCAATTGTAGGTAGAAAGTGATAGACTCCGTTGGGGTCTAGGGCTGCTACCTTTCTGTCAACGACAATAGAGGTGTTACCACAGTGACACTTGGGTGATTGAAGAGGAGCGTCCAATGTCCACAAAGAAGAAGGTCTCACTTGATGAATTTTATAGTTATTTATTGGAGATAATAGCAAACAAGTAGAGCCAATGCCTTACGGGGAATTGCCTCCCCCTTCTTCAGGGCTTTATTTCTTGGAGAATGATTAAATTTTGAGAGAGTTATATTTGATCAGCAGCTCTACAGTGGCCAGCATTGTGGAACAGAGACAGCAATGTTCCTTTTTAGACATCGGGAAGTCCTCTCCAATCACTGAAGGATATGCTTTTTCAGTATATTCTGAACAAAGGAACATAAGAATCTGAAATTACATTTTCTGAAATCATTTACACTTTCACTCTGATAAACTGTAGAAACCTGAATTCTATTTTGTGTTATTAACATTGGCATACAGTGCATCCGCAAAGTATTCACATCTCTTCACCTTTTTCCACATTTTGTTATGTTATAGCCTTATTCCAAAATGGATTACATGCATTATTTTCCTCAAACAATACCCCATAATGACAATGTGAAAGAAGTTTGTTTGAATTCTTTGCAAATTTCTTAAAAATAAAAAAAGGAAAAAAATCACATGTACATAAGTATTCACAGCCTTTGCTCAATACTTTGTTGAAGCACCTTTGGCACCAATTACAGCCTCAAGTGTTTTTGAGCATGATGCTACAAGCTTGGCACACCTATTTTTGGGCAGTTTCTCCCATTTTTTTTTTGCAGGACCTCTTAAGCTTCATCAGGTTGGATGGGGAGCATTGGTGCACAGCCATTTTCAGATCTCTCCAAAGATGTTCAATCGAGTTCATGTCTGGTCTCTGGCTGGGCCACTCAAGAACATTTACAGAGCTGTCCCATAGCCACTCCTTTGTTATCTTGGCTGTGTGCTTAGGGTCGTTGTCCTGTTGGTTTTCATCAAGGATGTCTCTGTACATTGCTGCATTCACCTTTCCCTCAGTTCTGACTAGTCTCCCAGTTCCTTCCGTTAAAAAACATCTCCACAGCATGATGCCACCACCACCATGCTTCACTGTAGGGATGGTATTGGCCAGGTGATGAGCCTGGTTTCATACAGACATGACACTTGCCATTCAGGCCAAAGAGTTCAATCATTATTCTATCAGACCAGAAAATTTTGTTTCTCATGGTCTGAGAGTTGTTCAGGCGCATTTTGGCAAACTCCAGGTGGGCTGTCATGTGCCTTTTACTGAGGGGGGACTTCCGTCTGGCCATCCTACAATACAGGCCCAATTGGTGGAGTGCTGCAGAGGAGGTTCTCCTCTCTCCACAGAGAAATGCTGGAGCTCTGTCAGAGTGACCATCGGGTTCTTGGTCACCTCCCTGACCAAGGCCCTTCTTCCCCGATCACTCTTTTTGGTGCATGGCCTGCTCTAGGAAGAGTTCTGGTGGTTCCAAACTTCTTCCATTATGGATGATGGAGTCCACTGTGCTCATTGGGACCTTCAATGCTGCAGAATGTTTTTTGTACCCTTTCCTAGATCTGTGCCTCCATACAATCCTGTCTCAGAGGTCTACAGACAATTTTTGAACTTCATGGCTTTGTTGGTACTCTGACTTGTACTGTGGGACCTTATACAGACAGGTGTGTGGCATTACAAATCATGTCCAAACAACTGAATTTACCACAGTTGGACTCCAATCAAGTTATAGAAACATCTCAAGGATGACCAGTGGAAACAGGATGCACCTGAGCTCAATTTTGAGGGGCATGGCAAAGGCTTTTTATTTTTTTTATTTTATTTTTTTTAATACATTTTCAATTATTTCAAACAAACTTCCTTCATGCTGTCATTATGGGCTATTGTTTGTAGAGCTTTGAGTAAAATAATGAATTTTAATGCATTTTGGAATAAGGCTGTAACATCAGAAAGAGTGGAAAAAGTGAAGTGCTGTGAATACTTTCTGGATGCACTGTAAGTTCTATGAGTTTAGCTTTGTTACAAGCGGCCATATGAGGGTAACATTTCATCAATAATACATCTTGTTTCCTAATCAGTTAAATAGGTTCTCCATGCAAATATTTTCTTTGGTCAATGGTATCATGTAGGTGTTCTGTGAGCTAGGCAATAGCAGCTTACACAAGAGTTTACTGAGGCAGGGATTGTGTTTACAGATATTTGTGGCTAATTAAAGTTATCTTTTCATCAAAGCCTATCTGTAGTACACCAGTCCATTCATAATTTTAACATATTGTCATTACTTTGATAATCTGGAAACCTGTTTTCATTACCTGATTGTAATCTAAGGCTGTTTTACATACAGAATGTCTGATGTAGTGATATGGCAATATTTAAAATGAGTCCTCACAAAAGGTATGTTGGCTCCATAAACATTGCAGCAGCGCTTATATGATTTAAAAGTTCATCAGAAAATCATAAAAAAATCCGTCAAATCATGAATAAATCCTGTATGTAAAAAAATGATTTAAAAGTTCATCAGAAAATCATAAAAAAATCCGTCAAATCATGAATAAATCCTGTATGCAGTGCAGCTTAAAAAAATTCTTTTCTGTGATATAGAGATGTGACTTCCTCCCGACACCAATTCTTATCACCACGTGCTGGGGGAATTCCCCTTTGGGGATGCACTCACCAGAGCGTAGATAAAACTGGGCATATCAATCAGAAAACCACTGGCCACTGCAACCTCCTTACTGCGTCCGCTTTTCCTCCACCTGTGTGTCTCAGTATAGTTCCTCTCCACCAGCATTCTTTGAGTCAGGAAGGCTGGATATCTCTGTAGAAGATACAGATGCTTGGAGGCGCTTTGGAGAGAGGCCGGGAGGGGTTCTCCGCGAGGGATCCTGACATAAGTCCTGAATTTTACTCTCCGGGTTCATCAGAAAGGAAAGAGAATCCGACTTCCATTCATATTCTGAAAAGGAGGAATCTTCTTCTTCTGCTTTGTCCTCTCCTGGACAATCTTTACTGGGAATAGTACAACAATCAAATCTGACCCTCTGACACCTGTGTAGGATTGGAGATAGAAGTTTCTGGTGCATCCAATTCGCAATAGCCTATGGAGCCAGTTTACATATCTCAGCAGCGGGTCCGGTGCGTTTTGCACAAAAATGAAGTGCGAAGATAACCCAATCACGTCCACATGACTGGATGATGGAAGTCAGAAGAGCACCACTTAATTCTCAAAGTTCTGGGGCAAATTCCCTTTCCTTTAGTAAATCAACCCTAACCACTGCTATTGTTGTGACAAAGAAAGAATTATCACCATTTTGGATATAAGGAAACTGAAGTTATTTAAGACTAACACTATGTTAGTGTGAAGAAACTGCCTGGCCAGACCAGAATGCTTAGACTAGGGTCACCCTGTGTATTGTTCGTGTCTATACAGTGGGCATTCTTAAACACACAGACTGCTGTTTTAATAGAATTATCTGCATTGTGATATGCTGATTACATTAAGCATACTGGAGCTTTTGACTGCACTGAAAACCCACTTTCCACACCACTGCTTGATAGGATGCTGTCAGTCACATACAGTATCTCACAAAAGTGAGTACACCCCTCACATTTTTGTAAATATTTTATTATATCTTTTCATGTGACAACACTGAAGAAATGACACTTTGCTACAATGTAAAGTAGTGAGTGTACAACTTGTATAACAGTGTAAATTTGATGTCCCCTCAAAATAACACACAGCCATTGATGTCTAAACCCCTGGCAACAAAAGGGAGTACACCCCAAAGTCAAAATTTCCAAATTGGGCCCAAAGTGTCAATACTTTGTGTGGCCACCATTATTTTCCAGCATTGCCTTAAACCTATTGGGCATGGAGTTCACCAGAGCTTCACAGGTTTCCATTGGAGTCCTCTTCCACTCCTCCATGGCGATATCACAGAGCTGGTGGATATTAGAGACCTTGCGCTCCTCCACCTTCCTTTTGAGGGTGCCCCACAGATGCTCAATAGGGTTTAGGTCTGGAGACATGCTTGGCCAGTCTATCACCTTTTACCCTCAGCTTCTTTAGCAAGGCAGTGGTCGTCTTGTGTTTGGGGTCATTATTATGTTGGAATACTGCCCTGCGGCATAGTCTCTGACAGGAGAGGATCATGCTCTGCTTCAGTATGTCACAGTACATGTTGCCATTCATGGTTCCCTCGATTAATTGTAGCTCCCCAATGCCGGCAGCACTAATGCAGCCCCAGACCATGACATTCCCACCACCATGCTTGACTGTAGGCAAGACACACTTGTCATTGTACTCCTCACCTGGTTGCCGCCACACACGCTTGACACCATCTGACCCAAATAAGTTTATCTTGGTCTCTTCACACCACAGGACACGGTTCCAATAATCCATGCCCTTGGTCTGCTTGTCTTCAGCAAACCGTTTGCAGGTTTTTTGTGCATCATCTTTAGAAGAGGCTTCCTTCTGTGACGACAGCCATGCAGACCAATGTGTGCGGCGTATGGTCTGAGCACTGATAGGCTAACCCCCCCCACCCCTTAAACCTTTGCAGCTCAGTTTCAGGGTCTTGGCAATCTTCTAATAGCCTAGGCCATCTTTATGTAGAGCAACAATACTTTTTTTCAGATCCTCAGGGAGTTTTTTGCCATGAGGAGCCATGTTGAACTTCCAGTGACCAGTATGAGAGAGTGAGAACGTTTAACACCAAATTTAACACACCTGCTCCCCATTCACACCTGAGACCTTGTAACACTAATGATTAACATGACACCGGGGAGGGAAAATGGCTTATTGGGACTCACTTTGTTGCCAGCAGTTTAGACATTAACCAAGGACCGGAAGGATTTACCCCATTAATGACTGGGTAATTTTTTGCGATACGGCACTGCATCGCTTTAACTGACAATTGCACGGTCGTGTGATGCTGTACCCAAACAAAATTGACGTCCTTTTTTTTCCAAAAAAACAAACAAAGAGCCCCAATTTAAAAAAAAAATAAACATTTTTTTTTACTTTTTGCTATAATACATATCCCAAAAAATATATAAAAAAACAAATGTATTCATCAGTTTAGGCCGGTCTATATTCTTGTACATATTTTTGGTAAAAAAAATCGAAATAGGCGTATATTGATTGTTTTTCACAAAATTTATCATGTCTCTCTCTCTCTCTCTTTCTCTCTCTCTCTCTCTCTGTCTAAAAACTATGTGATCGATTTAGGGACTCTTATTTTTTTTATTGTTTTTACTAGTAATGGTGGCAATCTGCGATTTTTAGCGGGACTGCGACATTGTGGTGGACAAATCTGACATGAAATTTTCTGGGGCCAAGTGACATTATTACTTGGTCAGTGCAAAAAGATTAACTCATCAATGTAAAAATTACACTGACAGGCAAAGGGTTAACACTAGGGGGGATCAAGGGGTTAAGTGTGTTCCCTAGGTGTGTTCTAACTGTAGAGGGGTGGGCTCACTGGGAAATGACAGAGGTCACGGTTTCTGATCACTGGGAACAGAAGATCTCTGGCATGTCCCCTGTTAGAATGGGGATCCACTTGTTTACACTGGCAAATCCCCATTCTGCCTCTGTACTAGGCGATCGCGGGTCGCCGGTGGACATTGAGTCCGGGCCGACCCGCCGCAGGTACGCCAATTCACGCAGCGCTGCCAACCTGCCGCAGTATTTACATAAGCTGGTCGGCAAGTGGTTAATGGCTGTGTGTTATTTTGAGGGAACAGCAAATTTACAGTTATACAAGCTGTACACTCACTACTTTACATTGTAGCAAAGTGTCATCTCTTCAGTATTGTCACATGGAAAGATATAATAAAATATTTACAAAAATGTGAGGGGTGTACTCACTTTTGTGAGATACTGTATATGTAAAGAGAGGAAACAGGGAGAGAGATAAATTACATAAATATTACATTTGGAAACATTATTTTTTATTATTATTTATTCCCAAGAAAAAAATAAAGTGCATCCAAATTTGCTACCTAATTCAACTATATTTGTCACAAAGAAAACAATGCATAATTTGTTAGGATACGATAGACTACAAACCCAAAAGTTATAATGTGATATAAAGTGTGGAAACTGACACCTTGTGAAACAAAGAAAACACTGGTACACAGGGGACAAGTAAAACAGGTGTTTAGGTGCTGCAACCTTCCTACATAAAATCAACGCCCAGTGCTCAGACCTTGAGACTGCTGACACCTCCAACGTACCAGAATCAGGAAAGATATGGTCGGCCCCCAGGATGACATTCAAAATGGTACCACATATACTCGAGTATAAGCCGAGTTTTTCAGCACATTTTTTTGTGCTGAAAATGCCCCCCTCGGCTTATACTGGAGTCAAGCACTTTTCTGCAGCAGAGAATGACATTTTCCGAACCTATCTCGGGGCAACTTGGTGCTAGGAACCCCATTTTTGGATATGTTGTAGTGCTAGTTCCACTGGGTTTGCACACCAAATTTTCCTAGCCCCAAGAGACCCCGGGATACGGGGCCCCAAAGTCGGTCAACTGTGTCCATCTGCAGCAATGTAATTTTGGGACCCTTTGGGTCCAGAGACCCCTTTTTTTTGGCTGCAGCTAGGGGGCATTAAGGAACCCTTAACTACCAAGTTTGAAGTTCAGCGGACCTATAGCTGCAAATGGGCACAATGAGGCATGCAAATGGGCACAGTGAGGCTGCAAATGGGCATTGTTGACCCTCTTTTCCACTTACAGTAGCTGTGCATTTCTTACCCTAGGCTTATACTCGAGTCAATACGTTTTTCCATTTTTTTTGTGGTAAAATTAGGTGCCTCGGCTTATATTCGGCCGGCTTATACTCAAGTATATACAGTATTTCTTTATTAAATACATGTACAAAGCTGTAAAACAGCCTACGCGTTTCGAACATTAGTCATGGCAACAGGGGACATTAGGGAGAAATTTTCCTGGGGACTTAAGTACTTAAAGTGTTTGTTACCCTAAAAAAATATATATATATATATATATTAATCCTGTTCCTTTAAAGCATGTTATACAGCACAGTGCTTGTGCTGTGTAGTTTGGCCCCTTCTATTACCTGAAATACCTGCCTGATTCTGCTTGGTTCTTTTCTCCCCTCTGTAAACTGACCATAACTATTTTTGGTTTGACCACCAGTTTTATCGCCAGGACAGAGGAGTGGCCATGGGGGCAAAATATGCCCCCAGCTTGGTCAATCTGTTCATGGCCAAGTGGTAGGAGGACGTCATGGATGCTCTGAGGAGACCTGAGATTGCCCTTTGGGCAAGATATATCGATGACGTCCTCCTCCTATGGGATGGTGGCGAATCAGAATTACGGACGTTTATGACATCTTTAAACGACAGCAATAGGGGTATTAGATTCAGTTATGAGGCCAGCCAAGAGATGATTAATTTTCTAGATTTAAACATCAGGATTATTGATAATAGGTTTGTCATCTCAACCTTTTTTTAAGGTTACAGACCGTAACTCATATATCCCCCTTGACAGCTGCCACTATGACCCATGGCTGAAAGGAGTACCCCAAGGGCAGTTTACACGTCTGAGGCGAAACTGCACCGGAAAAAGGGTACGATGGAGATTTTTTTTACAGAAAGCAATGAAAGTGGCTAGAGATAAGGATAAAACATCTTTGTTATCCGTTCGAGATTCAGTTGAAGTGGGAACCCAATTCAACCTACCATTTATAACAACTTTTTCGGTACAACAACGGGAGGTTAAAAATCTGATCGAGAGACACTGGCATCTGTTGACCAGTGACCAGGTTTTAGGCGTAAACCTTGCCAGACAAGCCGAGGATTGTTTTTAAAGGTGCTTCCTCATTGAGCAGTAGGATAGCCCCCACTGTTCAGGATCCACCCAAAACTAACAGGTGTTTCTTCCAAACCCTTAAGGGGTACTACAGATGCAAAAATTGTCAAGTGTGCACTCTCAATAAGTGCAAAGACAACAAAATATGTCAATTTGCATCCACAAGTACATCTAGGGTTTATGAAGTCGAACCCTTTATCACGTGTGCCTCTGAAGGGGTGGTATATCTCATACAGTGCCCGTGTGGCCTGCAATATATTGGGAGGACCAAAAGGGCACTTCGTGTTCGTTTAAACGAACATATAGGCAATATTAAAAGAGGGTTCGATAAACATTCAGTCTCTAGGCAATAGAGACCCCTCTAACACACTGTGGGGATTGACAAATATAGACCCCATTGGAGAGGGGGCTCTCTCGTCAGGGAGATTTCCAAGCAGGAAATGGCTTGGATCCATAGGCTTAAGACCTATACCCCACATGGCCTCAACGTGGACACAGATGTAAATGCCTTCATTAATAACTCATGAGGCAGGGATCTGTGCCCACGTTGGTGGTTGTCAATCATTGTCTATTATATGGGTGAGAACATGATGCTTGTATACCAACACGGTTAAGGTATAAAAGAATATATCTACATATATATTGCCAAATTTTGGGTAAAAGGTCCCTACAGCTCATTTCTGTTTGTATAACTCCAGGATGGGTGGTTTTTATAATGTGTGCCTTTTATAATAATAATTTTTGCTTTCTGTTAGTATGATTGAGTCGATCATCTAGCCAATTGCTCTGGGCCCGTGAGGCTAATTACTTTTATGAGCGGTTTTCTTCCCCACAATAATGTTTGATAGCATTTTAATGGGAGCACATCCATGTCCCATTTACCTATTTGGGTCCAGTATGGACCCTATGAGTGTTGGGACATTGATGTAAAGGTGTATTGGATTTCAGGTTTCTACTACACCAGATGACAAAAAAAAAAAAGCCACCACTCAGGCTCATGGATTATTATTAATTTGAACCACTCTGTTTGCAGTACCCACAATATTATGTGAATCATTCCTGCTGCAGTACCTATTTGAGTCCACAGGTTGTCCACCCTGAGGCTTTGGGAGATGGTGGTCCCATTGTACTTTTTTATTGTTCTTCCGGTCTAGTGTCACGTTTGCGGCGTAGAGCTGTGTAATACGTGAAGACTCGGATGGCGTTTCTTGTTTTTGTTCAGGGCTGTCTTGAGGAATGGGGATCTCTGATCCTCTCTAGATCGCCTTGGATGTATTAGTATTGGATTATTCCTTTTATATTTAAATTCATTTGTAATAAATAATTTATTTTTATAAGTTTATAATATATGGTCTGGCAGCGATGGTGTGATACCCAATGCGCTCTCTGACCCTGTGTTTTTTGTTATTTTAATATGTGAGGCCTTTGACTGTATGTAAACTGATAGTCATCTCTAGTAACACATATATACTGTCCCGATGCGCAATATATGCTCCCATTGGAGGAGCTGTAGGCACATGACGCTGCTGTGATTACAATGGCAATGGATTGTGTTGATGCCGCTGACGTTATGGTGCAATGTCCCTCCATTGGTGGTAGTGTGAGCGCATGAGGGACAAAAGATCCAATCCATGATGAGGCGTCCTGGCGCTATAGACGTAATGACGTCATTACGAGATTGCGTCATCACGCTGGACCGCATACGCCGGAAGTAGCGCACCCAGAGCGAGGCTTGGTGAGTGACTACGGTCATAAAAGAGGTGAGACAGTGCGCCGCTTGTTTCCCCAGACGACGTGAGGTATCACGAAACGCGTTGGACGAAGCGACGCACTTTTACCACCTCGTTGTTAGCAGTTCCAGTGTTTAGGATTGTCGTGCTGTCCGTGTGTGACCGGCCAGTACATCAGACTTTAGGCTGATCGTTTTTAACCTGGATGTAAGTGTTTTTGATCTTTATTTTAAATAAAACCCCCTAAGATAACACACCATGGGAGCATTTTAATTCTTTTTACATGATGTACATCATTGTTTGACATCTTGGAGTGAGTTCTGGAGGATCATTGAGCTTATAGCCGGCAGTTTTTGGAGGTCCATGCTTGCAGCCCCAGTGGAAATCTACATAGAGCCAACTTGTTGGATGCCTGTTTGATCCTCTGTGCGGAGGGATCATTTAATTCTGGTAAGCGGCAACTTCATTCGGTGGTGGTTTATAGAAGTATTCACACAACCTTGGAACAAGCCTGAGAATTTTTTGGATGCACGAGTGTTGCTGCACCTTTTTGGAGCCATTTTATTATTGGACATTAATTTCACATATGAACACTCACTTTATTTTTATGTATGTTTCTTTTTTGCATAACTCGGATCAATTTATGGTATTCATAATAGGTTGTCATTGTCAGGTGTCTGTAACATGGTCTGTTAATTTAGGCTAGTACATATCACCAGTATTCAGTTAGTCACACCTTCATTGGGTCACTAGTCAGTGTGAGCACTTACTCACTCTTGTAATTTCTAGCATTGGTACACGCAGCTTTTAGTTTTTTTACTGTTGCCATATACACAGTTTAGTTGCTGCTGCCCTAATCGGTTGTAATCAGACCTAATTTTCCTCAATCTGTGGTTCACCCACACTCTTATGTGATCCTTAGCGCAGTTTCTTTTTCCCATTTTTTATGGTTTATCATGGCTGCTGAGCCCTGACACCGTGGTCAGTTTCCGTGCCTCCGTCATCCGCAGCCCTGCTCTGTCCTCTCTACCCCATCCTCTCCCCCCTTCCACCCTGCCTGTGAGCTAGTGTCATGGTCGATCGGTTCCCTCATGCTGAAAATATTATTGATTTCTTGCTATAATCCCCTCTGTTCCATTATATTATGTGCCCCGTGCATGTTTTTTTATCAAAAATATGTCGGTCATACCAAATTTCGGCACTAGCAGCTCTCCTCCCCTTCTCCAGGCTGCCGTCAGCCTGGTATTCTCCGCTCCGCCTGCTGTAGCTGTCGGATCATGGAAGACAGTAGCTCATGGAAGACGGTCACGTGAGCAGCGCTCTGAAATTAGGTATGAAGCAGCATATTTTTGATAAACAACATGCACAGAGGCACATAATGTAATAGAACAGAGAAAAAATCAAAAGTGCTAATTTTAAAGGCTTATATGCAAGTTATTGCCATAACAAAGTGTTTGGGGACCGGGTCCTGCCCCAGGGGACATGTATCAATGGAAACAAAAGTTTTAAAAATGTCCGTTTTCTTCAGGAGCAGTGATTTTAATAATGCTTAAAGTAAAACAATAAAAATGAAATATTCCTTTAAATATCATGCCTGGGGGGTGTCTATAGCATGCCTGTAAAGTGGTGCAGTTTTCCCGAGTTTAAAATAGTACCAAAGTAATATTTAATTTCTAAAGGAAAAAAGTAATTTAAAAATGATTGTGGCTGTAATGAATTGTCGAGTTTCGGCAATATAGATAAAACTCATTGAAAAAAAACGGCATGTGTCCCCCAGTCACTTACCAGGTCCTTTGGGTCTGGTATGAATTACATGTTTTTCACTTTAGTTTTCACTAATATTCATGTTTTTTTTGAATGATTCATTTTTTATGGACACAATTTTTTGGTTATCAATGATCAGTTTAATTTTGGATTCACAATATTTTTGATCCTTATCATAATTTTTTACTCACTGTTATGATATATAAATGATTATTTCACATTGTTTGAACAAGAGGTGGTTTTTACTTTTTGATTCTATATTTTTAGAAACATATTGGCAGCGCTATTTAAATTTTTTCTAATTTCCGTTTCTGTATTAATGTCATACGTGAGAATTGTAGCTCCCGATTGATTGAATGGTTGGAAATAAGTTCTCCAGCCATTTATTTTAGATTTTTCTTAGCGCAGTTTCTTTTATCTTTTTTCCTAAATATTGAAGTTGTCCGTTTAAAAATCATCATTAAAGTTGCTTAACTCAAGGCTGTATGCATCATTCTTTGTCAGATTATGTGATGCCTCCAGAGAATAATGCAGATTTCTGCATGGATAACTTCTAATCAAAGGAAGGGATAGGTGAAGGATTCAGTGTGGGGTAGATCTCCAAGAGTTCTATGGCTGTTGTATTGTCTAAGCAACTTGTGTAATGCAGGCTTCATGTCCTGCTGCTGGCTGAATTCTGTAAGGAATATTATTTTTTTTGTATTTGAAAACAGATGAAGGTACATTTTCTATTTTATTTGTTTTACTTTTTTTGTGTGTTTTGATGAAAGAGTTTTTTTCCTTCCTTCATTCCTTCCTTCCTTCATTTTTTATTACAAGTTATAATTCAAGGCCTTTCACATCTTGGTCAAAAGAGGGAGCCATTGAATAACGTAAGATAATTATAAGGTTTTGAAAAGCACTATGCCACTATATTTCTCTAATGCTCTTATCTTCTACCTAAAAGTAAAATGATACAACAGTGATGTGAAACAAACAATAGTGTAGATGGTTAACAGGTAAGCTTTGGTGCCACATCCTACCCTTAAAATCACTGGTACAATTCAATGTCAGTAAATATGGGTATACAATTAAATGTTACTGTACTTATATACACATCCCACCATAAGCATTATTTTCCTTTCTTTTGTCCTTTTTTACTATGGAAAAATCAAATAACAATAAAATGAACAAAAATAAGGTAAAAATGCGAATATATTCTTATGTACGGTCACTTCAACTTTTTAATGTTATTTTGCCTTTTTTAAATGTAAAAAAAATAAAAATACATGAAAAGATATGGAAAAAACACCAGCACGTTGCAAAGCAATATGGGAAGAATTTGCTATACTTATCAAAAATGACCCAAGTAAAAAAACTGTCATAAGCTTTATTTAATTTTTGTCCTTTTTCTGTGTAAAAATCTAATAACAATAAAATGAGCAAAAATAAACGAAAGATATAAATACGTTCCTATGTACAAACACTTTAACTTTTTAATGTTAATTTTTGTCTTTTTGAAATATATCTATTCTTATACAAAATGACCTAAGCAGAAAACCTGCCAACTTGAGAGGCTAATTTTGCCAAAATCTTACTGAAAATAAAATCAGTAATTTTTCAGCACAATCCGTTTCACCCATCCCTAATGATAGGTGGTCTATCTTACTTTTTTATTTTCTCTGCTGTTTGTCTAATTTTTGCAGTAAACCCCAGGAACAATCCAAGTAGTATAATCATGTGCTTTTACTAAACAAGAATGATGCGTACACAAACTATTCACATTTACAGGAAAACAATGCAAAACATAGAAATTGAAACAAATATGAATACATACATACATATACACATTATCTATCCTTTCCTAGCAAATGAACATTGGCAACAATCTGTATGCAGCAAGAATACACTAAATGTAACTTAGCTTTCGTTATAGCCAGTCCACAATTTCCTTAGCAAATAGCACAGGCATTAAAAAGGAAGTAAACCCTCTTAAAAAAAATGTTAAAAAAAAAAAAACCTGCAAGACAAAGGCATAATTAGCTAGTATGCATAGCATACTAGCTAATTATGTATCGCTTACCTGAGATCGAAGCCCCGGCATCGGTCCTCTTCTCCCCCTCCGACCGCCGACATGTTCTCCCGGAGTGACTTCCGGGTATCGCGGCTCCGGCGCTGTGATTTGCCAGAGCCGCGATGCCGTCACTCCGCGCATGCGCACGAGATCGGCATAGTACAACCGAAGCATCGGCATATAGCGCCGTTGCTTCAGTTGTCGCAAGTGCCGTATGACGTCGTCACATGCAAATACAGGTATATCTCCTAAACCGTGCAGGTTTAGGAGATATCCTTGTTAGCTACAGGTAAGCCTTAATATAGGCTTACCTGTAACCTAAAGTTGTAAACGAGGGTTTACAACCACTTTAAGTGATCACATAAATATGGGTTCTGATCTTTGTAGCTTCTTACCCACTTGTAGGGGTGTTTCAGTGTTGTATGTTAAAGTTCTCCTTTCAGCATTGGTGCAGGCCTTTTTATATGGAGAGTTTTTAAGCCCCTTCTCACTTCTTTGTAGCCCTTCTCACTTTTTTCCTTTCAATTTCTATAAGCAAAGCATTGCTGCCTGAAAAATCTAGTAGGCAGCAAAGTACTAAATGCCATTGGTCAGCAATGTCCAAATATTAAACTATTGTTGTTTCTAACTGACACAGCTGCTATAAATCTTTGGTCAAATATTTGACCAGACCTTACTAAATAATTGGAACAGCTGAAGATGTGTACTTTCTCAGCAAGTGGGTTACTGCAGATACACATTATATAGCTGGATGGAAGCAGAGATGGGGATATGCTAGGAATCCAGTCTACAAAATCTCCCTTTCTGGAGGTAAACTTATCTGTAAGGTGCTTGTGCAGACAAACAGGAAGGTAGTTGGCCAGAAGCATGGCCTGGACTGAGGAGACAGAGAGCGGACAGGGTAACAGGTAGTGTCAAGTTTAGGAGACAATCCAAATATTCATTAGAAGATCAGCAGAGGTAAGCCATTGCCAGGGTCTAGCTGAGGTCAAACTGGGAATTCATAAAGACAAGCCTCAGTCAGTAACAGGAAGGCAGAGCAGAGACAAGTCCGAAGGCAGGCTGGGTCAGCAACAGAAAACTAGATCTCACAAACAGGTCTAAAACCATCAAGCAACATCCAAGATCAGCTCTGTCCTTCAAATGCTGTCTGGTACCAGGATGCACCTGTACAGGCATACATACTGTATGTGTTGCATGCCCATGCGAACCAACTACCATTCATTCTTTTTTTATGCTTATTGGCATATGCACACATCTTCTCCTGAAGCCACCCTGACTCACACACACCAATGCTAACTTATCTTTTATATTATTTTAAAGGAAAACTGATCTTGTGCAAACATTTGCTTATTCAGTAAGGGCTCATTTACACTTGTTTCGACTTCAACACCCATTAAAGCACCTACAGCTTCAACATGCTTTTTTGATGTGTTTTTGATGCTTCAGTGGTGCTTTGATGATGCTTCGGTGATGCTTTTTTAAAGCTTTAATGAAGCTTGGTAGATGCCCTGTGTGTGTGTTTATATCTCATACCTGTAATACCTCCAAAACAAAGCAAAGCTAAAGCTGAAATAAAGACTCTCAAGAGCTGCAGATGCTCCAAGCAAGCTTTGTCATAAACTTCTATGGAGGCTTCGAAGACGATTTGAATCACCACTATATGGGGTACAGCGACATGGGGTATCAATTTTGAAGCGTACCTGAAGGAAAGTAAAGCAAAAGCAAGGTGTAAACAAAAATGTAAGCTACCCATTTTATTTAGTGACAGGTGTTTTGACTGGCGTTCAGAGAGCCTTACAAAAGCATGTCCAAAGCCATGTTTTGAAGCAAGTGTAAACGAGCCAAAGTCCCTCAGGATGCCTAATGCTGCTGGTGACTTGTACTCCCTTAGGAATTTAAAAGCTACATACTGTCAGTTCTCCTCAGCATTGAGGGGTCATTCACTCACAGGATCACCAGTTGCCTCCTGCCAATATTCATAGACTCTTCCTAGTGAGGGAGATGAAAATTCACATCACTGCAGGACAGCTGGACTCCTTCCCACCAATGGATCTGAAAATAGGCCCCCTAGCTAAGCCTAGCTGGGACATTGGTGTCTTCAAAAAGGCTTCTCTAGAACTTCTGCTCCAGGGGTAGAGCCCCTGATCAGGGTCTCCTCCTGCAGGACTGCACCCAGCAACATTGCACCCTGCCAGTTCTGCTCTCCCTCCTACTATACTTCTAGAAGAGACGGAGGATTAACAGAACAGTAGCCTGTGGAATACTGAACAGTCCTAAGCTATCAACCCCTGCTCCACTAATTACAGATGAGCTAAACTATAATAGTTAAGCTCCTCTGTCTACTCTATACTTGTAGGGTGCTTCATCCATATAACCTTATCTGTCTTGTCCAGATCTGTGAATCATTTTAACATGTGGTTTTAGCTAATGATAACCTCTACCTATGGATTTTTACATCATATGTGTCACCCATCCCCCATTTGTCTTTTAAATTAATTACATTCATAATAGATGACTATGGTAACTGTTAAGTACATGTCAACTTGTGATGGTTTTGTTGGTTCTTTCTGTTTTGTGTTTCAGGTGAAAACCTTAAAATCCTGAAATGGTTTCATGGACATTCTCACGCTGTCTACCCACTGCTCTCTGTGATCGCCGAGTCCTTGGGACTCATCTGATCACAAATCGGGCAAAGGGCCAATCAAAGCGGGCACTATACCACGTGATCAGCTGTCAGTAAATGATCACAAAAGTAAACAGAAGCCGTCAGCATGAAGAAAAGAAGAAAGCAGTTAACCGGCTTCTGTTAGACGGACATCGGTTCCCTTAGTGCCCTCCAGTGCTGCTAATCAGTGCCCTCCAGTGCCGATAATCCGTGCCCTGCAGTTCTGCTAATCAGTGCCCATTTGGACGAACACACAAACACGTTAAAGTCTATGTGAAACAAACATGAAAAATCGAAAAGTGCTCATTTTAAAGGCTTATATGCAAGTTATTGCCATAAAAAGTGTTTGAGGACCTGGGTCCTGCCCCAAGGGACATGCATCAATGGAAAAAAAAGTGTTAAAAATGGCAGTTTTTTCAGGAGCAGTGATTTTAATAATGCTTAAAGTGAAACCATAAAAACATTCCTTTAAATATTGTGCCCTGGGGGGTGTCTATAGTATGCCTATAAAGTGGTGAAGTTTCCCCGTGTTTAGAACAATACCACAGCAAAATTGCATCTCTAAAGGAAAAGAGTAATTTAAAACTGTTTGCGGCTGTAATGAATCGTCGGGTCTTGGCAATATAGATAAAACTCACTGAAAAAAAACAGCATGGGTCCCCCCCCCCCCCCCAGTCCATTACCAGGCCCTTTGGGTCTGGTAATAATATTAAGGGGATCCCCAAACCGAAATTTAAAAAAAAAATGTGTGGGGGTCCCCCCAAAATCCATACCAGGCGTTTCAGGTCTAGTATGGATATTAAGGGGAAACCTGCACCAAATTGAAAAAAAACAGCATAGGGGTCCCCCCAAAATCCATACCAGATCCCTAAATAAAATAATATTAATAATAATCTTTCTTCATAAATTTAGGCCAAAATGTAGTCTGCTACATTTCTTTGGTAAAAAATAACCCAAATCTGTGTATATTATTTAGACTGTATGAGTCTACAAACTATGGTATATACTGTATTTGAGAATTGATCAATCCTGATGTACTGATGGCCTATCATATTTTTTGAGGTCCTAAAATGCCAGGACGGTACAAATTCCCCCAAATTACTATGTCTAGTATGGCGGCGACAAGGGACACTGATTGCTGACAACTTTTTTTTTTTAACATTTGTCTCCATTTTGTACATTATTTTTTTTTTTTTTGATCAGGGATTTTTGTTTTACAATACTGTATTATTGCTTAAAGCAGTGATGGTCACTGTTTTAAGGAATAGTTTTAGCTGTAGTAATGACTTTCATTCATAACATCTAGCTTACTATTGTGACCTGTGATTGGCTACAGCTAATATATGGTACATGGTTCATCTATCTACTAATATATACAACAATACATAATCCTAAATTGGTACTCAAAGAAAACATCCTCCTGTTATACAATGTAAATATATATCTATATAATCCAGTACCTAACACTCTGTATATGCACATGATGTGAAATTTATTTATTACATTCATTCAATTCATTTAACCCTGTGTTATCCAAGTTCTGAGTCTGCACCATCAGAAATGTAAACATACCACATAAACACCGGTTACATGAATGGTTATAAATTACATTCACATTATCTTGACTGAGTGGTTGGGGATGTTTATATAGATAGAGCGGTGTGCCAGCTTGGGAGATATCGGTCACACTCCCTGTGAATGTCTCTTCAATCTCCTGGTCTCTTTATCACCGCAATACCTTCAAAACATAGCCTCTAACAGAAACTTTGGCTGCTTTTCACCCAAGGAGAATTTTCTCAGAAAAAACTCAGTTACATAAAAGACAGGTGTCTGTCCCTTTAAAATATTGCAGCGGCGCTAAAGATACAGTCTTTTGTGTTAAGAAAGTTCATTAAACAGCATGGAAACCCAAAATAAAGTTCATAATGGTGCAGTGAGCCTGAAATCGCAAAATTAGAGTGATCCACCTTCCACCGGACATCCAAATTTTTCACCGCGTGCAGTACACACTCCCCTTTGGGGATGCACTCACCAGAAATATGATAAAAATGGGCATTTAAATCATAAGCCAAAGGACACTCCTATCTCCTCAGCACGGTCACCTCTTCACCTTCTGCAAGCCTTAGAAAGGATCCACTCCAACCCGGCATACACATATGAAGAGAATAATGGTGCAGATAGCGTAGTACAGTTTGGCAAAATTCCACTTTATTTGTAATAACCAATTCCCCCCCTTATTAAAATCTGCGTACCTAAAAACAAATAGTAATCAGCTTTGTAATACAATTGAATTGCACTCTGCCTGTTAGTCCCGTCCGTCCGCCGGAAATCGGGCTCCAAAACGATGTGTAGAGCGGTGTCAGCCTCTACTTCCTGGTCGTTTGGTGGCTGGAGCGCACAATGGAACGCATGCGTCACTTCCTGCGAGGTCACGACCCTGACGCGTTTCGTCACTTCCGGACGTCGTCTGAGGGTGTGACCTCGCCACCGGAAGTGAGGATTATAAATAATCAGCGCCCAATCCGGGCGCTGAACTGTCTGATTGCCAGTTTAACTGGCCAATGGGGACTCACAGACAGCAATACATTGTCATGCACAGCCGCTGTCTGCATTACATGTTTACTATGAAGTTTTCCTTCATTCTTGTACCATATTTTAGCTCATTAGCCATAGTGCTTATACATATTTGTTTCATATAATAATACATATAATAACTAGATCATTGAAATATGCAGACCGCGCTTCTGTTTCTCTTTACATACATCGATACCGGCCTTTTTAACCCTTACATCGCATGACCTTATATGGTTGCTGATGTGGAAATCTATGTGTTTAAGGTTGCGTGTTGTAATCATTTACTTGGTGTATGCGTTTTATACATATATATATATATGTATATTATGAAGAGATCATTCCATTCTGTATATATATTTTGCCAAATCCAACCTGTACTGTGATGGAAGGTATATCTATATTTATATTGATACCATTGTGTTAGTCAGCATCCATAATCACATGGCGATGCTAGTGTCAATATTTCTGCCGGTCTGACAACATCCCCATATTCCAATCATTTTATGTCCATATCTCCATATATTTGATGTGTGTTTATACACTATAATGAACTCCATCGAGACAAATTTAAAATACACACAAAATATTGTGCTAAAGTGTATGAATAGAATCATACTAGGATACTAAAATGTGTACAAACTAAAAACTCAAAAATAAAGTGAAATAAAATTAGGAATAAAAATGAAAACAAAAATAATACAAATAAAATTAAAATAAAAATAAAAATAAAAAAATAAAAATAAAAATAAAAATAAAAATAAAAAATAAATAAAAATAAAATTAAAATAAAATAAAAATAAAAATAAAAATAAAATAAAATAAATAAAATAACAATAAACATAAAAATAAATAAATATAAATAAAAATAAAATTAAAATAAAAATAAAAATAAAAATAAAAATAAAAATAAAAATAAAAATATAAATAAAAATGATTAAAATTATAACTAAAGATAAAAAATTGGAATTAAAATTAATCCTGAATGGGGGTGTGAAACTATGCTGATATTAAACTAAATATTAGCTTCTAGTGTTGTTCTACTTCAAACAAATTATAGAGATATAAACATATGTTTACATACATGTATATCATGTGTGTGAAACCTGATTAAAAGCATATCCAAATTGAAAGATACACATGGCACACATAACAAAATGTATACCATCTAAACCCATAATAGTCCATTTATATATAAAACTCCACTCATCGGATGTATTAAACCTTGTGATGTGTGTAATACATTCCTACGCTATATGTAAAGGATAAGGATATTGGACTAATTCTTGTGGTGGAACAAATCTCCATTTATTACGACCGCTGTGACCTTTTAGTGTCAGTGACCTGTATTCAGTTCCTTATATGGAACATGGCTCTTATAAGAGATCCCGTTTATTAAAGAAAATAGCTTTTTGGGAACAGACTTTTTCGCATGTGGATGCAGCCTACTATATTATAGACATAAATAAATAAATAAATATGTATATATATAAATGAATAAATAAATATATATATATATAAATGAGAATATATATATATAAATATGAAATAGGAGATCCATGAATCGATAAATCTGTGTCTGGGAGGAGTCAATAAATACAGAAATATATATATATAGATAAAATCGTGTATAGATAAAACCATATATATATAAAAACCATATACATATATAAAATGCAAAGGGAGAATAAAAATCACGGACTATGTGTCACTTATAAAACAGTTAATATCGAGTTCAACGTTCAAGCCTTTAGGCACTAGAACATCTACTGAGTATATCCAATGCGTCTCGCGTTTGGATAGCTCCCGTACTAAGTTAGTTCCTCTCCAGTGGGGTTGAATCTGTTCAACCCCCCAAAATAATAGGCCAGATGCATCCCTGTCATGCTTCAGCTTGAAGTGCAGAGACACATTATGGTCTTTGTACCCTCTTTTTATGTTATGAATGTGCTCTGCAATTCGTACTCTGAGTTTCCTTTTGGTTCGTCCAATATAGATCAATCCACACGGGCATTTTAAAGCATAGACCACATGTGTAGAGTTGCAAGTAATGAATTGCTCAATAGAAAATATTTGGTTGTTTACTGATGAGCTGAAGCTCTCAAGTGCTCTGCTGGGTGAGGTTATTTCTCGGCAGGCTTTACACCTTCTACAAGCGTAAAATCCTTTTCTGTCCCAGAACGTGGGTGGTCTTTTCGGAGGGTCTACGATTTTCCTTACGATTTTGTCTCCAAAGCTAGTGGCCTTTCTGTAAATAAACTGTGGTACTTGTGGTAATTCGGTGTTGAGCTTTTTGTCCAACAGGAGTATATGCCAATGATGTTTAAATATCTCTTCAATTTCTTTATATTGCGAGTGGTACCCAGATATGAAACCCCATTCCTTGCTACAGGTTGGTTTTTGGGCCTCTTTTTGTTGAACTGCTGGTTCGGTATCCTTTTCTTTCAGGCAGACCGATCTGGGTATTCTCTTCACCTCTTCTACTACTTTATCCAGGATACTTGGGTTATAACCTTTTGTTACAAACCTCTCTGTTAGAATGTTGGCCTGTTCCACGAAATTGGAGTCTTCAGAACAGTTCCTCCGTACCCGCATGATCTGTCCCTTCGGGATGTTCTTGAGCCATTGTGGATGATGCCCACTTGTTATTGGTAAATAGCTGTTCCTATCCGTTTTTTTGAAGAAAACTTTTGTTTCAAGGTTCTCTCCTTTTCTGTATATGGTAACATCCAAATAGTTGATCTCTTCCTTACTTCTTTCTGATGTTAAAACTATATTGCGGTCATTTTTGTTTAAAAAACTTAAAAACAAGTCCAAAGTACAATCTGTTCCAGCCCAGATAAAAAATAGGTCGTCTATAAAACGTTTGTAAAATAATAGTTCTGTTGGTTGTTGGTTAAAAATTACTTTATCCTCCCACTCGGCCATAAATAAATTTGCTATACTGGGTGCAAATTTTGCACCCATAGCTACTCCGCGTTGTTGTGAGTAGAACGTTTTATCGAACCAAAAATAATTGTGCCCCAAACAGAAGTCCAAACTGTTTCTTAGGAAAGATTTTTTGATTGTGGGGTAAGTCCTCCCTTTTGCTCAAGGCCCAGTTTAGGGCCAGGAGCTACATAGTTAGCTAGGCCGAAAAAAGAAAAGTCCATCCATTTCAACATAAAAAAAAAAGAAATAATAAATAAAAATAAAATATATATCGTACAATCCATTTTAGCTCATTAGCCATAGTGCTTATACATATTTGTTTCATATAATAATACATATAATAACTAGATCATTGAAATATGCAGACCGCGCTTCTGTTTCTCTTTACATAAATAAAAATAAAATATCTATGTGTTTAAGGTTGCGTGTTGTAATCATTTACTTGGTGTATGCGTTTTATACATATATATATATATGTATATTATGAAGAGATCATTCCATTCTGTATATATATTTTGCCAAATCCAACCTGTACTGTGATGGAAGGTATATCTATATTTATATTGATACCATTGTGTTAGTCAGCATCCATAATCACATGGCGATGCTAGTGTCAATATTTCTGCCGGTCTGACAACATCCCCATATTCCAATCATTTTATGTCCATATCTCCATATATTTGATGTGTGTTTTTATACACTATAATGAACTCCATCGAGACAAATTTAAAATACACACAAAATATTGTGCTAAAGTGTATGAATAGAATCATACTAGGATACTAAAATGTGTACAAACTAAAAACTCAAAAATAAGTGAAATAAAATTAGGAATAAAAATGAAAACAAAAATAAATACAAATAAAATAAAAATAAAAAAAAAATAAAAATAAAATAAAAATAAAAAAAAAATAAAAATAAATAAAAATAAAATTAAAATAAAATAAAATAAAAATAAAAATAAAATAAATAAATAAAATAAACAATAAACATAAAAATAAATAAATATAAATAAAAATAAAATTAAAATAAAAATAAAAATAAAAATAAAAATAAAATAAAAATAAAAATAAAAATAAATAAAAAATGATTAAAATTATAACTAAAGATAAAAAATTGGAATTAAAATTAATCCTGAATGGGGGTGTGAAACTATGCTGATATTAAACTAAATATTAGCTTCTAGTGTTGTTCTACTTCAAACAAATTATAGAGATATAAACATATGTTTACATACATGTATATCATGTGTGTGAAACCTGATTAAAAGCATATCCAAATTGAGTTTTTAGTTTGTACACATTTTAGTATCCTAGTATGATTCTATTCATACACTTTAGCACAATATTTTGTGTGTATTTTAAATTTGTCTCGATGGAGTTCATTATAGTGTATAAACACACATCAAATATATGGAGATATGGACATAAAATGATTGGAATATGGGGATGTTGTCAGACCGGCAGAAATATTGACACTAAACCCCATATTATACCCACAGTTGATCCAGAGGAAGGCAAAAAAAAAAACCCAAAAAGAGCATGCTCCAATCTGCTACAGCAGGGGAAAAAAAATCCAATCCTGATCCCCCTAGAGGCAATCGGATTTTCCCTGGATCAACTTTACCTATAAATGTCAGTACCCAGTTATATTATGTACATTTAGGAAAGTATCCAGGCCTTTCTTAAAGCAATCTACTGAGTTAGCCAGAACCACCTCTGGGGGGAGTCTATTCCATATTTTCACAGCTCTTACTGTGAAGAAACCTTTCCGTATTTGGAGATGAAATCTCTTTTCCTCTAGACGTAAAGAGTGCCCCCTTGTCCTCTGTGTTGACCGTAAAGTGAATAACTCAACACCAAGTTCACTATATGGACCCCTTATATATTTATACATGTTGATCATATCCCCCCTTATTCTCCTCTTCTCAAGGGTGAATAAATTCAGTTCCTCTAATCTTTCCTCATAGCTGAGCTCCTCCATGCCTCTTATCAGTTTGGTTGCCCTTCTCTGAACTTTCTCCAGTTCCCCGATATCCTTTTTGAGAACTGGTGCCCAAAACTGAACTGCATATTCCAGATGAGGTCTTACTAATGATTTGAACAGGGGCAAAATGATATCTCTCTCTCTGGAGTCCATACCTCTCTTAATACAAGAAAAGGACTTTGCTTGCTTTGGAAACCGCAGCTTGACATTGCATGCTATTATTGAGCTTATTATCTACCAAAACCCCCAGATCCTTCTCCACTACAGATTAACCACTATTAACCTCCTTCCCTGTAGTGTGAGCAGTCTTCCCATCCAGCAGTAGCTACAGTGTGCTCCTCCCCCCCCCTCAGCACACCACACTGGTGATCTGAGGTAGGGGGGGGATTGAGTCCGACATCTTACGGTGCAGGAGGTGGGGCAGGAGAAATGAGCTTTGGAGACTCTAAATACATACACCCCAGCACAGTGTATGTATTTAGAAGCAATGCACTGCTGCTGTCCCCACAGTGGCAAGTATAACCCCCCCCTCCACTTACCCTGGGCACTCAGTCTGCCCCTGGTCATAATGGAGGAGTCTAGGCACCAACGGCTAGGTGTGCTTTTGTAATAAGCAGCCAGCACCTGTTACAGAGAGCTTCATTGCGGCGCCTGTCCTCAGAGGATATGCAGGGAAGGTGCCCAGAGAAGCGATCCCTGCTTGGGCCCCTAGGGACGCTGGAGCCCCATACAGGTGTATGGGCTGTACCCCCTGATAGCGGCCCTGGTCATGGGATGACGCCGCTGCGGTCCTCAAGGGGAGCACCAGTGCACTGCAATGTACTGGTGCCTGCAGCTGTGTACTGGTGCCTGCAGCTGCCACCCGCTCACAGTAAAAGTACTGTGGGAAGGCGGGAAAGTGGTTAAACAGTAGTTAACTATTTTGAAAAATAAAATTGCCCAAATAGCGGTACTGGTAAACACATAATTACAATTGACACAACCAGAAACATCATATGCGGCTGGACAGTCCCGAAATTTCAACATAATTCTGACATCCCACAGATCCCTAGCTTTTGTCCCACACTTCTGTATCTCACATGCGTGACTCTTTACTGGACCTGCAGCCACTCTGTAGAACAGAAAGGGTGTAATGTGCACAGGAGGTGAAGTGTGTACAGGGAGGGGGGTAATGTGTGCAGGAAGAGGCAGTATGTACAAGGGTGGGGGGGGGTAATGTATGCAGTAAGAGGCAGTATGTACAAGGGGGGGGGGTAACGTGTGCAGGAGGGAGCAGTGTATACAGGGAATGGGGTAATGTGCACAAAAGGGGGCAGTGTGTATATGGAGGGGGTCATATGCACAGGAGGGGGCAGTGTTTAGAGAGGGGGTACTGGGTGCAGGAGGGGGCAGTATATACAGGGAGGGGGTAATGTGCACATGAGGGGGCAGTGTATATACAGAATCGGGTCAAATGCCCAGGAGGGCACAGTGTGTACAGGAAGGTGGTAATGTGTGCAGGAAGGAGCAGTGTGTACAGGGAGGGGTGTAATATGCACAGAGAAGGGGCACAATGTGTGCAGTAGGGGAAGTGTGTACAGGAAGGGCTATACCTTCCAACTGTCCCAGATTCTGTGGGACCATCCCAAGATTTCATCTAAATCCCAGTGCCCTGCGGATCCACGCTAGTGTCCCAAAGCCCAGTGCTGGAACATGTTCCGGCACTTAGGTCCACTAAGCTGCTTGGCAGGGGTGTGTTAGCGCAGACACTTAGTACACATTCCCCAACCCAATGGTTTTAATGACATTTTTTTTCATCATACTTTTTTATTATATTTAATGCTGTTCCTTTTTTAGTTTTGTGATGTGGCATTGCGCCACTTATTAGTAAATTCACAACACGTATACTACAGTCTGTGTGCATGTGCCACATGCATTGCAGTTTCACATTTTAAGTGGTATTAAACCCCAAAAAACTAAAATGTTACATATTATAGCTTACCAATTATTAGATGTGATGGCTGCATTTGTTTTCTTGTTTTATGCTTTTTTCCCTGTGTTTTCACGCTGGTGATCTGGACAGTTACACACTCTTTGAAGGAGCGCAGGGGGCACAGCAGACAAAGGCATTGTCAGTTTGGGGGGTAGTGTTAAATGTACTAGCATATTTAAATACACTAACAAATGGAAACCAAGCTCCAGTTTCGTAATCAGCTACAGCAAACTGTTTTCTTTTCCTTTTGTGATAAAATGTTTAACTAAAAGCTTATCATTGTAAGCACCGATGCCAGTGTTAAATGGTTTGTCTCACCCCAGTAAACTGATAGCTATGGAAGAGAGATTGATCTTTTAAAAAACAACGAAGATATATTTAGAACGGCAAAGTTCTGTAATGCGGTTGTGCCACATCCAATAATCAAGAATGAAGAACAAAGGCCCCTAGTGGTGGACTTTTAAGGCACGTACACAAGTGGAGTAGAAAGCAAGAAAGTAGAAAACTATTTAATTAAAGAGTAGATAAAAGTATGTCATAAAAAACACAATACATGTATTGATTAGTAACATCAATGTTAACAGAGCATCATACAATCAATAAATTGGCTAACACTCATATGGGGTACATAAAGCTAATACAATCAGTAGATTGGCTAACACCCATAAAGGGTACATGGAGCTAATGAAGCTGATCACTCTACGCGTTTTGGAGCACTAAGAGTCTCCTTCTTCAGGGGTGTGTGTAAAGCATATAGCGTAGTTCTAATGGGGGGTACAAAATGACAAGGTATTAGCACAGATAAAAGTGGGTTCACATAGAGTAATGACTTTGCATAGGGCGATATACTGGTTTTGTCCATATACTTACATACTAAAATATGTTGCTATGTAGACATGACGTTGCATTCATAAAAAGAAGTGGCAGAGCTGGCTTCCCAATGTCCAGGGCTCCCGTATACACAGGAAATAGTTAGGGTTTAATGTTGTTGTATTAAGTATTGGCAATGGACGAAGAAGTCCTGAGAATCCCCAGAGAAAAGGTATCGCTGGGTAGGTATAGGGGGAGACACTGGGGCGAGAAAAGGCACTAGGCCCTAAAAAAATGTAAAAAGTATAATCAGGTAGGTAGTTCAACAGAGAGGCAGACAAGGCACTGAAATGGTCAAATTAGACCCAATATAAAATAGTAGTAACAATGTAATTAGTACTGATTAGAGATACCTTGCACGATGACACAGGGGAAAGGATGAAGGGGTGGCATAATCCCCCAAAGTGATCATTGTATTTTGCGGGCTTGAAATTGCCACCCCTTCATCCTTTCCCCTGTGTCATCGTGCCAGGTATCTCTAATCAGTACTAATTACATTGTCTGAATGAATGAGTGAATAATTTGTATAGCGCTACAATGCAACCCGAATCGCCTCAAGGCGCTCATTGTCTCCTAAATATCTCCTAAACCATACAGGTTTTTTTTTACCTACAGGTAAGCCTTATTATAGTATAGGCTTACCTGTAGGTAAAAGTAAAAAAAAAAAACACTATACAACCGCTTTAACTTTAAGTGGATTTCCACCTTTTGTTCCCCAGAAAATATATTTTGATGACACCAAAGTGTTTTAGTTCTATTCGCCATCATCCAATTTACTTTTACCTTTCAGAAAAGTAATTATATTTTAGCTGGAGACTATGTGCACTGTGGCTTCGGACTCCACCTATTGTCTTCAGTAAAGTAGAGTGTAGTGGGGTCTAGGAGACAAGGAGATTTACTGTATACTGCAGGAAGTAAATCAACAAATTTTACATTACACTTTCTTTCCCACTATTCCCACAGAGTGGCAGTTTTGAACTTCAGATTCCTTTAGATGCAGCCTATTGGGAAATGTGTTAAATGCTGCTGGGAAGAGAACAATGCTATTGGTGTTGAAGATGGACAGAAGGAGATATTCCTATAGTTTATTTTCCATCTTTGTACCACTAAAATCAATGTGACTTCTACCATTCTGTCCAATTCCGTGCGGTTAATAGAATAGTGCATTGTGTGAGAGAAAGCACTGCACCAAGCCAGAAGTATTGCCTAACAGAAAATACATAAATAAGATTTGCTTTCAACAGATGGCACTAGATAGCTATTTTTTTTCACCACTTACCATACAGAGAACCATACAAAGAAAACTAAATAATTGAGCACTTAGAAAAATACATTAACACAACTTCTACTACAATGAAGTGGAACTCCAGGCTGAGAGGTTTTTGTAATTTCTGGTGTGCAAAGAAAATTATCTTTATTGAGGTTTATGGCACACCTGGATTGCTGCTCTGCAATGGAATATCATGCTTTTATTTATTCTGGATAGTACATCTATCACTGTTCTTCAGCCCATTATGGTTATGAGAATTGTATAATTTAACAGCCACCCTCTCTCCTTGTCCTATCACAGCACACCTTGAATTCTGTGAATGCCTTGTATTCTGTACTATTCGGCATGAACGAAAGTATGAATTTTACACTACAGAGCATCGATCTGAACTTGCCCTAATCATCGATAGAGGCTATATTTTTACATCCCTGAAATTGAAATACAAAGAATGGTGGTCAAACAAGTCAATATCAAAAAAAATAGAATCGTTCAGAGTATTTCCTTATATTATTATACAGGATTTATATAGTGCCAACAGTTTGTGCAGCGCTTTTTTTAACATGAGGGCAGACAGTACAGTTACAATACAATTCAATACAGGAGGAATCAGAGGGCCCTGCTCGTTAGAGCTTACAATCTAGGAGGGATGCAAAAGGTAAGAACTGTGGGGGATGAGCTGATGGAAAAAAAATCTAAGTATAGTTGTGGGCAGGATAGGCTTCTCTGAAGAGGAGAGTTTTCAGGGATCGTCTAAAAGAAAACAGAGTAGGAGATAATTGGACAGATTGGGGTAAGGTTTTGGATAGATTGAGTTTGAGGAAGTGGTGTGACATCCAGGCTGATATGTATGTTAGTAAATTAGTTATATGTAAGGAGACTGAAGGAGTTAGCTGAGGGGTAGAGAGATAAATGTAGGTGTCATCAGCATAGAAATGGTATTGGAAGCTATGGGAGGCTATCAGCTGACCCAGGGAGGAAAACAACAAAGAGAGGGGCGCCTCTGGGTGTAGATTTAACAAGTTTTATTCATACATTTTTGAAATACAAGCAACTCTCATTTTGAAAGTTGATTTTAGGCATAAAAACATCCATCAAGGGGATCGTCAGGTCAGCCACAGCCTCTTCCAAACTCCAAGACCAAAGGCTTGGAGTTTTTTGAGGAGAAGGGGGTGGTCAACCGTATCAAAGGCAGCAGAAAGGTCCAGAAGTAGAAGTATAGAATAGTGTCCATTAGTTTTGGCCATTAGTAGATCGTTTGTACGTTTTAGGAGGGCAGTTTTTGTGGAGTGTTGAGGACAAAATTCAGACAGAAGGGGATCAAGACGGTTATTGTCGGCGATGTGGTCGCTCCATCGGTTGTAGACCAGACATTAAAGGAGTTTGGATAGAAAGGGGAGCAAAGAGATGGCGTGTAGATTTTTAAGATTGGTGGAGTAGAGTTAAGTGGAAAAGGCACATTTGTACAGTGGAGATCTCCTCACAAAGTGATTGGCGATCTCCTGGGCAGTTAGTGGGTGGAGACAGTGGGGGACGAAGAAGAGAGTCGAAGGTAGAGAAGAGTTGAGGGGGACGGGATGATAAGTTGTTAATGAGAGTGATAAAATAGGTCTGCTTGGCAGTGATCAGGCAGGAATTGTATTTTTGGAGGGCAGATTTATATTGGTTGAAATCTTTCTGAGACTATTGCCGCGTACACACGGTCGGAATTCTCGTCGAAAAAAGCTCTGATGGTTTTCCCGTCGGAATTCCGACGGAATTTCGCTCAAACTGTCTTGCCTACACATGGTCACACCAAATTCCGACGGTCAAAAACACCACGCCTTAAAAAACGTTCGACTGCACTATAAAAGGGAAGTTTAATGCTTATGAGCATGCATCGAATTGTTTCAGAGCATGCGTCGGAATTGCATACACACGATTGGAAAATCGGATAGAAAGGTTTTCCGTCGGAAAAATTAAGAACAGGTTCTCAATCCAAAGTCCGTCGGAAATTCCGACAGAAAAAGACCGATGGGCATACACACGGTCGGAAAATGATGAAAAGCTCCCATCAGACTGTTTCCATCGGAAATTCCGACCGTGTGTACGCGGCATTAGTCTTATGCCACAGGCATTTAAGAGCATATATAGAATACATTGTTCTTTCAAAGCAAGTGTTTTTGTATGTCGAGAAATCCTGTTTGTTCACTTTCAGAAAGATGTATTTACATAGATCAGGACCACAATAACTAACAATAGGGGAAAAGGGGCAGCTCTCTCAGGCCTACAAGTGCAGGAAAACATACCTCATTTGGAGGAGCACCTTTTTTGGAACCAAATCTCTCTGTCCCTTATTCCTTCTCAGGTGTACCTCAATTTGAGCAGATGTGAAGAAGAATTCCAGCCTAACAGCCTCCGGTCCCAGTTGGCGCCTTTACAGAGAAACGTGTCGGGTGGAGCCACCTCTGTGAGGTCATCCCACACGAGCTGGCTTGGGAGGACCGCTGCCGTGCTTGCAATTGTTTGTGTCTCGCTGATTAGACTCTTCATAAGTGTAAGTGCATCTTGTATCTTTTAAAAAATGCTGGTTTTAAACTTATTACACTACGAAGCCTTCCTTTTTCTATGTGTGCTGGGAGTAACTCTGAACCTGTCAACTTAAAGTGATTGTAAAGTCTTGTTTTTTTTTATTAAAACCCCAAAAAAATGTTATACTTACCTGCTCTATTGCAGTGGATTTGCACCGAACAGCCCGGATCCTCCTCTTCGGCTCTCCTGGCCCCTCCCTCCTGTTAGGTGCCCCCACAGCAAGCAGCTTGCTATGGGGGCACCCGAGCAAAGTCACAGCTCTGTGTATCCATTCAGATACTATTCTCATTGGCTGACTAACTGACAGCAGCGGGAGCAAATGGTGCTGCGCTGCTGTCTGAGCCAATGAGGAAGGGTGTCCCGGACGGCCGAGACATTCCTACAACATCGCTGGAGCTAGAGGAACCTCAGGTAAGTGTAAGTGGGGCTGAGGGGGGCTGCTGCACACACCAATTTAGGTTCCTGATACCGATACCCTTGGATTGGCATGCTGCTATGAACGGATTGCGATGTGTCTTCCTCCTGCTGCTGCAGCTTATGGATAAACATAGAGTGAGCAAGATCTCTATCATTTGAGATCAAATCCTTTTGATAAGAGGCGTGTGGTCTATGGGGGAAAGGCATTCACAAGAGCACCCAAGGAACCACTTGGACACGCACTTTTGCATTGAATTGTTTGCCAGGGATGATACTGTCTCTGACGTTTTGAGTGATTTATGGACTATTTTATTCTTGTTTATTTTGGTTGATATCCATTGCATTGTGGTTAGGTTGAGCACTCATTTAGTTTCGTTTTTACAAGTTATTTCATTGATTTAGGTTTGCAATTCTGAGGGAATTTGTTTGAGAAGCGCAAGTTTTTTCTTGCATTATACCAATTGTGCCTAACCTGTGTAAAAAAGATGTGGTCTGGTCATATGATCCGTAGCTCTGGATCCCCTGTGTCAGTGAGCTACGTGTAGGCAGGTTGCCTACAGTTTGTTAGCTAGGTAGTTGGCTGGCCCAGGCTGGGGAAGGGGTTAATGTGCTAAACATCTGCAGAGCACCTGAGGAGGACTGCTGTGCCTTGCAGTCCATCAGAGCACACCGGGAGGCCAGAAACTTGCCAACCTTTAGGGAAACAATAGTCATGGACTACCACCTTCCTGAGGTATGCTTGGGTAGCCTAGTATAGTTAGCTAGGGATGTTTCATTGCAAATGTTAATGTTGGACTGTATCACCAAATTGTTCAGTAAAGTTGCATCAACTTGGATTGAAATAATTCAAAGGTGTTCATGATGGTTTCTGGCGTATGAAAGAACTAGGGCCAGTAAAGCATGTGTGGGGTATGAAGCAAAGCCACTACAAAAGGTCTACTTGACAGGACAAGCAGAAGGTGTAATGCAGTTGCTATGGGTAACCAAGTACTAGTACAAGGTACATTGCAGCCAGTCATGAAGCGTGGTACCTGTCCAGGAGTAAGGGACAGGTTCTCTGGTAGCAAGGGGGTCAGTGATCTGGCTCCTTCCATAGTGATCAGTTCCTACATCAACTGGGACTGAACCTGCGTTACAGAGACCCATAGCCTGGCTGCATGGTACAGGAGTGAAGGAGTTAACAAGTGCATGCATAAGGGCCATGCAAAGTGCACGGTGGGACCCCATTCTAACACTTGGAGTGAGGTGGCAGAGGTACACAGGACTGGTGGAGAGGGCACTGACTCAGCATTGTCCCTGACAAGTGTAACATACATCAAGTTAAAATGTATAGTGACTTGGGACAGAGGGACTCTGTACATTATTTACTGCAGTTGGTAAAAGGCACATCTCTAAGCTGGGGAACCACCATAATATTTGATTGTCACCTGAACACGGTCCCTGACTGGTCCTGGGCATTGATAAACGCGATCTGCGCGAAAGGTACCCCCATGTGCAAGGTCAAATGACAGCACCAACACGTGGGTACATAGCAGCCTATGCATGATGTCACAGCTCCCAGGAATTCCCAGCCACTGCAGAGTGTTCACTCCTCTCTCCTGCAGCGGCTGCTCATTAACACAAGGGATCACATGATTGGACCAGAGTGAACTAAAAAATAGCTAAGTATATACTTGTGCTATGTGTCATGGGTAGCAAGAGGGGGAGGGAACATTTCAAAAACAAATTTGTTTTAGGTTGGTGTTTTGTTTGGTGTCTATTAGGGTTAATTTGCGGCATTAGCCAAGAAAGCAATTAAAACTCTGTAGTGCATTATTGCTTTTACTAAACAGAAAAGCTGCACATACGACTGCAGAATACACTCATAGCATACAAAGTATTACAAAATATGCCTACAACATGCAGAAACAAATTATTCTCTCTAGAAAATAAGCATGTGCAATGTATGCAATAGGCATAAGTATACTAATCAGCTACTTAACTTGGGTTTCCTGGTGATGGAATCTTCTCATGGCTCCTTGCTCAGAGTCTATAGCACAAAACGAAACTGTAACTAAATCTAATCATTCACTTATCTATATTGTGCAGAGTATTGAAATATGAGCTGGAATTCCTTTTGTATACAGAAGAACTTTGACTTTCATGGCGGATATCTTTATCATGGCTTTACATCATAAATACAGGAAGAGAACATAAACGAGTGCATTGAGAATACATAGACAATACATCCTGTGATATCATAGATTATAAGAACTATACACTATATTACCACAGCGCCACCTGCTGCAAAGATAGGTATAATTCATACAGTATTGTCAGTTTATTAGCAACTGTACATTACATGCTGTTGTTTTATTTCTAACACCCCTTCTCAACAGCATGTGCTTTGTAAAATTATATTCAGCTTCTTCTGGAAATAACTATGATGTTTCTTCAATAAAGGCTTGGTGAGTGCATCAGCAGTCATCTCCTCTGACGTGCAGTATTGAATGTCAATAACGCCTTGTTCTTGATTGTCCCTTTAGTAGGTGATACTTGACATTGATGTGTTTGGTCCTAGGATTGACCCTTTCTGATTACATAAGCTTTATAAAACCCTGGTTGTCTTCAAAAATGGGAATTGGTTTTGACATGTCTATCCCAATGTCTACAAAAAGTTGACTAATCCATATTGCTTCCTGACAAGTGTGTGCTGCTGCAATGTACCCTGCTTCAGTTGACGATAGAGTGACAGTTGTTTGATTTCGACTAGACCAACTGGGAGGTTAATCCACTTGTGGATTTGCGGTCTGTACAGTCCGCGACCCAATCAGCATCCACATATCCGACCAGTGTTAGATTTGATGGTAACCGAAACTTCATCTGAATTGTTCTTTTGAGGTGCTGCACTCTTTTTGCTGCATTCCAGTCATACTGACAGGGAGCTGAGACTTTCCTACATAGTATGCCCACTGCTGCGGTTATGTCTGGTCTTGTCACAGTGTTTTATTTTCTTGAAGTGACTTTAATTCTTCTTCTGCTGCCTTTCTCCATTTATTGGCTTCATGTTTTGGCAGTTTTTCTATGTCTTCCCAGGATGTTGGTTCAAGTATGCTTTGTGTTTTGACAGTGTATGACAGCTTGTGGGGTGGTATCCCCTTTGTAGCCCGAGTGGATTTCTGATTTCAGGCAATTCAGCAGGATCTGGTGGGGAACTTGATTTAGGCAATGTGAGTTCCACCTCTTGTTCTGACTCCTGCAAAGGTTTGCTTGGTTAACCTTTTCTTCTGGTTTGCTGGGCATATTCACTTCACAGCTTTCAGGGATCTGTGTTTCTGGTAATGGGCTCTCATCAAAATAGACACTACGGCTTATTGTCACTTTGTCAGTATATGCTTACATTTAAACACTGATGTGCCCTATGCTAGGCTTTGATCCATGCCACATTTCAAATGGAGTACTTTTAATGGCTCTTAAGGGTAGTCTGTTCTGTAGGTAAGTTGCAGGCATACCTGCTTCTCCCAAGTACCTGTGAGGTAGGTTGGCATCCAACAACATGCATCTGGCCATTTCTATAAGAGTGCGATTTTTTTTCCTTTCTGCTACACCGTTTTGTTCAGGAGTGTATGGTGGGGTTGCCTGGTGTACTATTCCTTGTCTCTTAAGATAAGAGGCCCCTTCTTTGCTTATGTATTCTCCTCCATTGTCAGTGCATATTATTCCTGGTTTGCGTTGGAATTTGTTGCTAGACATGGCAACAAACTCTTGAAGTTTCTCTGATGTTTTATTCTTGTGTTTCATCAGATACGTAGTTGTGTACCTGGAAAAATCATCAATGAAAGTCAGTAGATATCTGTCCCCGCCTGACGTGGGAGTTTTCATTCGACCGCATAAATCACTGTGTATGAGTTGCAGGGGGTGGGTAGTTTTTCTTTGAGATGCCTGTGGAAGGGGAGCACGTGTGGCTTTTGCTTCAATACAGCACTTGCATTTCATAAGCACTTTGCAAGGCATTATTGTCAAATCTTCTGATAAACCTCTCTTTATAATGTCCTGTATAGCTTCTGGACTTTTGTGTCCCAGCTGCCTGTGCCATACTTGAATACATTTGCTGTATATGTTTTAAGAGACTACATTGGCTTGCTCGTCTGTGGTGATGAGCCTGTATAGGGGATCATCTAGTTTTCCTCAAGACCCCTTTCACACTGAGGCGCTTTTCCAGCGTTTTAGCTCCTGTAAAGTGCCTGAAAAGCGCCTCTCCTGCCTCCCCAATGTAAAAGACCAAATACTTTCACACTAGGGCGGTGCGCTTGCGAAATGGGGAAAAAAGTCCTGCAAGCAGCATCTTTGGGCGGTTTGGGAACGGTGCATACACCGATCCCAAAATGCCCTGCCCATTGAAATGAATGGGCAGCGCTGGCGAAGCACCAGCAAAGCAATTTGGCAGCGCCACAACACGGACACTTTTAGCCCTATATTCAGCTGCTAGCGGGGGGTTAAAAGCACCCCGCTAGCAGCCGAAAAGCACAGTTAAAATGATGGTAAAGCGATTTACTGCTTACGCACCCTTGCCTTAGTGTGAAAGTAGCCTTTGCAAGGAATTGCTTATTATTGTGAATTGTGCATCCATCAGCCTGGAACTTAACTGTGAGACCGTTGTTTGCAAGACTTTTCACTGATAGAAGGCTGCATGGGGAAAGCCATTGGGAATTCCCCATGATGTCCCCGTGCGTCAGAGAGGGGCAGGGTTACCAGGTGGCCCGCCCTCCGTTATAAAAGACCTGTCAGACGCAGCGAAGCCTCACACAGTGGGAGCCTCCCATTGCGCGGAGCGGCCCAGAAGAGACGCCATGGAAGAAGATGCCGGACGAGAAGACCAGAGCAAGAAGAAGCGGATCGGAGGAAGAAGATGATGGAAGAAGAAGATGGAAGAAGATGCCGGAAGGAGAAGATGAAGAAACCGAAGGATGAAGAAAGGAAGAAGGAAGACCAGAAGAAAGAAGATTTTAATAAAGGAATTGTCAAAGACCGTCTCCTGTCATTTTTACAATTTTTGACCCTTTTTTGGTGAAATGGTAGGGGTACTCTTGTACCCTCTTACCATTTCAGACAGGGGGGTACAAGAGTACCCCTACCATTTCACCAAAAAAGTGTCAAAAATTGTAAAAATGACAGGAGACGGTGTGACAATTCCTTTATTAAAATCTTCTTTCTTCTGGGCTTCCAGATTCCGATAAGCCCCCTCCGATAAGCCCACCGCCCGCAGACCCCCACAACTAATGGCCAGGGTTGTGGGGAAGAGGCCCTTGTCCTCATCAACATGGGGACAAGGTGCTTTGGGGGGGACCCGAAAGCACCCTCCCAATGTTGAGGGCATGTGGCCTGGTACGGTTCCGGAGGGAGGGGGGCCACTCTCGTCCCCCCTCTTTTCCTGCGGCCTGCCAGGTTGCGTGCTCGGATAAGGGTCTGGTATGGATTTTGACCCCACGCCATTTTTTTTTTGGCCGGGGTTCCCCTTAAAATCCATCCCAGACCTGGTCTGGTATGGATTTTGAGGGGGACCCCACGCCCTTTTTTTTTTTTTTGGCCGGGGTTCCCCTTAAAATCCATCCCAGACCTGAAGGGCCTGGTTATTGAATTTGGGGGGACTCCCAAGCTTTTTTTTTTTTTATCAATGACTTTCAATGAATGACTGTTCTCTGTGTTACGGGAGCCGTCAATTCATTAGCCGCGAGTGATTTTAAATAGCTTTTTTTCCTGCAAAAATGACACTGTGCAGGGACAGTTCTAAGCACGGGAAACATGCGCCCCTTCACAGGCATACTATAGACACCCGAATAGCAAAAGAGTGCAGCGCTCATAAAATGTCCGTTATATAATCAAATGGACAATCATACAAAAAATTGTGAACTAAATAAATAGAAAACAATACAATACCAATATGCGTGAGTGATTCACTCTCAAAAGAGTAAATGTGAAAATAAGTGTTTTGTCCATAAACACACTATACAATATAACCATGTGGAATCTCTATCAAAGAGACGTGAAATAAACTATAATATATATATACTATGTTCGACCATAGAAAATAATACAAAAAGCTTCTAAACAATGTAATAATACACCTTAATTGTGATACTAAAGTGTAAAAAACAAAATAAACGTGACTTTTGTGCGGCTTGTCTGAAGAGGTCCGTCACCACTAGGACTGAGGCTTACCGGAATTTGTGGACTCAGATAGGTGTATACCATGTGAGTCACAAAGGCTTGATGGTGTCAGCCACACCAATGGAAACGAATCCCAGCCCAGGTATGTAGTAACGGCAAACCAAGTCTTTGTAAAGTCTTCCAAAGGGACTCAGGAACAAGATGGTAGGCAGTGTATGGTACGGTATATCTCCCCAGGTATGACCGGTAATAAAGAAAAGGGGACTATATAGTGTAATACCGTCAGGCGGAAAAAATGTATTAAAATCTGACAAAGTGGGTACTCACATTGACATAAGGATTAAAAGCATGGATATAGTACTGGTAGCAGTGACATCAGCAAATCGTCTCCCGACGGCGTTTCGCCTCCATAGGGCATCATCTGGGGGTGCCCAGAACACCGGGCCCATCCCTAATTTCTAGCATAGCTTTCGTGTGATCACACATTTGCTGGCCTTCTTCTAGTCTCATCTTGCAAAGCTCTCTTAGCAGAAATAACTAATTGTTTATGTGGATAAGCTGGTCATCTTCCACTAGCAAGCTTATAATCGCCTTTGCCTGCCTATTTTTCCTGTCCCAGTCCTTCGTCTCTCCATTTGTTGGTTTGTCTGTATTCAGCACTTGCCACAAGTCCTCCTTGCTTAGAAACAATACTAGGTTAAATTTCCAAAGCTGGTAATTGGCATTGTTCAGCTTTGCAATTGCAAACTTCACATCTGAACCACTTGCCATGTTTTATCAGCTTGAATACAGTATTCACTGACTTGCCTTACTCACTGAATATTCTTTCCAGTGCCCCTGGGTGCCTGGGATAGCCTCTCCAATGCCTGGGTCCATAACCTATTGTGCAGAGTATTGAAACATAAGCTGAGTATTAACAGCAGAACACCTTTACTTTCATGAAGGATATCTTTATCATGGCTTTACAACATATAGACAGTAAGAGAACACAAACAAGTGCATTGAGCATAGATAGACAATACATCCTGTTATATCATAGAATATAAGAACTATGCACTATAATACCACAGCACCACCTGCTGCATAGATAGGTATAATGCATTCAGTATTGTCAGTTTATTAGCAACTTTACAATACATGCTGTTGTTCTTTTCCAACAATCTAAGCTATAAAAAATCAGCAACAAATTTGGAATGCTACTAAACCTTTCAAGCTGATTTTTTTTATTATCACATTGTTGAATAGTGCATTGCAAGCCCTGATTGGCTGAAGCAGTGAAAGCTTAAGCCAATCAGGGCACAGAGCACTGTCAGAGTCATGATTGGACACTGTCATCTAATCATGCCTCATCCCCCCCCCCCCCCACAGTATAAAAGTATTCTTTCAATAGCAGCCATTTTCAGCGTGATTTTGGTGTGGAGAGAAATAGAACAGGGCTCTGTTCAGTGCTATTAGTTAGTTAGTGTGCTATACTGTGCTATTTTGCTTCAAATGTCAGTGTAGAATATTAGTTTAGTGTCAGTCTAGGGATAGTGGGAACTGTGTCTCAGGCACATCAAACATGGCAAAAACACCAGCCATTTGGGTACCACATGCTTAACAAGGCATTTAACGTCCAACCACTCAGCCCATTGGCAAGAGCACCTAAAAGCCACACAAAAGGGCACAAATCTGTCCCTCCTCCTCCTCCTTATCCACTTCAGTCTGCCCCTGCTATACCGAGTCATTACCTCTCAGCAGCCTCGACTGACAGGGATGATGGTATAGCACAGAATGTCCCAGGTCCTAGCAGCACATCTGCCAGCAGCACACCACCAGCTGTAGACTGTAGCAGGCAAATTACTCTGCCCCATCTGCTGCAGTGGGAAAAAAAATACAGTCCCTGTCACCCACATGCCCAGCGTCTAAATGCAAGCTTGTCAAATCTGTTGGATCTCCAACTTCTGTCTTTCAGCCTGGTGAATTCACACAATGTGATGTACCACAATGGCAGGTTCCCAGTGGCTACTACTTTTCACGTAAGGCCGTTCCATCTCTCTACCATCATGTGGAAGGGAATGTTCTAGCATCTTTGGGCAAGGCAGTCAGCCATACAATCCACCTTACTGCTGACACGTGGTCCAGCAAGCATGGGCAGGGACAATATATTTAGTTCACAGCACACTGGGTAACGCTGCTTGCAAATCGAAAGAATGCAGGACAGGGCTCGGTGCTGCAGCTTGTTGTGCCCCCACGTCTCCATACAGCTGGTGGTGATGATGCCAGACCTGTTTTCTCTACCCCCTCCTCCTCCTACTCCACCACCTCCATGCCCTCCTCTGCAGAATTGTCCTATGAACATCAGGTACCCTCTAAGCGTTCAAAGTGCTATTCCCAGAGTCAGGCTAAAAGGTGCACTACATTATGGCCTCATCATACACACTGGCTCCTCAGCAGTTGCTGAGCAAAATAAAGGCAGCTTGCAGGGAATTTTTTTTTGTTTGGCTTTATAAATGCAATTATTTCTGCAGCAAATTCTAGACATGGTACACATCTTCCACTTTACAGGTAGACTAAGGGGACCCCCCCCCCCCCCCAGGCACTATATTGGAAGGATTTTTTTATTTTTTTTTATTTTTGTACTTTTTTTTTTTTTTATTTTCACTTTAAAAATCAAAAATTATCCGCTGGACTTCGGTCCAGCGGATAATCCCGCGGGATAGTCCCTTCGTGTGTACGCGGCATAAGGGGACCCCCCCCCCCCCAGGCACTATATTGGAAGGATTTTTTATTTTTTTTTCATCAAAAAAACTTTTTTTTTTTTTTATTGATAAATGTCCCCCAGGGTAGGACCCAGACCCCTATAACCATTGTATGCCCAATTACTTACATATAAGCCTTCAAAATGGGCACTTTTGATTTTTGACGTTCAGTCCCATTGACTTTAATGGTGCTCGTTATTCGGGTCCGAACTTTCACGTGTTCAAAAGTTCTGGTGCAAACCGAATAGGGGTCTGTTCGGCCCATCCCTACTGATAATACATTCATTCAGAGGTTCAGAGGGTACAGCAGTAAAGAGTTTACTGCCTGACACTTGTGTCTTGACAAATATTGATTGCACACAAAGATGTACATGCATTGCTCCCAACTGTCCCTGATTTGAAGGGACTGTCCCTTGTTTGGAAGTCCTTCTGTCCCTCTTTCCTCCTGACTTGTCCCTCTTTTTTGAAAATTAATTATTTAACTATTAAAAGTGTTTTACTGCACTAAACATTGTATCCAACTTCTAAATTAATGCATTTGTTAATTTCAAAAGCCAATAACGTGGTTGTATACTCTCCATTCAATTTTCAGCACATTGCAATCCTAATTATTAAAGCTATTGCTTGCTGCCTGCTAAAGTCTTCTTGTTTATTCTTCTTTATTTTAAAAAAAATATTTTTTTACTACCTTATTAATTAAATTAATTACATAAATAAATTGCAATTGTGTATGTATATCTATATAGATATATATCTATCTATATATATATCTATCTATCTATCTATCTATATATATATATATATATATATATATATATATATATATTTAGAGATAATTATTTATATAATAAATATATTAAATATAAAACAAATGTTTTCACAAATAATTGTATAACTTTTAAAAATCATACTTAAAAAATTAATTATGAAAGAATCGGGAGCTCATGTATTTATTCAATAATTAAAATTATAATTATTTTGTTATGAATTCATTTAGATTATTACCAAATATTAAATTAAATTAACATTAACCACAGTCATTTTGAAAAATTATATGTCAATGTATTAGTAAACTATTTTATAAATAATCTGATAGGCTGGGTATTTATAACAGAAGACAACCTAGTGCTCTTGTTTGTCACAAATGTTCACCCTGCCTGTCATCAGGTAATGTGATCTGAACCACACATTCTCAGAAGGAGAACAAAGGATACGTTTTTCCTCTAAAAACATCCCAGATCTGTATAGAAGGAGGATGTGCTGCCTGTAATCTTGTGAGATATTGTGCAATGACAGTGCTGCCCAGGTTAAAAAGTTAAAACAAAGATAAAAAGAACATGTAATACCATGTACAGACACCTGGTAGCTAACTAATATATATATATATATATATATATATATATATATATATATATATATATATATATATATATAAAAGAAAAGAAAATGCAGCGCTTGTGAGAAAATTTGTTTGTGAAAATCCCAGGAGCAAACCCCAGGGATGGGTGTTAAACTATTGACTGCTAATTAATTAAAACCAGTGATATGGAAATACACAACAAATTATATCAATGTGCAACAAATGTACAAGTGCTTCTGTAGGAAGTCCCTGGAGCAACCCCCAGGGATGAGTGTTGCGCAGGTGCCTGCTAATTAGTAAAAACCAGCAGTATGCAAATGTACAACAAAGTATATCAATGTACAACGAATACTTCTATAGTGTGACTAAGTAGGGAAGTTCTTGTGAAAGATCAAACCAAAACAGTCCGTAAAGAACAAACAATATAAATGAAAGCTCCTCTCTTATATAGTCCTGTTTAAAGAGAAAAATAGGAGTGATGCCTCTTCAAAATCATGGTAGACCAGGATGGATGGATTACTCCATGTACCATTCACAAATGTGTATATGTAACAACAAGAAGTTTGGGTACACTTACCACAGATGGTGGACACACACGCCGTATAGTGGTGGGTCAAACAAGCATTTAGACCATCCAATCCAGCGGGTCTTTACTGGGAGACGATGATGGTATAATGGTGTACCTCGACCACATCTCAGGCAGTAAACGGTGGATGACTGGCACCAAAAACTCCGACAGGTAAACGTACCTTTATGGGAAGTCAATCACCAGCTAGAACACACAGTAGGAGAGAGGGGAGGAGGATGAGGAAGCACTTTCATAGGCTTCGAAGAAAAGAAAGACATGCGTCAATCTGTAAGCGATGGCTTTCCAACCCAAGGACCCTTGGGAGTAGTACGTGGCTGGAAGTTCCAGATGTTGTCATCCTGAGTGACCCGAGGAGTCTGCTTCTCAAGCCTTGGCAAATTTGAGGTGCATGGGCAGCCTCATGCTTCAAAGGCTGCGAAAAGACCCAAGAATACGTGGCAAAAAGGAGAAGGATGATTACTGGTTGGCAACCCTTCTCGACTACCTTTTTTTAAGGGGAAGGTCTCTGTCCCCACAGAGAGTGCAGAAGATAAAATCTCTTGAGGACATGGTAAAGAGGATTTTATTGAATGTTTTTCCTGACTCCAGTAGGTTACAGTGTCATGGAAAACGTAGTTTTGAGTCTTCTGTTGGTCAAGAGAAAGCATTGGAGAAGGCGTCCGCCTAAGTGAGGCATTTAAAAAAAAAAAATTAAGTCCTCACCGCCCAGGGCTGTCAGCTTCCACATCCCATCAGCAGCTTCTGCATCACATGGTGGACGATTTTCTCTGGGCCAAAACAGAGATGGAGAGCTTTCCAGCTGACGATCCACTGACTTACTGGGTCATGAGAATAGACCACTGGCCAGAACTTGCCCAGTATGCTATTGAGTTGTTGGGCTGCCCTGCATCCAGCGTGCTTTCAGAACGGGCATTCACTGCAGGAGGTTTCGTTACTGATCATAGAACGCGTCTGTCTACAGACTCTGTGGACCGTGTGACTTTTATAAAAATGAATCAGTCCTGGATTACCAGCTATGAAGCCCCATGATGCCGATGTCACTGATTAAGTCTTTTTGGGATGTGGAATCTCTGCAGGACTTTGAGGCTGCCTAGCTTTGAGGGTGTTCAATCATTTCATCTGGAAGAATGTTTTTGGTTTAGGTTTCATGGGCACAATTAACACCTAAAAAACAATTTTTCAGCACCTGTTTGACATGTGCATATCATTGCAATTTTTTACAGCAAGGCCAATTCTTGCTTTCATCATGATTACCTCTGTAGGGCTACGGTGGCAAATGTACAACAAAGTATATCAATGTACAACGAATACTTCTATAGTGTGACCAAGTAGGGAAGATCCTGTGAAAGATCAAACCAAAACAGTCCGTAAAGAACAAACAATATAAATGAAAGCTCCTCTCTTAGGTACTATATAGTCCTGTTTAAAGATAAAAATAGGAGTGATGCCTCTTCAAAATCATGGTAGACCAGGATGGATGGATTACTCCATGTACCATTCACAAATGTGTATATGTAACCACAAGAAGATTGGGTACACTTACCACAGATGGTGGACACACACGCCGTATAGTGGTGGGTCAAACGAGCATTTAGACCATCCAATCCAGCGGGTCTTTACTGGGAGATGATGATGGTATAATGGTGTACCTCGACCACATCTCAGGCAGTAAACGGTGGATGACTGGCACCAAAAACTCCGACAGCTAAACGTACCTTTATGGGAAGTCAATCACCAGCTGGAAAGGTCCGTGGTACTCCCAATGGCATCCAATCAGGGTTTCAAATCATGGGGAAAAAAATGGAAGAAAATGGCCTCCACATGCATGAATCCAAGTAAAAAAATGTTTTGTTTTATTTAAAAAATGAATAAAAATGTACAATCACCAATCATGATGGGTACATAAAGTGATCGCATAAAAGATATGGCGTGGTATCGAAAGCACAATAGGCTAGCAACCTGACATGTTTCGGACAATAGTCCATCTACTGGGGCATATGACCCTTTGTTTGCTACCACGCTAATATAGCAATGTTTAAATAGTTTGAAAGCAGATTAGCTGTGTTCTGCTGACACCAGGGAACTTTAATATCCAATCCCAAGTTACTACTGCGTGTCAGCTCCTCCTCACTGTGTGGTTCACCCATATAAGCCTATCAGTGTGTGAAACATCATCCTAACATGGGGGACCATTAGCTCTAGTGTTAGGTGAATTTTCAAGTGATTCACGGTAGTCAGGAACTATATTTTAAGGCCCTGGTAGCCCATTTTTATTAAAAAGTTTTATTAAAAAATAAAAAGTCTGTAACATACAGTATAGGTTTCCCACGCAGGGGATCTTATGCAGTAAATACACTAAACTGAAACTGCTAGCCCACCTGGCTCTTAAGCTCTCACACAGCTTTAGTTGCAGTACCTCTGCTCTTTATGCTGGTCACCCCGACCATAGGTGCTTTTGTGCAGATCGATTTACTCTAGCACACACAGCTCCTCTCTGGCCTTAGTTCTCAGGCAGTTTATTAGCAGGAAAGACAAAGCAAGAAGCGCCACTGGAGTGTAGTATTAAAAACAAGCAATTTAATCACAGGAGTAAAAACACTCACTGGAAGAAAATTTAAAAAAGGCTCATCTTGTGCAAGGGGGGGGGGGCTGCTACAATCCATCCCCGGACATTACGCTACTCACAGAGGGCACTGGTGCTGTGGAGAGGCTGGATGGCATTCTGTCAGGTAGTTTACTGCCTCTTGCAGACACGCACATGCTCTGGCTGCCCCTTGCAGCCTCTCCGACTCCTGGAGAGGATTGGAGTCCTCCTGACTCCCCATGCACAGACCTCCTGTCTGTTGGGTGGAGCAGTCTGCAACTGGGAGCACTGAGGTATTCCTATACCTCCATTATAAGGCCTATGTGCACCTGAGCACACACCCTACTGGCCATCCACAAAACTTTGACAGAGGTAGGGTTGCCACTTTTTCTTTAAACCAGACTTAAGCTCAGACTTTTTTTTTTTTTAATATACACTATAGGATTTTAACAGACCTAGGACACCTTTGGGCACTCCAAAGAGAATAGCAATGTGGCACCCTCCTGTCAGGCCCTGTTCCGAGACACATTTCTGTCTGAATAATGTGTCCGGGTTTCAGGTGGACTGAAACCCGGACACATGATTTAAAACCCAGACTGTCCAGGTGAATCCTGGACAGGTGGCAACCCTGCTCTTGTGCTAAATGATCCCCCAATACCCTTAATATTTAACTTTTTTTTATATAGAAAAAAAAAGAGAGTGAAAAAGTAAAATACATTTTTCTAAGTGGCAACATACACGTAATGATCAAGTACACACAAAACAGGAGCAAATATACAAATACAATGAATAAGAAAAAAAGTATACTTACTTAAAAATGAATCCCACACCTTCTAAATATAAAAATAAAAAAAAAGATCATTAAAATTATTTGACAAAACAGCTCAGTATGTGAAATTGAGAGTTTCTGCTTCAGTGACTTAAGTGAGTTTCACTTAAATCAATCATCCCATCCCTAGTCTCAATCTTTTTTGTAAGTTTCTGATTTCTATACTTACAGTTTCATTATTACTACTTATTTAGTAGCCCTGTATTCTCAGCCACATAATTGTTATTTTTGACCATGCAATATTTACCAACAATTTTCTTTTAATACTGCTGACATTTTAATTTAAAAATGTGTTATGAATGTGTTTGGTTTAAATGGAACAAAAATATCACACATTATAATTATCATTAACATTATCATTTCTAATTCTTTGTTTATATGCACAAAGTGATGCTCTAACTCGTAGGAAAATAATCTGTATACTTCAAATTGCTGGTGGGTAATAAAGCATGATAAATTTGTTTATTGTGGCCTGAATAAATCAGTCAGCTCACAGATGTTTAGAAATATCAGCGTAAATGTGGCATGACACATGCAAACACTGAACGGAAATGTAATAATAACTTAACAGTAATGCTAGGATTATTTATTTATAAAGGGTTAGGCTGCATGTTATGAAGCACTTAAACTGATGTATAAGAATTGGCATGAATTACAATTAGTTTTGCTCATGAGATCCATTTCATCCACTGCATGATTGGGCCATCATTTCCCTTTATCATGTATTATCTTTTTTTTCTGACTTAACATGGCAAGAACAACAGACCTTTCATACAACAAAGCAGCACATTTTTAAAGATGCTATACAGTGAACACTGAAAATTTAACCCTGAGATGCATTCATGGAGCAAAACTGACTTTCCGCTTTTCATCCAAGTAGTTGACCCATTCACCCAGATCATTTTGTGATGCAGGAAAGTTATTCCAAAACATGCGCCAGCTAGCAACCTAGATAGTTCTTACTGTCTTCGAGCCACGTCGCACGAGCGTGCAATTGTCAGTTAAAGTGACGCAGCGCAGAATCGCAAAAAGTACTCTGGTCTTTGGCCAGCAAAATGGTCCAGGGCTTAAGTGGTTAAATTTACAGGGTTCCTACAAACAAAGATTTTATTCTTCATCTCCTGTTCAAATAATTTACTTACAAAGAATGGAAAAACTCAGACAAGCAATTCATTCTCCCCTAAATGGTTACAAATACTTTATCTCTTTCAGGAGGATTTTGTCATGAAATAGCCTACTTCTGAGGTTGACTTTCCTGTGTCTTGCCTTAACAAGACTAAGCGTTCCTATCAAAGATGCTCTGTCTTCTAAGGACCCTACTGAAAAGAAGTTGGAAGGACATACTCAATCCATCTTAGTGGGGTCAGCTCTTCAGCCTTTGCTTGCTATCATTCTTATTTCCCAGCCTTTAGCCAAATGGGTCAAAGTAAGGATCAGGTGACTGCTGGTGTGAATCTTCATTTTAGTGATTGCATTAACCAGATTACCATAATGTAAAATGTTGCAATTTTATGTGTGATGCAGCCAAAGCAGCCATCAGAAATTTTGACGCCCCTTACACAGCCTTAAGCCTGCACCCCCCCCCCCCCCTGGGCCTGACCACCAACATTCCCCAGGGCCTGCCCTCTGGCTGTCCCACCAAATCTGCCCACTGGCCATCCCACCATGTTCTTTAGTGCGCCCACTTTTATTTTAACACTCTTACAACTTAAAGAGGAGCTCCCGACTCCCCCGAAAAATTTAAAGTCAGCAGCTATAAAAACTGTAGCTGCTGACATTTAATATAAAGACACTTACCTGTCCAGGGATTCAGTGATGTCCTTAGCCGAGCCGATTCTTCAATTGGCTTTGGGTGCAGGCACTGGCTTCTCAAGCAAGAGAAGTAAGCAGTGAAGCCTTGCGACCTCAGAGACGTTTTTTTTTACTGCACATTGCGCGAGGCACCCTGGGCCTTGTAAATGGTCCTGTAGCCTTCTGGAACCTGTGATGTGTCAAAGAAGACTGCGGGGGAAGGAGGGGAGCTGAACTTCCGCCTCAGATTTCTGCTGCAAAAAACAGGTACCTGCCCTTACCTCAAAAAATTTAAAATGTGGCAGTGGAGGGGAGGGGGAGAGGATGCATACACCCTTTGGGTGAAGTTACGCTTTAAAGTATGAAAATGTTGGACGTCTTTTTTTCCCACAAATAGAGCTTTCTTTTGGTGGTATTTGATCAACTTTGCAGTTTTTATTTTTTGCGCTATAAACAAAAACAGAGGGTCAATTTTGAAAAAAAACACATTATTTTTTACTTTTTGCTATAATCAATATCCCCAAAAAATATATATATTTTTTTTTTTTCCCTCAGTTTAGGCCGATACGTATTCTTCTACATATTTTTGGTAAAAAAAAATCGCAATAAGCGTTTATTTATTGGTTTGCGCAAAAGTTAGTTTTATGGCATTTTTATTAATAATTTTTTTTTACTAGTAAGGGTGGCGATATGCGATTTTTATCGTAACTGCGACATTATTGCACTTTTTTGTTTTTTGATTATTGCACTTTTGACACATTTTTGGGACCATTGTAATTTTTACAGTGATCGGTGCTATAAAATTGCACTGATTACTGTAAAATTGACACTGGCAGTGAAGAGGTTAACCACTAGGGGGCTAGGGAGGGGTTAAGTGTGACCTTGGGAGTAATTCTAACTGTATGGGGGCATGGCTAAATGTGACACAGCCCTGATCATAGCTCCCAATCAAAGGGAGCTATGATCAGTGACAGTGTCACTAGGCAGAACGGGGAGATGCTTGTTTACATAGCATCTCCCCGTTCTTCAGCTCCGTGAGCTACTCAGAGAGCTCCCGGCCAGGTCACGCGGCGCACAGTGACCACACGGCGGCAAATTCAAAGGGACATACCTGTACTCATACCATTTGCCCAGTCGTGCCATTCAGCCGACGTATATGTACATGCGGCTGTTGGCAAGGGGTTAAAGTGGAACGCAAAGCCTCAATTGTAAAATAAACTGTTTATTTCAGTTGCAGTGAAAGAAGTGTTGACTGAAAGTTATCTTGAGGGGTCTTTCCTCCTTCAGGGAAGACATAACATCTATTAGAATCCAATAGTCCCCTGGAGAATCCCTGGCACTATCAGAAATGTTAGAAATCTGTGCATCAGAATGTGTCAAGGATTGGGTGGTGGACTTTTTGAATCTTAGGAGCAGGAGAAATAACAAGATTCCCCAACCAAGGCATAACATCTTGCATAACACACAAAAAAAACGAATCGTTCATGAGATGTGTATATAGTTGAGTAGTGTAGATAGAGGCTTGTTAGAAGCCTGGGCGTGAGTCAGAGTGTTTTACTATAGGTCAGGCTGCAGGCCTCTGGTACCTCACCCTGGTTTTAGAAACTCTGAGAAGTTTTTAGAAGCTAGTGGGCGGAGGCCAGGAGATGCTGATCTGAATATTTATGGAGTCAAGTATCTGTAGTTGCAGTGTGTTGGGCAGATTAATATGCATCCATTCCCAATGGTGTATGTGCATAGTTCCAAAAACAAAAAAATGAGTAAATAAAAGTGTGGGGACCCCCCAACAATCCATAGAGTACATGGAGTGTATTGGAGAACCTAGAGTACATGGATTGTAACCTAGAAATATACACCCGAATATTCGAAAAACTCTATTTAAAAAGTAGAAAATTCTTCAAAAATGCCCCTCATTGTAAATCCATCACCAATCACGTCATTTAGTTTTGCAGGTCCATGATAATCACAATGCCTGGCAGCTGATGACCCGCTGAAAGAAAAAAAAAAGCCACCACTGAGAAAGCTAATGCTCATTCATTTTTCACCCTCCGAATTGAAAGTCTGTTTAATGACCGCTGTTACATACAAGGGGCTGAATTGTCTTGTGATGTCATTGATCATACATGGTTAAAGGCATCACTGAGATCATGCTGCATTGAATGGGGCCAATGATGTCAATGGTTGTTAAGGACTCTGATGTAGCTGCACTTGCCAGTGTCCCTAGCAAACTGTTATTACACATAAAGAAAAATGGTGCTGCGTGCTGCCAAAGGCATATATAAAATAAATGTGTTACCAATTGGGTAAATATTCAGGTGTTCATCCCAATTCTCAGTCTGAAGTTGTTTGGACCACACCTTAAGCTCCTCCCTAGCTGTAAGAAAAAGTTTTTTTTTTAAATAAATGAAATGGAGGCTCAATCAAGTCAAATTGCTATTTTGTTTTACAGTGATTATAAAAAAAAACATATTTTTTTTTAAAAATAACAAACATGTCTATACTGCTCTGTACTACTGTCTATACTGTCTTTGATTGACAGCAGAGGGAGCCAATGGCAGCAAAGCTAGTGAGACACAGAAGTGAGGGGAGAGAAGAGCTGCAGGCGCGCACAGCGCTGGAGCGAATGAGGGCTCAAATAAGTAAAAAGGGGGATAGGGGGCAAATACTGATGCCTAAACATGTTTTTACTTTAATGCAAGGAATGCATAAAAGTGGATGTAAACCCAAATCTTTTATTTATTTTTTATGTCATAATGTAGAGTATAAGATTTCCTATCATTTGAGCCCAGTCTTGCCACATCGAGTTAATCCAGCTCTGTGCAATCAGTCTGACACCCCGCAACTACGATCTTGGTAAAGAGTTTCTGACGGAGACTCTTTACCACGTGATCAGCCGTGTCCAATCACGGCTGATCACAGTGTAAATAGGAAGAGCCAGTGATCGGCTTTTCCTCACTCGCGTCTGTCAGACGCGAGTAGAGGAGAGCCGATCGGCTGCTTCTCTGATTGATTATCAGTGCAGCCCCCCCGAGGATGCCCAGCACCAGGAATACCACCCTAGACCACCAGGGATGACACACAGTGCCCACAATGGATGCCAATCTGTGCCCACAATGGATGCCAATCAGTGCCCATCACTGATTGTCATGCATTATTGTTTGCCACTGATTGGCATCCATCAGAACAAAACAAAAAAATACAATTCCACCTATCAGTGCCCATCCGTGCCACCTATCAGTGCACATCCGTGCCCATCCGTGCCACCTATCAGTGCCCATCCATGCTGCCTATCAGTGCCCATCCATGCTCATCCGTGCCACCTATCCATGCCCATCTGTGCTGCCTATCCATGCCCATCCATGCCGCCTATCCATGCCAATCCGTGCCAGCTATCAGTGCCAATTTGTGCCACCTATCAGTGCCCATCTGTGTCGCCCATCAGTGCCACCTATCAGTGCCCATCAGTTCCGCCTATCAGTGCCACATATTAGTGCCCATCAATGCCACCTCATCAGTGCCACTTCATTGGTGCCACCTCATCGGTGCCCATCAGCGCTGCCTTATCAGTGCCTGTCAGTGCATCCCCTTTAGTGCCCATGAGTGAAGGAGAAAAAAGTTTTGAAACTGAAACAAAAAAAAAACATTTTTGGTCTTTTTTTATTTGTTTAGCAAAAAATAAAAACCGTAGAGGTGATCAAATACTAAAAATGATAAAAATTTCATTTGGGTACAGTGTAGCATGACCGCGCAATTGTCATTCAAAGTGCGACAGCGCTGAAAGCTCAAAATTGGTCTGGGCAGGAAGGTGTTTAAGTGCCCTGTATTGAAGTGGTTAAACATGTTTACTTTAGTTTATTCCCTTCTCATGGGAGATGATGTCATTATTAGTGTACAAAAAGGATAACTTGTATATGCTTCCAGGACAGCTCACAGGAAGTAACAGCAGTCTTGTATTCCTAGCAAAAATCAACAAGTATTCTCTGTACTTTCTGAAAATGTACTCCACCTGATAAAAGAAAACGAATGCAGCCACCACATCTAAGGACTGGTAAACTGCACTATATTACATTTTTGTACTTGACTTTATTATGATTAAACCCCTTCCCACCCCTGTTTCCCTGCCCTTTAAGAGGTTTTAAATGCCGGTAGGTGGAGGCAGGCATTCCGATCTTATGATTGCTGCGATTGGCTATCACAGCGGGCACAAGATTGGAAAGCTCCGGATCGCAAGTATGCATCAGGAGCTTTCAGGTACCCGCCAGTCTCTTCCCTGGGATGCATTAAAGCCCCTCCGCCAACAGGCACATATATGTATACAACCTTGAATAGGTTAAGAGCTCAAATCTTGGCATGGTTATTTTTAACTTTTTTGTGACCCTTTAATATTTTTTGTAACTTGTGTTAAAAATCTATTATTTTTCTTAATGCAGGTGCTCTCTGTAAGTTCCACTGAGCACCACGGGGACATACTGTGTGAGCTCCAGTTCCCGCTATCTGCTGTATTGGAACATTTTTTATGTTGGACATTCATTTTTTGCCTCCCCCGTCCCTCTTTTGTGGCAATCATAAAGCATAGCACAGTTTTGACAATGCATCTGCGGTCTGTGAATAGCACAGCAAAGGGTGGGGGGGGGGAGGCAAAACACTGGAGCTGGTGTTTTCCAATAGCTGTACATTCTGGCAGCACTCATCTGAGTCTACAGTACAGAGAGTTCCATAACTAAGGAAAAAATGTACGTTTTAACAGAGTTACAATGTTACAAAAAAATATTGCCTCAACATTTTTTTAAAACAACTGCGCCTGGAATTGGACTTTAAACCTGGCAAAACAAAGCAAGCAAGATATGTAAGCACACTACCTGCAAGCACACTATTTTTATTGTTTTTTTTTTTTTGTTTGTTTATGCTCAATGTTTCATAGCTAAACCTCTTGTTATAGCTGTGAACTAAACTATAAAAGATTATCAGTTAGTTTCCAAGGCAATACTGCAGACATTTTGCAGTGTAGTATATTTTACATTATATTTGTGTTGGTTGCTATACCAATACAAAGCATATCTTCAAATATAGTAATTTTCATTAGAACCCCCCACGGTGGAACGATTGAGAGTAGTTACCTCAATCCGGAACTGCATCAAATCATTTGACATGAATAGGATATCCAAATCTATGCTATGGGCCAGGCAAAAGTTGTACGAATTTGCTAACAAACCACATAAAATGCTTGTTAATAGATTGAAACCACGTCCCTTCTCCACGATACCTGACCATTTGATGCAACCAGATGGTAATCCTACATACTGCCCTAATTAACCAGATATTTGGTGATTTTTAAAGGAAACTTTATATTTGCTTAAGCTCAGATTCGATACCCCAATTTTCACAGACAAAATTTGACGATTTTATGTCTTCCTTAGATCTACCCAAATTGTCCATTGCACAAAATTCTACACTCAACGCCCCTGTGACTGTAGAGGAGATAGCGGCAGTTATTATAGCCTTACTGGCTCACAAATCCCCAGGCCCTTTTGTTTATTACAAAATCTTTTCTCCAATTCTAAATCCCCATTTGCAGACTTTATATTCATCTTTGCTCAAGGGTTCCATCCCACATTCGCAGTTTCTACATGCTAACTATCATCCCTAAACCAGGTAAAGACCCGTCACTATCAGATAACTACCGCCCTATCGCATTATTAAATTTGGATAATAAAATCTTTACTAAAATACTGGCCAATAGACTTTCTCCATTACTAACGACGTTAATTCACGAAGACCAAGTAGGTTTTGCCTCAACAAGACATACGGGTGACAATACAAGACATACTATAGACCTGATAGACTTTTTGACTAAAACCAAACAACCTGCCATCGCCCTAAGTTTGGACGCACAAAAAGCTTTTGCCTGCCTTCATGTTTGCGGTTCTTTCCAGATACGGATTCTCAGGCCCTTTTATACAAGCCTTACAGGCTTTATATTCTATACCTTCCTCTCAGGTTCAGTTGTTCTCATACTTGTCGCAGCGGTTCCCCATCAGCAATGGCACCAGGCAGGGCTGTCCTTTGTCACCCCTGTTGTTCATCTTGAGCTTAGAACCTCTGGCATCGGCCATTAGGTTCCATCCAGATATCCGGGGGGTCTCGTTGTGACAACAAGACTATAAGCTATCACTTTTCCCTGATGACATTTTGATGACGCTTACCCACCCCCTCACCTCTTTACCTTATTTACAGGACACTCTCTCTACTTTTGGATCTCTATCGGGGTTACCTACCCATTAATATTCCACCAGCCCTGCTTAACACTCTCCAACACACCTTTAAATATCACTGGTGCCCTTCTTCATTGAAGTACTTGGGCGTTCATCTCACACCCTCGTATTCTTCCCTCTATCAGGCTAACTTTCCCCATATGATTACAGAAATTACCCGTCTCTTAAATCTTTGGACTTCCCTTCCTATCTCTCTCCTTGTTAGAACTAACATCCTTAAGATGTCAATACTCCATAAATTATTGTACCTATTTGAAACACTTCCAATCCCAGTCCCAATGTCACAATTGAAACTTCTCCAGAAAAAATGCCTCAAGTTCATATGGAATAATGCATCCCATAGGATTGCACGATCAGTAGTTTACGCTTTAAAGTATAGAGGATGACTGGCTGCACCAGATATCATCAAATATTATTATGCCTCTCACTTTCGGGTATTATCTTCCTGGATCTCTAGAAAAGCTCCAAGTAGGTGGGCCGAGATTGAAATGGGGATTACTGTTCCGGTACATCTGTGCTACATGCTATGGCCTTCCTCAGCTAAGTTTATGCCTCAGCTGAGATCCCTTTGCTTAGCACCGATGCTCTTTACCCTTGCTATTTCGAAGAGATGTGCGGAGTGGTTTTCCCTATCCTCCAAATCCTCTCCATTTCTAAATGTACTCTTCAATCTGGACATACCTGATGGACTGTCCTATACAAGGATGCTTCCCTGGACCCAGGCTGGAATTTTTCAGTTGCGACATCTCGTACACCCAGCTACGCACAAACTTCTATACTCATACATACAATTTAAACATTTCTTCCACTCTAACTCCCCCTCACTCTCATTGGAGAAACTGATTTTGAAGCCCTATGTGCCAATGGCCCCTACGAACCCAAACCGATTTTTTCTATATACAAAATTTTGCATGAAACCCCACCCCACATGAAACAATTGTCTTGCATATTGCAACGACCAATCTCTCTATTAGACTGGGGGAAAATGTGGAAGTCTGTGTCTAAAATTTCACATTGTGTAGTGCAGAAGAAAACTGCCATTAAGATCTTGCTGTTTTGGTACAGGACCCCGGACTTGCTGCATGCCCGCAACCCAGCCACCTACAATATTTGCAGGAGATGCAGAGAGTCCATAGGTTCTAATTTTCATATATTTTGGGATTGCCCTCTCATTGGCCCTTATTGGACTAAAATTCAAGATCTTCTACAAACTTTATTATCTACACCCATACCTTTGTATCCCATGCATTTCCTTCTAGGCCTCCCTTTCCCAGGAATATCTAAAGCATCACTGAAACTTATGTCCTTTATCCTTCTGGCCGCTAAGAGAGCTATCCCTAGACATTGGCTCTCCACTTCTCCCCCCACATTCCATCACTTTCTTTACATAATGGCGGATCTACGTAAGATGGAACACTTGACTGCTAAAATTGAGGACACACTATCTTCCTTTTATAAAACATTGAAGACATGGGACGACTCTGTATACCCCCTTGAGTCTGATAACCTTCAAGACTCCTGAATCTCCTTGTGCCATCTCCTGATAATTTGTACCTTTTCTCTTTTGTATTGTTATTATTCAAAACTATATATCCTTTGCCCGCTTTGTTTACCATATGATACGGTATGAACTATACTTGAATGATCCATTGTTGGAAGACTCTTATTTATGAACATACCTGTATCTACGTTCAGTTCTACAAGTTTATATATACCTTGCTCTGTACCATCAAAAGTTGAAATGCTTTCTCATTGTATTGCAGTGTACAATTTTTGAAAACTTATATAAATAAACAATTTAAAAAAAAAAAATAATAATAATTTTCATTATACATAATTCAAGATCGTTGAGCACACATACTCATGTTCCTCTGGATAGTGCCAACTCCCCCATGCTATTTTTTTGACACTCCCTTGTCTATTAGCCCAGAAAATGGGAAGTTGGGAATTTTTGATTTGACAAATTCAACTTCCATTGATTTCAGGAGGGTTCGGGCTCACCATTGGAACTTCTTTGAAGTTCCTTGAACCCTGCTCGAACCAAACCCAGGGCACTTTGGCTCATCACTACTGCACCACAGGATCTGACAACCACTCAGCAATCTCCTTAGTTAAGTTTTGCTTTAAATTGTGTTGTGGGTGCCAAAAGCCAGTGCTGGGCATACATGCTAATTCACACTAATGCATACTAATGCAAGCCTGTGCAGGCATTAACACACACACACAAACAGATGTGCAAACAGCCTTGACTTTATACTGGACCAGGAACTGCAGTATGTGCACTCAATCTTCCTTAAAGGAGAAGTCCAACCTGAGCTTGTTAGGCTGTGCTTCTCCTCTGGGTCACAGGAGTGCATTTAGTTTTGCCCTTTTGTGACCTGTTTTCAGCAGAGAGCGGTCCACTCTCCACTGACGTCACTGCTATCAGTCGAGGCAGTGCGTCATCCCGACTTCTGAAGTCTGGATCTGCCAGCTGTCCTGGCTGATGGCAGTCTCAGCATCTCAGCCAGCCGCTGAGATGGCCGCTTCCCGCCCCTCCATAGTTCATCGCTCCAATGAGCGTAGATGATCAGAACAGGAGAGATGCTGACTGACAGGCACAGCTGGCTGGGACTTGTAGCACAGCTTTTAAGACAGCACTGCAGACTGACCAAACACTGGAGTGGCTCAGAGGTCGGGTTGTTAGCCACTTGAGAGTCACTAAGACCAGGGACTGAGTGTTGCATAATTGTTTTCTGGCCTAAAATGCTTACTGACTTAGTCAGTCCTGTGTTACCTGCCAGAAGATTGGCCAGGAAAGAGTTGTGCACAGGGTTCCACTACAGCCTTTGCCTGTAAATGACAAACTTTTTTAAAGAGTGGCAGTGGATAGTATTGGGCCACTAGCCATCCCCAGCAATTTAGCTGATCGTATCCTGCCAGTAGAAGACTATGCCATGTGGTATCCCAAGACTGTGGCTCACTGTTCCAATAATATTGTCCTCATCTGCTGTTTGCCTACAGAGAGGTGCCCCAGAAGTCCACGGCTTTTCACACTTTAACCTTTTGTACAGAAGGTGAGTGAGAGGCCCCTTGGACTTAAAATGATATACTTGATATAGCAAAACTGCCGACCCCAAGGTCCCTGTGGTGGTTTCTGGGACATACTGGATTCACTATAGAAAAAATGGCGAAGCTGGTTGGAATGGTACAGAAGAAAACGGCACAGGCCCAGACCAAACAAAAACATATGGTATGACTGCAATGTTAGATCAGGGCCGAAACTAGGGGGGCATATGCCCCGGGTGCTGCATTGAGGGGGTACAGCCGCTGACAGGAGTAGTGACAGCGGTATCACTTCTCCTGTCAGCCTCAGGAGGAGAGAGCCAAAGATGGTGAGTGCTTTGTTCTCTCACCCACTCTTCTGCCGGCTTTTGTGCCCGCCCACCCGCCTATCAGACTTGTTCCACAGAGCTCAGGAAGTGCTCCAAAATCCCCTCAGTTCTGTGTTAGAGGTTATGAGCGGCTAAACAATGCAAAAACTGACCAGGGTGGCATCAGTACAACTCCTCTGCCTGTCAAAGTACGGGGGAGGAAAAACTAGAAGCTCCTAGTGCACCCCTCCCTCTCCTACTCCCTGCCAGGGCAGTGCTGAGCTCCTGTGCCTGCAGAACAAGAAAACGCACGCAGACAATACTGATGTTTGGAGGACTTGGTGTGTGACTTCACAACACAGGACAAGGGAGCTCAGCTGAGGATTCCTTCCTCCCAGCCAGGGTCGGGACAAAGGAGGGGGAAGGGACGCACTAGGAGCTTCTGACTTATCCTGCTCCGTATTTTGACAGGCAGGGGAGTTGTACTGATGCCACCCCTGGTCGGTTTTTGTGTCTTTTGGCCGCTCACAACCGCTACACAGAACTAAAGGGATCTTGGAGCACTTCCTGAGCTCCGTGGAACAAGTCTGATAGGCGGGTGGGCGGAATAGTGGGCGGGGACAAAAGCTGTCAGAAGATGCCAGGACTTGACCCAGGCGGATGTCAAACTGCTGGCGCACTCAGAGTACAGGTACAGTGCTGTCATATTCTACCATACTCAGTTAAGAATTTGCTCACATGTGCTTAGTGGATTTTTAGTGGATTATTGTAAGAATTCTTAAAATGACTTGATGTGCTATTTGATGGATTATACTGGAGGCACTGTACTATGAGTTTTCACTTTTAGGGCTTCTTTACAATCGTGGTGGGGGAAAGCATGTGGCTGAGCCATGTTTGTACTGCCTCAACCACTTTTCCTAAAGGTAATTAAAAAAAAAAAATAATAATAACAATCATGTCTATACTTAACTGCTCTGTGTAATGGAATTGCACAGAGCGGTCACAAACCTCCTCTATTCAGGTCCCCCGCCACCACTCCTGGCCCCTTACCTCTGTCCAGTTCCCTCATAGGTAGATGCTTCCCATGGAGGCACTCATGTATGCTCGCACCCGAGCCCCACTGCTGCGTCCATTGACCCGCTCTCTTGTCACTGGCCTTGATTGACAGCAGTTGGAGCCAATGACATGCCCTAATGACATGGCCCTTTTCATCGGGGGGTATACGGAGTCTTTGCCCCGGGTGAAAGAATGTCTAGCTTTGCCTCTGTGTTAGATGCACAATGTTGTGTCTTTCAGCCAGTTACAGGTGGCAACCATGCAGCCAATCTGTGCTCAACCTTTGTCCTAAACGGCTTGTGCACCTAATACTCAGCTTTTGAGCAACAAGTCAGTTAATTTGTTCCCAGACCTACTGTGTTGTCTGAAACTTGTATTTTACCAAGAATCGCTGTGATTCACTGTTTCTACCAGTATTACTGTTTCCAGTGTCTCCTCTGGACACCTCTGTGCTCCAAATGTGTTCCTGTGTTTATTACAAGAGACTCTTTGTGTGGCTATACTCCTGTGCACTGTTTACTCTGAGAGATTCCTTGTATTGAAGCATTCATATGTACAACTTAAGCTGGTCATACACTAATAACCTGCAGGCTGAATGAAAGAAATGTAACAGATTCCTCCATCTACACAAATGGTGTGGATGGAGGAATTCCTCCCCCCGCTGAGCTGTTGTATTCTGACAGCCACGACCCCCGGCTTTCAGAATATACAAACAGGGCATGGTTGCTTTATTTCTAGAGAACTGCAGTCTCTTCCATCAGTGTGCTTGTCCGAGCTGCCTGCATCATCTCACCTGTGTACTCTTTGTAAGTTCCTTTTATTATTGCTCTTTTGTGCCCTGCACTCTCCTGGGGAGCCTACTCCCTGTGCACCAGTCTGCTTTGTGAATCCTGAACCTCAGTCCCATGCACAGAGATCATATTTTTTGTTCAGAAGCCACCTATAGGACTTGAAAGTGTGTTAGTCCCATCACACCCCCACAGAGATCATAATATTTTGTTCCAGAAGCACCTATATGACTTGAAGTGTGTTATCCCATCACACAGAGATCATATTTTTTGTTCCTCAGAAGCACCTATTAGGGGGGACTTGAAGTGTGTTCAGTCCCATCACACAGAGATCTATATATTTTTGTTTCCCAGAAGCACTTGGACTTGGAAGTGTGTTAGTCCCATCACACAGACCTATATTTCTTCTCAGAAGCACCTATAGTTGGACTTGAAGTGTGTTGAGTCCCATCACACGGAGATCATATATTTTGTTCCCAGAAGCACCTATAGGACTTGAAGTGTGTTAGTCTCACACAGGCCTACATTTTTCTTCCCAAGAAGCAACCTATAGGACTTGAAGTGTGTTAGTTCCCATCACACAGAGATCATATATTTTGTTCCAGAAAGCACCTATAGGACTTGAAGTGTGTTAGTCCCATCACACAGACCTACATTTTCTTCCCAGAAGCACCCATAGGACTTGAAGTGTGTTAGTCCCATCACACAGATCCTATATTTTGTTCCCAGAAGCACCTAGGACTTGAAGTGTGTTAGTCCCATCACACAGAGACATATATTTTGTTCCCAGAAGCACCTATAGGACCTGAAGTGTGTTAGTCCCATCACACAGAGATCATATATTTTGTTCCAGAAGCACCTATAGGACTTGAAGTGTGTTAGTCCCATCACACAGACCTATATTTTCTTACCAGAAGCACCTATAGGACTTGTAGTGTGTTAGTCCCATCACACAGAGATCATATATTTTGTTCCCAGAAGCACCTATAGGACTGAAGTGTGTTAGTCCCATCACACAGAGCACCTATAGGACTTGAAGTGTTTTCTTCCCAGAAGCACCAATAGGACTTGAAGTGTGTTAGTCCTATCACACAGAGATCATATATTTTGTTCCCAGAAGCACCTATAGGACTTGAAGTGTGTTAGTCCCATCACACAGAGATCATATATTTTGTTCCCAGAAGAACCTATAGGACTTGAAGTGTGTTAGTCCCATCACACAGAACTATATTTTCTTCCCAGAAGCACCTATCGGACTTGAAGTGTGTTAGTCCCATCACACAGAGATCATATAATTTTGTTCCCAGAAGCACCTATAGGACTTGAAGTGTGTTAGTCCCATCACACAGAGATCCTATAATTTGTTCCCAGAAGCACCTATAGGACTTGAAGTGTTTTGTACCATCACACAGACCTACATTTTCTTCACACAGAGATCCTATATTTTCTTCCCAGAAGCACCCATAGGACTTGAAGTGTGTTAGTCCATCACACAGACCTATATTTTCTTCCCAGAAGCACCCCATAGGACTTGAAGTGTGTTAGTCCCAACACACAGAGCTCCTATAGTTTCTTTGCAGAAGCACCCACAGAAGCACCTATAGGACTAGGACTTTAGTGTGTTAGTGGCATCACACAGAGCTCCTATATTTTCTTTGCAGAGGCACCCAAAGGACTTATAGTGTGTTAGTGGCATCACACAGAGCTCCTCTATTTTCTTTGCAGAAGCACCCACAGGACCTTTAGTGTGTTAGTGGCATCACACAGAGCTCCTCTATTTTCTTTGCAGAAGCACCCACAGGACTTATAGTGTGTTAGTGGCATCACACAGAGCTCCTCTATTTTCTTCTCAGCAGCACCCACAGGACTTCTAGTGTGTTAGTGGCATCACACAGAGCTCCTCTATTTTCTTTGCAGAAGCACCCACAGGACTTCTAGTGTGTTAGTGGCATCACACAGAGCTCCTCTATTTTCTTTGCAGAAGCACCCATTTTTCTTCTCAGCAGCACCCACAGGATTCTAGTGTGTTTGTGGCATCACACAGAGCTCCTCTTTTTCTTTGCAGAAGCACCCATAGGGACTTCTAGTGTGTTAGTTGCATCACACAGAGCTCCTCTATTTTCTTCTCAGCAGCACCCACAAGGACTTCTAGTGTGTTAGTGGCATCACACAGAGCTCTCTATTTTCTTTGCAGAAGCACCCACAGGACTTCTAGTGTGTTAGTGGCATCACACAGAGCTCCTCTATTTTCTTTGCAGAAGCACCCATAGGACTTCTAGTGTGTTAGTGGCTCACACAGAGCTCCTATATTTTCTTCTCAGAAGCACCCACAGGACTTCTTGTGTGTTAGTGGCATCACACAGAGCTCCTATATTTTCTTTGCAGAAGCACCCATAGGACTTCTAGTGTGTTAGTGGCATCACACAGAGCTCCTCTTTTTCTTTGCAGCAGCACCCACAGGACTTCTAGTGTGTTAGTGGCATCACACAGAGCTCCTCTATTTTCTTTGCAGAAGCACCATAGGACTTCTAGTGTGTTAGTGGCATCACGCCAGAGCTCCTATATTTTCTTTCAGAAGCACCCACAGGACTTCTAGTGTGTTAGTGGCATCACACAGAGCTCCTCTTTTTCTTTGCAGAAGCACCACAGGACTTCAAGTGTGTTAGTGCCCTGCACTCTCCTGGGGAGCCTACTCCCTGTGCACCAGTCTGCTTTGTGAATCCTGAACCTCAGTGCTGTAACAGACTTCCTTTCCTCTGCATCAGTGAATCCAGAACCCCAAGGCAAAATAAACGTATTACTGTTCCTGTTTTCCCAGCACCCCTGTGACTTTACCTTCTGCTTCAGTAAATCCCAATGGCCCCTTGTCTTTGCAGTATTTGGTCAGCTGTAAACTGCACAGGTGTGTTTGAGGGCTACAACCTGGTTGCTGTTCTGCAGCAGACCCAAGCACCCATTATAGGGTGCTCTGGTAATCAGGCACTCCTTAGACTCTGCAATTCATCACAAGCCCTCACCAAATATGTAAATATCCCAATCCCCTTAATGTCACACTGTCCTATCTCAAGCCCTGGCAGTCCCAAAAACCTTTAGGACTTCCACTCCTCGTAAATATGATCCTATGACCATGACAATTGTGTTTGCCTTTTGTTTATTACTATTAAACAATATTTTAAAATTGTTAAGTCTTATCTTTAATGCACTAAACCAAAACGTATGAATTCCCTCTCTCTGTCACGTACCTGGTAGTAGAGTATGTTATGCAGAGGAAGGCCTCTCCTAAACCTTTGACTCGAGACCCCTGATAGAGCAGACAGGAAGCGCGGGAGTGCTGAGTCGCACGAGTGCCTGGCAGAGTTGCTAGCAGTGAAGCCGAACCGGAACTGAAGGCAGAGCCATGGAGGGACATCAACACAGCAGGATGACCAGGAACAGCTGACAGGCTGGAGACTGGAGTAGGCTGGTACTTGAGTGCCACGGACTGGAGCGTGGGTACAGCAACTAGTAGAACTGATGTTGGTAAGGACTGGAGCACAGGCAGGTGTATGCAGGCTGGATCAGACACTGGTGACCAAGTCCAGAACAGGTGCTAATACAGAAGCATAGTCAGATGCAGGCAGGGTTGGCAACAGGCTGGCAGCGAGGTAGCAGAAGGAACAGGCAGGAGCATAATCAAAGACAAGCTGAGGTCAGATGTAGGCAGATAGCAGGAGTCGTCAGGAGCAACCCGGGTAGGTTAACTAGAACGGGTATAGGCAAATGGATAGGAGGAGACACAGGAAATGCTGTAGACCAAACAGCATTGATTTTGGGGAATGAACCAGTTTAAATAGCCCATTTGGCACCAAGTACTGTCACAGGACGCTCGTGCGCGCTTGTGGTGGCATCCTGTTCTGTATTGGCGCGCATGCGTGCACACAAGCGCGCTCAGGCTGCCCTTCTCAGTGGGACATGAAGCACAGGGGATTCTCTTTGTGTGTATAATAGGTTGACTGCAGAGTTCAATGAATCCAGTGTTGATCAAACTCGGTCTGTTGGCACTTAAGCCTAGTACACATGAGATTATCAGAAGAATGAGGGTTCTTTTCTCCTCAATGCTAATCTCCATATTGAAAATGAATAGGTTACTAAAATTCAAAAATTCTCGTATTACTAAAAATTCGGAAGTGATGTAATGTGTTGTAGTGTATTTGTATTGTACTTTCAGACAGAAACTGTACTGATTAACCACCTCAGTACAGTGCATTTTCATCCCCTTCCTGACCAAGCAATTTTTCAGCTTTCAGCGCTGTCGCACTTTGAATGACAATTGCGCAGTTATACAACACTGTACCCAGATAAAATTGTTATCAGTTTGTCCCCACAAATAGAGCTTTCTTTTGGTGGTATTTGATCACCCCTGCGGTTTTTATTTTTTTGCACTATAAACAAAAGAAGAGGGACAAATATAAAAAAAAATTTTTTTTTTACTTTTTGCTATACTAAATATCCCCAAAAAATATATAAAAAAACATTTTTTTTCTTCAGTTTAGGCCGATGCGTATTCTTCTACATATTTTTGGTAAAAAAAATCGCAATTAGCGATTATTGATTGGTTTGCGCAAAAGTTATAGCGTTTACAAAATAGGGGATAGTTTTATAGCATTTTTATTAATATATTTTTTTTTACTAGTAATGGCGGCGATCAGCTATTTTTATTGTGATTGTGACATTATGGCGGACACATCGGACATTTTTGACACATTTTTGGGACCATTGTCATTTATACAGCAATCAGTGCTATTTAAATGCATTGATTCCTGTATAAATGACACTGGCAGTGAAGGAGTTAACCACTAGGGGGGAGGGGACTCACAAGGGGAGGAGACCGATCTGTGTTTCTCTGTACAGAGAACACACCATCAGCTCCTCTCCTCTGACAGGACCCTTGATCTGTGTGTTTACACACACAGATCCATGGTCCCGCTGTGTTACCGGGCAATCGCGGGTGCCCAGCAGACATCGCAGCCGATGGGCACGCGCAACGTGCGTGCAGCGTGCACTCCCTGGAGGTCCTTGAAGGGGAGGACGTCATATGACATCCTCCCGCGCTGAGAGCTGCGCCGCCTGGCGATCGCGAGGTGGTTAAACGAAAATCGTACAATCTGATCTGGTATCGTATGAGAAAATCTTTTGTGTTTGTCCCTTCAGAAAACTTCGGACAATAGCTGTGTACTAACGATCTGATTATCGTACGATCGATTTAAAAGCAGTATTTTTTGGATGATATTCTGATCTTGTGTACGGGGCTCTAGATTGTTGTCCTGTGAGCTCAAAAATCTCTGTGCAGGGTGGGTCGCAGAGTGTCACAGCGCTGATGATCCTCACTCGCTGGACTGATAAATGTTGGCAATCAGGCTGGGGATGCTGGCTGATGTCATATTTAATCAATGACATCACCCATGATGCTTGTTAGCTTGTTTTCAATTTGAAACAAGCCAGAGGGCAGAAACCCAAAAGCTGTTATTTAGTCATAGTAGTCATTTAGAGCAGTCAGGCCAAATCTGACAACTTAGTGCAAACTGCAAACAGATCAAGTTCAAGTCAAATTCATGACTGGCCCAAACCCGAAGCTTATCCCTACTCAGGTATTATTTAAAATGTCACATTAGACAAGCCAAACTGGTAATCTATGGGTATATACTTTCTATTACTCTCTTTTTCAAAACAGATTTTTTTTTGTGTTGTTCTACTCACATTAGTGTGAATCAGACATTTCCAAGGTTGAAAATGTTTTTACAATATAACTTTAGGTTTATAAAATGAAAACAAAGCCTGAATTCTGTCATCTGCATTGGAAAAGTCAGTAATTTCTCCAGCCACTGTGAAGCTAAAAGCTAATGCACTCATTCTTTTATCCAGTAATCCCATTTTTACAAAGTACATTTCCATTTCAAATAAATAGGTTTCATATTCATACAAACACAATGGGGGTCATTTACTATAACGCTGAGCACTAATTAGCGGCAAAATTACAATGCTAAAATGCTGCAATCACAGTAATCAGCGCTAAAACTGAATTCACTATAGCACTGGTGCAAAAATACTCCCAAAAGCGAATTTACTATAGCTCCCAGAAAACAGATAGTGCCCAAACCCTTACTCTTGTTAGGACCTGGAGAATTGCACATGGAAATAAGGTTTAGAGCATCATATGATCGCCTAAATTGTATTGAGATATGCAGTATATTTTTTAAAGATAATCTGCTTTTAAGTGTGTGAAAAAGTGATTTTTACACTGAAATATCTTTAAAAGTGTGAGAAGAGAGAAAAATCCCAGTCTCTTTTCAACTAGGTGCCAGCACAACTGAACATGCTTAGACATGCAAACTACTCTCATTTTAACTCCAATGGCTTTTTTTACCATATAGTTATAGTAAATACCAAAATGAGTGCTGGGTTAAAGAGCGTTTTTTGGGAGTGAAAATTAGTTATGTAGCCTAATGCAAGTTTCAGCCATTGATTCTAATGGTACAATTGTAACTTTCCGAAATAAATCATTTTCATGTGGAGATGAAATGTATCTTTCTCTCAAAGAAATTGTCCTTGCAACAACGTTGCTTCTTCATCATCTATATTGTATTTAAGAATGCTAGAATGTGTGCTTTGCAGCAGACTGAGAGGATAAGATCACAGTGCTTATAATAATAATTTGTATATTGCTTATGATAATTAACCCCTTGCCACCCAGGCCAATTCTGACACTTCTCTCCTACATGTAAAAATCATCATTTTTTTTTGATAGAAAATTACTCAGAACCCTCAAGCATTATATATGTTGTTTTAGCAGACACCCTATGGAATAAAATGCTGGTCTTTGCAACTTTTTATGTTACACAATATTTGCGCAGCAATTTTTCAAACGTTTTTTTTGGAAAGAAACTGTGTCATTCATAAAAAAAACACTAAAGTTAGCACAATTTTTTTTGTGTACTAAGCGATGCTTTAAATTTTTTTATAGGTTACATGTTTAGAGTTACAGAGGAGGTCTAAGCATAGAATTATTGTTCTCGCTCTAACGATCGTGGCATATGTAACCTGTGTGTATCTGGCTCTGATACTAACCAGTGCCTACCCAGCCACTGACTAGTATCTCTCCCCAGCCTGTCCCCACACACCCTCTCACCTGCTGACCTGTGGATGAGGGAATCACTCCCGCAGTGTTATTGTGTTCTGCCAGTGAATACGATGATCAGTGTTGCTAACTATAGCTGGTAGCACTGATTGTTTTGGGGAAAACCTGACAGGCTGGTTGTACTCAAGTCGGTTAATAGGTTCACTTGTGTAAAACCAGGTAACCCATACATAGATCGACTATGGCTGGTCTCTGCTTAATTGGTGTAATGTATGGCCCGCTTAACCACTACACAGTCCCTAAACATCCTTCCACAAGCCTTTAAATTTTTCCTTCCGAGACTCCTTCATCCTTCTCTCCTATACATAGTGCCCACTGTCATACTCTCCACACTTCTCTCCTATTACATACTGCTCACTGTCATACTCTCCACACTCCTCTACTGTACATAGTGCCCGCTTTCATACACTTCTCTCCTGTACATAGTGCCCACTGTCGTACCCTCTACACTCCTCTCCTGTACATACTACTCACTGTCATACCCTCCACACTCCTCTGCTGTGCATACTGCCCACTGTCATACTCATTACACTCCTCTCCTGTACATAGTGCCTTCTGTCATACCCTCCGCACTCCTCATGTACATAGTGCCCACTGTTAGACCCTCCACATTCCTCTCCCTCACCTGCACATACTTCCCACTTTTATACCATCCATTCTCCTCCTCTATGCCTCTTACCCACAAAAACAGTTCTTTAAAATTATACTGAATATCCTCAAAGTTACCAGCTCTATAATGGGCACACTTTTGTTAGTTCAACTAAAGGAAATCTCAGTCCTCATATTTGTTCTGCCCCATTATTAGTACTTATTTAATTTTGTAATTACTATTGTGATGTATAGATGAACATAGGGGATGTCAGCTACTCTAAATATAGCACTTGTAAAAAATTGTCCCTGAAAATATTTTTGAAATGTTGGCAACTATGCGGGTCAGTAGGGGGCCCCACGAGAGGCTCCTGGGTTCCAATGATATTAAAGCGGTAGTAAACTTTTCTAACATTACTATTTTTTAGAGGCCCTGAGGTAGGTTATGTCATAATGTACAAGTATGCACAGCATATTAGCACATTAGGGTACACTTAAATTGTCAGACTGAGCCCTCCAGTGCTGTGCTGTGATCAATACGGCCCGGGCGCTTCCATCTTCACCCGGTCTTCCTTCTGGGTTCTGTGCCTTCGGTCACTTGCCTTGGCTGCGTTGATGTTATTCCCATGCATGCTCATGTGCATCCTCTTTCTCTCATCCCCCTTTTCTCTCTCATCTTCTTTCCCTTACCCCTAACACCTCTTTAATCCTCTTTCTCTCTCTCTCTCTCTCATCCTCCCTCTCTCTTTAATTTAATTTGTTATAACAAAAAATTGTTTGCATTTTTATTTATTTATTGTTTATAAAAGGCCCCACCAAAATCCTCAGCACCAGGCCCATGATGTTCTTAATCTGGCCCTGACTATTCTACACTCACACACCAAGAACCACCAAATATCACAGAATAAATCAAGAATAATTCCTGATTAATGAAATTCCACCACCTATATGTCCAAAGAAATGAAGTATATGCATTTTTATGTGTAGGAGGGCTCTACCTGTTGTGACCCGGCTTGCCTGACCATCCCTGCTCCAGTGTCCCTGCACAGGTCTTCGCTGCTGCCGTCATCTGCTGATCTACTGCCGTTGCTGTCAGCTACTTCAGCCGTCTGCTGTTGCTCCTGTTGTCGGTTTACCTCCTGCCTTCTGGTTGTCTGCCGAACCTTCATCTGCAGATCTACCCTCTGAGCAAGTCCTGCATCTACCCTGCAACAGCCTGCTGCATCCACACGGACACTCCTACCCGCTGTGTTCACGGCTACGCTGTCCCCAATCCAGCAGGCCCTGAACCAGAGTTGTAAGAGAGGTCTCCAACCATCAAGTCAGGCTCAGCACTACCAGGTACCTAACAGTACGGACAGCCAATATGACTGAGCCTGCGGATGGAGCCTCAACCATGCGGGAAATGTGCTCCCACCTGGCAGCCCTTACACAAGCCGTGAAATCCCTGCAGGAGGGATATACCAAGCTGGAAGGCCAAGTTCAACAACTTGCCAGCCCCATGGCTGCTGCACCTCCTCCACCACCAGTGCAACCTGCTTCCCAACCAACAGTGGTGATGCTTCCTCCCGAACCTAGAGTACCTGTCCCAGAAAGGTTCTCAGGCGACCGGTCCAAGTTTCAAGCTTTCCGAGATGCCTGCCAGCTTTACTTTGCCCTGCAACCCCGGACCTTCTCCCTGGAAGTCACCAAGGTGGGATTCGTGGTGTCCCTTCTACAAGGAGAACCCCAGTCCTGGGCCCAGTCCTGGGGCCCACCGTCTTCTGGGAGCCAACAGTGTCATGACCCAGTCCCTAGCCGCCTTCTTCCAGGCAATGGCACAGTTGTACGACGACCCTCAACGCACGGCTACAGCTGAATCTGCCCTATCCGCGCTCCAGCAAGGCCGCAGGACGGCTGAGGACTATATCACGGACTTTAGGCGCTGGAGCGCGGATACTCAATGGAACAATGCAGCCATCAGACACCAGTTCCGCATGGGCCTCTCGGAGGGGTTGAAAGACGAACTGGCCCGTGTAGGAGTTCTGAGGATCTATGATTGCCCCATCGAGCTCCTCCCTGGGGCCGAAATCCCCTTCGGTCGCATTTTTCCCCTCTCCGAGAAGGAACAACACGGCAAGGTACTCCTTCGACTCCGACGGCACGGCCTGTATGCAAAGGCCGAGAAGTGCGAATTTGAGCAGCAGGAAATCCAGTTTTTGGGACTTGAAATCTCCCCGGCAGGCATTAGAATGGACCCTCAGAAGGTGTCCGCCGTTCTTGACTGGCCAGCACCTGTAGATAGAAAAGGAATCCAACGGTTCGTAGGATTTGCAAACTTCTACAGGAAGTTTATTAAGGGGTTCTCTGCTATCATCACCCCCATCACCCATCTGACCAAGCAGGGCACACGCTTCCACTGGGGCCCGGAAGCTCAAGGGGCCTTTGATCAGCTTAAAAGACTGTTTACCTGCACCCAGTGGGATTTTTCTCTCGGAAACTTTCTCCAGCCGAGAGGAATTATGATGTCGGGGACCGGGAACTCTTGGCTATCAAATCGGCACTAGAGGAATGGAGGTACCTCTTGGAGGGAGCTAATCATCCAGTACTCATCTACACGGACCACAAGAACCTTGAGTACTTACGAACTGCCAAGCGACTCAAGCCCCGACAAGCCCGCTGGGCTCTGTTTTTCTCAAGGTTCTGCTTTCATATTACGTATCGTCCCGGTTCCAAGAATGTGAAACCTGACGCCCTTTCCCGGATGTTTGACAGTCCCAAGGACTCCACCATCCCAGACACCATCCTATCTTCCGGAAACTTTCTACTTTTACAGCCAGATCTGCTATCTCAAATCCGGGAGGCATCCGCCAGCTCCCAGGGACCCCATGGGGTCACCCTAACTTCCAGTGATGGACTTCTCTGGAGGGGAAGTCAAGTCTTCGTCCCCGAATCTGTAAGGGTGAAGGTCCTGACCCTTCTACACGACCACCCACTGGCAGGTCACTTCGGGAGCCGTAAAACTGTGGAACTGGTGCAACGCACCTTTTGGTGGCCCAAGCTAAAGGAATTTTGCAAGTCTTATGTTGACTCCTGCCCTGTTTGTAACCGCAGCAAGACGTCTAGGAACCGAGCCTGGGGACTTTTGAAGCCTCTTCCTGCACCTGATCGACCTTGGCGAATGTTGTCCATGGACTTTATAGTCGAGCTTCCGTGCTCAGAGGGGTGCTCTGCTATTTTTGTAGTAGTGGACCGGCTGTCCAAGATGGCCCACTTTTTGCCTTTAAGGGGAACACCATCTGCCACAGAGACTGCCCATCTTTTTATTAAGGAGATAGTCAGGTTACACGGGGTTCCGGCCAACATAGTATCGGATAGGGGGGTCCAGTTCACGTCCCGTTTTTGGAGGGCCCTTTGTGAGATCCTTAAGATTGAGCTGGCCCTTTCTTCTGCATACCACCCCCAAACTAATGGGCAGACGGAACGCACCAACCAGACTTTAGAGCAATACATAAGGTGCTTCACGTCCTTTGTGCAGGACGATTGGGTGTCCCTATTACCCCTAGCAGAATTCTCCTATAATAATGCCAGTCATTCAGCCACAGGACAATCCCCATTTTTTGCCAACTACGGTTTTCACTTGTCTTTTCTCCCTGACTTTCTCCCAGAATCTTCAGTCCCGGCAGTCCAGGATACAGCTTCGTTCCTCAGCCGCAACAACAGGATTCTTCAGGAGGCAATCATCAAGGCACAGGAGGACAGCAAGAGATTCTTTGATCGGAAGAGGAGGGGTGAGCTGAACTTGCAGGTGGGCGACCAGGTATGGCTAGCTACAACTAACCTTAGACTTGCTTGTCCCTCTAAGAAGCTTGCTCCCAAGTTCCTAGGACCTTTCCCTGTGAAGAGGAGGATCAATGAAGTTTCCTATGAGCTGTCCCTGATAGGGGTACAAACCCACCCGGACCTGTCCTGGTCCAAGGTAATGAGGAGTACGAGGTAGAGGCCATCCTTGATTGCAGGAGACGTAGGGGGGAGAGGCAGTTCCTGATTAAGTGGAAGGGGTATGGGGCCGAGAGTAATTCATGGGAGCCAGAATGCAACCTTCATGCCAAGAGACTAATCCGCACCTTTCTTTCTTCCCATCCAGAAAGACAACGCCTAGTGGGCACCCGGAGGTTGCCCCTGGTGAGGGGGCAATGTCAGGGCTCTAGCCGCCCTGGGCACCCTAGCCGGAGGCTGCGCGGGCACCTGGGCAGCCCTGGACTGTGTTACTGTTGCTGAACCCCGGCTTGCCTCCTGACCATCCTCCTGCCTGCCGTCCTTACCTGTTGTGACCCGGCTTGCCTGACCATCCCTGCTCCAGTGTCCCTGCACAGGTCTTCGCTGCTGCCGTCATCTGCTGATCTACTGCCGTTGCTGTCAGCTACTTCAGCCGTCTGCTGTTGCTCCTGTTGTCGGTTTACCTCCTGCCTTCTGGTTGTCTGCCGAACCTTCATCTGCAGACACTCCTACCCGCTGTGTTCACGGCTACGCTGTCCCCAATCCAGCAGGCCCTGAACCAGAGTTGTAAGAGAGGTCTCCAACCATCAAGTCAGGCTCAGCACTACCAGGTACCTAACAGGCAGCTTGGTGGCTTACAGTTTATCATTTCTGCTTAGCAGCGCTGGGGTTCTGAGTTTAAATCCCAAACATGCCACTTCATGTAGAGAATTTGTTGAATCTCCCTATGTTGTTAAACATAATTCCTGACTCAGGTCCTAAAATTATAACTTATGTCTAAATGTAGTATTTATGTGTGGGAGGTTTACACCACCATTGCAAGTTGTGTCATATGTTTTCCACGGGCAAGGACTCTAATCAGCCTTAACATTTTCCCATCAGCACTAATTGCATCCTCTTACCAAGCCTAAACCCACAAAATGACAGTTCTTTAGCTCTCAGCATGTTGACAGTAATCAGCCATAACCAGCCTTCAAAACAGATGGCATATGCCAGAAACAGGTTGTTCACTGGCTCTCAGGCCTTCCACAGTACATCTGCATTCATTAACTTCATGCAACCCTGGGATTTCGGGCTGTTTTACACCACAGAGATGCAGCCTAAAAACATGTGGCCGCACAGTGGCTAATGGGTTAGCACTTCTGCCCAGCAGCCCTGAGTTCCAATCCCAATTCTTTAACTGGCTAGAGGTTTGTATGTTGTGGTGTTAAAGTTTATTTTTCACCGGTGCTAACATTTTTGATGTCACATAATGGAACCCCAAGAAATCACATTATAATTCAAGCAAGTGTGGCTTTGCACCAAATCTAGAACTGGAGTGTTTTGGCCCAGATATGGATACCTAAGTCTGATGTGATGCTGCACACATATTTTAATCTTGTATGCTTATGATTTCCTGTTTTGGACCCTCCACATGTCCAACAACGTACAAGGCTGAGTTTGTCTTTACATTTTTAATCACCTCTAGCACCTCCTCTGTAAAGAAAGGGGCTTTGAGTCGGTCTCTGTGTTCTGCTGCCAGGGTGGGGATAGGGAGATTATCAAGAAATCTAGAGATATCCCAGGGACTTTCGGTGTGCTTCACGCTGTATAAGTTCTCATAGAACTTGTGAAAGGCTTGCATTATACTCAAAGGTTTAATCGTTGGGGGTCTGCCTGCAATTTTGAGTTTAGGGAAGGAATACGTGCAGGCACGAGGTTTAAGCCTGGATGCCAGTTTTGTCTCTCTGATGATAATATCTCGCCCCACTCCACCTGGTTCTTTTCTCTGCATTGGCTGTCAGTGCAAGGTTTGGTTCCAGGCGGGCTGTGATCAGAGGGAGTGTCACGCACCTGGTGATGATGAGTCTGGTTAGCAGAGGAGGGCCTCCCTTGCGGCTCCCAGTCTCGGTCCCCTGGTAAGATGACAGGAAGACCAGGAGTCAGGAGGGGCACGGGTGCCTGGCAGGACTGTAAGACCGGTAACGAGAGATCCCTGGATCAGCTCAGCGGACAAGGTGAGTAGAGTGGACTGGATCAGAACTGCAGGTAAGATCAGCAAAGCAGGCTGGAACAGTAAGCAGACTGGAACGGTAAAGCAGACTGGAACGGTAAAGCAGACTGGAACAGCAAGCGGACTGGAACAGCAAAGCAGACTGGAGAAGCAAGCAGACTGGATCAGCACCACAGGCCGGATCAGGAAGGCCGACTGAAACAGCACAGCAGACTGGAGCCGCACACAGACTGGATCAGCACCACAGACCGGATCAGGAAGGCCGATTGGAACAGCACAGCAGACGGGGTCAGCGGAGCGGGCTGGATCAGCAGGCAGACTGGAACAGCACAGCAGACTGGAGCAACACACAGACTGGATCAGCACCACAGGCCGGATCAGCAAGGCAGACTGGAACCACACAGCAGACAGGGTCAAAGGAGCAGACTGGATCAACAGGCAGACAGGATCGTCAAACAGGCCGGGTCAGGTATCAGGCTGGCAATGCAGTACAGGTGGGTAAGGCAGGAGAGAGGTCACAGACAAGCCAAGGTCGGGTGCAGGCGGAAAACAGGAGGTCAAAGGGTAGCCAGGTCGAACACTGGTAACAACTTCAGATCGGGTATCAGGGCACAGAATGCTGTAGAGCAGACAGCGGGGGCCGTCTATGACAGACGGATTTAAATAGGCTCACTGGCGCCAATAGTGGTGCGCACCCGTCCTCCCACGCGCGCTCTCGTTCGCGGGTGTGTGTGCGCACATGCATGCGCGCACTCGCGCATGCCCACGCGCAATGGTGCCCGCAAACGGGTACCAGGGACTCTAGTGCACCGGTTACTGGCAGGATCTTCATGACATTGCCCCCCTTTCTCAGGATGGGCCCTTTTAAAGGATTGAACCAGACTCTTAGCGTGGATGTTCACCTCGGGCTCCCAGGAATTCTCTTCAGGGCCATACCCCTTCCACTTGATTAAGAACTGATTTTGGTTCTGCCTTCTTCTAAAGATCAGGATGGCCTCCACCTCAAACTCCTCTTCGCCGTCCACCGGACCGGATCGGGAGGGTCGGCCCTTCTATTGGGAAATGGGTTGGCAGCGGAGGGTTTCAATAAAGATACATGAAATACCGGGTGTACTTTTAGTGAGTCTGGAAGTTCTAACTCGTAGGCTACCTTATTAATCCTCCTTTTGACTGGAAAGGGGCCCAATAATTTGGGGCCCAATTTTCGTGAGGGACAGGCCAATTTCAAGTTGGCGGTGGATAACCACACTAGCTCACCAGGGGCAAGTACCAGTTCTCCCCGTCTCTTTTTGTCAAAGGTGGCCTTGTTGTACTCCTGGGTTCTGGTCATGGTCTCCTGAAGAAGTTTGTTATTTGTTGAGAAGAAATTGATCCGTTCGTGGACCGCTGGCACAGTGCAATCAGGGAGAGAATTAGGCAGAAATGCAGGGTGAAACCCGTAATTCGCAAAGAAGGGAGTCTGTTTGGTAGCAGAATGGATGGCGTTATTGTAGGCAAACTCGGCCAGGGGCAGCAGGGAAATCCAGTCGTCCTGGGCAAAGGAGGAGAAGCAGCGCAGATACTGCTCTAGAGTCTGGTTAGTCCGCTCCGTCTGCCCATTGGACTGAGGGTGGTAGGCAGACGAGAGGGCAAGCTCGATGTTCAGGGCCTGGCAAAGGGACCTCCAGAATCGAGAGGTGAATTGCACCCCTCGATTTGAGACTATGCTAGCTGGCACCCCGTGAAGCCGAACAATCTCTTTGATGAAGACTCGTGCAGTCTCCGGGGCTGAGGGGGTACCCTTCATGGGGATAAAATGCGCCATCTTGGATAGGCGGTCGAAGATTACGAAGATCGTCGTGTGGTCCTCCGCCGGGGGCAACTCCACAATAAAGTCCAAGGACAACATTCTCCATGGGCAGTCCGGGACGGACAGGGGCTTGAGTAGGCCCCAAGCCCTGGTTTTGGGGTTCTTATTCCGGATGCAGGTGGTGCATGTGTCCACAAACCTCTTGCATTCGGCCCGTAACTGAGCCCACCAGAAGGTACGTTGTACCAAGTCGGTGGTCTTAGCAACATCGAAGTGTCCGGCCAACGCGTGGTCATGGCACAGCTCCATGACTGTCACCCGTTGTTCCTCCGGGGTGTAGATCTTGTCCCCATACCAGAATAGGCCATCTCTCGCCTGCAACTTGGTCTCGGAAGCGGGCACTTGCCCCGCTGAAGCACGTTTAAACTGGGAAAGTAGATCCTCCTGGAGCAGAAAGAAGTTTCCGGGGGCCAGAATGGTGTCTGGGGGAGATTCCTCCTTGTGTTTGTGGTACATCCTGGATACGGCGTCTGGTTTGACATTCTTGGATCCGGGCCGGTATGTCACATGGAATGTAAAGCGGGAGAAAAAGAGTGCCCACCTGGCTTGTCTGGGTTTTAACCTTTTTGCTGTCTTCAGATATTCCAAGTTCTTATGATCGGTGAATATCAAAATGGGGTGAGAGGCCCCTTCCAGGAGGTAACGCCACTCTTCCAGGGCAGCTTTGATTGCCAATAATTCCCGGTCTCCAACATCATAGTTCCTTTCAGCTGTGGGCAGCTTTCGGGAAAAGAAGGCGACTGGGTGAAGCAAGGACTTGTCCCCTTGCCTCTGGGACAGTATTGCCCCTACCGCAATTTCGGAGTCATCTACCTCCAGGGTAAAGGGCAGAGAGGAATCTGGGTGCCTGAGGATGGGTGCTGAGGTAAAGAGACCTTTTAGGGCTTCAAAGGCCTCTTGGGCCTCGGAAGACCATCGGAAACGGGTTCCTTGTTTGGTCAGCTGGGTGATGGGTGCCACAATGGCTGAGAACCCCTTAATAAACTTACGGTAAAAATTGGCGAAGCCAATAAACCGCTGGATGTCCTTTTTGTCGGCAGGGGTAGGCCATTCCAGGATGGCAGAGATTTTCTGGGGATCCATCTTAATGCCTGTACTGGAAATAATCAGCCCCAGGAAGGGATTACTCTCCTGTTCAAATTGGCACTTATCTGCCTTGGCGTATAGACCGTGGGTACGGAGCCGGCCCAGGACCTCCTTGACATGCCTGCGGTGGGACTCTAGGGAAGGAGAGAAAATCAAAATGTCATCCAAGTACACAACAGCAAACAAGTCCAGGAAGTCCCGGAGTACATCATTGATAAAATATTGAAATGTGGCAGGGGCATTGCATAGCCCAAAGGGCATCACAAGGTACTCGTAGTGCCCATAACGTGTCCGGAAGGCCATCTTCCTTTCGTCTCCCTCCTTTATGCGGACCAGATTGTAGGCCCCCTGGAGGTCGAGTTTAGTAAAGAAGACGGCTGTACCAAGCCTCTGGAACAACTCTGGGACCAATGGGAGAGGGTAACGTTTTTTAACCGTGTTGCTGTTCAGTTCCCGGTAATCTACGCAGGGCCGGAGGGTATGGTCTTTTTTCTCTACAAAAAATATGTCAGCGCCTGCCGGAGAGGTGGATGGGCGTATGAAGCCTTTCCTTAGGTTTTCCTCGATATACTCTTTTAGCTTACCCTGCTCCACCTCTGTCAATGGGAAAACCCTCCAAAAGGGAATCTCGGCCCCAGGGAGCAGTGCGATGGGGCAATCATGAGCCCTATGAGGTGGGAGCACCTCTGCTGCCTGTTTACTAAACACGTCCAGGTATTCGTGATAGGCCTGGGGAATGGCCTGGCGTAGATCCATCTCAGAGTCCAGGCTTAGCAGGGTATCAACCTTGGGGAGGTCTGGAGACCTACAAGACCTTTTACAGTAAGGGGAGGAGAAGGAGACCATCCCAGTGACCCCGTTGATAGCTGGGTTGTCGGCCTTCAGCCACGGCATACCTAGTATTACTGGGGATAGCGGAGAGGAGATAATGTCCAGACACAGTAATTCCCGGTGGTCACCAGAGATGGTCATGGGCAATGGGGTGGTCTCCTGCGTCACAGGACCGGACCGGATGGAGGAACCGTCAGCCAGGTAAACCTATAACCCATGGATCTTGGGTTGGAGAGGGACCTGATGTTGAGCAGCAAATGAAGAGTCCATGAAACAGCTGCATGCCCCAGAATCAATGATGGCGGGTGCCTGGAGGGTTCTTCCCCGAAGCTGGAAGGAGACAGAGAGAGCAAGATGAGAAGAGACTTGGGTCAATGGGTCCAGAAGACTGGCAGGCATGAGTGGGCACTTACGGGCATTGGCTGGGCAGTTCCTCACATAGTGCCCAGGCTCCCCGCAGTAGAGGCACAAATTACAGGTCCGGTGTCGTTGACGCTCCTCAGGGGTTAAGGAAGGCCTCAGGAGCCCCAACTGCATGGGCTCAGATGGATCTAAGGTAGGTACAGGCCGGTGGGCAGGAGCAGGGTGCAAGTGGCTTGGAGCCCTGGGTAGCATCCAGGTGGGACGGGAAGAGCCGGAAGCTCGTTCAGTCCTGCGTTCCCTCAGACTCCGGTCAATCTGAATGGCCAAATTGACCAATGCGTACCCCAACCCTGGCAAGTTCATCCTTCAAGGCATCAGAGAGCCCTAAGCGGAACTGATGGTGGAGGGCCGCGTCATTCCACTGTGTATCTGCACCCCAACGTCTGAAGTCAGCCACATAGTCCTCCACGGGCCTTCGCCCTTGCTGGAGGGTGTGCAAGGCGGTCTCCGCGGTCACTGAAAGTTGGGGGTCCTCGTATAGTTGGGCCATGGCATCGAAGAAGGAAGTAAGACTGGCCAATGCGGGGTCTTTCTGTTCCATTAAGCGATGATCCCAGGTCCGTGGATCCCCGGAGAGCAGGGAGATTACAAAACCCACCTTGGTGGCCTCCAAGGAGAAGGTCCGTGGTTGTAATGCAAAAAATAATTCACAGGAATTGCAGAAGTCCCTGTAATGACTGCGGGCCCCGGAGAACTTCTCAGGAACGGGAACCCGTGGTTCTGGAGGGAGCATCACCACCGCCGGGGCCAGTCCTGCCCCAGGTGGGGGTGCTGGTGGATGTGGAGGTCCCAGGGGGCCGACAGGATTGGATAAGACTAGCACCCATTCTTCTAACCGGGTGTATCCCTGCTGGAGATTTTTCAGTCCCGCCAGATGTTGGCACAGTTCCTCCATGGCGGAGGCTCCCTGCTCAGACTCAGACATGGCTGTCTGCTACTTTCACGCACCTGGTGATGATGAGTCTGGTTAGCAGAGGAGGGCCTCCCTTGCGGCTCCCCTTCTCGGTCCCCTGGTAAGGTGACAGGAAGACCAGGAGTCAGGAGGGGCACGAGTGCCTGGCAGGACTGTAAGACCGGTAACGAGAGATCCCTGGATCAGATCAGCGGACAAGGAGTAGAGTGGACTGGATCAGAACTGCAGGTAAGATCAGCAAAGCAGGCTGGAACAGTAAGCAGACTGGAACGGTAAAGCAGACTGGAACAGCAAGCGGACTGGAACAGCAAAGCAGACTGGAGCAGCAAGCAGACTGGATCAGCACCACAGGCCGGATCAGGAAGGCCGACTGGAACAGCACAGCAGACAGGGTCAGCGGAGCGGGCTGGATCAGCAGGCAGACTGGAACAGCACAGCAGACTGGAGCAGCACACAGACTGGATCAGCACCACAGACCGGATCAGGAAGGCCGACTGGAACAGCACAGCAGACAGGGTCAGCTGAGCGGGCTGGATCAGCAGGCAGACTGGAACAGCACAGCAGACTGGAGCAACACACAGACTGGATCAGCACCACAGGCTGGATCAGCAAGGCAGACTGGAACCACACAGCAGACAGGGTCAAAGGAGCAGACTGGATCAACAGGCAGACAGGATCGTCAAACAGGCCGGGTCAGGTATCAGGCTGGCAATGCAGTACAGGTGGGTAAGGCAGGAGAGAGGTCACAGACAAGCCAAGGTCGGGTGCAGGTGGAAAACAGGAGGTCAAAGGGTAGCCGGGTCAAACACTGGTAACAACTTCAGATCGGGTATCAGGGCACAGAACGCTGTAGAGCAGGCTCTCGTTCGTGGGTGTGTGCGCGCACGTGCACACTCGTGCATGCGCATGCGCAATGGTGCCCGCGAACGGGTACCATGGACTCTAGTGCGCCGGTTACTGGCAGGATCTTCATGACAGGGAGGTGGGGACTCAAGATGGATCTTTCTTGTGTTTAACCTGAAGAGAAGAATATTTCTTCTCCAATTTCTCAATGTCTGTACATCTTTCTCTTTTTAGTTGGGTGGCAATTTGTATGATTTTACCCCTTATAATGGCTTTGTGCGCCACCCATAAAGCTGGAAAACCACTTTAGATTTATCTAGGCCTTGGTTAAAAAGCCATATTAGAGTCCCCCCCAAAGTTTATAGAGCCTTCTAAATGGAGACCTAGAGTCTTAAAGAGTGTGCGGAAGAATTTAGATTGGCCGGTATTAGGAGCTTAGTAGGACACAAGGGAATATAAATGCCCATCTAGGGTCCCTTTGATCAGGAGGAATCTGCCCTCAGGGTCTCTGTGTTCCGACTTCAAAGAGAATCTACATCTCTTTAAAATGAGAATAGCTACCCCTCTGGTTTTATCTAGGAAGAATAGGGGAAATTGAGTGTGGATAAAGGAAGGTTTGTACCGGATTGGGAAATGCGTTTATTGTAGGAAAACAATGTCCATTTTAAGTGATCTCATGTAGTCAAGGACTTTTCGGCATTTGGTAGGGGAATTTGGTCCTTGGGCGTTATGAGTAGCTACTCTCAAGGGAGCAGCTTGTGGTGCCCTACTCGTCATGGAGCTGGAGGGGAGGGCCTATACCAAATTCACTGCCACTTACGTGTGGGGAGCTCTTGATTTGGTCTTGGTAGCGGGGATACTTTGAAGCTCTGACCTCCTGGAAGATGGGTGTTCCACACGGGGTCTGGTGGTTGGCTGAAAAAGAGAAAGAGATGAGAAAGAAGAAAAGGTGGAGACGAAAAGATAAGGCACTCAAGCCCCTGTGGGGCCTTAGAAGACAGCAGGCGAAGAGGGCCCTGCTGCCCAAAAAACTGCAAAAAATGTCCACTCCCTCTAGGAGGGGTGGTAACCTAACCCAGGGAGAAGGTGAGACCAAATCCATGGGGTAGGGGTAGGCACGGCATGACTGCATCGGCCTTGGAACACCAGTGTAACAAATGAAACAGATTGCTAAAATGTGGGGGACCCTCTGGTCCCAGGAATGCGGTCCCGGGGGGCTCCCCTCTTTAGGGGAAGGACCCAAACCCATGGGGACACACCCCAGAGTTTCAGGATTGCAGCACAGAGTGGAACAATGGGTTGACAATGTGATAAAAATTAAAAGTTCAGGCAACAAAGTTCAAACCCGTGGAAAGACATAACTAAATAACAAGAGATAAGCTAGTAACTAAGAAGTAGTAAGTCAGGGAACTGTGGGCCAACCGCACTGCAACCTCCAGGTCTTGAAAATTTGACATTGGTATCAGGCTTTAGCACCTATAATATCAGGGGGGCCTAGTGTCCTTGGAGCGCTTAGGTTTAAGTTTGTTCCAGTCGGTCATTAGGGAACTTGTGGGAGAGGGACGCTTGGCCGATCCTGAGCTGGAATTAGCAAAGTCCATTGCCGCTTCTTGCGAGATTAGTCTCAGGTCCAAGAGGAGATGTTCACCATCTTGGAAGCTTTGGAAGGAATGCATCTTGCCTTTGAAATCGAACTTTAGAGCAAAAGGGAAAGCCTATTGGTACTTAATGTATTTTTGAGATAGAACTGTTAGGAGGGGTTTCACGGTTCTCCTATTTTGGATTGTAGTAGGTGAGATGTCAGCAAAGACCTGTATGGCATGCCCCCGGCAGGTTAGGGGAGATTGGAAACGACACAGCTTCATTACTTCTTCCTTGATGGAGAAAAAGTGGGGTTTCACTACTATGTCTCTGAGAGAGACATCTTTTCTGGGGGGGCCCAGGGCCCTGTGAGACCGGTCTATCTCCAATTTGTGTGAAGGGATGTTGGGAATCAATTGTTTGATGAAATCCTGCGCAACAGTCAGGGTGTCAGTGACTGATTCAGGGGGACCTCTGATTTGAAAATTCTGTCTTCTGGATCTATTTTCCAGGTCGTCAATCCTGGACAGAGCTGTGTCTAGTTGGTCCTGGAGAACTTGGATATGATCAGAGTTTTGTTTAGTTTTAGAAACAGTTATGTCCAGTTTATATTCTATAGCTTCTATCCTGGATCCTAGGTTTTGGAAGTCTGCCTGGATGTCACCAGTGATTTTAGTTGCCGTTGGTGCTAGGCCCCTGTCCAGGTGGTCTGACAGTTTCATGAAGAGGTCAGGAGCTGTGAGGATGGAGTTGGGGCCAGGTCAGAAGGAGATGGAATGTCTGCTGGTCGGATAGAGGGGGGTCCCAGGGGGGAGACCAGGTGATCCTCCATAGTGTGTTCAATAAGGGATTTTGTGAAGGCCAAGGAGGGGGCTACAGGCTGGTGATTACTCACATGAGTCCCAGGGGCGAAGATCAGGGTAGCTGGTGTCAGAGTTTGCCTAAGTCCGGAGAGCTCCGTTGTGCCTGAAATGTGTGGCTGCATGGTAACCGCCATCTTGGATTCGGCCTGTGCGGCTGCTGTGGCAAATTGCGTCCCCAGGTCTCTCCGGGCCGAGCCTGCGGACATGTGGCTGTTCCTGGGGCTCTCCACAGTAGGATGCTGCTGGTGTGGTGGGTCCCAGGGTCCTGTATCCCCTGCTAGGTGCGCCGTTCGGCCGTGGCATTGCTGAGCTCCTGGCTTAAGTGGCCATCTTGGAGATTCCCACACATGCACCTCCATCTGGTATGGATTTTAAGGGGAACCCCATGCCAAATTGACATAGGGTCCCCCCCAAAATCCATACCAGACCCTTATCCGAGAATGCAGCCTGGAAATCAGGAAAAGGGGGGCGAGCAAGCTCCCCCCCCTGAACCATACCCTCAACATTGGGGACAAGAGCCTCTTCACGACAACCCTGGCCAGTGGATGTCGGGGTCTGTGGGTGGAGGGTTTATCAGAATCTGGAAGCCCCCTTCAACAAGGGGGCCCCAGATCCCGCCCCCCCCTATGTGAATGAGTAAGATATACATCGTACCCCTACCCATTCACTAAAAAAGTTGTGTAATGTGACAAAAGATAATAGCCAGTTTTTGTGAAGTCCTTTATTAACAATGTCTTCTTCTTCCCCGGGTCTTCCACCGGCTTCTCTTTCCCCGATTCTTCCTCTGGTCTTCTACTTCTTTCTTCAGTCTTCCTCCGGCTTCTTCTTCCTCCTCCACCACCGCTCCCGCCACCGACCTGCTGAAGATCCAAAAACAACCCTCCTCTGAGGCTGCAGCCCACCGATCTGTCTGCTTCCATGGCATATATGGCATTCATCCGGAGACCCCGCCCCTTGTGACATCACAGACCCATCATGCCCTGGGCGGTGAAGTCGCAAGGGGCGGGGGTCTCTGAATGATCTCATCCGGCCCATTGCATCATTGAAGGAGGTTCATTTTTTTAATCTTCAGCGGGTCGGCAGTGGCAGTGGAGGTAGAGGAAAAATGAGAAGACCAGAAGAGGAAGAAGCGGGGGAAGAAGACCGAAGGAAGAAGGAAAAAAAAGCCTTTGAAAATTTGTTTGCAATAACCCCATCAGTATCACCGGCAAAGCAGCTTCATTATTATCATTTAAAGAAGAAAATAATTGTGTGCTGCCTTTGGAGATTTCATAATTTGCCACGTCACAAATGTTAATTCTCCATTAAGAAACGCTAGTTTACAAGGCCGGCCACTTCTGCTTCTGAGCATGTGTGGACTTTTGTCCGACGGACTTGTGTACACACGATCGGATAGTCCGACAACAAAAATTTGTTGGCGGAAAATTTGAGAACCTGCTAGCCAACATTTGTTGGCAGAAAGTCCGACAACAAATATTCGATGGAACATACATATTGTCAGACTTTCCACCAATAAGCTCACATCCAACATTTGTTGTCGGAAAATCCGATCGTGTGTACGGGGCATACGTTTTTTCCCTTGTGCTGATTTTCATGCTTTTGAGTTGAGTTAAACGTAGGCTTTAAACCTGCTAGGTCTCTCCAGAATAAATAGCCATGTGGCAAAAGTGTCAACACACTGTGAAAGGGAAATACTTTGCTGATTTTTTCTAATGTCAGTGTTTTTATAAAAACTAGAAGTTGTCTCTTTAGTTCAAAATGCAGCCAACTACATTAGCAGTGGAGGGGGGGGGGGGGGGGGGGGGGTGGAAGTGTTCTACTAAAAGAAGAACAATCAGCACAAGGGACACATCATACTAAATGTAAGTTATGCCCCTTGTGCTGACTTTTCTTTATTTTTTTTTTTTTTTTAGCTAAAATTGGGCTTTAATGAAAAAATCACTGAGAGCATATTTTGAGTGGCTGACGAAACGTTATTGTTGGCACCTTGAAAGTGCCGGAGCAGCATTATACACTGCTAACATTAAGTTGCAAAGCAGGATTATTGGCCAAATTTGGCAACTGAAAAGCAGCTGTGGAAATATTAGGTGTGGCACTCTGACAGTGCTGGTGCACCAAACTAGAGTTGTAGAGACAACATGAGAAAAAAAAAAAAACACCCGGCATTCAGCCTGTGTGTACGGCAGCCGGGCTGACAGACGCTGCCCATTTGGCAGGCTTCTCTCTGTCAAGCCGACCCGCTCCTGATCAGCACTCTCAGCCAATGGCTGACAGCGCTGATCAGAGTGTTCTGGCGGGGGGAGAACACAACAGCTCAAAGGGGAGATTGCTGTACTAACGTTGGATCATTAGTACAGTGGCTCCAACCGGAGCTAAACGTTTTTTTTTTTTTCATTCAATTGGCTGGGTTGAGCTGAAAAAAAACATGCAGGCTTAAAGTTTTTACATGCAGGTAAACTGGCAAAGTTCAGGTTGAAGTCTGCATTAAACAGAACTTAAATCTCACCCCTAATTTGGAGTGAATTTCCCCCACTTTCTGACTCACCAGTGAAAATGTACACACCAGTGAAAATACAACTGTCACAGCAATAAAAATGTCATGTTGGCTCTAATTCTTTCACATTCTCCAAAACAAAAAAATGTTGGGTGAAGATCCACTTTAAATTTAGGAAATATTTCTATAAGGTTACATATGCTATTTCTTGCCATAAAACTGCCTAAGCCCTATGCTGAGCATAAGGTAGTTAGAAATTCCCAGCGGGTGAAAAGATATTTGCTATCAAAACATGCAAATATATCAGTTTTTCAGTGTTAGATTATTTTAAATGGCATGCTGCATATTTTACAACGCAACCAATTTCCTGACATGTTTCCTCTACGGAATAGAAGGTGAAAATGGAGATTTGAGATAGCAGATTTCTGTTTACATTGTACTGTTCTTTTTCCTAGCTTTTCTTTTAGCAAATTATATTATCAGTTTTAATTTTCTTGGTGCTGGCAAGGCATTTGCAAAACATTTTTGCATACTTGTTTTTACATTTAGCAATGTAACATGACTTTTTAAATCATTTTTGACATTTCTTGTATTTACATAAAGAATCTTCTATTAAAACATTCTCTTTTTTTTTTTTCTCGTTTATAACCCTTATAGGAAAACCCCACTTCCAATTAAAAAAGTATATAACATACAACTGCTCCAGAAGCCATTGTGTAATACAGAGACCCAAGCGGTCTCTGAATGTTCATTTATTTTAATGAATATGTGAAAAGAAAGTGTTCACAGAAGTGTCAGAGTGTCTAAAGGTGTCAGGAAACCTACCATATCACTTAGCAGATCATGTGACAGAGTTCTTCTCCAGCATGATGCAGAGTATGGTTTCTGTTCATATATGGGGGGGGGGGGGTCTTAACCACCTCAGCCCCGGAAGATTTTACCCCCTTCCTGACCAGAGCACTTTTTATAATTTCGCACTGCGTCTCTTTAACTGACAATTGCACGGTAATGCAATGCTGTACAAAAAAACTAAATTTGCATCCTTTGTTTCCCCACAAATAGAGGTTTCTTTTGGTGGTATTTTATCACCTCTACGGTTTTTATTTTTTGCACTATAAACAAAAAAGAGCGACAATTTTGAAAAAAATATAAATTTTTTACTTTTTGCTATAATAAATAGCCCAGAATTAAAATAAACAAAAACAAATTTCTTCATCAGTTTAGGTCGATATGTATTCTTCTACATATTTTTGGTTAAAAAAATTAGCAATAAGCATAGAATGATTGGTTTGCGAAAAAGTTATAGCATCTACAAACTATGGGAAAGATTTATGGCATTTTTATGGCATTTTTATGGCATTTTTATTATGATTTTTGTTTTTTACTAGTAATGGCGGGGTTCTGTGTTTTTTAGTGGTACTGCGACATTGCAAACAGATCGGACACGTTTGACACATTTTTGGGACCATTGACATTTATACCGCACATCAGTGCTATAGCACTGATGCGCGGTATAAATGTCAATTCTCCCAAAAAATGTGTCAAACGTGTCCGATAAATATGCACTGATTACTGTATAAATGTCACTGGTAGGGAAGGGGTTTACACAAGGGGGCAATAAAGGGGTTAAATGTGTGTTCCCTCAGTGTGTTCTAACTGTATGGGGATAGGACCAACTAGGGGAGGAAACAGTTGTTCCTACTTAGTAGGAACAAACGACATGTCTCCTCTCCTCTGACAGAACAGGGATTTCTGTGTGTACACACAGAAATCCCTGTGCCGGCTCTTTTGCATGCAATCACGCATGGCCGGCGGCGATTGCGACCGCCGGCCACACGCATCGGGTCCCCCGTATGGGGTTTCATACTGCCCCTGTAAAAAGATGTGAGCCGGTCGGGAACCGGTTAATTATAGTTGCACACAGTTACATAGTTGGTGAGGTGGACTAAAGACATTTGTACACCCAGTTCAACCTGAAACTGTGTGGATTTGTGTGTTTATGTCAATACCTTATCCCTGTATATTGCGTTTACTATGATGCCCATCTAAGAGTTTTTTTTTAAAATTATCGGCACTCCCTGCTGCCACCACCAACTGTGGTATGGAGTTCCACATACCTACCGCTCTGGAAGAACCCCTTATGTAGTTTAAGACTAAATTGCTTCTTGTCCAACTTCATTGAGTAGCCACGTGCCCTCTTAAGCGACATGATATGAAATATAATTGATAAAAGAGGAAAAAGGTTGGGACTTTAAATGAAGCACCAGGTATAAGGTGCTTCCATCCCTGTTCATTACAAATAAAAAGGAGAATGTTTTTTGGGACTTTAGAAGAGGCACATGAAAGGAACCGGAGATTGGATTAAATATCATGTTTATTGAACAAGTACATATGGCAAAACACATCCATTTGGCACATACATCAATGTAAATGATTAGTTAATATATACACCTACAACTCAATGCAGTAAATCTATATACTAGAGTATCAACATGGCACTTAAGCAATATATGGTATTATGAGCCATTGATGCTCCATATAAAATAAACAAAAAAGGGCGATGCATAACATGAACTACACCATATGTTAAGAACATGGTTGCATCTTAAAAAGCTTGACGCGTTTTGGGGATTGTACCACCTTATCAGGAGCAGATGCATAAACCGTATCTATAGAAAAATGAATGTCAATATGATGTCTTGCAAGACAACATCATGTGTCAATTGGTGGATGTTGAACCTTAGTGTTGGAGAGAATAAAGAAGGAAGCACTTTCTTCAACACTAAGTTTTAACATTAGATCATATTGGCCTTATTTTTTTCTATAGATAAATGTTGATACTTTGGTATATAGGTCTACTGCATTGAGTTGTGAGTGTGTATATTAACTGATCATTTACATTGATATATGTGCCAAATGGATGTGTTTTGACATATGTACTTGTTCAATAACCACTTCAGCCCCGGACCAATTTGCAGCCAAAGGACCAGGCCCCTTTTTGCGATCCGGCACTGCCCTGATTTAACTGACAATTGCGCGGTCGTGCAAAATTGACAAAATTGGCGTCCTTTTTTCCCACAAATAGAGCTTTCTTTTGGTGGTATTTGATCGCCCCTGCGGTTTTTATTTTTTGCGCTATAAACAAAAACGGAGCGACAATTTTGAAAAAAATACAATATTTTTTACTTTTTGCTATAATAAATATCCCCAAAAATATATAAAAAGAACTTTTTTTTTCCTCAGTTTAGGCCGATACGTATTCTTCTACATATTTTTGGTAAAAAAAATCGCAATTAGCGATTTATTGATTGTTTTGTGCAAAAGTTATAGCGTTTACAAAATAGGGGATAGTTTTATAGCATTTTTATTAATATTTTTTTTTTACTAGTAATGGCGTCAATCAGCGATTTTTTTTATGTGACTGCGACATTATGGCGGACACATTGGACATTTTTGACACATTTTTGGGACCATTGTCATTTATATAGAAATCAGTGCTATTTAAATGCAATGATTCCTATGTAAATGACAGTGGAATCAATCTGTCCCTGGTGATTTATTTACGTTAGGTTTTTCAGGTCTTTTTTGGACACTGGCTAATGTTTGCCACAAGGGTACATTCCAAGTTGTGTTACTAACAATACAGTCTTGAATATTATACTCCTCCTTTTTCTTTGTAAAAACTGAGGAGGAGAATACATTTAATACAGGTACAGGTTTCTCTTTGATATACCTTTTTATGCTAAACTTTAGCCACCTAGGTTAAACCTTAGCTCTTTTATATTTGTTGCCCACCGGAATGCACCGGATAATACCAATATGTAATATGTTCTTAAAGCACTCCCATTTTTCCTCTGTGTTCATTGTTTCTAGAATGTGGTCCCCTTTAATATCTTGTAGAATGCAGCACAGTTTAGAAAAGTTGTCTCTTTCTAAATCTAGTGTTCGTGCACTATGTGCCTCCCTTTCCTATGATTTACTTTGAATATAATTACTGTGTGATCACTGTTACCCCTTATTTCCACATCTGCAATCAGATCTGTGTTATTTGCAATTAGTAGATCTAGCAGAGCATTATTTCTAGTTGGAACATCCACCAATTGACACATGAAGTTGTCTTGCAAGACATTTAATAAATGATGAGCTCTAAATGATTGAGCAGTCCTGTTTGTCCAGTCAATATTTGGATAATTAAAGTCCCCTGTTATAATAACATTTCCCTGCCTTGCTGCCATTCCTAACTGTGACATCCTCATCCTTCAGGATAGGGGGGCCTATAGCATATGCTCACTATTAATTTTCCATTTGTTTCTTCACTTTGAGGCTCCAGCAACAACGATTCCACCTTCTCTGTTGTCCTATTAGCAAGATATTCTTTTTCCAATCAGCAAGCGAATTGAGTTGTCTAAAAACATAGAAATATTTTTCTTTTAGTATAAAACAGTGTGTAGCATATTTGAAGTATAGTATACACTGTGGAGAAGTAGCTTGAGTGTTTTTCCATTGTAAAAAAAATAATCTTTTGCAGAATGCTTTGCTGCTTTACGTAGAAGAGCTATTAGTCTAATTTCTTATTTAGACTTATGAAAATAAAATGTAGCATTTTTTGGATAAAATACCTTGTCGGTTGTAAGAAAGGAGAGCTTCTACTGCTCAGTAGTTAAAACCCCATGGATTATTGAATGTCTCCTTTGCTGATCTAACAGCTTTAATAATTTCTCAGTTTAGTAATCTGCATCTGTGTTTCAAGTATTAAAGCCATTGGTAGGCTGGCAATAAGCATTTTTAGAGGTAGGTCAGCAATGGTCATCTCCAAGTATTGTTTAGAAAGCATATGCTACAGATTTTAGCTATATATAGATATATAGATATATATCTATATATAAAGTAGCTATATTCATATATATATATATATATATAATATATATATATATATATATATATATATATATATATATATATATATATATATATATATATATATATATCACTGTCACTGAGCCTTTTCGGAAAGAGAGGGGTCAGAGACCAGAAACAAGCATAGAGGTCAGGAGGTTTGACACCCTTTATTGGCTTAATTTATCACATGCTCGGTCCAGATCACTCTCACAAAGTATTTTTTTAAAGCCAGAGACTGTCAAACAACTAGCATTTTCAAAAATAGTTTGGCAATGGCAGCATAAATTGTTCTCTTATGAGACATGAATGTAGAAAAGTTTTATAATAATGAGTAAATAAATGCTCATTCTAGAAGTTTGTCCTTATGTTCCCATCACTTCACAAAGAAAAATATTTATGCAGTACATGTGCAGAAACAGAATGCTTTGTTTCTGCTACCAAAATTGAGTCTGCTACTAGTTTGTATGACCCCCCGACAAGACAACACTGTTTATCCTGTAAATAGCAACACTTATATTTTGAAGTATTTCAGAGAGTAAATCATTCCTGTAGCTTGATCAGAATTCAGCTTGTGGAGTCCATTCAAAATATCTCAAGAACAGACATTCTAAACAACACAGAATTGTATGAATTTAGAGCTTCACATACTTTGGACTAAGAGCATATCCAGAGATTTGTATGCTTTTATCACAATTAAATTATTACTGTTACTGTCTTTTATACAGTCATTATATGCAAGGTATTATTATAATTTGCATGCAGTTTCTGTTCTTGGAACATTTTTGTGTCTCGCCACCACATTTTCTCATGCTTTCTTGAATACCTTATAGCTATAGGTTTTCATTATCTATTGTTCAACATTATTGCAGTCTTGAATTTCCATAGTAATCTTCTGGATGATGTACCTTTTTTTAGCCCATGTAACATCATACCCATGTCTATTTATCATTGTTTTCACTAAATGTTGGAGGTCTTTTTCACACCAGATGGCATAGAAAGTATTTTGTTGGATTTTACAATGAATGAGCAAATCAGTTGTGTTAAAGTGGATGTAAATCTTCACATATACCTAGTGAAGTGAACAGCCTCAGATGATACACAGAGATGAAACAAATCTCCCTACATAAATTTTACATGTATATTTGCTGTCTTCAGCTTTATATACTGTTTAGAACGTTCAGATCGTGTTAGGATATTTTCTCTTCCTGGTTAGCACTGCAGTGAAGCCTGGGCATATAACCAAGGTCGCTGATTGGAGGAAAGGCACACACACCCTCTCCTCATAGGTAGAGACTTAACACAAAACTCTGTCTGCTTTTATCATATGTGACAGAGAACTTGTCAGAAGTTCTCATGCTGATACCAGAAGAACAAAGCAGGAGACAGCTACGGGACATAATGCTTTGAAGAGAGATAACAAAACACTGCAGATATATGCACACATTTCATGAACCTGGTTTACATACACTTTAATGTAATTTGAAGAGAAGTCATACAGCCTACCTTCATGTTAAAAAAGCCCTTTTACATTGCATATTAGTTCATCATGTGTTTGTGTATGGGTTATTGTGTAAATGAGCCCATATTTGTACAGCACCTTGTTCACATAATACAAAAATGTACGCATTTACGCATGAATAGCAAGTTTAAAACACTGCTCACCCTGTAGGTATAAATAGACTGTCACTCTTCAGCTTTTCCTACTTTCCTTGCCTTTTACATTTTTTTAAGCTGTTTGTTCTTTTTCCCCCCCTCGACTCTGTAACCCCTGTTTTCTGAAAACTACCTATATTGAGGTCTGTTTATCAAGCCACCGCATATTTGCAGTTTCTTAATTCAAACGTATTTTATACAGAACATATCAGAAAAAATACATTACAAAGATTGTGTCAAGTTGCACATAATCAAGATATATTGGGTACAATTCTTTTTTATCCCAACGTGTTTTGAAATTCCTTTCTTCCTCAGGTGGAATGAGATTTTGTAGAAAAGGAAAAACAGGCAAGAATAATATTGCAAACATATATATATATATATATATATATATATATATATATATATATATATATATATATGTGTATATATATATATATATATATATATATATATATATATATATATATATATATATGTGTGTATATATATATGTGTGTATATATATATATATATATATATATATATGTGTGTATGTATATATATATATATATATATATCTATATATATATCAAATACAGCAATAAAAATGCAATGCATATAAATCATAATACACTTACAACCCCCAATGATCACTCAACATGCAGCTTTTAAAATCACCGCAGTATTGAAGGATCACAGAACCATTCCCCTCAGACGAACTCAGGATCACCTCCCTCAACAGAATCTATGGGCATCAGCCTTGATAAAAAAAATAACAAATTTAAGGATAATCTTTAGATATTTAATAACATTAAAGTGCATATCAATACCCATTGACAATGTATAGGGATGCATACTTCTCACAGGATAGTAACTTCTTAAAAAGCGACCAAAGCTGAAAAATAATGAAACATACAGTATATATAAGTAAATCTTATTATATAAACCCAAATCTGGGGTAAGCAAAGGAGAGCTGCCACCTACTTACTCTACACTGCCAGCAAGGAATCTCACAGACATATTAATGTCCTGGGAGCCTAAATCCAAAAGACCTTGTCTTAGCAACTATGGGTTTATATACTGCTTGGGAGCATTAGTAGATAACTTAGAACCTCCCCAATTGATAATGCAACTCAGGTGTGTGGTTTTGGCAACTAATTCGATATTCCATATAAAGCAGATAAACAAAGATGGCACCCACTCACCCAGATTCCCACCACACATATGATGTCATCATAGAGAGCAGATCCAGCGCAGTGACATCCTCTGCATCATGGGGTGTTCCCCACACAAAAGGGGCAGGCACCTTGTGGTGCAAGGATCTCCCTTCTTATTGCCTTAATAAAAGATATGTACAAGAGAGTCTTTTAGAGATGTGGCTTGTTTGAATGTAATTTGCGGGGGTTCTGGCAACAAACATACCCACAGTTGGGTCATCTGTAAGGAGCTACCAATATTTTTTCAAAATACTGTGAATCCGTGATCATCCGGGTGGTATTTTGGCTGTCACTACACCTCTGCTAGTGTAATAATTGGTCCCTAGATTGCATACTGGCCCTATGATATGCCCTTTACAGGCAGGATTTGCTATAAACCCTCTGGAGAAGTCTATCTCTTAAGGCACCTGGCTTGCTCTCGAAGCAAACCTGATTGGAGCAATTTCTGTGAATCCACAAGTACTGACTGTATGGGATTTACTTTATTAGGGGAGCTGGGTGTGAACTCTTGGCATGAGCAATGTTTTTTTCCCCAAAGTCCTTTTGTGGCACAGACCACATGTAAGTGTAAAAAAGTCAATATAGCTGTGAAAAGACTCTTCTGCCTTTTCTGGATGATTGTGAGACAAATTTTTTAGTTCTATGACTGAGTCAGCTTGAATCAAAAAGTGTGATTTTATTTCCACACAAAAGTTACAAAAATACGTACAAAAGTTGTATATTCAAATACAAAATAAATGTTGCTTCAAATAAGATCAAAGATTATAAGATAAAGTTGTTTATTTCAGAAATATAAGTTCAAGACATGTGCTTAAGATGGCTGAAATTTACTTTGACCTGAGAGCAGCTTTCGGTATGCAGATTTCTGTAGATATGTTAGAATTGGAGAGAAGGAAAAAGATTCCAAGACCTGCAGGATCGAATGTTTAAGTTCACCACACCCCAAAATTGATAGAGAAAAATAAGATACGTGACCTATAGTGCTCACTTTCTTGTGTTAGATGTCATTTTCTTCTAATTTATCTTTGAGGTGTATTTTTGTATTAACGCTTATTTAATGACATATATGCTTCTCCAATAGACACCTGGCTCTGTATGTTACAAACTCCCCGAAGAAGGGCATCAAGACAGAAACTTTGGGTTCATCTAATAAGCCTACATGTGTCTGTATATGTATCATAATCTGTAAAAAGTACAAAAGTTTCTATGGTGGGCTAAACTTAATTCCCCCAATTTTGAATTTTTGTAGCAGCGCTATTAAAGGTGAGCTTTCTCAAATAAATGTGAAAGGTTAATGAGATAAACACGCTAATCAAGGTGACCGTGAATGAAATAAATAAATAAATACATAAATATCAAAGTGACCATAAATAAATGTCTGAAATATATATAAATAAATAAATCAGTCCATATGCGTGAAATCAATAAATAAATAAATAAAAATTCAAAATGGATCACAAATGGTGAGTAAAAAAATCGTGAAACCAATTTCTAATATAGCAATTAATATTTATAGTTCGTGTATAAACGGGGTTTGCTCATCCAATGAGCCAGTGAAAAATAGTGACAGTTCAGAATTGATGTGAGCAACAGTTCTAAATAAATATTTCTTGAGTGATCCGTCCACCACAGTTTTCACCAGGTGAGGGAATCGTCCCCTTCTGGGGGTACACTCACCAGAAATCTACTTTAAATAAGCCTGTAGTATAAATCAATCTGGACCTTCTCCTCCAACATCACCAGATAATTGCCATCCACCAGCGAGGTTATTGGACCAGAGTTTCAGACTTTATATCCAGCATCCCTTGATCATAACTCCACCAGCGCGGTTGTATCATGTGTAAAAATAGATGGAGGGCCACATAGTGTGATATTGCTAAAAACTTTTTATTTAATTAATTTAAAACAGTTTCCCTTATTGTAAAAGATCCCCCCAAACGATATCTGCGTACCAAAATTTATGAGATAGTAAGCATTGGGTAAACATAGAACGGTACTGTGCCTGTGTTCCTTTCTGTCAGTAGGAGGTGGATCCTTCAATTCCGCTCATGAGCGGCGTCCTTTCTTCCTGTTCTCCTGTGGAACGCACCGTGGACCGCAATACGTCGTAACGTCACTTCCTGTTGACTTAAAGTCTTTTATTGAATATAATATTTTGGAATAAACTTCTGTTTTATATGATGTAGTATTTTTTTGGTAACTTAAAAAGTCCCATCTACCAAAGGGGGTTCTGTGATTTTTCTCTAAGAATTGAAGAGAAGAAGAGTGCCTTCCAGCATCCAGCTCTTGACTTAAATAAACCTGATCCCTTTGTTAAATTTTGCGCCAAACTAATCACTTCCATATTACTCCCATTATCACCTCCCATCCACTCCCCACAAGGGTGGGGGTTAGGAGTAAGAATTCCATTTGACCAGCATGTCTATTTAACACCAGACACAGGAAGTTGGGGGAAGATAATCAGCCTGCCACAGAATTAATATACACATAGTTTCTCAAACAGAATATCAGTAACATATGCATTCCTTTTAAGAAAATAGAAACAGAAATATCAATCAAAATGTCTTGACAGCTTCTTGAAACTGAGAACTCAGTTCAAATGTCAACATTTGTAAGTCACTAGCTCAAAAGACCTTTCATCCACACATAATTCCAGGGGATTTCATAACCTCAGCTATATACTTATAGGACCGAATTAAAATTTAGATATTAACACTATAACATTCCCCTCTGAAATATGAATAATAATCATATTTCTTATTTTATATCATTCACACTTCCATTCATATCACAAATACTCTGGCTTTGATCTAATAATTCCAAAGGTTTTGTCATTTGTAACTGAGTTTGCAACTCCAGAACCCATTCTTCTTTTAAGCATATTTTACAGAAAAATCACCACCTTTCCTGATTTCATTTCTAATTTGAAAATATAATCTTTTCATTCTAAACATTAAACATAACTGAAATATAATGCATAACATAATAATAATAAAAATAATAACTATAGGATGTGATAAAATATTTCCTGCTGCTAAAGTAATTGAAGTTTTCCCCCAAATTGATATACTATTACTGAAATTTTTCCCCCAATTATTACCCGAGAACTCTGACCATTGCTGGGCTATTTCTTGCAAATTTCCATGTTCATGTTTAAACAATATTTTCATTTGCATTCTGAAGTTCCTTAACTAAAGCTATTAATAAACCCATTCTTCCCAAGGAAATGCATCTATTGTGAGGGAAGAGCACTTATATTTTTCATAAACATATTTGTTAAATTTGTTCTCAACCCATTAACACTTATTGCTACAATGTTATACAATGCAAGCCTTGATTTAGGTTTTCTGTATTTGTACAAGAGGAGAAGAAAGTTTGAACCATTTCTGTGTCTGTCATGATTTTGAAACAAACCTTCTTTTTATCTACAAGAGTAATTAATTCAGAAGTAGTTTCAACTTTTTCTATTGCTGAACATAATGTATGATTACGATAACAAGAATGAAATATACTTTAGTCTTGATTAGGTAAACAAATAACTTTAGACTGGAATTGTAAATATGATGACAGATCTAATTGTTCTAATTCAAAATTGTCACTGTTAAACGCAAAATCTGTATACTGTAATTTATAATCTAAATAATAAATATAATCCCAAGACAGTAATTGGAACCTATAGTTGTTCTTTCCCTGCTATTAGAATCATAGAAGAACTATAACATACATTCTGATTGCATCCTATCCATTTATTTACCCCAAATAATGGGTGATTTATTGCATATACATATTCTCTGGGTAAATTCTATAAAATGCCAAGAGGAGTTATTCCACCCTGAAATGCTTGCGCAATTATTTTAAAATTAGTGGAATATTCTGTCTGCATCTCTAAACATGCTCTGGCTATATGAGAATGCTGTTCACTTTCTTTTGTTTTCATTAAATTAAGAGTAATATTTTGAAGATGTAATATAGATGGACCTATTACATTAGCTGTTTTAATAACCATCTCTTCTAATATCTGATTTAAATTTCTTTGTACCTTAATACTTTTACTTCCCACTAAACCAGCTGTCTCAAGATCAGACTTTAAAGTGTTAATATCCATACTATTTGTTATACTTCCAATAGTACTGACTCCTCCTAAAATACCTTCAACAATACCACCCTTTTTTCTGTTATGATTCCTAATATTAATTCCAAACCATCTTTCAATACCCAATTTCATATTAACAAAATGTCCTTGACATTGTGGAAACCTTGTAGAAATTTCCATTCTGAAATATTAAAGTTCTACAATATAATGACAAACTTTCTGGAAAGGATTAGGAGGAACACTTTTCTTATCAATACATGGAGTTTTCCATGAAGACATTACAACAATACTTGCATTAGCACATTTCAACGGATAATTTTCTATTGATATACAGCACTCAAATATACCGGTATCATTTAAAGATACACCTATTTGATGAGAAATACATTTATCATTAATAAACTACTCACACACTACCAAAAATTCCTTTATGAATTATATTAGTAATACTGTGAAGAAAACTACCCAAAAATTCACCATTCCTTTTTCAAGTTAACAATGAACTTTGAGGTAAATATATCTGTGTATTACATACCAAATGCAAACTATCTTCGTCTTCAATGATTTTTAAAGACTGTGGCCACACTTTTATTTCTGTAACAATCATATTTACCACAGTAATACTAATTTTAACACTTATTTGAGCAAATTTTCTTGTTACTTTAAAATCCCATATTCTTACAATGTCCCCTTTTTCATCTCCTATTATATTTAAATGTTCGGGATCTAGTGTTTTTACAAAACTTTGTAATAGGTAATAAAATTGCTCATCTGGGTAAAGTAATTTTCTAGACCATATCATATTATTAGTAACATCTCCAGACCAAATTGTTGAGTCATTACCTTTTACAAATACTGACCAGAAACCCCTTTCCACTGTAATACATTCAAAGGTTCCGGTTCTGTTATTTAGTTTATAAGATCCCTGCATTTTATTAAATTTTGTTTTAGATTCTATTTTAACTTTGACTTCAACATCATTACTATGAATGAAATACAATAGCATACAAGAAGTATATCCATTATCTATGCATACATATCCAAATCTTCAGCTGTATTGATATCAGTGTATCTAAATGTATCTCTTTTGTCATCTATATTTATATAATATTCTTTATCACTTTTGTCATCTGTATTGATATCAGTGTCTTTATCAATTTTGTCATCTGTATTGATATCAATATCTTGCTCGCTTTTGTTATCTACAGTGGTGTGAAAAAAGTGTTTGCCCCCTTCCTCATTTCCTGTTCCTTTGCATGTTTGTCACACTTAAGTGTTTCGGAACATCAAACCAATTTAAACAATAGTCAAGGACAACACAAGTAAACACAAAATGCAATTTGTAAATGAAGGTGTTTATTATTAAAGGTGAAAAAAAATCCAAACCATCATGGCCCTGTGTGAAAAAGTGATTGCCCCCTAAACCTAATAACTGGTTGGGCCACCCTTAGCAGCAACAACTGCAACCAAGCGTTTGCGATAACGTGCAATGAGGCTTTTACAGCGTCCTGGAGGAATTTTGGCCCACTCATCTTTGCAGAATTGTCCTAATTCAGTTACATTAGAGGGTTTTTGAGCATGAACGGCCTTTTTAAGGTCATACCACAACATCTCAATAGGATTCAGGTCAGGACTTTGGCTAGGCCACTCCAAAGTCTTCATTTTGTTTTTCTTCAGCCATTCGGTGGTGGACTTGCTGGTGTGTTTAGGATCATTGTCCTGCTGCAGAACCCAAGTTCGTTTCAGCTTGAGTACACGAACAGATGGTCGGACATTCTCCTTCAGGATCTCTTGGTAGACAGCAGAATTCATAGTTCCTTTTATCACGGCAAGTCTTCCAGGTCCTGAAGCAGCAAAACAGCCCCAGACCATCACACTACCACCACCATATTTTACTGTTGGTATAATGTTCTTTTTCTGAAATGCAGTGTTCCTTCTACGCCAGATATACTTGGACACACACCTTCCAAAGAGTTCCACTTTTGTCTCATCGGTCCACAGAATGTTGTCCCAAAAGTCTTGGGGATCATCAAGATGTGTTGTGGAGAAATTGAGACGAGCTTTGATGTTCTTTTTGCTCAGCAGTGGTTTTCTCCTTGGAACTCTGCCATGCAGGCCATTTTTGCCCAGTCTTTTCCTGATGGTGGAGGCATGAACGCTGACCTTAACTGAGGCAAGTGAGGCCTGCAGTTCCTTGGACGTTGTTGTGGGGTCTTTTGTAACCTCTTGGATGAGTTGTCGCTGCGCTCTTGGGGTAATTTTGGGCGGCCGGCCACTCCTGGGAAGGTTCACCACTGTTCCATGTTTTCGCCATTTGTGGATAATGGCTCTCACTGTGGTTCGCTGGATTCCCAAAGCTTTGGAAATGGCTTTATAACCCTTTCCAGACTGATAGATCTCAATTACTTTCTTTCTCAATTGTTCCTGAATTTCTTTGGGTCTCGGCATGATGTGTAGCTTTTAAGGATCTTCTGGTGGACCTTACTGTGTCAAGCAGCTCCTATTTAAGTGATGCCTTGATTGTGAACAGGTGTGGCAATAATCAGGCCTGGGTGTGGCTAGAGAAATTGAACTCAGGTGTGGACAACCACAGTTATAGTATGTTTTAACAAGGGGGGCAATCACTTTTTCACACAGGGCCATGATGGTTTGGATTTTTTTTCACCTTTAATAATAAACACCTTCATTTACAAATTGCATTTTGTGTTTACTTGTGTTGTCCTTGACTATTGTTTAAATTGGTTTGATGTTCCGAAACACTTAAGTGTGACAAACATGCAAAGGAACAGGAAATGAGGAAGGGGGCAAACACTTTTTCACACCACTGTATATTGATATCAATGTCTACATCTCTTTTAATTCTGAATAATGTAATGTCTTTGTTGTGTAAATCTTCAATCCTGTTAACCTCTGCATTGCTGGAACAGTTTGTGATATGTTTTACCACAGATAAAATTGTCACTAGAGAAAAGATGATTCCTTTACTTTTTGTTTGTTGTCATCTTTCCTTCTTTTTGGAATCCATGATTCCTCCAGGTCCGATTTTTAGAAATAATTCCTGAAAAAATAAATGCAGCATCATTATCTCAGCATATACAATTTGCATCGATCAGTGTGTACCTACATTTTTTGTCTACGTGCATTTTTCACTGAATTGAGAGGTCTTTGGACTTGCACCATTACATCATGAACATCCAAGATGTCAAATGGACTTTCCCAATTACTTTGCCACGGTCCACTTTTCCTGAAAATTTTTATCATAAGTTGTCCTCCTTTTTCAAGCTTAGAAATATGTGGAGGAATAGTTTTTTGCATACAAGTAGCTGCATGTGGCAAAATATTGTTCAGATTGTCCTGTAACATCTGTAACCATTTTGTTTTCTCTTTTGCCTCTCTTTGCGGCGTAGACAAAAAAGTTAATTGGCAAACACAAGCAGCATTTTCCTTCCTGTCATTAATTCAAAAGGAGAATCCTGTGTTGCTGAAGATTCTGTGCTTCTGACACTCATCTGAACACATGGTACAGCATCAAGCCAAGTATTTCCTCTGTCTAACAAAATTTTTGAAATTCTAGATTTGATAGTCCTATTCATTCTTTTCACAATACCTGCAGACTGTGGATGATATGGTACATGAAATCTCTGTTCTATTCCCAAGATTTTACACATTGCCTGCATGATTTTACCTGTAAAGTGGGATCCTCTGTCACTACGGAGGATTGTTGGTATACACCAAACTGGAAAAACATGATTAATTAGCATCCTAGCAGTTGTTAAAGCATCATCTTTGCGAACTGGTAAGATCTCGATCCACTTTGAAAAAACCTCAACCAAAACTAAAGCAAATCTAAATCCATTTTTCCCTGGTGGTATAATCTATTTGTATAGTGGACCGAGGTCCGTCTGCTGAAGGAATTCTTTGTAAAAGAGGTTTGTGACCCTTTGGTCTAGGATTCACTTGTGCACAAATTAGACAATATTCAATTACACTGTCTACAGTCTCTTCCATTTTATCCCAATAAAACTTCTCTTTAAGAATTTTAATCAATTTCTGCTTACCAATGTGACCTAAACTTTCATGATTGAATTTAGTGAATTCCACCTGTAGGTGTTGTGGTATAACAGGACGCAGAAATCCATCTAAGTCATGACACAAGATCCCATTTTCACAAACAAAGGAAGATTTTGGGTCACCCAGAGAAGAAGAAAAAATAGAAGTTCCTTTTTTTCTGTTCCTCTGCAAATAAGGGAATCTGTGTGTCTGTTTTCCTCACAACATTAACTGGGACTGATTCAGGTTGAATCACTAATTCTCCATGCAAAACTGCTTCCTTTGCTAATGTGTCTGCTGTTCGATTGCCTACAGTTAACTCACTATTGTCTTTTTTATGTGTTGGAATTTTTACAATAGCATATGCAAGAGGATTTTCCTCTGCAAGTTCAAAAACTGATTCAAGTGTCTCTTTCTGCACAAGAGTCTTATTGGATGAATCTACAAAACCTCTACGTTTCCAAATAGGTGGGTAACTTGTGTTGTATGGCAAGATTACGCTCTGGATACCAAATTGAATACCCACTGTAATAATTACCTGACATACAGTATCTCGAACAATCAACAAATACAGGTTCATCTATTTTCTCTGCCTCTCTACGGAAGAGAGGAGAGTGAGTCTCATGGACTTCACACAAACATTCATGTTCTAGCCCATTGTTTTCCAACAATCGAAGAAGGATATACTTGCATTGTGTTCAACCTGTATTTGTTTAGGTGACAGAGCCAACAACCATTGAGAAAATCTTTGATTGGAGACTCCAGGAACATTTTTCCCAAAAAGGAACTACAAGGTACTATGTGGGGGTCTGTAAAATGATTTTGTTAAAACCTATAATATGCTCTGTTGTTTTTACCGCATAATGTACACCCACTAATTGTCGAACCCCTTTTCCACAGGAGTAATCAGACAAGAAGAATTATCCAATCTTCTCCCTGTTTCTGAAGCAAAACAGCAGAGATGGTATTTTCTGAAGCATGCACTTGCAAGGCAAATGGTGCTTGTTTATCCACAGTAGCTAGTGCAGGAGCTGACTGCAAATCATTTTTCAACATTTCAAAAGCTTTTTGCTGGACTTCTGTCCAAGGACCAAATTCATTCTCCTCTTTATGTTTTAACAACTCATATAGCGGTTTTGCCTTCTCTGCTAATGACTCGAAAAAATCTCTGGAGAAATTTACCAAACCCAGAAACTGTCTCAGTGCTTTGAATGTTGTTGGTACAGGTAGAGATGCAAAAGCCTCAATACATTCCTGAAAAGGCTGCCTCTTCCCTGGACCAATCAAAACTCCTAGAAATTTTACTTCACTTTTACTTTACTTTTCCTAAGCTGAACTTTGCATGTATTCAGCTTGAGACCTTCTTCTTGCAGAAGTGTCAACAGTTCTGCCAGAAGAGTCAAGTGCTCCTCCTGATTTTCACTTGAAAGAAGAATGTCATCTTCATACTGAATTAAACAATCTGGTCAAGAGAATTTTGATAAAACATTTACCAACGCCTGATGAAATATGGACGGCAAACTATGAAAGCCTTGCAGAAGACGATTAAAAACATATTGCACAAATTTATGGATGAAGCTGAATTTATATTGACAGCTTTTGGCCAGAGCAATGCTAAAAAAGCTGTTTGAAGTGTCTAGTACAGAAAACACTTTTGTGTTAGCGTTTAATTGCGACATGATGTCTGGTGTTTCCGCTACAATAGGCAAACAACATGGTATGTATTTGTTCAGCATTCATAAGTTAATTAGGAAGTCTGTATGCACTAGGGTCTTCTCGTTTAGCCACTACCCATAAAGGATTATTTGTCACAGAATTAGCTTTCCTGATGATTCCCTGTTCCAAAAATTCTTGAATTATTGAAACAGGTTCATCAGACTGGTAATTTGTATGGCTTGCCAAATGGGTGATCTTTACCTTGAATATTAACCTTAATACCTTTAAATAAACCAACCTTGGGAAACTAAACCACCCAGATGCGCTCGCTACATTTTAACCAGACACCACAAAAAAGGAGGGGTGAGCCTCCCCCACATACAAACCTACTACTATGCTTCCATCCTGGACCAGCTCTACTACTGGTGGCACCCGAATCCCAATAAATCCTGGTCTATCATAGAATCATCAACTTTCAAACCAAACACTCTGCGCAATATGCTCCTTGTCACGTCAGCAGGCCTTCCTTCTAACACACTGCCTACCCCCCCCCCCCCCCCCCTGTCCATCACGGCCTCTCTGACAGTCTGGAAAAAACTCACCCAGATGACTGCCTCCGGCCACCCATCTCACATGATACAAATCCCTCTCAAAACACTAATGTCGCAATTACCAAATTTAAACCTACTAAACTGGCAGAAACAAGAGATAACTAATATCTCAGACCTCTATAACACGAACAACACTCTGAAATCCTTTACGAATCTCCAAACTGAATACAACCTCCCCCAAACGGAAACCTATACATACTTGAGGATCTCCCACTTTCTTCAACGATCTAAAATCACTGTTACGGCCAAAATACCTGTGTCAATTCTCAACTTCTATGCATACACAACCTACCCAAAACATGGTATCTCCACAATGTACTCTGCACTTAACGACGACCGACCCTACTCCAAAATACCATCTCTTATCTAAATGGGCAGAAGAACTAAACATTACTGTCACTCCCAACATGTGGACACGTGCCTGAGCTCTTTCTGGAAGCAAATATTTACCCTCATCTCCATCATGTCCCAGGTTCCAACAGCCCCTAATCCCTCGCTAGCACTACTACACCTTGGAATAGAAAAATTCCCACCCGGGATACGAGTAGTAATAATCCATCTACTACTCGCGGCAAAAATGAACATCACTAAACTCTGTAAATCTACAGATTCCCCATCCATTACCGACACAATGACTGATTTGAACCTTCAATGTGAAATGGAAAGATTAGTTGCTAGGAAAAATCTAAGAATGCCAAAGTTTCTCTATGAATGAAATGCCTGGCTCATACATCCAAACTGTACTGTGACCACCTGATGTACTCTCCCTATTGCAACTTCCTCCCATTCTTGTGTTTCCTCTTTATTCTCCTATCCACCCCCATTTTATGATATAGCAAGTTGCATACATAGCTGGTGCTCCCTCAGCCACAACCCCCCCTCCCCCGTCTAGAGTTCATGAGTTGCTATCTTAATGTGTTACAATACTAAGCTTGATTCACCATTGTCTAGTTCACCTTGAAAGAATATCTCTACATTACCTAACTCTACTTTGTTAACTTTGTTAGTTTTGGTTTTCATTACTCCAGTCGGAACATCTGATATATTGTAACAAACACATATCTTGTTCACTTTGTTGAAAAATAAAGAAATATTAAAGTAAATAAACCAACCTTGTTCTTTTTCTGACTCCAGAGTTTTTTGTGTGACTGTACCACTTGTTTTAACTTCAAATTATCTCCTGTATCAGGCCATTTGTAATCAGTCAACTGCTTCTGTCAAACAAATGCTTCTGACTTCTGAATAATCTGCTGGGTCAATTACCACAGGCTTACGATTAGCTGAACCTTTCCATATCACTACATAGATTAAATCAATTATCCACCCTCTTTGAGACAAAATATCTGAACCGATTATATTTTCTGCTCCCTGGCAAAACCATATGTCTATTTCAGTTTGCAAACAACCTGGGATTTCAAAAGAATTTTTTTACACATTTTAGCCTAAGAATCAGCTCCATTAAACCCAACAATTGCTGCATCTGATAAAACAGGTAATTTCAAACCAGTGACACTGATCTTATCCCCTGTATCCAATAACATTCTCACCTTTTGTCCATTCATTTTAGCTTTTAAAAAAGGACGCCCACTCTAGTCTAGAAATAGGGGAGTTACATAATCTAGATTGTGAGATACTAATTATTTTTCCTCTATTTGTCATGTGGAAGTCAATCATGGCTGTCTCCCATTGATTTCACTGGTTGAATGTGCATTCATATTCATACCAATCTATCTTAGCTCTAGTCTTGACTTCTTCTGCTGAAGGTGATGCAGAAGGTTGAATGGATACCAGTCCATTTTCTTTTCCAATGTTTTTCAACTCAATATCTCTTAAATATATCCTACACTGCGATTTATAATGACATACTCGTTGGCAATAGAAACAAGTTAAGCCCCATACACACGGTCGGACAATCCGCGGACCAGGTTGGTCGGATCCTGTCCGTCATACTTTGTCTGATGTTGGTTTTGCGTACACACGGTCGGACAAAGTTGTCGGAAAATCCGATCATTCTGAACGTGGTGACGTTTGTTGCCTACGACGGGACTAGTAGCCAATAGCTTTGGTCTTGTAATGTGATCTGAGCATGCGTAGCACTTTGTCCGGTCGGACAACCGTACACACGATCGGATTTGGTGTGATCGGACCGTGTTGTCGGCAAATCTTTCCAGCAGGAGATAAGACTTTGTCCGTCGGACAATCCGACGTACACTGTCCGATGGTGCATACGCACGGTCTGATTTTTCAACAACATTGTCCGATCGGACAGAATCCATGAAAAAGTCCGACCGTGTGTATGGGGCTTAAGTGGCTTTTTCTGATCAAACTGTCTTACCCTGTCATTCCTGAAGGGGGCAGCATCACCTGCTTTAAACCTAGTCTGGGTGTCTCTTTTAAAATTTCTATCCTGAATGACAGATATCTTGGTTTTTAAATTACTTTGTTTTAATTGTCTTCTTACAATATCTATAACTGAAGCCTTCTCATCTAAATCTTCTTTTTGACTAGCCAACACCATTGATGCAGGATCAAAATATGTAAATTTTTAAACATATGCCCTTACTAAAGCCGAATTCTTGTACTCCAACGCATATACCATCTTGAAGGCCTTAGCAAATTTCTCTCTAAAATGAAAAGGGTCATCATGTATTGTAACTCTTAAGGAGCCCAATGTTTCAGCCGTCGGCGATACCTCCCCCATAATACACAGTAATAACTGGTGCACTCAGATGCGTCACTATGAACTTCAGTTCCATTATTATTAGGATATGGTGATTTGATTGAACGCTGTCCCATAAAATTAGGGACGCATAAACAGAAAATTCTATTCCTTTGATCATCACTCAAGTTGAGACAACCTATTGACAAAGACAAAATGTGTAAACGCATCTAGGGGAAATCACACGGCTTGCTGCACCGGGGATTTGTTCTGAGTCTCTCCCGGGAACAATCACGAATGATCTGTTTCTTTCTGAGGTGGTGATATTATCAGAACTGCTTTCACCAGCAGTGTATATTATACCTGAATGCTGTTTTATATATATTTTTGTGTAAGTGCAATAGCTTAAGGGTTGGGTGTTTTTAGAACAATAAAAGTTTGCAGTTTCACACTATGAGGATTCCTTTTCCTTCTATATGCTTGCGTGAAATAAGAGGATTGTGGGTGTGTTCAGTCTGGAATGTTCAGGATTAGGACGCCATATCTTTGTCGATTTGATCGTTATTGAAATCGCACACTGATGTCCTTTAGTTGCTGAGATAAAGCTGGATTGATTCACTAAGGTGATTGATAATTAGGAATCAGGTGAGTGACGGTGGAAAATTTCTGCAATGATATGAACTGTCTCATGAGAAATTACTCAACAACTGGACTGTCACAATTTTAAAATTTTAAGAGTGCTGGTTGCTCATATGCATTTTTTTTAACTTTATTTATGTGTTTTTTTTGTTTTGTTTTTTGAGCGCAGCTTAAGCTGGAAAGAACCCATTTCTTAGGAACTTTTTTGCTTTCTCCTAAATGCTCAATATAGTTCCAAAATTTTCACAATTTGAACAGCTAGGTTCAATAGATAAATTATCATGCGTTTGTGTAATTTTTGAAACATTTTCACCTCCTGATTTGTTCACTACACAAATCATATGTTTTTCTGGCACATCATAAACCATTTAATTAAAAACTGTAACTAGCTTCATCACATTATGTAATTTTTTCTTTGTTTTAGCTAATGAAAAAATCTAGCCTTATCAATTTCAACATTTGCCTGTAAATATTGTTCATACATTGATTTACACAAAATAGTGTCAGACACATGATTTTGCTAAACATTTAAATTCCAATTTGCTTTCATTATCATTGTCTTAAAAAGTGTTAGGGGACCCGGGTCCTGCCCCAGGGGCAATGTATCAATGCAAAATATTTTTTTTTTTTAAAACGGACGTTTTTTCGGGAGCAGTGATTTTAATAATGCTTAAAGTGAAACAATAAAAATGAAATATTCCTTTAAATATTGTGCCTGGGGGTGTCTATAGTATGCCTGTAAACAGCACCACAGCAAAATTACATTTCTAAATGAAAAAGGTAATTTAAAACTGCTTGAGATTGTAATGAATTGTTGGGTCTTGGCAAAATAGATACAACTCATGGCGATAGCTTTAGTAAATCAACCCAATTTTGTCAGAGAATAAAGTACAAAATATTCTAAATAAACCGATTATAGGTCCATTGGTCCTGACTTCTTTGTCAGAGTACGGAGTAGATGGACTGAAAAATTGAACTTCTTCTTTAAGAGAGGTGACCCCCTGACATGCCACATTTGGTATGTCATTTTATTTGGGGGGGCGTGTGCCCTCTTTTTAGAGGGTCCCAGCTCCCACTTCCTCCCAACGCACGGCAGCACCAGAAGGGAGATCACCCTCCCTCTCGGCAATCATCTTGGACACGTCACAGGTCCCAGATGATTGGCCGGCCACTCGCAGTGTGCGGCGCTTCTCGCGCATGCGCAGTGGGTGCCCGGCTGTGAAGCCACAACCGGGCGCCCACAGTTACAATGCCAGAGAGGAGGGGGAGAAGATCAGGGCTTCGTTCCCCTACATTGCTGGACCCTGGGACAGGTAAGTATTCGATTATTAAAAGTCAGCAGCTGCAGTATTTGTAGCTGCTGACTTGTATTTTTTTTTTAAGCAGAACTCCGCTTCAAGGCCTCTATCATGAGGTATGCTGCTATATAACAATTCAACATCAATAGTCACCAGAATAGCTTCTTTTGGAAGTGTAAAAATTAAATTGCATCCTTAACAAAGGATAGAAGGCTAGACACAAGAGGACATAGATATGCATCAATTACATGATTGGCCTTTTCCATGAGACTACCTCTACCCAAAACTTTTGGGCTGTCAGGGGGGTTATTTACATTTTATGAGTGTTTTATACAAATGCAATGCCTAGAATGTCCAATTCAGACTATTTTTGTTAGGGTACATCAGACCAGCAACTCTGTAATCCGTGATTGCAAATGTATTGGCTACAAAAGAGTGGCATTAAAAGAAGAAAGAAAGAAGCTAATGTTATGATTAGGGATGAGCCGAACACCCCGCGGTTCGCACCAGAACATGCAAACAGGCAAAAAGTTTGAGCGAACATTCGAACCCTATTAAAATCTATGGGACGCGAACATGAAAAATCAAAAGTGTAATTTTAAAGGCTTATATGCAAGATATTGCCAAAAAAGGGCCCTCCTGTACCTTTTGTATTGAACTGTACTGTAATTGTGTTGTCCACCCTATACATTGTAAAGCACTGCATAAACTGTTGGCGCTATATAAATCGTGTACAATAATAATAATAATAATAAAAAGTGTATGGAGACCTGTGTATTGCCCCAGGGGACATGTATCAATGCAAAAAAAGTTTTTAAAAACAACTGTTTTTTCAGGAACAGTGATTTTAATAATGCTTAAAGTGAAACAATATAAATTAAATATTCCATTAACCACTTCAGCCCCAAAAGGGTTTACCCCCTTCCTGAACAGAGCACTTTAACTGACAATTGCGCAGTCATGCAACGTTGCACCCAAACAAAATTGACGTCCTTTTTTTCCCCCCAAAAAATAGAGCTTTCTTTTGGTGGTATTTGATCACATCTGTGGTTTTTATTTTTTGCGCTATAAACAAAGAGCGAGAATTTTGAAAAAAAAGCAAAATTTTTTTACTTTTGCTATAATAAATATCCCCAAAAAATATATAAAAAAAAACGAATTTCTTTCTCAGTTTAGGCCGATATGTATTCTTCTACATATTTTTGGGAACAAAAATCACATCAAGCGTATATTGATTGGTTTGTGCAAAAGTTATAGCGTCTACAAAATAGGGGATAGATTTATGGCATTATTAGTAATGGCTTTTTTTTCACGATTTTTATCATGACTACAACATTATGGTGGACACATCGGACACTTTTGACACTATTTCGGGACCATTGTCATTTATACAGCAATCAGTGCTATACAAATGCACTGATTACTGTGTAAATGACACTGGCAGGGGAGGGGTTAAACACTAGGGGGGTGATCAAGGGCTTAAATGTGTCCTAGGGAGTGATTATAACTGTGGGGGGATTGCCTCACTAGAACATGACAGAGATCACTGCTCCCGATGACAAGGAGTAGTAGATCTCTGTCATGTTGCTACGCAGAATAGGAAAATGTCTTGTTTACATAGGCATCTCCCCGTTCTGCCATTCCGTAACACGATCACGGGCCCCCAGCGGACATCGATGGACATGGTAACGGAGTACACGTGTGCGCCCACAATGCCGCAACTTAAAAGGGACATACCTGTATGCCTATTTGCCCAGATGTGCCATTGTGCCAACGTATATTGTCATGCGCTGGTCAGCATGTTGTTAAATATTGTGCCTGGGGGGTCCCCTTAGTCTACCTGTAAAGTGGCACATATGTGCAATGTATAGAAATGTTGAGGGCAAGCGGCCTGGTATGGTTTAGAAGGGGGGCGCTCGCTTGTCCCCTCCCCTTTCCTGGTCTGACAGGCTACTTTCTCAGATAAGGGTCTGGTATGGATTTTGGGGGGAACCCACACCAATTTTTTAAAAAATTTGGGCGTGGAGTTCCCCTTAAAATCTATACCAGGTCCAAAGGGCCTGGTATGGATTTTGGGGGGGGGGGGGCACACCAATTTTTTTTTTATTTTGGCATGGAGATCCCCTTAAAATCTATACCTGACCTCAAGGGCCTGGTATGGATTTTTGGGGGACACCATGCCGATTTGTTTATTCTGTCATAGGGATCCCCTTAACCACTTCAATATATATATATATATATATATATATATATACACACACTAGACTGCCTGCACTGTATAAAAAGTAAGTACACACATTTTTGTAAATATTTTATTATATCTTTTCATGTGACAACACTGAAGAGATGACACTTTGCCACATGCTACATGTAATGTAGTGAGTGTACAGCTTGTTATCACAGTGTAAATTTGCTGTCCCCTCAAAATAATGTCTAAACTGCTGGCAACAAAAGTGAGTACACCGCTGACTGAAAATTTCCAAATTGGGCCCAAAGTGTCAATATTTTGTGTGGCCACCATTATTTTCCAGCACTGCCTTCACAAGCTGCTACTGGAGTCCTCTTCCACTCCTCCATGACAACATCACGGAGTTGGTTGATGTTAGAGACCTTGCGCTCCTCCACCTTCTGTTTGAGGATGCGCCACAGATGCTCAATAGGGTTTAGGTCTGGAGACATGCTTAACCAGTCCACCACCAAATATATATATATACTAAATGTATATGGATGTCACATCACTTCCTCAAACTCAACCTATCCAAAACCAAGCTCATGATATTTCCTCCCTCAGGTGCCACTTCCCCTGATTTCTCTGTCAATATCAACGGCTCAGCTATCAACTTGTCCCCCCACGCCAAGTTCCTAGGTGTAATCCTGGACTCTGAACTAACCTTTCAGCCCCACATCCTATCGCTATCCAAAGTTTGCCGCCTCAACCTCTGCAACATCTCCAAGATACGCCCCTTCCTAACCAATGTCACCACAAAGCTTCTAATCCACTCCCTGGTCATCTCCCGCCTCAACTACTGCAACACCCTCCTCATTGGCTTACCTCTAAATAGGCTATCCCCACTTCAGTCCATCATGAATGCTGCTGCCAGGCTCATCCACCTCACAAACCGCTCAGCGGCTGCTATACCCCTCTGCCAATCCCTCCATTGGCTGCCACTCAGCCACCAAATTAAATTCAAGATACTAACTATAACTTACAAGCCATCCACAACCTAGCCCCCAGCTACATCACTAACCTAGTCTCAAACTTCTCCAGAGCCTCTCCCAACCTCTGGAATGCTCCAACCCAGTCTGTCCGATTTTCTCCTACTTTATCCACTTTCAGACGATCCCTGAAAACTCATCTCTTCAGAGAAGCCTATCTGGCCCACACCTAACAACTGTACATTTATCTTCTCTATCAGCACATCAGCACATCGCCCACAGTTATTACCTCTTGTATCTCTTGACCTTCCCTCTTAGATTGTAAGCTCTAAGGAGCAGGGTCCTCTGATTCCTACTGTATTAAAGTGTATTGTATTTGTACTGTCTACCCTCAAGTTGTAAAGCGCTACGTAAACTGTTGGCGCTATATAAATCCTGTATAATAATAAAAATGTATAGATATATATACATACTAAACTGCCTGCATGCCACTAACTAACCTGCCTAATCTAGCTTAAGTTCTCCTCTCCCCGTTATCACACTATACACGGCCACCGTGTAAGCAGCCTTATATAGTGTGGGGCATGGACTCTCACAGCAGATCACACTGTGATTGGCCAAATCATGCAGGTCAGGTGCATGCTTTGGCCAATCAGCAGCCATCAATGCACTGCAATCTTGCAGTGCATTATGGGGCGCTCCATGGTGCTCGAATTTGCCGCGAACACCCCATATGTTCGGTTTGTTTGCAAACAAATGAACACCCGATGTTCGAGTCCAACTTACATTCGATTTGAATATCGGGACCATCCCTAGCTATGATCAAGAAAGGGGTTAGCTTCTTTCTTTTATTGCCACTATTTTGTAGCCAATACATTTGCTAATTACAGAGTTGCCGGCTCCATTATTTGGTTTAAACTGTGTGGGAGTAAACATTGCTCCTAGGCACCGGTCTGTGGATCTTACATTACGTCTAGAGTTCCCCATAGTGAGCGCTGCACCTGTAATTTAATTCATCAGACCTCATTATTGTCACAAATAATTACAAAGTATGTCTTACAAAAAGAAAAACTCATCACATCTATGCAATACAAGCACACCTTCTCATGTTTCAAAACCCCCAAAATGCAGCAAATACAGAGATATACCTGTTGATCCACCTGAAAGCCAACAAATTCCTAACCTCACACAGTGACCCAGAAACTCTGCCTGTACTATGCAGAATTCCCAAGATGTGCTTACAGTCCTTCTCAACTACCCTCCATAGACCAAAGAACCTGGACAAAATGGGGTTCAGACTGCCAGACTTGGGGGTGGTAACAGTGTAACTTTATTTTGCAACTCCAGGTGGCAGCTGATGTCTGTGATGTCTACTACCATCTAGAACTGCAATGTACAATATTTTTTGCTACTCTCTCTCAAATAATGCACTCTAACTTCTATTTCACTCTAAAACATGTACAATTTATCCTTCTTAAGCTGGTTACACATGATACAATTTTCTTGTTCAATTTCCTTTAGATTTACCTTTAGCAAGGGCCTGTCTGATTGCATACAATTTTAAAGTGTTTAGGTTTGACCTCATATTATATGGTTTTGGTAATCTAAAGGAAAATTGTACAAGGAAATTGCATAATGTGTATCCAGCTTTAGAACTAAGCTGTTTATCTACTGTCCTACCACTGAACAAAATAATATACTTTCTTTGAAAAATAAAACCAGGTTTACCTATTTCTATTTGCTGCCTCGGTGCTCTTATATAATCATGCTAGCCAATTTCTACCAAATACCTGGAGTCTATATTTCAATTTTTTTTTTGGGGGGGGGGGGGGGGGGGTGGGATGGGGTGTGGCAAATATGGTATCGTGTTTTTTATGCTCTCTGTTTTGGCGGTTTATTAAGACAATAAAGTTTGGTACTGCAACATTAAAAAAAAACAAGCTTAGAAATTATACTACTAAACTGCTGTGGCGATGGTCAATTTGTACATAGCTGAGGGCTTTAGCTTTTTAACAGTAATCTTTCCAACAAGTTTTAGATCTGTTGTGGGTGCTATGTTAACCATGCAATTCAGGCTTATTACTACTGATTAAAAAAAACAGATCCTGCAGTCAAAACAATCTAAAATCCTTTTTTTAAGGTTTTAATGATTTCGATTAGGTGCTGCTGTTGCTTATAAGCTTAGATAGGAGTAAAAGTTTTAAAAGTAACAGTTAAAGCGTAACTACACTTTTGTTGAGAAAAAAACTGTTCCCCTCTGGGTGATCTATGTACATTGCAAGGATTATAACAACCTTTGTTGCAAATTCCTACCTTTTGTTTTTTCTGAAGAAATCCATGTGTGTTTGTCTGTGCCTCTGGGCCAAGTGGGTCTAATGGAAGTGGTTTCATAATTATCAGTCAGCTGTGGCAGCTGCAGGGCACTAATTAGGAAAGCTGCTGGGCCTGCATCCCTTTAGTTGTGTTCCTATTGGAAATATCTCACCACTTTTTTGTTGCAGGGGATGCCTGAAATTTGACTTGTATCTTAGCCAGACTTCTGGAGAAATTGGTGAGCCAATCACACAAGCAGGAAATTAAGTTTCTGGGGAGTGGTCAGTACACATTCTGTGTACAGAACAACTCCATGTAGCCATATTGCTTTGCATTTATAGAAAATTACAGTGGCTGCAGATTGAAAAGGAAAGGTCATTTTTAATAACATTCAATTACAATATGACTTGTATCGCAACTGTACACACTATATTATTTTTTCCTTATTTGCTATTTTTTTCCCCCACGAAAGTGGAGTTACCTTTTAAAAAATCAATTACACATGCAAAATACATAATGTCAGAATACGGTGTAGCTGATGACATCTGTGAAGATTGTACTGTTTCATAGTACTTCATAGAGCTTAAAGGCATCTACCAAGCATGTAATTGAAAGGATGGGTTGGTAATGGGTAAGATAATGAATCAGATTGGGTACTGCTGTTGTTTATAAGCCCAGATAGAAGTAAAAGTTTAAAAAGTAAAAGTTTAAAAATCAATTACACATACAAAATATGTAACACCAAAATACAGTGTAGCGGATGACATTTGTGAAGATTTTACTGTTTCGTAATGAATGAATGAATGAATGAATAACTTATATAGCGCTACAATGCGAACTGAATCGCATCATACTTCATAGAACATAGAGCTGAATCTCACAAGCATGTAATTGAAAGGATGAGTTGGTAATGGGATAGAAAGAATAGATTTTTCCCATTTCACAATAAAAAAAGACCTGCTGTAAAGTATTTAAAAAAGAGTTTTGCTTTGTTAAATGTTCCCCATGGCAGAGTCCTTTCCTGAAAATCCCTTGCCTATTAGCCTTCAAATTGGCCAACATTGATTATCAATATTTGTCCCTTCCCCATAAACTTGAGTGGGGTTTGATTTTTTTGGACTTCACTATGGATTCAACAAATCCTTTGGAAATTGAACCCAGGCACATTCACGCATCCCTAGTTATAACTGAATCAGGAGAATCTGTAGTTCACAAATTTCCAATTTACCTTAGTATTATCATACTTATTTTAAGGAGAAGCACACATTTTAGGAACCTAGGTGAACTGTATTTTTCTGTACAGTTTTTCTAAAATTTTAATTGAATCTGACAGTGATAGTGACAGATAAGAGCAAAAGATCCTGGGAGCCGCACATTAGAACAAGACCTGCTGTGTATAGACAAGTGGCAGTCTCAGTCTGGACCCTGCCAGGCCACGCCCCCAACACGTTTCACTCTGCCGACTGGAGCTTACTCATGGGGATGGATGGCCATCCCCATGATTAAGCTCCAGTCAGGGGAGAGAAACATGCTGGGGGCTTGGCCTGGCGGGGGTCTAGGCTGAGACTGCCACTTGTCTATACACAGCAGGTCTTGTTCTAATGTGCAGCTCCTGGGATCTTCTGATCATATCTGTCACTATCACTGTCACATTAAATTCAAATTTTAGCAATCTTGATAATCAATTTTGGCCAATTTCAAGGCTAATAGGCAAGGGATTTTCAGGAAAGGGCATGGAGTGCTGGGCTCTACCACGAGGGACATTTAACAATGCAAATCTCTTTTTTAAATACTTGACAGCAGGTCTTTTTTTAATGTCTGGAGCATGGGCGGGCTCCTTCCCAGCCAGCACTCACAGCAGCAGGCACAGAACCACACTTCCTAGCAGCCTGAGTGGCTCACATACATACCATGGGTGACAGTGATAGTGACTCAGAATGTTGGCTTCTGATTGGTTGATTTAGAAATTCACAAAACATGCATTTTTATAAAGCAGTGAATCTGACATTCTTCAAATTTTCACTGCAGGTGAAACTTCCGATTGCACATGTTTTAAATGACAGTGATGGATTCACCAACAGAGAATGTTTGAGGAAGTAACATTCACTGCTTTGTAAATAACCCCCAAATGAGCATATTTATAAAGAAGTAATTGTGAAATTCGCAAACATACAGTGTACTGTAGGTGAATCAATTACTGAAGGTTAAAATGCATGCACCAGGAAGAATATTTGGTTTATGTCATATTTACTGCTTTTTAAGTGTACCATAGTTTTTTTGGTATTTGTTTTGTTTATTATGTTCAAAACTAAAAATGTTAACATTTGCTTTGCTGGTTACAACTTTGATCTTAGAAAGCTATAATTTGATCTGTTATGTAGAACACACAGATAAATGACATGAGGAAGGGACAATCCCCACACCATCTCTTTGATCTTTGACTCCAATACAAGTTTTTATTTAGGCATAGATAGTCTGGTATTGACCAGCACTTGCTGTATCATGGAAGAACTATGTATCGAGTGTAATTTGTAAAATAAGAATTTATAAAAGGGTATAAACTTATTAATGTAAAGAACCATTTTAGAAACATAAAAAGAAGTAGAATTGACAGGAACATTTTGGTTTCCCTTTAAAAAGTAGATCAATTTTGCTAAAATAATTTTATGATGTTCTTATAGTTATCACACTTATTTTTATATTATTATAAATATACCGGTATATTCATATTTGCATGCTGTATAAACATTTTATTTTTATATAGACTTTATTTATTCATATTTGAACATATCAAACATTTGACAAGTATAACTGAGCTGCACACCAAAGCACTATGAACTGCATACAGCATACAAATTACAAGTGAAAACAAAAATATCATCTGATAACACTTCAACACCACGTGTTAATTCATAGCATTTACAATAGTTATAAAAAGTACACAAGTTTACCTTTATATTGGTTTAACAGAGGATTTTTTTTTTCAATATTTATACTGTGATTATACTGTATGAATATATTTCATCTGTATTTTACATATATGTACGAATCTCTTATATTACATTAAGCTTTATCGTGACCCTATTTGCACCCCTGGACCTTAAAGGTAGATGAACTTTGGTACCTTGAAATGACTAGCTGAAAGAACTGAAAACAGCAGCACCCTGTAAAGGTTTCTGGTGGACAGTGTGGTAAAGCTTCATTCTTGCAGAACTATGACCACCACTTCTATCCAAAACCTCCCGCTATGTAAGATAGATTGCCCCTCTTTGCATGCTTTGGTTCCTCACACTGACCCCTACATAGCACTGATGTAATGTTGACAAGAGAAACCACAAAGCACAGCATGAAACTTTCAGATGTTTTGGATAGCGGGATCCATGCTGCGTGCTGTAGGTCCTCCCATTGACCTCTACTGACTGTGCCCTGTAGTAAGATAGGAGTTAGCAGGAGGAACCACAGCTTGCATACGTGGACATGCTAGCCAACAGAACCAGAAGTGTTACATACAGCAGTAGCTGTAGCTCTGCAACAAAGCATAGACCCCCTGGAAAAGGTAGGTATTCAGTTCTCTCTTTACTGCATGCTGCTGTCTGGAGTTGTTCAGCTAATACCAAAGTTACTTTAGGCCCCAGTTCTCCCAAGATATGCAGCACTTTCACAATTAAAAATGCTAACTCTACTTTGCTAGCCCTGCTACAGCACAAAACATTGAAAGATTTGTAAATAACTTTATGTGAATTTTCCGCTTATGTTTTTTTGCTGATGAAAGAATAAAGTTTGATATACCCACTCTGTGGGTGATGATGACTTCTCTTAAAATGGGCACCTAGGCACAGGTCAGTCATGCATGACCGTACTTCTAAGTCCAAGTTCAATTGACCTTTAGTGCACTGAAGTATCCATGACTATGCATCCATTACATATCTAAAAGCAGTTCAAAAAAATCGTTGCCTAAAAATATTACTAGTTGGTTACACAGCAGATGTTATCTGCGTTAGTCCTAGATCATTAGTTGTACCACTTCCTTGTGGTGTGTAGGAAGTCATTTCCACTGCTAGTCATACTGGCTTGCTAGTCCGGTCACCTTCCCTTGTGTAAGCTGGATCATGTACTGTGTTCCCAACTTTGCTGTTTCCTTGGCGATCCAACCGAAGTTTTGATGGAAAGCAGAAGTCTTTAAAACATCTTTTAAAATTTTCATCCAAGAATGCATACAAGATTGGATTTAAACTGCTATTAGTATAACCCAATGCAATGCAAAAATAATAGATTGAGCTTACTGCTATACCCTGTGGGACATCCACAAGGGTTTCAACAAGCACAAAAATATGAATGGGGGTCCAGCATACAATAAACACTGCAACAACAACCAGCACCAATCTTGTAATGCGTCTGAGATTTCTGTCTTTTTCACGAGATCCAGATAAGAGACGCACACTTTTCAGCCGCAGGATCATTAAAGTGTAGCAAATCGTTATAATAAATACAGGAATAACGAATGCAAAGACGAAAACACAAATTTTCATTACTGTGTCCCAATACCAGTATGGAAATGGAAATTGAAGGGCACATTCTGTGACACCTAAAGCAAAAAAAAAAAAAAAAAAGGAAAATTTATTATTTTTCAAAACAAAGAAAGTGTATTTTATTAATTGATTAACATTGATGATTTTGATTTTATGAGCAGCCTTTGGGAAGAAGATAAACTCAAACTAACACTGGCTAATATTTCCAGAAAATATAAACTTTTCCAAATCAAAATGTTTTCTGACGTTCTCTGCATGCTGCTATTACCTTTTGTACCACCACCCCCTCCCTTTAGAATGTAATCTCTATGAGCAGAGCTCTCCTGTACCTTTTGTATTGAACTGTACTGTAATTGTGTTTTCCCCCCTATACATTGTAAACCACTGCGTAAACTGTTGGCGCTATATAAATTGTGAATAATAATAATAATACTAATTATTATTTATAGTACACACTGTTTTTCTTTCAGTTGTCTTCTTGTGTAAACTTTATAAATGTCCACAAATATATGTTTGCAACATTTTCTTTCTACAACAAAAACTTCTGTTGTGTAATATATACATGTTATTGTATTCATACTATATATCCTGGAAGAATAATTCTTTATCCTATTAACAGCACACATTATTTTATGTGCCATAACATGCTTTGTTCTACCAAAAAATCAAACACCGGTTCCCTGCAATAGAACACTGTGAACACCCACCCCACTGGTGGGCAGCAAATCTGAACTCCTCTGTCTTCCAGTGCTTCGGCCTTCCAGGAGTGTCGAATGCTTGTGACTCCTTCATACAATCCCTATGACCAATCACAGAGATCAATACAGTAGTACACAGTGAATGACATGAATCAAAGCCATTTATTGTGTACAATTGTTATGTAATCTGTTGTGATTGAACATAGCGATCACAGGGTATTGGCAGTGGGCCGGTACAGTGATCTGTCATCCGCTGTGTCTGGTGACAGCAGGTGACAGGTCGTGCTGGAGCACAGCGCAATCCTGGGAGTACATCATATGACGTCTACCCAGGATAATAGGGCTTCCGCCTGGCTGTCATTTTACAATAGCCCAGAGTAGGAAGCAATTAAGTCTCATTACATCAGTATAAATTAAGGAACACAATACAAATTATGATGTGATTCATTGCTTTATTACTGGATTTTCACTAGTGTTGCTGCCAGTGTAACAGCTTGCAAAGCTCACAATGGCCATACAAATATAATTCTGCAAAAGAAAGGTAAGTGTTAACAATAATGTACAATGTCACTAATAATGCAAATAATTCATCAATCAACCTTTTGTGGACACCAGAGGGCTAGCTGCATTGTTTGGCTTAGCAGCCTATTAAATACTTGCCATCAGCATTTAGTTTGGATAGCAGCTGTTGTGTACCATGCCAATTCTTTTGAATCTATAACAAGCTGTAGCAATGATTTAGACATTTCCCTTCTAAAATACAAGTGCACAAAAGATGATTAGGAATTCTTTCTTTCTTCTTATATTGTAAATATTTTCACTCTATTCCATCTACTTTGAGCCTTCAATGCTATTTGAGAATAGGTGGTACTGTACTGCCTTCCTAGTCTAATCATCGGAAGTGTGATCTCTGTAACTTATGAAGTTGCAGGGGGATAACATATAATCACAGTAGTATTGGCAGACAGTTGTCTTGATCAGAATGACAACTTGAAGGTCATTTATAAGTTTAATGAAATACTGTGCAAATCTTAGAAACATTGGGGGGGGGGGACATTTATTAAAACTGGAACAGCCAGAATCTGGAGCAGATCTGCATGGCAACCAATCAGCATCAATCTTCAGCTTGTTCAGTTAAGCTTTGAAAATGAAAGATAGATGCTGATTGGTTGTCATGCACATCTGCTCCAATTTCTAACTGGTTCAGTTTTGAAAAATGCTCAGTGAGGTGTTGAACCGATTTCCTTTGTTGTTTGTGAGCTTTGGGGCAGTCAAATTCTCCAGAGGAAATAGTAGCAGGTATCCTAATTTTCTGGAAGAGGAGAGTTGCCGGAGTGACCTGGAGTGACCTGGGTTCATGGACATTCCAGCAACTCTCTGGTCAGTTACAGTTTGACCCTGGGTTCATGGACACTGAACCAATGGTCTAGCATTAATTATCACAAACACATCTGCAAGAAGGGTGGCTAAGATTTCTTGCGTGAGGTCAAGCAGTATATAACCCAAAATGTCTCTTTCAATGCCAGTCATGTGTTCCCAAGACCTTCCATATGTTTGGGATTAGGTTGGCTTGATTCGCATTTACACTCATTATTCAAAAACATTTCCACCCTTTCTGTCCCTGTAAACGTAATCCTGCAGTCAGGTCTCCAACCTTATTGGTCCTTGTATAGAGTCAAATCTTCAGAAGGCATTAATGAACCAAGAAAAGCCCACTGATTCAATCACTTTTATGTATCATGTAAATGAACCCAATGTTTAACATTAGCAACTCGAATCCTGCATGTAACTAGAAAAGGTTGGTTTGGTGCTTAATCTGTTGATAGAAAGATTTGCCATCCATTGTTGTTGGTGTATTCCTCTCAATTTTTGACACTTGGATTGGAGCATATGCATCTTTTTTCCCAGTGATCCAAAAACAGACAGGTTTCACTTTCACTTGCTTTACAAGATATTGTAGGCAGAGATCAGAGAAGCATGGTGTAATGCATCTACTGTATGCATGTGTGATGCACAAACTGATTTGTATGACACAGTTTCAATAAACAGTCGCTGCAGTATAGTTGTTTTGTACGCTGGTGGATATTATGTTTAGTTTAGCTTTCTGGCATATAGAGGCTTGTACTACCCTAAACTTCTGTATTTCCAAAGTCCAAATATAACATCTGGCAATTTTCCAGAGTCATTAAAGATCTTATGATTGTTCTGCCTCCCTAGTCTAATTTTTTTGCACAACACGGAAATTTTTCACAGGTATGGTACACTGTTGTGATTCTGCCATGAAAGTCCTCGTTCAGCCATTTCCTGTTATAGGGTGACATAACTCTATCCATTTTTCTCAATTTTTCTCTGGTTTTGTCACCCTATCACATCTAAGCAAGTGTAGTCAGCTAGTCAGCCACTAGGTGGCTCTGTCCCTAAATTGTGTGTGGTAACAATGAATAATGTAATTGGGTGCCCTTTTAGACAAATCCTTTCTGTAGTGATGTAATGGGTGGAGTAAGTGCCTCTATTTATATATATATATATATATATATATATATATATATATATACTGTATGTATATATATATATATATATATATGTACACACTGTGCCTTGAAAAAGTATTCATACCCCTTGAAGTTGTCCACATTTTGTCATGTTACAACCAAAACTTAAATGTATTTTATTGGGATTTTATGTGATAGACCAGTGATGGCGATCCTTTTTGAGCCCGAGTGCCCAAACCGCAACGCAAAACCAACTTATTTCTTTCAAAGCACCAACACAAAATTAAACCTACCAGCGACTCTACAGAGGATGGGACTGATCATCCCTCTGAATGAGCCCTAAGGGCCCAAAAATGTACAATTCTGCCAGATTCGCTCAGAATGCAGGGTTCAGGAATGCATTGTGCTCAGAATGCACTTTGCAACATGCACTGACCTACCTGATACATGCACTGACCTACCTGACACATGCACTCACCTACCTGATACATGCACTCACCTACCTGACCATTACACTCACCTACCTGACCATTACACTCACCTACCTGACACATACTTCCTTCAATACTCACATCCCCATCCCCACACACAGTACAATGTAGATTGGAGGATCCATCCTCCTCTTTACCTTTCTATGGCCTCATCTTCCATCCATCCCCGGGCAATATTGTAGGAATCCCTGCCATCAAGCTGCTCCTCAATATCCCCATCGTCAGGAGGTCAGCTAGCAGCCACTGACTGCACCTCTATCTATGGCCATGGATGATCTGCTCCGAGCACCCCTCCTCCCCCTCCGCTGTTTCACAGGCTGCACTAGAGGGACAGACTGAATCAAAGTTGCCCTGGAGCATGGTGAGCTGGAATAGGGTGCCTGCAGAAAGGAATGCCCAAATGCCTTAGCTGCAGACAGAGTCGGGACGATGGAGGAAGAATTTTATACCCCCCCTAAACATCGCACATGGGACAAGATGATTGGCTGCACACTCCCCCCCCCCCGACGTCACTGATGCAAGGAAGGGAGCCGGCTCCTCCGTGCCTGCACCGACAGTGCAAGTGACTGCCTGGCTGGGGGATTCCCCTGGCGTGCCGACAGAGAGTGCTTGACGTGCCATAGGTTCACCATCACTGTGATAGACCAAGAAAATGATAAATGGTTTTCAATTTTTTTTTTTACAAATAAATATGTGAAAAGTGTGGCATGCATTTGTATTCTGTCCCCATTACTCTGATACTCCTAATTAAAACCTAGAGGAACCAATTGCCTTCAGAAGTCACCTAATTACTAAATAGAGTCCCCCTGTGTGTAATTTAATCTCAGTATAAATACAGGTGTCCTGTAAAGCCCTTAAAGGTTTATTACCTTAGTGTACAAAGAGCATCATTAAGGCCAAGGAACACACCAGACATGTCAGGGATAAAGTTGTGGAGAAGTTTAAAGCACGGTTAGGTTATAAAAAAATATCCCAAGCTTTAAATATCTCACAAAGCACTGTTCAATACATCATTTGAAAATGAAAAGAGTATGGTAACTGCAAACCTACCAAAACATGGCCGTCCACCTAAACTGACAGGCTGGGCAAGGAGAGCATTAATCAGAGAAGCAGCCAAGAGGATAACTCTGGAGAAGCTGTAGAGATCCACAGCTCAGGTGGGAGAATCTGTCCACAGGACAATTATTAGTCGTGCACTCCACTGGCCTTCATGGAAGAAAGGGAAGAAGAAAGCCATTGTTGAAAGAAAGCCAATAAGAAGTCCTGTTTGCAGTTTGCATGGGGGACACAGCAAACATGTGGAAGAAGGTGCTCTGGCCAGATGAGACCACAATTCAACTTTTTGGCCTAAAAGCAAAATGCTATGTGTGGCGGAAAACTAACACTGCACATCACCCTGAACACACCATCCCCACTGTGAAACATGGTGGTGGCAACATCATGTTGTGGGGATGCTTTTCTTCAGCAGGGACTGGGAAGCTGGTCAGAGTTGATGGGAAGATGGATGGAGCCAAATACAGGTCAATCTTAGAAGAAAACCTGTTATGCAGCGTACACACGGTCAGACTTTCCGACGTAAAATGTGCGATCAGAGCTTGTTGTTGGAAATTCCGACCACGTGTAGGCTCCATCGGACATTTTTCATCAGAATTTCTGTCGCACAAAATTTGAGATCTGCTTCTCAAATTTTCCGACAACAAAATCTGTTTGCGTAAATTCCAATTGCGTGTACATAATTCCGATGCACAAAGTGCAACGCATGCTCAGAATCAAGCAGAAGAGCCACACTGGCTATTGAACTTCATTTTTCTTGGCTCGTCATAAGTGTTGTGCGTCACTGCATTCTTGATGTTCGGAATTTCCGACAAGATTTGTGTGACCATGTGTATGCAAGACAAATTTGAGCCAACATCTGTCGGAAAAAATCCATGGATTTTGTTGTCGGAATGTCCGATCAATGTCCGATCGTGTGTATGGGGCATTAGAGTCTGCAAAAGACTTGGGACTGTGACAGATGTTCACCTTCCAGCAGGACAACAGCCCTAAACATGCAGCCAGAGCTACAATGGAATGGTTTAGATCAAACCATATTCATGTGTTAGAATGGCCTAGTCAAAGTCCAGACTTAAATCCAATTGAGAATTTGTGGCAAGACTTGAAAATTGTTGTTCACAGACACTCTTCCATCCAATCTGACAGAGCTTGAGCTATTTTACAAAGAAAATGGCAAAAAATGTAATTCCCTAGATGAGCAAAGCTGATAGAGACATCCCCAAAAAGACTTGCAGTTGTAATTGCAGCAAAAGGTAGTTCTATAAAGTATATAAAGTATTGACTTAAGGGAACTGAATACAAATGCACGCCACACTTTTCACATATTTATTTGTAAAAAATTTTGAAAACCATTTATTATTCTCCTTCTACTTCACAATTATGTTCCACCTTGTGTTGGTCTATCACATAAAATCCCAATAAAATACATTTACGTTTTTGGTTGTAACATGACAAAATGTAGAAAATGTCAAGGGGCATGAATACTTTTTCAAGGCACTGTATATACAGTATCTCACAAAAGTGAGTACACCCCTCACATTTTTGCAAATATTTTATTATATCTTTTCATGTGACAAAACTGAAGAAATTACACTTTGCTACAATGTAACGTAGTGAGTGTACAGCTTGTATAACAGTGTAAATTTGCTGTCCCCTCAAAATAACTCAACACACAGCCATTAATGTCTAAACCTCTGGTAACAAAAGTGAGTACACCCCTAATTGACACCCACCATGCTTGACTGTAGGCAAGACACACTTGTCTTTGTACTCCTCACATGGTTGCCGCCACACACGCTTGACGCCATCTGAACCAAATAAGTTCATCTTGGTCTCATCCGACCACAGGTCATGGTTCCAGTAATCCATGTCCTTAGTCTGCTTGTCTTTAGCAAACAGTTGTTGGGCTCTCTTGTGCATCATCTTTATAAGAGGCTTCATTCTGGGAAGACAGCCATGCAGACCAATTTGATGCAGTGTGCGGCATATGGTCTGAGCACTGACAGGCTGACCCCCCCACCCCTTAAACCTCTGCAGCAATGCTGGAAGCTCTCATACATCTATTTCCCAAAGGCAACATCTGTATATGATGCTGAGCATGTGCACTCAACTTCTTTGGTCGACCATGGCAAGGCCTGTTCTGAGTGGAACCTGTCCTGTTAAACCACTGTATGGTCTTGGCCACCGTGCTGCAGCTCAGTTTCAGGGTCTTGGCAATCTTCTTCTAGCCTAGGCCATCTTTATGTAGAGCAACAATTATTTTTTTTCAGATCCTTAGAGAGTTCTTTGCCATGAGGTTCCATGTTGAACTTCCAGTGACAAGTATGAGAGAGTGAGAGCGATAACACCAAATTTAACACACCTGCTCTCCATTCACACCTGAGACCTTGTAACACTAATGAGTCACATGACAACGGGGAAGGAAAAGGGCTAATTGGGCCCAATTTGGACATTTTCACTTAAGGGTGTACTCAATTTTGTTGCCAGCAGTTTAAACATTAATGGCTGTGTGTTGACCTTTTTTGAGGGGACAGCAAATGTACACTGTTATACAAGCTGTAGACTCACTACTTTACATTGTAGCAAAGTGTAATTTCTTCAGTGTTGTCACATTAAAAGATGTAATAAAAATATTTACAAAAATGTGAGGGGTATACTCACTTTTGTGAGACACTTTATATTCTTTATATACTTCCACCTGCAGAGGGTGCGCGAGTGCCGCCGGCAGGTCACTTCTGCTTTGAAAATTTACAGGAAAAGATGATCTGCCTGATGACGGGCACTCAATGTTTTCCAGCACCCGCCAAACGTCAAATAAACTACACAGAACAGGGATCTGCCTATGTAAACAAGACAGATTCCGGTCCTGAAGGGGGGGGGGGGGGGAAGCATGGATTCTGTGTTCATGCAAAGCAGGGAATAGAATCCATGTCTTTCCCTAGTAAAAGCACCACACATAGTAAACCCAAATAGCAGCTAGGCACACCTTTAACCCTTTGATCATCCTAGATGATTAACCCCTTTCCAGACAGTGTCATTAGTACAGTGACAGTGCATATAATTAGCACTGATCATTGTATTAGTGTCACAGGCTCCCGCAAAGTGTCAAAAGTGTCAGTTAGTGTCCAATTGTCTGCTGCAATATTGCAGTCCCACTATAAGTCGCTAATCACCGCCATTACTAGTATAAAAAAAATCCATAAATATATCACATAGTTTCTAGACACTATAACATAAGCATATCACATAAAATGGTCGGTCCTTTTTTGTTTATAGTGCAAAAAAAAAAAAAAAAAAACATAGTGGTAATCAAATACCACCAAAAGAAAGCTCTATTTGTGGGAAAAAAATGACATAAATTTTATTTGGGTACTGTGTTGCACGACCACGCAATTTTCAGTTAGAGATCAAATGGTTAATGTATATACAAAACTCACTCTAATCCAAAACATGGAAATGTAGAAGAGTCTTGGCAGAAAAAAAAAAGACCAATTGACCTACCAAGTTTAATTGACTTTAATAACTTAGGGGGCAGTACATCACGGTATCTACTGAAAGTGCCTCAGCAGTTAACAACGGCATTCCCATTAAATAGTGTTTTTTGGGTGGTGCCTAGCTCTTGAGGTGGAGTTTATCTCTGAAGTTAAGCCTCTAAAAGAGCATGCTAAAGGGCTCCCCAGGGGCACATAAGAGGGTTTTCAGGTTATTACTGTGATGTCTGTCATCTTGTGGGTGTCTGCTGTTAGGTAAGTTCTATAAACAATTCTACCAATCTTCTACGTACAACACATGCAAAGATAATCAGACATATTATCTGCAGCTACCATTTAGAATCCAACTGTAATTTTCATAGCTTATCATGCAAATTAATGGAAATTTCTGGTTGGTGATTTTATGTATTTATTCTCTTTTGCTTCATTTTTGCCTAAACCCCATCAACAACATTGTTATCTTTCATAGAAACATCTATACTTACATTTGTGATAACAGTTTTATCATTGATTTAAATGCATTAAATGGATGTGTGATTGTGAAAGGCAATCAATAACCTGCGCATTCCAGTGAAAATCCCATACATCCTGTGACAGATCACACAACCGATACAGTCTATTGAATTTAGAAGACATTTTCTACTTGAGTATAATACAATGGTTGTCGTGCAATAGAGTGATTATGCATACTACATTCACCTTGGTCACGGCCACGACCAAGGACGTATTTATAGGTAGACTATTTAATGAGTTTTCAAGGTTTGATCTTATGTTGGAAATAAAATAGAATAATTCCTGGAATGGTAAGAAAGAGCTATTCAGTGTGAGGGACAGCTATTCAGTGTGAGGGACAGAAAATGCTGGCTTGAAAATCCTCTAAGTAACCTGTTTACTTATAGAACAAGCTGAATAATGGCATCTTGAGGAGCATGAATTAAATTTGAGAAATGATCAGAAAGTTAATCAGTTCATATTGATAGGAATTGCTGTGCAGCAATATTCTTGAAACACTATGCTTTCTTTTTAATAACTAATGGGCCTATTCAATAAATTCTCAGAAATCCAGCACACAGCTCTGTGAGCCACTGTGAAATCCTGAATACAGTAAAAGCAATGAGTTGACTGTGTCGGCCTGTATTCAGTACGTATTAATAGAATGAAGACTGTCTTACATTGCCACGAATAAAAGTGACAGTCTCTGTAAAATTTCCATTAACACTTATACCGTGTACACATGAGCAGAATGTCCGACAGAAAAAGTCAGACGGAATCTTTTCATCGGATATTCCGATCGTGTGTGGGCCATATCTGACTTTTTTTTCGAAAAGTCAGATGGACCTAGAAATAGAACATGTTTTTAATATTTCTGACAAAACCAATTCCTATAGGGAAAACCGCTCGTCTGTATGCTGTTCCAATGGTCCAAAAATGACCCATGCTCTGAAGCAAGTACGAGAGGGCAGCTATTGGCTACTGGCTATTGAACTTCCTTTTTCTAGTCCCGTCGTACTTGTTGTACGTCACCACGTTCTAGACGGTTAGACTTTGGTGTGATCGTGTGTAGGCAAGACAGTTTTAAGGAAACTCCGTCAGAAAAATCTTGAGAGTTTATTCCGACGGGAAAACCGGTCGTATGTACGCGGCATTACTGAATACCCCTGGACACAGAAGATTTTTGAAAGCTCATCCCCATCCATTTATACTCACCTCCACTACGTTCCATTAGAGCACTGCATTCTGTGTCAAGATTACATGCCCTCTCTTAAGCAGTAGCAAATGGTATTTCATAAGGTCTCCTACAAAGCAACAGAACAGAAGGGCAGTTTGGAGAGGGCGAGTCTATAAGTTGTTTCTGTCTTTGAGTCTTGCTACTGCATAGGAGGTTCAGTTTGAGCCTGACTCTCAAAACATGTTAATGGTCTGATAAGGCTATTAAGGAACTTTGCATTGTCACATAGACATATTAAAGGGACATTGGTGATTTTTCTGTTAACAATTCACATACTCCAAGTGGAGAACAGGGGAAACATCAGAGGTATCAAGTGTAGTTTAAAGTGGTTGTAAAGGCTCATGTTTTTTTACCTACATGCATTATATGCATGAAGGTAAAAATCCTCCTCTGTACAGCAGCCCCCACAGCTCCCCCATTGCTTACCTGAGTCCCATCTCAAGCCAACAATGTGCAGGAGAGCAGAAGCTCTCCCCGGTCTCTTCCTCCTCATTGGCTGAGACAGCACTACTGTCAATTACAGCCAGTGAGCCAATGAGGAGAGAGCGGGGGCAAGGCTGAGCTGTGCTCCATGTGTGAATGGACACACAGAGCAATGGCTCAGGAGCAAGCCTTCTTGGTTGCCCCTATAGAAAGCAGAACTTGGGCAAGCAGCACTCGGGCACTGGGCAGGAGGGAGGGGCCAGAAGCACCGGCAGACGAGAAGGGCTGCTCTGTGTAAAACAATTGCACAGACCCAGTAAGTATGACATGTTTGTTATTAAAAAAAAAAAAAATAATCTTCCTTTAATATCACTTTAAGTCTGAATGTATGATTGACACTTTTCTTACTTTTTAATCTAGGTATTGTTTAAAGGGTCTTCTATTTTTTTAGGTTCAATGTTTAAGGCTATTGGTATGCTGGTATTTCTATTAAAACTTGCTAAAATGCCCTTGTTAATAAGTAACAATATGTTACCAATAAATCATATTTCTAAGGGAAATTAAAAAACAAATATACAATATGGCTTGAGTAGGTTTTATTTGTACTTTTAGTTCATTTTTCAGGATAATATTTCAGTGGTCTACCCTCTACCTCTAGGTTCAAGAAATTTAGAAAAATGTACAGTAAATTTTGCTAAATCTCTGTGTATCAGTACTGTTTGGAGCTCTAAGGAGGGGGACGACTCCTAAAAGTTTGTCCTGAAAAAAATACTGTTACTGCTAATTTAAAAAGTTTAATCATCAGTACTCAACTGTGGTGATGTGCAGGCAAACAAGAAAATACACAACTCAAATAAAAATAAATATACTGCTTTACCTGCCAAAAAAAGACTTGTAATATATTGGCAGCCATTTCTTTAATACACTCACCTCTGATTTATTACTCAGTGCTTAGAATGTAAGTGGAAGGGTGACATAGGAAGCCATAGAGTTCTGCCAAGAGCTGAAATTCTACTATGTAATCTTTCTAATTGAGTTGTGTGCAAGAGCAACATAAATATATTTAAATATTTCCCAGACCACAATTCTGCTTACTAAAAGAGTATGTGAACCTAAAAAGAGTATGTGAACCTACAATCAAAATTGCATAGGTTGCTGTTCAGGCACTTTTACATTGTAATAGCCTATTTTTTGATAATTCATTCTGTAATTCCAGCTTTTTATTCTTGAGTGACAACTAGGGATGGGCCCGGTGTTCGATTCGAACCCATGTTCGAATCGAACATCGGGCGTTCGCCCGCTCGGCGAGCCCAGAACTATTTGGGCCGCTGGCATCAAATTCGTGTGATGCGAGCGGCCCGCAATGCACTGCGCCAGTTGCAGTGCATTGCTGGCTGATGATTGGCCAAGCATGCACTGTGACCCGCATGCTTGGCCAATCAAAGAGCCAGCGGCGAGGAGAGCAATAATTGGCCACAGGCAGGATGCCTGTGGCCAATTATAGCTCAGGGGGTTTAGTACACGCCCCACAGTATAAAAGGCCGCCGCGCCGGCGGCCTCGCATATTGTGTAGACATGTGCAATTCGTTTCGTTTTTTTTCGTTTTTCGTTTTTTTTCGTTATTTTCGTTCGTTCGTTTTCGTACGAATGAAGGAATCATTCGAATCGTACGAATCCGAATAACGAATCGTACGAATCCGAATAACGAATCGTACGAATCCGATTAACGAATCATTCGAATCGAACGAATCCGAAAAACAACGAAAATCCGAAAAAACTAATTAGAAACAACTCAACTCAAATGTACTAATGAAGAAAATCCGAAAAACGAAAACGAACGAAAAAATTCGTACATTCGTAACTTTTTTTTTTGTTGAATTGGTAATTTTCTGTGTCCCTTACAATGGTGCTGCTAAACATGCTTCGAATGGATTGAACAAAAATATTCGTACATTCGTAACTTTTTTTTCGATTCGTAACTTTTTTTTTCGATTCGTAACTTTTTATTTTATTTTTTTCGATTTGTAGTTTTCCGTGTCTCTATTGAACAAAAAAAATCGTACATTTGTAACTTTTTTTTCGATTCGTAACTTTTTTTTTTCCGATTCGTAACTTTTTATTTTTTTTTCGATTTGTAATTTTCCGTGTCTATGCGTCCGAAAATGAAACTAACGAAAAAACGAATCAACGAAAAAATATAACTTACGAATGTACGAATTGTTACGAATCCGAACACCGACGACTTACGAATGTACGAATCGTTACGAATCAACGGAAACGAAAAAAACGAAACGAAAAAAAAAAAACGATTTTTTTTCGGAAACGAAAAAAACTAAACGAAAATAAACAAATTTTTTTGTTGTGCACATGTCTAATATTGTGTTGTGTTCCAGTGTCAGTGTTATGTACTGCTGACTGCTGACATTATGTGCTATGATTCTGGGGATTAGTGTGTGCGTGCTGTTAGTACAGCATTGCAGTATCACATCTGGGGGGTTTCTATAGTATGCCTGTGAAGGGGGGCATGTTTCCTGTGCTTATAACTGTCCCTGCAAAAAGTGTCATTTTTGCAGGAAAAAAAGCTATTTAAAATCACTCGCGGCTAATGTATTGACGGCTCCCGTAACACAGAAAACAGTCATTCATTGAAAGCCATTCATAAAAAAAAAGTCATTGATAAAAATAAAAAAAAAAAAAAAAGCGTGGGGGTCCCCCCAAATTCAATAACCAGGCCCTTCAGGTCTGCTATGGATATTAAGGGGGACCCCAGCCAAAAAAAAATGGCATGGGGTCCCCCTCAAAATCCATACCAGACCCTTGAGGTCTGGGATGGATTTTAAGGGGAACCCCAGCCAAAAAAATTGCGTGGGGTCCCCCTCAAAATCCATACCAGACCCTTATCCGAGCACGCAACCTGGCAGGCCTCAGGAAAAGAGGGGGGACGAGAGTGCCCCCCCCTCCCTCCTGAACTGTACCAGGCCACATGCCCTCAACATTGGGAGGATGCTTTGGGGGTCTGAAACCCCCAAAGCACCTTGTCCCCATGTTGATGAGGACAAGGGCCTCTTCCCCACAACCCTGGCCATTGGTTGTGGGGGTCTGCGGGCGGGGGGCTTATCGGAATCTGGAAGCCCCCTTTAACAAGGGGACCCCCAGATCCCAGCTCCCCCTGTGTGAAATGGTAAGGGGGTACAAAAGTACCCCTACCATTTCACCAAAAAGTGTAAAAAAATTTAAAAATTACAGGAGACGGTCTTTGACAATTCCTTTATTAAAATCTTCTTTCTTCTTTCTTCTGGTCTTCGTTTCTTCATCCTTCGGTTTCTTCATCTTCTCCTTCCGGCATCTTCTTCCATCTTCTTCTTCCATCATCTTCTTCCTTTGATTTGCTTCTTCTTGCGCTGGTCTTCTCGTCCTTCTCGTCCGGCATCTTCTTCCATGGCGTCGGCGTCTCTTCTGGGCCGCTCCACGCAATGGGAGGCTCCCGCTGTGTGAGGCTTCGCTCCGTCTATAAGGTCTTTTATAACAGAGGGCACCTGGTGACCCCGCCCCCTCTGACACACGGAGACGTCATGGGGAATTCCCTATGGCTTTCCCCATGACGTCAGAGGGTGCCCCCCCGTTATAAAAGACCTGTCAGACGGAGTGAAGCCTCACACAGCGGGAGCCTCCCATTGCGAGGAGTGGCCCAACAGAAGAACAGATGCCGACGCCATGGAAGAAGATGCCGGACGAGAAGGATGAGAAGACCAGTGCAAGAAAAAGCGGATCAGAGGAAGAAGAAGATGGAAGAAGAAGATGGAAGAAGATGCCGGAAGGAGAAGATGAAGAAACCGAAGGATGAAGAAAGGAAGACCAGAAGAAAGAAGAAAGAAGATTTTAATAAAGGAATTGTCAAAGACCGTCTCCTGTCATTTTTACAATTTTTGACACTTTTTTGGTGAAATGGTAGGGGTACTTTTGTACCCCCTTACCATTTCACACAGGGGGGTGGGATCTGGGGGTCCCCTTATTAAAGGGGGCTTCCAGATTCCGATAAGCCCCCCGCCCGCAGACCCCCACAACCAATGGCCAGGGTTGTGGAGAAGAGGCCCTTGTCCTCATCCACATGGGGACAAGGTGCTTTGGGGGTCTCCGACCCCCAAAGCATCCTCCCAATGTTAAGGGCATGTGGCCTGGTACGGTTCAGGAGGGAGGGCGGGCGCTCTCGTCCCCCCCTCTTTTCCTGCGGCCTGACAGGTTGCGTGCTCGGATAAGGGTCTGGTATGGATTTTGAGGGGGACCCCACGCCATTTTTTTTGGCTGGGATTCCCCTTAAAATCCATCCCAGACCTCAAGGGTCTGGTATGGATTTTGAGGGGGACCCCACGCCATTTTTTTTTTGGCTGGGGTCCCCCTTAATATCCATAGCAGACCTGAAGGCCTGGTTATTGAATTTGGGGGGACCCCCACGCTTTTTTTTTTTTTTTTTTTTTATCAATGACTTCTTTTTTTATGAATGGCTTTCAATAAATGACTGTTCTCTGTGTTACGGGAGCCGTCAATACATTAGCCGCGAGTCATTTTAAATAGCTTTTTTTCCTGCAAAAATGACACTTTTTGCAGGGACAGTTCTAAGCACAGGAAACATGCGCCCCTTCACAGGCATACTATAGACACCCTCCAGGTACAAAATTTAAAGGAATATTACACTTTTATTGTTTCAATTTAAGCATTATTAAAACCACTGCTCCTAAAAAAATGGCTGTTTTTTAAAAAAAAATTTGCATTGATACATGTCCCCTGTGGCAGGACCCAGGTCCCCAAACACTTTTTATGACAATAACATGCATATTAGCCTTTAAAATTAGCACTATTGATTTTGAACGTTCGCATCCATTGTAACTAATAGGGTTCTAAATGCTCGCACGGACTTTAGGTCCGTTCGCGGGTTCTGGTGCTAGCCGAACGGGGGGTTGTTCAGCTCATCCCACTGACAACTCTTATCTGTTGCCTTACAATACAACAGTGACATTGTCACCCTTCTGTGTACACCTCTGCTGTGAGACTACAGACTCTTGTAAGGTTCTGCATTCTTGCATGCATTGCCCTCTAACATGTAATGTAATTTTCCCTGTGAATGATGTCCATGATAACAGAAACACTTCCTGTGCAATGATTCAGCATATTGTATCTATGTACTTCTCACTGCTGTAGGTCAAGAGGATGGAGCACAGGTGTAAGCCAACCCTTGCTTTCACCTGCAGCAGTAGAAAACTGCACATAGATATTGGGGTTTTGAAGTCTAAAAGCAAGCAGCTGCATTACTGGAAGTGACAAATAGCTGTACTTTCTTGGAACCTTTTGCCATGGCCTAGACATAGGATTGCATCAAAAATGGTATTCAATATTTTTTTTTAAATATCTAACAACTGCTTGCTATTTCCCTATACCTGAACTTTTTCTATACGGTTTTCTAAAGCTTGCATCTACATCTAGTTTAAACCCCTTCCCACAATCTGTTTATTAATGTTCCCCAGCATGATACCCTCTGATGGAAGTATGGTAATAGGAATCCTCCCTCTCCTTGGCAGCTGACATTATGTTCAGCTGCTGGTTCTCAATCTCAGAAAATAGAGTAAATGAACCAGCACAACAAACAAATTGAACAGAGGAAAAAACATACACAACATACAATGTACAATGAAACCCCGTGGATAATAAAATTGGGCACATGAACAATGGGATAAGTGAAAAATTTCATTGGGAAAAAGATAAAATAAAGGTGGCAGCCATCCTCAGAGAAAAGCCAGACTGTGAATCAAATGTAGAAATAAAACAGGAAGCGCTGACCTAAATGTAGTATTTAGATGTACAATTTATTCACAAGATGAAAAACACTCACAGAAGCAAGGTGTATAATTTGCTCATCTCGTGCTTGGGGGAGCCTATGCCGTCCATCTTACGGACATCGAGCTGCTTTCAGGGACCACAGGTGTAGATGTTGTTTGGTGTGGTTGGAATGGCGTCCCAGGAACCAGTAAAAACCAGGAAGAACCAGCGTGGACTGCAGGAGCGTATATGTCATCACAGAAAGGCCTTCAGAAGGAGCTGAAGCTCCAAGCGCGTGTATCCTGTAGCCTGTGTATTCCAGCCCGCCTATCTCTTCCAGTGCTTCCTGTCCATCAATTCACTTCCTGTGATGTCATATCCACTCCTGCAGTCCACGCTGGTTCTTCCTGGTTCTTAGGACGCCATTTCAACCACACCAAACAACATCTACACCTGTGGTCCCCGCAAGCAGCGCGATGTCCATGAGATGGATGGGATATGCTCCCCCAAGCACAAAATGAGCATATTATACACCTTGCTTCTGTGAGTGTTTTTAATCTTGTGAATAAATTGTACATCTTACTACTACACTTAGGTCGACTCTTCCTGTTTTCTTTCTACATTTGGCTCTCAATCTCAGCCTGCAGCTCGGCTGGCTGGGATTGGCAGGTGAGGACTAATCATAGTAATTCCCAGAGGCTAGAGGCTTCATTGATAAAACAGATCCTAAAGTAGTTCTTCAACCTGTTAAAATAAATAAATAAATAAAAGTCAGCAGCTACAAATACTGTAGTTTCTGACTTTTAATAAAAGAACACTTACCTGTTCAGGGATCCAGCATTATCCGGACCCAGACTACAAGCCATGTTGCATTTTATAAATGGTCCTGCAGACTTCTGAGAACTATGACATGTCCCAGAAGGCAGGGACGTGCAGTCAGGGGAGGCAGATGAGGCAGAGCCACGAACATAAAATAAAAAACAAAAAAAATGATCAAGCTTCAAGGGTCAGACCTGGCCAAAGTCCTACCCCACCACTGGTCAAAATTTGGGGCTCCTGCCACCTATGGTTCCGGAGATACGGGGCTCCTTGTGCAGTCTGTCAGAACCTACATACAGCATGGTCAGTTTACATACAAGCTGGCACACGCTGTTTGCAGCAGACTGAAAGGATGAGCTCACAGTGCCTCTGACTTCTTGTCAGAGCCACTGAGCTCAATGGACAGCTTGGATCCTTGGACCAATGTTAAAGTACCATTGGTTCAAGCTGTCCAATAAAAATGCTGCAGTGGAGGCTGCAGTGGAGGCTCTCCTCTCACTGCAGTGTCATAGAAGGGGGCATGTGTGTTAAAGACAAATGCTCCCTTTCAGCCTAGCCCTCTTAACTAGAAGGAAAAAACATATAAAATGTACCCATAATCCCATGTTTTTCTCACACAGTTAAGAGGGAGAATGAGAATCTGTTGCTGCTGACAAAGGTACTGTTTTAACCACTTGCCGATCAGCCACCATCGTTATACAGCGGTAGGTCGGCTCTCCTGCGCAAATTGCTGTAGCTATACGGTGGTGCAGAAGCATGCCCGCGGGTCAGGCAGACTCGATGTCCACCTGCGACCCGCCATATACAGAGGCAGAATGGGGATCTGCCTTTGTAAACAAGGCAGATCCCCATTCTGACAGGAGACATGACAGAGATCTACTGTTCCAGTGATCGGGAACAGTAATCTCTGTAATGTCCCTGCCAGCCCCCCTACATTTAACCCCTTGATCACCCCCTACTGTTAACCCCTTCCCTGCCAGTGTCATTTTTACACTGATCAGTGCATTTTTATAGCACTGATCAATGTAATAATGTCACTGGTCCCCAAAAAGTGTAATTTGGGGTCAGATCTGTCCGCTGCAATGTTGTAGTCCCGCTAAAAGTCGCAGATCACCGCCATTACCAGTAAAAACAATAAAAATAAATAAAAGTCCCTAAATCTATCCCATAGTTTGTAGACGCGATAAGTTTTGCACAAACCAATCAATATACGCCTGTTGTGATTTTTTTAACCAAAAATATGTAGAAGAATATATATCGGCCTAAACTGATGAATACATTTTTTTTTTTTTGGATATGTATTTTTTTCAAAATTGTCGCTTTTTGTTTGTTTATAGCGCAAAAATTTTTAACTGAACATGTGATCAAATACCACCAAAGAAATCTCTATTTGTGGGAAAAAAAAGACGTCAATTTTTTTGGTGTACAGAGTCGCACGACCGCGCAATTGTCAGTTAAAGCAACGCAGTGCCGTATCGCAAAAAATGGCCTGGTCATTAAGGGGGCAAATCCTTCCGGGGCTAGTGCTGAAGTGGATAATCAAGCTAAATCATTAATTGTTATGCTATATGTTATAACATAATAATTTATTATTTATCTATTTTCTGTGAAATTACTGCCTTGAAGATATAACTTTAAACTTCAGTAATTTGTCCGTTAAGCCACCTGCTTGAGTACAGTTTTTGAAAATATAGTAAATTACCTTAAAAACTATTTATAATAATTATTTGTATATTACTTACTTATGGTAATTAACCACTTGCCACATAGGCCAATTCTGACACTTCTCTCCTACATGTAAAAATCATATTTTTTTTTTTGCTAGAAAATACTCAGAACCCCCTAACATTAAATATATTGTTTTAGCAGACATCCTAGGGAATAAAATGGTGGTCATTGCAATTTTTTATGTCACACAGTATTTGCGCAGCAATTTTTCAAACGCTTTTTTTTAAACTGTTTCATGAAAAAAAATAAAGAAAGAAAAACTAGTTAGCCTGATTTTTTGGTATAATGTGAAAGATGATGTTACGCCGAGTAAATAGATACCTAACATGTCACACTTTAAAATTGCGCACACTTGGATTGGTGCCAAACTTCACTACTTAAAAATCTCCATAGATTTTTACAGGCTACATGTTTAGAGTTACAGAGCAGTATCTAGCTCTGATACTAGCCAGTGCCTCACCAGCCACTGACCTCACCGCACGTCCCAGCCAGGAGGTTGTGGGTGGGGGGTACTTCTGGTGGAATTGCCTAGGCAATCCGACTGGAAGTGGGAGCATGTACTTGTCAAAACCATTTACCTGCTCACCCCCCCCCCCCCCCCCCCCCCAAAAAAAAGTTCCAAAAGATGAAGCGGAGAGAGGGAGAAACTTCACCTTTAAGGTGAAGATTCACTTTAAGCCTAGAGGTGAACATTGTCACAGGGATCTGCAGTGCCATTTATTTAATAATGCAATTGTCATATACAATTATATTATTAAAAATAATAATTTAACACAAATGTATATTTAAAAAAAAACTTAAATGAAAATTGACTTTTCCCTTTGATTTAGCATTTACAATTTAGATTCAGCAGTTTATGGATTTTTTAAAAAGATCACTGTAAAAAAGGTAACATACACAGCACTAACATTTTTGATGACCATAAATTATCACATATTAATTAACTGCAACTAAATAAAAGAACATAAAAAAGCTAATTAAAGAAAAAAGCTAAATCAATGATGATATGTGGAAAATACTAAATGGTATCCCATATGTATATGGGAAAGCTCAGTAACCTGCAAAACAAAACAACAAAAATGTAAAATGACATGAATGGCTGTGGAAAATGATGAAGTGAATTATTCAATTGATTTATAGACCATTATAATTCATTTATTCACACAAGATTCTCACCCTTGATTACACTTTGGCTGTTGCATTTTCTTTACAAATAATATACAGTATATACAGTATGTCTCCTTTTATGGACTAAAAGATGGTTTTGTAAGGAAGTTCTGCTGTAACAACAAATAATTCTTGTACAACAGTTTTTTTTTATTCTGCTCAAACACTAAGCAATTGATATTCTTACACATGCTGCATACCTGCACCCATTTGTGGTTTAAATCACTGAAGATTAAGGACTCTTTTACTGTAAATGTGACTTTACACAGAGAGGGTAGTCAGATATGTGCAAGCGTAATCCAATTACACACGGGCATCTCTTTTGACACGTCCCTTTGCCAAAATGGGTCCCAAGGACTGTTCATATTTAGCTTATAGAATAGTGTGGGAGATACTGTGAAGCATAATGAAAACATTTCTTGTGCCTGATAAGTATGAGCATGAGTGCATCATAGACAAAAGACAACCAGTCTAGCTGAAAATGCTTAGATCCAGAGATTATCATTCAATGTCTATCAAGATTTGCATGCCACTGTATCACATTAAAAAAAAATATATATTTGAAAAAAAGCTTGAAAAAGAAGACAGTTTATACTTAATTGCTGTGGTTCCATCTACCAGTCCCTACATCACTATGGGACACATTAGGGATGGTGGATAGAACCACAGTGCATTGCAAGAAAACCAGGGACACAGCCACCTGACCAAAAGTGTGATGGATGTGAAGACTCCGCTGGCAAAAATAAATGTTTTTCTTTTGCACAGTAGCTTTTATTTTATTTATTTTTTACATCAGATGAGAGTATTTTCATTTATGTAATATTGTAAACATATCACATTATGATAAATAAGAAAGGAATGTTGTATCTGATCAACAAGCGTAATGTCGGAAGCATTTACCTCTGATCTCCACTTTGACAAGAAGCAGCAAGCATGCATGCAATTGTCAATGAAAACACACATCTAAGAAAAACAGGCTTAGTTTTAGAGCAATACAAAAAATATGAAAACCAGCAACCAAAGGGATTATGTGAACAAGGAGTCAACTGCACAACATAAACATTAGAAGCACTGAGTAGGTAGGCTGGGCCATCTCAGTGACATTCAACTCTAATAAATACACTGCACCATATATATAACACTTTGTTTACAGGAAATGATGTTTACAAGCATGCATGTATAGAGAATATAGCTTTATTCATTTGGGTTTTCTTTAGGTACGTGTATTTTCTCCTACAATATGATAGGTAATTAACTGTAGTGTATATGTATGTGTTTGCTCTGCTACACAAATTTGATTTGATGCAGAGTTTATTGTGCATAAATAAAATCCTGTAATTAGAGTGAAACACAATAATGATATGCAGTTATGAGCAGATCTTTCATGTCTCTGCATATATGCAATTATTTTCATGAATAGGGTGTACAAAGTAGAAGGTATATTATTAATAAACATCATTCTGAGAAGAAGAATGGTAACAGAGGTAAACACTGTACTTGGTTCTTTCAGTGATTAAGGTATTTCTGTATTTATAAGTGTGCCATTGAAAGCAGATCTATGAGTAGAAATGTAAGCATTTTACCATAACGCCAACCCACTTAGCAGAATTACAGCAAAAAAAAGTCCTTGCACAGCACTTATAAATAATAAAATATATCTTCCCCGGTGTCCACTCACTTGATGATATCTACTATGTCTTTCAGGTACATCAAAGATTAGGCATGTCATCAGGGAAAATCTACAACAGGGATGCAGACAGCCCTATAAAGTAAACAGGAGCTTTAGCCTTTTCCTACTGTCCTACAAAAAGCATCTTTCTTTTTGTTTGTGTTGCACTTGGAAAGCTCACCTTACATCCTGTCTGGCCAGCAGGACAGAAAGAGAGGGGAAATTTTTTAATAGAGCCCCCGATAGCAGTCAAATACAGAAGAGGTTGTAATATTTTCCTACTCCATTCAAAATTCTTTTGGCTGTACTTCTTCTGTGGTATACAGGAGTGCAGTCCCTTCTGCACTTCTGTGACCTGTTTTCAGCCGACAGCGTGCTGGAGCCTGCTGTCGGCTGACGTCACAGAGCCAGTACAGGCTGGGGAAAGATTGTGACCATATGGTCGGGATCCACCCAGGAGCCTGGATGGCACCCAGCTTAGCCTTTTAGCAAGCTGCTGAGAGCCTGAGCCCACAGCTCCCGTCTCCTCCATAGCCCAGGGCCTCAGTGAGCATCAGGGGGGGGGGGCAAAGCAGACAGTGGTGACTAACAGTCACCAGCCCTCTGCTCACAGGGGAACTGAGAACTGAACGATCAGTGATCCTTTTTTTTTTTAAATCACATTTTATTTTTTATGAATTTTTTTCATTATACAACAGTGGTCCTTGATTGCTCAGTTCTCAGTCTTAGACCCGCCAGGGGACAGATGCAGCATTGGAGAGATGCTGCATCCACTTACACTTCATATTTCCCTATATGGTGAGCTTTCTGGATTTATGTATTTGGCTTCTCAGGCATCCAGAGCTGCCACACAAAGGTGAGGAGAAACTCCTTGTGTAGATTCGTGACTTTTTACACAGGGTATTATTTTCTCCACTTCTGGTGGCCAGGCGGGAAGGTAAGTATGAGACACTGGGGGGACCAAAACAAAATGTTTGCTTTGCCTGCATGGGCAAACCCTAAGTTAATTTTATTATGGTTGTAAATAGTTGTTTGGTAAATCTGAAAGTGCATTTTCAGCTTAAAGTTATGAAATCTTGTAATAAAATGCAATCAACTGGAGGCTCAATATTTACCTTTAAATATCTTTAGTCTTAAAGCCTAAAGATTTCTATTTAATTAAGCTCATAACGCTACAAGAGGTATGACCAAACTGATACATGAGATATAGGTTGATATCACCCTTCAAAAGTTACCATCATAAAGAAAGAGCTAACTTAACACCATAAATCCACCATAACTTCCCCTCTTAGACTTTATAGTTTTGTCTGGAAATCTACAGATTTTATTTATGGAAATTTTGTGATATACATAACACAGGAGTTGTTATGTGCAAGAAAAACATCAGAAACTAGATTGTATTAGCCTAAATCTAACAAGTTTTCAAATATCAAAGAGACTGATGGCAAAGGACAATTCTTTTTCCTGCAATGCACATTTAAGAATCTTCTCAGATACTAGAATTTATGTGCAAATTAATTCAGTCTGCCATGGGTCACGGAGTAAGTGTAAATAATGAAAAATATGATAATCCATCCTTATCACTGCTCTAAGTGCAACTCATTTATTGTAGACAAGAAATATGTTATCATTTACATTCAGATTGCATGTCTTCACAAAGAGACTTGTAGGAATATTCAATGCAAATGGAAAATATACTCACCATCACTTATTTTAGTGCCTCCAAGTACAATGGCTGATAACCCAACAGAGGAGGAGAGCATCCAAATACACACATTGATGAATTTAGCTTTCAGTGGTGTCCGGAAATCCAGGGCTTTTACTGGGTGGCACACGGCAATATATCGGTCAACACTCATCATGGTAAGGGTGAATATACTGGTAAACATATTATAGTAGTCAATGGACATGACTATTTTACAGAGAATGTCTCCAAAAGGCCAAGAACTCATTAAAAATTCTGTGCTCTGGAAAGGCATGGTAGTGGTCACTAGAGCATCAGCCAAAGCTAAGTTAAATATATAAATGTTGGTTGCAGTCTTCATTTTTGTGTAGCTGTTAAAGACAAAGGGTACAGGTGAAAATCATAAAGTAATTAAATAACTAATTCATTTTTTTAACAGTGATATAGAATATATAAGTGTTATAAAAGCCAAAGACCCTGACTCAGTTATGTAGAAATTGCAGCAGTTTCAATTATGTCCCATGCTTGAATGGGGCCTGGAGGACACAAATGGCAAATGCCATTTTTTTACATTAAAGTGATTGTAAAGTCTCCTTTCAAAAAAAACAAAAAAAGCAAACATGTTATGCTTACCTTCTCTGTGCAGGGGTTTTGCACAGAGCAGCCCTGATCCTCCTCTTCTTGGGTCCCTCTTCACTGCTCCTGGCCCCTCCCTTCTGTTGAGTGCCTCAACAGCTAGCAGCTGGCTATGGGGGCACCCGGGCCGAGCTGCAGCTCCGTGTGTCCATTCACCCTCTCTCTCCTGTTTGGCTGACATTGATTGACAGCCATGGGAGCCAATAGCGCTGCTGCTGTGTCTCAGCCAATCAGGAGGGAGAGTCCTGGACAGCCAAGGGACTAGCGGACATCGCTGGACAGAGATGGGGCTCAGGTAAGTATTAGGGGGGGCTGGAGATGCTGCTACACACAGAATAATACAGTATTCATACAGTAGTAAAGATGCTGTAAACAACAAAGTGACACATTTCGTTTTAGCAGTTGGCACTTCTGCCACGCAATACTGGGGTTATACATTTTAAATACCAATCAGAACCCTACTTGCATGGAATTTCCATAATCTCCTTGTGCTTGCATGGGTTTCCTCCCACGTTCCAAAAACATGCTGGTAGTTTAACTGGCTTCTGTCTAAATTGGCCTCAGTATGTATATGCATGTGAAGTATGGACCATAGATTGTAAGTTCATTAAGGGCATGGACTGATGTAAATGTACAATATGTAATGCACTTTGTAAATTGTTGGCAATATATAAATAACTCTAATTAATACATATGTTTCCATTTCATGACGTCAATCTAGTAAAAGAGGACCTCTGGTTTGCACCATACTTATTGCCTTCTGATATAAGCCCAACAGGTTTTTCTTAGTATGGCTTTATATGATGACTTGATTCAACAGAATTATATAAGCTTGAATACAGTTTACAGTGTCCCTGGTTTCTTTATTTTTTCCTTTCTGTCTCAACTGTTAGCTCTATATTAAATTGATATATTGAACTTGCCTTTTATGGTTGATACTCTACCATTTATTAATTTGATGTTTCAATGTAATTTGCCACTTGAAGTAATCTTTTATGTATATTTTTTTCCAAGAAAATTGGAGTAGACAGCTAATGCCCTATACTTGTAATATGGCGTTGCTAATTTACAGGCTGCTTATATTTATGCATCTTTTATGGTATCTGTCTGACAGATCTGTCAGCACTTTAGGAAATTGCCTGTGATTTCCATTTTGGCTAGAAGCAGTATGCTGGCCAGCTGGTGACTTTGTTTAAGCTCAGATTTCATTGCCTTATGGAGTCGTAAAAAGAATGATTACTTTTGGATGAAATAGATAAAACACTCAATACTGACAGTGCTCAGACATGGAAAGAGTAACTGGTACAAAATGAAGCTGTTGTTCATTATAATCATTTTCATTCTTAAAGAGGAGTTTCACCCAAAAGTGGAACCTCTGCTTTTTTGCTTCCTCCCTTTTTCTTTTGCCACATTTGGCACCTTTCAGGGGGAGGGGGGAATGGGGACCTTTTTTTGACAGGTCCCCATCCCCACTTCCGGGAGAATGTGCCACGGCGCCATCCCACCGAAATTCAACCCCCCCTCCTCCTTCCTCCGCTGCCAGGTCAATTAGAAAGCGCAGTAGGGAGTCGGCTGTGAAGCCAAAAGGCTTCACTGTCGGTTTTCCTTACCCGAGATGGCGGCGGTAGCACCCGACAGCCGATCTGAAAATCATCTGGGGTGCCGACATTGCGGGCTTCCTGGACAGGTAAGTGTCAATATATTAAAAGTCAGCAGCTACAGTATTTTCATTTTTTTTCCCTAGGCCGAACTCCTCTTTAAATTGTACACAAAGCTAAAACTTTTTAGATTTGGACAAAGTAGGAAAGGGCTAAAAACCCTGTCAGGTTACCTTTTACTGCTCATGTCTGGAGAGATTTCTCTTCACTTCCTGTTCTAGAGGAGCAATAGTAAATAAAAGGAAATTTCCCCAAAGTGAATGATGTTCCTACCTTAGACTGTTGTCAAAGGGATAGATATCTCCATTTAAGAATTGTTTCCCCAACTTTTGCTCTTATTAAAACTATAACATTTTTGATTTATTCTAATTTTCTCAAATAATGAGAGTGAATCTCCCAGGACACAGATGCTTAACAACTTGCCGCCAAATCACGTACATGTACGTGATTGATTTTAAGTGGTTATACTGGGTTTATGGCTGCAGCTGAATGGCATAATCCTGGTATGTTTTGCTTCTTTCATCTAAAAGCAATCCTAGCAGCTTATTAGTCCCCCCTCCAACTTCCCAGAGGTACTACTCCAGGCTTTCCTTTGCGATCAGGGACCCGGTATCTGATTCGGCAGTGCCGTCATGTTATCTTAGAACTGGTTAAGGACCAGAAGAACCTCGGCCATCTCTATGGTCTAGGAGACCGGAAACAATGTCATTACGTCAATTGCGGTTAGAATAGATATAAACACTGACATTTTGTTTTTTGGAAAACATGAGATACATTTTTTTCTTTTTTTATCTTATGCAGGGTAGAGGAGAGAACTGGGTTCTTATCCCCAGATGTCTTCATAAAGAGGACCTGTTTTGCCTTATTTCTATCAAAGGAATGTTTACATTTCTTGTGATAGGAATAAAAGTGATAAGAAAGATTAAATGTATAGTGTAAAAAAAAAGGTGATTACATATTTTTTTAAAGTACCCCCATCCTTCCGTGCTCGCAAGTAGAAGCAAACGCATACGTAGACCGTGCAAGCATATATAAATGGTGTGCGCACCACACATGTGAGGTATCACCATGAACATTATAGCGAAAGCAGTATTGTAGTTGGTTGCCAATCCACGAGCTTGCGCAATTTTAGTATCTCTATTCTGTGTAATATCATCTTTAATACTTTACAAAAAAATGGGTTACATATTGTGTTTTTTTGCATTAAAATTCAATAAAGTGTATTTTATCCAAAAATAAATCGCATTTGAAAAACCGCTGCGCAAATACCGTGTGACATAAAAAATTGCAGCAGCCATTATTTTGTTCTCTAGGGCCTCTGCTAAAAAATATGTATAATGTTTTGGGGTTATAAGTAATTTTCTAGCAAATAAAAAAGGTGATTTTCACTTGTAAACAAAAGTGTCAGAATAGGCCTGGTCTTCAAGTAGTTAGACTTCACACATTTTCTATCCTTTCCCTACTCTATTTAAAGCAAAAAAAAATGCATCCTATGTTTTGCCACACTTTTGGCTTTTATAAACCAATTCCAATATCAGGGGCTCTTTTTCACACACCCAGATATCAGCTGTACTTATTCGTGAACCCATGTAGGATAGTGACCCTTTGAGCAAACAACACAAAAAGAGGTCTAAACATGCACAAGCCCACTTTACACTTACACAAAAGAACCAACATCCTAACTATCACTCTTGTCATTTACTAGCTTCATCTACCTTCATCTACCGTCAATCATATAGTTGGTGTTAATTCTCCTCCATTCTTTAAAGTGGTTATAAAACTTTGAAACAAAAAATAATGAACTAAGCACATCTCTCCTCCCTCTGCAATGTGTAACCTCTGGTAGTTTTCTCTGACACCACGCAATCCATGATGACTCCCCCCCCCCAAACTGATGACATGCATGTTTCCCAGTAAGGGTCCTTTCACAGGGACGGTCCACCCAGCGCACTCCGCTTTGCTCAGCGGGGGATAACTCAGCTGATCCCTACTGAGCAGGCGGATGACAGGTCCATCTCTGCTCACTGTGCAGAGATGGACCTGTCAAAGTCCCGCTTTCCTCTATGGGGAGATCAGATGAAAGTGGACCGCCTGTCCATTTTCATCTGATCCCATCCGAGTGAATGAAGGGTTCGATCAGGTCGGTCTGAAAAACCGACAGGCGGACCTGATCAGAAAGCCTGTGTAAAAGGGGCCTTAGGCTATGTTGAGGGGTGTGTCTATTCCCTCCACTTAGGTGTCAGATTGCACTCAGCTCTTTACTCTGTGCTGTGGAGTGAGTGAAATCAGATCCCCACCTCTTGGAAGAAATAATATATGCTCTAGGCACTTTAGAGTGCTCTGGATGAGAGAGGGTGGCAGATAAAGAGGTACAGTTTATGTGGAAGGACGTGCTTCATCATTATTTATCACATGGTGACAAACTATTTAATACTGCTCACAATGATCAGCTTTTATTTATGTAAAACCTTTATCCCAAAAGGAACAAAACTGTTGCTATAACTGCTTATAACATGTAATCTAGGATTTAGATTAAATTTGTTTAGTGTATGTAGATAATATAGTCTATCTAATGCTCTCCTCTCCTAAGACTGACAATGCTGTGGTCCAAAGGTGTCTCTGTTGCTCCTTCTTCCAGAGTGTAGGCATTCTAATAAGGGAAGGGTGTTACTGACCAAATCGCCAGATGAAAAAAGTGGTGAAAAAGCCCAAAAATTAAAATGAATGCAGCCACCACATCTAATGATTAGTAAGCTGCAATATTTGAAATTTTTGGTTTTGGGTTTAATACCACTTTAATCAGGAAGGGACTTCCTGAAAAGACATTGTTGATAATCAGCCTTTACAAGAGTGTAGTTAATACTGATATATAATTATTGCTAAAAGGAAATAGTCAGATTGTTTGTGAACTGATATTCTATATCTTTTATTGCACTATATGTTCACAGTCGTCATTTTGCTTCTTTCAGGCAGCAGATTGCAGAGCTGCAGGAATTCAGTGCTACCTACTACGAGAAAGATGCATAGTTTGTGGCAGAGTGGATGCTTTGTTGCTGAGTACACAGCTGAATTCTGATGTTGGATCTCAGATACCACTTGGAACCCAGCAGTGTAAAAGAGTCAATTCCACCAAGAGCTCCTATAAACAGGTTAAAGCTAAGCTTGTCAGTACAGACTCCTAATGATCTTACAGCTTTCTTCCAATTACGTATCCAAACTGATCAGAGACTTATAGAAAGGTGGAAGAAGAGGCTTGGAATGTTTGAAAGTAATGGTGGCATGTGTTTTTCTGCTAGTCAATTTGTTTAGAAGGGTCTAAACATTTCTCTAAATTCTAATATTCCGAACCTATGCAGGTTGATGCATTTAAGAGATCCATTTCTACTCAGGAGAAAGAAAGAAGACGTTTGGAGAATTTATGTCTTTATTGTGGGCACTCTGGTCATTATGCAGTTAATTGTCCCAAGTTAAAAGAACAATTGTTGTAACTGATGTTATAGTGCCTGAACAAAAAAAGCAATTGTCTAGACTATTTACCCATTGATCCATGAAGAAAATTAGGTAAATTATTTATGGTCTCAATTTGTCATCCCTATTAAACTTATCACCAAGGACCGTGAAGTTCCTTGCTGTGCTATGATAGACTCCATGACTGGGGGAATCTTTATGGACATAGAATTTGTCCAAAGCAATCAATCTGCACCTATTGATATGGAGACATATAAGGTTCCTCTGGTACTCCGATTTGAGGCTGACCATCATGAGACTCATTAGCTGATTAAGTCAACAAAATTTCCTGTAATCCTGGGCATTCCTTGATTTTTTGTACCCTTAATCCCTCCATCAACTAGGGAGCACTGGCCATACATTTTTCACCCCTCCATTGTGAGGAACATTGTAGAGAACCTTGTTGAAGAAATTCTCCACCGATCAAGGTGTCACAAGTAATTGTGGTAATTACCCAGTCGTATGATTGTCCCATTGAACTGCTTCCAGGTTTTTTTCAGTCTATTAGAACCTGAATTAAAGGTGCTCAGAGAATGGCTTGATGAGAATTTAGAGAAGGGCTTTATCAGACTTAATGTCTCCTGCAGGAGCAGCCCTGTTCTTTGTTGTATAGCCTTGTCCGCATTTGCAACGAATGAAAAACTGCCTTTAGAAACAGATATGAGCATTTTGAGTCCTTGGTTATGTCTTTTGGCCTTTGGAACACTCCTGCAACTTTGCAACATTAAATCAATTATGTTTTTTGTTATTTGTTGGACCAGTTTGTGGTTGCATATATGGATAGTATTCTCGTTATTTCTGATAACCTGGAGAATTATTGCAAGCATGTTTGCATTGTCTTTGAAAGTTTAAGGAAAAACTGACTTTATATCAAGCTGGAGAAATGGGATAATGGGATATATTATTTCTCCAGAAGGCATGAGCATGGATCCCAAGAAGATTAAAGCAGTAGTGGATTGGTCTGCCCCATGGAAACAGTTTGTTGGATTTCCCAACTTCTCTAAGGTGATTGCATTGATTGAGCAGCTGACAAAGAAAAGTAAAGACTGCCTTTAGTAAGCTAAAGACTCCTTTCAGATTTCACTTCTTCACCAATATTGGTACATCCTGATCCCGACCTAGCTTTTCTCAGTGAAGAAGAGATAAGATGTAGCTTCATCCTTGTGCATATTTCTCATGCACGGTCTTCAGCCGAAAGTAATTATGCTATTGGGAATAAAGAGTTGCTGACAATTAAGGAAGCCTTTTCCAAATGAAAGAATCTGCTAGAAGGCGCTTATCATCCTGTAACTGTTTTCACTGATCATAAAAATTTGGAATTGCTTTGTTGTGCCAAGAGATTGTCTTCTAGACAAGCACATGTGTCCCTATTCTTTTGTAGGTTCAATTTCATTAAGTTGTATCAACCTGGGTCAAGAAATGGTAAGGGCAATCAATATCAATAATGTTGTCTGAGCCTCTCCAGTAAGGCAACTACTAATGTACAAGACTGCTTTAAAAGAACTTCCACGAGTCCACAAGTTCCAAGAAATTTTGCTCAGCGTTAGGTTTTAGCCCCCGTACACACGGTCAGAAATTCCGACCACAAAATCCATCAGATATTTTCAGATGGATTTTGTCCGAAACTGATGTTGCATACACACGGTCGGACAAAGTTGACGGAAAATCCGATCGTTCTGAATGCGGTGACGTTAGTTGCGTACTACGGAACTACGTAGAGGCTAGTAGCCTAAAGCTTTGGTCTCGTAATTTGATCTGAGCATGCGTGGCACTTTGTCAGTCGGAATTCCCTACACACGATCGGAAAAATTCCGATCGGATTTTGTTGCCGGAAAATTTGCGATCATGCTCTCAAATTTTTTCCGTCAGAGATTTCAGACGAAAAAAGTCCACTAGAGCCCACACACAATTGGACTTTCCAACAACATAATCCGATCAGACTTTTTCCATCGGAATATGCGACCGTGTGTACGGGGCATTACAATTAATCTGTCCTTTGCTTTTCATCCCCAGTCTAATGGTCAGATCAAGAGGACCAATCACTCTGGAACAGTACCTTTGATGTTTTGTCAGTTATCTTTAGGAAGACAGTATATACTATCTTCCTATGGCAGAAATTTCTTATAACAATTCTTAACATAGCTGCACTGCCCAGTGTCCTTTTTCCTTAAATACTGGGTAAGATCCAGTTGGTGTTCCTAATCTACCTGGAGAGAAATTGATCAAGACTTTGAAGGAGTCTCAGAAATGTTGCAAAAAAAAAAAGTTCTACGTTCTACCTTTTATGTGGGTGACAAAGTTTTGTTATCAATTAAAAATGTGAAGATACACATTCCATGTGCAAAGCTGGGCCAAAAGTTTGTGGGACCTTTACAGACTTCAGCTACTTTTTTCAGTCACTTTTTTTCTTTAAACTTCCTGACAGTATGGAGATTCACCCCATGTTTCATGTATCCTTGCTCAAACCATTTCATGAAAACCCATTTATGAGAGAATTCCCCCCTACCTATTGAGGTGCAAGGTGAAGAATAATTTGTGGTTGAGAAAATTCTTTAATTCCAGGATCTTTAGAAACAAATTACAGTATCTAGATCAATGGGAAGGAAATGGGCCAGAAGAAAATTCTTGAGAACCTGAGGAGAACGTCCATGCACCTATATTAATAAGATAGTTCCACCAGCCCTGGCCCTAAGACATCCAGGGAATGTTCTGAAAGGATGGGAGTACTATTAGGACCAGACTCTGGACCTGTGACCTCCTCCTTGCTGAGCCACCTGAGATGCTGGACAGAATCCTGGCTGAACTCTTGGATAATCTTGTCTTTTACTTTTTGTTTCTGGTGAAAGTTGAGCGCCTTGCTTCTCCCATGAACTTCCTATTTAAGTCATGCCTTTGCACTTTTTGTTTGTCAGATTATTATTCTCTCTCCTGCTGATATATTTCTCCTTTGTGTACCTGCAGCTGTCCTTATATCCACTACCACTTGTTACTGACTTTTGGCTTGTTCCTCAATTATGCTTCCTCTTAATTCCAGTCTGCAAACACTTATTGACCTTTGGCTTGTTAACTGACTAGGCTTCTGCTTGATCTCTACCTGCTATATCTGATATTTGACCCCAGCTTGTCACCTCCTGGTAAGGCAATCCTAAGGACACAACAAACCGATCTCTAGCATCAAGAGCTCTGGTGAATACCAGTTAGTTCTTAGATTCCACACCTCAGATGAGCCTGCGTCATCACAAGCAGGGTGACCTGCTTATGTACTTATCCAGCTAGGCATTGGCAGCCTCTCTACTGCTATTGCTATTGGTCTCTGTGCCTGACCCCTGACCGTGACAAAATTAATCTTTGTACTGAGCCATCTAATAAGGGATAAGTTATAGCTCTGACTTTTGTCTATTTAGACTTAAGTTCTATGTTTAAATTGCACCTTGATCTTTCCATCTATGTAACCAACTTATTTTTTAAGGGTGCGTATCGCTACCCCCATAGAAGATGCTGAATAGAATGGGTTTTCTGTTCTTTGCCTCAACCTTCTCAAAAATTCCAGCCCGTCTGACACACCAAGTTGAGTATGCATACAATATCAAAGGAAACACTGAAAGTAATACCTAGTACCCAATCGTAGTGCTACATCAATGAAAACAGGCACCAAAACAAGTAAGAAAATTCAAATTTATTTGTCATCCAGTATGGTTGGTAACTAGGCAAGCATAAAATGGATTAACACAATTTAGCATACAACGTTTTTAACAGTAAAGACTAGGCATATTATGACATTTGGCATCCAGCATAAACAGTAGCAAAGTCACCTCAAATGCAGAAGTGAGCAGTAGTAAAGTTTTATCTACCAAGTGCTGGAATTATACAGCCAGAGTGCCTTTACGGTGGCAATGCTAGTACTAGACTGACTGGATATGCACTTAAGAAAAGAAGGGTGGTAGCAGAAGGGGCAAGGGCCTTGCTGAATTATTATTATGAGGGGGGCAGTCCTTTGAGATGGTCTTCTGCTGGCTATTGTCTAGTGTCTTGTACTTAACGACATTCCCAGTTAACCTGCATGCAGTATGGGTACAGTATAGGTACGTATGGTATTGGCACAGGTGCAAGGTAGATGTGGTTCAGATGGGGTAAAAGTTTGGTGTAATGCATTATAGGGTTGATATAGATGCAGTCTAGGATTGCAATAAGTGTGGTATAGAGTGCAGTATGGGTGTGGTATGTATTGGGTACACTTAGTGTCCTGCTCTCAGTGGCTCATTTCCTGCTAACACAGTATAATCAATGGGCTAATAGCCCTCTCAGCAGTCCCTGGGTCCCTTGGTTTCTCCCTAAAAACGCCCTCTGTAATAAGCGGTGGGAAGCAGAGATGAGGGTGATGATTCAGTCTCCCTGTTGCAGTGGTGCAGGTGCTGTTATGTGTCCCTGGGTGTCCTTACACCCAGTCTTAGACTAGGATGTCCACTGGTATGGTCTCTTGCTGGCAGACGACTATCCATATGGAGGTGTACACTTTCATTAATACTTGGCGTAATGCAGTGGTGGCTAGTGCTCAATGTTTTGAAGGGGTGGCAAACAAACCTGACCCTCCCCCTGCGCAGGAGATGGACAGCGACAATCAGTGCCGCCCCCACGGGAGACTAACATCGCGATCAATGACATTACCTTAGGAAGCCAATGCTGCTCCTCGCTCCAGCTTGCCGAGGGAAGAACAGGAAGTCCTAAGACTCCCTGGCCAATCGGGTCTCAGGACCCGCTTCTTGATTAGCCGGGAAGAGAATCAGACATGAGCAAATTTTTTGGGCTCAGGGTGCAGTGCTCTGCGCCCCGAGCCCACCCTTTTTAAAAGCCCATTAGAGGCTCTAATCATGTGCTTAAGAAAAAGAAAACCCCATTGAAATCCATGCGTCCGGCACCCTGCATGTAGATTAGAGGCCGAGCGCATGGATTAGGGGGTGGCGCCCCTGCACCCATAATGAGTGGGCCGACACTGGCATGACAGCAAATGACACATATCTTTCCCAGAGAGCACCATCCCTAAAGATATAGTCTATTCAGCTGTCTATCTTCAGTCAACCTGGACACCAGGAGCAGAGAGAGACATGGATAATGGGACTTTGAACGGGCCTTCCAGGAAATACCACAGACTGAGTTAAAACAAAAACACTTTATTACACGTTTAAAAAACATTTTAAAAAGTAAAGAACATACAATAATGCCAATTTTCTAGCAAGAAAGTAACACATATGACATTAAAGCTTGAGGGTGTTAGAGCTTCACATCTTATAGTCATACATAAGCACCATAAATCTATGCGTTCCAATAGAGAAATAGCTTCATCGAGATATAATTAGTCATTTGTTTTTGTATAGTCTTTAAAGGTCATTGTATCCTGATGAATCTAATTCTCTGGTGAAATGCATAGATACATGGTGCTTATTTATAACTATAAGATGTGAAGCTATAACACCTTCAAGCTTTAATGTGATATGTGTTACTTTCTTGGAGGAAAATTGTCATTAATGTATTGCCATTCATGTATTTTCTTTACTTTTTACAATGTTTAAAAACATGTAATAAAGTGTTTTTGCTTTAACTCTGTGGTACGTCTTGGAAGGCAAACTTTAAGTCCCATTATCCATGTCTCTCTCTGCTCCTGGTGTCCAGTTTGTTAGAAGATAGACAGTTGAATAGACTATATCCAGACAGTTTAATAAAAATCAGTTTAATAAAAATCATCTCTCCACTTCTCTTATTGCACAATTCCTATAGGCACTGTATTGTAAGGAGCCTAATCATCCCATTATGTGGCTGCTGTCTCATACTACAATTCCCAGGATTCTCAGTATTTGGGCTGACTTGGCATTAGGTCTCCCCCTACTGGCTGGAGGAGAATGATGCAGCGTAACATCAGTATCTCAGTAGAGTGTGAAGAATAAAAGGCTACAGTCTCCTTCTCCATATTATATAAAGCAAAGGAAAATACTGCGCTAAAACAAAATAGTGAAAAAAGCTGCTAACACTCAAACAAACAAAGTCCAAATAATATACAAATAATTAGTGTAGCGCTAAACATAGATCATCTGTGTAACAGTGACAGTAATAATAAGTGATAATCAACGTGATAATAAACGTGATAATAAATGAGTGATAATTAACCATGTAAAGCAAATAAACACTGCAGTAATCAACCAATGATAATTAGTGTACATAAAAAGCATATGTGTACATGCAAATGCCACTGTGAAATGTCTCCCACAGTACTAAATGTACATCTAAGTGATAACGTGAAAGTACCAAAATTTGACAATAATATAGTGTCCAATAGGGTAATAAAGAATTTGGATGTTAAAATGGTGTAATCCAAATGAATCTCCTCGGATCTGGAAACTTCAAGAGCAGTAATCAGTTGAGTTGGACACACCTACCATAGGGCAGTGTATCATATGAGCCTGAAGCGCTGAACAACTAGCGCTAAGGAAAACGGAGCCAAACAGGACCAAACAATGGACGCTGGAAAACAGCCATACGATGGAATAGCATCCGTCCAAAACGTTAACCTCTCTGCCAGGATCACCTAACCCATCTTCCCTTGTCTCCTCCTCGCTGTCCTGTTTCCTCCCACGCTTCCAATATGGCCGTTTTCCAGCTACAGTACAGTATAGTACAGGCTGCAGCTCACTTAGCAAATGAATATTTTCTAGTAAAATGACTGTGGCTACGGATATTAGAAGAAACAATAATTCACAAGAGGTTTGAGTTTTTGTCAAATAGATCCATAATGTATATTCATCTAATAGGCCCTCCTGCTACTTAAATGCCAAAAATCAATACTTAATAAGGAAAACTACATTTGACATTAACACCATTAATTAATTGAGGTAATTGCAAGTACACTCTGCTTTACATCTGTCTTTTTATTGTATAATCTATATGATCTCAGATTCTAGCCAGCAAATACTATTATATTAGCTTCCTTAGAACACACAGATTAACCTAAGCTTTTATTAAAGCTAAATTACCTATTCCACAGCTACTGTTTACATTATAACAATTATTTTGCAGAAAGAAGAAAGTAAAGAATTTGTAAAATAACAATATAAGTGCTTATTGTTGATTGGACAGCCTAGTGACACTACCATTAAAATTGCATTTAAAATGTCCATTAATAGAACTTAAATAAACCTTTGTGACTCAAGCATGAATATGCAAAAAAAATTGCAAAGACTGAAAAAAAGATAACAAAAACATATACAGATCTTTGGGGTTTAGCACAAATTAATGGCTTAATTGAGAGGGTTCAGTATGTATCTCTCTGGTACACTCACATAAACCTATTATAGTTGAAAGAGTGAGAAATTTGTTTAATGATTACAGATAATATTAGGTATTTCTTTTGTGACAAGATGGAGAAGTGCTTAAAGATGCTGTGTCTTGAGAAGTGTTTTCTAATGTTAAATCTTTTTTATTAAACTTCTGGCAGAATGTCTGGATTGCTTAAGCAACATATTGCAGTTGGGAAGGGCAGACAAGTAGGTAAATTATAAACGGAAAAGAGCAGTTAAAGTGGGTGTGACAGTTAAAGTTTCTTGAGCACTAGTTGACTGCAAAGTGTTGGACTGCATCAGTGTTCTGCTGAGGGCCAAAACATTTTTAGGGTCTTGGCTTCCCAACTGAACTAATTAGTCTCTGTTGGGGAAATACATCAAATTAAGTAGAGGATCATGCTCGAAGATGTGGCATTGTATAACCTAAAGCATTGTGGACTAAATGTTCAACAAAACTTGATATATCCTCAGAATCTTATTTCCATATCATGCAATAAGTGATCTATATAACACTTATATAGAAAGAGTCTCTGCTGGAGTGGGTTATTACACGAATGCTCCCATGTATAAGTTTGAAGAGCTTGGAGTAAAATTAGTTCTCATTGCTGTGCCTCTCATTTGTAGGTAGAAATGTTTCAGGTGGATGAGGTAGTTGTTTGTGAAAACGAAACTGTTGGCTTCCAGATGAAATATGGCTTAAAGCCTGGGTATTAGTGGGTATAAAAACAGATATGGGCCGATAGCTGAACTCCTTGGTTCAAGTGATCTCTTGTAGTGCTAGGAGGTCATTCGTTTCTCTGAGATAGGCTGGTAAACTCTTGAAAAAAATTGTCGGTGATGAGCAATGAACTGGGGGTGAATTGGAGGTCAGAGTTGAGTCCTGCAATAATGGCTTTTCTGGGAGGGTTGTTTTTTGTTTTGGAGAAGTGGTAGAAGAATAAAGTATTTACATTTCCTACAGTATGATTGTAAAGTGTTTTCATTAATTTCCAACAAGTTGTTTGTACAGTATGTTCTGACCTGATGACATCTTGATTGTTTAGAGAAAAGTGGTGTAGGAGCCTAGTTTGTCATGGTATAGTCAATTCTTATCTCTGAGAATTCTCCTGCCTTTTTCAATGTATGTATTTTGGTTTTGTAATACTAAACCTCTTTTCGACTTTTGTTTTGTTTTTTCTGCCCCCTTTGTCTGCATTTTTATTATGATATTTATTTTTTCTTTTAATGTCTTTAAGGCCTCTTTTTCTTCTCTGTTGAGGTTGGGGATTTTTTTCTCTGAGTTTGTGGATAGTTTATTGAGATCTGGTGTTACAAGATTTTTAATAGTAGAGACAAAATTATCTTTGCATTGGATCAAAATGTATCTAGATTTTGGTTTGCAATCAATAATAATGCACTACAATCTACGATAAACCAACATCCACTAATAGCTTCTTGAATTGAGAGAGCCATCATTCCATCTCTCTCAAGAGAGGGATCTCTACAGCCATTTTATGGAGGCCAAAAGGAATTGTTCTATTTTGACTGAGAGCAAATACTTTGTTAGGAGATTTATGGGAAGAGGCTATCAGTGGAGAGATTTGACAAGATCTTTTTATAAAGTCAATATAATATCGAGGGACTCATTAGGTCCTAAAAGGACTATAGAGGAGTAGTCGGGAGGCACGCAGATAATAGGCATTTACTCATGGCAATCTTTCAAAATGTTTAACATTATCAAGAAATATTGGCAGGTAATACTAGATGATGAGTACTTGTCTAGTATTCTGCCCAAAATTCTGGTAAGTACTTATGAGAAGGGTAAACATTTGCATGACCTTCTGTTTCACATCCATTTGGAGAAAGTTTCATCAGCATATCCAAATTCTACTTGGTTGCCACAAAGACCCAAAGAATGTTTCTGATGTGGACATTGTAAATCCTGTCCATATATATTACCAGCTAAAGATTTTACCAATCCCAAAAATGGGGAGACTGTGAAAATGAAAGCCTTTCACAACTGCAGTTCAGAAGGGCTCATTTATGGTGCATCATGCCCTTGCCCCTTATTATATGTAGGAAATAATTATCCATCAATTAAGAAGACAGGTATTAGAACATGTTGGGTGTAGTACATCTTGTCTTTTTTTTTTATTTAGGATATGTTTGCATATGAAGTTTGTAATGTCTATAAAAAGGTTAAAAAATATTAAGTTTAGCAGTAGGGTACAAATAAAGGCCTTTTTCCTGTATCAAATTTTTATCTGAAGTGAACATATGACTGGAAAGATTGAAAATCTTGATTGTTTCTTGCATGTTTTGTTACTTTCTTTTTGTTATCTTCAATCTGTTATCCTCAGACCCATTACTGAAACGTTCTGCTCCTTGCAAAGTCAGTTCAGGCTCTCAGGTCCATATATGTTTACTCTGTCTCACATTCCTCTCCTTTTCACATCTCTCTTCCCTATGATTTCATTTATGTTTCCTGACAACCACTGCTACTCGTAGATATCATAGCTCGAACTGTGTCTGAATCATCTTTTACAGTCCTATACTGTACACAACAAAGCCCCATCATTGTCTTTAGCAGGGCTTTTTTTCAGTGGAAATGTGGGGGAACGCAGTTCGGGCACCTCCAGCAATGAATGTATGTAATGGCAAGGAGTGCTGTGGTTTACTGCAGGGTCTATTGATGCTGGCTGCTGGGGGATCTAGTATCTCTGTTGGGGATCTATTGTGTGGAGGTTTATTGTTGCTGGGGAGGTCTATTGTTGCTGGTGGGGGGGGGGTCTTATGTTGCTGGGGGTAATTGTTGCTGGGAGGGCTCTACTGTTGAGGGAGAGGTCTATTGTTGTTGGCTCTTTGAGTCTATTGATGCTGGTTTCTGGGAGATCTGTTGTTGCTGCTGGGGTGGTATTTTGTTGCAGGGGCTCAATTGTTGCTGGGAGGGGAGTCTGTTGTTGTGTGGGGAATAAATTGTTGCAGGGGTGGGGTATTTTGTTTGTGAGGGGGTCAACTATTGCTGGGGTGGGGCCTATTGTTGTTCACTGCAGGGGATCTATTTTATTGTCTTTCTTATTATCATTAACAAATTATGTGCAAATCACTTAGTAGTATAAAATGATACTTAGTTCTGTAGTCTCTAAAAGGGGCAGTACTAGGGGCTGGATAGGAGGTGGAACCAAGGGATGGTGCTCAGAGGTGGGTAGGGAGCCGAAACAATGGGTGAGTTCCTGCACCTATTCTCTGAGAAAAAAAGCCATGGTGTTTAGCTAAACAGTGCATAACTGCAACCACATACATTCATACATTCTATCTATCCTACTGGGTTATACCCTACTCACAGCCCTAGACCACATATCCACATTGCCATATCACTGCCAATATATTATGTGTTTAAAGTTGTAAAGGCTGAAGGTTTTTTACCATTATGCATTCTATGCTTGTAGGTAAAACATCTTCTGTTTGCAGCTCCCCCCTCACCCCCCCTAATATTTACCCAAGCCCCATCTCATTTGAGCAATGTGCACGACAGCAGCAGCTCTCCTGGGTCTCTTGATCCTCATTGACTGAGACATAGCAGGAGGAGCCATTGGTTCACACTGCTTTCAATCACAGGCAGTGAGGAGGGAGCAGGGGGTATGGCCGAGCCTCCCTTCAGAATTGCAAGGAACAGGGGAAAAACCCCAACAGACGCCAGCAGGATCATCCCCGCTGTAGTGTGCCAATCAGTGAACACCCAATGTCACACAAGTACCTTGCCAGACCCCAGGGAACCAGCTCAGTGCCAGGGGGAATCCACTTCTTGGAAACCCTGGCGTCTGTTGGGGTTTTTTCCCCGATTCTGGCAATTCTGAAGCTTCCGGTCGGGTGATCATAGTGTGTGGTTTTGGACACCTCTGAGTGCCCCCAACCCCCCCTCTCCCTGCAGCTACATCAGGCATGTAGAGGTGAGACATGGATTGACCCATTTATCAATGCTGCATACCTTTTTTGCTTGTGTGTTCCTACACCTGTATTCATCTGACTAAATATAAATGAATGTGCAATATATCATGGATTTGAATGAATTATCATTATATATTCATTTGTGTATTTATGATGGAGTTTTTTTTTTGTTTTGGGTATAGGTTTTTGATATGGATTCTGTTGTTTTTACATTAGTGCAACAATATATAGATATAGATATATATATCTATCTATATATATATATATATATATATATATATATATATATATATATATATATATATATATATCTATATATATATTATATATATCTAAAAAATATATATATATAATAGATATAGATATATATATATATATATATATATATATATATATATATATATATATTAATATATTCTCTTATATTCAAATTTTTTGCCAATTTGAGGGTGTGGGTCTTTTTGACACACAATTTTCAATTCCACTAATCCCTATAAAAAGCTTTTGCCCATGGTGTACAAGACTAGAATAGCTCTGAGGAAGTGGGTGCACCCCCAAAACACGTTAGCTGTTCCCCATGTTCTGTGCATATTTATGGCCTTTTGTCGGTTGCATTTTGTGAGTACCCACTTTTATACAAAAATGACTTATTATTAAATTATCTCTGGTAATGCACTAGATGTGTGCACCTTCCATTTCTGTTTTTATGTAGCACAGACCACCGCAGGATGTTGAAGGGTCCTCTGTTCTGCCACAAATCCTAAACCCCTTGTCCTTACTGACACACCCAGTTAAAGGTAGAGGACCATGTACACCTGAACAACTTAAGTATTAGTGATTCACAGTGTAGCAATGCACAGAAAATTTGACCCAGACTATTAGATAGCAGGTTAAATAGAAGTAGATGAAGCAATTAAACACTACAAATCAAATAAACACTGCAAAGTTTTAGAACTGAATAAATTGAACACTGGCCTATAACTGGAAGGCCCAACTGTATTATGACAGTGTTAAACCATGTTTTATTCAGACTAACCACTATTGAGCTGGATTAGACCCAAGTAACTTAATAATAAAGTAAATAAATAATAAAGTAGGGTGCACTCTATTAAGATAACCCATATATGGGTATCTGTGAGTGTTCCTGAGCAAAGTATCCCTTAAAGGTGGTGGCAAATTACCTGGCACTGGTGTTGGCTGGCTTGCGATGGGGGCCCACTGTTGCAGGTGCACAAAGTCTGTCTCTTTAGGAGTAAATAGATGTATAGCTGCAGGCTACTAGGTAAGGGGCAGTCTATGCAGAGCAGAGTGTAGACAGGGGTCAAATGTGTGTTCCCCTCTCACCACTCCTACCAGGAAGCAGGTCCTGTTACACACGCTTGGAGGTTCTAGGTGTGAAGTCCTGCAGACTTGGTCCCTTGGCTCTGGTATACACCCTAACCAACTTAGGTAAGCTGCGGCAGCAGGACATTTCTTCCTCAGATGTAGGAAGTCAGAAACCGCAGCACGACCTCTCTGCATGGCTCTCTTTTTATCTGAGGTGGCTGCTCATCCCACAGCAAGTCCCCTCAGCACGGCATCCCCTCGCAAGAATACTCTAGTCTCTATCCTTCACCCGGAAAAAGTCCTGTTTCTACCCCTCTGTAGAGAAAGATCTTAGGACCTGTAGTTTGCAGTCCATCCCCCTGCCATTCAATGGTATTGTGCTTTGCTCTTTAAGAAACTACACTTCCTAGTGTCCTCTGCAATACAGCAAATTTTCTTTCTCATGCTGCAATTGGCTCAGACTCTCGCGCTCCTTAATTAGTTCAAGTTCTTTTGCTCCCTACTTGGCTCAAGCTCTCTGTCATGGTGGGGAGAGAGGAGAGAAGCTGGCTGCAGCACCACTCAGCTACAGCTGTATCTCCCCTCTGGTTTGCCACTGTTACATCAGTCCAGTCTTGCATTCACAAACTACAAATCACTCTGCTTACCTGTTGCAAGGTGTTTTGTTTTCTGCACAACTAAGAGCCCATCCAGGTTCTACAATGTATCTAACTATATTGCCACTTTACACAATCTAGCGATTCTTACATTTTTCTTTTTCCTATCAGTTTAGCCTTTTCTACACATCTCTTATAGTCTTCAGTCTCTCATTATCTTCTTTTCCTTATTTCTGAGTTCTGAGCTTTCTTTTTTACTGCTCCCACTAGCTTAACACTCCATTACAGCTCTGCCACTCCCAACCAGGGATGAGTCGATGTTCGAGTCAAATGTAAGTGTTTGCCCATTTGTCGAATACCGAACATTATGGGGCGTTCGCGGGAAATTTGAGTGATGGCGGAACGCCCCATAATGAATGACAAGACCGTCAATACACTGTGAGATTGCAATTGCATTGACAGCTGCTGATTGGCCAAAGCATGCACCTGACCTGCATGCTTTGGCCAATCACAGTGCGCTGAATGAATAAATGAATGAATGACTTGTATAGCGCTACCTAGCAGCAAAATGACATTTCTAAAGGAAAAAATGTAATTTAAAACTGCTTTCGGCTGTAATGTATTGCCAGATCCTGGCAATATACAAAAAAATTATTTTAAAAAATGGCATGGGTCCCTCCTAAGTCCATTACCAGGCCCTTTGGGTCTGGTGTGGATATTAAGGGGAACCCTGTGCCAAAATTAAAAAAAAAAAAACTGTGTGGGGGTCCCCCAAAATCCATACCAGACCCTTATCCAAGCATGCAACCTGGCAGGCTGCAGGAAAAGGGGGGAGAGAGCATCCCCCCTCCTGAACCGTACCAAGCCGCATGCCTTTAACATGGGGAGGGTGTTTTGGGGTCCCCCTTGTTGATGGGGACAAGGGCCTCTTCAACACAACCCTTCCCGGGTGTTTGTGGGGGTCTGGGGGCGGGGGGCTTATCAGATTCTGGAATCCCCAGATCCCACCACCCCTTAGTGAATGGGTATCGGGTACATTGTACCCCTACACATTCACCAAAAAAAGTGTCAAAATTGTAAAAAATGAGGAGACAGTTTGGGACAAGTCCTTTATTAAAAAGAAAAAAAAAGTGTCCCGCGATGTAACTCCATCTTCGATGACAGCGCCGACAGAAAAAAAAACGCGGAAAAACTCTTCCTCAATGGGAGGTGTCCCACTACTGCAGGCTTTTTGCAATGACAGCTGTTATATAGCTGGGGGCGGGGCCACCCAGTGACGTAAACGGGTGACTCCGACCCCTCTGATGTTACATGATGTCACATGATGTCAGAAGGGATGGGGTCACCAGTTTACGTCACCGCTGTCATCAAAGATGGAGTTTCATTGCGGGACACTTTTTTTAATAAAGGACTTGCCCCAAGCTGTCTACTGTAATTTTTACAATTTTTACACTTTTTTTTGGTGAATGTGTAGGGGTGCAATGTACCTGATACCCATTCACATAGGAGGGAGGTGGCCAGGATCTGGGGGTCCCCTCGTTAAAGGGGGCTTCGAGATTCCGATAAGCCACCCACCACCACTGGGCAAGGGTTGTGGGGAAGAGGCCCTTGTCCCTATCAACATGGGGACTAGGTGTTTTGGGGTATCCCAAAACACCCTCCCCATGTTAAGGGCATGCGGCCTGGTATGGTTTTCCTGCAGCCTGCCAGGTTTCATGCTCGGATAAGGGTCTGTAATGGATTTTGGGGGGACCCCACAACATTTTTTTAATTTTGGCGCAGTGTTCCCCTTAATATCCATACCAGACCTGGTGGGCCTGGTATGGATTTTCGGATTTTTTTCTATATTGCCGGATCCAACAATTCATTACAGCCGCGAGTAGTTTTAATCACTTCCAGACCACCGCATGCCGATATAACGTCCTTACTTTGAAGAGGAATATCATTGTTATGGCAGCAGCTAGCGGCCCTAACCTCAGTATCTTCTTATTCGGCCAGCGGTCCGGTTTCCGATAATAGTGGTCTCTGCGGTGGATTCACTGCAAGATCACTTTTATCTGCGGTGGGAGAGGGTACCCCCCTCTTGCGTCGCTCCGGTGCCGTCCACCGCTTACCGGAGCCACCGGCAGAGGCAATCGGATGCTGTCCCTTGCGTGACATGGAGACGAGTGAGGGGAAGATGGCCCCCAGCCATCTCCATATCATTGCATAGCTGAAGCGACCTCAAAACGTTACTTCCACCCATAGCTCTTAAAGGGCCATTTTATTTTTAAATGTTTTAAATTACACATTTTTTTATTGCATTTTAGTGTAAATATGAGATCTGAGGTCTTTTTTTACCCTTGATCTCATATTTAGGAGGTCCTGTCATGCTTTTTTCTATTACAAGGGATGTTTACATTCCTTGTAATAGGAATAAAATTAACACAATTTTATTTTTTTTTTAAAGGTGTAAAAATAAAAAATAAAGGTAAAATAAATAAGATTTTTTTTTTTTAAAACGTGCCCCGTCCTGCCGAGCTCGTGTGCAGAAGCGAATGTATACGGCAGTAGCACCCCACAACATTTTTTTAATTTTGGCGCAGTGTTCCCCTTAATATCCATACCAGACCTGGCGGGCCTGGTATGGATTTTCGGATTTTTTTCTATATCTATATCCAACAATTCATTACAGCCGCGAGTAGTTTTAATCACTTCCAGACCACCGCATGCCGATATAACGTCCTTACTTTGAAGAGGAATATCATTGTTATGGCAGCAGCTAGCGGCCCTAACCTCAGTATCTTCTTATTCGGCCAGCGGTCCGGTTTCCGATAATAGTGGTCTCTGCAGTGGATTCACTGCAAGATCACTTTTATCTGCGGTGGGAGAGGGTACCCCCCTCTTGCGTCGCTCCGGTGCCGTCCACCGCTTACCGGAGCCACCGGCAGAGGCAATCGGATGCTGTCCCTTGCGTGACATGGAGACGAGTGAGGGGAAGGTGGCCCCCAGCCATCTCCATATCATTGCATAGCTGAAGCGACCTCAAAACGTTACTTCCACCCATAGCTCTTAAAGGGCCATTTTATTTTTAAATGTTTTAAATTACACATTTTTTTATTGCATTTTAGTGTAAATATGAGATCTGAGGTCTTTTTTACCCTTGATCTCATATTTAGGAGGTCCTGTCATGCTTTTTCTATTACAAGGGATGTTTACATTCCTTGTAATAGGAATAAAATTAACACATTTTTTTTTTTTTTTTTAAAGGTGTAAAAATAAAAAATAAAGGTAAAATAAATGAGATTTTTTTTTTTAAAAACGTGCCCCGTCCTGCCGAGCTCGTGTGCAGAAGCGAATGTATACGGCAGTAGCACCCGCATATGAAAACGGTGTTCAAACCACACATATGATGTATTGCCGCAATTGATAGAGTGAGAGCAATAATTCTAGCCCTAGACCTCCTCTGTAAATCAAAAAATGAAACCTGTCGAATTTTTTAAACGTCGCCAATGGAGATTTTTAAGGGTGAAAGTTTGTCGCCATTCCACGAGCGGGGGCGCAATTTGGAAGCGCGACATGTTGGGTATCAATTTACTCGGCGTAACATTATCTTTCACAATATAAAAAAAATTGGGCTAACTTTACTGTTGTCTTTTTTTTTTATTATAAAAAAATATTTTTTCCGAAATAAGTGTGCTTGTAAGATCGCTGCGCAAATACGGTGTGACAGAAAGTATTGCAACAACAGCCATTTTATTCTCTAGAGTGTTAAAAAAACTGTATAATGTTTGGGGGTTCTAAGCAATTTTCTAGCAAAAAAAATGTTTTTAACTTGAAAACAACATATCTCAAAAAGAGGCTCGGTCTTTCAGTGGTTAAATTACATTTTTTCCTTTAAAAATATCATTTTGCTGTGGTACTGTTCTAAACACGGGAAAGATGTGCTACTTTACAGGCATACTAAGGACACCCCAGGCACAATATTTAAAGGAATTTTAATTTCATTTCATTTATTTTTATTGTTTCACTTTAAGCATTATTAAAATCACTGCTCCCGAAAAAAACGTCCGTTTAAAAAAAAAAATGTGCATTGATACACATCCCCCACAAAACACTTTTTAAGGCAATAACATGCATAAAAGCCTTTAAAATTAGCTCTTTTGATTTTTCATGTGCGTGTCCCATAGACTTTAACTGTGTTCGCACAAATTTTTTGCCTGTTTGCAAGTTCTGGTGCGAACCGAACCGGGGGGTGTTCAGCTCATCCCTGCTCTCAAACACAAAACGTACTCATAGTTCTGTAATTTGCCTATTCCCTATGCAACTCAATACATTATGTGGGTCTTAACATTCAATTCATTTGTAACATTTAATTTCATTTTCCACAACCCAAATCCAGCCTTAGTTCAGGCTTTTTAGTACATTCTTTCCTTGTCACAAATCATTGTTCAGGGTCAGTTTACCCCTCTTTTTGCTTACAGCTTTTATAAGTATATTTAATCTTTTTTTTTTTTTATTATTCCATACAATCCATATAACTTATAGGAACAGTATAGGTTCATAATGGACTATTTAACTCGTTAGTAGATGTCTTTAGATTATAACTGAATTGCTAGATGATAAAACATGTGCCATTAGTTATAAAACATATACTATTTGTACATTTTGACACCATGATCAATTTTTCTTCTATGACTAGATTTTATAGAGTATCAATTAATTCTATCGCTACTACTACATCTACTACTATTCTTTTTAGTCCAAATAATTAATTTAATGTATGAGGAATATTACATATCTCAGAGAGTTTAATTTATGTTTTATTATAATGTTATGGTTCTTTGCATGTTCCATGTGATTGATATGTGTCTTAGATGTCATTTTATATTGTATCCTTATTGTTTCTTAACCACTTCAGCCCCGGACCAATTGGCAGCCAAATGACCAGGCCCCTTTTTAGCGATTCGGCACTGCGTCGCTTTAACTGACAATTGCGCGGCCGTGCGACGTGGCTCCCAAACAACATTGGTGTCCTTTTTTTTCCACAAATAGAGCTTTCTTTTGGTGGTATTTGATCGCCCCTGCGGTTTTTATTTTTTGCGCTATAAACAAAAATAGAGCGACAATTTTGAAAAAAATGCAATATTTTTTACTTTTTGCTATAATAAATATCCCCAAAAAATATATAAAAAAAAATTTTTTTTCCTCAGTTTAGGCCAATACGTATTCTTCTACATATTTTTGGTAAAAAAAATCGCAATTAGCGATTATTGATTGGTTTGTGCAAAAGTTATAGCGTTTACAAAATAGGGGATAGTTTTAGAGCATTTTTATTAATATTTTTTTTTTTACTAGTAATGGCGGCGATCAGCGATTTTTATTGTGACTGCGACATTATGGCAGACACATCGGACATTTTTGACACATTTTTGGGACCATTGTCATTTATACAGAAATCAGTGCTATTTAAATAGCACTGATTCCTATGTAAATGACAGTGGCAGTGAAGGAGTTAACCACTAGGGGGCGGGAGGAGTTAGTGTGATGTGTTGTGTGTTTTTTTTTATAGTAGGGGGCGTGGCTGACATCTGACGTCACTGATCCGCTGTTCCCGATGACAGGGAACAGCAGATCACTGACAGTCAGTGTAGGAAGCGCGGGGATAGGTTTGTTTACACATACCTCTCCCCGTTCTTCAGCTCTGTGACCCGATCGCGGGACACCAGCAGCGATTGGGTCCGCTGGTCCCCCGGCCGTGGTCACGGAGCTCCCGACCGGGTCGCGAGTGCGCCGCCGGCGGCGCGCGCGCGACCCCACGGCTAGGCAAATAAAGGGGACGTACCCGTAAGTCCTTTTGCCTAGCCGTGCCATTGTGAGGACGTAAATATACAGTGGGCGGTCGGGAAGCGGTTAAATGTTAACCCTGAAGAAAGTGGAATCCATTCTTCTCAAATACAATGGCAGTAGCTGGTGTTCTTGTTCAAAATATGTTTTTAAAGAACTTCCAATTGAAACCACCATTTCTTAAGATGTTCTCCTTACTACCTATCCGGGTTTTGAGCTGTGATTGTAGATACAGAAAACGTCCTTATCTTTCTCTATACTGGATAGAATAAACCTGGTAGCACTATAGATAGACGGGTTCACTGAGAGAAATATAAAAACAAAATCATTTAAGAATTGTATGAAAGTGCACTTGCACATATTTACTGTCCTCTTGTTTATCAAGCCTTTTCTTTCTGCTTCTCCATTTCTCTATTAATGTACTATAGCAATTGGGCATCTGGCAATAAGAAGTAATTTAAGGATGTTCTTAACACATGTTGTTTATCATTTGCTAATGTTCATGCCTGTAATTTAAGAAAACCAAGCCAGCAATGCTGGAACCATTTTAAATTGTATATAATGGTATAATAGCTTTGTTGGTATGGCAATACATCTACAGCTATTATGTATGAGCTATTTATTTTGAAAGAATTGAATTCTAGTTACTCTGCTTATGATATTAGTGTTTACAGTGTCTGTCCATTTTGGTAAAGCTAATAATAGAATAATAGATTGTTAGATGGCCTGTTGCTAATTGAAGAGTTTTCACTTTCCTAAGCCAGGTAGTTGTGGGTTTTTTTGTTTTTTTGTTTGTTTGATTTTTACATCAGAGATGTTTTTATGCTGGAGCAATTTGAAAATGCTTACTTAATAAATAGTTACTCAAGAAGTCAGCCAAAGGGAACCAATGTTGTGTAAAGTGTAATAACACCCAAAAGATTAATTTGAGTTTAATTTATTGTAGTCAGACCATTGATAGTTTAGTTCTGATTGGTTGTTTTGGGGTACTGATCAGGCATACTCCTGCTTATTCTATAGGGTGGAGTAAAGTGCAATCATAATAATATAAGACAAAAAGAAAGAATCGTTTTCAACTATAGTAGCATCAGATATATTTTTTGCCATAGGTGATGCACATTGCAAAAGTAAAATTCTCAAATAACCTTGTAAGAATCCCAAAATCATTTGCAAGGTTTGTCACTTCCCCCTAACTTTTTACAAAATGACAGAATGTGTACAGGCTCATACAATTTTAAAAACAAATCTTAGTAAGTTATCTGTTAAAACTCTAGTTTAGCTTTAGCAACATTAGTACCACCCAACTGAAGAAAAAAAAGGCTTTGCTATGGCTCCATCAATGCATTACTGCCAATATTAACCCTAAAATTGGCATTACACTTTGACACCATGATTTACACCATGATAGGGAAAAATGGTGATGTGCCTCCTGCTGCAACCAGTGTACCACCCCTTGTATGACAGGACATTCTGCAAGACATGGGGTTGTAAGACATTTTGAAAAATGAGATCCCAGAATGAAGGCAGCAAAAAAAGAGATATAAAGGCGCTTTATGATTACTGTGAGTGCACTGGTTTATATTTATACACACACTGACTTGATGTAACAGGAAAATAAATGTAATAAATGTTTAGTAAAATGTCTAGACTGCATAGAGACACCATCAAACTGCACATCTTTTTCTGTGAATTTAGTTTAGCTTTCAAAACTTACATTTATTAAAGACAGTGAAATTGTTAAAGTTGTAAATTAATACTTTGTCACCAAATGTATATGTTTCCTTTTTTTTTTTTTACATAATATAGCTCACAGGGAAGAACATTTTAATTTACCAAACTGCTCTGTGTGCAGCCTGTTGTCAGCATTTATTTGTCTCAATTTGTTCATATTAGCTGCTTCCCTGGGAACCCTTTAGAACCTTTTTAATTGCATCTAGTCAATAATATACTTTTATTTATAGTACATCATAATTTATTCACACCATGAACAGAATGGATACTAAAGATTGATTAGAACTAGAGAAGTGATTATTTTGCTTAGCCATGAAACATTCATTGACTAGTTAGTAAGAAAAGTCTCAGAGGAGCTCTGAGACCATGTGTGAGATAAGATTGTAATTAAATAGGACTGAATAAACCAAGATTGATTTTTAAGGTGTGAAGTGAGGAACATTATATTTACTACAAACAGACAAACACAAGCATTAGACACATAGGGTTTTTATGCTCATGTATTATAAACAGATGCTGACAAACAAATCAAACTTATTTGTGTGAACTAGTCAACCTTGGTTGTTTTAATTCACCTAATTATATGTTACTGTCTCATGCCAGAAGAGTTCAGGTAATTTGGTTTTTCTAATGCCCTTCGCTTTCGCTGGATCACCAGGATGATGTCTTAAATGTTATCTCATCCTCCACTATGTTTTCTTACTATTTCCTGCAATCACTCAGGCAGGTTAGTGTCACAAGACATGTCACTCCTATAAAGCGGAGCAAAGCGGTCATAATTTTCTCTGGTCCTTGTCACCTCCTCCTAGTTAGTACTGATCAGTTCCACCAGCAGTCACATGGTCACAGTGTGTAGGGGTTTTTGCAACTCAGTGTCATAAACTCATGATCATCAGTCACAGATCATCTATTTGACATTTGCCAGTGTTCACTAAGCAATATTATCTGCCAATGCTGAACACTGAATTATGTGAAAATCTTAATATTTTGTTAAAACAAAGTGTTTTTTTACAGACATTTTGCACAAATTCAAGGTAATCCCTGTAGACAAGTATACTCAGTTTGAGATACATGAAGAACCTTTTGGATGTGTATGTCTTTTTTTTTCATATAAATTGGTGAGTAAGTAAAGAATTCAGCCAGTGCTGACCATTTTGTACTTAACTAGTGAATTTACAGGGCTCAAGAATAGCAATTTCCATATCAAGCAGGTAAGTTTCCCATACCCCTCTCTCCATTTCCTTTCCCCTTTTAAGAAAAAAAGAATGGTGTTCCTTTATTTTAGTCTCCTATTTTGCACCATCAGTGTGATGCCAATCTCATGCCTTTTTAAAATTCTGTTTCAAGAAAAATTGTCATGAAATACGGTAACGTCAGTTATTTGTTGATGAAATTGTTTTAGCAATTCACATATATGCACTACAACTGCATATTTAGCTATTTGGCTTATATTTCACAAGCAATAGCAAACTAAAAATGAAATAAAATGCAAATACAGTATTTAATACACTACAAACATATTTCTCTAACAATATACCTAATTTGTGCAAAATTAAACTTACCGTATAATTACAAACATCACCAGTGCATTGCCCACCAAGCCAACAACAAAAACCATGGAGTAAACTGCTGTAATGATGACAGAGATTGTGGGAGAAATGGTGGTGTGGTTGCCCTCATGTGTCGGAGATACTGGATAGTCACTGACATTTTCATAGTCAGCCCAGCCTAGCAGTAAGCTGGAGTTGGCATAACAGCTTGAAGTGCACACAGGCATACAATTGGGAGAGCATGTTGAACCCATTGGAGGTCTCTTAGGGTCTATTTCCGCCTCTCGAAAAATCTGCACCGGAGATTCCATGAGCATTAAACAATTCAAGATCTGGAAAACAGAGTGCATGGTTATATAAAAGCAAACACTACTTGTAGCTCTCTTTCAGAATTTTAAGAGTTACACTGTTTAAATGCAGAATGTAGAACAAAAAAATAGGGAAACAAAAGAAAGAGATCGGAGAAAGAAAGAAAGCAATCAGACTCTGCTTCTCCTGCTGCCCTCCCCCATGGCAGTCTACACTTGACTAACTTACCCAGACCCAGTGGAGTTGGTTTCCTTCCATCCCCACTGAGCACCTTTCAAGTCCTTCCTCCCCCTCCCCATCTATCCCTCTCCTCTTTTGAGACCCACTGTATTTTCTCCAATTTCTCTAAGGATTGCAGAGATTTATCAGTCTCCTGGACTAGTCTCATGCTTTTTTGATGACTTATTTGCCTAGTTACCTTACTTTCTCGCCTCTAAAATACCCACTATCCTTCTTGATGAATTTAACATCCCTGTTAATGTTAACAGCCCAGCTACATTTAAATTTCTCAACTTAACTTTATCTTTTGACCTAACACAATAAATATACACTTCCACTTATTCCCATGGTACATTGGACCATGGACCTTGTACGCTCCCATCTATGCACTCCTGGCAACCTCAATAACACCCCCTTTCCTCTCTCTAATCATAACCTCATCAAATTCACAGTGTCCTTATCTTCAACCACCTATCCTTCCAAGCATCAAACGATTACTCGTAGAAACCTTCTCCACTTTAACCCTTAGTTTCTCTATTCTGCTACTGACTACTTCTATGACAAAATCTCACCCCTGTTCTGTCCTAGCCTGGCCATCTCTGTTTGCAACAGTTCACTCTCATCCTCACTTGACACACTTGCTCCTATAACTACATGCAGGATCAGGCCCTGATCTTTACTACCTTGGCACACTGATAACACCAGATATCTCCAGAAATATTGCCATGTCCTTGAGCGACTGTAGTATAATACTAAATCCCTGCAGTACTTCACCCTATACAAATCTTCCCTCATAAAATACAATCCCTGCCTCCATGCTGCCAAACAAACCTACTTTGTCACTCGACTCACTCCTAACAATACCTTGTCACCCAGTCCTTGTTGGCTCTTCTCTACCTCTCTAGCTTCATCTCTCCTTTGTCCCCCACCACCTCCACCCACTAACTCACTCACTGCCCAAGAGATTGCCAGTCACTTCAAAAACAAGATTGTTTAATTTTGTGAAGACATCTCCACTGTAAGGAGGAGCACCCCCCTGTTCGGCTTGCAGCAGTACAGCTGAACAGGGGAAATATTCTAACTCAAGCAGCGAACCCCATTGAAGTCAATAGGAGCTGAACAGGAAAAATCAAAAGTGCCCATTTTGAAAGCTTATATGCAAGTAATTGGCCATATTAGGTTTTTGCAGGAGCAGTGATTTTAATGATGCTTAAAATGCAACAAAAAAAATACTTTAAATATAGTGCTGTGGGGTCCCCTTAGTCTGCCTGTAAAGTGGAGCATCTGTAGCATGCATAAAATTTCTAGTAATCATTCGCCGCATAGAGCATAACTCTAGGAAATTCTTAGTCTTTGTCTCTTTGAACCTCCAATTGCTTTCAATAATCAGATAACCAAACAAGCATCATTGTTCTGTTAGTATATGTTAACACCATTTTCTTTCCTTTCACTAGTTTGTTTATAGCACTTTACCACAGGCTACTTTACTACAGGCGGTATATAAGTCAGTGATAAAGTTGTCTTGAAAGACGAATGAAAAGAAAGAGAGAAAGGAAACAGATAAAGGCAGAGCCAGGATGAAGTAGAGTATGGTGAAGGGCTAGTAGGGTTTGTTTGCCCACGTAAAGGTTTTACTATGAAGTGTGTAGCCATTTATTCACCAATCACCATGCTCAGATGCAGGCACAGGTAACTTTAATGCCATTTCTCACACACCATGCTCATATAAAGAAGAATACCCTTTATTTAATTGCCCACAACTCCCTGGGTTATCTGACCTGCCAAATGAGTATAAATTCTTAAGCTTCGTACCCTCAGAAGCTTTGAGAGGCCACATCTGATGAGGCAGAGATAGCTGGGCAATTGATCTGCAGCCAAGTGAGTGGCTCTCTAATATCAGTGTGTGGGCAGGTGTGCTGAAGCCCAAAAGCTTGCAGTTTCTCCAGGAGTTCTATTTGGGAGGAGTCCCGCTACCAGAATTCTCCAGTTTCATTAGGTTTGCTCTTAGTCCTTGGATCAATCAAGCTATTTGCCATTGATGCCAAAGATACCATGGAATTCACTGTGAGTGACATTATCTTTGAGTATAATGGCAAGTAGCTGTGTTCTGAACTGTTTTACTGGACCAGTGATTCTCTGCTTGACTCTCTGAGGCTCATAGTAATTTAACTATGGAGCCACATTACCCTAATTGATTCACATAGACATTGATTTGAAGAGTCCAAGTGTGTGCAGCTTTCATTAATCTGCAATGTATACAATATATTAAATAGTGCTGTGCTGTATTAGATAAAATAAATAATTAATTAACTTATATAATGCCATAAATCATATATAAAAAAAAAAAAAAATCAACTGTGCAAGTACACAATAATTATGACATAAATGTCCTTCAATTATCAATGTGTATGTCCCTTATCATTTTCTTCCATTTGTGTCATAAATATTGTACTCTTTCTGCAAAGTTTTTGTGAATCACTGTAACTTGTATCGTGCAAAACCCATCACCAACATTCCAATTCTCTCACCTTGTGTTTTTTTTTACCCAGTTCTCATGCGCTTTTCCTTTAAACAGGGTATGTTATACCAGAAGCATTGTTCCCCTCTGCTGTATATGAATGCCATTCAATCCACCTCCATTCACAGGAATCCTTCAGTGGTTGTATATAGGAAGCTCAAAATATATCCTTCCTTTTGCATATATTTTTTCAATGCCCTTGGCAATACTAAGGCTACAAAAAAAAATTTCTCGCTCATGCTGTATATTGGTAAGTGGCTTATTTAGCATAAGAGTTCATTAAATATTCTGTCTATATACAAATATAGGCATCTGTAAGTAAAAGAAATAGCAGTCAAAATCCCTGTGAGTTAGGAGATGTTTTTTTTTTTCTCGGTAGGCAATCCCCTTTCTCATTCAGCAATATAACTGCTGTAAAAATTGCATCTTTTTGGCACTTTCACTTCCAAGGTAACATTTAAGTGATTTTTGGCTCCATTGACTGCATGGTGTAAACCACTTCATCATCTAAAAGCTCCTCTTCATTTTCCAAGCTTTTTTATATACTGTAATCTTCTCTGGAAAGTGTGTGTTATGATCCTAGGCTTTCCATGAATACATGTTACATTTATGCTATATTTTTGTATCTGCACCAACATTATATGTAGTCTTGCATTGTATTATCGGGGAGTCTTGACTAAATGGCACGCACGGGTTTATGGTCAGATGTTAGCTTCACACCGGCTCCATAAATGTACAAGTGGAATTTCTTTGTTGCAAACACAAATGCTATTAATACTTGTCAAGGTGTGCATAAAGGTGTGCATAATTATGTTTTGCATGTAATAATACACATTGAATGCACTATATACCAGTTTTTCTTGTGAAGATAGGGATGAGACCATCTTTATATCCTTGTATTTCCAGCTAACCACATTAAGCAGATGCTTCTATCACACATTATGATTCAGAGCATCCCAACCTGCTCCCCATTCTCAAAGAATATCTATTAGCATTCTTAGTGGTGCAGACAGAACAAGTTAATGGAGAATATTTTGAGCTTAGTACCATGCTTAAAAGCATATCCAAATCCCAAAAGTTCACCAATTCTTAAGCCCCATACACACGGTCGGATTTTCCGATGGATTCTGTCCTATCGGACAATGTTGTCGGAAATTCCGACCGTGTGTAGGCACCATCGGACAGTTTCCATCGGATTGTCCGACGGACAAAGTTCTATCTCCTGCTGGATAGATTTTCTGACAACAAAGTCCGATCACACCAATTCCGATCGTGTGTATCGAATTCCGACGGACAAAGTGCCACGCATGCTCAGATCACATTACAAGACCAAAGCTATTGGCTACTAGCCTCTACGTAGTCCCGTCGTAGGCAACAAACGTCACCACGTTCAGAATGATCGGATTTTCCGACAACTTTGTCCGACCGTGTGTATGCAACACCAGTGTCGGACTAAATCCGTCGGACAAAATCCGATGGATTTTGTGGTCGGATATTCCGGCCGTGTGTATGGGGCATTATACTGTATGTGCTGGCTGCATTTGTTGTCATTTTTAAAGAAAATATTTGTTGATGTTGCCAGAAATGCAGTGTCTTTGTCATTTCCTGTGAGCTTAAAAGAAAGGACACAGAACCTTACATTAATTCTATAAACTACTAGTCCTATCAATGCACCATGTATTAAGGATGAACAAAGGCAAACATGTTTGAAGTCCCGCCTGGGTAAGAACCATGTCTGCCACCATATATAAAGTACATTGACATAAAGTGACAGGAAGTGTGTTATTCACAGGATTAAACAGTGCCTTGAAAAAGTATTCACACCCCCTTGACGTTTTCCACATTTTGTCATGTTACAACCAAAAATGTAAATGTATTTTATTGGGATTTTATGTGATAGACCAACACAAAGTGGCACATAATTGTGAAGTGGAAGGAAAATGATAAATGGTTTTCAAAGTTTTTTTGCAAATAAATATCTGAAAAGTGGGGCATGCATTTGTATTCAGTCAATACTTTGTAAAACCACCTTTCTCTACAATTACAGCTGCAAGTCTTTTTGGGTAAGTCTCTATCAGCTTTGCACATCTAGAGAGTGACATTTTTGCCCATTCTTCTTTGCAAAATAGCTCAAGCTCTGTCAGATTGGATGGAGAGCATCTGTGAACAGCAATTTCAAGTCCTGCCACAGATTCTTAATTGGATTTAGGTCTGGACTTTCACTGGACCATTCTAACACATGAATATGCTTTGATCTAAACCATTCCATTGTAGCTCTGGCTGTATGTTTAGGGTCGTTGTCCTGCTGGAATGTGAACCTCTGCCCCAGTCTCAAGTCTTTTGCAGACTCTTAAAGCCCCATACACACTATCAGTTTTTCTGCTGAGTTTTTCCTTCAGGTTTACCAAAACCCTATAGTACAAGGGCCTCCCTGATTGCATACAAATTGAAACTCCTAAGGTTTGACCTCATATTACATGGTTTTGGTAAATATGAAGGAAAAACTCAGCAGAAAAACTGATAGTGTGTATGGGGCTTTAACAGGTTTTTTTCTAAGATTGCTTTGTATTTGGCTCCATCCATTTTCCCATCAACTCTTACCAGCTTCCTTGTCCCTGCTGAAGAAAAACATCTCCACAACATGATGCTGCCACCACCATGTTTCACAGTGGGGATGGCGTGTTCAGGGTGATGTGCAGTGTTGGTTTTGACCACATAGTGTTTGGCTGCTGATGCCATTGCGTCACAATTTATCACTTTAGCACTTTTTTATCTTCACAAATGTGAGTGTTCCTTTTGTTTCATAGAATACTCTTTTTTCTTAATGGAATTACACTATGTGGTCTTCCATCTTTTTCCTTTTTAACCATACCACACGGGAGAGTATATTCATCCTGCTTCTCGTCTAACCATTTTGGGGTTTTACTAATCTGGAGAGCCATTGGAAAGATCATAAGAATATCTGACTCCCAGCCAGAGGTCGTTTATATGGATGCTTGCATTTTTTGATAATAAAAGATCATGTAAAATAAAAAAAAAAACATTCATCCACTACACCTTAACATTGGTAAGCTGTATTATATTACATTTTTGGTTTTGGGTTTGAATATGCATTGATAAGGGCATTAGACCATGATCAACTATTGCCACCATCAATAAGCTCACCCTGTGTAGAGATTTGTTTCAGATAATAATGGTTTGGGTTCATCAATACCACGAGTTCAACTTGCATACTGCAGGTTCAAGATTCCCAGTCTCTGCTAATTTATGTGCAGGTTCACAGGGGAGAATTTTTTAAAATTATATTGGACTGCACGGCCCTTGAACTATGGTCAGCAGGCTTAGAGGGGCCAATAAGCCCCCTTTCACACTGATGGAGTCTGTAAGTGGATCTGCCTGCTCAGCAGGGGATCTCTCCACTGAGTGGGTGGATGGGGGTGGGTGTCGGGGGTGGATGGGACCGAACAGCTATCAATCAACAGCCAATGGGATAGTGTCTGGGCCAGCTGCTACATTTATGTAGCTCCGCCCACTTTCTTAAGCAGCCCAATCATTGGCTGGTGTTTGATAGCTGCTCGGTCCCACCCATCCCCGACATTGTGGCTGAGTTGTGACAGTGGGTCTTTCTCTGCAAACAGTTCCATTCCCAGACAGTTTCACACACTGAGCGGCTCTTACAAGTCTTACGATCTGCTGCATGTGATATTCCCCCTCTCCTCTGTCAGTATCCATGAGTTCTGCCAACCAATACCAATCAGGGCCACCTATCAGTGCCCATCAGTGCTGCCAATCAGTGACAATCAATACTGCCAATCAGTGCTGCCTATCAATGCCAATCAGGGCCCATCAGTGCCCATAAGTGCTGTCTATCAGGAACCATCAGTGCAGCCTATCAGTGCCAATCAGTGTCCATCAGTGCTACCTATCGGTGCCAATCAGTGCTGCCTATAAGTGCCCATCAGTGCTGCCTATCAGTGCCAATCATTGCCACCTATCAGTGTCAATAAAGGCCCAACAGTGCGGCCCATCAGTGCTGCTAATCAGTGCTGCCAATCAGTGCCCATCAGTGCTGCCTATCAGTGCTGTCAATCAGTGCTCATCAGTAATGCCTATCAGTGCCAATCAGTGCTGCCTATCAGTGTCAATTAGTGCCTATGAGTGCTAATCAGTGCCCACCAGTGCTGCCTATAAAGCTTAGCAGTGATGGTGGAAAACCCTCTACCGTTTAGTTGCAAAACAAAACAAAGTGCAACAACTTTTTAGTTGGGAGGTTCACACCATTATAGCACTTTGGAATTTTTCTTTTTTAAATTATTACACTTCATTTTATATGTTTTAGTTACTATTATAATGGAATTATTGCACTTGAAGTTAATTTTCCACCACCCCTGCTAAGTCCATGTCTTTATGGACCTTTCTTTGTGCACTGGTGCCAAGTCATGTTGTAACAGGAAGGGGTCATTCCCAAACTGTTCCCACAGAGTTGGGAACATGAAATTGTCCAAAATGTCTTAGAAAGCTGACACCTTAAGGGTTCCCTTCACTGGAACTAAGGGGCCAAGCCCAACCCCTGAAAAACAGCCCCACACCATAATGTGTCCTGACCTCAACTCAATATAACACCTTTGGGATAAATTAGAGCGGAGACTGCGAGCCAGGTCTTCTCGTCCAACATCAGTGTCTGACCTAATAAATGTGCTTCTGGAAGAATGGTCAAACCTTCCCATAGACACACTCCTAAACCTTGTGGACAGCCTTCCCAGAAGAGCTGAAGCTGTTATAGCTGCAAAGGGTGGGCCAACTCAATATTGCACCTTACGGACTAAGACTGGGATGCCATTAAAGTTCATGTGTGTCCCAATACTTTTGACAATACGATGTATATATATATATATATATATATATATATATACTGTATATATACAGTATACAGGCATGTGTGTTTGAGCTTTGGGGTACACACCCTAATGCAATAGGCTGTGCATGCCTATGCATAGAGATAATACATTTTGCACAGATCACACAAAGGAAGATCCCAGCTCAGGAGTAGGTAGATTGATGAGTGTCCACCACAAAGGTAAAAAGAAACCTCACACACTATAATATTGTTTCATTCAAGCATTTATTAGTGGAACAAAATACACTCACAAGTAAAATGAAACTTGAAGGCACTGAGACAGAATAGAAGCAGAAATAGTGGAGTTCTTACAATGTGTAACAGCGCTGCCAACAGTTATACTGGCTGCTTCCAATCAGAGTGCTCCAGAACCCACACACATTCCAGCACTGAGGTCCATCTGCACTCTCTGGCCCAACCTTCAAAGCGTTTTGGCTTCTGACGTTGTCAAGAGGTCTCCACTACACAGAAGCTTATTGCACTTTCTTCTTCTTAGCTTACAAGACCTTCTCTAGGCTGGTCAAAATTTTCATTACACTGTTTCCTATGCTATTATGAAAGGAGCCAGCTATAGATGCAATCACATGATCGGATCATGCTCGCAGTTATGTGTCCTTGAACTTGGGTCACTAATGCCTGTACACCTTCCTGGGGACTAAATGAATCTTTGCTTCTAGATGTTGCAGCAGTATTCAACCTGTTCTCATCTAGTGTCAATTGTCAAATACTGTACCCACAATGAAAATTCCATTACTGACTTTTCATTAGTGTGAGAAGCTAATAAACTACCATTTGTGGTAAATAAAAAAGGAAGAATATTTTCTATCAATTGACTCGCTTGGATCGTCCTTACAAGCCTCCTTGTTGCCCGCTGTTTGCTATAAAATTCTGCAAGTTCATTGAAGGGTGTTTTAACTGGATTCACTTCATTCATTTAAACTTCTCAGCTTAGATGCTGAGAGGGCCATCAACAGCTGTACTGGTCTTTTATGTTTGCCACCCTATATACTATAGGTTTCTCTGGTGCCTTCATGAAATCTTTAAGTGGGCTATACACCAATCCAATCTCAGCTTTACATTCCCACGTTGGGGTTCCTAATTCATTCCAGGCTACAGGGATGCCTTCTCTCTCCTTTGATCTTTCTACTCCCTATAGATCCTATAGCAGTTAGCAAAAATAACAATCCAGCTATCCAAGCAGATTCCATAAAGTATTTTGTCGTTCATCTAACTACTGCATATCACAGTTTATATGACAGTAGGTTCCTACCACTGTTCTGTAATATCAGGCAAGGCCACCCCCCCTCTAGATAAACATTTTGCTAAAAAATAGTAGCTTTTCTCTACATTACCAATTAAAACTAAGTCTCCAAGCATGCAACCTACACAGAAGACAGTGTATAGATTTATTTGGCATCATAAGAGGCCCCGGATCAGCTGGGGTACACTTTAAGCACACACCATGCAGGGTGGTCCCTCATTCCCTAATCTCCATTAAAGCTGTTATGCTATACACCTTCACCAGTTGATCAACTGGACTGAGAGACTGCCTCATGCCTGCTGGTCCCAAATAAAATTCTCCATGATTCACCATTTCCATCCTCAAGGCAACATTCTCCCCAAACTCTTACTTTGCATACTATGTTGTTTTCCAACATGTCTGTTGTATCAGATGTTAAGAATTTCAGGAACAGCTCCAAGATCTGTACCCCGTTGTTGGTAATCCTACATTTTCGATCAGCATACGATCTCATCTTCCCTATATGGACCCTTTAAAGGAGTATATTTTGTAACAGATGTCATTAATCAAAAAATAGGCCTACTATTGGATATAGACACTTAACATAGTTGTAAAGGCATTTTTCTGCATTAAGGTAAAAAAAAACTTCTATGGTCAGCTCCCTCCCAGTACCCCCCTAAAATACTTACCTGAGCCTGATCTCAATCCAGCACGGTTCCTGAGAGCAGCAGCACTGCTCTCTCTCTCTCTCTACTCACAGCACAGAGAGACAGCAGCAGGAGGCATTGCCTTCTGCTGCTATTTAATAGAATCCTATGAGGAGGCAGTGGGGGTGAGATGTCACTGTTCATCTTTTGATTGAAACCACATGAGTGCCCCCATAGCAAGGAGCCTACTATGGGGGCATTTGGAGAAAAGGAGGAGCCTGGATCACTTGTGGGAGACCCTAGATGAGGAGGGTTAGGCCACTCTGTGCAAAACCAGTGCACAGATTAGGTAAGTATGACTTGTTTGTTATTTAAAAAAAAACAAAAAACTTTACAATCACCTTATATCCAAATGATCCTTGACCAACGATTTACCTACCTGTAACTCCATCATTATTTGCTTTCACTTACAACAAATTTGACCTTCCTATGACCCACCTTCTTCAAGATATCAGGAACAACAGGGATCTAACCAAAAAAGGTTAATTTTCTTAGTATACTGTCTCTTGGCATCTCTATCTGCTTCTTAAAGTGGTTGTAAACCCTTACAAACCACTTTGACCTACAGGTAAGCCTAGATTAAGGCTTACCTGTAGGTCCAAGAAAAATCTCCTTGGTTTCTCCAGGTTTAGGAGATATTTGCCAAAAGACAGGCACCGTAGACAGCGGCACGCAGGCGCACTGATTGCGCCGCTCTCAACGGTGACATGCCGCGAGTGGAGGCTCCCGTGCGCATGCGCGGGAGTGACGTCATTGCGGCGCTGTCGAATGACAGCGCCAGAGCCGCAAGACCCACCAAGAAGATGGAGGCTCTGTACACAAGGGGACAGCTGTGACTTTGCTGGCTCCTGTGTCAGGTAAGTGACACATAATGGACTACTATGCGGTGCATAGTAGTCCAATATGTTTTACCTTTGCAGGGAAACAAAGAGGAAGTAAACCCATTAGGGTTTACTTCCTCTTTAAAATAAAACTCGTAGGCATTCCTACAGTTATTGCGAAGAAGAGTATTACTCCCCTACTGAGGAGTGCTTGGATATCTGGTACAATGCAGCTCACACTTTTATTTGCGCTTTCACTAAGGAAGCTGTGTCCCTTCCCTACAGGTGGTTCCCACCTCACTGTACCTACCTTTTGCTTTTTATTGTAATAACACATTAAATGGCAAAACAAATACTGTGTGTCCACCACTGGGCTCAAGGGTCTTCAAATAAACCACAAGGAATTGTGCATGCATTGCAGAGATGTACTACATTTTTTTTTTTGTCTTCTCATACTTTTTAATAGGGAACTAGAGCCATATATATTTTTCATGCCATGAACATACTAGCCAACTAACATGTAAGTGTAATACCTGAAGACATGATTTACTTTTCAACAAGATCACAGTACTTCCCAGACAAACCCTTCAACTTCTATTCTTCCAGAAAGCTGGTACCACCTTTGTTTATGCTCACCGGTATCACCTATTCAAAGTCCCTATTCATTGGATTACATTTTCCCTTAGATGATCCAAAAATGTAAATGTTGGTGCCAGTGCAACAATTTTTATCCTTAGGACTGCACATAAATTAGCCCCCTTCTCCTGCAATTTACTTTGTGACTTCCTTCAAAATTAAATGTTACAGTTGGAGAAATCACTGGGGTGGGTGGCACTCAGGGTCTTTTTATTGTTTATTTTGTGAAACATATAATGTGCTGTATTTTGTAACTTGTCAAGAATTTATTTGTAACAACTTTATCATTGTTATGTCTTTATCACACAAGCTATAGGTCCAACACATCCTATAGGTCCACTTTAATATTGCTTTTTGTACTTCACTGCATGCCTTACATGATCTCTGAATTATGTCAAATATGGTAAACTGACACAGACAGAATTTTAACTTTGTTAAAGTGCATCTGTATACAAAAAAATCATGTATGTATAGTGGAAAGTAATTCAACAAAGAATAAGATATTAAATAGTGGGGTTGATTTACTAAAACTGGAGAGTGCAAAATCTGGTGCAGCTCTGCATAGAAACCAATCAGCTTCCAAGTTTTATTATCAAAGCTTAATTGAAGAAGCTGAAGTTGGAAGCTGATTGGCTATCATGCAAAGCTGCACCAGATTTTGCACTCTCCAGTTTTAGTAAACCAACCCCGATATGTCAATAAAAGTGTATTTTTCTTTCACTTTGGATTAAAAAATGCTAGTGAACTATGAATATCAATAATTACAAACGGCTACAAACAATCTGGAAACATATTTCACTGGCTTTACTGTCACAAAACTATTGTAAGGTAAGAACATTAGCCCAGATCTATAGATACAGTAATTGTATTTCTATAGACCTATGTCGGGACAGATGAACCATGAGTAATAGAAAGGCTAAAATAATTATCTTTTCTGGTGAGATTATTGCTCCAGGCTCTCTCCAATGCAGCAGTGGACCACTATGGGACTTGTTAGGTTTCCTTATCCTTGTCCAACATCTGGACAGAACACTTAAAGCGTAACTCCACTTTTGCTGAGAAAAAAACATGTATGTACATTACAATGATTTTGACAAACTTTGCTGTAGATTCCTACCTTTTTTTATTCTGAATAAATCTCTGTGTGTTTGTGTCCATGTGCAGTAGAAAGGTCTAATGGGAGTGGTTTCTTAATTATCAACCAGCTGCAGCACCTACAGAGCACTAATAAGGAAAATTGCAGGGTCTGCATCCCTTTCCTATTGTGTGAGATGTGATTTCCTATTAGAAGTATCTTACCAAAAATGTATTTTTGTTGCAGGGGATGCCTGAAATCTAACTTGCATCTTAGTGTAGATTTCTGGGGAAATCAGTGAGCCAGTCACACAAGCAGGAAATTACATATCTAGGGGGGCATTCTGTGTACAGAACACCTCCAGGTAGCCATATTGCTTTGCACATTACAGAAAATTACAGATCTGGAGATTGAAAAGGAAAGGTAATTTTTAATAACATTCATTTACAATATGACTTGTGTCACATTTGTATATGCTGTATGATTTTTTTTTTATTTGCTATTTTTTTTTTCACAAAAGTGGAGTTACCCTTTAAAGGTTGACACCGAAATATACCAGAAATATAAGAACCTGGCTGGTAGTTCAATATCTAAAAAACTGATTTTCTTTGAAGTGGTCTAACTCTTCAATTAAGTTGGACAAATTAATTTTATTCACAGGCATTTTATTTCTATACTGTACATATTTGATGAGGGACCATTTTGCAGATCACAAATGGCAGCTCAAAAACATAATAAATAAATAAGCAAATGGCTAATTTCACCACAGACAACAGAAGATTAAAATGTGTTCACAATAACACCTATTTCCTTGTGAAAGAAACTTACAATGAAAAAACGCACTTGACGTAATGTAAAACCAAGTGCTTCTTGTTCAAAAAGCAATAATGTCAGAGACCTTTTGTTAAGTTAATCAGCAAGCTCTTGTGGGAAAAAAAATGCAATTTACCATATTTTTAGCTTTCTAATAAGCCCTGTCAAGTGTCTTGTGTACCCCAGTTGGCACAGTCTGCTGGTCATTCTCCCATGAGCATTCTCCTGAACAGGACCACATTAGGTGGGGCTAAGCATGGCCAACTGATGACTCACAAGTTAGGGGTTTGGTAAGCAGTGATGACTACACAGATAGCCACACCCCTATGATGTCATCACATCCACACTAGCACCAAGGCAAACAAAATGTTAATGCTGCCATAAATTGAATGGCAGTGGTACAGCATTGTCACCCTATGAAAGCAAGTGAAAGAGCAAAAGTCTGGCTTGCAGGATCAACAGTTATTTCTGGAAAATACAGTGCCTTGAAAAAGTATTCATACCCCTTGAAATTTTCCACATTTTGTCATGTTACAACCAAAAACGTAAATTTATTTTATTGGGATTTTGTGTGATAGACCAACACAAAGTGGCACATAATTGTGAAGTGGAAGGAAAATGATAAATGGTTTTCAAACTTTTTTACAAATAAATATGTGAAAAGTGCGGCGTGCATTTGTATTCAGCCCCCCCTCCAACGGAATTCCGCTCAAGCTTGGCTTGCATACACACGGTCACACAAAATTTCTCTGAACTTTCAACCGTCAAGAACGCGGTGACGTAAAACACTACAACGAGCCGAGAAAATTAAGTTTAATGCTTCCGAGCATGCGTCAAATTGTTTCCAAGCATGCGTGTTTTTTTGCACGTCGGAATTGCATACAGACCAACGGAATTTCCATCAAGAACTTTTTCCGTCGGAAAAATAGAGAACCAGCTCTCAATCTTTTGCTGGTGGAAATTCAGACAGAAAAAGTTGGATGGAGCATACGGTACACACGGTCGGAATATCTGACCAAAAGCTCCCGTCACACTTTTTTTGGTGGTAATTCCGACCGTGTGTATGCAGCATAACAGGTTTTCTTCTAAGATTTCCCTGTATTTGGCTCCATCTATCTCCCCATCAACTCTCTACAGCTTCCCTGTCACTGCTGAAGAAAAACATCCCCACAACATGATGCCGCAACCACCATGTTTCAGGTGGGGATAGAGTGTTCAGGGTGATGTGCAGTGTTAGTTTTCCACCACACATAGTGTTTTGCTTTTAGGCCAAAAAGTTAAATTTCTAAATGTTTCTAAAAATCTGACCAGAGCTCCTTCTTCCAAATGGTTCCCGTGTCCCCGACATGACTTCTCGCAAACTGCAAAAGGGACTTCTTATGGCTCTCTTTCAACAATGGCTTTCTTCTTGGCACTCTTCCAAAAAGGCCAGATTTGTGGAGTGCACGACTAATAGTTGTCCTGTGAACAGATTCTCCCATCTGAGCCGTGGATCTCTGTAGTTCCTCCAGAGTTGCCATGGGCTTGTTGGCTGCTTCTCTGATTAATGTTCTCCATGCCTGGTCTGTCAGTTTAGGTGGACAGCAATGTGTTGGTAGGTTTACAGTTGTGCCATACTCTTTCCATTTTCAGATGAAGGATTGAACAGTGCTCCATGAGATGTTCAAAGCTTGGGATATTTTTTTATAACCTAAACCTGCTTTAAACTTCTCCACAACTTTATCCCTGACCTGTCTGGTGTGTTCCTTGGCCGTCATGGTGCTGTTTGTTCACTAAGGTTCTCTAACAAAACTCTGAGGGCTTCACAGATCAGTTGTATTTATACTGAGATTAAATTACACACAGACGGACTCTATTTACTAATTAGGTGACTTCTGAATGTAATTGGTTCCACTAAATTTTAGTTAGGGGTATTAGAGTAAAGGGGGCTGAATACAAACGCACGCCACACTTTTCACATATTTTTTTGTAAAAAGCGTCGAAAACCATTTATCATTTTCCTTCCACTTCACAATTATGTGCCACTTTGTGTTGGTCTATCACATAAAATCCAAATAAAATACATTTAAGTTTTTGGTTGCAACTTTAAACCAGCTTTTAATGTCATCTGATAAACGTGCATGAACTGTAAAATTCTTTAGTTTATGCTACATTATTTGAAAAATACACTATTCATATGCTTACATTGTGTTAACTTGCAATGGCTAGAGCTTACCAACTGAAAATATTTGCTAACAAATTAAAAAATTCAAAGGGTTTACAGGTAATTTCAGGCCTTTTTAATTTCAGATAGAGTGGGCAAAACCTCTGTGAAGTTTAAAGGATTTATAAACCCTTGTGTTTTTTCACCTTAATACACCCTATGCATTAAGGTAAAAAAAACTTCTGTCACTGCCAAGCCCCCCCGTTTTACTAACTTGAGCCTGTTTGTTCCTGTGCCAGAGACACACAAACCCTCTCCGACCAGGGTCTCGGCTCTTAATTGGATAGATTGATAGCAGCGCTTAACTGCTGTCAATCAAATTCAATGATGTGGGTGCCAGGGGGCGGGCCCGAGTCCGACATTGAATGCAAATGCTGAACTCGGGAGCACGCCTACACCGTAACCCCCAGAGAGAGAGCTTCTCTTAGGGGGTTTTCTGATGCAGGAAGGAGCCGAGAGCGCCATTGGGGACCCCAGAAGTCGAGGATCAGGGCCAAGCTGTGGAAAACGAATTGCACAGTGGAGGTAAGTATGATATGTTTGTTATTTTTTTTTTTTTTTAAACACGAGGGTTTACAACCCCTTTAATCCATCAAGACCCCACTGGGGACATTTTCTCTCACATCTATACAGTGCTGGGACAAGGTCATCCAGCACCTAGGGCAAAGATCCCAAACTGCACCCCCCTTAGCTTAGGGTTAGGCTTAGCAGTGATGCCACAGTCACTACTCCTATCAGCATCGTAAGAGAGGCAACTGGTACAGTGCACCCCCATCCCTACAATAAACCATTGTGCCCAGGGCATCCGTCCCTTCTGCCCACCTCTTGTCTCTGCCCTATTCCTGTCTCTTCAACACCTGTATTTAAACATCAAGCTGCAGTTGTCATAGGAAAAGCAAAGACACCAATAAATGCATTGTTGAAGTTCTAATCCTTCCCCACTCTTCTAAAACTGTGTTTTTGTTTGTGTCCCTATTGAGGTGATTTATCATTGCTTCCTGTTCTGACAGAAAATGAGGTGAAAACACCACAATAGGGTCACAGATGACAAAAAATCATGACAGAGGTTCTAACCCTTTTTTGTTGCGTCCAAAACAAAATTAAGTTTGTTTTAATTAAAAAAAAAAAAAATCGGTTTTATTGCAAGTGAGGTGGATGGAGAAATCTTCCCAGCTTTCCCATTGTATTCTGATGGAGGGGACTCTCCCCTGTCAGAATAGGATATACTGATCAGCGGCTTCAGCTGTCTGCAGCCACTGATTGAGAAATAGACACGTGTGGTTCATTTTGTTCTGAATTGAATAAATTAGAAAAGAACAGAGTAGAAAATACATAGAATAGAATAGAAAAACAATAGACTAGAATAGAATAGAATTAATATAGCCGTCTTCAGTAAATTGAATTTTTGAATATAATAAATTTGAATTTGAATGCCAATTCGAATTTGAATTCCAATTACATTTTTTTAAATTTGGTTGAATTTAATTCAATTTGACCAAATTCTGAAAATTCTAATTGAATTAGAAAAGGAATAAATGAAACAAAATGAATTTCAGAAAACGATTTAAATGAATTTAACAAATTTAAACTAAACTAAACAAAATTATTTAACCACTTGACCTCCGAAAGATTTACCCACCTTCATGACTAGGCCATTTTTTGAGATATGGTACTGCATTACTTTAACTGACAATTGTGCGGTCATGCGACATTGTACCCACATAAAATGTATGGCATTTGTTCCCCACAAATAGAGCTTTCTTCCAGTGGTAATTGATCACCATTGTGTGTTTTTTTTTTTTTCACCATAAACAAAAAAAATATGCACTGTCACTTTACTAATGATACTGTTTGAGGTGCTTTTACTAGGGGCAGTCATGGATTTTATTCCATGCTTTGCAGGAACACAAAATTCATCCCTTCCCCCCTGTCAGAAAGGAGATCTGCCTTGTTTGCCCAGAGTTCAACTAAACACTTTAGAAATGCCAATAATTGGTAAAATAGGATTTCCAATCATATTCTTTTTCTATGATGACCATACTATGATACTGTTTATAGATGCTATTGATGTACAGTATTTCACAAAAGTGAGTACACCCCTCACATTTTTGTAAATATTTTATTCTATCTTTTCATGTGACAACACTGAAGAAATGACACTTTGCTACAATGTAAAGTAGTGAGTGTACAACTTGTATAACAGTGTAAATTCGCTGTCCCCTCAAAATAACTCAACACACAGCCATTAATGTCTAAACCGATGGCAACAAAAGTGAAAATGTCCGAATTGGGCCCAAAGTGTCAATATTTTGTGTGGCCACCATTATTTTCCAGCACTGCCTTAACCCTCTTGGGCATGGAGTTCACCAGAGCTTCACAGGTTGCCACTGGAGTCCTCTTCCACTCCTCCTTGACGACATCACTGAGATGGTGAATGTTAGAGACCTTGCGCTCCTCCACCTTGCGTTTGAGGATGCCCCACAGATGCTCAATAGGGTTTAGATTTGGAGACATGCTTGGCTAGTTCCATCACCTTTACCCTCAGCTTTTTTAACAAAGCAGTGGTCCTCTTGGAGGTGTATTTGGGGTCGTTATCATGTTGGAATACTGCCCTGCGGCCCAGTCTCCGAAGGGAGGGGATCATGCTCTGCTTCAGTATGTCACAGTACATGTTGGTATTCATGGTTCCCTCAATGAACTGTAGCTCCCCAGTGCCGGCAACACTCATGCAGCCCCCAGACCATGACACTACCACCACCATGCTTGACTGTAGGCAAGACACACTTGTCTTTGTACTCCTCACCTGGTTGCCGCCACACACGCTTGACACCATCTGAACCAAATAAGTTTATCTTGGTCTCATCAGACCACATGTCATGGTTCCAGTAATCCATGTCCCTAGTCTGCTTGTCTTCAGCAAACTGTTTGCGGGCTTCCCTGTGCATCATCTTTAGAAGAGGCTTCCTTCTGGGACGACAGCCATACAGACCAATTTGATGCAGTGTGCAGCGTATGGTCTGAGCACTGACAGGCTGACCCCCCCCCCACCCCTTCAACCTCCGCAGCAATGCTGGCAGCACTCATATGTCTATTTCCCAAAGACAACCTCTGGATATGACGCTGAGCATGTGCACTCAACTTCTTTGGTCGACCATGGCGAGGCCTGTTCTGAGTGCAACCTGTCCTGTTAAATCGCTGTATGGTCCTCAGTTTCAGGGTCTTGGCAATCTTCTTATAGCCTAGGCCATCTTTATGTAGAGCAACATTTTTTTTTTTTTCAGATCCTCAGAGTTCTTTGCCATGAGGTTCCATGTTGAACTTCCAGTGGCCAGTATGAGAGAGTGAGAGTGATAACACCAAATTTAACACCACTTCTCCCCCATTCACACCTGAGACCTTGTAACACTAATGAGTCACATGACACCCGGGAGGGGAAATGGCTAATTGGGCCCAATTTGGACATTTTCACTTAGGGGAATACTCACATTTGTTGCCAGCGGTTTAGACATTAATAGCTGTGTGTTGAGTTATTTTGAGGGGACAGCAAATTTACACTGTTATACAAGCTGTACACTCACTACTTTACATTGTAGCAAAGTAATTTCTTCAGTGTTGTCACATGAAAATATATAATAAAATATTTACAAAAATGTGAGGGGTGTACTCACTTTTGTGAGATACTGTATGAGTAAGCTGAAACTTATGTTGATTGTAGGGCACCATGCATCACCAGAGCAAACATGCAAAATACAATGTACAACCCCTAGGTCTCCCAATCAGTCTTCACATTTTTAAGCACAAATTTTAACAATGCGCTATATAAAGCCTTAGCGCAAGTGCAGAAAGTTTTTCTTCTTTTTAATAACTGGGACTATATTTCTAAATGATTACCGTAGTAAACAATTCTACTTTATCTTTCTCTAGATTATAACATGACACATTTAGCATTATTTAGTAAAGTAATGTGCGAAGTGTGACAACCTGGCTAATCAATGTTTAGTTTATGGGGGTAAAATAAGTGAACAATTTATTTTTCTTGGTTGCTTGGGACTTTAGTCAAAAAAAAGGAAAATGAGCAAGTGAATAATATGATATGTTGCCATATAACTTAACCCACTTGATATAAATGACTGTTGTAGGCCACTACTAGCATGTGATTGACCCCTGATGTAGAACAAGCACAAGATTCACATTCAAAATAAAGAAAAATTTAAAAGAAAACACCAGAAAAAACTAAATATGCTCAAGCAAAATGGTAGGAATTTTTTTTTTGCCTACATGTTATTAACAGAGACAATTTTATACAGCAAAACATCATACTGTCTGGAACAATGTGCTTGAAAAGCTAAAGTGTTGTTATGGACAGTTTATTGAACTCTCTTAGGTCTGTGCAAATGCTCCAGACTAATTAAGCATAATTACACTGTGTGTGATACATCTTTATGATCCTGCATTTAAGCATTTTAATATAAAAGAATACTCTGGTGAATATTAAGGTAAGTACTGGTTAGGTCAGTTAGGGAGATAGAAAAAGGAAGTCAATAATTAAGTTAAATGGAATCTGTTTAAAAATAAACATGGGAACTGCCATTGCTTACTTATTTTTAAAGGGGCAGTAGGGACAAAGCTCTTAGTTCCTCACTCCTGGGACGCAGATTCAGTTGGGTCTGCTTTTGGCTGATGTCACTTAGCGGGTCCAGGGTCTGGAGGGATCCTGACTTTAATGTAGGGACCCACCTAGATGCCTAAGATCAGCATGACCCCCCTCCCCCCCTCCACAGCTCAGCACTCCAGTGATCACCAGAGGGACAGAGCAGAGAGCCGGTGACTGACTACTGTCATCGGCTCTCTGCTCAGAGATGTATGTTTTTTTAATCCCACAGTTGTCTGTTAGTCAACTTGGTATATATATATATATATATATATATATATATATATATATATATATATATATATATACATACAGACAGGGAGTGTATTGTCAAGGAGAGAGAATATGTTCTCAGCCCAACTAATTAAAATTGACCTGTTGTAATAAATAATTCCTTATATGACACAATATACTAGAAAAAAATTATTTTTTAACATTAAAAACTGTTATTGAGCTCCAGTCAAGTTGCTGTGCCTAGGCTGAGAAGTGCAGTCTGTAAGAATGATGTCAGACAGAAAAACGTCCTCGGTTTCTGTTTCCCCAGTGATTACGCTATCTGTAACATTTTATCTTTGTGGCAGCTCACAAAGCAGCAGACAGCCACAGGGGCTGATCTGTGTAGGACATGTACACACAGTTCAGAACATAACAAAAGCTATTGCACAATGTTTACAAGATTACATTATCTAGGAAAATAATTTTAGTCCAGTAAGTAGGGATGAGCCGAACAAAGAAGCCATTTAAAAACACTTGCGGCTTTAGGTTTGTTCTTAAGTAGAATCTGAACAGGTACATTATGAAGTGTAGCTCCATCCCAAAAAAATCTATTTTTAAGCTTTTTGGAGAACATAGGGAGGGGTTATCACCCCTGTAACATTTGCTGTCTTTGCACATCTGTTCAGAACATGTCACCTCACTTTCCGTCCCAATGACAAATGTTTTTGGAAAAGTGGGGTTTTAATTGAAACAAGGATTGGTGATAAAGTATCAGTAGAGAGGAGATACCTTTTTCCCAAATTAAATCTAACAGGATAGAATTTCCCTTCCTAGGGGTAGATTTCCTCTCACTTCCTGTTTTCTCTTTCCATTTGCAAGTAGGAGTCGTTTGTAAGTTGGATGTTTGAAAGTAGGGGCCTGGCGTATATACTATGCAGAAATTTGCCCTATTAGATGTTGGTGTAGCCACAAGACTGGTGGGCACAGGAATGGGCCCTGCTGTGAGTTAATAGATCAAGATTTGTAATTGCAAGCACCTGTTGAACAGGGCAGAAAAATTGGGGTGGTGGTGGTGGTGGACGGTGTTGCCACAAGACTGTAAGCTCTCACAGTTACTCTTGGTGGGCGCAGGAATGGGCCCTGCTGTGAGTTATTAGATCAAGATTTGTAATTGCAAGCACCTGATGAACAGGGCAGAAAAATTGGGCCTTTGGCGGTGGTGGTGGACGGTGTTGCCACAAGACTGTAAGCTCTCACAGTTACTCTTGGTGGGCGCAGGAATGGGCCCTGCTGTGAGTTATTAGATCAAGATTTGTAATTGCAAGCACCTGATGAACAGGGCAGAAAAATTGGGCCTTTGGCGGTGGTGGTGGACGGTGTTGCCACAAGACTGTAAGCTCTCACAGTTACTCTTGGTGGGCGCAGGAATGGGCCCTGCTGTGAGTTATTAGATCAAGATTTGTAATTGCAAGCACCTGATGAACAGGGCAGAAAAATTGGGCCTTTGGCGGTGGTGGTGGACGGTGTTGCCTCAAGACTGTAGGCCCTCATAGTTACTCTTGGTGGGCGCAGGAATGGGCCCTGCTGTGAACTATTAGATCAAGATTTGTAATTACCCGCCCCTGTTAAACAGGGGCTGAAAAATTGTGCCTTAGGCACTGGTGCTGGTGCCACAACACTGCAACCCCTCACAGATACTGTACTTGGAGCACAGCAGTCACACGTGTTGCGAAGCATTTTTAAAAAAAATTGTAAGTACCCGCCCCTGTTAAACAGGGGCTGAAAAATTGTGCCTTAGGCACTGGTGCTGGTGCCACAACACTGCAACCCCTCACAGATACTGTACTTGGAGCACAGCAGTCACACGTGTTGCGAAGCTTTTTTTTATAAAAATTGTATGTACACGCCCCTGTTAAACAGGGGCTGAAAAATTGTGCCTTAGGCACTGGTGTGGTGGCATGGATCATTGAGGAGGAGGAAGAGGATAGTCAGTGAACATAAGAGGACAGTCACTCAGCATCAGCATAGGCAGTCTTGAAGGGATGTGACATTATAAATGATTCGGTTATATCCGCTTCAGGTGCCTGGTAGCTGGTGGTGATCCAAGACTGATTCATTTTGATGAAGGTCAGTCGATCAACCGAGGCGGTGGACAGGCGCACCCTATGTTCGGTGACAAATCCTCCAGCAGCACTGAATGTGCGCTCGGAAAGAACGCTGGAGGCAGGACAGGCCAGTAGCTCAATTGCATACTGTGCAAGCTCTGGCCAGTGATCCATCCTCAGGACCCAGTAAGCCAGAGGATTTTCGGTGGGAAAGGTGTCCAAGTCTGACCTTGCCCCAAGGTATTCCTGCACCATGTATATCAGAGTGGCTCCTGTCCCCCAAACACACCAGCGCAAGCACGGCATGGCATCTTTTTGCCTGCGTACTTGCGTAGCCCCTTGTACGCCTACGGAGCACCGCTGGTTCCAAGGACAGAGCACTGGAGGAAGAAGAAGAGGAGGGGGTGGAGGAGAGAGGTGTGTCACAACCAGTAGCAGAAGTAGCGTTTTGGAGGCGTGGTGGCGGAACAACCTCCAACACTACTGCACCTTGTCCTGCATCCCTCCCAGCTGCCAATAGAGTGACCCAGTGGGCCGTGAAAGAAAGGTACCGTCCCTGTCCATGCCTGCTGGACCATGAGTCAGCGGTAATATGCACCTTACCGCTGACCGCCCTGTCCAGCGAGGCATGGACATTGCCTTCCACATGCCGGTAGAGAGACGGAATCGCCTTCCGTGAGAAAAAGTGGCGTTTGGGAACCTGCCACTGAGGAACCGCACATTGAACAAACTCACGGAAGGGGGCCGAGTCTACCAACTGAAAAGGCAGCAGTTGAAGTGCTAGCAATTTAGCCAAGCTAGCATTCAACCGCTGGGCATGTGGATGGCTGGGAGTGTACTTCTTTCTACGGTCCAGCAGCTGGGGCAGGGAAATTTGCCTGCTGCAATCGGACGTCGGTGTACTGCAAGTACTTGGTTTGTGACACACCTAATTCTACACCTTCAGTCCTCTCAGAGCAGCTTTCAGAGAGCACTGAAGGTGTAGTGGGGATGGAGATCCCAGCTGATGAGGAGCAAGGAGAGGTCCGCTTAGTTCTTTGGTGTGGGTCTTTTATGTGTGCCTGCCAACGAGCTGCATGGCAGGTCGACATATGTCTGGTCATGCTTGTGGTGCCCAAGCGGCTGATGTTTTGGCCACGCGAGATATGCTTGAGACAAATATTGCAAATAGCAGTGGTGCGATCTGATGCACTCATCTCAAAAAAGGCCCACACCAAAGAACTTTTCTGATAACGTGCAGAGGCAGCACCCTGCACAGGCGGAGCTCTGCGGTGTTGTACAGTTGCTGTGCTGGCCTCTACCTGGCCTCCAGGGGGCATCCTGCCTCGTTGGACATGTGACGCCGCATCCTCCTCCTCCTCGTCCTCCTCCTCATCCTCTCTCCCTTCAGGCACCCACGTGGAGTCAGTGACCTCATCATCCCCTCCCTCTTCACCACTAGAGCAAACCTGGCAGTAAGCTGCAGCTGGTGGAACAGTACTGCCAGATTCCTCAAGCTGGGTATCATCATCCGAGCCTTCGAATCGTTGGGCATCCTCCTGGAGCATGTACCCAACACTGTGCTCAAAGAGTTCGGGGGACTCCTCAGGAGGACATGGTGGGTCTAGGGAAGGGGTGGCTGATGATGCCATTGAGTACGCGTTGGCAGCTGCTCTGCCAGTACCCTGAGCCTGGGTGAGAGAGGATGAGGAGGATGAGGAGGGCTTGGTCATCCATTCTACCAAGCCTTCAGCATGATGCGGCTCCACATGTCCAGCTGCCGAAAACAAAGACGCGCGTGTCCCATGGCCACGTGCTGATGACGATGCACGACCACGTCCACGGCCACGTCCACTAGAAACAGAGCCTGCCTGCCCTGTGTTCTTGGCTCTGCACGCTCTGCCTCCCCTTGGCGGTCTTCCAGCCATTGTAGTCGGTAGTCCTGTGGGTGCTGCTGAGAAGAATATATAGGAGCTCTGTGTGATGCCACTAACACACTAGAAGTCCTATGGGTGCTTCTGCAAAGAAAATATAGGAGCTCTGTGTGATGCCACTAACACACTAGAAGTCCTGTGGGTGCTGCTGAGAAGAAAATATAGCTCTGTGTGATGCCACTAACACATAGAAGTCCTATGGGTGCTTCTGCAAAGAAAATAGAGGATCTCTGTGTGATGGGACTAACACACTTCAAGTCCTATAGGTGCTTCTGGGAACAAAATATAGAGCTCTGTGTGATGGGACTAACACACTTCAAGTCCTATAGGTGCTTCTGCAAACAAAATAGAGGATCTCTGTGTGATGGGACTAACACACTTCATAGTCCTATAGGTGCTTCTGGGAAGAAAATATAGCTCTGTGTGATGGGACTAACACACTTCAAGTCCTATAGGTGCTTCTGGGAACATATATGATCTCTGTGTGATGGGACTAACACACTTCAAGTCCTATAGGTGCTTCTGGGAACAAAATATAGCTCTATCTGATGGGACTAACACACTTCATGTCCTATAGGTGCTTCTGGGAACAAAATATATGATCTCTGTGTGATGGGACTAACCACATACACGTCCTATGTGGGTGCTCTGTGTGATGGGACTAACACACTTCAAGTCCTATAGGTGCTTCTGGTGAAGAAAATATAGCTCTGTGTGATGGGACTAACACACTTCAAGTCCTATAGGTGCTTCTGGGAACAAAATATATGATCTCTGTGTGATGGGACTAACACACTTCAAGTCCTATAGGTGCTTCTGGATCCTCTGAACTTTGGGAAGAAATATATGCCTTGTGTGAAAAACTCACTAGAAGTCCTATGGGTGTTTCTGCAAAGAAAATTTGTCTCTGAAAACACACTTCAAGTCCTATAGCTCTAACAAAATATAGGATCTCTGTGTGATGGGACTAACACACTTCAAGTCCTATAGGTGCTTCTGGGAACAAAATATAGTGTGATGGGACTAACACACTTCAAGTCCTATGTGTGATTCTGGGACTAACACACTTCAATTAATATACTTCAAGTCCTATAGGTGCTTATGATAGGAGTCCTATACACATCTCTCTGTGTGATGGGACTAACACACTTCAAGTCCTATAGGTGCTTCTGGGAAGAAAATATATGATTATAGCATGTGACCGGCGCCGACGGCGTGGCGGCCTTTTATAAGAGGGGGCGTGTACTAAAGCCCCTGAGCTGTAATTGGCTACAGGCGTCCTGCAGGTAGGTGCCAGCCTTCTAAGGAGGAAGAGAGATGATTATCCTGAGGAGTACCGTGATCGCTATAATATGTAGTAAATACCTGTTATAGCTGCATGCACTCATTATCGAGCCACCCCCATCAAATAATTCCCTGCATCTATTACCTTTTGTACCACCACCCCCTCCTTTTAGAATGTAAGCCCCTCCTTTTAGAATGTAAGCTCTATGAGCAGGGCCCTCCTGTGTAATTGTGCTGTCCCCCCTCTACATTGTAAAGCGCTGCGTAAACTCTTGGCGCTATATAAATCGTGCATAATAATAATAATTACTTAAAGTGGAGTTCTGCTTGAAAAAATAAAGCTGCTGACTTTTAAAATCAGAACACTTACCTGTCCAGGGCACCCACGATGTCCTCATCTGAAGCTGACCCGTCCCTCGGCTCCGGGTGGAGGCAGAACTTTGTAATTGCCCCCCCCTTGCCCCTACTTGTGGACGCCCATGGCAACGCCGGCATCTTCATCCTGGTTCTCTACTGTGCATGCATAAGTCACGCTGCACATTCTGAGTGGTCCCTGCTGTCTTCTGTCTCCCAGAAGACAGTGGGGGGGGGGGGGAGAGAGGAGGGGGACGAACATGGCGTAGATCACAGCAGTATCCTCCAGAAGTGGGAGCAAATACCTGGATTAGGCAGGTATCTGCTCCCCCCTCCCCCCTGAAAGGTGCCAAATAAGACAACGGAGGGGGGGAAGAACCGGATCAGCGGAAGTTCCATTTCTGGGTGGAAATCTGCTTTAAGCTGGCCATACAAGTATCCATTTTTACAGTTCTGTCTTTGGGCTAAACAGCACGGATGGACAAAAGTTCCCCATGTTGGCTCTTGTATTCTGACAGGCAGTGCCATCTGATTGGAGGCAGGCATTGTTTGGCTAGCAATTTCTCACCCATCTCTTTGGACAAATGTTGATTGAAAAATTGACTTTTTTGCAATCCAGATGTTGCCAACAGGGCCAATTCGTCAGGAATCATCCAAAATACGTGCGGAGTAACAACTTTAATTTGGCATAAAAAATATATCTGATGCTAGGTTTAATTGAATGTATTTTGTATATGTGTTATTTGTAGAGCTTATAGAAATTAAGAAAATGTTCTATTCTATAATCAAACATGTAAAGTTACAAACCTAATTCAAGAGTGTACTAACCCCACCCTTTCCTGATCCGAACACCCCTTCCATCTAAACTGAAGGGAGCACATCTACAGTACAATTTCTTATATGGATATATTTTTACACACTACCGCTGATAAATGGCAGTTCCCAGCTGGCTTAGTTCTGCTAGTGAGCAAACCTGTCCATGGAGATCCTGGGTGATATCGTTAAACAATATGGTCATGACAAATATTTGATCAATGACATCATCCAGGATTGTTGCCAGCCAGTTTGCTTTGAAATGTGTAGAACAAAACTGGTGGGGAACTTTCATTTGCAATGGGATCGCCTTGGTCTTACATTGTCAACCCTTGTTCTGGCATGCAGCCTAGGTTGCTAGGAAAAGGGGAGCAGTGAGTGTGCACCCTCCTCCTGAACCATACCACCCCACATGCCTTTGACATTTGGAGTACACCTTGCAATGAGGAACACAAAACCTAACCTTCTTGCAATGCACCTTTTGGTTGATTTACTAAAACTGGAGAGTGCAAACTCTGGTGCAGCTGTGCACGGTGGTAGCCAATCAGCTTCTAACTCCAGCTCTATCAATTAACATTTGACAAAAAATCCTGGAAGCTGATTGGTTTCTATGCAGAGCTGCACTAGATTTTACACTCTACAGTTTTAGTAAATCAGTCACCTTGTCCCCAAGTTAACATGGATGAGGGCCTTATCCCCATATCCAAAGACCCAAGAGAATGTGGGGGACTACCAATGTATCTGAATCTGGAAGCCCCTTTGGAATAAAGGACCCCCCCCCCCCGCCCCCAGATATCCACCCACCTACAATAAAAGTAAGGGGTACACAGTAACCCTGGTTGCTTATTCACAAACAAACTTGAAGAAAGTAAATAAAAAGAGAAAAGCCCCATAATATAAATTCAACGATTGCATCATCCAGGGATCCAGTGTCAATCACAATGAGTGATGCCTGAAGACCCACTGCCAGGATGATGCTGGCTTGCTACTACTTCCCTTGCAAATGGCAGGACTTAAGTGCTGTTGGAATATAAACAACAGTAGCAGGTAGCCTGGGTGATGTCAATTACCAAAAATAGTAGGGACCATATTTTGTCAATGCAATCATCCAGGATCTTCTATCACTTGCTTTGTTTACAAACAGAATTAAGCTGGCAGGGAATTGTCATTTAGCAGTGGTATTTTTTTAATGCCACTTTTAAAAGAGTACATCAGACTGGTGCACAACTTTTTGTGCAAGTTTAAGGCACCCCAAGCAAAATTTGTGCATTTTAATGTTTCTTTTTAAAGAGGTATTAAACCCAAAACCAAAATTGTAATCTATTGAAGCTTACCAATCATTGTGGTGGCTGCATTTGTTTTTTTTTTTAAAACAACAGACTTACTGGCCAGATCACCATGTGAAATATAAGGGAAAGAAAGTCTAAAAAAGAAATCTAATTTAGCAATCACATCTAAGAATAGGCCACCTGCAATATGATAAATGTTTGCCTTTGATCTCCAGGGCAATTTTGACATTTTTACACATACATGTTAAAATCAGCATTTTTTTTGTTCGGAAATTACTTAGAACCCCCAAGCATGATATTTTTTCTGACATCAAAGACCCTGGAGAATAAAATGGTGCCTGTGGCAATTTTTATGTCACACAATATTTACGTGGCCATTTATCAAACTCAAATGTTCAGGAAAAATTACACTTTTTCAGTGCATACAAACACAAAACAATACCCTGTTATGGTGAAGTATAAAAGATGATATTGCATTCAGTAAATAGATACCAAACTTGTCAAGATTTTAAATTGTACACTCCTGTAAAATGGCGATAAACTATAGTACCTAAAAGTGTCCATAGGTAATACTTTAGAAGCCTTTACAGGTTATCAGTTTAGAGTTTTTTATGAATTAGGGGCTTAGAATTATTGCTGTCACTCTGACATTTATGGTGATAGCTCACATGTGTGGTGCAATCACTATTTACATATACGCGTCAGCAGGGGTTAAGTCCTGGGGAAAAAAGTGTGGGAACTCCCACCCAATATCCACTCCCCCACCAAAAAAAAAAAAATGATACGCTCATATGCACGGACGCTTCAAAAGTGGTATTTTTCATCCAATTTTCGTATTGTGTGTATGAAGCTTAACTGTTAGTACATAAAAAAAAAAACAATCCTCAATAAGCATAAATACAGTAATTCTCTGAATAATCAGCATTCATTCAATTGTGCTTCCATGCAAATGTGAACATCATGTTCTGATCTGTATTGGGGAATTTTATTTTGTATATAGTGTTTATGTGGTGTTTACACTTTTCATTGAACAGAGTTTGGATAACACATAGTTAAACGGAAAGGTCATAAATTAACTGCAAATTATCTGGACAGAATGCTTAGGGAGATAGTGATGTGTTCCTGCTTAGGAGATGTATGTTAGCTTGGGGGGCTGCAAACTCTGCAGGGCTCCAACACACACTCGCTGCTATTCCAACCCTTCACATATTTCCACATAAACTTCCCTCCTGGCATTAAACTTTGCCAGGTATTGTGCTCATCTTACCACCCCAAACTGATGTTCCTCCCTCAGCTCACCTCTCTCCCTGCATGTCCGTATGCAGGAGACTGGGGGGGTGAGGAGACAGAAAATCAGGAGGGGCCGGTGGGGAGGAGCGTATCACGAGCGGTCTGACTAAACACAATCTCTTAGCAGCAGGGACCTGATCTACCCGTCAGCTAGCTGTGATTGACAGGTAGATCGAAGTGGAAGCTGTCATGGGGCCCCCTACTGGCAATGCCTGAATGGTCAGGCCACCCCTGGTGTGCGTCACTTACTATTGCGAGCTGTGTCGGCGGCTGCTGGTGTAGCACCTGCCACACAGCTTGCATACTTCAAAGTCTTGCAGGACACAGCTGCGAATGGGAACTGAGTTCCTGTTGTGAAAAAAGTACAGGAACTCCGTTCCCATGCGTTCCCGCAGGACTTGAGCCCTGCGCGTCAGACCTAAAGGTGCCTTTGCATTTGCATGTATGCCAAGGGGGCAAAAGCAGTTTTCATGTTTTTAGTACTTTTATTTATTTATTTTTTATATGTTTTTTTTTTTCATTGATCCCCTGATGTCTCCTCTGCCCTCCGAAGCAACTAACCAAGAAAAAATTGTGATTGGTTAGTTGCTTCCTTGACTGGGAATGACAGCTCTGAAACCGGAAGTGATTGCATCATTGTCGCTTCTGGGTTCATTCATCACAGAGGAGTTGGGGGGAAAAGATGTTCCTCCATCTCATCTGTGGGCAGCCGTCACAACCATTTACTGCAATTCAGGGCTTCCCGAAAGAATGTAAGAGCCCAGGAACCACTGGGGGCAGCAGCAGGAGGGGGGCCTTTTCAGCACTGCATAAGTGATCACTTTTATGAGAAAACCAATGGCTGGTGGACATAAACAGTATCAGGATCATGAAGCTGCTGACATGATCCTGATATAACTACTTGCTTACAGGACATTTTAATACATACAATGGTCAGCAAGTGATGAAAAGACCCTCTCCCACTCTGCAGGACTTAACCTACTTCCCACCTCCTCTTTCTCTCTCTTTGTCGCTGACATTGGGCTTGTGGCAGGCCTCTATCTCCCGTTTTTACAGAGGCCCTGACCCTAGGACCCTCTTCCTTTCTTTACAGACATGCGGCTAACACCGCTAAGTATAAAACGAATTTTGCTCTTGTTCACTAACTACCCACCCCGACTGAGGGCATTTTGTGGAACTGAACGCATTTTATCCCTTGATGCAAACTAGTGCACCTGTAACACGGACCCCCCCTTGCAGGCCCTTGGGCCTGGGAGAAATATGTTGACCTTCGTTTTTTTTCCCCTAGGTCGCTCAGTGGACATTTATTACCTATAAAAGTTATTTGTTCATGTTCTCTCAGCCCATGCCTTTTCATTATGTTTGATATGCTATACCCCTGTTATACCCCTGCGTGGGTGAATGGTTGTCATGCTCATTACAATAAAAATTATTGTACCAGAAAAGACCCTCTCCACACGGAATGGTATTTTATTTTTCCATTGGTTCATGCCCCATGGCATGATGTGAAGCTACAAATGTCCTTTTAAAGCAACAGCATGCAAAATGGCCTTGAAAAAGTCCAGAAAGCAACAACAAGATGTAATGCTTTCTTCTTATTTACAAGACCTATATGGGGTTTGGCACAATGTTCAATTTTACCAGATTCTTTTTCTGGATTCACCTTAGCTTCGCTATAGCTCTTGAGCACCAAACTTTGCCCAGTTGGCTCATCACTGATGTTACACAGTAATCACAAATCTAATTGGAATCATCCAAGTAAATCATTTGAAATAACTTTTTTAATAAATAAAAAAAATTATTATTATCACCAACATCATTATTGTCATCATTATCATATACTATATGAGAGGCATTGTGCCAGTAGATGCCATTTGGATTATGTAGGTAAATTCTCCTTAACCTGATTGGGTCTCATTTAGGTTTTCCTTCCTGCACTGCATCCTGTTATCATCAAGAACCACATGTTCAACACATATCTATGCAGTCATAAATTCAGAACATAAAATACATATAAAAATTATAATAGGTCAACCATTTCTGTACCTTGTTCTACCCAGTATTCTGTTAATCACATTTTGATGTATGCTTAGAAGGTCCTGGTTAGAACTATTCTGATGAGGTATTGAAATAAAGTCGATGCATTCACAGTGTGTGATAAATGAGATACACGATCATTGCAGTGCACTATAAAACTCTGTGTGTAGCCATAAAACAACATTTGTCATCAATATCTGGGTTTTGAGAAAGAAACACAGTTTTCTACAGAGTCTGAAATACAGTGGATTGATTGAACAAATGGTCACGATTGCATTTAGTATGATTAGTGATTACTAAATAACCTAGTACCTATGGAAACTAAGAGCCTGTCATGAAAAAAGAGCACACACTAGCATGTAAATGTGTGCCTAATTGATGCTGATTACCATCACCATGGATAGCTAGCAGTTCTGTTCCAAATAACACAAGAGGTTACAAGTGCCTTTGACATGGAGATCAAGCACTTCATTCTGAGCTACAGTCAGCACTGTCTTGTTCGACCAGGAAAGGGTCGATGATACGTGACAACAAGTGTTGTATGTGCCTTCAGCTGTACGAGTCTATACCATGAACATATTTAATGCACATTATGTCCATTAAACATATGGATCATTTGGATGAACTACTTTGGATATGAAAACAATCTGAATGCACTGACCCCTTATGTATTACTTTGTTGTTTGGACTAACAAATAGAAGAACAGATACATGTGATAATACAACTGAATACTAATTACACACTAAGTATTTACATAATAAATAAAATCACACTATGATGAAAATGAATCAGATTTGTGGATATGGTACCCTTATGTTGACATATGAAATCTTCCTTTATACACATAATTTCACATATATGTATCACTTTCATTTGCTTGCATAATAAAAAGTTATTTCAATGACAGTTCTTAGTAAAAGCTATGGAATTGGCATTGAATAAGTTACTTAAACATTACATACGTTCTTTGATTTAAGAAAGGTAACTCCTAATATTAATTAACAAATAATAGCTTACTTACCACCTACCCTATATAAGTGCTAACATTGTAAAGAAGCATAGCTCTGACATCTCTCCATAAACCGTTCTGCAATAGTAAATTCTTAGTTTGAATCTCAGTATATGTTGCAATTGTAAGCTGAATCTTTGCAGCTGAGAAATAAGTCTAGGAAGTGATAGAGGATAGTTACCTGTTCCAGACACCTTGGATGATGTGCAGCTGGACCCTGTCTGAGATGTCCTTGTCACTGATCCTCTTTCTGCCCCCTGTAGAGATTTTTATTCAGTTGAACTCGGCAGCTGTATGTCACTTTCTTATGTGGATCCTCGTTGTTCCAATTTTACATGCATTTTTGGATGTGAAACAAAGACTTCATTTTTTTTTTTTCATTTGTTACTTCCCTATTCTCGTCTTTCTCTCACCATCAGCTTGTCGCTTTTCTTTTTCCCTTCGCTAACCTCATGATAACACTTCTTTTCTGTGCTTGTGGCTCCCAGCCCCTCCCCTCCACTTGCTCTCCCTCTCTCTCTCCCCCCTCTTTCCAGGTCCCTGCATTAAGCAGCACTCTGGTCTGGCTCAGCCTCTGAAGCCTGGATGCATGAGAAGCTATAGCACTATGACATCTGCCTGCCAAGTGTAGGAAAAGCCAACAGGCAGATCTGTGCATGGATTTCACCCGGGAGCAAATCTCTCATGTTAATATGTTTCTCTTATATGTAACAGTTATAAATGGTAGTATGTATAAGTTGTAGGATTTATAAGAAGAGACATACCAGTGGTGTGTATGACATCAACCTGCATCGTTAAAATGTTCTATAAAAGGCCTAAAAAAAGCTAATAGTGCTTTTGTATTAATATAAAAATATAGTATATTGTATTATCAATAAAACATACAAAAATAATGCACATAGTACATAGCGTTTATAGATATAGAATTTATCAACACAAACATGGATGTATACACACGCACGCACACACATGCACTCATATATTGTAACCTGCTATACGTGCTCTTGCTCAGTCTTGGCTATATTATAAAATATAAAACATATTGTATAAAAGAGGCCCTTGGACTAGGTATATTGTTACCTGTTGCTATAGCAGCATGGTGAATTACTGTAAAAAATCAACAGTATTTTTCCTTCAACAGACAATGTGGCTAACTGAATGGCAATATCAAGTTGTCAGAACATGGAGAAACCAGAATGCTAAACATGTATCAGTTTAGAGAGGTTGAGATGAAGGAAAGTACAAAAAACTATTTATATTATTGAACATCAAATGAGACCTTGTTTGAGTATTGGAATAAGTTAAATTATACCTAAATTTATGGGGGAAAAAATGAATAAAGCGCTGCGCAAACTGTTGGCGCTATATAAATCCTGTATTATAATAATAATAATAATATATTATAGTTTACCAGTTTTAAAATGTGGTGGCTGCATTCATTTTATTAACTTTTTTTTGAGGGGGGAGAAAATACATTTAGGATTTATTCAAAACATGTGTTTCAGTCTGCAATGTGCTAAGTTCACATCAGCATAGGTATGCAATGGGCCCCAATAGATAATGCTACATTTAAACTCCACACATTACATGTCACTATGTGCTGCAACGCAAGTACAAAATAAAATATCTTGGCTCCTGCGTTGAAAAAAAGAAAGATACACAGCAATGCAGTGCAAACAAGAAAGCATGTCAATGCAAATGAGTAAATAAACCATGGGGGTTATTTACAAAAAAGGCAAATCCACTTTGCACTGCAAGTTCACTTGGAAGTGCAGTTGCTGTAAATCCGAGGGGGACATGCAAGGAAAATAAAAAACAGCATTTTAGCTTGCACATGATTGGATGATAAAATCAGCAGAGCTTCCCCTCATTTCAGATCTACCCCTAAGATCTACAGCGACTGCACTACCAAGTGCACTTGTAATGCAAAGTGGATTTGCCTTTCATAAATAACCCCCCATGTGTTGAGGCACTAGCTTGAACCTGTGATAACTAGTATATGTACTAGTACAATTAACAATGCAATCATAGAAGGAATTGGTTTAACGTTTTATTATTGCATTGTTAGTAGTACTAGTATATATACTAGTTATCACAGGTTCAAGCCAAGCTATCTTTTGTGAACTACAAACTCTACTTCTTGTAATGGAAATGAGTAGAGGGGGTGTTTATTGTCCAAATCAGTAATGTGACATAGTGTGACAGTGCTGCACTGTCATTGAGTCCAGTATACAGTAGTGAGTAAGCACTGTCACCCTAGGATAGATAGGAGGTGTGTTACTAGCAGGATCCCCAGGTTAAAATATTACAATAAAGGAAAAAAAGCATGAAAATAAACAAAACTAATACAGACAGCACATCAAAGGTTTGGTGTATAGATTTTTTTTTTATATTTTTTTTCTTTTTAGATACACTTTAAAGACTCCATATTCATGATAATGATGTGTTGAACTTCTTTGTTCCATCTGTCAAGTGTCCGAGGCTCAACACAATAATGTCATTACAAGGCAACCTCAGCTATGTCACTCATCCAAAGATTGGTGCCAAAATAGCTAAACTCACTATATGAACAATAACAGCAGATAACCTTTGAACGTCTAAACGGTGTTGCAGTTTATCAACTGATTCCCCATAGTGCCCTAAAGATAAAAAAGATGAGTTTACACTCTGTGAATGGGTCATTTGATATGACATAAAGACTTTCTGGTATTTAGAACATCATTGCCTGGTGAATTGTTTCATAATGCTTTTCTTTTTTCTATGTAAGATTTGTCTGTTCAAGTAAACCTAATGACGTGCAGTCCATTCTTCTTTTTACTTGTCCTTTAAGTTAAAATCCACTAAAATGTGCTGGGCTGTTTTGAACCAAGGAAAGATCTACAGGCATACCCCACTTTTAAGTACACAATGGGGTTTATTTACTAAAGCTAGAAAGTGCAAAATCAGGCTCACTTCTGCATAGAAACCAATGAGCTTCTAACCCCAGCTTGTTCAATTAAGCTTTGATAATAAAACCTGGAAGCTCATTGGTTTCTATGCAGAAGTGAGCCTGATTTTGCACTTTCCAGCTTTAGTAAATAAACCCCATTGTGTACTTAAAAGTGGGGTATGCCTGTACTTCCTTCTATTCAGTCCAGATGTGTAATATATATATATATATATATATATATATATATATACACACACAGTGGAACCTTGGATTACGAGCATAATCTATTCCAGGAGAATGCTTGTAATCCAAAGCACTCGCATATCAAAGTGAGTTTCCCTATAGAAGTCAATGGAAACGAAGATAATTTGTTCCGCATTGACGTCTATTGCATGCAATATCGCATGTGGCCAGAGGTGGGGGGGTATAGAGAGAGAGAGAGAGAGAGAACACCGCTATTCTTGAACTGTAAGTAATAGCATCATGACAATAGTTATGGTTCCTATAATGTTTTACATGTTTCATGTACTTGTGTGTTATGTTAAAACTGTTGATAATGTAATGTGTGCTTTAATGGTGTCTTTAAGAGTGTAAATGCAAGCTGAGGGTTCTATAAATCTTGGCTGTCGGGTTGCCATGGTGAGAGGTGCATGACCTCCCCAGTACTTAGTGCTTTTTTAGCTAGAATGATTCCTCAATTAACAATAGCTAAATGATTCTGCCCTTCAATCACTTTCCAGTGTCTCCATGGTACTGGAGTCCAGGAAGCCTCAAACTATTTGTTGTATGGACAACGTCCCAAAACATTAGCTCTAAATTCTTATAGACATAAAACACAAATTGCTCACAATGATATCTAATTTATAAAAATATCTGAATTATTAACATGTTGTAATGATATTATTCATCAACACTAATCCTTTGTGAGCCAGAGGCAGTAGTCAGACAGGCTGGCTTTCCTGTTTGTCTGGACTTAAAGTGTATGTTACCCCCAACATTTCATATTCCTGATACATGCCTGTTGTACCATGTACTTGTATAAAAAAAAAGTATCCTTATACATACATTCTCTGCTCTAGGTAAGTAGTGTAGCAGTAGCACACTGCTGCTCCGATATAGACCCAGGTGATAACCCAGTTCTTCACTGTATCAATCCAAACTTGCAGTCACCCATAGAGTGCAGCCTCCCTAGATTGCAAGTTTGGATTAAAAAAGCATCCTGTTTTATTTGCATTGCTTCCGTTATGTGAAATACCTGGTGATCCTGCCAGCCCCCCCCCCTGCTTTCCAATTTAAGATTGATCATGTTAAGCTTAGAAGCACATCAATCCCATTGTGGTCAGTTTTCTGTCTGTGCTGGGAGAACAGCCTGCCTCTCCTTCAATGATCAGACTTGTGCTGATACGCCCCCCTCCCCGCACAGCTCTTCACTGAGTAGATCAGTGTACTGCTTTTACTCTGCCTCCTGCTAACTAACACGCCCCACTGCAGTCTCCACTCCCACCTCTACAACCCCATGACCTCTAAACAGAGGTCATGTGATCACTTATAAAACAAAAGAATATACACAAATGTTTTTCCTTGTAAATCTATTTTAAACTGAATATGTTATTTTACTCTTTAAATCCAGGGTCTCCACCCCCAGTATGTCCTCCAATTTGCTCATTTAACTTTCCATGATCCATGGAGATACTTGATGCAGGAAAGTTGGGTGATCCATGGAGATACTTGATGTGGGAAAGCTGAGTGCCATACAGCCTTCTCACAGAAATTCTCTCAGTCAAGTTGGAAATGCCAAATCAATCGGTAGGCTTTCCATGGGAATAAATGAAAAATCGACTGCACATGCCTGCCCTTGCTAGGAGACTTTACCAATGGAGGTTTTACAACACCCCCACAGTGAATGTCATGATGGATTCTGAAAGGGTAAGTGTTGGAGGGAAGGGGACCCGGCACACAAAAGATAATCTTACATAAGTGCAGTTATCCTTTTTAATATATTATACATAGATTTACCATCATGCATGGCTATTAATATGGTCAAATGTATTATTTACAATCCACACCTGTGAATCATGTAGTACATATAATAATTGTGGAAATCAAGTTATCTTTATCAGTTTAGATCTGCCAGCACAATTACACTGTTCCTGAAGTTTGATAATTAGTGCACGGACATTTAACTTAGGATTTATAGGAATTATCAGGGGCGCATGCACGCGGCTGACTAGGCAGGACATGGCTGCTTAGTGCTCCACATTAACTGGGACCCGACAGCCTCATATCACAGTCACAACTGACCACCGTTTCCCTGAGGTAATATTTGTATTGCTGAGACCCCCCAGGGCACAATTTTATCGATATATACAGCGGAAAAAAGCCAGGCTTAAGTCAGTGAAGAGCCAAGAAGCGCTGACAAGAGCCACATCTAAAATGGCGGCAACGCCATCCTCCCGTTCTGCACTGTCAAATATTCAGTCACAGAAAAGGAATTCTTCCTCTCAGCGAGGTGAGCCAGATTTTGACTTTGGAATAACTCCCTTCACTTTACAGAATACCCCCCCCCCCCCGACCTCTTTTGTTAGTTTGAGCGGGTATTACAAAAGACCTTACAAAATACCTCAGACACAATCACAGAAAAGCTCACACGGGAGATTCGTAAGGTGGGCCACCGCACATCTGTTCTTGAACAGAAGATAGATGTATTGGATGTCATCACCACTAACCACAATAATGAATTGGTGGCCCTTAGGGAGGAAAATTCTTCCCTCTATTCCTGTCTTGAGGACTTTGAGAACAGAGCCAGGAGGTCTAACCTTTGTGTCCATGGTATACCTGAGGCTATTGAAGACCTCCAATCTACCATCACAGCGCTCTTCCAGGAACTTGCTCCATCGATTCCTATGGAACATCTAGAGATGGATAGGATTCATAGAACTCTGGCTCCCCGATAAGATGATGCTACTAAACTGCACTACTTCCGCACCAAGGAGCAATTAATAGAAGCAGCCCGTAATAAGGACTTATTGACCTTCCAGGGATATCACTATCAAATCTTTCAAGATCTCTCACAGCAGATCCTCTTGATATGAAAAGCGATGAAACCACACAGATTCTTCAACATCATCACATTTCTTATCGTTGGAGTTTCCCCTTTGCCATCTTCTTTTCCCACAAAGGCTCTTCCTAAAGAAAAAAAAAATCATCATGGCCCTGTGTGAAAAAGTGATTGCCCCCTAAACCTAATAACTGGTTGGGCCACCCTTAGCAGCAACAACTGCAACCAAGCGTTTGCGATAACGTGCAATGAGGCTTTTACAGCGTCCTGGAGGAATTTTGGCCCACTCATCCTTGCAGAATTGTCCTAATTCAGTTACATTAGAGGGTTTTCGAGCATGAACGGCCTTTTTAAGGTCATACCACAACATCTCAATAGGATTCAGGTCTGGACTTTGGCTAGGCCACTCCAAAGTCTTCATTTTGTTTTTCTTCAGCCATTCGGTGGTGGACTTGCTGGTGTGTTTAGGATCATTGTCCTGCTGCAGAACCCAAGTTCGTTTCAGCTTGAGTACACGAACAGATGGTCGGACATTCTCCTTCAGGATCTCTTGGTAGACAGCAGAATTCATAGTTCCTTTTATCACGGCAAGTCTTCCAGGTCCTGAAGCAGCAAAACAGCCCCAGACCATCACACTACCACCACCATATTTTACTGTTGGTATAATGTTCTTTTTCTGAAATGCAGTGTTCCTTCTACGCCAGATATACTTGGACACACACCTTCCAAAGAGTTCCACTTTTGTCTCATCGGTCCACAGAATGTTGTCCCAAAAGTCTTGGGGATCATCAAGATGTGTTGTGGAGAAATTGAGACGAGCTTTGATGTTCTTTTTGCTCAGCAGTGGTTTTCTCCTTGGAACTCTGCCATGCAGGCCATTTTTGCCCAGTCTTTTCCTGATGGTGGAGGCATGAACGCTGACCTTAACTGAGGCAAGTGAGGCCTGCAGTTCTTTGGACGTTGTTGTGGGGTCTTTTGTGACCTCTTGGATGAGTCGTCGCTGTGCTCTTGGGGTAATTTTGGGCGGCCGGCCACTCCTGGGAAGGTTCACCACTGTTTTCTTCCTATCTGCAAATCTGCAGATGACCTGCTTGCAGTGATACACGAGCTTCGCCTGTCATCACCAGAAAATACAGCTGAGGGATTCAAACGTCGAGTGACATCCAGCTCCCCCAAGAATCCACAGGACACCCCTGTTCTTCAAGGACACTCTAGCACCCACAAGAGGAGCTGCTTTGCCTCACCACCACCAGCCCCAGAAGACCAGATGGACTGATGTTTCTCTAATGCCCCATACACACAGTCGGATTTTCCGACGGAAAATGTCCTATCGGCCAATGTTGTCGGAAATTCCGACCGTGCGTAGGCTCCATCGGACTTTTTCGGTTGGATTCTCCGACGGACAAAGTTTTATCTCCTGCTCTCAAATTTTCCGACAACAAAGTCCTATCGGACTTTTTCTGATCGTGTGTAGCGAATACCGACGGACAAAGTGCCACGCATGCTCAGATCACATTACAAGACCAAAGCTATTGAGAAGAAGGCACTGGGAAGGCTGCTTATGCTCTAGCTCCATCTCCTAGTTCCCTGCTTGACTATTTCTGAGCTCGCACCCTCCATCCTGAGTTACCTGCTAAAGCCTTTTGGAAACCCTTGGCCGGGATTGAGCCACAAGCCAGTGTGACCTCTGTGACAGGGGGTCGCACGATCCGGTAAGGGTCAGTGTGTTTGGATGGTGGAGGTATCTTCTTTCTCTCATCAGGATCACCCCTTGAGTTGCTGATCATTGAATTAGAGCACTGCGGAATCTCTGGAACTTTCTTTATGTTTAGTGTGTTTTTCACAAAATCACATTGACTTTATTAAGGATAGGCAGTCACCAATGATTGTTCTTTTCACTTTTCATTTTTACACAATTTTTTCATGTTAATATGGACTTCCTTTGAACCTGATATCAAATAAGTTTTAAGGAGGTGTATACATATTGTGTCAATTTCAATATATGTTGGTTCACTGTATTTTGTGTTACAAGTGCACGATTGTTTGCAGCGCAGTTGTTCATTTTTATAAAGCTATTGGCTACTAGCCTCTACGTAGTCCCGTCGTAGGCAACGAACGTCACCACGTTCAGGATGATCGGATTTTCCGACAACTTTGTCCGACCGTGTGTATGCAACACCAGTGTCGGACAAAATCCGTCAGAAAAAATCCGACGGATTTTGTGGTCGGAATTTCCGACCGTGTATGGGGCATTGTAAGTGATATCTGGACTTAAGGACTTGTCCCTTTTGATATTTCACACATTGTGACCTCATAAGTGGTGAACCCTGAGACAAGTCTTACATTCTGTCTCAAACAAAGGGTTCTTAATTGTGAGGGTAACACAATCCCGATATTCTATACATAATAATCTCATTCAATAGAATTATTAAATCCAAACACCTTCGATACGCACAGGGAAGTAGGGATCCACAGACTTGTGCACCTACTTACTTAACCCAAAACCCTACTTAAAACCTCCTGCAGTGAGCTTGTTTGCATCTCCTTCTCCCCTTACACTGTAAGCGAGCCTTGACATCCAGCAACAATTGCTTACCACATGACTTATGCCATCAACTCACTTGCAAGACATTCACTTAGTCACCCTAATTTAGTGACACCTTGTTCTTCCCTTTACCTAGCACCTTGCCAGTTTTCCTTTTACTGACTGTTGTAATGCTAGTGACTCATTTGTAATAACGTTTATATAGATTTAGAAATGGCTGTTGTAGTCCCGGAGACAGCCCACTGCGCCTCCAATTTGATCCTCGAGTACCCGACATAGTTGATCGGATACTCTTTGGACCTAAAGTATCCATTGGCTGGTGATTTTTCACCCCTGGATACTCTCTCCACTTAGGAGCCACTTTTCCTTTTTTTTTCAACCAGAGCTTCTCCTACTCCTTTCTATTATCAGATACTACTTCCACTCCCCAATTCCTGCCTGTTACTACCCACAATCATCTTTCCTCCTTCAGTCCTACCCCCCCCCCCCACCCCCCCTGCTTCTCCAGATAATAATTCTAAAACAATTAACCACAGGTCCTCCCCATATACACTACATAATGATGTCTTTAAATATTCTGACACTTAATGTACAGGGACTCAACTCCCCTCCAAAACAAACCAAGGCTTTCCACTCCTTTGCCACACTCTTGGCACATGCGGTATGTCTACAGGAAATGCATTTCTCATCACAATCCTCTCCTAAATTTTTTAGTCCCCAATACCCCCAGGTTTATACAGCCTCAGCATCAACCGAACAGAGGGGAATTTTAATTGCTTTTCACCACACTACACAATTCACTCTTCTTAAAGAGATCAAAAATCCCAAGGGATGTTATTTACTACTTACTGGCCTTTTACTAGACAATGAAATTACTATTAATCTCATAAACAGGGTACCCTCATGATCTGTGGTGACTCTAATCAAGTAATATATCCAATCTTGGATAAATCTCCAACCCCCATAGATGTCCAGCATCTCTCCTACCAACAACTCCTCAACCAACACTCCCTCCTCAATTCATGGCGTGAACAAAACCCTACAAGGAAGCAATACACTCATTACTCTCATCCCCACAAACAGTTCTCTTGGATAGACCATCTCCTTGTAAGCATTGGTACCTCACCCCTTATACTTGATTTTTTAATCATACCATGTTCGTGGTCAGACCATAATGCTGTCATGACAACTTTCTCCTCACTGGTCCCAAGACCTAATCTCTGTACCTGGTTGGGACTCTGTACGTGGGTTTATTTGGTGATATAGCATTATTAATGACCAACTAGTGCGATTATGATGTGTAGCAGCTTTTCCAATGTGATTTGATTGAACAATGTATGTGGTAGCACGTAGAATTGTATAGATCAAGCATATGTAGTTGCACTCTGATTAGAGCTTTATCGAAAAGGAACTGTTAAAATTTGTAATCACAGCAACTAATCGCTACCAAAACCTTCTGAGTGGTACACTATAAAATAGCAATATTACGAGTGTCACTAGATAGAAACACATGGGCATATGCCAACTATTTGGAGCATTGAAGTCGCATTAGAGCAAAATATCACTATATAGAACTAATACGGTTTCTTTGGAAATAGGGACTTATACACCAAACTATAGGCACAGGGAAACTCACTTGCAAGATCACCCTAATGAAAGAAGGATTTAAGTATCACACATTTATATTTTTTTATATATAAATCGTTTTCGAAAGATAGCGCCCCTATTGTATTATTTTCTCACTACCACTAAATCGCATGATTTCAAAGGGAGCGGCACATTACAATATACTTATATATATATGTTTTTGTACACTTATATAAACTACATTTATATTTTTTCCATTAACTCAATATTTTCCAAGCGCGGGGTTGAAATAACCAACTGACGGTTGTTTACATCCCAAAATCTGTACCTGGTATATCAATGACAGCCTATTAACCAATCCAAAATATAGACAAGATATAGAAAACGCTATACAGGACTATCTTACAAACAACACACCCATGGATACAGATCCCCTGACACTATGGGAAGCCCTCAAACCATCCATCAGAGGGGTTTGCATAAGCCAAGCATCATACCAACGTAAACTAAAGAGACAACTTCATAAGCAACTAGACAAAGCTTTTTACACCACTTCAGAGAATTTTCAAAATATGCCCTCTTCATCAAACAAACAAATCTATGATAAAGCACGATTAGAACTCTATCTATTTTTGAAGGACTCGGCTGAAAAAATTCTGAAAATCCTCATACACTTTCTATTTGAAAGCAAATAAGCCGAACATATCCTTAGCCTTAACCCTATGTAAAGTAGACTATACCCCCAAACCAATTCGACTTCAACTTACCAAAGACACCTATTCCAGTAACCCTAAAAAAATTCTCCATGAGTTCCGTAGAAGACTCGCTGACCTATATGGGGATACTCATAAATTTGACCAAACACACTTTGATACCCTTCTATCCTCTATTCAACCCCCCTCTTTGTTGCTCAAAAAGAAACCCTTGATAGACCCATCTCAGATTCAGAAGTCCGCACAGCTATAAAATCATTAAAACCACACAAATGCCCGGCCCTGACGGCTTTTCAGCAACCTACTATAATCACTTTGCTACCCTACTGTCCCCTCTAATGGTTGAAGCCTTCAACTCCCTCCTCTCAAACCATTCCTTTCATACTAAATACCTCTTAGCATCTATCGCCATGATTCCTAAACCAAATACTGAAGACTCATCCTGGTCCAACTACAGACCAATTTCCATACTCAATTTAGACATCAAGATATTAGCTAAAATTCTCCCTAACCGACTCAACCCAATTATAAGATCCCTGATCCATAAAGATCAGACTGGGTTTATCCCTTTCAGACAAGTGGGTGACAACATCCGTCGCGCTACCCTCTTAGCCCATACAGCACGAACCCGCCGCATCCCTGCCTGCTTCCTCTCCATTGACATATGAAAGGCATTTGATTCCCTTTCTTGGGCTTACCTCAACTCCCTCCATCTTAGACCAGTGGGGAGACATTTCGTACGGGATATCTTCCATGGATCAAAAACCAAAAGCATATGTTTCCTACTCTGGATACCGTTCTGACCCCTTCATCATTGAACGAGGAACCAGGCAGGGATGCCCCCTTTCCCCTCTTCTTTTTGCTTTGACAATTGAACCCATATCCCAACTCATACGCTCCATTACGAATATTAAAGGCCTAGAACTAGGTGGTCACCAGCATAAATTTGCATGTTTGCGGATGATATTCTCATATTCCTCACTTCACCCCTAATATATGCTGCAAACCTCATTGACACCCTAACCAAATTTGGATTAATATCCGGTCTCAAAACAAATCCTCATATATCTAAAGCCTTAAACATTTTGATACCGCCTGATTTACAGACACAATTACAGGAATCCTTTCCATTTACTTGGTCGACAACACAAATTACATATTTAGGAATCACATTTACAGTGAATCCAGCTGATTTATATACAGCAAATTACCCACCTATGCTATCTCGACTCACCAACCCTAATGAAGAACTGGTCTTCCCTACCATTAGCATGGATGAGTAGAATCACAGTAATCAAGATGTTTATATTACATAAGATCCTATATCTTTTTACACCACATCTTGTACACCAAATACGGGTCCCGGCATATTTTCTACAAACCTTACAGCGAAAAGCTTCCCAATTAATTTGGGGAAAACTTAAAGCCTGTCTTCCACAACCTACTCTGCATGCACCCCGCATTTGCGGTGGGTTAGGTGTTCCCAATTTCTCCAAATTATGCTGCCCAACTAGCACAACTACCCAAATACCATGCCACAAAAGAAATTCCCCTTTGGGTGGCAATCTAATCGGTTGACTGTGACCCTCTTTCCACAGCAAATCCTCTATGGCTTTCACCAGCACAACGCCAAACTATTGCGAACCCCATCACAGAACATAGCCTTTCAATTTGGGACAAGCTAAGAACTCGTTTCAGTCTCCAATCTCAACATAATCCCCTCCTCTCCTTCCTTAACAACCCTTCCTTCTACCCAGCTTGGACATCTCCATCCTCCTTCGCCACATGGTCAAATGCAGAACTAATATGTGCACATCATTTTTACATATCCGCTACTATCACACCTTTCCCTAATCTTCGTAAAACACATGATCTACCACATAAAGAAACTTTTCGATACCTACAAATAATTTAAAACATTTTTTATCCCAAAACGCTCCCCCAGATTCACCTACCCCAAGTTTCACAGCCTTTGAGCTAGCTTGCAAATCTGACCCTCACAAGCGTGGACTCATCTTGGATCTGTATGCCCAACTACTATCACACACAACCTCTTCACCCCCATCTTACACTACCAGATGGGAAACTGATCTAAGCCTCCAACCAGATACACTAAATTGGACTCAAATCTGGCAGGCTACTAAATCATCCACACCAAATATAGCAGCCTTAGAGACCAACTACAAGGTACTTACCAGATGGTACCTGGTCCCTGCTAGGATATCAAAAATCCTTCCCCAATACCCCCATAGCTGCTTTTGAGGCTGTAGCGACCTGGGTACCCATCTACATATTTGGTGGGATTGTCCCATAGCCCGTGCCTTTTGGTCGGAAATATTCAACATTCTCTCTACTATATTCCAAGCCACTTTACCGCCTGACCCAACAGTAATGATCCTGAATAATAAACCACAAGCTATAACACACCACTCCTACTCCTAGCAACCACAGTAGCAAAACAAACCATTGCAAAAGCCTGGAAATCAACCACATTATGCACAATATCAGTTAAACATTGAGTAACACAGGCAATGATTCATGCCAAAACAGAGGCTATATTACTAGACAAATTATCCAAGTTTGAATCATTATGGCTCCCATGGATCAAACACCACCTACCACCTGGTCTTGATTACTCACTTCTATTATCCTGATGATACATTCCCTCTCACATACCACCACTCATGCACCATACTAGATTTGATGAACTACAGTCCCCCTCTGGAGAAACCCTCCTTACTCCGACTTTTATACCAACCCTCCTTTCCCCACCCCCTCCCCCTTTTTATTTTAGTTCTCTAAGTTTACGATTTTTTTATGGCCTATCAGTTCCCCTATATATTAGACTCTAAGACAACAGGTCATTCACACATAACTCAACTATATACCTATGATGTAGACACTTTGAATGGCTCAATTTATTATCCCTCTTCCCAGGTAAACCAAGCCACGTGGTTGGATCTTGGCCCTGGACTAAAAATATACTTCCCCTTACTATCCCACAGATAACCATTCTTTCAATTTACAGGATACCTTGTCTCCTCTAAACCTGAGTTTTGAATTTGCATTACATGGTTTAGGTTTTTTAATTCTTTTTAGTTTTGTCTTATATATTTATCTTACTCTGAGATATATCTCTTGAATTACATTTGAGTTATATAATTAAACGAAAATATATATTTCTGTATAGCTATTGAGAAGCCTTGTTTTCCATACTTGTACCTCTTATATTCTTACAAATATTTTGTCTGATTGCTTGTACTGTATTATTCTCAATAAAATATTTGAAGACAATGGATTTATAGGAATTATCACAGCTATATATTTAAAAGAGGTAACTATCTTAATGATACTCCCCCAAACCATAGATATATTATATAGCCACACCGGTGCAACATTTGCAGGCTGGGGTAAGGAGATCCACTCTCTGTATCAACTGATAAGTGCACGTGTGGGATAGGTAGATCTGTTAGAGGTGAAAAGGGTATTTCTATTCACCGGGTGGTGTTCCTTTTTTTCAGTTGTTGAATAAACATGGCTGATTGTTTAAGGAATTATTTAGGGTAAAGAGTTTTACTTCTTTTACACATATTTGGGGTAACTATATGTATAATGAAGTGGCAATGTTAGAGGGGTTACTGTCTGAAATTATTTCAACAGGGAAGAGCTGTTTATACTGAACAATGATTTTTACCACTATTGACTTAGTAGTTAACATCTCTGCTTTGCAGCACTGGGATCATTGGTTCAAATTCCAGCCAGGACACCATCTGCATTGAATTTGCATGTTCTCCCTCTGGGTACTCTGGTTTTCCCCCACATTCCAAAAACATGCTGGTAGGGTTATTGGTTCCTGGCCTTAGCATGTATGCATGTCAGATAGATATAAGAAAATATTTTTTTATATGTATTACTAAAAGTTAAAGCACAACATTAGGTGCCTATATGCTAATTTAAGGTTTTTTATATAACAGGTACTTTGCTAAAAGATGTTATTGGAACAAGCCCATGGAATTTGTTGTTGTACTGTCTGTAGTGAACAGTTTGTTTCCTAATATTTATTGTATATGGAGGCATTTCAGAGTATGGGTCATGGTCAAGCTGATAGAGTGTTCCAAAAAAACAGAAATTGATGTCTCTTATAATCATTATATGTGTTAATTGTGCAAAAATTAACCACTTCAGCCCGAAGAATTTACCCCCTTCCTGACCAGAGCACTTTTTGCGATACGGCACTGTGTCACTGTAACTGACAATTGCGCAGTCGTGCAACGTTGCACCCAAACAAAATTGACATCCTTTTTTTCCCACAAATAGGGTGGTATTTGATCACCTCTGCGGTTTTTATTTTTTGCGCTTTAAACAAAAAAGAGCAAATTTTTACTAAAAAACTCAATATTTTTTACTTTTTGCTATAATAAATATATCCAAAAAATATATAAAAAAAAATGTCTTTCTTAGTTTAGGCCAATATGTATTCTTCTACATATTTTTGGTAAAAAAAATCGCAATAAGCATATATTAATTGGTTTGCGCAAAAGTTATAGCGTCTAGAAAATAGGGGATAGATTTATGGCATTTTTATTAATAATTTTTTTTATTATTAGTAATGGCGGTGTTCTGCAATTTTTATTGTGACTGTGAGATTGCAGCGGACACATCAACACTTTTTACACTATTTTGGGACCATTGACATTTTTACAGCGATCAGTTCTATAAAAATGCACTGATTACTGTGTAAATTACACTGGCAGGGAAGGGATTAAACACTAGGGGACGATCAAGGGGTTAAGTGTGCCCTAGAGAGTGATTCTAACTGTGGGGGGGTGGACTCACTACAACATGACAACGATCACTGCCCCCGATCACTGGGAGCAGTAGATCCCTGTCATGTTACTAGGCAGAACAGGGAAATGCCTTGTTTACATAGACATCTCCCCGTTCTGCTGCTCCGCGTCACAAACGAGGGTCCCCCGGCAGACATCGAGTCCGCGGGACTCGCGGGCAAGCTCACGGAGTACGCGGCGGGCACGCGCATTCCCCACCGGCGGAGCGCCAACACTAAGCCACATCTTAAAGGGGACATACAGGTACGTCCATTTGCCCTGCCGTGCCATCGTGATGATTTATATCGTTGTGAGCTGGTCAGCAAGTGGTTAAGGAGAATGTGTTAAAATGAAAACTGATTATATTTTGGGAGGTCATTTGTAGCAACTGTCCAGGATTGGAGATTAAAAGCCTGTATTTCTGTGAAGACACTAGATCTCGGCACACTTCCATGTGTGTCATTCTGTCTACTTTATGATCTTTACTTTTCTTTATACCTCTACCATTCTTAATAACCTTTTAAAAACATTCACTGTGAGCAAAGATTGTTGTTTTCCATATGAATAGGGAGCTTAGACTAAGTTCCTTGAGGGCAGAGACTGATGTGAATGTACAGTATGCAAGGGCTTCGTAAGTTGTCTGAGCTATATAAATTTCTCTAATAAACACATCCTTGCCGATGTGCCATGCAATAGGTTCCAAGGAGATGGAATTTATAAACATCTAATGAGATCATTTCTAAAATGCAGATAGCAATGGTATTGGGACATAGGTAATATTTGGGAGGATTAATGGTCAGAGGGAGTGTTTGCAATTTAAAATCATTGCATGCATCATGTGAAATGTTTGAATCTGGTATATATTTGTCAAAAAATATGTGGTAATTTAGCTATGACTAAGCAACAATGATGTTGTGAAACGTGGCAGCTGTTTGTCTCGCTTCTGTTGTCACATAAATATTGACTATTCATTACAATAAAGGCTTTTATCGGAGTGCGGCTGTGCAGAATCCATTTCTTCAATATTGCTCATGCTTAACCTGCACCTGGCTTTCACTTTGAGGAGGGCGTTTTCTTCAGTACACCACCTGGAGCGGTTCACTCTTTTGCAAGACTTAGCTATCCCAGACTTAAAGGAGGCATTGGCCTCCTAGACCTCCAGAAATATCATAAAGCCTGCCATTTGGCCAGGATCATTGATTGGAACATCCACTCTAGGGCTGGATTCACACCTATGCATTTTTGGTGCTTTTTGCATTTTGCAGATTTGCACTACAGTCCATTTAAAATGGTTTCCTATGGAACACGTTTTGTAGTGCAAATCTGCAAAATGCAAAAAGCACTAGAAATGTATAGGTGTGAATCCGGCCTAAGGTAAAAGAAGGGTTCAGCTAGAACATGCTATGTCCCCTTCCCCACTATTCCAAATCCCTTGGATCGCCCCAAGACATACCCCCCCCCCCCCGACCCGCGAGAACCACTCGCTAATACATGCAACACTGGCCTCTTTTCATGAAACACAAAATATCATCAATTTTGGGCCTTATGACCCCACTTCGACACAATCCAGATTTCCCATCAGGAGTTTCCACCTCATTTCTCTCAGACTCTTGGCCACACACCACCATCCAAACAGAGCAATTCTATGAGAAAAATCACCTTCTCACACAATCTCAGCTGGCCACCTGGATGACGAACCACACATTCCCATTTTGGGCATACATACAGATTTTACACTTCCTTGAAAAACCTAACCCCTGACCTGACTGGTCTAGACAGAATACCCCTTTCAAGTGGCTGTGCCTGAAAACAGAACCCCAAACTCGCCTAATCTCGCATGCTTTATTATTTGCCGATCACAAACCCAAATCTAACTCGGCCAGCCGCAAATGGGAACAAGAACTCTCCATTAATCTATCAGATCAAGAATGGGAGAATTTCTATACATGTACAGTATCTCACAAAAGTGAGTACTCCCCTCACATTTTTGTAAATATTTTATTATATCTTTTCATGTGACAACACTGAAGAAATGATACTTTGCTACAATGTAAAGTAGCGAGTGTACAGCTTGCATAACAGTGTACATTTGCTGTCCCCTCAAAATAATTCAACACACAGCCATTATTGTCTAAATCGCTGGCAACAAAAGTGAGTACACCCCTAAGTGAAAATGTCCAAATTGGGCCCAATTAGCCATTTTCCCTCCCTGGTATCATGTGACTCGTTAGTGTTACAAGGTCTCAGGTGTGAATGGGGAGCAGGTCTTTAACATCCACCACCTCTGTGATGTCATCATGGAGGAGTGGAAGAGGACTCCAGTGGAAACCTGTAAAGCTCTGCTAAACTCCAAGCCCAAGAGGGTTAAGACAGTGCTGGAAAATAAATGGTGGCCACAAAATATTGACACTTTGGGCCCAATTTGGACATTTTCACTTAGGGGTGTCCCCGGAGCCACCATCTGTTGCCGACTGGGTCACACATAAACAGAAAACCATGAAAATGGAGGAACTTATAAAACAAGCGAGAGACACCACCTTCAAATTTGGGAAATTATGGTCGTGCTGGTTCCACTTCATCGTGACAGACGAATACAGGCAATTTAAGGCCTGAAATAACCACAAAGTTGCAGCGGGTGAGGAAGGAAGGTAGAAGTCTGAGAATCCCCCCTCCCCCTTTCTTCCTTTCCTCTACCTAACACTAAGAGGCACTTAAACATTCCTCTCCCATCCCTCCCACCTAATTCCTAGTCACCCCCTGTGACTCCCATTCATAAAAGCTTACCTGTTTCTGATATCTGTACCCCATCCTAGATACATAGGCACTTATAACAACGAATATACATAGTACAACCTAACAGTCTCTGAAAGAACAGAGAGAATAGAGACTTAGCAGTTAATAAGCTCTGTCTCCCCTAGGATGAGTTTGGAGGCTAGGAACACAAGCCTAACAACCTAAGTGACCTCTAGCTTACTGTCCTGCTATTAACGTTATGTTATATGTAATCTTTCTCAACCAGATGCATTTCTTTGTATGTATGCTTACCAATATGCTTTCTGCATATATACTTTCAAATGTTATGTCTTTTATAACCAAAATAAAAAAAATTAATCAACTAAATTGCAGCACACCAATTCTTAGATGGTGTAGCTGCATTCATTTTTTTTTTTAAGGCCTGTTTTCTTTATTTTCACCTGGAGATCCAACCATTAAGTCTGTTATTTTTAAAATTGCTTTAAGTCACTAATCTCTTCTGTCTCCCTTGACTCTCCCCTGACTCTCCCATCTCCATGCTATCTAAAGGCGTATGCTTTACTTATCATGAATTCAGACACCTTAAACAGGAAAGGTGTTACTGGCAAGGTAACCAGATGAAATAAAAGAAAAAAGGCTAAAAAAGAAAACATTTCAAAACTGGTAAGCTGCAATATATAGTTTTTTTCAATTTAGTACTGCTTTAATAACACCATGTAAGTGCAATTATCTATTAATAAAAAAGTATTTTAACCTCTTCAGCCCCAGAAGATTTTACCCCCTTCCTGACCAGAGCACTTTTTGCGATTCAGCACTGCGTCGCTTTAACTGACAATTGCACGGTTGTGCGACGTTGTATCCAAACAAAATTGGCATCCTTTTTTTCCCACAAATAGAGCTTTCTTTTGGTGGTATTTGATCATCTTTTTATTTTTTGCGCTATAAACAAAAAAAGAACGACAATTTTGAAAAAAAAAAACACAAATATTTTGTACTTTTTGCTATAATAAATATCCCCATTTTTTTTAAAAAAGCTAATTATTTTATCAGTTTAGGCCAATATGTATTCTTGTACATATTTTTGGTAAAATATTTGCAATAAGCAAATAGGGGATATTTTTATAGCATTTTTATTATTATATTTTTTTCACTAGTAATGGCGGTGATCTGCGATTTTTATCGTGACTGCGACATTATGGCGGACACATCAGAGAATTGTGACACATTTTTGGGACCATTGGCATTAATACAGTGATCCGTGCTATAAAAATGCATTGATTACTGTAAAAATGTCACTGGCAGTGAAGGGGTTAGCACTAGGTGGCGATCAAGGGGTTAATGGTGTTCCCTAATGTGTGTTCTAACTGAAGGGGGGAGGGGACTGACTAGGGGAGATGATAGATCTCTGTTCATACTCTGTATGAACAGACAATCTGTCACTTCTCCCCTCAGAGAACCGGGATCTCTGTGATTACACACAGAGATCCCAGTTCTCGCTGTGTTATGACTTATGAGCGATCGCGGGAGCCTGGATCACTCGCATCGGCTCTGGGGGCGAGCAGCGGCTGTGGCATTTGGTCGGCAATCGGTTAAAAGTACTGCACTATGAGGCCTTTCCCTTTTCGTGTCTGGCACTGGGCAGCTACAGTTCATTGAGGGAACCATGAATACCAACATGTACTGTGACATACTGAAGCAGAGCATGATACCCTCCCTTTGGAGACTGGGCCGCAGGGCAGGATTCCAACATGATAACAACCCCAAACACACCTCTAAGACGACCACTGCCTTGCTAAAGAAGCTGAGGGTAAAGTTGATGGACTAGTCAAGCATGTCTCCAGACCTAAACCGTATTGAGCATCTGTGGAGCATCCTCAAATGGAAGGTGGAGGAGAGCAAGGTCTCTAACATCCACAAGCTCTGTGATGTCATCATGGAGGAGTGGAAGAGGATTCCAGTGGCAACCTGTGAAGCTCTGGTGAACTCCATGCCTTAGAGGGTTAAGGCAGTGCTGGAAAATAATGGTGGCCACACAAAATATTGACACTTTGGGCCCAATTTGGACATTTTCAATTATGGGTGTACTCATTTTTGTTGGCAGCGGTTTAGACATTAATGGCTGTGTGTTTAATTATTTTGTGGTGACAACAAATTTACACTGTTATACAAGCTGTACACTCACTACTTTACATTGTAGCAAAGTGTCATTTCTTCAGTGTTGTCACATGAAAAAATATAATAAAATATTTACAAAAATGTGAGGGGTGTATTCATTTTTGTGAGATACTGTATCTATGCTAGAGAGAGCTTATTCGTGTAGAGGCTAAGGCGTGCATTCCAAGGACACCATGGCTGTATCTTGCTGATGGAGTCACAGAGCCACTGGAAGGTCTGATGGTGAGAGTGTCTGCCTTTTGTGTGGACATAAAGTGCTTGTGATCCCTGTAGTTCGAGATCATTCCTGTCTGGTATGAGGCCTAAATATATGAAGCACTTTTAGCACTGAAGCACTTTTGTCATTTATTTGATCACTGAGCACCTTAAAGGCATTTTGAATGTTTGAATATGGACTTTATTTGTGTTAAAAATGAATTTTTTATTTATTTATTTGTTTGTTTATGCATAGAAGTGCATTGGAAAAGGAATATGGACTTTCTCTGTACCCCACTTACACAGTACACCATGATATAAAACCAATTCAAATTTAATTACAATACACAATTTAAAAACGTAACGTAAACCAAATATAAAAAAACGAATAAATGGTGCAGTTTCCTTTAACAGATGTTCAGTTATCAGTTATCTCAAAATCACAAATGCCAGTGTGACAGTACATAGGGAAACATCATCTCTCTTGTCTCCCTAGTTCACACCCTATACCATTAATTAAAAGTATACCCTTTGCACGATACATATGTTTATGTAGGAATTGTACTAGAGAAGAGGATTTCAGGTCTCAGGCAGCTTTGCTGAGGCAGTGTCTCCGAGTACAGGGATATACTAAGAGCGGTTTGAGAAAAGTGTATAACAAGGCACTAGGCCATTCTAAGATGTCATTACATTATGAGACCACATCAAAACATGTCAAGATACAGTCAAGATCATCACAAAGTTTTTCACACAGGATACCATTCTTTGCTCAATTATAGCGAAACATTGGCATGTATTAACAGACCATCATACTCTCAGTAAATACATCAAGCCCATAACGAAGCTGGTGTTTTGTGGTGCCTTATCCATATGTGACAGGGTCACGTAAAGTCATTATGTACCAGGTCGGGAAACATTTCTGGGACCCAAGGGCACCTTTTGGTGTGGGGATTGCACCGGGGCCCTTGGGTTTTGGGAGAGGAGCCACTTTATGCTATCAAACAGGGGACTTTTCATATCTAAATATCATGCTGACAGCACCACACAGGGAATCATTTAGTTGATGACCTACGAATATAATGCTTTTTATGTGTGTAAAACTATTCATCAGCTAAGACAATGTATTAATGATCACCTGTGTGAAATGGTTATTTTTTTATTTGTACATACAGTATGTACAGTATGTAAATGTATATTTTTGGACACTTTTATAATTATGTAGTTTGTGACAGTCATGTATTTTTCGGGCACTCTGGATTGGGAATACCACATTTTGTTGTAATGCCACTGCTACAGCTGGAACTGCCACTTTTTTTGTGAGAATAAATACTATTAGTATTATAGTCAACAAGTGCCCCCTTTTCCATCTAGTGGGATATCAAGAAGGCTAGTTGCAAATCAATAATATAAATGGTCAGGCGCATTGATTTAGGTTAATGATTGCTACAGATGAAAGAAAAATAACCTTGATTTTTAATTTAACTTTCCCTGATATTCAGACAGGCAGAGTTCAAATTTATTGTCAAATGTATTTATTGAGAGTTTACAAGGGGAAAAAAAAAAGAAGTATACAAAAGCATCTAAACATAGATACATGGGATACATGTTAAGTACGTTGTATTATAACAGTCAATATAGAATTAACTTCTTGCTGTATTTGATCTTTGTACACTGTATAGTGAAGAGGAAAGAAAAAAAGGTGTAGATCAAATGATCAGTCAAAATATCATTTTTTGGTAAGACTATAAATTTAATAGAGGAAAAATAAGGATAAATAAATGGCACATCGCCAGAGTTCAAATTTAAACTGTAGCAGGCAATACCATCTATGACTGTGAGGCACTTATACAATACTGGGATTTGCAATAGCTAAAATAGATAGAGTAGCTAATATGCGAGTCAATGAATATTAAGAAAAGTTAAATTAAAAATCAAGGCAATTTTTTTTCATCTGTAGCAATCAATGCGCCTGACCATTTATATTATTGATCTGCAACTAGCCTTCTTGATAAGCCACTAGATGGAAAAAGAGGGACTTGTTGACTATAATACTAATAGTACATAACTAATAGGGATGGGCCAAACATCCCCCTGTTTGGTTTGCAGCAGAACATGCGAACAGGCAAAAAATTTGTTTGAACACGCGAACACCGCTAAAGTCTATGGGACACGAATATGAAAAATCAAAAGTGCTAATTTTAAAGGCTTATATGCAAGTTATTGTCTTAAAAAGTGTTTGGGGACCTGGGTCCTGCCCCAGGGGACATGTATCAATGCAAAAAAAAGTTTTAAAAACAGCCCTTTTTTCGGGAACAGTGATTTTAATAATGCTTAAAGTGAAACAATAAAAGTGTAGTATTCCTCTATAGTATGTCTGTAAATTGGCGCATGTTTACCGTGTTTAGAATAGTCCGAGAGCAAAATGACATTTCTAAAGGAAAAAAAGTAATTTAAAAGTTCTAGCGGCTATAATAAATTGTGGGTCCTGGCAATACACATAAAAGTTCATTGAGAAAAATGGCATGGGAAACCCCCACAGGGGAACCCTGAACCGATATTATAAAAAAAAATGTGCGGGGGTCCCCCCAAATTCCATACCAGGCCCTTCAAGTCTAGTATGGATATTAAGGATCAACCCTGCGCCAAAATAAAAAAAATGGCGTGGGGTCCCCCCAAAAATCCATACCAGACCCTTATCTGAGCACGCAACCTGGCAGGCTGCAGGAAAAGAGGGGGGACGAGAGAGCGCCCCCCTCCTGAACCATACCAGGCCACAGGCCACATGCCCTCAACATTGGGAGGGTGCTTTGAGGTAGGTGCCCGGTGGTTGTGGGGGTCAGCGGGCAGGGGGCTTATCGGAATCTGGAAGCCCCCTTTAACAAGGGGACTCCCAGATCCCGCCCCCTGTGTGAAATGGTAAGGGGTACAAATGTACCCCTACCATTTCCAAAAAAAATTGTGAAAATGGTAAAAAAAAGACAATACACGCCTTGGGACAAAAGTGACCCGCCCCCTCTGATGCCAGATGTCCCCATGTGTCAGAGGGGGGCAGGGTCTCCCGGCGATGCCCCCTGCCCACAGATCCCCACAACCAAAAGGCAAGGGTTGTGGGTATGAGGCCCTTCTCCCCATCAACATGGGGACAAGGTGCTTTGGGGGGCTACCCCAAAGCACCCTCCCAATGTTGAGGGCATGTGGCCTGGTACGGTTCAGGAGGGGGGGCGCTCTCTCGTCCCCCCCTCTTTTCCTGTGGCCTGCCAGGTTGCATGCTCAGATAAGAGTCTGGTGTGGATTTTAAGGGGGACCCCATGCCATTTTTTTTTAATTTTGGCGTGGGGTTCCCCTTAATATCCATACCAGATCTGAATGGAATTTGAGGGGACCCCCATGTATTTTTTTTTAATTTTGGTTTGGGGTTCCCCTGTGGGGGAATCCCATGCCGTTTTTATCAATGAACTTTTATGTGTATTGCCGGGACCGACAATCCATTATAGCCGGGAGTACTTAAATTACTTTTTTTCATTTAGAAATGTCATTTTGCTCTCGGACTGTTCTAAACACGGGAAACATGTGCCACTTTACAGGCATACTATAGACACCCCCCAGGTACAAAACAGTCAGTGGGTGTGGTCTGCTCACTGTGAATTCTGGGAGAGGGTACTTAAGGGCAGACCCAGTCACAGAGTGTGTTTTTCGACCTGATGGTCCACCTGGCCTAAGGTGTGCTGCTGCCTTCTAAATTCGTTACTGAAAGGTAGGCCCAGAAGTCCTGGGGCTTACCGATCCAGGGGTGGTCCTGTGCTGTCTTGCCTGCGGGAAGAAGCCATGCGACTGGAGGATCCAGGGGAGGACTTTTCAGAGAGAGGACCGAGCAACAAGGCCGATACCTCTAGAAGAGCCTGGAGACTCAGTTGGAGGATGCATCCCGGGTCACCTGCCACACAGTACCGCCGGTTCGGCTAAAAGAAACTGGTATGTGTGTGTGATTGTTCTTTGACATTGCAAAAAGTTGCCTGTAGCAGAGGATTGTGTAACGGTTCTACAAAGTCTTCAAGTCTGTGGCAGAGATTATGACCGAGCATCGCATCGGCTGCTAGGTCAGTGAGAGAGGCCTATCCAGTGGTTGCTGGATCCAGTTGTGGAGCTGTTGTCCTCTGGATCAAGAAGTATCCCTGACTCGCAATTGAAGGTACCTGAATTCCCCTAAAACCCTGTATCCCTCTATTGGAATGTCTTTTGTGAATAAAGCATTGGAAAAAGAGACTATGGGGCTGATTTACAAAGCATTTGCGCCATGAGTTGCAACGCACGCCGATGCGCAGCGGCCGTTTTCGTATTCACAAAGCATTTGCGCCTGTAATACGGCACAATGCCCCATTTACTATGAGCATGCCTGCGCACGGGGGTGGCCGCGATCTGTGCGCCGCTATAGACCCGGCGCACGCATTCTTCAACTCAGAATTAAAAGAAGCTGGAAGTGGCAATATTATGGGGGTTATGTGAGGAAGCATAGATATGACTGTCCAAGTAACAAATATGCCCAAAATAGAACGGAAAATGAACTTTCTCTGAGTAAGCTTGCTGCGCCTGCAAATACACTTGGAACTGAGCTAGGTCAATTTATGTACTGCGCATGCGCAAGCGGCATTTGCGCCCGTTCAAGTGCTCTGGTTCACTGCGCCGGCAAAATCTTAGTAAATGTAAAGCCACGTAGGTTCATTTGCATAAGTTGAACAGGCGCACCTCTCAACTTGACTTTTTTTTTGCGCTGGTTCACTTCTATGGGTTTTTTTAGGCTATTTGCACATAGGTCATATTAGCATTAAGAAAATAAAAAAATGAAGAAAAAATGGCGTGGGGGTTCCCCTCAAAATCCATACCAGGCTCTTCAGGTCTGGTATGGATTTTAAGGGGAAACCCGCGCCAAAAAAAATGGCGTGGGGGTCAAAAGTGTTAAAAATGACAGGAGACGGTCTTTGACAAGTCCTTTATTAAAGTCTTCTTTCATCTTCTTTTTTCTGGTCTTCTTCCTTCTTCCTTTCTTCATCCTTCGGTTTCTTCATCTTCTTCCTCCATATTCTTCTTCCTCCGATATGCTTCTTCTTGCTCCGGTGTTCTCGTCCGGCATCTTCCTCCACAGTGTCTCTTCTTCGCTGTCGGCCGACCCGGTGACCACGCCCCCCTATGATGCACACCTTGAATTCATAACTCACATTATGAAAGAGGGCAAAAGTGCTTGTTTAAGGGAAAATAAGGGAACCACTAGTATAGCCTGTGCATTGATCCCTCAGAGCCATCCAGTTTTCACGGGTATGATCAAAGTGGCGCACATATAAAACATAGGAACCATTTTGCTCCCATTCATGATTATCCGTAAAAATGTCTCATGTGCTAGTTAAATCAGACTGCACATGAACAGACTCTGAAACAGCTTATTTTAAATCTGCTGAGCTTGGGCATGTAGTGACCCATGATGTGATAACGTCAGGGCCAGCCTGGAATCTGTAGAGCAAGAGCAACTTGTTCAAAGTCTGCCTTCCCCTGTCAAGAAGCCAGCTAAAAGCAACGTCACTGCTGCAGTGCTACTCATATGTAACCTGGCTTGGTATCATGGGGAAGGCTGTGGTTGGGGTCTTTGTGGAGTCGGAAAAGAGCACTGCTTGCCTAGAGCAGTGGGGCCAGAGTGTACAACCTTATCTGCTGCCGCAAACAGTGATTCTTCTGGAAGACATGACAGAAACCTCAGTGCTACCTGGGTACAATAAACATTTAAGCCAAACACAACAATTACCGTAATCGCTGCTCCTAACCAAACAGTGTTTGAAAAAACATTTACTGCTCTGGTACATTTTCATATACTAGAGCCTTTTGCTTGACAATCCATTCCCTATTAGCCTAAAAAATGGCCATTACTGTTTTTTAAAGATCAGCTCCCATTGATTTCAATGAGGATGGATGCAGCACCCAAACTTTAATGTTAGCAGAACCCACCTTAAACCAAACATTTGGCTCATCCCTAATAGTAAAACCTAAAAATTTCAGGGAGTGGTGTACCCCACCTATACATATTTTACTGCTGTTGCCATGAAATTGTTATGTACTGTATCATATTTTTGATATATGATGCCTGCTGACATCTAGTGCTCAGTCCCATCCCATACTGATAATAGTATTCTTATTTTCCCCCCATTCAGCTGAACAAATAATCACATTGCAATTCCACAATAATTTTTCGGATATCCGTGTCACCCTCCATGCACTCTCCATGTACTGTGATCCCCTATGCCTTTGTACTATTCAATGGTTCAAATATAGGATTTCAGAGAGGTTAAGAATAATCTCTTATTTTTCAGTGAACTGTTATTGGTAATGTTAAAGGGCAGTATTGCTTTAAACCAGGGGTAGGCAACCTTTTAAGCACAGTGTGACAAAAAATGTTTTCAAAGAAATTGAGCATGCCGATTTTATAACAAAAAAATGTCAACTTCATGTAGATGTACCTCCTTTCTCCTCTGCACCCCTCTGCGCATCTGCCCCACCAATGTACCTCCTTTCTCCTCTGCGCCCCTCTGTGCATCTGCCCCACCTCTTCACCCCCCTGATCCTCTGCCCCCACTGCTGTAACCCCCTTCTGATCTGCCCCAACACTGAACCCCCCCCCCCCCCCCCCCCGCTCATCTGCTCCATCACTGTACCCCCCTGCTTTTCTGTCCCACCGCTGAACTCCCTTGTCATCCCTCCCATCACTGTACCCCCTTGCTCTTCTGTCCCACCACTGTAACCCCCTGCTCATCTGCCCCCATCAATGTACCTGTCAGGAAGATCCTGCTAGTAACAGGTAAATTAAACCTAGTGGTGCGCAATTGCGGGCACCTATGCCTACAAACATGCGAACGCGTGTGCCTGTTAGCGTCTGGTGGGTTATTTAAACCTGTATGACATAGGTTACGTTGCTGTTTGCTCTCAGATCTGATCCATCTGCTCTTGATCCTGCCAGGCACTCGTACCACTCCTCACTCCTGCACCCTGTCTTCACTATCAGGGGCCTTGAGTCGGAGGCGTAAGCGAGGCCATCCTCTGCAATTTGGGCTCACCCTTAGGTACGTAACAGTACCCCTTTTCTCATCTGCCCCACCACTGTACCTTCCTGCACATCTGTTCCACCACCGTATCCCCATGCTCTTTTGTCTCACTACTGAATCACATTCTCATCTGTCCTAACACTGAACCCATCTGCTCATCTGCCCCACCACTGTAACCCGCTTTCTCATCTGCACCACCAATGTACCTCCTGCACATCTGTCTCACCTCTCTACCCCCCTGCCTTTCTGTCCCACCACTGAACACCCTTCTTATCTGCCCCAATACTGAACCCCCCCAGATCATCTGTCCCACCACTGTAACCCCCTGCTCGTCTGTCCCACTGCTGAACCCCCTTCTCGTCTCTTCCACCACTGTATCTCCCTGCACATCTACCCCACCGCTGTGCATTCCTGCTCTTCTGTCCCACCTCTGAACCCCTCCTGCTCATTTTCCCCACTGCTGTACCCTCCTGCTTATTTACTCCACCGCTGTACCCTCCTGCTTATCTGCTCCACCGCTGTACCCTCTTCTCATCTATGAGTGGTGAAAGGAAGCAGAGATGATCCACCTCTCGCATCCAGCCCATGTGCTTGTATGTGATGTATGTCATGTCACATACAAGCATCTGCAATGGATGCGCAATGATGAGCTCAGGTCAGGGGCATTTTCTGAAAGCAGTGGGCCTGTGTGCAGGATCATAAGTTGGGCTGAGAAATAGTGTGGTGATTTGCGCCGCAGCAAAAGTTGGGTGTCATTTTCATTGCGCTGAATACTGGCTGTGGCTTAAAGGGACACAGAGTCCTGGGGTTCAGTAGTAAGTAACACAAAGGTTCAGGAATAATTTCAACAAAGTTCCCAGAAGCTCAACAGTAATTCCACAAACTGTCACCTGATTGTGGTTTTCTCAATCACAGTGAAATCCCTTCTTTCTGAGATTGGTAGTGGCAACCAAGCAAGTCATCTTCCTCCAGATGGTGGACGGGGCTAGCAGGACTGTGATTTGCTTTAGCAGTGGCCAATGATAATTCTCCTCCTCCTGGAAACAGGGACCGCCCCCCAGCAGAACTGCACCCAATCTCTTCCCCATTACAAAAGCTGACAAACGCATCTACAGCAAAGTCAGAGAACCAAACAATGTTTCCCATCTTACAATCTGTGGGGGCACAGTGCCTCCCCCTCAGTGCAGGGGCAGCATGGGGAATTCTGAAATTGGAAAGCATTAGTGTCTCACTGACACTTTCCTGCGACGCTCTGTTCATGTGGAGGGAGTCAAGTGCCGGCAAAAGAGGCTTTGTGTGCCGGGGGTTGCCTACCCCTGCTTTAAACAATAAATATTGTAAATCACAAAGTAACTGTATTGCGAAAGAGTTAAATCTGCAGATATGTTCACTTCACACATTTGTCATTTGAGCTTAACTAGCACAATGATGCTGAGCTTATATGCTCAGAAGAGAAGTGACATTCTGGTGAATACCATGACAAACTCAAGCTACAATTCCATGAATCCTATTAGAAGTGATAATTATTACATGAAAACTACTGCCTAAGTGCACACCATGCATTGATATAATTTGAGGGCATAAGGAAAAAATCTTTGTTAAAAGATAATCATGAGTCTACAGTGCCTTCATTTTCACCTCCCACAAACAAGGTCAGATAACACTAAAAAGTAATTTCCTTTAGGCTGTGTTCTGTATTTATAAACTCACTCAGAAATGCTTTGAAGGGACAGGGTATTTGTGCTGGGATGAATTTGTTATTTAACAACTTTAAGCCTCACATAAGCCCTTCATGTGTATCTTACTTTTAAAGCTAGTTATAAATTGAGGTGGCTATCATTTTTGTTTAGCTTGCTGGAATAGGTATGAGCTTCTAGTGCGTCCCTGAGCCTTTAAGAAGGTATGGGCCACCTATAGTCATACTTGCCCTCAATTTATCCATTGCTATATACTGTATGATTCAATATGGAGACTCTTAATGATTAAAGTTAGGATTGCATTTTACAGGGGGGCCTTGACAGGGCAGTGCGACTTTCACATATATTTGCAAAGGTTGTGCAACTAAAACCTCTACATTTAATGCAAATTGTTAGGATGTGTTATGTGCTTTTTTTTTGTTAGCTAGCTGATGGGTGTGCTGGGAAATGTTTAGTCAACCACTCTATGCTAATGGGCTCTGTACCATGAGGCCAGTAGAAAGGGCTCCTGAACTCTCTGCACTGTAATTGGCTGCACAATGTTTAAATCATCATGTGCCCATTCTCCTATCTCTAAATCCTCAGTAGATGATCATGATCTGTTGGTGATACCTCGATCACAGTTCTGGCATGCCAATGGAGCACTCCACTAGGGATGGGCCCGGTGTTCGATTCGAACCCATGTTCAAATCGAACATCGGGCGTTCGACCGATCGTCGAGCCCAGAACTATTTGGGCCGTTTGCATCAAATTCATGTGATGAAAACGGCCCACATAGCACTGCGCCAGTCGCAGTGCATTGTTGGCTGATGATTGGCCAAGCATGCACTGTGACCCCGCATGCTTGGCCAATCATAGAGCCAGCGGCGAGGAGAGCCTGTGGCCAATTATAGCTCAGGGGGTTTAGTACACGCCCCACACTATTTAAGGACGCCACGCCGGCGGCCTAGTGTAGTGTGTTCCGGCGTTAGTCAGTGACTGTTTCAGTCACATTATCTGCTGTGATTCATTCTGCATTGCTGACAGCATCTGCTGTTATTCATTCTGCTGAGTGCTGACAGACAGTATCTGCTGTGTTATATATTCTGCTGAGTGCTGACAGCATCTGCTGTGTTATTCATTCTGCTGAGTGCTGCTGACTTTATCTGCTGTGATTCTGGGGATTAGTCTAGTGTGTGCGTGCTGTTAGTACAGCATTGCAGTATCACATTAAACCACCTTTACCCTTCTGGCCTGTTGTCATCTAAGGCAGCCAGCCAGGCATTTGCAGGAGTTAGCGTGTGTGTGTGCTGTGTGAGTAGAGCAAAGCACACAATAAACTACCTCAGCCTCTATCTGCCCTAAGGCCCTGTTGTTGTCATCTAAGGCAGCCAGCCAGGCATTTGCAGGAGTTAGCGTGTGTGTGTGCTGTGTGAGTAGAGCACAGCACACTAAACCACCTCAGCCTCTATCTGCCCTAAGGCCCTGCTGTTGTCATCTAAGGCAGCCAGCCAGGCATTTGCAGGAGTTAGCGTGTGTGTGTGTGTGTGTGTGCTATGTGAGTAGAGCACAGCACACAATAAACCACCTCAGCCTCTATCTGCCCTAAGGCCCTGTTATTTTCATCTAAAGCCCCATACACACGCGCGGATTATCCGAGGACCAGGTCCGTCGGATCATGTCTGTCATACTTTGTCCGATGTTGGTTTTGCATACACACGGTCGGACAAAGTTGTCGGAAAATCCGATCATTCTGAACGTGGTGACGTTTGTTGCCTACGACGGGACTACGTAGAGGCTAGTAGCCAATAGCTTTGGTCTTGTAATGTGATCTGAGCATGCGTAGCACTTTGTCCGTCGGACTACCATACACACGATCGGATTTGGTGTGATCGGACCTTGTTGTCCAAAAATCTATCCAGCAGGAGATAGGACTTTGTCCGTCGGACAATCCGACGTACACTGTCCGATGGTGCATACACACGGTCGGATTTTTCGACAACATTGTCCGATCGGACAGAATCCATGCGAAAATCCGACCATGTGTATGGGGCTTTAGGCAGCCAGCCAGGCATTTGCAGGAGTTAGCGTGTGTGTGTGTTGTGTAAGTAGAGCACAGCACACTAAACCACCTCAGCCTCTATCTGCCCTAAGGCCCTGTTGTTGCCATCTAAGGCAGCCAGCCAGGCATTTGCAGGAGTTAGCATGTGTGTGTGTGCTGTGTGAGTAGAGCACAGCACACAATAAACCACCTCAGCCTCTATCTGCCCTAAGGCCCTGTTGTTGTCATCTAAGGCAGCCAGCCAGGCATTTGCAGGAGTTAGCTTGTGTGTGTGCTGTGTGAGTAGAGCACAGCACACTAAACCACCTCAGCCTCTATCTGCCCTAAGGCCCTGTTGTTGTCATCTAAGGCAGCCAGCCAGACATTTGCAGGAGTTAGCGTGTGTGTGTGCTGTGTGAGTAGAGCACAGCACACAATAAACCACCTCAGCCTCTATCTGCCCTAAGGCCCTGTTGTTGTCATCTAAGGCAGCCAGCCAGGCATTTGCAGGAGTTAGCGTGTGTGTGTGTGTGTGAGTAGAGCACAGCACACAATAAACCACCTCAGCTTCTATCTGCCCTAAGGCCCTGTTGTTGTCATCTAAGGCAGTCATCTGCAGGAGTTAGTGTGTGTGCTGTGTGACTCCAGCACAATATACACTACCCACTACAATGCCTGGAAGACTGACAAGGAGAGGCAGACATTCCCAAGGCAAGAAAACAGGGCAAGTAGGCTCTGTGTCTAGAGACAACAGTGCTGGTCGTGGACGTGGTGCATCGTCATCAGCACGTGGCCATGGGACACGCTTGTCCTTCTTTTCGGCAGCTGGACATGTTGAGCCGCATCATGCCGAAGGCTTGGTAGAGTGGATGACCAAGCCCTCCTCATCCACCTCATCCTCTCTCACCCAGGCTCAGGGTACTGGCAAAGCAGCTGCCAATGCGTACTCAATGGCATCATCAGGCACCCCTTCCCTAGACCCACCATGTCCTCCTGAGGAGTCCCCCGAACTGTTTGAGCACAGTGTTGGGTACATGCTCCAGGAGAATGCCCAGCGTTTTGAAGGATACCCAGCTAGAGGAAGGCAGTAGCGTGAGCGCAGAAAAAGGGGATGCTCAAGGACAGCAATCTGGCAGTCATGTTCCACCAGCTGCAGCTTACTGCCAGGTTTGCTCCAGTGGTGAAGAGGGAGGGGATGATGAGGTCACTGACTCCACGTGGGTGCCTGAAGGAAGAGAGGAGGAGGAGGAGGAGGAGGAGGAGGCGGCACATCTCCGCCTGTGCAGGGCGCTGCCTCTACACGTTATTACAAAAGTTCTTTGGTGTGGGCCTTTTTTGAGACAAGTGCATCAGATCGCACCACTGCTATTTGCAACATATGTCTCAAGCGTATCTCACGTGGCCAAAACATCAGCCGCTTGGGCACCACAAGCATGACCAGACATATGTCGACCTGCCATGCAGCTCGTTGGCAAGCGCACATTAAAGACCCACACCAAAGAACAAAGCGGACCTCTCCTTGCTCCTCATCAGATGGGATCTCCAACCCCACTATACCTTCAGTCCTCTCTAAAAGCTGCACTGAGAGGAATGAAGGTGTAGAATTAGGTGTGTCACAGCCAAGTACTTGCGGGCACTCTGCTAGCAGTACACCGACGTCCGATTGTACCAGGCAAATTTCCCTGCTCCAGCTGCTGGACCGTCAAAAGAAGTTTACTCCCAGCCATCCACATGCCCAGCGGTTGAATGCTAGCTTGGCTAAATTGCTAGCACTTCAACTGCTGCCTTTTCAGTTGGTAGACTCAGCCCCCTTCCGTGAGTTTGTTCAATGTGCGGTTCCTCAGTGGCAGGTTCCCAAACGCCACTTTTTCTCACGGAAGGCGATTCCGGCTCTCTACCAGCATGTGGAAGGCAATGTCCATGCCTCGCTGGACAGGGCGGTCAGTGGTAAGGTGCATATTACCACTGACTCATGGTCCAGCAGGCATGGACAGGGACATTACCTGTCTTTCATGGCCCATTGGGTCACTCTTTTGGCAGCTGGGAAGGATGCAGGACAAGGTGCAGTAGTGTTGGAGGTTGTTCCGCCACCACACCTCCAAAATGCTACTACTGGTTGTGACACACCTCTCTCCTCCACCCCCCCCCTCTTCTTCTTCCTCTATGGCCTCTTTGAGTGCTCTGTCCTCGGAACCAGCGGTGCTCCGTAGGCGTCCAAGGGGCTAGGCAAGTACGCAGGCAAAAAGATGCCATGCCGTGCTTGTGCTGGTGTGTTTGGGGGACAGGAGCCACACTGGGGCAGAGGTTCTGTCAGCTCTGCAGGGGCAGGCCGAGAGGTGGTTGACGCCATGCCAGCTTAAGCCAGGAATGGTGGTTTGTGACAATGGCACCAACCTCCTCTCTTCCCTGCGACAGGGACAGCTGACCCATGTGCCCTGTATGGCTCACGTCCTTAACCTGGTGGTGCAGTGGTTCTTGGGCAGGTACCCAGGCTTACAGGATGTCCTGAGGCAGGCCAGGAAAGTCTGTGTGCATTTCCGCCGATCATATAATGCCAGTGCTCGGCTGGCTGAGCTGCAAAAGAAGTTGAACCTGCCCAAGAACCACCTTATATGTGACATGCCCACCAGGTGGAACTCAACGTTGGCCATGCTGCAGTGACTGCACACGCAGCAGAGGGCCATCAATGAGTACCTGTGGGACTACGGCACAAGGACAGGGTCAGGGGAGCTCGGATTTTTTTCCCCACGCCAGTGGAGCATGATCAGGGATGCATGCACTGTCCTGTCACCATTTGAGGAGGCCACAAGGATGGTGAGCAGTGACAGTGCATGCATCAGTGACACTGTACCTCTTGTCCACCTGTTGGAGCATACGCTGCGTGGGATAATGGACAGGGCACTTGAGGCAGAACAGAGGCAGGAAGAGGAGGACTTCCTTGCCTCTCAAGGCCCCCTTTATCCAGACAGTGTTCCTTCTCTCCCACCCATCACACAGAAAGAGGATGAGGAGGATTGTGTCAGCATGGAGGTGGAGCCTGGCACTTAGCAGCATCAGTCTTTTAGGGATGATTTACAGTCCCAACAAACCAGTGGACTTGTACGTGGCTGGGAGGAGGTGGCTGCGGATCATGTCGTCCTCAGTGACCCAGAAGACTCCGGACCGAATGCCTCAGATAACCTATGTTGCATGGCCTCCCTGATCCTGCAAAGCCTGCAGAAGGATCCTTGTATTCTTCGAATCAAGGAGAGGGACCATTACTGGCTGGCCACTCTCCTTGATCCACGGTACAAGGGTAAGGTTGCGGCAAGGTCAGACTTGGACACCTTTCCCAAAGAAAATCCTCTGGCTTACTGGGTCTTGAGGATGGATCACTGGCCAGAGCTTGCACAGTATGGCCTGGCCCAAATGACACCCAAATGACACCTTAATAATTCACAGCAGGGCCCATTCCTGTGCCCACCAAGAGTAACTGTGAGGGCTTACAGTGTTGTGGCAACACCAACATCTAATGGGGCAAATTTCTGCAGAGTATATACGGCAGGCCCCTACTTTCAAACATCCAACTTACAAACGACTCCTACTTGCAAACGGAAGGAGAAAACAGGAAGTGAGAGGAAATCTACCCCTAGGAAGGGAAACTCTATCCTGTTACATTTAATTTGGGAAAAAGGTATCTCCTCTCTACTGATGCTTTATCACCAATCCTTGTTTCAATAAAAACACCACTTTTCCAAAAACATTTGTCATTGGGACGGAAAGTGAGGTGAAATGTTCTGAACAGGTGCACAGACCGCAAAACAAATGTTACAGGGGTGATAACCCTTCCCTATGTTCTCCAAAAAGATTACAAATAGATTTTTTTGGATGGAGCTACACTTAAAAATTTACCTGTTCAAAATTACAAACAGATTCTACTTAAGAACAAACCTACAGTCCCTGTCTTGTTTGCACCGCCTGTATACTGCTGTTCAGAGTATATAGGGTTGTAGGTATAGGGTTTCATTTTGGGTGTGGGGTTCCCCTTAATATCCATACAAGACCCAAAGGGGCTGGTAATGGGCTGGGGTGGGGGGGGTGATGGGGTAGCCATGCCATTTTTCTCAAATATTTTCATCCATATTGCCAGGACAAGACATGACATTAAAGCCGCAAGCAGTTTTAAATGGCTTCTTTTTTTCCTTTACAAATGTAATTTGTTGCAGGGACAGTTCTAAACACGGGAAACACATGCCACTTCATAGGCATACTTTAGACACCCCCCAGGTACCATATTTAAAGGAATATTTCACATTTTTTTTTCACTTTATGCATCTTTAAAACGACTGCTCCGAAAAAACTTCAGTTTTTAAAACTTCTTTTTGCATTGATACATGTCCCCTGGGGCAGAACCCGGGTCCCCAAACCTGTTTTATGACATTAACATGCATATTGGCCATTATAATTAGCACTTAAGATTTTGAACGTTTGCGTCCATTGTAACTAATAGGGTTCGAATATTCGCGCAAACTTTCGGTCCGTTCGCAGGTTCTGGTGCGAACCGAACACGGGGGTGTTCGGCTCATCCCTACACTCCACAAAACTACACAGCAACGTATGTAAGCAGCAGCTTGGCAGTAAGACCCACCTGCCCTACCACCCACATATACAGTATGCACACAGCAGTCATAAATGGGTTTAAGTGCATCTGTGGTCAAAATGCAAAATCATATATTGATTTCCACATTGAATTACCATTATTCCTTTCCTACTACTAATCAAAATGATCTTGAAGTTTGTAAACTTCATTTTTTGAAGAAGAAGTAGAAGAATCAAACAAAATGTATTTCCTTTAGTGCAACTTATATTCACTATCTCTGTGAATATGCACTGCTGTAATACCAAATTTGCATAGCATGCCATTTGAACTACAACTATACTGCAGAGGTAGTGGAGCGGAGGAGTTTTAGAAGGCATGGTCAGTACAGGAAGAGCCCTGCATGTGATGTTATCACTGCTTGCAGACAGCAGGATATGTGGTCTACAGAAATCAAAAGTAAACTACATGAAGCAGCTGAGAAAGAAGGAGGGATTCCTGGAAAAGAAAAGCATAACAAAGAAAACACAGCCAGAGAAGAACAAGAGACAGACTTTAAAACGTCCCATGGATCTTGCGAAAAGTTCTGTATTTTGGTTAGCTTTTCTGCCTATAACATCCCCTTTTCAATTAACTTGGTTTGGGAAAATTAATAAAAAGTGTCTGATACAAACTTTGTCTCAATTCTGTTGCAAATGGCCAAAATTCAAAGATGTGTGCAAAAACATGAAAGATACAGTAGAAGCTGTTTGGTTGCTATGGGCAATGGCACCAGTTGAGACAAAACTTGTCTCAGATGCGTAGCTGCTACCATGGGTTTGAGGTGAATCTTGCCTGTTCAAGATTCACGATCCTGCAGAATTTACGTGCAAAGAGCCAGTAAGGGGCCCTTGGATATGTCAGCCCCCTCACTATAAAAGGGGGGGGGGGCAGTGTAACCATAATGTCAGTGTTGAGGAAGCTGCTGTGTGGAAAGGATAGGAAAAGCTTTTTTTATTTTGTGGTAGATTTAAGATCAGCGATATCAAACCTTTATTTATTTATTTTTTTAGCTTTAAGGCTACACTTTAAGTGGGCTTTTGTTTCAAGGTTTTCAAGGTATAATTTTGAGGATATATGGGTTCCTATTATACAGTATGTTGATAGGGACTTTTATTTAACTACTTTTTTGCAGCAATGCTTCCCTTTAAATAAATCGGGCTTTGTTTTAAGGGTTGTCATTTGGGGTTCTTTTTTTAAGTTTGGGGTACTTAAAGTGTGCTATTGGCCACCTGTGCTTGCAGCTGATTTTTGTTTGCAGCATTATTTGAAAAAAAAGCAAGAACAGTATGTACTTAAAAGCCACCTGACATTATATCACTCACAACATCAACCCCTCCCAGTCCCATAAAAAAACTAAAGAAATAAAATTTAGGGGGGGGGGGGGGGGGGAACATGCAGAGATATGTCTGCTCATTGGGAGAGCTCTCTTCTAGCACCAGAGCTTCCTATCTACCACGGGGCTTCCAGAAGATTCCCCAGCATACCTAACAGCCTGACATAGCTGACAGTTAGTGGTATGACCCGCAAGGAGAGAGCCAAACTACAGAGGCTATCTATGTTTTTTCCTCTGGCTGGGAATCAGCTACAGCAAAATGGCAGTGGCAGCTGCACTCCACTGAATGCCCACGCCACTCCGAACAATTCTAGATGTCAGCCTGCACCAACCAGGTCATCCCAGCAGCATTGTACCCCACAGGCACCCCACAGGCACCCTCCTCCTCTTGAGCTTCTACACCCTCCACTAGAAGAACAGTTAAATCAGGGGCAAGTATGTCTCAGGAGCCCAGGGGGATGGCAGATACAGAGTCTTAAATGAGCACTGCACAGGACACTACGTACACCACTGATAGCCATGCTGGTTCTGTAACAGATTTCCCCACCACAAACCAGCCCATCCTGGACACTACTCTGAAAGATATGTTCCTGTCCTTGCATACTTTACTACATTTAGATATGATGACCCATATGTGACAAATTAAAGCAGAAGTACACAACCTGGGAAATAGTGGACCATATTGAGCAGAGAATGGGTGGTAAAAGGGGGGTAGCCTATTTAGCCCCCCCCCCCCTTACCTCATGGGTCTTATTCTAATAGGTGTGATAAGATCACATAATAGAGAAGTTTCCAGAAGGTTAAGGGGTTGACTGGGGATTGGCTAGTTAGGGTCAGGTGACCTTAGAACCTTTTAGAGGGTTTGTGGGGAGTCTATTTAAGGGCCCCCCTGACAGGAATTTTGTCCAGTCGCAAGAGAGGAGTCATCGCAAAGAGCTTCCCTCCCTCCCTTGCTGCTGATAACCAAAGCTCTGTGGAACCACAAACTTATCTACCAATGGGGTTACTTTACTAAACATATTATCACAGGGAATGGATTCACATCCACTATCTCTTTAATTGACGAGGGACTGCAACTACCCAGGGGATTTTCTCAGAGCTGCCCCCCTCTTTAGCAACCCAGTCTTCTCCTTCACCTTACTTGGCAAGTTGTCACCCACAAACGGAAGAACAAAAATCCTCCCAATGGAAGTACCGGACTATCCCACACCTCTACTACCTCTTTCAGTGTGTCTGAAACTGCTCTACTCCAGTTCTATCCCCTCTGGAACTTACAAGCAGTTCTTTCTGCAACTGGATCCACATTGTAATCCACTTTTTTTTTACCCGTTCATTGTTTTGTTTTCAAGTTTTGCAGTTTGAACTATATTTCTTTTCTTCGTGTTTCTCTTCTTTATTGTAGCACATGACCCATTCAGAAATCTGAACCAGCATAACCCAGGATCTGTCGAATTTTCTAGATATCTGAGTATCCACACTGCCAACCTCTTGTGGCCTGACCTGTGCATTGTTTCTTGTAACTTCCCAGTTAATTACTTTTGCCTGTGTAATGGAAATTTGTAAGTTCTGTATATAATTGTATTCTATTTTGTATGTATTGCACACTGCCCTCACTGTGCACACGGCACTAATAATGTTTTCAGTACATGTTTACATTCTTTTGAGTCCTGATTAGAATAAGCCTGCCTATGATACGCCCCTTGTTACCATAAATGAACAATTGTAATATTAATGTGATACCTACGTAATCATGTGTATAAAACCCCTGAATTGCGTCATAATAAAGGAGAACGGTTATTTGGAAAGATGCTGAGTGTATCTTTTGTGTCTGTTCCCTACTGCAGTAGTTATTATTAATTTGGAACCACTAATCAATATGAAGATACGAGTTGCCTATCTATAAATTTCCAGGACAGGTGGCGAGCTTTTCCCAGGAGGGGTTAAAAGGTGACCCTGAGTATCCGAAACGAGGAGCTTGAGACGATCCGGGAATTTCTGATAATCAGCCGGCTGAGGTAAGCCTTTTGCTTACATTTGAGTTATCAGACTTCCTTGATCGGTAAGGCATTTTCGGGACAAAGGGTACCTATCTTACTCCCTTAATCGAACTGTATTGATTGGTGGTTAAATATGTTATGTTGTCACTGTCTACTGTCCATCGGAGTGTTATAGATAAGAAAGAGAAGAATAGTGCTGTTCACAGGTATATGTAGTACATCTGCTAGAAAAAGTAGTTTAGAGGCAAGAGGGTATAGGCACAGGTAGAGAAGACTGGCCAGTCATTATGGGCATTAAATTAAGTAAGGGAATGAAGGGTAAGAGACCCTCAAAAATGCCCAGCGCAAGAGGAGCGCTATATATGAACCGAAGGTGCGGTTCCGCCTATACTGAGCCCCTAGATTAATGGTTAAAGTGGACATGGATCCACAATGGGTAACTGGGTTACCACCGAAGTCCACAGGGACTAAGAATCATGCAGAGTACACAGCTAGAGAAACAGCTATGTGAGCAGGATGGATCAAGGGTGACAATTAACACTAGACAGAAAGGGACATTTTCATGTTAAGTTGTGGGATGAATTTGGGGTCAGGCACAACAACTAGTAAAGCCAAGAAATAGAGACATGAGAGTTAAAACAAAATATTTTATATGTTGTCAGAGAGGAAAGATGGGATGCCCGTCTGATCATAGAAGGTACAGTATGTGAAGTATGGTATTACAATACATTGGATGCAAAGGATATCAGAACAAAATAAGGAAAGCAGAAATTTAGCAAGGAAGTATTTAAAAGAGTTAAAAGAATGTGAGAGAATGATATGCATGTGTTGTGTACAAATGGGAAAAATGTAAGCGATTTTAGAGAGATATTTGTGTGTGTGTGAATGCTGGAACCTTTAGTTCTATCACTTGTGTGTGTCATGTAAGCAGATGTGACCCCCTCCTTTGTGCTCTCCTGAAAGAATGTAGCTGGGATGAGAGGTTGGTGATAAGCTATAAGGACACCATGCCAATTTCAGTTTTTAGACAAAACATTTATAACTTTATGTGCCGGGTTAATGAATCTAATGAGAAACAATGTGATCACAATTATTTTTGAATCTGTTTTCCAAACATGGTAAAATGAAGGTTACATTTAACCGTGTATTACACAAATTGAATATCCTTTGATAGTGGAAAGAGTGCATTTAATAGGGAATTAAGTAAAATTAAGTAATATGTCCCCCTTTAAGGAACGTTATCTGTGGATATATATATTAGGGTGTGATATTGAAATTATCATTTGAGTATTAATTTCTAATTGGAGTTTAAAATTTTTATTAATAATATAGATATATTGAAACTGGTTTAGACAACCTTTGGTTGGAAATGAAATCCAGTTTAATGGGGAATTTATAAAAATGGTATTAGTTAGTTTAAGATAACAATTTTGTAATTTTACATTTATTGAGTGGAAAGAAAAAAAGATTAAGATGAGGTTGTTAATTGGAATACAGCTGCCATAATGTTTAACAAAGCCAAGATGGATGGGATACATAAGAAGTTTTTCTACAAAAATGAAATCTTAAAGTCTGATAAATTGATGTGCGGTCCATGATGTGAGAGTAATAATAAATAATATTTAAATATGACAGATCCATCACATCAAGTCCACACACCCTGTTAGGATAGATCCCACCTGCAGCCAGTTGTTTTATAGTTTTTGATGTGGCTGAGCGCTTTCTGTTTGTTTTTATTTATTTTTATTTTTGAATCCAAAGCAGAATGTGTGGATTGTGATATGATGTGCCCCTTTTCCTCGTAAGTGCAGTGGGTATAAGCAGAAGAATATTTTGGATTTATGGACATCTCTGCATGACCGCAGGGTATTGTTATCATTTATTATAATATTGCCAGGAAAAAGTTGTCTTTTTGAAACATGAACTTGACCTGGAGTTCTTACACAAACAGCGTGATAGAAAACAAGCCATTGTAATATAGTTATGCAAGCTGGACCCAGTAATGAAGGGTTCACCCCGATATATCAGAGCTGTACCTTTATGCAAAGGTGCTATTAGACAAAGTTAGACATTATTTTGGTCAAATATTAAATTTTTAATGGTCCGACATTTTGCGCAGCAAATATACAGCCAACTAAATGCTTGTCTAATGAAAGGTTTAAAATAGGAGTTTGTTTTGTTTGTTTGTGTACAAATCTAACAATGAAAAATGTGTACATTTTAATCCAGCCACCTTATTGCCCCTATTGGAGGAGGCTGTAGATGGGGGAGACCACATGTGTTAAATTTATGACGTAGGAATCAGCTGCTGTGAGCCCAGTGCAGAACACACTCCCTGAAGACCCAGATATTTATATTTTTTGTAGAGTTTTTCCCGGTTTTATACCGAGTATGCAGTTTATCACCCAGAAGGATACTCTGTATTTAGAGTCATTGGATCCTTTTCCCCAGCTCAAGAAGCAGAGCTCCATGTTTTAGCAAAGCCTGTGAGCTATAAAAAGAGTATATATTTATATAGATAGTAGAGAATTAGAGAGCTTTTGGTTCCATTTGAAGGGCCAGAAGTTTGTTTTTTACTTCGGCAGGTAAACCAATCAAGCATGCTAAGTTAATTTGATCGGCTGTTTTTAGCCTTCCCGGTTCTTGCTGAGGTAGCCATACTAACATTAAAACTCACACATGGAAGCAGACCGACTAAGGATGCTGCATTTACAGCCCTGGACACTTGCTGGGTCTGTGCAACTCACAGATTCCACCCTAGTTCTGGCCCAGTATAGCTGGGATTAATAATTCAACTTTAAGGACCCCAGAACGAGAAGAACAAGTGGTCCACAGTGGGCAACTTCTTATGAAACAGGACATTGGAAAAGGTGATCATTTATGTCTGCCAGCCACTCTTTTTCCCTCCAGCTTGACACATGGACCGTGTCATCAGTCACAAGCAGTTATGGCTGCCTTAGTAAATGAGCGTGGGATAGAGCCAGGGTTCACCACAGTTGTTTTTATAACATACCACTTCTTGTTTTACCTGTTACCAAAGGTGTTACCAAAAGCTGAACATCCCTTCCAGAGATTACAAAAAGATATATCCAGTTTCCCAAGTCAGGATCTTATGAGTATGCATTTTGTCTGTATGGACATGTTTTTTGGATGTCCAGTGGCCAATGCTACTGCAAAGGCCGAAGTAAAAAGTGTTATCAGAAGTAGTTTGTAAGTACAGAGAGTAACAGAGGAAATCATTTTTATAGGAGAGTCCTTACTAGACGTTTTGAGGTTTTATTTTTACACTCCCTACTGTCTACAATGTAGCGGACAAAGTAGAGTAAGAAACTTTTGCCTGAGTGTTTTCTTATAATTTATCAAGCCCCTAAGGGGATGATGGACTCTCTCCCTATGGGATTTGGTTTGGGAGTGTGTTATTCACTTGTTTATATTTTGTCTCAGCAGCTGAAGTCCTCCATTCGGATCTCACAGAGAATGTTGCTGATCTTTTAAGGTTTTTGACAAACTCATTTATGTGTTTTCTCCCCAATTCCAGATCCTAAAAGTTTGGAAGGATCTAAAACTAAAGCCAGGTGACTTGTGGATTGTTAAGAGACATTTATATATATATAAGGAAATGTTTGGAGACTCAATACAGCATCTATTTCATGTACAGTTTTGCAAAACTGGAAGGAAAAGTCACCTGGATCCACACCAGACACTGCAAAAATGACTAAATTAAAGAAATCTCTGAGTTTGATTTGTTTCCCTCTTGCAATAACAGTCTAGGGTACTTTATTGATTCAATTACTTTAATTGTAAGGGATATATATTTGAAAAGTAGTTTAGCCATGTTGAAGTCATATTTGTCTTTTGTACCTCTTCCATTTTTTGTAGAATTGTCTGTGTTTACATATTGCTGATAAGTCAGCATACCAACATTAAGCTGGAAGGCCATTCTGGCCACAGGAGTGTACAGCCAGTACTCTGTAAATATGTCTTATCAATCATTTGTTTTTCACAATGAAAAGTCATTTTGTAATGAAAAAAGCTGCTCAGCTATTATTTTCTCCACAATGGAGTTTTTGCCTCTTTGGCCAGGACTACCTCCACCTAAGTGTGTGGAGGTTCCAGGTTAAAGGTGATAGCAGGTATGGTTAGTGATCAAAATATTGATCAAAAGAGGGGAGACTGTAATGGAAATTTGTAAGTTCTGTATATAATTGTATTCTATTTTGTATGTATTGCACACTGCCCTCACTGTGCACACGGCACTAATAATGTTTTCAGTACATGTTTACATTCTTTTGAGTCCTGATTAGAATAAGCCTGCCTATGATACGCCCCTTGTTACCATAAAATGAACAATTGTAATATTAATGTGATACCTACGTAATCATGTGTATAAAACCCCTGAATTGCGTCATAATAAAGGAGAACGGTTATTTGGAAAGATGCTGAGTGTATCTTTTGTGTCTGTTCCCTACTGCAGTAGTTATTATTAATTTGGAACCACTAATCAATATGAAGATAGGAGTTGCCTATCTATAAATTTCCAGGACACCTGATAGACCAATGGGATTTAAAATAGCTTCTTTGGATGTCGATGGCCTAAACCATCCAGCTAAACTAACCTCCCTATGGAGAGAAACCCATACCTTAAAGGGGTTGTAAATGTAAACGTTTTTTCACCTTAATGCATTCTATGCATTAAGGAGAAAAAACATCTGACAATGCCAACCCCCCCGTTATACTTACCTGAGCCCTCGAAAGTCCCGCGCTCGCCCCGACATCCTCTTTGCCGCTCAGCCTGGCAGCTGATTGGTTACACTGGATGGATTGAAAGCAGCGCAGCCATTGGCTCGTGCTGCTGTCAATCACATTCAATGACACGGCGCGCCAGGAGGCGGGGCCGAATGATACAGCGAGCTGCTATAGCCGCCAGCTGTATCACGGGGGCGTGCCCGCAAGTACTCCACACCATGCGAGGGAGCTCGCATGAAGGTGAGAAGTACTTGCGGTGGGGGAGCCGAGACAGCCGCCGAGGGACCCCAGAAGACCAGGTTCGGGGCCACTCTGTGCAAAATGAGCCGCACAGTGGAGGTGAGTATAACATGTTTGTTATTTTAAAAAAAAAAACCCTTACAATCACTTTCAGCATAATAACCCTTTATAAAATTCCTTTACAACCCCTTTAAGGAGTGACATTCTATGTATACAGGAGACTCGTTTTCAAAGCACGACCTACCCCAAATGAACTTTTTTATCTTCACCACAAATGCTCTTGTTAACCACTTGCTTACAAGGCATTTTCACCCCCTTCCTGCCCAGGCCAATTTTGAGCTTTTAGCGCTGTCGCACTTTGAATGACAATTCTGCGGTCGTGCTACACTGTAATCATGATTTTTTATAATTTTCTTCACACAAATAAAGCTTTCTTTTGGCGGTATTTAATTTACAAAAAAAAAAGACCAAAAATGTTGAAATTTAAAAAAGTTTTTCTTAGTTTCTGTCAGAAAATTTTCTAAATAAGTAATTTTTCTCCTTTACTAATGTGCGCTGATGAGGCGGCACTGATGGGCACTGATTAGGTGGCACTGATGAGGAGGCACTAATATGCAGCACTTATGGATACTCATAGGTGGCACTGATATGTAGCACTGATGGGCACTGATGGGCATTGATTGGTAGCACTGACGGGCATTGATAGGGCAGCAATGATGGACATTGATGGGCAGCACTGATAGGCGGCACTGATAGCTAGCACTGACTGGCATCACTAATGGGCACTGATTGGTGGCACTTGTGGGCACTGGTTGCTGGCACTGGTGGGCATTGATTGCTGGCACTGGTGGTGTGTTATTGTAATCAGGGCACTGATGATCAGTGCCTTGATTACATGTCTTAATGTCCCCTGGGAGGAGATGCCGTTGATCAGGTCTCCTCGCCAGACACTCTGTCAGTGTGAGGCGATGAGAGATGATTATCAGCATGTGTTTACATGTGATCGGCTGTGATTGGACATAGCCGATCATATGGTTAAAGAGCCACAGCTCTTTACAGAGATCGGGGTCGCACCGTGTCCTAGCAACGCGGCATGGCCACGATTGCCACGCTGAGCGCCCCTGCAGGCGCGTGAGAGTGGCCATTCTGGGACAACATCATTTGGCGGTGGGTGGGTAGCAAGCAGTTAAAAACAGGGAAGTCCTGATCGCTGTTAAGAACTCAATCTCTTTCAACTTATTGACTCCATTCTTGATACAGATGGGCAATTTATTGTCCTTCTACATATGTGAGATCAACTCAAAACCTTTCAGCTTGGTAAATATGTATGCCCTTAACGCTCACCAGATAAATTTTTTAAGCAAACAATTTCACAAACCTACCTTGGTTAAAAAATGGTCCCTTTTAATATGTGAGGACTTTAATTTTCCTACTGACTGCTCATGGCTCCCTCACTGCAGTCCCCTTTAAACTAAGAAGGCAACTATGATGTATGGAGATGCCAGCATGTCAATAAAAGGGACTTTACATTTTTCACCTCAAGACATAATTCTTATTCGAGAATTTATTTATATTTTTTAAATAAATGGCTGTCACAGCACGTCTCCTCCTCCACTATGCATGACATCACATGGTCCGACCATGTTGCCATCTCTATATTAATAATGGAAAATGAAACTCACACACCTGCCTACCTGTGGCACTGTAATTCTTACCTTATCAAACTGTCAGAAACCATTAAATCAGAGCGAGACAAAAGTAAAGTTAAATCACACTTGTTTAATAATAAAAGTAAAAAGAACAAACCTAGTCAAAACATAGCCAAAGTTCAGTAACCGGAACAGATAGTCAGCCAAGCAGAAGTCAGGGATCAAAGTAGTGGAACAGCAAGCAGGATCTGAGCCAGAAGAGATGTAAGCAAAGCCAGTCTTTAAACAGCAACACAGAAGATAGTTTCTTGTGATGTGACCAAGGTGAAGGTAGAGCTCCTCTGGACTGGACGGCTATAGTAGGCAGGACTGATGAGCTGGATCATCCACAGCTGGGTAACTGTGGAGAGAGATGGTAGCTGGCAATTAGCTGACAGCTGAGCCACCAGCTCAGATAAGGAAGGGCTGAGCCCAGCCCTGGCACAAACTTCACCATAGCACTACCTATCTCTCAATACATCTCTGAGAATACTTTAAAAATAACTCTGCCTCGTTAACAGATCCCTTCATATTATGAAATTCCCACAATGAGAGGCATCAAACTAAAATTGAGCCAAAAGAGCCAAATGATTAAAAAAAAATCTAACAATTATTAACCTTCTCCCAGAAATTTACACACTGGAGACCAAAAATAAAGTCTCTACAGATACTGCAACCTCAATTTCTCTGTTCAAACTCAAACATGAACGGCAAAGTTTGCTGTGTGAACAACATTATAAACATTCCCCATTGTTAAAACTCAACTATTACTCCAATGGGGATAGAGCAGGGGAATTTTTGTCCCAGAGAGTCAAAAAACAGAGAACCATTTCTACAATCTCCCATCTCGTACACCCTGTTGATAAATACCAAATCAGAAACCCACAGAATATTGCAAACTCCTGAGTAATACGGCTCTTTGAATAATTTACAAGATTATCCTCAGACTACAACAAAATCCACAAGGGAAATGGTGAAATGGTGAGGAGCACCGGGGCTTTATGACACTCAAAAAGTAAGTAGTATACACACAAAGTAAGTATAAAAACAAATGTTTATTAAGAAAGCTAAAATATCCACTCTACATATAAGTAGGGGAAATTACCAAACATTAAACTATACGTAACAACAAACATATACAGAATAATACAATACATCCAAGTGGATATAACGGATTGTGCACTGATGTTTTGTCTAATTCTGTACATGTTTGTTTTTATACTTACTTTGTGTGTATACTCAACTACTTACTTTTTGGGTGTCATAAAGCCCCAGTGCTCCTCACCATTTCCCTCATGAATTTTGCTGTATACTATTTGGGGCTGCACCCACCATTGGCAAATCTTTGGCTGTATGTGGGATATTCATATATGATCCTCAGACTCCCCAACTATTAGATTCAGCTATAGCCCCATTTTTGGCTAAGAATCTATTAAAACTGACCGACCTCCAACTCCAACACATTCATACACATTGAGACTGTTACAGACTCCCTCCTGAATGGTAAATTCCCCATCCTAGACGAGTTCTCTAGACAATATTATAAACTGTTTAAAACGTCAGGTCACCAAAATGGCTGTTTTTGAGGTTTGTGTAAAACTTAGGGCTTTTAGGACAAAATTGGCAGTCAAAACAGCTTTCATATATGATTTCAACAGTCCAATAAGATGCTCATCTGGAGTTCTGCTTTAATGATGTTTATTGACTATATACCTGGAATAAATTATTATTTTTGTATGTGCGTGGAGCTTAGCTTTAATTATTATAACTGTTGCATTGAAGCTTTAATCGTTGCTTTGAATGATTGGTGCTACTGCAATACAATACAACAATCTCAATAATAAATGTTACAAGTGCATCTCTCATTTACTGTACTAGCTAGATAAGACAGGTCTTGGTTTCTTTCATATAGGAAATGGAAATATATTGTGTCTATTAATCAAGTAATTTCTTTGTGTGAGATACATGGAAGCACAGTCTTTTGTAAACTCCATCATTTCTGCAGAATGAGATTTCAATTGTTTATATAGTGGGTGCACAACACACAAATGTTTAAAACATTCTAGAAAGGGCATGTCATCTTTTGGAGCACCAGTATAACCACCCTTCTTTCTCTCTCTTCACACCTGTAACAATAGCTTGCAAATGCATGCAAAAAACAATAGGTTGAAATTATTTATTCTTACTACATTGGTTTTAAAGGAATTTTGTATGCAAAAAGTGTGCTTTGACTGTAACCTATGATCTAATTAGTCAAATTATACTAATGTAGCCCTTTAAGGAGCAGGCACTTACAACTACATCTCAGCCTGCTCCCATGTTTCCAGCAATTAAAAGGATTGTGCAGGCAGGAGCAGCTGGCAGAAAAGAGGAGGACTTCTAATGGTCTATACAGCTCAAACTATATCCCCATTCACCAGAGACTCAGAGGCACTGCCAGGAAAGGAACATTTATGTACACAGACAAATTAGCTTGAGGAATCATGCCTGAAGCCGAATAGCGGGTGCGCCAGCGCATGCACAAGCATGCATTGGTGCCAGAAGAGCTATTTAAACTGCACTAGTGCAGTGTGTTAGTGCCGTTTGGTCTATTATGTTCCCTGTGTTCCTGTTGTCCATTCCTGTTGATCTTCTGTTGCCGACTTGATTCTGCCTCTGCTTGAACGCCACCTGAACCGACTCCTGGCTTGTCCCTGGATTATGCTTCTTGAAGAAAAGAAAAATTGGTGGCACACCATGCAAGGAAAAACTTCTGTAGAATAGTTACTTTATTGTCAAAGTGCCAAAGGACGTAGACAGGACTTTATAGGAACCTTGGTAGACTGGTTTCACATGGATAACTCGTGCTTGTTCATAACTTTGTTGTGAACAAGCACGAGTTAATCATGTAAAACCGGTCTACCAAGGTTCCTGTAACATCCTGTCTACGTCCTTTGGCACTTTGACAATAAAGTAACTATTCTATAGAAGTTCTTCCTTTCATGGTGCGCCACCAATTTTCCTTTTCAGTGGTGAGCCAGGGCCAGCACCCACAAGGAAATCTTTATCCATAGTGGTGTTACACTCTTTCTGGACTTTGGATAATGCTTCTGCCTTTTCCTTCTGCTCATCAGCTCTGCTGTTTCCAACTCTGGCCTGTATCCTGATCACTCTCCAGCCTGCTGTCTGAACCTGATCTGCCCGCTAGCTGCTGACCTGGACTGCCTGACTCTGCCATGTGCCTATACTGCAGCCACACCAGCCTATCTGGATCCTTCACTGGCTTTTGCTCCTCCACCAGTATGTCCTGTCCTGTAATCCCTGCATTCCAGATGCACATCAGCACCTGTCAATGAGAGACTTTACAGGCACTTGTGCCACCCTGAGCATCAGTGTTCCCTGTCACCCTACCAGGGACTCCAGAACCAGGCCTGTAAGAGAGGCCTTTATCAATGTTTCAGGCTTCACCACCAGTTATGTTAAAGGCATAGTTTAGAGGGGGGAAGTGTCCTCAGCATAGGAGGAGCAGTAGTAATTTTTCTGAAGAAGAGAAGCAAGACAGAGACTGGGTGCCTTCTGAGCTTGAACTTAGGCCCCAGTGGCAGAGGGCAGAATTAAGAGAGCCTGCAATATGGGTGCCATGAAGCTGCTGCTGAGAGCTGAACTTTGCCCTGGGAGTTCAGATAGAGATCATGTGGTGAGCTGTGCTTCTGAGCTGAGACCCAGAGAGCCACAAGTGAGTAAAGGAAAAGTGTGCTGCAGAGAGCTGAGCAGAGTGCTGTGTTCACCAAGCTGCAGAGTGCTGAAGACAGAGCTACAAAGAGAGGACACTTGCCTGCTTAACTGCTGTGCCAAGCTGTGGAGAGAGAGAAGCTAATGCTGGCTTGGAAGGGGAGACAGTGCATGTGGTGTGGCCTTTTTCCTGGCCTATGAACAATTGATCAGAACCTACAATTGTGGAGAGAGGCCTTTTGGTTACCAGCTTTTATTTTATTTTATTGCTGCCCTTGCTGCTTCATGGAGAGACTGCTTAGAACTCCTTTCTTTAAAGCATGCATATTACCCAAGAAAAAAAGCACTCCAACAAGAATGGAAGCAGCACTGATCTGTTAACCCTCCACTGTCTAGTGGTATAGTCAGGTCTTTTGAGCCTTAGATAGCCTTAGATAGCCAATATAGTTTACCCTTTGTTCAGTTATAATTATATTTGGTTCTTAGTTTATTATTGAGCTTGAACAGTTATTGATATACTATTTACTAAACTTTTTCCAGCGGGGCTTTAGCTTGTTTATAACATTCGCTTTAAGCTTCAGGTTTGTGAGTTAGTTTGGGTGTGGTTCAGGGCAGGTCACCACTAACAGAAACTACAAGGACTCAATTATCCAGCAGGTTCCTAAGGAGTACCACTACACATGGCATTGTCCAGGATCCATTTGATCCAGGTACAGAATAATGACCGCATCCAGAAGTATGAATTGAGACAGCAGGATGGACCCGGTCACCGACACCAGTGGTGTGAAGAGGAGAATGGCCTATTAGGGCTGAGCTTAGTAATGGACATCCCCAGTGGCACAAGGAGGGTTCCGCATATCTGTCAAGCAGTGGCAGCATTAAAGTGTCAATAAACCCACATCATAAATAAAACCTATCAATAAATACTGTATTACATGCTGCTCAGATTCACTCAGTCACTATGAGATTCATTTTCTGTATTATACAAAAAAACACACCAACCTCAGAATAGTCTCTTGCTTCCCTTTTCACTGATATGGGAAGCTGGTTTGTAAAAACTCCATCTGGGGTATCAGAGCAGAGAAGTATAATTACGACTGATATCTACAAAGTTTTACTTTGACCCAAAGTTGTCCTTTTACATTTTTTACATTGTGCATTCCCATCCCCCAGGGTCGACAAAAAGCTCTCCAGTTGTAGGGACACACACTTATCTGGTGAGATGGCTTCTAACTCCCATTGCCTTAAAATTTGACTCTATATCAAAAGGTGTGCACCCATGCCAGACTGGTTCAAGAATGGAAGGCCCAAGCAGAGAAAGTGGGAAGATAATGGCAACTGGAAAAGATTGAAAAAGCTCTACAGTTGGGAGAAGTGGCCTGTTTCTGAGTCTCAGTGAAGTTAAGCTGGGACCAGCCTTGCCTTTTTGTTTTGCTTAAAGCTGACCTGAATGGTCAGAATTGATTGGCCCACCCTTTGCAGCTATACAGCTTCAACTCTTCTGGGAAGGCTAACCACAAGGTTTGGGAGTGTGTCTATGGGAATGTTTGGCCATTCTACCAGAATCACATTTGTGAGGTCAGGCACTGATGTTGAATGAGAAGGCCTGGCTCGCAGTCTCTGCTCTAATTCATCCCAAATGTGTTCTCTCGGGTTGAAGTTAAGACTCTGTGCAGGCCAGTCAACTTCCTTAACCCGATAGAACACCTTTGGGATGAATTAGAGCAGAGACTGCGAGAGTAGTCAGACAGTGCTCAATACACTCCACGAAATGTCCAAATTCTCTCAAGCACCTAGTTGAACAACCATACCATTATGTTCTCACAGATCAATGTGCAATTGGACTTGATATAAAAATTATATCATAAAGGAAGAGAGAAACATTTGCCATAGTGTAAAGCAGTAGAACATGCAATTTTAACCACTTGCCCACTGGGCACTTAAACCCCCTTCCTAACCAGGCCAATTTTCAGCTTTCAGTGCTCTCACATTTTGAATGACAATTACTCAGTAATGCAACACTGTACCCATATGACATTTTTGTCATTTTTTCCACACAAATAGAGCATTCTTTTGGTGGTATTTGATCACAACTGGGTTTTTTATTTTTTGTGCGATAAATGAAAAAAATCAAAAAATGTTGTACAAAAATGCATTTTTCTTCATTTCTATTATAACATTTTGCAAATTAGTAATACTGCTACATATCTTTGGTAAAATTATAAATTACAAATGATTTGGTCTTTGTGAAAGTCTACAAGCTATTGTGCCAATTATTAAAAATTGATCACACCTGATCACACCTAATGTAATGATGGCCTATCTCATTTTGTGAGACACTAACAAGCCAGGAAAGTAGAAATACCCCCCAAATTACCCCTTTTGGAAAGTAGACATTCCAAGGTATTTAGTAAGAGGCATGGTTAGTTTTTTGAAGTTGTCATTTTTTACCCACAATTATTTGCAAAATTACATTTTTTTTTCACACAAAATTGTCATTATAACAGGTTATTTCTCTCACCTGGCATGTGCATTCTACAAATGACACCCCAAAATACATTCTGCTACTCCTCCTGAGTATGGCGATACCACATGTGTGAGACTTTTACACAGCCTGGCCACATACACCCACATACAGAGGCCCGACATTGAAGTAGCACCTACAGGCGTTCTAGGAGCATAAATTACACATCTAATCTCTCAACCACCTATTACACTTTTGAAGGCCCTGGAGCACCGGGACTTTGAAAACACCCACAAAATGACCCTGTTTTGGAAAGCAAACACCCCAATGTATAATCTATGAGGCATAATGAGTCTTTTGAATGAAATGACACCCCAAAATACATTCTGCTACTCCTCCTGAGTATGGTGATACCACATGTGTGAGACTTTTACACAGCCTGGCCAAATACAGAGGCCCAACATCCAAGGAGCACCATCAAGTGTTCTAGGGACATAAATTACGCATCTAATTTCCTTATAATCTATCACATTTTTGAAGGCCCTTCATATTTCTAACACATACCATGTACATACCAAGAATTACACCCTAAAATACAATCTGATGAGTAAAGGGTAAACAAAAGATTACCTGTGGTTTTAGTAGTGCAGTTGTCCACAGGAGGAGAGCCCTGATCCAGGCAGCAGGCAGGGATGTGGTCAGCGACAGTGAATGGAATTGTCCAGGCAGCAGGCAGAAATATTGTCCATAATCAGTACAGGCAGGGATACTGTCCAGGGTCAGTGAAGGTAGAGATATTACCAGCAGTGCCAAAATATTGGTCCTGGTAGTAAGCAGGAACATTGTCCAAGTAGCAGGAAAGGAAAGAATGGGGACAGGGGTAGAGGCTTCTCCCACCCAAATCTCTTGGAAGCCTCCGAGTCTCCAGACCCTAATCCGGAAATGAGAAAACTAAAAATGAGTTTTCTTCATCCAGAAAAACTATTCTGGAGCCCCTCACATATGTGAGACCCTGTGCTCCCACTAGCATAGCAAGGTAAAATATCAGTCCAAGAGGCAGGCAAAAAACGTGGTCAAACAGTCCAGGATGGGCAGAGGTATGTTTAGCTTTAGGCATAAGGTTGGTCATATAACAGGTCAGGGTCAGTTCCGGAGAAGGCAGAGGTATGTACAGTATGCAGTGCAGTGGCATAAGGGGTATGGAGGAAAATGCCAGGAAATGAGAATTACTTTACCATACTTCCCTAATAATGTAGAGAAGTATGGTATTGCCAGAAACAGTCATCTATACAGAGACCTGGTTGGGCAGGACATTGGGGACAATAATACACAGTGTTTCCTCTAACTCCTCCTCTGGAGAACACCTGGCCTGTTTCACGGGGTGGGGGGGGGGGGGGGGGGATTCTCAGAAAAGTGTTGTTCTTGGAGTCTGCTAACTGAATCAGAGCGAACATTTTCTGGTGGGCCTTCAGGGTATAAAAGGGCAGAGATAACTTGTTCTTGGTAATGCACATAGGATATATGTAGGGTCTTGGTAGATTTTTGGTAAATAACATAAGTGTTATACATGGCCAAATTGAAAAAATAAATGGACACTTTTTTTATACCAATGGCGGGATTTTCTTGTGGGAAGGTAGAGTTCGATCATCTGATCATTGAAGTCCACTGCCTCCATGAACAAATTATAGTCGTGGATACAAGCTGGTTTCTGGATTGGGCCGTTTCTTCTGGGGACTTTCACGTAGATGTTATTATGGATTGATGGTGCATGTGGACATTTCATCTGCTCCTCCACTTGACAGGCAATAGCTTCTGGCTCCCCGAAGATGCCATACACCCTTATCGTAGCCTTTCATTGACGTGTTTTTGTGGGAAACCCTTTCTATTGGCTCTTACTGTACCACATGCTGGGGTGTCCCTCCGGTCAAGATTGCGGAAGAGGGGCAAGCTTGTATAAAAATTAGCCACATAAAGATGGTATCCCTTTCCAAGGAGTGGATAGACAAGCTCCCAGAAAACTTTTCTGCTGGCTCCAATATACTCTGGAAATTCAGGGGGATGCAGTTGGGAGTCCCTACCTTCGTACACAAGTGAGATGTACCGTGTGGCTCGGTCACAAAATTTGTATAGTTTAACCCCATATCAGGCCCTTTTGCTGGTGATAAACTGTTTGATGTCCAGCCTGCCTGTGAATTTTACAAGGGACTCATCCACAGAGATATTCTGGTCGGGGGCATATAACTGGTGGAATTTTTCAGAGAAATAATTTAGGAGTAGCCGCATTTTAAATAATTTGTCAAAAGTCATTTTAGGGAGGGCACTGGGTGTTTTCATTATAGCGGAGGAACCGCATAATCATAAGATATCTTGATCTTGCCATAATGGATAAGAAGATTAGCATGTAGTAGATGGGGTTGGAAGACCAATAGGAGTACAATAAAAAAAAATGTGAGTCCCTAAAATTTTTTGGAATTCCTCTACGGTAAGTTCTTTCCATTCAAAGGATTGGGAGCAACTTGAACCAGGGTTGCTTACTATGTACTGCTGTGCATTGAGGTTGCACTGGGCCATGATGGATGATAGTAAGTCTTCAGTCAAAATCAAATTTAAAAAATCAAGCATGGCAAAATCATCTGTGTTCACCTGGACACCTGGCTGGGCAGTGAAAGGGAGGATGTTTGCTGCTCTGGAATTAGGAGGAAGCCACAGGGGGTTTTGAAGGGCATAGGGAAGGCTGACATGGGCCCTATCCCTTTGGGGCTGAGATGACACCCTACTGGTGCTTGGCCTTTGTTGCAGTGGCACTGCGCTCGAGGTGGATGACACTGCGCTCAAGGTGGATGGAACTGTGCTGCTGGTAGTAGGCTGCTGCTCCACCCCAGAATGCCTTCTTTTCATGGGCACACATTCCTCTTCCTCCGATTCTGTAGCAGACCCACTGCTTGTAATGGGTTCATATGCCGAATCAGAATCGGACTGAGACTCAGAGAGCTCCCCCCTTCTCTCATCGCTCAAGCTAAGATGCTGGTTGACCTCCTCGCTGGTAAAATTTGTTTTGCCATACTGGTGACTGTGTTGCGATATGTAAACTAGGACAGGTGTGTCTGCGCTGCTGGGTGCTGGCGAGGGTGCACTGCTGGGTGCTAATGAGGGTGCACTGCTGGGTGCTGGTGAGGGTGCATTGCTAGGTGCTAATGAGGGTGATGCTGGGTGCTGATGAGGGTGCATTGCTGGGTGCTGGTGAGGGTGCACTGCTGGGTGCTGAATAGGCTGCACTGCTGGTGAGGGTGCACTGATGGGTGCTAATGAGGGTGCACTGATGGGTACTAATGAGGGTGCATGAATGTGCACTAATGCACTGCTGCTGCACTGATTAGCTGGCACTGATGAGGATCCGCTGATAGGGTGGCACTGATGAACACTCACTTATGGGCACTGATGTGCACTATTGGGCACTGTGATGGCACTAATGATCACTGTAGTGGCACTGATGTGCACTGTAGTTGCACTGATGGTATGGTAGTGGCACAGATGAGCACTGTAGTGGCACTGATGGGCACAGGTGGCACCAATTGGAACTGTAGTGGAACCGATTGGCACTGTTTGTACTGTAGGGGCACTGATGGTACTTTAGTGGCACAGATGAGCACTGTGGTGGCACTGATGGGCACAGGTGGCACTCATGTGGCACTGTAGTGGCACTGATGGCACAGATGAGCACTGTGGTGGCACAGGTGGAACTTATGGAACTGATGGGCACATGTGGCACTGTAGTGACACCGGTGGCACAGATGAGCACTGATGGGCACAGGTGGCATTGGTGTGGCACAGATGTGTACTGTAGTGGCACTGGTGTGGCTCTGGTGGCACTGATGTGGCTCTATAGAGGCACTGATTATCACTGATATGGCACAGGTGGCACAGAGGTGGCACTGATGTTGCACAGATGGCACAGAGGTGGCACAAATGAGTGGAGCACTGATGTAGAACTGTTGGGCACTGCTGAGCACAATAATATAGCAATAAACTCACAGTTTTTCACTTGATTGCTCTCCTCTTCAGTCATGCTGTATCTGTGTGAGGACAGGAGAGCGTTGAACCCCTGGATGACCTGGCAGTGTTTACATTGTGATCGTTCTGTCATTGGACGGATCGATCACGTGGTAAAGGGCCGCTGTCACTGGTCCTTTTCTGTGTTCCATATTGCGCCCGTGTGTGCACCCCAGGGGGCATGCGGGAGCACGATTCTGGGAGGACGTCAATGTACATCCTCCCAGAGTTATCGAGCCACACTATAGCCGTCATTTGACTAAAGTGCGGTCCGTAACTGGTTGATAAGGTATATGCACTTACAATGGATGGGTGATAAACAGGTACTTTCTCATTACATGTACAATCCGTTTGACAGAAACCAAGATGACTGCAGGTGGTTCACACATGCGCAGTGGCATTTTTTCCGACTCTGCCCAACGCATTTCATCATACTTGACGACAGGTAAGGGAGAATGTCATCTGCATAAGCAGAGACTTTAAATTAAGAGGGTCCTAACTGAAGTCCAGAAATGTTGGGATTATGCCTGATCTTATCGAGTAGGGATTCTACCAAGAGGGCAAAGAGGAGCCGTGAAAGGGGGCATCCCTGCCTGGTTCCATTTGAAATTATGAAAGCTTCAGATTAAACTCTGTTAACTTTGACTTGGGCGGTTGGCAAAGAATAGTTGGCCTTTATCCAAGTCAGTATTTTTTCAGCTAGGTCAAAATGCTCAAGCACAGCAAATATATAGTTCCAACTCACCCTTTCAAATGCCTTCTCAGTGTCAGTCACCAGAAGAAGGCATTGCATGTTCTGTGATATAATATATAAGACCCCCTGACCTCTCCTCTACCCCAGAAAGCATTAGATCAAAAACAAAAAAAACCTCATGCTTTTCAGAAAACAAATGGCTGTGTTTACATCTGCCAGTGCCGGAAGTGACTTTATGACCATCCGGTCCACAGCCAGCTCTATGATAACCTGGAGGCACTTCCGGATCAGATACCGGGCTCCCCAATCACACTGGGGAGCCCGGAGACACTCTGGTTGGTGGCAGGAGGAAAGGTTCGTCCCCTCTCACTGCTAGTAAAAGCCATCCAGTGGTTAATTGGCCACTAGGATGGCTTTTACAAAACGTGACCCCATATTCTAGATGTAGCCTTGGAAGTTATTTATGTAGGAAATATTATAATAATAGCAGGTGTTTTTACCACCCTTGTAAAACACCCCAAAGTTTGGGGGTGTGTTAAAAGGGAGAAAATACCCCTGTTTTCCTTTTATCAAACATAGTTGTTCCAGGTCCATGAATTAGAAAGTGTTGAAGCCACATACAGCCAGGTATCTTTTCAGATGGAGACCAACAAAGCCAGATCCTCTTTTTCTCTTATCACTGATCTGTGAATGAATAAACTAAAGGTGTCACCTGCCACTGCAGCAGATGGACATGTAGTTTTCAAAGGAGTACGAGTGTGGTAATCTGCACACTTGTAGTCAGTTGACATTTCCTCCAACCTGCTAAATAAAAGCCTGCACAAAGGTACGAATAGTAAACTGAAGGAAGGGTCTGCAGGAGTCGGTTATTGCACCCACAATCCATTGATCGTGGGTACAATGCTTTGCAGACATCTGAGTGAAAGAAAATAATAAATGCACATTTTTTTTCCTGCAAAAGTATGTGCATGTATTATTTTTTTAAAGGTGAATTTAGCTTCTAACTCTCTCTTACGGGTTCCTTTTTTATTTTTAGACAGCTCATAGTCACAAGGTTTATAAATGTTATGTTGTTCTTCTGGAGCCTACTAAGACATTAATGGCTTTATTCAATAAAGCATTCTAATTCTTACCAGTAGCAAGCAAGCATGATTTAATCTGTATCTGCTGAAGTGAGACCAATACAAGTTAAAACTTACATAGAGCTGTATATGCTCCTCTTACTCTTACATGACAGCTCTCTGGGTTGGAAATTGGACACTCAGACACTTATGTCTCTGATTGTAGAGAAGTAGGGGGAGTATCACATGTTTTCTTATACTGTATTTACTAAATATTTTTCAGTGCTCTGGCAGTGTATTAGGATTTCCTGACTGACTCCATGGCAGCCTACGTATGGGTTAATCCCGCCTCTCATACCTCAAAGGACACCACTCCCATAAATCTTTGCTCCTAATCAGAGACCGTGTTCCTTTTTTGTCCTCCTCCTTAAGGACTAAAGTAGTAGTTCTTACCTCAAGGAGTCGTGAATCCGGGTCTGATTCCTGTTCGCCGTTTGCACGCATGATGAATTCTGGTGTCTGGAGTCCAATAGCCCAGCTACTAGCAGGGTGGACATGGGGATGAAGAGCGATGCCATGAAGAGCTTACTATCCAGCCACTGGCTGGCAAGCGGCAGTATGGCCATTCGTCCTAGCTACTAGCAGGAGGCCTTTTCCCTGAAATGATCCCCGGTGACGTGCCTGTGGACGGGAGCCAGGTCAGATGGTCGGCGTGCTGGAGCGGTAACGTATGGCAGCCTATTTATGTTTGTTGTCTGTGGTTGTCTGCGGTTTCCGTGTGGGTATGGTGGCTGGATCGCATCTGCGTTCCAATTCGTCGCTTTTCCTGTACTGCGCAGCCGCATAGTCTCGATTGAGATCGAGGCTTGGTCAGCGCATGCGCAGTACGGACGAATGACGGTGTTCGCGCATGCGCACGAGCACCGTGGGGGTGACACTGACGGCGTCATGACATCATCCAGGTGGCAGATTTGAATGCCTGTCAGATTTGGACAGGCTTGCTGCTGCATTCATTTTAAAATGAATTGACACTGTTGCTGTGCCTTACAGAGGTAAGAGGCTTTAATACCTTAATCCCTATTGCTTTTTTTCCCCTGGATAAATGTATTGTTTATGCATTGGGGATATGGTTATATTTAATAAATTATTTAATTTTTAATTAATTTTAATTCATTTTTAATTCATTTTTAATTCATTTTTAATTATTTTCTATGGGTGTTGTTGAAGCCTGTCCGAATTTGTTATTATGGATATTTTGCCGCCCCCTTGTGGCCAGCCCTTGTGCCGCAGGTAGGACGGAATTTTTTTGTCATTCCTTTCTGCTTGTTTGTTGGGGTTGGTTAGGGAATAGAGGTTAAAAATTTGAATTTTTTTTCCTTTATCATTATTTTAGCCCTTCCATACCGGATCTTCGTTCGTCAGCATGCAAAGATAATGTACAGTCTGGGTCACGACGTGATCATTCAAGATCAAGTTCTGGACGTCCTAAGTCCTCTTCCAGACACCGCTCTGAAAAATCAAGGTCTGGGTCTCGGCACTATTCCCACTACCATTCTGGTCGCTCGGAAGAAAGATCCTGTTGGGGATGTAGAGCGAAAGTGCCAGGAGATAAATCGCTCTGCGATTTATGTTTTTCCCGAGCTGCAAAACAAAGGGCCTTGGTCAGGAAGGTTGTTCAGGAATCCTTGAATAAATCAGATTCCACCCATGCAGCCATAGCTCCCTCTGTACCAACTTCAGTGGTTGAGGTGGAAGACCTTGAAGTTCCAGGTCCCTCCCGTGACAGTTTTACTTTCAGCGGATCTTCTGACAGTGAAGCTGAAGTGGATGATTCCAGTGCAGGATTTGATTTTTCCCAGGTCCCTCATCTGGTCAGAGCAGTGAAGGACGCACTGAGGTGGGAGGTACCAGTAGAAGCACCGTCTAAATAGAGGAAGTATTTTAAGCGTCTTAAAAATGAGCGCTCAAATGTTCCCTTCCTGGTTGAACTGGGGGAAATTATCTCGGATGAGTGGAGTAAAGTGAAGAGTAAGAATTCTCTTATCTCTGAAAGTGGCAAGAATGTATCCATTCAAAGGTGAAGAAGTTTAGCACCTGGAGTCTGCTCCTCTCATTGATGCGGCCTCGATGAGGCTGGTGAGACACGTCACGCTCCCTCTGGAACACACTGTCTCTTTCAAGGATGGTCTTGAGAGGAAAATCGATACGGATTTGAAACGTATCTACATCACGGCTGGGATGGCCTGTAAGCCAGAATTGGCCTTGGCAGCATTATCCAAAGCAATGGAGTGTTGGACGAATGATATGGGTGCCACTTTGGGAAGTATTTCTGAAGAAGCTCTCAAGAATTTTCCAATACATGAGATAAAGATGGCATTAGCGTTTCTGGGTGAGGCCTCCCTGGATATTATTCGTCTGGTAGCACGTGTCATGCTGTCTTCCGTTACAGCTAAACAAGCTTTATGGCTACGCCCTTGGGTGGCGGATCCGGCCTCTAAACACGGGTTCCACGCCGTTACAGGCCTTCAAAGTCTACATCTTCTGGGGGATGTGAAGCTGCAAAGTCTTTTTGATAAAGTGCCTGTCCAGGCGGAGCAAGTAGGGGCTCATTTACTCCGCTTCTGCCATGTCTGGACAGCCTCGATACAAGATTATTGGGCTATAAAGACAGTTTTCCTAGGACATGCCTGGGTGTTCAGCAGTCCACCCATACATCGCTTCGTTCCCACAAGTCTTCCATTGTCAGAAGAGAGAGGTTCTGTTGACCTACACGGACTTCCTTATCACCCAAGATGCCGCCATTCCAGTTTCATCCGAAGAAAAGTTTCAAGGGATTTATTCCCCCCTCTTTATGGTTCTCAAAAAGAGCGGTTCCTGGAGGCCGGTTATCGACCTGACTTACCTGAACTCCTTTATAAAAAAGGAGAAATTCAAGATCAGTGGACCAAAAACATCTCCAGTTCATATGTCTCCCGTTCGGGCTTACGACATTGCCGCGGGTGTTTTCCAAGCTCTTACTGGCGGTGGTCGCCTTGATCAGAGTCAGAGGTATTCGGTTACATCACTATCTCGACGATCTACTCCTACTGTCTCAAGACAGAGAACAATTACTGTTACACCTGGAGCAAGTCATCTCTACCCTGACAGAATTCGGCTTGCTATTAAACAGGGAAAAGTCATCTGGAGCCAATCCAGTCTCTAGTTTTTCTAGGGGCGCAGTTTCGACACAGCGAAGAGCACCATCTCTCTTCCTCTAGAGAAGATCCCGGTAGTCCGGGACAGGATTCATCTGGTAATGCCAGCTACCCTTCTCAGGGCTTCCCAGTGCCTCAGGATAATAGGCACCATGGTGGCTACAGCCCCTATGGTAAAATGGGCGCAATGGAGGATGCGCCCCTTTCAGAAAGGCTTCCTCCAACAATGGAAACCAGAGTTGCAAGACCACTTGATCCGGATAACTCCCTCCATGCGGGAGAGTCTCCCCTGGTGGTTGCAACGGAGGAATTTTCTCAACTGCCATTCGATAGCTCCAGTATCCTAGATAACGGTAACAACAGATGCCATCAGAAGAGGCTGGGGCGCTCTGTGTCTGTCGGAGGTAGCCCAGGGCAGGTGGGATTTTCCACCTCAGGGAGTGGTCTCGAACGTATTGGTGCTTCGAGCTGCCTTCCAGACCCTTCGGGTTTTTTCCCCATCTGACATCGGGAACCTCAGTCCTCATGAGATTGGACAATACGACAGCAGTGTCGTATATCAAAAGACAAGGGGGCACTCGCAGTCTCTCCCTTCTGAAAGAAGTGAGTCCAATCATGTCCTGGGCTCAGGCGAACTTGATGAACCTGACGGCAGTGTATCTTCCTGGGATCCAAAATGTCCAGGCGGTCTTCCTTTCAAGAACCTTCTTGGACAACAACGAGTAGTCTCTCCACACGGAAGTCTTCGACTGGATCCTGTCATTGGGAATGACTCCGGAAGTGGACCTGTTTGCATCTCCTTGCAATGCCAAAATGAGGAAATATTATACTAGGTATCGCTGTCCCCAAGCCATCGGAGTGGATGCTCTCACGGATCAGTGGAGATTCTGCAAGGCATATGCCTTTCCTCCAGTCCCGATCATTCTTCGGCTCCTTTCGAGACTCAGGCAGGAGACAGCAGAAATAGTGGCAATCATTCCATACTGGCCCAACAGGCCATGGTTTCCTCTCCTGTTCTAGTTGAGTTACCGGGACCCAGTCCCGCTTCCCTCCAGATCGGATCTTCTGCTACAGGGAACCTCCCTTCACCCGTGTCCATCCCATCTCCATCTGATGGTCTGGTGGTTGAGAGAAAGAGGCTGGAGGCATTAGGATGCCCAAGTTCAGCAATTGATACCCTTCTGAATGCTAGGAGGCAGGGTATGAATAAAGTTTACCAGAGAATTTGGTCTAAATTTATGGACTATGTCTCCTCTTTCGGGGGTTCCTGTAATAATCCGGAAATAAAGGATGTTTTGGGATTTCTCCAGACAGGTCTGGATCTGCCTTTGTCCGTAAGCTCTCTGCGGGTCCAAGTTTCGGCAATATCTGCTTTTACTGGTGTTTCCTGGGCAAGACATCCACTTACCAGACAAATTCTTTAGAGGAGCTGCAAGACTTAGGCCTCAGAGAAAGCCAAGGTTCTCCAAATGGGTTCTTCCTCTTGTTCTGGATTTCTCCTCAGAAGATTCTTTTCAACAGATGGATGAACTATCTATGAAGGACATTTCCCTTCAAAACAGCCTTTCTAGTAGCCATAACATCGGCTAAAAGAGTGTCGGAAATCAGTGCTTTATGTTCTAAGGAGCCTTTACTTACCTTCTTCCCTGATCGGGTAGTCTTGGTTCCGATGTTAGGGTCAAATCCTAAAGTAACATCAGTGTTTCATGAGAACCAGGAGATTGTTCTCCCAACCTTTCAATCAGATGATTCTTCAATTGCCCATCCTCTGGATGTCGGTGAAGTCTTGAAAAGCTACTTAGAAGCTACTGCACCTTTCAGAAGGTCGGATCATCTGTTTGTCTACTTTTATGGAAAGAACAGGGGATTGCGTGCTTCTTCTAGAACTATTGCAAGTTGGATTGTTCAAGCTACCCAAAGGGCATATACGGCTAAGGGGCTGGCTCCTACGGAGACTGTGACTGCTCATTGTACCAGGGGTATGTCGACATCATGGGCAGCCTCCAGACACATATCGGTGGAAGTGATCTGCAAAGCAGCTTCTTGGTGGTCGTCAATAAACACTTTCATGAGGCATTATTGTGTTGAGCCGGCGGCTCTTTCCTCTGTAAATTTTGGTTTAAATGTTTTATCTGTTTGAACGGTGCCAATTAAACCTTTTTTCTGTTGAGCCAGCAATTTGTGCCCACCCGAGTCTGTATGGCTAGTTATTTCCTATACGTAGGCTGCCATGGAGTCAGTCAGGAAAACTGAAAATTTATATCAAATACTTACCGTAATTTTCCTTTCCTGATGGACTCCATGGCAGCAGGAGTCTCCCTCCCATTTGCTGGAGTAGGCTAAGTTATGGAACACGGTCTCTGATTAGGAGCAAAGATTTATGGGAGTGGGGTCCTATGAGGTATGAGAGGCGGGATTAACCCATACGTAGGCTGCCATGGAGTCCATCAGGAAAGGAAAATTACGGTAAGTATTTGATATAAATTTTCCGTTATCAGGATTAACTTGTTGCTTTGGTAGTATTGGCACAATACAGATATATTTTAAAAATAACTTCAGACAATATGCTAAGCCAATTAATGACCTACGAATGCAAAAAATCTATCTCAAGGGCCAAAATGTTTCTGCCACAACTGCCTTTTCTCTATTTCCTTTAAACAGGTAGTGTGGTGCCATTGTCCTGACAGCTACAGAAAAACGGTCTCACACTAAATGTTACTCATACAGTGCCTTATAACAGTTTTCCAATGTTAACATATAGCTGGGACTTTTGGCAGCAGCCTTCCATTTGTATTCCTGTTCAGACTAGCTAATGTTTTGCAAAGGTAAATTCAGAACTAAATGTTAGAAAGATAGGTAAGTTAGGGGTTAGCCGCAACCTATATGTTAGATACCGGTAAGTTAGTATTCACACTAAAGTCCCATATATTAGAGTCCCAAATGGTAATGAGTGTAATGTAGAATAAAAAAAAAAATCTAAATTCTGGGGTAATTGACTATTTTAATTAGAAAGTATTAAAAACATATTGCAGTGACTAAGATTACATTTTTGGAGCACGATTATATACAGTTGAAAGAAACAAACAATTACTATATGTGCTTAATAGTTAGTAAAATGTGCACATTACTCATAAGTCTCAATTTATATCAATGTACAAAGACTCTACTGCCCACATAAAATTGTTTACTTAAGTTGATTTCTAGTTCTACAAAAATATCATTTCTTGTAATGGTTGTCATAAGAACAAGATTATTCAGTAAAAATGGAAACTGATTTCAGTAATACCACACTTGGTAATAAACATCTACTGAATCATTTGTTCTTTTTACCTAGCTAAACCAGTAAGTTTGAAAAAAATGTAGCTTGTACTTTTTTTCTTGTTCTCTATCTTTGAAAAGACATTTACACAATAACAGCTATATAAAAAGGTTAGATCTTTTAAGATTGCATTGGGTAACACTCTTGAAAAATGTTGCTGGCTTTTATTAACTGAGTTTTATGGTCGCAAATTTTGAGTTTATGAAAAAGAAACTTCATTTGGAGGTTAAAGAGTTTGATTGCTTTGCCTTTGCAGTTTCTCTGTTAAGTGGAGCATAAGATAAATTCCATACACAATTATTAAAACTAAAATCAATTCACAAATGAAACATGTCCAGTGTAGGTACTTAAAGCGGAGTTCCACCCAAAAGTGGAACTTCCGCTTTAGGTACTCCTGACATGCCACATTTACCATGTAATTTTTTTGGGGGGCAAACGGGTACCTATTTTTGACAGGTACCCAGCTCCCACTTCCGCTCGGTGCGCTGTGACCCATGAGCGGAAGTTCTCCTCTCCCCCTCCCTCCCTGAAATCTTCTGAGACACATCACAGATCCCAGAAGATTGGCCGGACATTAAGGACACACATGCGCAGTGCACACCCGGCTGTGAAGCCAAAAGCTGTCATAGCCCGGTGCCCGCACTAGTGATGCCTGCGCCAGGGAGAGGAGAGGAAGAAAACTGAGGCTTCGGGGGCGCATCGCTGGACCATGGTAAAGAAGAGTGTGTGTTTATTAAAAGTCAGTAGCTACTCTTTTTGTTGCTGCTGACTTTTAATAAACACAGAAACAGTTGGAACACTTCTTTAATAACCTGCCTTCCAGCTGAGATTTGAATTGATTTATACTCATTTTGATATTTTTTTAAGATCCTTTTTCCTATGTAGTCTTAGTTTCCATGATTTGTAGACTCAGATAAAAAAATCCATCCCTTTCTGTTAGAAAAGTCTCAAGCTAATTAAAGTGGATGTAAACCCTCACATATACCCAGTGAAGTGAACAGCCTCAGATGATACACAGAGATGAAACAAATCTCCCTATACAGTATAAATTGTACATGTACTGTATATCTGCTGTCTTCAACTTTATATATTCTTTAGAAAGTGCTCATCGTGTTAGAGATTTTCTCTTCCTGTTCAGCACTGGGAGTGGATTCTTGGCATACAGCTAAGACAGCTGATTGGAGGAAAGGCACACACCCCCACTCCACATAGGCACAGACTTGCAGAGCTGTGCTGTGCCAAGAAAAGCTCTCTGATATACTATTTATAGCAACCTCCCTTGACACAAATTTCAGGCTTGTTTTATCTTAGTTGACGGAGAACTTGTCAGAAGTTATCATTCTGATAGCAGCGACGAAACAGCAGAGGCACACTGGACTCAGGGCTTTGGAGAGAGAAGAAAACACTAAAGATAAATATGCTTTGGTCGAATTTCATGAATCAGGTTTACATCCACTTTAAACTAAAGTTTATTTAAACCCAACAACAACAAAGCTACAGTATCTCACAAAAGTGAGTAAACCCCTCACATTTTTGTAAATATTTTATTATAGCTTCACTAATATATTATATATTCACTATAGTGCTGGTGCAAAAATACTTTCAAAAACGAATTTACTATAGCTCCCTAAAAAAAAACAGTGCCCAAACCATTACTTTTGTTAGGACCACGACTATTGCACATGGAAATAATGTTTAGAGCATGATATCATTGTTCTGTTCTTCCTATGTTGTTAAACATAACTCCTGACTCAGGGACTTGTCTAAATGTAGTATTAATGTGTAGGAGGGTTCCACGACCATTGCAAATTGTGTCATGTTTTCCATGGGCAAGGACTATAACCAGCCTTAACATTTCCCCACCACCACTAATTGCAGCCCCCTAACAAGCCAAAACCCACAAAATGACAGCTGTTAATCTCTCAGCATACTGACAGTAATCAGCCATACCCAGCCTTAAAAACAGATGGCCTCTGCCGAAACAGGTTGTTCGCTGGCTCTCTGGCCTTCCACAGTAGATCTGCATTGAATAACTTCTTGTACGCCTGGGACTTAGGACAGTTTGAAACCACAGAGATGCAGCCAAAAAACATGGAACAGCATGGTGGCTCACAGCCTAGAGATTCAGCCTTGCAGCGCTGAGTTTCTTGGTTCAATTCCCAATCCTGCTAGCTGGCTAGAGGTTTATATGTTGTGGTGTTAAACTTTCTTTTTCACCAGTGCTAAAATTTTTGATGGGTTTCACATAATGGAACCCTAAGAAATTACATTATAAATCAAGCAAGTGTGGGTTTGCACCAAATCTAGAGCTGGTTTTGGCCCAGATATGGATGTATACGTCTGGTGTGATGCAGCACACATATTTTAATGTTGTATGCTTATGAGGAATGACGAATGCGCTTTGTCACCAATTTGTGTGAAGCACTCCTCACAAAGTTGTAATTTCCCCTTTTACCCTGTCCAGATATCAATGCTGAGGCATGTTTTCATTTGCATTGTGCTCAGCAGCATAATTAGCCAATGCACATCAGTTTGGTTTTATTCCATCATTTTAACTCTTCAAATGCATGCAATGGTATGTAATTATTCAATAATATTATGATGTGGAATTCCAAAAATCTGGCTATCCTAAAATCAAGGAAAAAACGGCATAGGGTCCCCCCAGTACATGCCAGGCCTTTCGGGTAAGGGGAACCCCACGCCAAAATTTAATTTTTTTTTGAAGTGGGGTCCCCCCAAAATCCATACCAGACCCTTATCCGAGCATGCAGCCTGGAGGTCAGGACGAGCATGTGCCCCCTTCCTGAACCATACCAGGCCACATGCCCTTATCATGGAGAGGTTGCTTTGGGGTCAAGAGCCTTGTCCCGACGAACCTAGGCTGTGGGTGGGGGTCTTATATAACAAGGGGGCCCCCAGATCCCAGCCCCCCTATGTGAATACAATGTACCCGATACCCATTCACATAGGGGGTGGCCGACAACCACAGTCTAGGGCATGTGGCCTGGTATGGTTCAGGAGGGGGCCGCTTGCCCCCTCCCCCTTCCTGTCCTCCAGGCTGCATGCTTGGGTAAGGGTCTGGTATGGGTCTTGGGGGGGACCACACACCATTTTTTTTTTCATTTTGCTGTGGAGTACCCCTCAAAGTCCATACCAGAGCCAAAGAACCTGGTATGCACTGGGGGGGACATTACGACGCTTTTGTGTCCGTGATTTTTTATATATATTGCTGGGAATTGGCAATACATTACAGCGGCAGGCAATTTTAAATGACATTTTTTCCTTTAGAAATAACATTTTCCTGCAGCACTGTTCCACACATCGGCCAGATGCGCCACTTTACAGGCAGACTAAAGCCACGTGCTTTAGTCTTCCGCCAAAACTCCGGCAGAAAAGTCTGGGCGTGTGTGGGCAAGTCCACACGTTCGGAAAGTCTGGCGGACCTTCGTAAAGTCTGATCGTGTGCACGTGACTTTAGTCTTTGATGGCTTTTCCGACAGAATTCCACTCAAGCTTGGCTTGCATACACACGGTCACACAAAAGTTTGCTGAACTTTCTACAGTCAAGAACGCGGTGACGTACAACACTACGACGAGTCGAGAAAATTAAGTTCAATGCTTCCGAGCATGCGTTGAATTGTTTCCGAGCATGCGTAGGAATTTTGTGTGTCGGAATTGGTACAGACGATCGGAATATCCAATCGGAACTTTTTCCGACCGAAAAATTGAGAACCTGTTCTTAATCTTTTGCTGGATGGAATTCGGCCAACAAAAGTCCCATGGAGCATACACACGGTCGCATTTTCCGACCAAAAGCTCTCATCTGACTTTTGCTGGCGGAATTTCCGATCGTGTGTACATGGCATTAGATGTTTATTTTTGTCTTCTGGGTCAGAGTGGTAGTATGTATTGGTATCTGGTGGCCTGGCTCTGTATTATGACTTGTTTGATGTTTTGGGATTGAAGCTGGAACTGTGGGTATAGTTGCATTAGTCAGTGTGTTTCCTGTATATTGGGGTGTGCATTGTGTCATCCCCGATGGATACTGTGGTGTCTAGGAAATGAACATGCGTGCTTGAATCGACTATCTTTAGTTGTATTGATGGGCAAAATGTATTAGTAAACTGTGCAGCCAAATCAATCAATTAAAAAGTGTCACACACGCAAAAAAGACCTTTAATTTTGCAGAATAATACAGCAGTAATATTGTATACCTCATTCATTGCAAAAAATGCAACCAAGGAACTCAATGGGAGTTCACAAAACAGAACAAAAATTACAAAAAAAGAAGGAATTTACACAAACAAATTATTAAAGAACACAAGATATATTATTACTGCTCATCTGAAGGCAACAACCCTGCTATTTTTGAACTGATCATGTTGCTGGCCTTGCTTACCGTGAGCACGGTTGAATTATATCTGCCCTGACTTGCTTTGAACTTTGACTGTTTTTTAGCTTTGATGCACCTTTGTCCTTGCTCTCTGCCAGTAACTTCCTTGGCACCATTTATGCCCATTTAGCTGTAACCTCTGCTTGTAAAACAACCACTCTATGATATAAACACTGGACTGAACCACAACTCCTGTCTTATCCCTACTGAGCTACTGCAACATTTTCCAGGTACTATAATCTGCACATAAGCATCTGAGGGCACCTAATTACGAGACCATGCCTCTAAAATAGTGTAACAATATTCTCCTGCGCATTGGTGTGATGGTGAAAATCGAAAGAGGACTTAGTGGTCGCAGGTGGATATTACTTCACAGCCTTACTGTCCTCTAGGACTGGGGTTGTCCTCAGAACACTGTGTAAAATAGATAAAAACAGAGGGCGCACTGGCCTAGTGTATTATCCAACATAGATTTATTGAAGATAAATAAAATAAAATATTACTACTCACAAGTATAGATAGTAAACTTGCTCATCAAGCCCCTGCAAGTGGCTACAATCTCTCAACTTTGCCAAAGCCTTTAGCACAAGGAGGACCTCACCTGGGTCCCTGCTAGCTGTCTCGTTTCAAAGGTAATGTTAAGATCTCTTTACTGAAAAGAAAACATAGTGCAGCAGTGGTCAGAGTGTGCAAAGTGAGTACTAAAGCGCTGATAGGAGAATTAAAAATATTAAAATTTTAGAAAACCAAATAAAATAGATAAGATGACCAAATGATATGCTGCACCATTAAAGTGTGTCCTACACTTAAAAGAATATGCAAATAAATACTAGAGTATAAATAGTGCGCAATATCAACCTTAGTCTATTTAGATCAGCAGGTGAGGTTAAAAGACAAATGTCGTGGTATAATAAAATATAAAAGTGCTTGCGTGACAATCCCAGGTACTCTAGTATTTATTTGCAGTGGTCAGAGTGTGTTTTGATGTTCTACATGCTGAGAACTTAGATAACACAGTACTCACAATTATTATATGTCATATATTTAGCATTCTGTCAGATGAACTTATACTTCTATAAATAATACACCCTCATCACACATTATTGTCAATGTGTCTACCTATTTAGACAATTAAAGTGTTACTAAAGCCAAATAAAAAAAAAATTAAATAACAAACATGTCTATACTTACCTGCAGCCCTAATCCTCCTCTTCTGGGGTCCACCGCCAGTGCTCCAAGCCCCTCCCCTTCGGCGCTTTCCATGGGGGCACCCGTGCTTGCTTGCTCCTTAGTCCCTGCTCCCCGCTCCCATGTCACAGTTTTTGATTGACAGCAGCAAGAACCAATGGCTCCTACTGCTATCAGTCTGTCCAATGAGGAGGGTGACAGTGGCGGGAGCCGCTGCACTTGTGAACATCAATGGATAAGATCGTGCTCAAGTAAGAAAAGGGGGGGTTGGGCGGAGAGCTGCAGCACAGAAGGTTTTTCACCTTAATGCATTAAGGTGAAAAGCCTTAAGGCTTTGGAACCACTTTAAAAACTTGCCAGATAGTTTAGTGTTCCAATTAATGGAACAGATCACTAATGTAAGGGCATATTTCGCTAACTTGTGTACATCAATGGATAAGATCGTGCTCAAGTAAGAAAAGGGGGGGTTGGGCGGAGAGCTGCAGCACAGAAGGTTTTTCACCTTAATGCATTAAGGTGAAAAGCCTTAAGGCTTTGGAGACACTTTAAAAACTTGCCAGATAGTTTAGTGTTCCAATTAATGGAACAGATCACTAATGTAAGGGCATATTTCGCTAATTACCAAAGTATCCTTACTTTGGTAATTAGCGAAATATGCCCTTACATTAGTGATCTGTTCCATTAATTGGAACACTAAACTGCCAGTAACTTCCTTTCTTCACTGACCACCAATGTAAGTTGGCAATGATTCCACTAGCCACCATGTAAGGAGATCTTTCTCCACTGATGAACAATGTAAGCGTATGCTTTTCCTATGGACCATCAATGCATGTGGTTCATTATCCACTGACTCATGTGCTGCTTATTAGTTCCAATACAGTGTCTCGCTGAAAAGGCTTAATTTCACTAGCCCAGGCATATGTAAGAAATATACATAGTTGAAGGAGTTGTAAAGGCAGAAGGTTTTTTTATCTTAATGCATTCTATGCATTAAGATAAAAAAACATTCTGTGTGTATCAGCCACCCCAGCACCCCCCTAATTATTTACCTGAGCCCGATCTCTCTCCAGTGATGTCCACAAATGTCTAAGCCGTCCTGATTGGCTGAGAGATACAGCAGCGGCACCATTGGCTCCCACGGCTGTCAGTAAAAGTCAGTCAGTCAGTCAAGGGAGAGAGGGGGCGTGCCGGGGCGGGGCTCCGTGTATGAATAAACACCCAGAGCAGTGACTCGGCTCCAGTGCCCCCATAGGAAGCTGCTGACTGTGAGGGCACTCGATAGGAGGGAGGGGCCTGGAGCAGCAAAGAGGGACCTGAGAAGAGGAGGATCTGGGCTGCTCTGTGCAAAACCAACTGCACAGAGGAGGTAAGTATAACATGTTTGTTATTTATTTATATTTTTTAAATGATACTTTACAATCACTTTGATTTCACAGGAGAATGTGTATATTATGAGAGAAACCATGGAAATGTATTTAAAAATTATATAAATAAAGAAATCCCAGCTAATTGGTGGCATTCGTTAGGCTGGAGGGATTGTTCAGGGATTGTATAATCAGATTGTGTAGTTTGTGGCTTGAGTTATACAAATATGAATTTATATTATATTTATTTTCATTAGGTCCATATTTTAATTAGGGTGTATTATTTTTATTATAACATTTTTTTAACCCAAATGATGAACTGAAATTATATGTTTTACTATTCAGATTATTACCTTTGCTTGAGGTTCTTGTATATTGATTATTAATTTGATTATATATTTGATATTGCCTGACATTCATTTTTATACATACAATACTATTAGCTATTGGGTATTTGATTTTAACTATGAACATGAGGAGGGGCTATTGTATTGATATTGTATTGATATGGAGATGTCCTTATGTTTATTCTGGTCCTAATAAAAGGGGCATTTTTGGACCCCAGAAACACATTGGATACTCTTTGGGTGTTATTGTCTTACATGCAGCCCCATGCTCACTCTACAACTGTGGCATCCCTTGCATGTGCATGTACCCAGTTTATGTTCTCTGTGTAGGGTTTGCATGTTTCTATGATAGCTATTCACAATTACATTATGCGAATGCCCATTCTCTTGCGTGAACCAGCTTAAGCTGTGATTTATTAGAATCGTCTGACCATTATGCTCTTGCCTATAATTTAATTAGACTGGATTTGAATATGTTTTTCCTGTGTTTTTTATATTTTCTTAATTACTGACATAAAATATATAATAGCTTTTATTTACTAGTCTTGCCAGTAAATTTTTTGTAGTTTATTTATATAATGTGTCCTGAAGCTTTACAAGTAAGGGCCAGCTCACACCGGAATGCAGCCGTTCCCGTACATTCTTCACACAATTCGTTTTGATAGCCCATTAATTTCAATGGGCTGCAAAATGCATGGAAATGCAGAAAAACTAGTGCAAGCACTAATCTTTTAAAACACACTGCACCAAACTGCATGGTGCTGAGGAACTGTGCAATATGGTGGTTACAAACGCACTGCATTTGTAAGATGAATTTGGGGTGCCAATAACAATTTATTGGCACCCGCATGCAGATCGCAAAGGCAGCGAGGTCACCTGCAGTGCAGAAAACATGTATGGAATGCACCTTTCCCACACAGCGTTTTGATGTAAACTGGCCCTTAATAATCAAAGGTACAAAATAAATTTTAAAGAATTAAAGGACTACTAAGAGAAATATAAACATCTAAAGGATTAAAATAAAACGAATGCAACCTTTAATTGAGTTTTAACTATACAGTATGGAGAACGGTTTTAGATCAAGTATTCTATACCTGTACATTTTTAAAGGACAATAATGACAAACAGTTTCAGATTTTAACCACTTCCCCACTACAACAATTTGTTTATTATGTTTTCCACACATGTAAAAATAAACTTTTTTAGCGATAAAATGACTTAAAACCGCCAGAACATTAGATAATTTCTGAATGCAGATGCCCTGTAGAGTAAAAAAAAGATGGAATTTTCAATTTTGTATAATGCAATATATTTGTGCAACTGTTTATAAAAAATATATTTTTTCCAGGGAATAATTAAACTGAAAGGAAATTTAATGCATAAACACAATTTAATCCTATTTTTTTTTACAAACAGAGTAAAAACATATCATATATGTCAAGTCTCAAGACTGTGCACACCTGTGAAAGGGTGAAAAATGGCAGTACTAGAATGTATTAATAGGTAACACTTTGGCTGTTAGTGAACGTAATTAATACGAATTTATCCGAAGTTACGAATTATCCGAAATAACAAATGCTGCATCTAAACTAATGGAACATAACAAATTAATAATAAATAATAATAATAATGATAATATTAATAATACATTTTCATTATTATTATTTATTAATATTAATTCATTACGTTTCATTAGTTTAGATGCGGCATTCATTATTTCGGATAATTTGTAACTTCGGATAAACCTGTATTCGTTACATTCACTAACAGACAAATTTGAAAGGAAAATCCAATACCTATAATTTAATAGTTAGTAATAGTTATTATTACTAGTTAGTTATTTTTTCGGATTTTAGATTTTTGGGGTTTTAAAATTTTCTCCCTTTTTTTGGATTTTCGTTCTTTTGAATTTTCAGATTTTCATCCTTATTTTTGGATTTTCGAGTTTTTGAATTTTTGGATTTTAAAATTTAGAATTTTCAAATTTTCAAACTTTCGAACTCCGAATTTTCGTTTTTGGAAAAATGTGTTTAACGGGTTTTCGTTAATTCAAGTATTTCCAAATTTGTAAAATTTTGTAGAAAAACTAATTAGGAATGAAACAAATTGCACATGTTTAATCAGAGGGATTATGCAGAGTACACTGGTTACTCTCTGTACTCCAGCCACACTTCTTCCAGTCCCTTAATCTTCACACAGACTTGCCTGGGGATAGCATTGAAGTTGCCTATGCTCTTAGTAAATGTACATTGATCATTAGGTCAACATTGCTGCATTTACTAAATTTGTAAATCGTGAACTACCACTTTAACATAAAATAAAATAAAAAACAAACAACTCTTCTGATTATACTACCTCATACATCATACTGTCTGATACAATCCCCTGTTCAAAATAAATGAAAATTGTAATTTTAAGAGTACTAGATTAACATCTTTAATAAAAAGAAATCTTTACAATGTGAATTTATTTTGTCAATCAACTTTTATAGAATTACACCACTTAAGTCTGATATATTTTGGTGCGGAATCAATAAAGGAAATGGTATTAAACATCAAAAGAATAAAATAAAATAAATTATAAAAACTGGTCTGCCTTTCAAAGTAAAAAGACTGCAGAACACTTGTTTGAAATAATAGTACAAAATGCCATTGAGGTTCCTGCATGGTCTTCTGGAGTCTTTTGCTTTGTGTTGGCATTTGCTTTTATTTTAGCACTGAAGAATACTTGAGATTATGCATAGAAATTGTTAGTACTTGTATAATAAGAACAGCGCAGACAGTCCAAAATATAATGTTCCTTTCAGGTTCAAAGGAACGCATGCTGTTATATATTCTGCATCAAATGGACTGTTTTATAATAATTATAGAAATTGTGATTTCATCAAATTATATGAACACCTTTTTACAATATTATGAATATTTTTTGGCTCAGCTCTTAGTTCTTCAATTGTAGTGATAGAAAGTTACACACATGGATAATCTGACTTGGGTGAATGTAGAATCCAGAAAAAACATTTTCTAATATTTATTGTAAGAGAACACATGACAATTTTAAAAGGAAGAAATAAAAAGCTAGGCATGCTTAGTGAAATGTTGTGCTAGGCAGTAGATTTCAAATGGGAGGGTGGGAGTTATAGAATATTTCAGATGAAAATTATGTAACAGAGGGGCTATGGCACATACCAATGGGGTCACAGAAAAAAAAGTGTATTATACTGCAAATACTGTCTATTTGATGCCAGAAAAATGCACCAACTACTGCCCCATGTCTGTAAGCCAAAGCTATACACAAACAACATTGGACTTTGGGATTTTGCCCATTTTTTTCTTTGGCAGCAAATATTCTTTGTAGAGTATGTAAATTATTTAATCTAGCTTTATGTTGATATGGAACAATATTCACTTCTGTGGCTTGCTGGATATAGATATTTGGATTGCCAGATAGTGGATCCATTTGCGGTTAATGTTGCTGATTTTACATTTCAAGAACCACTCTTGGAACTATAGAGCAATACAGACGCACAAACAACTTTTAATTGAGACAATTTGGGGTAAATAGTGCAATTTTTGAATTTTTCCAGAGCTTTGAGAAAAAAAAGTTTGCATAATATTTCTCACAAAATATTTGACTGAATGAGGATACAGTAGACTGTTGTGCATTTGTTAATAATAATGTGCAACAGCTTGAACATAGCAAACAGATGTGATCTTCATTTATCAATTATTGCAAAGCTGCCTGACATTAAAAAATTGCACCTGTTCACCAAGCCAAGATCCTATTATTTAACTAATAGATTATGTAAAAGTGAAATTTTGTATACAACTGTGCATTGTAAACAGCAATACTAAAATTATTATAAACACCTATTCTAATTACAAGCCAATTGTGGAAGTTGCAATTATTTTTGACAAGGTGGCGAAAGGAGAAAAACAAGGTCTAAAGGGGGCCATGGGTTAACAAAAAGAGGTTGAGAAATACTGTACTAGAAAGCAGGGCTTTTAAATGCCAAATATTCCATACAATTTTGCACTTGCATGTCCTTGCATGTTGTATGCCATGTTTCCTGCTGAAAATATTTAAAGCAAGCTTGTAAAATCACATTAAACAAACTTAAGTGCCTCTGCCAATCCCTGAATCTTTCAAGCAGCTTCTGATTTATATTTTTTCATGGTAATGTGACCGATGAAAGGCGCCTGAAAGGTGCCTCACTTGCAATGTCAAGTACAATGGTGACATGCCCAACCCCTCTTTCAGAAACATGGAAGTTTTAATAGGACTTCTTTGGGCTTTCAGGGTATTTTGAGGGACACTCAAATCTATTTATCTACCCCTCAGCTCACTCCCTCCCCCGTATGCCCCTTCCCCTGATCTCTCTGTCAAAATCGATGGCACAACTATCAGCCCATCCCGCATGCCAAGGTTCTAGGTGTAGTCCTAGACTCTAAACTCTCCTTCAAGCAACACATCCAATCACTGTCCAAATCCTGCCGCCTCAACCTCCGCAACATCGCCAAAATACGCCCCTTTCTAACCAATGACACAACAAAGCTCTTAATTCACTCGCTCGTCATCTCTTGCCTCGACTACTGCAACTCCCTTCTCATTGGCTTACCTCTACATAGTCTATCACCTCTGCAATCCATCATGAATGCTGCTGCCAGACTCATCCACCTTACCAATCACTCTGTGTCTGCCACTCCTCTCTGTCAATCCCTCCACTGGCTTCCACTCGGCCAAAGAATTAAATTCAAAATACTAACAACTACGTACAAAGCCATCCACAATTTAGCCCCCAGCTACATCACTAGCCTAGTCTATATATACCATTCTACTCGTTCTCTTCATTCCTCTCAAGACCTCCTGCTCTCTAGCTTCCTCATCACCTCCTCCCATGCTCGCCTCCAGGACTTTTCCAGAGCCTCTTCAATCCTATGGAACGCCTTACCCCAATCTGTCCGCCTAGCTCCTACTTTATTAGCTTTTAGACGATCCCTGAAAACCCTTCTCTTCAGAGAAGCCTATCCGGCCCCCACCTAACTACTGTATTTTCATTTTCTCCATCAGCTCATCCCCCACAGTATTACCTTTTGTTCCAATTGACTTTCCCTTCTAGATTGTAAGCTCCAACGAGCAAGGCCCTCTGATTTGTATTGTAAGTGTACTGTCTGCCCTTATGTTGTAAAGCGCTGCGCAAACTGTTGGCGCTATATAAATCCTGTATAATAATAATAATAATAATAATAATATTTTAGGGTATTTTAGTATTTTTTTAAATCAAGAAACAAGTTTATTGAGATGTCACCCTTAGTTACAAACATTCAATACAAATAAATACATTGACTCATACCCAGATAGTCAGAACCACTGACATTACAGTTACTATGAAGTTTACCCACCAACCATTGTTCTTCCACTTACATTCCCAATCATAAACAGCATAATACAGGAGATACCCTCCATCCTATCACAAGAGCACTCTTTCCATAAGTAAGTCAGTTGGAGCTAGACTCTGTGTATATAACCAACTTTCCCATACCTTCGCAAATTTAAAGGGACTACCTCTGTGCTGGTATATACGTTTTTCAAATCTTAACATAGTGCCCACCTGTTCTTTTTTTTTCTTTTTTTATATTTATTCTTTATTTCATTTTCAAAATAAAAAAAAAATACAGTATATTCACCAATTATTCCTCCCCCGAGATCCCCCCTCCCTCCACCCCACCCACCCAAGACACCGATTGCCATTCACTTTTTCTATTGTTTTCATTTATTTCTATTATTACACCATTCTATTATTGGATAATTACCTCCACATACCTCCACGTCTTTTTAAACTCTCTCCAGCTGTCCCATTTTTCTCTACTCTCTACCTCTGCCCACCTGTTCTAGCCACATTTTAGCTGTAGGGGAATCCGGAGAGATCCCTTGCATAAGTATGAGCCTACGGGCCTGAAATAACGCCCTCGCTGCTGCCTCCTTCAAGTATTTATCTGGAATGACACTGTCAAACATGCCGAAAACATATTGTTTAGGTTCCATCGGAATTGAGACCTGCAGGGCAGTATTAATCGCTGCCACTTCCGACCCCCAAAAACGGTGGAGCTTCGGACATCTTCACATGAGGTGGATTAAATCATCCACGTCCCTCTCACATCTACCACAAAGAAAAGTTGGACGTAGTCCCATGCGATGGAGCTTAAGTGGGCTGTGGTGTGTCTGCAATAGGATGTAAAGCTGGGACATTTGTTGTGATACATTCGATGAGCTTATCCGAACATTTTATAGGGCCTCATCCCACAGTTCCCCCGGTATCTCCCTGACGTCCGTTACCTATTTATCACAGGCCAAGCTAGGATATTTGTCCAGGTACATTCCCATTAGGGAGGCGTAGCAACTGGAAATAAAGCCTTTGGTGGAGGAGGCTTGCTGCAAAAGGGCGAACACCGGCGTGGGTGAAAGTGCAAGATTATCCATAGACCTCTGGGCTTTAACAGCATGTTTCAGCTGCATATAATAAAATAGCATATTCTGCGGAATTTTGAATCTAGACTGTAGTTGAGCAAATGAGAGCAATATACCATTGTCAAAAATGTGTTTTAGATGTGTTATACCCACCGAGAGCCATCTATTAGCATGTTGTAACTTTAAAAGTTCAGGATATATGTGGTTGTCCCAAATTGAGCTATAACTGGTATAACTCTGCACCCCTTGTAATTGTTTAGTTTTCTCCCATACTTTTTGAAGTAACCCAGGGGTGCCCAATTGGTGGCCCGCCACGTCTTGCTCTGAGATGGCGGGTCAGCAAGCCCTGATCCGCCATCCTCGAGCATTAGCACGAACAATGGAGCCACCGCTAAAGGAATGAGAGCCGATGCTTCCTGTATAGAGCCGATGCTTCCTGTATAGCGCCGGCTCCTTCACAGGTGCTGGTGATACCAAATGCACTCCGCCTGTGACAGAAAGCACACTGCAGCTGCATGCTTCCTGCGATCTCAGACAGCAGCCAGCGGTGCCAGAGCCAGCAGTGCCAGTACCCACCAGCAGTACCAGCCAGCAGTACCAGTACCCACCAGCAGTACCAGCCAGCAGTACCAGTACCCGCCAGCAGTACCCACCAGCAGTACCAGTACCCACCAGCAGTACCAATACCCGCCAGCAGTACCAGTACCCACCAGCAGTACCAGCCAGCAGTACCAGTACCCACCAGCACCAGCAGTACCAGTACCCACCAGCAGTACCAGCCAGCAGTACCAGCCAGCAGTACCCACCAGCAGTACCAATACCCGCCAGCAGTACCAGTACCCACCAGCAGTACCAATACCCTGGCAAATAGCAGCGGTGAGAGGGGGCATCCCTGCCTGGTGCCCCTCCCTAAACTAAGCCACCTTCTCTAATGGATGCTTGTGGTTGATAATACATCAGGCCGATCCATGATATGAAAATGGCACCGAGCCCAAGGTATCCCCGGGTATTTTAGTGTTACTTTAACATTTGTAACAATGGTCAGGAAATGCAAAGTTGGCTCCAGCTCAGGCAGTGGTCCCAGTGGTGGATCTACTTTAAGGCCCTTTTGCAAGTAGAGATGTAAATTACTAGTAAACAAAGAGGGGAGGAGAGTATAGGAGAAGCGTGTAGCAAAGTTTTTTATTAAAAGATCAGTGCAAATACAAGTGAAAAGAGCACAACAGTTAACAATACAGCTGGGGGCACAATAAGTTCCAACTTAGAATGACAGACATATACAAAATTATTATTATTATACAGGATTTATATAGCGCCAACAGTTTACGCAGCGCTTTACAATATAAAAGGGAGACAATACAGTTATAATATTATAAAATACAAGAGGATTAAGAGGACCCTGCTCAGAAGAGCTTACAATCTAATAGGGTGGGGCAGGTGGTACAAAAGGTTGTAACTGTGGGGAATGAGCTGATGGAAGTGGTAAAAGTTTAGTTGGAGACGTGATGGACTTCCCTGAAGAGATGAGTTTTCAGGGATCGCCTGAAGGTAGTAAGAGTAGGGGATAGCCGGACAGGTGGAGGTAGCGAGTTCCAGAGGATGGGAGAGGCTCTGAAGAAATCCTGGAGCATGGGTGGAGGAGATGAGAGCTTGAGAGTAGGAGGTCTTGAGAAGAGTGGAGAGGAAGATTTGGGTGATATTTGGGGACAAGATTAGTAATGTAGCTCAGGGCAGAGTTGTGAATGGCTTTGTATGTTAGTATTTTGAATTTAATTTGCTGGGTGATTGGGAGCCAGTGTAGGGATTGGAGGAGAGGGTTGGCAGACACTGAGCAGTTGGTAAGGTGTATAAGTCGGTTACATATACTGTATGCATTAATGATCAGCCCTGAATCTTTGCTGCCTGCTGGTCGTTATTCAGCACTGCTGCTTAGGTCTCTTCTGTCCACACCTGAGCTCATTAGAAGACTTAAAAGAAATGGGAAGCAATGCACAGAGAGATGCAGGGTGAGAAAGCAAGGCAACATAAACCCATAAAAATATAACACGTGTGGATGAGCATGTGTTTCCAAAAAGTAACCTGAATCCCAAACTTAAAAGGTTACTAAACCCAGGACCCTGCATTCATTATATCTGGTCTCCTACAATACACAGAACATGGAAATGCAATCATTTTAGTAAATATAAACTGCTAAATACCATTTCTCATGAGCAGTACATAGCAGTCTTGTGAATTTTATCAGTGCCTGGTTAAAGCTTGTAGGAGGAGTTTTCATACTGCATTGGCTGTCCTATGAGGATGCAGGACCCTTGACCCTCTGCCTGGACAGTGTTGATTGGCCCTGTGCTGATCACATGCACTCTCCCAAGAAAAAAAAATGTCTAGCAATACACACCAAACTGAGCATGTGCAGACTGACTCCACTAACTCTGTTTTATCCGGAGATGTTTTGGGTACAATACTTCAAGGGGAAGATCTGCGCATACAGAATCAAACAGCCTTTTTACACAATTCAGAGGATTAACCCCTTAGGTTCCACAGTGAGTATAACAAGCACGCTTTACTGCATATACACACTGATTTTACTGTTGTGGATTTAGTAACACTTTAAATAAAATAACAAGGATAGAAGAAACTATGCACATGTATCAGTGGACTGCAGCTATCTGTCCCAGATCTTGTTGTATTTTTTAGGGCATCCCCAACGCAAATATTACAATTTTTTAATTTTTTAACAGGCAAAGTGCTATTGATGTCAGATGCCCAGGGCTGTGGTGTAGATGGAAGAGCTTACATCCACCCACAGGCAATAAGGTTTTGTGTAGGAATGTGGTCATATACTTGTCACTATCAGGGGTTAGGTGATAGACCCAATAAACAAGTATTAGGGTGTAGTGAGAGGGAAGAGCCCAACTGGTCATGAAGAAACTGCATAACCTGTACCCAAAATCCCTGTATTTTGGGGCAATGCCATATAAGATGACTAAACATACCAGGGCAATCAGGCATCTTGAGCACAGAGGGCTATGCGAGGGACAGAACTGCGCCAGTTGGGCAGACGTTAAATACACCCTATGCAGAATATAGAGCTGTATAAGGCAATCATTCCAAAAAGGCAAAGCATTTCAAAAATTTTGGAACACACCTTTTTACGATTTTCGAAGATCTCACCCCATTCCTCATCATCTGATTGAAGGTGGAGAGAGTGAGTAGAAGATTTAAAATAAAAGGGGAAATCAATTTTTGGGGTCATTGTCATGTAAGACCTCCAAAGTGTCTATAAATGTAGGAAACGCAGCAGAAAATTAGGACCGAACGCATGTCGTAACTGGAGATATCAGAACAGCATGCTATTGGGGAGTAAGAATTCTGTCTGTAGGTCATAAAACAACCTAATCTCACGATTAGCAATGACATGTGAAACATAATAAATACCTTTAGTTAACCATAACCTAGGATCAGGTACCGTTAACATTTCTGATAGCCGTTTATTATGCCACAGCAGGGTACATTTATAAATCCAGGGGGAGAGCATCTTGGACATGGCTAAACCCCATTTTATACTGATAGACTGGTGTAGGGTGGTTCTATTGTGGAACCACTAAGGGGTCTATTCACTAACGTTTACCGCATGCAATAACGCAGTCATGTGACTCATTTACATAAATTATTGCAAGTGGTAAATTAAGTTGAATTCATTAAAATAAAATAAACAATCATGCAGTATTTACTGCAAATAAAAAAATGTGCCGTTAAATATTGTTTAAAAAGTTCTTAAGTCCAATTCACAAATGGACCAGAGTAAAAAAAAAGCAATATTTACCACCAGGGTTTCCTGGCGGTATCACATGCCATATTTGTCAAAAAACAGCGTTGGAATCAGGAGTTTTCTGACAAATAGCTGGTTGCTAATAAGTGGGTCGGGAAGTCGCCCGCTGGGTTCCCCGCTGACAGCTGAATGTAAAGAAAATGGCAACAATTAAAAATGATGAAAAAAGGCAGCGTGGTTCCCTCCAGTCCATACCAGGCCATTCAAACGAAAACAGTGTTTGGGTCCCCCCAATATCCATATCCTTATCGGAGCATGCATCCGGCAGGCAGAAAAGGGGGAGGAGCAAACGCCTCACCCTGAACAATACCAGGCCCCCCCTTCCCCAAAGCACCTCGTCCCCATGTTGATGGACTATATTCAAGGACTGCATCATTTGGGTAAATTTAAGGATTGAAGCCACATATGAATGAATAGCACTTGTCACTTTGAATTCCTATTTTATTTATTACAGTCATGAAGAAAAAGAGAACGCTGGGAGTTTAAATGAGGCAGTGACCTGGTAAGGTCAATTGCCTCTATCCCTATCTAAATGAGACAAACAGGAGGACTTAGGGTTGGGACTTTAGATGAAGCAGGCAGGTGTAGAAAATTTGAATTTATTGGAAATCAGTAATATGTTACATGCGGGTAATCATGAGTAGACATAGATAACCAATGCAATTAATTCAGTAGATATACATACAGTAATTACAAATTGCCACTTAGCAATACAAATCACATAATACAAGTAATGATTTGGTCAGGTAAAACATATTATTAGGCATAAAAACACGGCATATAATAGCTCTATGCATTTTGTGGATTCAGCCACTCTTCAGGAGCATGCACCAAAATGAATTATAAATGAATACTGTAGTAAAGTAATAAAAAGAATATCTTTATGGTCTGACCCTGTCAAGGAAAAGAGATTAAAATGGTATATACAGTGGTGTGAAAAAGTGTTTGCCCCCTTCCTCATTTCCTGTTCCTTTGCATGTTTGTCACACTTAAGTGTTTCGGAACATCAAACCAATTTAAACAATAGTCAAGGACAACACAAGTAAACACAAAAATGCAATTTGTAAATGAAGGTGTTTATTATTAAAGGTGAAAAAAAATTCAAACCATCATGGCCCTGTGTGAAAAAGTGATTGCCCCCCTTGTTAAAACATACTATAACTGTGGTTGTCCACACCTGAGTTCAATTTCTCTAGCCACACCCAGGCCTGATTATTGCCACACCTGTTCACAATCAAGGCATCACTTAAATAGGAGCTGCTTGACACAGTAAGGTCCACCAGAAGATCCTTAAAAGCTACACATCATGCCGAGACCCAAAGAAATTCAGGAACAATTGAGAAAGAAAGTAATTGAGATCTATCAGTCTGGAAAGGGTTATAAAGCCATTTCCAAAGCTTTGGGAATCCAGCGAACCACAGTGAGAGCCATTATCCACAAATGGCGAAGACATGGAACAGTGGTGAACCTTCCCAGGAGTGGCCGGCTGCCCAAAATTACCCCAAGAGCGCAGCGACGACTCATCCAAGAGGTCACAAAAGACCCCACAACAACGTCCAAGGAACTGCAGGCCTCACTTGCCTCAGTTAAGGTCAGCGTTCATGCCTCCACCATCAGGAAAAGACTGGGCAAAAATGGCCTGCATGGCAGAGTTCCAAGGAGAAAACCACTGCTGAGCAAAAAGAACATCAAAGCTCGTCTCAATTTCTCCACAACACATCTTGATGATCCCCAAGACTTTTGGGACAACATTCTGTGGACCGATGAGACAAAAGTGGAACTCTTTGGAAGGTGTGTGTCCAAGTATATCTGGCGTAGAAGGAACACTGAATTTCAGAAAAAGAACATTATACCAACAGTAAAATATGGTGGTGGTAGTGTGATGGTCTGGGGCTGTTTTGCTGCTTCAGGACCTGGAAGACTTGCTGTGATAAAAGGAACTATGAATTCTGCTGTCTACCAAGAGATCCTGAAGGAGAATGTCCGACCATCTGTTCGTGTACTCAAGCTGAAACGAACTTGGGTTCTGCAGCAGGACAATGATCCTAAACACACCAGCAAGTCCACCACCGAATGGCTGAAGAAAAACAAAATGAAGACTTTGGAGTGGCCTAGCCAAAGTCCAGACCTGAATCCTATTGAGATGTTGTGGTATGACCTTAAAAAGGCCGTTCATGCTCGAAAACCCTTTAATGTAACTGAATTAGGACAATTCTGCAAAGATGAGTGGGCCAAAATTCCTCCAGGACGCTGTAAAAGCCTCATTGCACGTTATCGCAAACGCTTGGTTGCAGTTGTTGCTGCTAAGGGTGGCCCAACCAGTTATTAGGTTTAGGGGGCAATCACTTTTTCACACAGGGCCATGATGGTTTGGATTTTTTTTCACCTTTAATAATAAACACCTTCATTTACAAATTGCATTTTGTGTTTACTTGTGTTGTCCTTGACTATTGTTTAAATTGGTTTGATGTTCCGAAACACTTAAGTGTGACAAACATGCAAAGGAACAGGAAATGAGGAAGGGGGCAAACACTTTTTCACACCACTGTATAGGAGGTAAAATTACCTAGGAAAACTACAATATTCATTTATCCACGTGCATGCTCCTGAAGAGTGGATGAATCCACGAAATGCATAGAGCTTTTATACGCCGTGTTTTTATGCCTAATTACTGTATATGTTTTACCTGACCAAATCAATTTGTAATTACTGTATGCATATCTACTGAATGACTTGCTTTGGTTATCTATGTCTACTCATGATTACCCTCATGTAACATATTACTGATTTCCAATAAATTAAAATTTTCTAAACCTGCGTGCTTCATCTAAAGTCCCAACCCTCATCCTCCTGTTTATTTGTTACAGTCACTTTATTGTATATTACAGTCACATTTTTATATGAGCAGAGTTTGCACATGTAGCACAATGCACACAAATTTATTTAAAGCGAGGTGGGAACACACACATTATAAAACACGTGAACTGTGCCACACCTACACCCTTTTGCAACTATATATTGTACTCCACCTAGGTGATTGTATCTGTAGGGGCTAAATCATTCAGCCATTTGTGCGGGACCACCCATATTCCTTTCCTCAGAGGCTAGCAATTTGCCAGAGCATTCTCCATGCTCAGAAATGCTTTGCTTACTAAAAAACGATCTTTGTCTAGGATGCTCACATGTCAAATGGTCCACTACTCTAGTCTGCAGTGTTAATAAAGACCCTGTGTTTGGAGTAGGGTCAATAACAAATTGTTCCTCCAAGGAACTCAATTGAGCAGTCGCTTGATGGAACAAAGGAGATCCATTCTGTTAAAAGAAGTCATGCATGCTTCTTAAAGGCCTCCAAAATGAAACGATATTACCAAAAGTATTGGGACACCTGCCTTTACACGCACAGGAACATGGCATCCCAGTCTTAGTCCATAGGGTTCAATATTGAGTTGGCTCACCCTTTGCAGCTATAACAGCTTCAGCTCTTCTGGGAAGGCTGTCCACAAGGTTTAGGAGTGTATCTATGGGAATGTTTGACCGTTATTCCAAAAGCTCATTTGTGAGGTCAGGCACTGATGTGGACCAGAAGGCCTGGCTCGCAGTCTCCACTCTAATTCATCCCAAAGGTGTTTTGTCGGGTTGAGGTCAGGACTCTGTGCAGGCCAGTCAAGTTCCTCCACCCCAAACTCGCTCATCCATGTCTTTATGGACCTTGCTTTGTGCACTGGTCCAAATCATTTGGTGGAGGGTGTATTATGGTGCGGGTTGTTTTTCAAGGGTTGGGCTTGGCCCCTTTGTTCCAGTAAAGGGAACTCTTAAGGCGCCAGCATACCAAGACATTTTTGACAATTTCATTCTCCCACCTTTGTGGGAACAGTTTGGGGATGGCCCTTTCCTGTTCCAACATGACTGCACACTTAATTGAACAAACTGAAGTTAGAAGCTGATTGTCTACCATGCACAGCTGCACCAGGTTTGGCACTCTCCTCTTTTAGTAAATAAACCCCATTGTGTCCTCTACTTTTAATATAAAAATTAACCCATATTGCCGTTTAATATAAAGCAACTATACAGTATAAAACACTGACCTGCAAATTCAAAACCTCAGAGAACAATCCATAGTTCAGTGCAAGATCGATCATTATTACAGTTCCAACTAATTATTTTATTCCTTGAAAGTCTGTTATGCTAAAGGAAGCTTAAAGGTTAATTTCACCGGGAAAAAAAAGCATGTTTTTAAAGGTAAACAAATGTGCATTTAAAATAGAAGTATGAGTTTTTTTGTATTTTTTTTATTCATACTTACCTAGCTGGATGCAGCACCGGTCCGATGCTGCACTTGTCCTCCTCCAGCTCTAACACTGAGAACCAAATGATCAAACACTGCCAATGGCTCAGTTCTCAGAGCTCCCTGCTCTGCTCTGCCCAGTCCCCCCCCCCCCCATGTGCTCACTGGAGTGCTGGGCTGTAGAGGGGACGGCCGGCTCAGGCCATATGGTCCCAATTCTTCTCGAGCCTGAACTGGCTCTGTGACCACAGCCAACAGCGGGCTTTAGACCGGTGTCTGCTAAAACTGGTCAAAGGAGTGCAGGTAGTTTTGTATGGATGTGACCTTTTTTCAGCAGACAGCAGGTTGAACATCACAGAGGCGGTTCAGATAAACTTTGGCTGTACTTCTCCTTTAAACAGGAGACTGAAAAGTATTTTACCTGCAAACAGTTGATTGGGAGTGCGATATTAGGCTCATGCAGACACTTAATACAGCTCTCTGCCCAAATTCTCTGTACGGACTTTCAGTTACTGAGCTTCAGAAAATGTCAATGGATTATGAGTGAGCTGATCAGCCCACTTGTAGTCCATTGAGAGCTATAGATTGGTCTGCTACAGTGGCACAGATCTCTGGGGATAACAGATGTGACTGTGCAGGTGGAGCCCTCTACAGCCACACTGATTTCAAATGTGACAGCACAGCATGACAGCGTGGAAGAAGAACCCCCACAAGCTGTCGTGGGGGGTGTGAGCTCTGGGGGGGGGGGTTGGCATGCTTAGAAACATGTTACTTTTTACAGGATGTAACGTGTAACATGTTGCTAAAGGTGGAGATCGCCTTTAACCAAATATACAATTGCATACTGTAGCTGTTCTAATGTAGCGTGTGGGAGTTTTTTGCTTATATTATATTATTGCAGCTTTGCTTGTTTGGTACATTACTCACTATAGAAATATGTTTGTTATACAGTTCAGGGCCATATAGTTGTTGTTCTCAACCAAACTGTAACACACATTATAAAACATTTTCTGGCATATCATAGTAATACCTTCTTTTGATAATATTTGAAGAATGTACTTCCTTAATGGAAAATGCATATTAAGAGTTAGGAACTATGCACTACATATTTCATTGAATGCACACTAAGATTATAATTGTATAATGTTTTTTTATTGTATTGCATTTGCTGTAAACTACGGTGCTTTTGATATGACTTTTTTTACATGTTTACTATTTCAGATTCTTGTAATTGCATTAAAGCAGATCTGAGCTCAAAAAGTGAAGGTTTAAATGTTATAGGGAACATTTACTAATGTTATGCCTGCCTAAGCATATGCTGAAAAACGCTAAGGTTGATTTACCAAACAAGTTGAGAATCTTTATACAACAAATTGTGTGAATATTCACCTCAGTTACCCAGTAACATGCAGATGAAGTAAGTAGACAGAAATAGTCTTTTCATATGATTGGATAATTAAAGTGAATATGCACACAATTTCTATATTATTTTAATGTATATTTATTTTATTTTATCAAAATTAAATAAAATTTTATTTAAAAAAAGGATATTCACACAGCTTCTTTAGTAATTATTATTGAGGATTAGATGCACTTAAATGGAGAACACTCACTACAAAATGAGAACATAGCTGTAACTAACAAACAATAACATCCAAATGTGCAAAAACCCATGTGCTCAGTGTGCTAGGAACATCTTTCTGCAAAAATACACCAAGAATAATGTAGCTTGCTCTACAATCACACTATAATTGTTTTAACTTGCGATAAGCACATGAACTAGATAATTTTAATTTGATATAATCCAAATTTTGGCTCAGAAAATGGTCTCTCTTGCTTGCAATGAAATGGAGGACACTCATCCCGATGAGGGAACAGGAGTGTAACTGACAGCAAGTTCCCACAAGAAACAGGTAACTAAAGCACCCCCCTTTCCACTTACTGTGCAACAAGTGTTATGTAGCACTGACCCCCGAAGGAGCTGCTGATATTATTTTTGGGACTTTGCCGTCACCCCTACCCACAGTTCACCATTCTAGAAACTTAGAGTGTATATCGGGCCTTGCGCCCATTGATGTATGTACGAGTCACTCGATTCTTTTCCAATGCTTTTTATTAAACAAACTTGAGCAGTAGAGGGATGGAGGGTTAGGGGAAAGTTCAGATACCTTGTGTAGATCACTGACGAACTTGAGATCCCGAAGACAAATACACTTTCAATCAACGGATCTTGCTCATCCGGATAGGCCTCTCTCACTGACCTAGCAGCCCGAATGATGCACAGACAAAAGTCTCTGCCACAGGCTTGATAAGAACAATTACTGTTGAATAATCCTCTGCCACGGGATTTAGTGATAGTAGCAAGTGCAGCAACACAGTACCCAAGTTCCTTTAGCCATCCAGCAGTACTGTGAGTTAGATTGGTTTAGATGCATCCTGCAATTGAGTCACCAGGCTCCTCTTGAGATACCAGCCTTTTGCTCGGTCCTCTCCTTGATGAGTCCTCCCCCGGATCCTTCAATTGTTCAGCTTCTTCCCGCAGGACAGATAGCGCAGGATCACCTCTTAACCGATAGGCCCCAGGCGGCTTCTGGGCCTACTTGCAGTAGCGCAGCTTCGAGGCAGAAGATGAGTTGTCACATACCTTAGGCCAGGTGGGCCATGAGGTGAGGGAGAGAAAAAAATGGCGTCTGCCCCTTAAGTATCCTTTCCCAGAACGCAAAAGATCTCCTAATACACTTTAGCCTGTTGCCCTTCCATCACTAGCCTGTGGTGACAACAACACCTACAGACATCAGTGTGGAACTACACGCAACACAGCCAATGCCGGAACAGAGGCTAGTTTAGCCATAATATTAAATCTGAACTATGTACAGAACAGACAACCCACTAAATTTACATGCAAGCACCTGATCAACAGGAGCAGGGCGCTACAGTTATAAACAATGAAGTTGATTTACTAGAACTGGAGAAAGCAAAATCGGGTGCAGCTCTACATCGAAACCAATCAGCTTCCTGATTTTTTTTTTTTTGTCAAAGCTTAATTGAACAAGCTGAAGTTAGAAGATGATTGTCTACCATGCACAGCTGCACCAGATTTTGCACGCTCCAGTTTTAGTAAATCAACCCCATTATGTCCTCTCTCTCTACACCAATTTTAGATCCAGAGTGGTTAAATAAACAGACATTGTTTGTGCTTATTCTCCCCTTCTGGCTTAGTATAATTTTTTCAGCCCTTTGCTGCTGGGGATATATTAATGGTAGGTGGATCTGGTAAAAGGGCCGTTGGAGGCATAGGAAAGAGACAGCTTTGTGGAAAGAACACGTGAGTGCTGGACTAGACTTTTACCCTCTTGCAGGCTCTCCTTACTGAGGACTGGGAACCACCATTATGAACTATGCCTTGGACTGCAAGATAACAGGAGAAGTGTCTCAATCCAGAGAGGGGGCTACATAGCACCACAGCACACCCCTTGCTTAATTTTTGATTCAATAGGCCATAGCACAGCCTATATTACAACAGAGGGATAAAGCTGTAGCGAGCAGCCAGCTTGGAACAGAAGTGGTGGTCGACAGGCGGTAGTGGGTCCTGGCTGTGGCCACAATGCACCACACTGGAAAACCAGGATACTGTAATTGGTTCTGGGTCATGGTCTAGAGCCACACCCATGAACCAAGTCTGAAACTACACCAATAGCAAGAATTTCTGTCTGTTCGTGTAAATGAGTGGCTCCTGTCTTTGCCTCAGGGCAAACGTATATGACAAACTTGGTACTGTGTAATGAGGAGCTGGTAAGAGGGTACAGACTCAGCACTTACCCTCCTGATATGCAACCAAGTAAGGAGCCAGAACCCTGCTTTTCAGCCAGGCTCTGATGTGAATAGTAAACTAAAGTAGTTTCTTCCTGTGTAATAATAATATTAATAATAATGTTGATAATCATAATATCTCATCAGAAAGGCTGTAATATTTGCTGCTTTGGAACTTAGAGGCTAGGCTAAATTCATGAGGTTTGTAGATCTAGTTACTTATTTAGGGATGGCAAGACCATTCAACAAAAAAAGTCAGTACCTTTTCTTTAACAGTAACTGCTGTTTTATCTTATATACCTATGTAATGATCCATTGGCTCCCATTCATTAATCATGTTTGTGCAGGCATCTTTCTCTCATGCAAGATGCAGCCCCTTTAATCATGTATCCAGATTAGGGATGGGCCCGGTGCTCGATGCGAACCCACGTTCGCATCGAGCACCGGGCGTTCGCTCGCTCAGCGAGCCCAGAACTATTTGGGCCATTCGCATCACATTCGTGTGATGCGAGCGGCCCCGCAATGCATTGCGGCCGGCGCGGCCGGCGCAGTGAATTGCTGGCTGATGATTGGCCAAGCATGCACTGTGACCCCGCATGCTTGGCCAATCACAGCGCCAGAAACTCGGAGAGCAATAATTGGCTACAGGCAGGACGCCTGTAGCCAATTAAAGCTCAGGGGCTTTAGTACACGCCCCACCATTTAAAAGGCCGCCACGCCGTCGGCGCCGGTCACATGAGTTCCGGCTTTAGGAGAGATCAGGCTGATTCTGTGTCTTTGCTTGATTCATTGCTACAGAAAGATTTGCTCTTCTTTGCTAAACCATTGGCTATTTATTTGCTAAACCATTGCTACCTGTCATTGATCGTCCATTGCTGCTGGTTAGTGTGTTATTAGCTGCTGCTGGGGATTAGTCTGGTGCGTGTTTTACTGTTAGTACAGTATTTCAGTAGTACCAACCGCAGTGCTGTTAGCACAGCATTGCACCCCAACAGCACCCATAGGACTTCTAGTGTGTTAGTGGCAGCACACAGAGCTCCTATATTTTCTTCCCAGAAGCACCCATAGGACTTCTAGTGTGTTAGTGGCATCACACAGAGCTCCCATATTTTCTTCCCAGAAGCACCCATAGGACTTCTAGTGTGTTAGTGGCATCACACAGAGCTCCCATATTTTCTTCCCAGAAGCACCCATAGGACTTCTAGTGTGTTAGTGGCATCACACAGAGCTCCCATATTTTCTTCCCAGAAGCACCCATAGGACTTCTAGTGTGTTAGTGGCATCACACAGAGCTCCCATATTTTCTTCCCAGAAGCACCCATAGGACTTCTAGTGTGTTAGTGGCATCACACAGAGCTCCCATATTTTCTTCCCAGAAGCACCCATAGGACTTCTAGTGTGTTAGTGGCATCACACAGAGCTCCCATATTTTCTTCCCAGAAGCACCCATAGGACTTCTAGTGTGTTAGTGGCATCACACAGAGCTCCCATATTTTCTTCCCAGAAGCACCCATAGGACTTCTCGTGTGTTAGTGGCATCACACAGAGCTCCCATATTTTCTTCCCAGAAGCACCCATAGGACTTCTAGTGTGTTAGTGGCATCACACAGAGCTCCCATATTTTCTTCCCAGAAGCACCCATAGGACTTCTAGTGTGTTAGTGGCATCACACAGAGCTCCCATATTTTCTTCCCAAAAGCACCCATAGGACTTCTAGTGTGTTAGTGGCATCACACAGAGCTCCTATATTTTCTTCTCAGCAGCACCCATAGGACTTCTAGTGTGTTAGTGGCATCACACAGAGCTCCCATATTTTCTTCCCAGAAGCACCCATAGGACTTCTAGTGTGTTAGTGGCATCACACAGAGCTCCCATATTTTCTTCCCAGAAGCACCCATAGGACTTCTAGTGTGTTAGTGGCATCACACAGAGCTCCCATATTTTCTTCCCAGAAGCACCCATAGGACTTCTAGTGTGTTAGTGGCATCACACAGAGCTCCCATATTTTCTTCCCAGAAGCACCCATAGGACTTCTAGTGTGTTAGTGGCATCACACAGAGCTCCTATATTTTCTTCCCAGAAGCACCCATAGGACTTCAATTGTGTGTTAGTGGCATCACACAGAGCTCCTATATTTTCTTCCCAGAAGCACCCATAGGACTTCAATTGTGTGTTAGTGGCATCACACAGAGCTCCTATATTTTCTTCCCAGAAGCACCCATAGGACTTCTAGTGTGTTAGTGGCATCACACAGAGCTCCTATATTTTCTTCTCAGCAGCACCCACAGGACTTCTAGTGTGTTAGTGGCATCACACAGAGCTCCTATATTTTCTTCCCAGAAGCACCCATAGGACTTCTAGTGTGTTAGTGGCATCACACAGAGCTCCTATATTTTCTTCTCAGCAGCACCCATAGGACTTCTAGTGTGTTAGTGGCAGCAAACAGAGCTCCTATATTTTCTTGTCAGCAGGACACATAGTACCTATAGTGTGTTAGTGTCAGCACCCATAGGACCTACAGTGTGTTGTGAGCACACATAGGAGCTCTATTTTTTATACTATATACACTACCGACTACAATGGCTGAAAGACCGCCAAGGAGAGGCAGAGCGTGCAGAGGCAAGAACACAGGGCAGGCAGGCTCTGTTTCTAGAGACAACAGTGCTGGCCGTGGACGTGGTCGTGCATCGTCATCAGTACGTGGCCATGGGACACGCTTGTCTTTGTTTTCGGCATCTGGACATGTGGAGCCGCATCATGCTGAAGGCTTGGTAGAATGGATGACCAAGCCCTCCTCATCCTCCTCATCCTCTCTCACCCATGCTCAGGGTACTGGCAGAGCAGCTGCCAACGCGTACTCAATGGCATCATCAGCCACCCCTTCCCTAGACCCACCATGTCCTCCTGAGGAGTCCCCCGAACTCTTTGAGCACAGTGTTGGGTACATGCTCCAGGAGGATGCCCAACGATTTGAAGGCTCGGATGATGATACCCAGCTTGAGGAAGTCAGTAGTGTGCGCGCAGAGAGAGGGGATGCTGAAGGACAGCAATCTGGCAGTACTGTTCCACCAGCTGCAGCTTACTGCCAGATTTGCTCTAGTGGTGAAGAGGGAGGGGATGATGAGGTCACTGACTCCACGTGGGTGCCTGAAGGGAGAGAGGATGAGGAGGAGGACGAGGAGGAGGAGGAGGAGGATGCGGCATCACAAGTCCAACGAGGCAGGATGCCCCCTGGAGGCCAGCTAGAGGCCAGCACAGCAACTGTACCACACCGCAGAGCTCCGCCTGTGCAGGGCGCTGCCTCTGCACGTTATCAGAAAAGTTCTTTGGTGTGGGCCTTTTTTGAGACGAGTGCATCAGATCGCACCACTGCTATTTGCAATATTTGTCTCAAGCGTATCTCGCGTGGCCAAAACATCAGCCGCTTGGGCACCACAAGCATGAGCAGACATATGTCGACCTGCCATGCAGCTCGTTGGCAAGCACACATAAAAGACCCACACCAAAGAACAAAGCGGACCTCTCCTTGCTCCTCATCAGCTGGGATCTCCATCCCCACTACATCTTCAGGCCTCTCTGAAAGCTGCTCTGAGAGGACTGAAGGTGTAGAATTAGGTGTGTCACAACCAAGTACTTGCAGTACACCGACGTCCGATTGTAGCAGGCAAATTTCCCTGCCCCAGCTGCTGGACCGTCGAAAGAAGTACACTCCCAGCCATCCACATGCCCAGTGGTTGAATGCTAGCTTGGCTAAATTGCTAGCACTTCAACTGCTGCCTTTTCAGTTGGTAGACTCGGCCCCCTTCCGTAAGTTTGTTCAATGTGCGGTTCCTCAGTGGCAGGTTCCCAAACGCCACTTTCTCTCACGGAAGGCGATTCCGTCTCTCTACCGGCATGTGGAAGGCAATGTCCATGCCTTGCTGGACAGGGCGGTCAGCGGTAAGGTGCATATTACCGCTGACTCATGGTCCAGCAGGCATGGACAGGGACGTTATCTTTCTTTCACGGCCCATTGGGTCACTCTATTGGCAGCTGGGAGGGATGCAGGACAAGGTGCAGTAGTGTTGGAGGTTGTTCCGCCACCACGCCTCCAAAATGCTACTACTGCTACTGGTTGTGACACACCTCTCTCCTCCACCCCCTCCTCTTCTTCTTCCTCCAGTGCTCTGTCCTCAGAACCAGCGGTGCTCCGTAGGCGTACAAGGGGCTACGCAAGTACGCAGGCAAAAAGATGCCATGCCGTGCTTGCGCTGGTGTGTTTTGGGGACAGGAGCCACACTGGGCCAGAGGTTCTGGCAGCTCTGCAGGGGCAGGCCGAGAGGTGGTTGACGCCATGCCAGCTTAAGCCAGGAATGGTCGTTTCTGACAATGGCACCAACCTCCTCTCCGCCCTGCGACAGGGGCAGCTCACCCATGTGCCCTGTATGGCTCACGTCCTCAACCTGGTGGTGCAGCGGTTCTTGGGCAGGTTCCCAGGCTTACAGGATGTCCTGAGGCAGGCCAGGAAAGTCTGTGTGCATTTCCGCCAATCTTATAATGCCAGTGCTCGGCTGACTGAGCTGCAAAAGGAGCTGAACCTGCCCAAGAACCGCCTAATATGTGACATGCCCACCAGGTGGAACTCAATGTTGGCCATGCTGCAGCGACTGCACATGCAGCAGAGGGCCATCAATGAGTACCTTTGCGACTACGGCACCAGGACAGGGTCAGGGGAGCTTGGCTTTTTTTCCCCACGCCAGTGGAGCATGATCAGGGATGCATGCACTGTCCTCTCACCATTTGAGGCCACGAGGATGGTGAGCAGTGACAGTGCATGCATCAGTGACACTGTACCTCTTGTCCACCTGTTGGAGCATACGCTGCGTGGGATAATGAACAGGGCACTTGAGGCAGAACAGAGGCAGGAAGAGGAGGACTTCCTTGCCTCTCAAGGCCCCCTTTATCCGGACAGTGTTCCTTCTGTCCCACCCATCACACAGGAAGAGGATGAGGAGGAGGAGGAGGAGGAGGATTGTGTGAGCATGGAGGTGGAGCCTGGCACTCAGCATCAGCAGCAGCAGTCTTTTAGGGATGATGTACAGTCCCAACAAACCAGTGGACTTGTACGTGGCTGGGAGGAGGTGGCTGGCGATCATGTCATCCTCAGTGACCCAGAAGACTCCGGACCGAATGCCTCAGCTAACATACGCTGCATGGCCTCCCTGATCCTGCAAAGCCTGCGGAAGGATACTCGTGTTCTTCGGATCAAGGAGAGGGACCATTACTGGCTGACCACTCTCCTTGATCCACGGTACAAGGGTAAGGTTGCGGACCTTATCTTGCCGTCGCAGAGGGAGCAGAGGATGAGACATCTCAGGGAGGCCTTGCAGAAAGGTCTGTGCAACGCGTTCCCAGAAACTGGGAGGTTACAAACTCCTGGTCCTGGACGACGAGTTGCTGAGGCTTCGGTCAGTAGCAGAAGGAGCGGTGGGGAAGGTGGACGTCTGACCGATGCGTTCAGACAATTTTTTAGTCCGCAGCCCCAAGGTATGATCGGTTCCAGCAACCATCGCCAGCGTCTGATATACATGGTGCAGGAATACCTAGGGGCAAGGTCAGACTTGGACACCTTTCCCACCGAAAATCCTCTGGCTTACTGGGTCCTGAGGATGGATCACTGGCCAGAGCTTGCACAGTATGCAATTGAGCTACTGGCCTGTCCTGCCTCCAGCGTTCTTTCCGAACGCACATTCAGTGCTGCTGGAGGATTTGTCACCGATCATAGGGTGCGCCTGTCCACTGACTCGGTTGATCGACTGACCTTCATAAAAATGAATCAGTCTTGGATCACCACCAGCTACCAGGCACCTGAAGCGGATATAACGGAATAATTTATAATGTCACATCCCTTCAAGACTGCCTATGCTGATGCTGAGTGACTGTCCTGTTATGTTCACTGACTATCCTCTTCCTCCTCCTCAATGATCCATGGCACCACACCAGTGCCTAAGGCACAATTTTTCAGCCCATGTATAACAGGGGCGTGTACTTACAATTTTTTTTAAAAAATGCTTCGCAACACGTGTGACTGCTGTGCTCCAAGTACAGTATCTGTGAGGGGTTGCAGTGTTGTGGCACCAGCACCAGTGCCTAAGGCACAATTTTTCAGCCCCTGTTTAACAGGGGTGTGTAATTACAATTTTTTAAAAAGATGCTTCGCAACAGGTGTGACTGCTGTGCTCCAAGTACAGTATCTGTGAGGGGTTGCAGTGTTGTGGCACCAGCACCAATGCCTAAGGCACAATTTTTCAGCCCCTGTTTAACAGGGGCGTGTAATTACAATTTTTTAAAAAGATGCTTCGCAACACGTGTGACTGCTGTGCTCCAAGTACAGTATCTGTGAGGGGTTGCAGTGTTGTGGCACCAGCACCAGTGCCTAAGGCACAATTTTTCAGCCCCTGTTGGGGCGTGTAATTACAATTTTTAGGCAATGCTTTGAAACAGGTCTCATTGCTGTGCTAAGAGTACAGTATCTGTGAGGGGTTGCAGTGTTGTGGCACCAGCACCAATGCCTAAGGCACAATTTTTCAGCCCCTGTTTAACAGGGGCGTGTAATTACAATTTTTTAAAAGATGCTTCGCAAAAGGTGTGACTGCTGTGCTCCAAGTACAGTATCTGTGAGGGGTTGCAGTGTTGTGGCACCAGCACCAGTGCCTAAGGCACAATTTTTCAGCCCCTGTTGGGGCGTGTAATTACAATTTTTAGGCAATGCTTTGCAACAGGTCTCATTGCTGTGCTAAGAGTACAGTATCTGTGAGGGGTTGCAGTGTTGTGGCACCAGCACCAATGCCTAAGGCACAATATTTCAGCCCCTGTTTAACAGGGGCGTGTAATTACAATTTTTTTAAAAGATGCTTCGCAACAGGTGTGACTGCTGTGCTCCAAGTACAGTATCTGTGAGGGGTTGCAGTGTTGTGGCACCAGTGCCTAAGGCACAATTTTTCAGCCCCTGCTGGGGCGTGAAATTACAATTTTTAGGCAATGCTTTGCAACAGGTCTCATTGCTGTGCTAAGAGTACAGTGTCTGTGAGGGGTTGCAGTGTTGTGGCACCAGCACCAATGCCTAAGGCACAATTTTTCAGCCCCTGTTTAACAGGGGCGTGTAATTACAAATCTTGATCTAATAGTTCACAGCAGGGCCCATTCCTGCGCCCACCAAGAGTAACTATGAGGGCCTGAAGTCTTGTGGCAACACCGTCCACCACCACCACCGCCAAAGGCCCAATTTTTCTGCCCTGTTCAACAGGTGCATGCAATTAAAAATCTTGATCTAATAACTCACAGCAGGGCCCATTCCTGTGCCCACCAAGAGTAACTGTGAGGGCTTACAGTCTTGTGGCAACACCGTCCACCACCACCACCACCAAAGGCCCAATTTTTCTGCCCGGTTCAACAGGTGCATGCAAGTACAAATCTTGATCTATTAACTCACAGCAGGGCCCATTCCTGTGCCCACCAGTCTTGTGGCTACACCAACATCTAATAGGGCAAATTTCTGCAGAGTATATACGGCAGGCCCCTACTTTCAAACATCCAACTTACAAACGACTCCTACTTGCAAACGGAAAGAGAAAACAGGAAGTGAGAGGAAATCTACCCCTAGGAAGGGAAATTCTATCATGTTAGATTTAATTTGGGAAAAAGGTATCTCCTCTCTACTGATGCTTTATCACCAATCCTTGTTTCAATTAAAACCCCACTTTTTCAAAAACATTTGTCATTGGGACGGAAAGTGAGGTGACATGTTCTGAACAGATGTGCAAAGACAGCAAATGTTACAGGGGTGATAACCCCTCCCTATGTTCTCCAAAAAGCTTAAAAATAGATTTTTTGGGATGGAGCTACACTTCATAATGTACCTGTTCAGATTCTACTTAAGAACAAACCTACAGTCCGTGTCTTGTTTGCACCACCTATATACTGCTGTTCAGAGTATATAGGGTTGTAGGTATAGGGTTTTATTTTGGGTGGTCCCCCTTAATATCCATACAAGACCCAAAGGGGCTGGGGTGGGGGGGGGGGGCTTTGATGGGGTAGCCATGCCATTTTTCTCAAGGATTTTCAGCCATATGGCGGCCAGGACAAGACATGACATTAAAGCCGCAAGTGGTTTTAAATGGCTTCTTTTTTTACTTTACAAATGTCATTTTGTGCAAGGACAGTTCTAAACACGGGAAACACATGCCACTTCACAGGCATACTTTAGACACCCCCCAGGTACCATATTTAAAGGAAAATTTCACATTTTTTTTTCACTTTATGCATCATTAAAATGACTGCTCCCGAAAAAAAACTTTAGTTTTTAAAAGTTCTTTTTGCATTGATATATGTCCCCTGGGGCAGGACCCGGGTCCCCAAACCTGTTTTATGACATTAACATGCATATTGGCCGTTGTAATTAGCAATTTGGATTTCGAACGTTCGCGTCCATTATAACGAATAGGGTTCGAAAATTTGCGCGAACTTTCGGTCCGTTCGAAGGTTCTGGTGCGAACCGAACCCGGGGGTGTTCGGCTCATCCCTAATCCAGATCTTTTGACCTAGGCAGAGACTGGCAGAGAGCTAACTTCCAACCTCTTGCATCATTAAAGATGCCCATATTTCAAATGAATTTCCTTTAAAGGATAAGTTCACCTTTCGGAACCTGTTACATTCTAAATCCACAAAGAGCACTCAATGCAAAATGCTCCCAAAGACTTTTAGGTGCGTAATGCTTCCTCGGATGTAGCACTCCACTGATCTGGAAATCTTCAGTAAACTGCAAAAAACACACACAGGAGGGCACAAGCTCCTTGTGCATTAGCACCAAAAATGTATTATAATAACACCACAGCCAAATAGTTACTTACAAACATGTAAAAAAAGCAGGCATGTAACATATATGTTTCAGCCATAGACAAAATGTCCCATCATAAAACCATCCAGTCAGAAAGCTAACGCGTTTCAGGAGACTAATAAAAAGAAGGAAAAGGAAGGCACCTCTAAGTGCAGATGGCAGCAATTCAATAGGGAAATCTGGTTAAAAATACTTACAAGAATGCGGATATTACAGGGCTCATAAAACATCTTTACAGGCTGGATGCCTGTCACTGTCTCTCCTCTTGCTGTACCGGCCAGCGGCTGCTGGGGGAGGTGTCATCACCAAGTGAAGATGGCTGCCACTGTTTCAGAACCACCATGTAACACGCGCTAGGTGCATGGAACGCACCAGTCGTAAGTCACGTTAAAAAGGGGGCGGTGACACATTTGGCGCATTTGCAATGGCTCCTTCATTGGACCTCAACAAGCGTTTTAGGAGACTCACTCTCTTCCTCAGAGCTGACTCATATTTAGGGTGGAACATGTTCCAGCAGCTGCAGCCTCCCCCCAGTGTCGGGCATCTTTTATCTTACCCAAGCATCCGCAGTCACTGTTTGAAAATAACGTGGCCATGTGGGGCTCTGCCCGCTCAGCCATGTCATTAATTTACAGAGTTCTGTGAATGGGAATACTGTATACAAGTACTGACAACCTTTGCAGCTGTTGGCTTGTAGCTCTCAATGAACTACTATGGCGATGTTGAGTGCTCTGGTAGTTCATTGTTTCTTCCTGTCGGTGTGCATCTGCCTGCCCGTACTTGGTATAAGCAGACAGACACACTGACAAGTCTGCAGGAGTCCTGCATAGCACCCACAATCTGCTGATCGCGGGTACAATGCTTTACCGGCTCTAAGTAAAAAAAAGAATAAATGCACTTTTTATTTTACCTGCAAAGAGATGTGCGTTTATTCTTATTTAACTTAAGGTGAACTTATCTTAAGAGAGTTAGTTATCAGGACTAAAGAAAGGACTAAAGAAAAAACACTAATAATCCAAAGATTTTAAAGAAGGACTGCAGACAGTAATTAATAAAATAAAGAAGTAGAACTAAACTGTATCAAAGCACCACAAACTGAAATACTATTTAATACATTTTTAACTAAAAGCAAACTCATCCACCCTTCCATGTCTTTGTGCTTTATTGTGTTGAGAAATCTCTTTGAAAAACACTACTTAGCATTTTTAGCCATGGCCATCTTGGGAAAGGGCAGATGATTTATGTAGTATTTAATTCCTGGAATCCATTTGCCCTTTGCTAAAGCATGCAGGCTGGAGGGTGTGCCTATCTGAATAAACTTCCCCTCTCCTCCAGATGAAATGAAAAAAAAATGCCTTCTGGCATGTATAACATCATTTTGGCCTAGGCCAGAAACCACTGAAGAGGTATAAAAGAAGTTTAAAGGGTAAGTTCACCTTTACAGAAAAATCTGTAAGGTGAACTTACACAGGTCCCCCTCCTCGCCCCCCCCCCCCGGTCCCGCTGACCTGGACCACTGCAATCTTCGGATCTAAGCCCCGGTATATCCGCGCCAGGGGTCTGGCGCTTAGCAATCCCCTGAGCTGAATGTCCAAAACATCCCTCATCAGAAGGGACATTTTGGAGCATTCTAATTGGTCAGCGCTATCACATGGGCATGCCAACCAATCATAACCCATCCTTTCAGCTATGGAAAAGACGCCTGGATGCAGAGAGGATTTCTAAGCCCCGGACTCCTGGCGCGTATATACCAGGGCTTAGAATCAGAGATTGTCATGCACCAGGTCAGGGGGGCAAGGAGGGGTATCTGTGTAAGTTCACCTTACAGAAACAAGTAAATATAATATACCTTCCTATCTATCTACTAAGGCCAGTAGCATAAGGATTAAACATAGTTCACGTTCATTGAGAGAGTTTATTTAAATGCAGATGGCCTGGCCCCTCCACAGAGCTGAGCTGTGGAGGGGGTGGGGGCAGCCAGCTCAGGCTCTCAGCGGCTCGCTGAGAGGCTGAGCCGGGTGTCAGTCCAGGCACCTGGCAGATCCAGACTTTATTGTCGTGATGACGCGGTGCCTGTACTGACACCCGTGACCTGCTCTCTGCTGAAAATGGGTCACAGGAGTGCAAAATGAACTGCAAAATGAACTGCACTTCTGTGACAAGTAGACATGGCTTGCTGTGCTTAACATTGGGTGCCTAGACATTCATGTTATATTGTGTGCTACTATTGAAGTCAGCTTGTAGCTGAAAGCCTTTGGGCTTAAATTGATTGTAAAGGCAGAAGGTTTTTTATCTTAAAGCAGAGTTCCAACCAAAAGTGGAACTTCTGCTTATTTATATAATTGGCACCTTTCAGGGGGGAGAGCGAGTACCTGTTTTTGATGGAACTCGCCACAGTGAGGTACGTCAGAAGTTGGTCCCCCCTCCCCCACCGGGCCAGTGAGGGAGCTCAGTTCCCTTACCGGCAATGGCGGCGGCAGCACCCGACAGCCGATGTAAACATTGGCTGGGGTGCCGACATTGCTGGATTCCAGGACAGGTAAGTGTCCTAATATTTAAAGTCAGCAGCTACAATATGTGTAGCTGCTAACTTTTAATTGTTGGAGTGGGGGCAGAACTCTGCTTTAATGCATTCTTTGCATTAAGATAAAAAATTGTCAGTGTGCAGCAGCCCCCTTCAGCTCCTACCTGAGCCCCATCTCTATTCAGTGATGTGCACGAGTGCTTCGGCCATCTGGGACTCTCCCTCCTGATTGGATGAGATAAATGAATATAAAGCTTTGAAATGATTGGTTACTTACCTGTATGCACGGTCCCTTTCTGAAATATTCATCCATTGGGTCAGATGACCTTAAATACCTATATATGGGAGAGAAAAAAAATAGTTAGTCATCAGAGCGACAGTGACAGCTTAAGAAGACACATCTGCACTCCTCACCATGGAAATTCTTCTGCATCAGTTGATGGATCAGGCAGCGGCACCCGACGAGGATGAATGGGTGAAGAGCTGCCTGTCTTTATCCCCTCCGACACCTATGGCTGGGAAAGAAGATCCTCCATTGGTGTCCCCAGCATTCGTGTTGTTTCCTGCAGCGGCTTTGCCTCCATTTCCCCAGCAAACTCTTCCATATCGACATGCATCGGGTTCCAGGCAGTCTCCTCCACCTCCTGCAGTTTCATCAGCCCACCCTTAAGCATCATCATCCAGCCCTCCTGGTGGATCTGTCGGTCTGGATAGTGTGTGTCCTGCTGGCACATGCGCAGAACGGTCAGGCAGGTCTCAGTCTGCTAGACTGAAGAGGAGCCACAGGTTCGGTTCCCCATCGCTGCCTAGGACCTATGGAAAGGGTTAGGGATTAGTAAGTGCTCCTTCCCTGAGCAATAAATCTGCAAAAGCCCCTGAAAAGAAGAGGTTTATTAATACCAAACCCAGTATATGTGTGCCTGTTAATGCCTCTGCCTCTGTTTCTACTTTGAATAGCCCTGCTGCCTCTAATGTTTTCTGTCCTGCAGGGCAAATTTAGACACGTTCACATGTCCCAGCACAAGAGGAACAAAGTCTGCAGGATTCCGTTATGCCCATTGCTACCATGTCATCATAAAGTCGGGGAGGTGAGTCTCTGGATCAACGTGCTTTGCTTAATTTAATTGAAAACTTCTCTTCTCTTGCTGAACAATTTAAACAGGTCATGTCCACAGCTGCTTTACCGGCTGATGATGTATTAAATTCTTGGTCTAGTCCGCCAACTTCTGACATATTTACATCTGTTCAGGACCCTGTGTTAATTGAAGATCTAGTATTGCGTCCTTCGCTGTCTATGGTTCCTGAGAATTTCTTTAAGGAAGCAATGCCATGTGAAATGTAGCCATTGGGGTTTCATTTATCTGCAGCTATGAAAGAATAAATCTGGAAAGGCGACTATATAGACATCTTCTCTCTCTTGTCATCTACTGATCATAGATCAGATAAAAGAGACTCTGATCAATCAAATGATGATAGACGCAAGTTAGCACCTCGCACTTTTAATAATTGGCTACAGGAATTTTGTATATACACCAGTGTGATGGGGGAGCGTCATGTTGAAATAATTTTAGAAGCTTATAAAAAATGTTCTGGCTTGTCCGGGTTTTCTTATGACGAGCCCTTTTGTCAGAAGCTTGTGGTTCATAAATCGTTGAAATTGGGTTCTAAGGACATGGGCCTATGGCTCAAACTGTTGTTTCCCCAGAAACCGTTTAAAAAACAACCATCTATACAGTCGGGGCCTTTTCGGAAAGGCATTTGCTTCAGTTTTAATGAAGTCTAATGCAAATGGATGCAGACTTGCAGATACAAGCACGAATGTGCTTCTTGGGTGGATGCTCATCCAGCTTACAGAAGCATTAAAAAAATATACAAATCCTCATAATAAAGATCTTTTTTGTAAAAGTGCTAACACCAGGCCTCGTCGCCAGACAGCGGACTTGTTAATTAACGGTTTCCAATTTGTTTTTTAGCTACCTCCATTTTCTGGTTTGGTTTGTTTAGTTATTGACAATTTATCTTCCCTTAATAGGTATAGTGCTGTTTTTTGCAAATAAAATGAATAAGGTGGAAGAAGGGAGAGTTGCGGGTCCTTTCTCAATTCCCCCATTCCAGAATTTTAGGTTTTCACCTCCCCAATAGTTTCTGACTAATTTATCACTTGTCATTTCAGGTGGGTAGTTCTTTAAATAACGCTGTAGATCCTGAAGCTAGTTTGGTGACATATAATTCCTTCAATGATGCGATCACTAAAGTGCGTGCAGTAGGCAGCTTTGCCTTGCTGGCTAAAGCTGACATTAAGTCGGCATTCCGCTTGTTACCGATCCATCCATCTGCTTTTAATTTGTCAGGATTTTATTTTGAAGGGGGTTTTTACTTTGATTGCTGTCTCCCTATTGGATGTTCGGTTTCCTGTTATTATTTTGAGGCATTTTCCTCCTTTTTGGAATGGACGGTATCTCATGTCACTGGTTATGAGAATTTACTGCATTTCAATGATTTTTTATTCATAGGCCCTGCTTCTTCGACTGATTGTTTATATCTGTTCACTGTATTTAGGATTGTTTGTAGGAAGTTTGGTGTCCCTTTAGTGGAGAAAAAAATCTGTTTGGGCATTAAAATGGAATCCATTTACCTTTAGAAAAAGTGCGTCATTTGCGTTTTTTATGTTATTTTATTATTAGTAAACCTAAAGTCACTCTGCACACATTCCAATCTTTATTTGGATTGTTGGCCTTCGCCACTCGGGTTATAGCAGTTTGTAGAGTGTTTTCTAAGCGTTTATACAAGGCGCTGGCTGGTTTGGAAGAATCCTCATAATTTTTTCAGAATTTCTTCTGATTTAAGAGAGGATTTGAAAGTCTGGGATTGTTTTTTGATGAAGGAGCACACATGCTCCGAATGTGTGCATCGTCCCACTGCGACTTGGAATCCCCCCAGTGATGTCCTCCCTGTGCGTCTGCAGTCTCCAGCCTGGGTCACTAGAGAAAGACCGGCGCCGCTGAGAGAGACCCTGCCACGCCATCCGGAGGCTCAACTGGGATCCTGTCGCCCAATCTGGACTTTTAATACAGATGTGCCTGCTTTTACTTTGATTTTAGTAAGTGCATTACTTTACATTAAAACATTTGAAACTTATTGCTGCACTTAGATCCTGGCACTGCTTGTCTTGTTTATGGGATTTTTTTTTAGCTTCTTATAACGGCTGTTCCTTTGGCAGACTCCTTTTTGTGATGCATCTGCCATTTCACTTTACCGATGCCTCAGGATCATTTGGGTACAGTGTTTTCTGGAATCGACATTCAATATCAATATTGTATTTTTAAAAATGTTTCCTTTTTTTGGTCGCCCTGAAATCGTGGGGTGAAAAATTTCGTGATTTTTGGTTACTTTTTATTCTGACAACAAAGGCGTGGTGTTCACTATTAACTGTATGTCTTCAAAATCCCTGCCTGTCGTTACTGTTCTCTGTCATCTTGTTTGTTTCTTAAGTGTCTTACTTTTAATATTTGGATTGAATCCAAATATGTGCCAGGTCATAGTAATGCTATCGCTGACTCATTATCTAGATTCTAGCTGGATAGTTTCCGGGAATTAGTTGCAGAGGCTGATGTTCGAGGTCATCCATGCCATCCATGCCCCATAGTCCATAATCGAATCAATGTTCAATCAGCGGTTTGGAATTAATTGGCTCCTGCCACGTGGGCAAATTATAATGCTGCATAGGCATGTTGGTGTTCTTTTTTGTGTTCTGTTGATCGCCAATCATATTCTTATAGTGAACAACTAATTCTAACTTTTCTTGAATTTTTAATATACTCTGCATATTCATATTCACATATTGTTTAAGTCCTTGCTGGTATCTCCTTTTTTGTCAAATGGTGAAACATACCACCCTGCTCTTGGGTTTTTTCAGTCCAACAAGCTCTAAAAGGATATCACAGATGTACTTCTTCTACTGATTCCAGAGTTCCCATTACAGTCCTATGGGACTTGATCAGTGTGACTGAATCTATAGGTTTTTAAGCTTTTGAGGCTTTGCCCTTTAAGGTTTCTTTTAGTGTATGTTTTTTATATATATTTTTTTTTATTTTATTTTTCATATTTATTTGTATTTACACATCGCAATTCTCTTATTCAATCATTTTTTCATTTTCATTTTAATTCCCATCTCCACGTCCATTTTAATATGTTTATTTTTATTTTTATTTTTATTTTTCAAGTTTATTTTTATATATTTTTTCATTTTTTTATTTTTATATTTATTTTTATTTTTATTTTATATTCATTTTTATTATTTTTATTTTTATTTTCATTTTTATTTTTATTTATTTTTATTATTTTTTATTTCTTTTTTCATTTTTTTCATTTTTTTCATTTTCTCCAAATTTTTTTTATCTGTATCCTCAATATTTTTATCATCATCATTTTTTATATATTTTTAACATTTATTTAACTTTTTACACATATATATATATTTTTTTTTTATTATTAAAGGTTTTCCACACTATATATATATTTGTTCTATTATAATATGTGAATGCACATGAAGATAAATGAATGTCCTTCCATCTATGGTACTCAAGTAGTCAAAGTGCACGCTATCCACAGCACCCGGGCGCAGCGGTGGGCTGAATAGGATGATGAGCACTTAAAATGTTGCTATGGCAACCCGTACGCTGATTGTTGCCCTATAAATTGTCTCGGCTGTCACAAGGGCTCACAATCCCTTGATAAAGTCACGTGCCAGTGACGCAACGCGTCGGGAGGAGGAGCCAAGTGACGTCACCGAGACTACGAGGACGAGCAGGGCAGAAAGCCCTATACAGTGCCTGACACATTGTTCCGGCTACCGCGCTCTAAATACCGGGTGATGTGTGAGTAGAACGGCACTTGCTACATCCTTATACACAACTTGTTTGTAGCAATACTGCGCAATGTGTCCTGTATATTTCTTTTGTACCCTCATGTAAGCACGGGAAAGAAAAAGAAGGATCCAGAGAAAGAAATCATTCAGAAGCACCAGCACAAAGATAAGATAAGCACAAAGATAAGTGAAAGTAACACTTATTTTTTGAGGCTTTGCCCTTTAAGGTTTCTTTTAGTGTATGTTTCTTCAGGGCTTTCTGGATTTTGTAACTAGTACCTAAATCTTCATCTGCCTTTAATGGTCTTTTTTACTGGGATTTCGTTTTGGAGGATACTTGTTTTAAGATCCTTTTTCGATTCAGTAAAACTGATCAGGTGGGGAAAGGTCAGTGGATCTATATTTCTAAAATTAATGACAGTTCAATTTGTACATTCCAATTGATGCATAAGTATTTAGTAGTTTTCGCCCCAACACGCCCCTGTTTGTTTGTCTGCCACCTGCAATTAAGGGATTGGGTGGTTGGAAGTCTAATTGTTTTAAAACTTATAGAAGACCTAATCTCTGTCCTTTCTGAATTGCAGGTACCAAACTTACTATATGGATACTAGGACATTCCTACATTTATTTGGCAAAACATCATGCTTCTGTTCGTACTTATGGTGATAATTTAGGGCTTAAGTGGGATGAGTTTTTAGTTTGTTGGTATGGCAGGCATGGAATGTCATGGTTTGACTTATGCCCTGTCTTGAACAGGTTATATTCTTAATGGCCCCCTCCTGATGTCATTATTCTATATCTGGGAGGGTAATGATTTGGGCCATTTTAAAACTTTAGAATTGCTTTGTCAGATAAAAGTTTATTTATTTCAATTACATATAGTTCTGCCTAATACAGTACTTGTCTTTTCAGAAATAGTTCCTAGGTTAGCGTGGTTACTGTCTCCAGACCTTAAGTTTTTGTAGGAAATTTGTAAATGAGTTAATAGCAGTTGCAAAATGTATGCCCTCTGTTAATAGTCAGTCGTTCAGGCATGTTGATCTCGAGGGTGGGCTGCCTAAATGTTATCGTACAGATAACATCCATCTATCTGGCGTAGCATTCGATTTATTTAATCTAGACTTGCAATCTAGTGTGGAGTTGGCCGTGGCCTTGGTGGGGTGCCAGGCTCATTTAGGTTGAGCCTGGCGGGTGAGACAGTTCATTGTTAGTTTATAGTATTATTAGTTTGAGCTATGATGGCTGGACTAATTTAAGTGTAATAAATAATTCAGTTATGGAGTACATGGTTAATAATATTTAAAGATGATATGCATAAACAATAACTTTATTATTATTAATACCAACAATAAAAGGGCTGTGGCCAATTAATATCAAGTTTGGTTAATAGTCTTATAGTCTTCATTTTAATACTAACAAATCTAGTTCTGTATTCATTCCCATAATCTAGTCAGAAGCTGAATCTAATATGTCTGTTTTAAGTGTGAATGCTGAGCAACATCTTAAAATCACTCATCTGAAACACAACTGCATTAGTAAAGAAAACTGAAAAGGGAGGTAAAAAAAAGTTATGTTGTCTTGCCCAGCTGCAGTGAAGTATAGAGGTATAAAATGTACAGCCACAAAAATGTCACAGTTTATTCAAGATTGTTTTGATAAAAACAAAATTAAACATTGTTTTTGTTGGAAGTGGCCAGTCAAAATGTATTGTTCCCCTTATTCTGCTTACATCGGGCTCTAATACCTGTCCACAGCCCCCATGTGCTTACCTGTTATTGCTGCCCTGGGATGTTCACTTTGTAGTCTGCTCAGCACTGCACAGCCTCCTCTTCAAATGCTTCACTGTTAGACCAGGTTCCTCCCATGCATATGTGCTGAGATTGGAGTTTAGAGCACAATGTGCATGGCAAATTAGAAACAGTTTGCAATATTTAAGTGTCAAACATGCAGTTTCAGTGTACTGGGACAGTGCTTTAGCCAAGAGGTTCCTCGTAATTTTCTGAGGCATTATGGAGCTGATCTGAAAGTATAGTTGGCATTCTAAATCTTACACTGGCTTGTATTCTGTACTTTATCTGTGTTCCTGACAACTGTCTCTAATGTAGCTCTAATGGGTTTTCCACCAATCTCAAGGTATATCTAATGCCAAACCTTTTTTAGAATACCAGTTAGATGCTTATTTCTGTCTGTGCTCTCACTGTGGAGATTTAACCTCTAATTGTCCTGGTGACTATTGTCAATGCGACATAACATTATTGGAAATCCAACATTTGCAGATGTTATTGGAAGAAGAACAGAGGTTACATCTTCCAGTGGAGAAACTTTGTCGGGGACAGCTGTCTAATAAAGTATTACCATTTACTGTTGTTTCTCTGGGACAGAAAGTGAAGGAAAGAAAGCAAAAATTGTGTTTTGGCATATATTGTATTACCTGTCCATACTACATCTTCGATCAACTGAATTCTTCCTTAACACACATGGAAATCCTGTTGGTTAAAGACCCTATGGGGGTTATTTACTAAAACTTGAGAATGCAAACAAAAAAAGTGCAGCTCTGCATAGAAATCAGATAGCTTCCAGGTATTATTTCCCAAGTCTAATTAAACAAGCTGAAGTTAGAAGCTGTATAATATGCACAGCTGCACCAGATTCTGAGTACACCAGGTTTAGTAAATCTCCCCCTATGTGTTGGTTGAGCCCACGCCTATTGCAGGTGACTCATATATATTTAGGTGACAAATTACTTGAAGTATGATAAACTCATTTCAGCCAAAGACTGAATTATTATATCTAACAATATTTTATTTTTCCAGTAACTCCCCTCAAAGTAATATCCACGTTACATAACTATGTAATTTGAATTATACCAAAGTAAATTCCAAGGTGTCAAAACCAAATACTCTTAATCTATTTGATCAGATATATTTCTGCAAAATGTTCAAAGTACATTTGCATGTACTTTCAAATCAAATGTCATCTTGTTTGACACAATAGCTCCCCTGGGCAGATAGTAATCAAGGTTATATGAAAAGGCAAGAAAGAGGCAGAGATTATAATTACAATGATAGGCACAGTGTTTCAAAGAAAAATAAATCAGGCAATGACTTGCAATGTGGATATGTAATTATTACAATATTTGTAAAACCATATTGTTTATAGAATGTATAGAATAATAAAGGATGATATACTACAGTAAATAAGATTAGACTGTATTTTCAATGCATATAATCACTCACATTTTTTTATATCACATAATTTCGAAGAACCAAAGATTTAAAGGAAACATTACCAAAATGGTATTCCTAAGGAAGAGGCGTAAGTGGGTTGAGGTAACTTACTCTCAAGTGTTTGTTTCCAAACCTGTAACTTTGTAGTAATGCCTTCCACAAAAAACATATCTTGTTTTAGTCAGGTTACTAACATTTCAAAAATACCATACTCCATTCACACACTCTGTTACACACTGCATTGGCAAGCCTTGAAAAGAAGAACCATGAGAACAAGGCACAAAATCTCTAAAAGTTTGGGATCACCAACCAAAGCCTGAAATTTGAAAGCCACGATAATTATTAGGGAACTACAAAAGCAATATTTAACTTCATTGATATAGCATACTGATATTATCACACACACGTGTGGAAAAGCACACTGCTCTTGAAATGATTTACCATATAGTTATTAAAGCAAATTTATATGAAAAAATTTAATGAAAAATTTAATGAAAAAATAATACACTAAATGAAAGCAGAAAAACAATCCCTATGTATAAAAAAAGGATCTTGCTTTTAAGATATTTATTGTTAAAATCCCAATAATCACCAAAAACAGTTCATTGAACAGATGTTACTTTTGTAAATTCAAGATGGTGAGTAAGTGAGAACACTCATAATAGAGATTTTCCCAGAAATATATTCTACGATCATGATAATAGCAATGGTAATAGAGCTCAAATGGTAAAGATGTTCAGTCCCCAACAAGTGAAAATGATTTTGCGTAGTTGGGGCATAGAACATACAGCTATAAATGTAAATTATTGGTTGTAAAGGCAGAAGGTTTTTTATCTTAATGCATTCTATGCATTAAGATAAAATGGCTTCTGTGTGCAGCAGCCCCACCTCAGTACCCCTAATACTTACCTGAGCTCCATCTCTATCCAGCAATTTCCATGAGTGCCTCGACCGTCTCCTTCCTGATTGGCTGAGACACAGCAGTTGCTTAATTGGCTCCCGCTGCTGAAAATCAAACTCATTTAGCCAATCATGAGAGAGGAGGGGTGGGGCCGAATCACAGCTCCGTGTCTGAATGGATACATGGAGCTGCAGCTCGGCTTGGGTGCCCTCATATCAAGCTGCTTGCTGTGGGGGCACTCAACAGGAGAGAGGGGCCAGGAGCTCCAGCCAGGGACCCAAGAAGGGGAGGATCCAGACCGCCCTATGCAAAACCACTGCACAGAGCAGGTAAGTATGACATGTTTGTTATTTTATTAGAAAAAAAAATAAGACTTTAAAGTCTTGCACTAAATGCATTACTGTAAAGGGAAGAAGAAAAAAAGAATGCATTTAAAGTTCACTATTAAATATTGTCATTTTAATATATGAGGTTTTATTTCGTAAGTCCAACCCTTCAGGGTCAGTTTACATTTATGGTAGTGAGACTGGGACACGTGGCACAGTAGCTGCCAATGTACCTGCAGTATAGCACACCACAAGGCACCTAGTTGCACTGTGGGGTACTGCCTTGCTGAAAATGCTAAAGCACACTGTCAGCCTATTCCTAATAGCTGGGCTGTCTGCAGCATGAAAGGCATGGAAATGTGTGTTATCTCAGTGCATAATGCAAATGGGCCTTCAGAGATTTTTTATCCTATTCTCATTTTGAAACAGAGAGGCTTCGACTTTTGATATTATTATTTTTTTATTACAAAATTTCTAATAGCTAAATAAAAATATAACTGTAAGAGCTCCATTTACCTCAGCCAAATTCAGATCATAATTATTTTTTTCATGTAATAGTGTTTTATTAGTACTCTGGTAAACTGACGTTTCTGTCTTTTACATCTTGCTCCATCAGTCCAAATGTATAGTCTTGCATTAGACAAATCTAGACATTGAAAACAATTTGCCACTTAGTGGTTTGGAGAAAAAGGAAACTTGGTTGAGTTGGAAAATGAACAAGACCAGTTAAATGTTATTAACTACTACTAGCTGTACAATATCGTGAACTGCTGTTTAGAAGTGTAATAAGAACTTCTCCAGTTCTCATTACCACCCCCTACTTGTGCAAAACAGACTTTATGGCAATTGCTCCCCCCCCCCCCCCCCAGTTTCATTGGCAGCCTTGCACTGATAAAATTGTAAAACATGGCACATAACCTGATCATTAATATCAAGCTTCACTGTATAAACGTTGTGACAATAGCCATTAGCTAAAGACAGAATAAAACACAGTAATGAAAAGTGCAATAAAATAGCCACATACGAGCAACCAAAATACGAAGCTGTGATTAAAATGAAACTCTTGATATGTTCTTCTATTTAACTTAATTGAAATTACATAGACCCAGATAACCGTTTTTCACCTCCAAGCTGAACACATTTGACATCTTCGGGAAGCTCTAGAGCATTAGATAGATTATCCAATTTACTTGTTCACATGCTTAAGAATAAATGACTCTTAATAAAAAATAAAAGATGGAAGCTAACTAATAAGGACAATAGCTAGAAAATCAATAATGTTAACAAAAAGGAACCAGCTATAATATAAAATGAAAATAATTCTAATGCTGAACTTGAATTATACTTACATCATCTTTTCATGGAGCATAGCAGAAAAGTAACAGTTACAAATATTGTGGCAATAAATATAAAAGCTTTAACTACAGTATGTCTTTCCAACTTTGAAAACTTGCACAGTAGTTTAAAATTGAACAAACAGTTCATACTGAACAACTGCACTTTATAAAACAAATGCAAATTGGTTGTTTTGTCATTGTTCCTACCTGATTGTTTAATATAGCGAAACGATAGTATCTGTTAACATACCTTTCAAATTAAAGATTACAAAAAAAATACAATATGCATGCATTATTCCACCCAAAAGACATATTAGTTAAATACTAAGTTTGCACACAATTTATTCAAAAATAACTCCTAAAAATCATTAAACCCCCCCTCAAATCCAATCAATCTTTTCCCTACAATAAAACTACCAAAATATAAAGGGTGTTTTAAGCCAAAACATTTTTGGATAGAAGAAGGAAGCATTATAGCTCCTGGGTCTGTGTTTATATTGTAACAATTCAGAAAGTTATCCACAAAAGTATTAATATGTCTTGATTCAACAACTAAATAAGCACAGTTTATATGATCAACTCAGAAAGAGTGAAATTCTAAAATAAATTATAAAAAATACCTTGATTAAATCATAAAATAAAATATTGCTTTATTTCAGCCCATTCAAGTTCATTTGTTGGATTACGAATAAAAAGTTCAATTGAGGTCTTTTGGTAACTAACACTAATATCTTTACTTCACTCAAAATACTAAATTAATGGTTGTTAACAAACACACCTATTCACATGTTCTCCCATACATATGGGAGAACAGTTACAAAAACAAAGAAAGCTTAGTCCAGTTGGTGAGCAATGGAGGGATACAACCGCTGCATGATTACAACACACAGTCATTTGGGCTGATTTACTAAAAAACATAAGACTCCTAACACATTTCTCCAGGAGCTTAGTGAATAAGGTGAAGCTCAGCTGACTTTCATCATCCAATCACACACAAACAAAAAAATATGTTTTTTTTCCCTGCAGATGATTGGGAGGTTTATGCAAAGTAAAAAGTTTCCATAAGCACTAAGCACTTGGGAAAATTCTCTTGCAATGTGCAACTTCCCTTAGCAAACTGAACAGTCTATTTGCCTTTAGAAAATCAATCTCATAATGTGTAATCCTAACAACATTTTGTTTTTATTAGATGTAGTCAAGCATTTGCATTAATTTGTTAGGAATATTGCAGATAAATCTGTGAAGGGGAAGGCTTCTCTTTGCATGAAAGGCCAGGAGAGCATTTTAGCAGCATACAATATACTGAAATGGCCTCAGGCCATCCATGCCATTTAGCAATTTCAATGTCACTAAATTAATGGTGTAAGCTAAGGACAGAACATGTGTGATTTTCCCCAAACACAGATCTAGGGTCAGATTTAGGGTCTGTTTAGTGACCATAGTTCAGAGGATGAAGACTGGGAGACAAGATGGAAGCTACAGGAACAGACATAAAAGAACAGAGTTGAATTATTTAGTATAGTATTTTTGGCATGGTGATTTCAGTTCTAAAAAAATGTGTAAGTAAAAGTAAAAAAGTAACCCTTTCCTAACACTTAACACCCAACTTACTGGTAGCTAATAGGTGATATCTTTCCTTTAGGGCGTCTGTTCTCTTGACTGCTGTGAAAAGTGGGAAGTCTCACTCACTATCCTAACTTTGGAAACATTTTTACTCACTTTCTGTCATGTCTCTGATATAGGAAATGATGATAAATATTCAGACAGCAGTAAGATTAAAAAAAAAATAAACTTTACATAAGTTTTAAGATAAATAGACCCGCTCTAGGAAGAGTCCCGTGGTTCCAAACGTCTTCCATTTACGGATGATGGAGGCCACTGTGCTCATTGGGACCTTCAATGCTGCAGAAATGTTTCCGTACCCTTGCCCAGATCTGTGCCCCAATACAACAAGACTACTGGTCTAAAAAACAAAATCACCTGCCCCCTAACCCCAAAGCTTTAAACATTGGATTACCTGGGACCCATTAGTCTGTTGTCCTTATGCCTCAAACCTTTAAAGAGATATGTATAAGGAAATTAACACTTCCATTGCTCAAGCCATGGCACAAGTGACATATCTGTCTGGGTGCACATGCATGCCTCAGACCCAACAAATCATTGGCCACAGTGGCAGGATAATAGAGCCATCCTGTGCAATTGATTACCAGCATGAACACCTGCGCATATGTTTGGTTGTGCACATAGACTTGTTCCTGGTTTTATGCTTCTGTGCAGGAGCATATGTGTCCATGCATACCTCTCAAGGTGTGCATGTGGGTTTGCTTGAGCCCTGCCTGCTAACAGGGGTACCAAAAGGGCAATTTTAAGCTAAGTCCTTTCAGGCCTAAGTCTTCAGCTATTTACCCTCAATTATTGAACTGCAGCTCTCATATACATGGTGATATTCTGTAATCGTTTCACAGAATACAAGGTGTTCTGTGAATGACTAAGGGGAGAGGGTGTCAGATAAATGATATTAGTGATTCCCTCTATGAGCGTTGTAACACTCACATCTGCAGTGTGAGCAGTACTAACCAGCAAGTATACATTTTGTAAGCACAGATAAGCAGTTTACATGTGGCAGTGGTTTCTTTACAAACCTGAAATTAGAAAAATCTCTGTGCTTGGAGTTTTTCTTTAATAACGGTAGATAATAAGTGATGTGTGTTTTTTTATATTTATTTCACTGTAACCAGCAGTTCTTCTTCTTCTACTTTGGTTATCTAGAGCTGTCAGATTTTCATAAGTCTTGATAGAGCAGTTAGTTTGTACTGATTGTTTGACACTAAACACTCTCTTGAGATTATTCTACTGCTTACTTACATAACCAAAGTGAGGAGTTCAAACCAGGGTGGAATTAATGATTCATGTACTGTTGAAGTGGAAGAAATGTATTGATCTGGCACATGTGTGGTACGTGCCTGCATTTTATAAATCATCTGTCTGATCATCCCAGACTCTTAATTGTTTAGGAAGTAATACCGGTAAGCTAATAATAATTTCAAGAAAACATTGCAGCTGTGTTAAAATCCCTTCTATAATCTACTACAGCAAATATCCAAATGTTTACTTGGGCAGTGTGTGCTTTTAACTCTTTGCTTCTTGTATAACGTATCACATTCAAACTTCCTAGGCAGGTGTGAATCTGGTTAAGATAGCTTAAAATGTGCTCTCCCTCAGCGCCAGACAGATTGGCTCAAAATTCATGGTGTTGGAGATAATCTGCCTGGCAAATTACAGGCTTTACCAAAATGAAATTGTGTCTGTTTTACATGCATTCAACCTTCAGCTAACGAAGAATAGGATAATAATTATTTTGCTTGCATTTGTTGAAAATAGCAGGAAAATTATTGAGAGCACAGGGGCAACACACAAAAAAAAATGTACTTGTGCATGTTCACTTTGTGGTATGATTAAAATGAGGACATTCTTTTTGTGCAAGCAAACAAAGTCTGGCATCCTTTATCATATCTGTGACACAAATTGTCCCATCCAACCTGTTACCATTTCATCATAAGATACATCATCAGTCTCATTAGTATTAGGCAAAGAGGGACATGCTTCATGAAAAACAGAACTTGTTGTGATGGTCATTGGCCACCCTTACATAACCCAGTCCATAATGACCTGTCTGATTAGACTAATTGGCCCACAGGTAGTTTCAAAAACTTCATACAGGTTACAATCTGAGAAGATAATATAGAGAAATAGTTCTTAGAATTGGTGGGAAAAGTACCTCTGTGTTGCTGTTGCCAACCTACATGTCATTGCTGCTGCAATCTTTCCTTCAACCTGAGCCTATTACATTTTGGGTAAATAAACCACTCAGCTTATTTGTTCTGTACCCCTATCTGACACTTTTCTTTCTTACTACCATCTTAAAGCAGAGTTCCACCTGGGAAAAAAAATTAAAAGTCAGCAGCTAAAAATAGTGTAGCTGCTGACTTTCAATACATGGACACTTATCTGTCCTGGGAGCCCGTGATGTCGGCACCCGAAGCTGATCTTCGAGTCGACTCATGGGTGCTGCCGCCGCCATTCCTGGCAAGGGAACCAGGCAGTGAAGACTTTCAACTTCAGTCCTGGTTCCCTACTGTGCATGCACAAGTCATGCTGCACATTCTGAATGGTCTCTGCTGTCTTCTGGGACCTGTGTGTCTCCCAGAAGACAGCGGGGGGAAAGGAGGATGGGCCGAACATGACATAGTTTGCTGCACATTGTGCGGCGCTCTTTCATTGGAAGTGGGAGCAAATACCTGGATTTGACAGGTATCTGCTCCCCCCTGAAAGGTGCCAAATGTGACACCAGAGGCGTGGAGGAATCCGATCAGTGGAAGTTAATTTCTGGGTGGAACTCTGCTGTAAAAAATTAGGGTATCTAAATGCAAGGTCACAGCAAATTCACTTAAATATTAAATTGCATGAGTAATGCCGCATACACACGATTGGACTTTCCGGCTGACTTGGTCCGGCGGACCAGAATCCATCAGACAATTCGATCATGTGTGGGCTCCAGCAGACTTTTTCTTCCCAAAAGTCCAGCGGACCTAGAAATAAAACTTTTTTCAAATCTTTCTGACGGAGTCCAGTCGAAAAATCCGGTTGTCTGTGTGCTAGTCCGATGGACTAAAACCGACGCTAGGGCAGCTATTGGCTACTGGCTATGAACTTCCTTATTCTACGTCATCACGTTCGAATTCGTCTGACTTTTGGAGTGATCGTGTGTGGCCAAGTCCGTTAGTTTGAAAGTCCGGCGGACCTCAGCTGCAAAGTCCGTCGGATTGTCCGCCGGACCAAGTCCGTCGAAAAGTCCGGTCATGTGTACGCAGCATAAAAGTTACCAACAGTAAGACCAGGCTACATGGCTAGTTTTTTTTCCAGACATTTTTTTTTATTTTTAGTGTTCAGTAATAAAAATCTTTTCTTTGCATTTTATCCTGATACAGAGAGCCGGTTAGGCAAGACTGGCAAATTTCAGACTGAGACAGCTAGGAGACACTGAGACGCCCATTATATTTTTTGTTGTGGTGTCAAAGGGATTAAAATAGACCATTCCCAACGCTATTAAATACACACACACACATATATATATATATATATATATATATATCCACTGTATCCAGTTTAGCTAGGTCTCACAGCAGACCATTCCTGGTGTACTCTTTCTAATATACTTCAGGCAGGCAGGTGATTCAGTAAGCTGCAGTGTATTTAATAAATATATACAGTCAGTCTCGTATATATATATATGTATCCACTGTATCCAGTTTAGCTATATCTCACTGCAGTCCATTTCTGGTGTACTCTTTCTAATATACTTCAGGCAGGCAGGTAATTCAGTTAGCTGCAGTATATTTAATATATATATATATATATATACAGTCAGTTTTGTATGTATATATATATATATATATATATATATATATATCCACTGTATCCAGTTTAGCTATATCTCACTGCAGTCCGTTCCCGGTGTACTCTTTCTAATATACTTCAGGCAGGCAGGTAAGCTGCAGTGTATTTAGTTTATATATATATATGTATATACTGTATCCTGTGTAGCTAGATCTGACTGCAGGCCATTCCTGTTGTAAATATTCAAATACACTTTCAGGCAGGCAGGCCAGGCAGGTTATTCAGTGATCTGCAGTGCATAAAATTGCATAAAATATATATACAGTCTCCAACATATATATATCCACTGCATTCTAGTCTAGCCAAGCCTATATCTGACTGCAGGCCATTGCTGGTGTATGTTTTCAAATATACTTTCAGGCAGGCAGGCAAGTGATTCAGTGATCTGCAGTGCATTAAATATATATACAGTCTCCAACATATATATCCACTGCATTCCAGTTTAGCCAAGCCTATATCTGACTGCAGGCCACGTTTTCATATACACTTTCAGGCAGGCAAGTGATTCAGTAATCTGCAGTGCATAAAATATATATACTGTCTCCTTTATATATATCCACTGCATTCTAGTCTAGCCAAGCCTATACATGACTATAGGCCATTCCTGGTGTACGTATTCAAAGACACCTTCAGGCAGGCCAGGCAGGTGATTCAGTGATCTGCAGTGCATAAAGATATATATACAGTCTTCTACATATATATCCACTGCATTCTAGTCTAGCCAAGCCTATACCTGACTGCAGGCCATTCCTGGTGTAATTTTTCTAGTAAACTTCAGGCAGTGTTTTGCTAATCCAATTTTACAGCATGTCTGAAAGGCCACCAAGGAAAGGCAGATGCTCACAGGCCACTAAAAGAGGGCAAGCAGGCTCTGTGTCTACAGCCAACAGTGCTGGTCATGGACATGGTGCATCCCCAGCACGTGGCCATGGGGCACACTTGTCCTTTTTTTCCACAGCTGGCCGTGTTGAGCCACAGCATGCAGAAGAGTTGGTAAAGTGGATCACAAAGCCGTCTCCTTCCTCCTCATCCTCTATCACCTAGGCTAAGAGAAGTTTGGCTGCCAATGCAGCTGCCAAAGCGGCCTATTCCATCGGCTTCGATAGAAGAGAGGAGGGGAAGGCACATCTCCAATGAGGCAGGATGCCCTCCAGGGGCCAGCTTAAGGACAGCCAACCGACTGCATCCCACCGCAGAGCTCCGCATGTGCAGGGCGCTGTTGACTCCGCGCGTTTCTTCAAAAGTTCTTTGGCGTGGGCCTTTTTTGAGACATGTGCAGCAGATTGCACCATTGCTGTTTGCAACATATGTCTGAAGCGTATCAAGCGTGGCCAAAGCAGCAGCCACTTGGGCACCACATGCTTGACCAGACATATGTCGAGCTCCCATGCCATCTGTTGGCAACAGTACTTAACCGCTTCCCGACCGCCTCACTCAGATATACTGCGGCAGAATGGCACGGGCAGGCAAGATCATGTACCTGTACGTGGCCCTTTAATTGCCTGCCCGTGGGTCGCGCGCGGGCCGCCAGCGCGGTCGGGTCACGGAGCAGAAGAACAGGGAGAGGTCTGTGTAAACAAACCTCTCCCCGCGCTTCCTACACTGCCTGTCATTGATCGGCTGTTCCCGGTCATCAGGAAAGCCGATCAATGACGTCAGATGTCAGCCCTGCTCCCTAATGTAAAAAAACACACACGTCACAGCCCATAACCCCTCCCCTCCCCCTAGTGGTTAACTCTTTCACTACCACTGTCATTTATACAGGAATCAATGCATTTAAATAGCATTGATTGCTGTATAAATGACAATGGTCCCAAAAATGTGTCAAAAATGTCCGATGTGTCCGCCATAATGTCGCAGTCACAATAAAAATCACTGATCGCCGCCATTACTAGTAAAAAAAAAATATTAATAAAAATGCTATAAAACTATCCCCAATTTTGTAAACGCTATAATTTTTGCGCAAACCAATCAATAATCGCTAATTGCGATTTTTTTTTAACCAAAAATATGTAGAAGAATACGTATCGGCCTAAACTGAGGAAATAATACGTTTTTTTATATATTTTTTGGGGATATTTATTATAGCAAAAAGCAAAAAATATTAAATTTTTTTCAAAATTGTCGCTCTATTTTTGTTTATAGCGCGAAAAATAAAAACCGCAGGGACGATCAAATACCACCAAAAGAAAGCTCTATTTGTGGGAAAAAAAGGACGCCAATTTTGTTTGGAAGCCACGTCGCACAACCGCGCAATTGTCAGTTAAAGCGACGCAGTGCAGAATCGCAAAAAGGGGCCTGGTCCTTTGGCTGCCAATTGGTCCGGGGCTGAAGTGGTCAAAAGACCCACACCAAAGAACGGACCTCTCCTTGCTCCTCATCAGCTGGGTTTTCCAACCCCACTATACCTTCAGTCCTCTCAGAGACCTGCACTGAGAGGAATGAAGGTGTAGAATTAGGTGTCCCAAGCACTTGCGGGCAATCTGCTAGCAGTACACCTAAATCCAATTGTAGCAGGCAAATTTCCCTACCCCAGTTGCTAAACCATCAAAAGAAATTCGGTCCCAGCCATCCACATGCTCAGCGGCTAAATGCTAGTTTGGCTAAATTGCTAGCACTCCAACTGCTGCCTTTTCAGCTGGTAGACTCTGCCCCCTCTTGAGAATTTTTAGAATCTGCGGCACATCAGTGGCAGGCACCCAAACGCCATTTTTTTTCTCGGAAGGCCATTCCGGCTCTCTACCGGCATGTGGAAGGCAATGTCTTGGCCTTGTTGGACAGGGCAGTCAGTGGTAAGGTGCATATTACCGCTGACTTATGGTCCAGCAGGCATGGACAGGGACGTTACCTTTCTTTCACGGCTCACTGGGTAACTCTGCTGGCAGCTGGGAAGGATGCAGGACAGGGTGCAGTAATGTTGGAGCTTGTTCAGCCACCACGCCTCCAAAATGCTGGTAGTGGTGATTCTGCCACACCTCTTTTCTCCACCCCCTCTTCTCCTTCCTCTTTGGTCTCTTCCTGTGCAGATTTGTCCTCGGAACCAACGGTGCTCCATAGGCGTTCTGGGGGCTACGCAAGCACTCAGGCAAAAAGATGCCATGCGGTGCTTAAGTTGGTCTGCTTAGGGGACAGGAGCCACACTGGGGCAGAGATTCTGGCAGCTCTGCAGGGGCAGGTTCAGAGGTGGTTGACGCCACGCCAGCTTCAACAAGGAATGGTGGTTTGCCTCAATGGTACCAACCTCCTCTCCGCTCTCCGACAGGGACACTTAACCCATGATCCCTGTTTGGCTCACATCCTTATGGCACCAGGACAGGGTAAGGGGAGCTTGGATTTTTTTCACCACGCCAGTGGCTAATGATCAAGGATGCATGCACTGTCCTGTCACCATTTGAGGAGGCCACAAGGAGGGTGAGCAGTGACAGTTCATGCATCAGTGATACTGTCCCTCTTGTCTTCCTGTTGGAGCACACGCTGCGTGGAATAATGGACAGGGCACTTGAGGCAGAAGGTAGGAAGAGGAGGACTTCCTTACCTCTCAAGGCCCCCTTTATCCAGACAGTATTCCTGCAGGCCCGCCTATCACACAGGAAGAGGAGGATTGTGTCAGCATGGAGGTGGAGCCTGGCACTCAGCATCAGCAGCAGTCTTCAAGGGATCGTTTTCAGTCCCCAGAAACCCATGGACTTGTACGTGGCTGGGAGGAGGTGGCTGCGGATAATGTTGTCCTTAGTGACCCAGAGGACTCTGGACTGAATGCCTCAGCAAACCTACGCTGCATGGCCTCCCTGATCCTGCAAAGCCTGCGAAAGGACCCTCAGATTCGTGGTAACAAGGAGAGGGATCAGTACTGGCTGGCAACCCTTCTTGATCCACGTTACAAGGGTAAGGTTGCGGAACTTATCCAGTCTTCACAGAGGGAGCAGAGGATGAAACATCTACGGGAGACCTTGCAGAAAGGTTTGTGCAATGCGTTTCCAGAGCTTGGGAGGTTACAATTTCCTGGTCCTCCTGGACAACTTGTTGCTGAGGCTTCGGTCAGTCACAGAAGGAGCGGTGGAGAAGGTGGCCATCTGACCGATGCGTTCAGACAATTTTTTAGTCTGCAGCCCCAAGGTCTGATCGGTTCCAGCAACCATTGCCAGCGTCTGATTTACATCAGACTGAAAATCCACTGGGTTACTGGGTCTTGAGGATGGATCACTGGCCAGAGCTTCCACAGTATGCAATTGAGCTACTGGCCTGTCCTGCATCGAGCGTTCTATCTGAACGCACATTCAGTGCTGCTGGAGGATTTGTAACCGATCACAGAGTGCGCCTGTCCACAGACTTGGTTGATCGGCTCACCTTCATAAAAATGAATCAGTCTTGGATCACCAGCTACCAAGCACCTGATGCTGATGTAACTGATACATTTTTTTATGAATGTGAGATCCCTTTAAGACTGCCTATGCTGATGCTGAGTGAGCCTATTCCTCCTCAATGTTCATGTTGATAGCTTCTAAGGAAAATTTTTTTTAACAGAAGGAATTTTTATTGAAATATTCAAACAGTTACATGTTATGCATATCAAGTGTTACAGAGTACAATGCTGAACAGTAAGCAGTATATCTTCCCATAAGGGTCAGGTATTATACAGTAAGGAATAATAGGTATGTTACCACTATATTGGATCAAAGAATGGACAGTGGTTATATTAAACTCCAAAGTCAGGTCGGAGGAAACAGTGTTCTGTTCAGTAGATTATAAATGAGGTATGATATGTCTGACAGGGCTAAAAGAAGAGAAGGGTTTCTAAGTAACAGTATCGGTTAATATCGTTGATGGGGAAAGAGGACGGGATGGGGGTGGGGAGAGTATGGGGGAGAGGAAGGGGGAGGGGGAAGCATGGGGGGATGCTTGTGATATCTTCTGGGCTTACTTGTCTGAAGGAAGCTAGGGGGGGGATCCCCCGTAGGGACGTGTATGTGGGTGGTGAGGAAGGATTGCCATCTATGTCTACTCCAAGAACATTTTTGGTTCTGGGCACCACCACCAGTGCCTAAAGCCCAATTTTTCTGCCCCTGTTTAACAGGGGCACGTAATTACAATTTGTGCTGTTATATTTTACAGCAGGACATGTTCCTGTGCTCAACTAGAGTATCTGTGAGTCTTTACAGTATTGTGTCACCACCACCACCGTCGCCTAAGACCCAATTGTTCTGCCCCTGTTTAACAGGGGCATGTAATTACAATTATTGATGTAATATTTCACAGCAGGGCACGTTCCTGCACCCACCAAGAGTAACTGTGAGGGCTTACAGTGTTCTGGTACCACCAACACCTAAGGCCCAAATTTCTGCAGAGTATATAGGGCAGGCCGTATAGTATATACAGGCGGTCCCCTACTTTCAAACATCCAACTTACAAACGACTCCTACTTACAAACGGAGGGAGACAACAGAAAGTGAGAGGAAATATACCCCTAGGAAGAGAAATTCTCTCCTGTAAGAGTTAATATGGGAAAAGGTGTCTCCACTGATGCTTTATCACCAATCCTTGTTTCCCTAAAAACGCCAAATTTTCTAAATCCAATTTTCATTGGGACAGAAAGTGAGGTGAAATCTTCTGAACAGGGGCACAGACAGCAAAACAAATGTTACAGGGGTGATCATAACCCTTCTCTATGGTATCCAAAAAGCTTAAAAATAGATTTTTTGGCTGGAGCTACACTTAAAAAATTACCTGTTCCAAATTACAAACAGATACAACTTAACCTCCCTGGCGGTATGATTCTGGCTGGAATTTTGTGCTGAAAGCGGTACAATTATTTTGCATGGAAATTTGGCGTTTTTATATTGTAGGCATGCAATTCTTATGAATAACTCACTTAAATCTGTCCGAACCAGAGTCTAGTAGACATCCCGGGTATGATAAAGTTTGAAACACAAAATAATAAATTATAATATAATAAAAATATATATAAAAATGATTCAATAATGTAATCAAATCAAAAACACTGAAATTTGCTCAGTTGCAGAATAGTCGCTGTCATTAAATTTATTGTTTGATGATAAATTGTGATTCTAATTTTTTATCGGTGTTTTCTAGTTGGTCTAAAACCACTTTTGACATAAAAGGACACTTTTTGGTTGCTATGGACAATCTCCAGTTTCCAGGCAGAAAAAAAATCTTTTTATTATATAAAATGACATGCAGGGCACTGGGCAGACCACTAGGGACAAAGGGGATGTGTATTTTTTGTATACAGTACTGTAATCTGTAAGATTACAGTACTGTATGTGTGTTGTGTTTTTAAACTTTTTTAAATTTGGCGCCGATCTCCGCTCCCGTGCGTCGGAACGTCGCAGGGAACGGAGACCGACACTGTATGAATCGAGCGAGCGGACGGCTCGCTCACACAGCGGGGAGACATCGCAGGATCCAGGGGAAAAGGTAAGTAACTTCCCCCCTGAATCCTGCACGCAAGCCCGAGTCTGGCTCGGGGTTACCGCTCCCAGCAGAAAAAGCTGGACCCGAGCCAGACTCGGGGTTACCGCTAGAGATGTTAAGAACAAACCTACAGTCCCTATCTTGTTTGTAACCCGGGGACCACCTGTATACTGCTGTTCAGAGTATTTAGGGCCTGGGGGCCCCACGTCTTTTCTTTTTTAATTTGGGTGCAGGGTTACCCTTTAAGCATCATTAAAATCACTGCTCCCGAAAAAAACAGCCATTTCTAAAACTTTCTTTTGCATTGATACATATCCCCTGGGGCAGGACCCATGCTAACTTGCATATTAGCCTTTAAAATTCGCACTTTTGATTTCTCACGTTCGAGTCCCATGGACTTCAACGGTGTTCGAATGTTCGTGCAAACTTTCTGTCCGTTCGGGGGTGTTTGGCTCATCCCTAATCTGGACTTGCTAAATCGTTATTGGTAGGATTCCCTGGTGTAATAATGTTGTTTTTAAGAAGTATATATACGGTACACATCATACAGTGGGTAAAAGTATGAGTTTCTGGTCACCATCATTTGAACATTGGCTAACACGCTTAGAATTGTGGACAGGGTGCATAGGCAGGGGCTTAGATATATATTTTTAAATTAATGTTGGAAAAGATCAGTGAGGCTTAGGAGGTGGGATAGAATTTAACCAAGCTCTCCACCAGGGAACCTGGGTCAATATTTGCACTCTTGGATTTAGAGTATGTGCTGTGCTCAAAAGGACATCCAGCCTGACATGGACAGCACTGAAAGTCCCTGCCAAATGGTGCTAGCAGCAGTTTAGGCCTTGCTTTTCACTTCAGGTTCACTTTCACTTTAATCATTTTCCACATTATGTCCATGCTCTGCATCCAAATCCAAAACATGCCCATTTTTTAAAGCTTTGGCCCAGTCAAGAGAGAAATATTGGAAACTAATAAAAAAAGGTATGCACTGCAGATAGTATTGTAAAGCCTGTCGAAATTTTAAGCACGTTAATCACTCATAAATGCTCTAGAAGCAAAAAATAAAATATTCCTCCCAGTTATAGAATGCAGATGCCTTTTTTTTTATATTATGGACAAAAAGTCATCTGTTGCATATGAGATATATGGTCTGTGGTTGTTTTATTTCAATAAACTTGTCATACAAGCAGACTGTTGTAGACTGTTCATTTCCATGAGTGGGGGCTTGCTTCAATAAGCTAAGAAATCTACTGTAATTCGCTAAGATGACTGCATGAAAGCACATCAAAACACCTCACCAGAAATGTTGACTTTGTGACTAACATTTATGTCATGTTTATGAGCCTGCATTCTCATGTTACATGCATGAGTGTAGAAAAAGAGGTAGCTGCTCTTACAGCTGCTTATGCTGGTTCCTGCCTCCCTTTAGAGCCCCATATTAGTGTAGCACCCTCTAGTGTAATACTAGTGTTAGAGCAGGCAAATTTAAGTTTATGACTCATGGTAAGTTTTGTGAGTAATAAATTGGGTCAGGGTTACTGCAGGTTAGGCTGGATGGCTCTACAGAGGCAGGTCTCTGGTACTTCCCACTGGTTCTGGAAGTTGGAAGAAGCTTCCAGAAGTTAGGGGGCGGAAGCCAGAAGGTTCTGATCTGCATACTTGAGGGAACTTGGCTAATTCCCAGTCAGAATGTACTGGCAGGGTGGTTAGGTCAGCCTTTAAATATGGTGAAACCATGCCAGAAGGGGATTTAGGTTGAAGATGGAGTGTTGAGGAGGCTGCCGGTGGCCTAGGAGGGGACCCCTGGGTCTGGGGGGGGGGGGGGGGTTCTGCCTCTGGACTGGGCTTCGGCTGGTTTGAGATGATTTCTGCAGGCAGTGGAGCTGGGAGCAGTTCTACAAAGGAGAGGAGATACTCCTGCATTCAGTTTACAACAGACGGTGCTATTTTTTTTAAAGGGGGCTAAGAGCTCCTAGTCCTCAAGGAACATTTTGCCACTGATCCTGAAGGACTGAAGGTGTCCAGAAGGGAGAGCAGTCTAGGATCCTTACTTTGTACAGAGGAAGGAAGTTGTCCCCACTCATTTTTTCCATCAAGTTGGGCATCCCATAACCCATCTACCCCATTAAAGTTATTATCCCTAAAAACAAAAAACAAAACACAAACCCAAAGAATGACTTCTTGTGTCCAAATGCAAGTGAAAAATGCTTATTGCCTGGCTGTGCAGCAATAGGGGAGACAGTTGCCAGCAGCCCTTGGGGGGGGGGTAGTGCTACATCAGTAACACTTACAATTAACAGCGGTAGAGGTACTATACAGAAGCTGCTCCAGGGCAAGACACTATAGAATAGAGAAGCTACTTAGGGCAGATGCACTCAGTCAAGTGATCTGTGATTTAATGTTCTATCTAACTGTAAATGTTACTACTGTTGAGCAGTGCAAAAGATGCAGAAGGTTGGGGGAGGAGAAGCAATAAAGAAGAGACCACATCAAAGGGGTTTCAAAAAAGTCAGATATACAACAGATGTACACCATTTTTCACACTCCATACATTTTTGTATAAAGTATGTGTGGCCATCTGTTGAGAGGTAAACTAGATCTAAACTCTAAATGGAAGACACTGAGTTTGCTTTGCTAAAGCCTTGTATGTTTTGACAAAGTAAATATTTTGCACAACTGGGCCCCTCTCCAGTCTCTCCCAACATCCCTCCAAAATGGAAGATAGAAACACACTCAATGGACTTTGTTGACTGTACAGTTGTAGATCAAATATCATTTGTTGACTAACGTACCATTGGCCTAGTCCCAGTCTGTTTCAACCTGATTCTTCGTGATCACAGTGTGGAACTTCTCTGTCCCTAAGAGCCAAAGGTACATTTATCTCCACCATGGTGGTGTGTCAAACGTTCCTTGTACAAAAAATATTTACTTAAAAAAAACACAATAATGCCCATGTTAGTGTTTTTTATTGTTTTTCGTAAACTTGTACTTTTAGGAGATATTCACACCTGTTCCAGCCAAAAACAACACTGCATGTTTTTTCTGCTTTCAGGGCACACTGAGTGTGTCATGAATACAGGGAGAGTGCAGTGCTGCAATGATCACTCCCATGCTCATGCACAGAATTCAAACCCTGGAGACAGCAAACCTGGATGGAAGACTGGATGAAGATGGAGGTGCCAGCAGCATTGAGAGCTCAGTACTGGAGGGCTGAGCTTACTGAAAGGTTGTCATGTGCATAATAGTACATTATGACATAACACTACAGGGGGCCCATTTAAAAATAAATTTTGGTTGAGTTACCTACCACTTTACTGAAACAATATTTTAGCATGAAATAAATCTGTTTCTTATTTTTTTATAGTGTTGGAAATTGTGAAATGATAGAATTCTGCCTTTGTCTCATTCTGATGATATGCTCCTTATATGTGACCTATACATTTGTAATTTGGCTGCTGTAGTGCTTTAGAGTGCTGATGCTAATATTAAAGTCCTTCCTGCCTTTCAGTGTGTGTGTGTGTAATAATTAGATACACATTTATCCTGTAGAAAATGTTATTAGCAAAGCTGCTAGCATCACTGACTGAACTGTCAAAGAGTGATGTGACTATCAACATAAACAAGGTAATAAAATGAAATCACATGCAGGTCAACTCATGACCCATTTGTGCTCTAATTACACAAATGAGGAACATTTGAAAATACATAAGACCTAATATTAAACAGAAATTCATTGATTAGTTTGATTAAAAAACAAGGTATGGTCTCCAAAGATTTAATTCTGAACAAAAGCATCACTAGCTTTGAAAATCACATTTATCATAGATAGGAATATGTGTAAGGGTAGCCACGAAGAAAACAATTATACCCCGATTCAACACAAAGTTAATAATTATACTATTTTCAACTATTTTCAACTAATCTTGGGGGTTGTAAGGTTTACTACCAGCTTCCTAAAAATCTAGTTCCAACAGGGCTTTTCCTTTCCCATTGACATATTGAAAAAGGGAAACTAATTGACTGGTGACCCAGTGCATTAAAGTATTTAAAGTGCAATATCTGATTCGTCAGAGTATGGACTTGTGGGACTATATGCAGAAATAAGCACCTGTGTATCAGTAGCATCTGACCTAAGCTTTTTGATTGTACCAAAGAATACACAAATAATAGTCCTGGAATTAGACTTATTTAAACAGATGAAAATATGTGCCCTTAAACGCTAGAACACAACTTTATGCAGTGGTTCAGTTTACCCATTGTAATATTTTACTTACTGTAATTGCCTTTCACGCCATTGTATTTTGAAATTGAACCTCAAGTTATGTCACATTAGTTTCTAATACCTGTCAGTTGGTTCTGCATACCTATGCTATTTGCTAAGAAAAACCTGTGTCCTTTTTATGATTGCCTGTTACTGTTGGAGCTAAATTACAGGAGTTATAGGAGATAAACAAATAGGATACAAGAATATTTTCCTGTTTTCCCAGGTATTTTTATAGTCTTTCACAGAATACACAGCCCCTTATACCAGCCCAGATACAGAAAATATTCTCCAGCAATTATTTTTATAATTTCTCGTAAAATAATGTATTTTTGATGCTTCAATAATAAAGAAACTGTGTATATCCTTACCCAACTTGAACTACCATAGACTAGATGAGTTGTATGCAATCAAACTGTAAAAAAAGGAGATTTTTAAAACATTAACACATGTTTTTTTTTTTTGACTAGTGCACAAAGCTGCTCTTTTTTTTCTTTTTATATACATAAAAAATCATTGAGAAGATTATAAGTTTATTTAACTATTACATTTTCAGCAGTGCAAAGTTTACTTCAATGTAGTATTATCCAGTTATATGGACCAAGCATTATTATTTCATTTTTAAATCTACCCATGCAAAAATGTGTACATAATAATAATATTTTTTTTAAATTACTTTTTCTTCCACAAGGGACAGCAATGTATCAAAATAGAACCACTGCTTTACATCCTTAGCAATCCAAATATTTTAAATGTAGTAAAGTGAAATGAAAATATGGGGATTTACGTGTTCAATGAACAAGTAAACATGGCTCAACGCCTATTAAATGTTGCAGTATTAAGTAAATACTTTAGCATGTATTCAGCTATGCTCCCCAACAATATGTTTATCAGAAAGGACTATTGAGCTCTGGTGGATTCCTTTACCTGACACCATTATACAGGACCTTAGAAATGTTGAACTTTTATTTCTGGACATTCTTTTACAACAGGGCAATACTTAGAAAACAGCAATATAACATGACTTAGAAAAAAAAAAAGCACTTATTTGTACTCTAGAGGGTAGATAGAATAGAGAAAACAACAATTAAAAATGAAATGGCTTTTTTGTATCTAAGGCATCATCTTGATTTGATATATTGTATATTCTGAGGTCCAGCACTCTATAAAGGAATACTTGCCATTTTGTAGATTATCTACAGCATCAAGGGACAGATTGTCACTACAATTCCAGATAGCCGTACAACACGCGATTCATTTCTGACGGACTGTATAAAGACTTGGAGATAAAGAATCAATTCCCAGTTTATATACCTCATTAGGAAATGTAAACACATTGTTTGAAATGTAATCCTGGGACGGCACTCGCAGGACAGAGCGAGAGATTGGAAGCATCTCCTTGTATTTCTTCCCTTATCCTTTCTTTTCCTTTTCTCTTCTAGTCTTTTCCCTAGGTTTCCCTCCCTATGTTTATGATATTTGTCTGCGTGGGCTCCAGTTTTTACCAGCACTGTAAAGGTTCCCTTTATTGTCACCCTTTTACCCTACTTTGCCATTCTCCCTTATCTCAGGTACACAAGCAAGGGTTTGTTAATATGGTGATGACTCTGAGTATGTGTTACGCAACCTTGTTGGAAACCTTGTGTCATATCTTTCTGAAAAAATACAGTATATGACATGCTTTGTATTTCATATGACTGTTTCAAAAACGAATGGAAATTATTGGATAGGTGGCTCTTTTTTGGAAATTTTGAAGACAAAAAAAGACAATGAATAAGAGAAAAAACACTGAAAGGGTTGATAGGGACATGAAAAATTTAATTCTTTAGCACGAATCCCATAAAAAAACTTTTTTTTTTTATTGAAAATAAGTAGGGAAGAGTTAAAAATCTCTGGTTGGTTTTCATTACTTACTAAATCTCTTACTAGAGAGATTTTTCCTTACTTCCTGTTCCAGTGCCACCAGTGAGCAGGAAGCACTCAAAACACACAGACATTCTCTCTTTCTTCTGGTCACATATGGGTTAGTTTATACTTTCAGTTGTGTCCATAGTAGATCAACCAGTGGCCATCAAATTATTTAGTTGTTTGTTTGTTTTTTATAATTAGTTGCAGGGAACCATGCAATGACAACAGAGTATTCCGTCAAACAATTGCATGCTTATAATTCTAATTAGCCACTAGAGCACATGCCCTTGAGTGTCAGGTAAATGTATTGGAAGGCCTAAAATATGTAAAACTCTCAAAATAATGTAGGTAGTTGAGCATAGAAATATAGAAAAATGGGGGACTTTAAATATACCTTCAACAGAAATGAAGCGTTACTGGACTAGAAATAAAGCGTTACAGTACTGGATCTACTGATTACCAACAATACAGACCTGATCACAGATGTGGAAATACAGGGAAATTTAGGTAACAGCGATCACAGGTCAGTTGGCTTCAGTATAAATCACACAAATAGGAAACATAAGGGGAATACAAAGACAGTGAATTTCAAAACTACGAAATTTGCTAGAAAGCATAAATTGGGATAAAGTCTTAGGAACAAAGAACACGGAGGAGAGATGGGTTTTCTGTAAGAGCATGTTAACCAGTTCCCGACCGGCACATGCCGATGTAGGTCGGCAGAATGGCACGGCTGCGCAAATGGGCGTACCTGTCCCTTTGAATTTGCCAGTGTCACTGTTCATAGCTCCCTGTGATAGGGAGCGGTGATCAGTGATGTGTCAAAGCTAGCCCATCCCCTCTACAGTTATAAACACTCCCCAGGACACACTTAACCCCTACAGCGCTACCTAGTGTTAACCCCTTCACTGCCAGTCACATTTACACAGTAATCAGTGCAATTTTATTCGCACTGATTGCTGTATAAATGTGAATGGTCCCAAAATCGCTTCAAAATTGTCCGACGTGTCCACCATAATGTTGCAGTCATGATAAAAATAGCTGATCGCAGCCATTACTAATGAAAAAAAATATTAATAAAAATGCCATAAAACAAACCCCTATTTTGTAGCTGCTATAACTTTTGCGCAAACCAATCAATAAATGCAATTTTTTAACCAAAAAATATTTAGAAGAATACGTATTGGCCTAAACTGAGGAAAACTTTTTTTATATATATTTTTGGGGCATATTAATTATAGCAAAAAGCAAAAAATAATGTTTTTTTTTTTCAAAATTGTCGCTCTTTTTTTGTTTATAGTGCAAAAAATAAAAACCGCAGAGGTGATCAAATACCACCAAAAGAAAGCTACATCGCATGACCGCGCAATTGTCAGTTAAAGCGACGCAGTGCCGAATCGCAAAAAGTGCTCTTGTCTTTGTCCAGCAAAATGGTCCGGGGCTTAAGTGGTTAAATGAGGGCATTAGCCAATGCATCCCATTGGGTAATACATTTAAAAGAGCAAACAAAAGTCCTGGGTGGCTTAACTTCAATGTAAAAATGCATATAAAAGCAAAGGTGAAGGCCTTCAAAAAATACAAGGGATCATCATCAGCATTCAGACTTTATAAAGAGTGCAACAAGAAATGTAAGGGTGCAATAAGGACAGCTAAGATAGAACATGAAAGACACATAGCGGAGGAGAGCAAAAAAAATCCCAAGAAATTCTTTAAGTATGTAAACAGTAAAAAAAGGGAGGACAGACCATATTGGCCCCATAAATAATGAGGAAAGAAAGGATGGTGGTGGATAATGGTTAGAAAGGATGGGGAGATGGCGAAGGTATTGAATTTATTCTTCTCCTCAGTCTTCACGAGGGAATCGGGGGGCTTCAGTAACAAAAACTGCAGTGTTTATCCTCATGACACATCACAGGATGCACCGCCATGGTTAACAGAGGACAGAATTAAAATTAGACTTGGGAAACTTAACATTAATAAATCACTGGGACCAGATGGGTTGCACCCGAGGGTACTTAGGGAACTCAGTCAAGTAATTGCCAGATCATTGTTCCTAATTTTTACTGACAGTCTACTGACTGGAATGGTACCAGCTGATTGGTGAAAAACTAATGTAGCACCAATATTTAAAAAGGGCACAAAATACATCCCTGGGAATTACAGACCAGTTAGCCTAACATCAATAGTATGTAAACTCTTGGAGGGGATGATAAGGGACTATATACAATATTTTAGTAATGAGAATGGTATCATTAGCAGTAATTAGTATGGATTCATAAAGAATCGTTCTGGTCAAACCAATCTATTAACCTTCTATGAGAAGGTGAGTAAGGAAGGCCCGTAGACGTGGTGTATCTGGATTTTGAAAAAGCATTTGACACAGTTCCCCATTTACTCTACAAAATAAGGTCTGTTGGCATGGACCATAGGGTGAGTACATGGATTGAAAACTGGCTACAAGGGCGAGTTCAGAGGGTGGTGATAAATGGGGAGTAATCGGAATGGTCAGGGGTGGGTAGTGGGGTCCCCCAGGGTTCTGTGCTGGGACCAATCCTATTTAGTTTGTTCATAAACGACCTGGAGGATGGGGTAAACAGTTCAATCTCTGTATTTGCTGACGATACTAAGCTAAGCAGGGTAATAACTTCTCTGCAGGACATGGAAACCTTGCAAAAAGATCTGAACAAATTAATGGGGTGGGCAACTACATGGCAAATGAGGTTCAATGTAGAAAAATGTAAAATAATGCATTTGTGTGGCAAAAATATGAATGCAATCTATACACTGGGGGGAGAACCTCTAGGGGAATCTAGGATGGAAAAGGACCTAAGGGTCCTAGTAGATTATAGGCTCAGCAATGGCATGCAATGCCAAGCTGCTGCTGACAAAGCAAACAGAATATTGGCATGCATTAAAAAGGGGATTAATTCCAGAGAAAAAACGATAATTCTCCCGCTCTGCAAGACTCTGGTCCGGCCGCACCTAGATTATGATGTCCAGTTCTGGGCACCAGTCCTCAGGAAGGATGTACTGGAAATGGAGCGAGTACAAAGAAGGGCAACAAAGCTAATAAAGGGTCTGGAGGATATTAGTTATGAGGAAAGGTTGCGAGAACTGAACTTATTATCTCTGGAGACGAGACGATTGAGAGGGGTTATGATTTCAATATACAAATACCATACTGGTTACCCCTTAATAGGGATAAAACTTTTTACGAAGAAGGGAGTTTAACAAGACTCGTGTCCACTCATTAAAATTAGAAGAAAAGAGGTTTAACCTTAAACTACGTAGAGGGTTCTTTACTTTAAGAGCGGCAAGGATGTGGAATTCCCTTCCACAGGTGGTGGTCTCAGTGGGGGGGCATTGATAGTTTCAAGAAACTATTAGATAAGCACCTGAATGACCGCAACATACAGGGATATACAATTTAATACTGACATATAATCACACACACAGGTTGGACTTGATGGACTTGTGTCTTTTTCAACCTCACCTACTATATACTATATATAACAAGGCATAATTGAGTGTAATGGTAACAGATATAAAGTACCCCAAATAAATCAGGCATTAATTAATTCATAATACCTAAAGTGACTATGTAACTGGGGGAAGTGTGGCAGCCTGCTGGGGGGTTTTGAAGTGCAGGAACAGAATAGCATGGCATTTGGCAGTGACAGAATCTTTTGGGAGGCTGCTCTAGGTATGTGCAGGTATCTCTATGTGACTGCACTTCATACCTGCAGCAGTTTGCCTTCCCTTACCCCCAATGACAAAGCCTCTTTTAGGCTGGGTTCACATGATTGCGAATTGGATTGGGGGCCCCTGCAACCAATTCGCAATAGCAGGAGATTTTGACCGGCTCTCTATGGAACCGGTTCACATATCTCAGCTGCGGCTCCGGTGCGAATTTGCACAGGAGCCCTGTGCGTCTTTTGGTCCGTTTCAGGTCTGAATATAGCCTATAATTCGGGCTGAAATCAGACCTGAAACTGTGAATGGGGATGCACCGGATCACTGCTGTGAGCCACATGCTAAGATTTTGTGAACCCAGCCTGAATGTTTAAACAGCTCCTTTAATCAGTCTTTATACTAGCCTCATGCAATCCTCTGCATGTCAACATTCAGCCTGAGAGAGAACAACACTGTTCAATGCTCTGAATCTAACAAATGGAGCTTTCTAAATTCAATGAAAAATAAAGATTTTTACATTAAAAGTATTGATTCAGTTTATTCAGCAATTTATATGTATTAGTAAGGGGTTAAAATAAATCAAAAGTTCTTCTGGCTTTTGTGTCACATGCTGAGCCCTCTTTATCAGAAAAAATGTTTACCATTGTAACAGACCTTTTTACAATGTTTCCAAATGAATAAAAAAAACTGCCTCATATTATAATAAAAAAAAGTGTGAAGAAGCTGCCTGTCCTGCACAGAAGTTCACCCATGTACACATGTCTTTAAGCCATCTCATCTGTATGGGCATCTCAACTTTCAACTGTTTCTTTTAACCCCTTGCCGACCAGCACACAACGATATAAGATGGCACAATGGCATGGCTGGGCAAATGGGTGTACAGGTACGTCCCCTTTAAATCACGGCATTGTGCGCCCGAGGCGTACTCTGTAAGCGTGCCCATGGGTCCCGCAGACTTTATGTCTGCCGGGGGCCCACGATCGTGTCACTGAGCGGCAGAACAGGGGAATGCCTATGTAAACAAGGCATTTCCCTGTTCTACCTAGCAACATGACAGAGATCTACTGCTCCCTATCATCGTGAGCAGTGATCGCTGTCATGTTCTAGTGAGACAATCCCCCCTACAGTTAGAATCACTCCCTAGGGCACCCTTAACCCCTTGATCGCCCCCTAGTGTTTAACCCTTTCCTGCCAGTGTCATTTACACAGCAATCAGTGCATTTTTATAGCACTGATTGCTGCATAAATGAAAATGGTCCCAAAATAGTGTCAAAAGTGTCCAAGGTGTCTGCCACAATGTCACAGTCATGATATAAATTGCAGATCACCGCCATTATTAATAAAAAATAAATTATAATAAAAATGCCATAAATCTATCCCCTATTTTGTAGACGTTATAACTTTTGTGCAAGCCAATCAATATACGCTTATTGTGATTTTTTTTACCAAAAATATGTAGAAGAATACATATCGGCCTAAACTGAGAAAGAAATGTGTTTTTTTATATATTTTTGGGGGATATTTATTATAGCAAAAAGTTAAAAACATTGCTTTTTTTTCAAAATTGTCACTCTTTTTTTGTTTATTGCGCAAAAAATAAAAACTGCGAAGGAGATCAAATACCACCAAAAAAAGCTCTATTTGTGGGGAAAAAAGGATGTCAATTTTGTTTGGGTGCAACCTCGCACGACTGCACAATTGTCAGTTAAAACAACGCCATGCTGTATCGCAAAAAGTGCTCTGGTCAGGAAGGGGGTGAATCCTTCTGGGGCTGAAGTGGTTAAATATTATGTTTTTCCATAATTTTTTTCCTCAACAGCAGAATACGGTGAATGAAGCCAACAACAGAACATAAGGGAAGAGGGCTGCAAGAGCTATAGAAAAGGGTCACAAATCTCCATTGAGCTCAGGTAATGTTCATTCATGTCTTCTATCTAAAAGTGGTTCAGCATCCATCATTCACTACTGGGGGCAGATCTTGTTTCTTCAAAATTGACCCTGGGAATACACAAGCATTGTTTGGTCAGATTAAAGTGGCATTAGGTTTACAAAGGATGTATTTATCTCTTTGGACACTTGCAATACACAAAAGAAAAAAAAATTTAGAAGAAGAAGTACAGTGTTTTAAGTTCTTCCTGACCATGTAATGCATTTATGCAGGGGCAAGAAATCCAGGCTGTAATGTCCAGTCTTCACACATCTTCATCCATGGTGGCATGAGGTTTGTATGCTGAGACTGTGCTCACTGACCAAGTAGATTGGTTTCTATGCAGAAATGAGCTTGATTTTGCACTTTCCAGCTTTAGTAAATAAACCCCATTGTGTACTTAAAAGTGGGGTATGCCTGTATACTTGTTCGCCGGGACTCACACCCACAGAACACCTCCAGTATAACCCCCTTCCCTCCCTTTTTATTTTCTCTTCTTCCTATCCCCTCCCCTTTCCCCTCTTCACCTACACCTCGTCCCGCCAATTTAGAGGGAACTACAGGTGCTTAGATAGACCTAAGACTGGTGCCTTATCCCCAGGCTTAGGCACAGCCCCTCACCAAAAAGGACCAGACGAAGCTATGTAACCCGCGTCATATTTGAGTTACTTTTGAAAAAAAAAATGTATCAGCCTCTACCAAGCTAGCTAATGTCCTATGTTAAACTTGTTGTATCCTATGTTTTGTAGCCTAACAGATTCTTATACAGAAAATGTGTATGTACCAATTTGGCTGCATCATCTTTATGCCTGTACTTTACAAACTTTTCATAAATTTCTTTGGAATAAAAATAGGGTAAGGACAGACCAGGGTGTGGTCTCCCCCAGGGCACAGTTTGCCCCCATTGGGGTGTCCAGGGATGGAGACAATACCCATTACTATAATGTTTGTCAGAACTTAGTAGTAACTCCGCTGTTTATCGTTCAGTTCTGCTTAACCACTTGCTTACTGTGCACTTAAACACCCTTCCTGCCCAGACCAATTTTCAGCTTTCGGTGCTCTCACACTTTGAATCACAATTACTCAGTCATGCAACACTGTACCCAAATGATTTTTTTGTCCTTTTTTTCCCACAAATAGAGCTTTCTTTTGGTGGTATTTGATCACCTCTGGGTTTTTTATTTTTTTGCGCTATAAATGAAAAAAGACGGAAAATCTTGAAAAAAAACGAATTTTTCTTAGTTTATGTGATAAAATTTTGCAAATTATTAATTTTTCTTCATAAATTTTGGCCACAATTTATATTGCTACATATCTTTGGTAAAAATAACCCAAATTAGTGGATACTATTTGGTCTTTGTGAAAGTTATAGAGTCTACAAGCGGTGGTGCGAATCATACAAAATTGATCACATCTGATGTACTGGTGATCTCATTTCTTGCGACCCAAACAAGCCAGGAAAGTACAAATACCCCCCAAATGACCCCTTTTTTGAAAGTAGACATTCCAAGGTATTTAGTAAGAGGCATGGTGAGGTTTTTGATGTTGTAATTTTTTTCCCACAATTCTTTGCAAAATGAAGAATTTTTTTTTTTTTATTTTTTCCCCACAAAATGTTCATTGTAATAGGTTATTTCTCTCACATGGCATGTGTATACCACAAATGACACCCCAAAATACATTCTGCTACGCCTCCTGAGTATTACGATACCACATGTGTGGGACTTTTACACAGCCTGGCCACATACAGAGGCCCACCAGTGAAGTAGCACCATCAGGCGTTCTACATGCATAAATGACACATCTCATTTCTCAACCACCTATTACACTTTTGAAGGCCCTGGAGCACCAGGACAATGGAAACGCCCACAAAGTGACCCCATTTTGGAAAGCTAACACCCCAACGTATAATCTATGAGGCATAATGAGTCTTTTGAACGGTTCATTTTTTTCCAGAAGTTTTGGGAAAATGTGGAAAAAAAATGAAAACGCATTTTTCTTACGCTAAGTTGTTCATTTATAAGATATTTCCAACACATAGCATGTACATAGCAAAAATTACACCCCAAAATACATTCTGCTACTCCTCCTGAGTATGGCAATACCAAATGTGTGAGACTTTTACACAGCCTGGCCACATACAGAGGCCCGCCAGTGAAGTAGCACCTTCAGGCGTTCTACAAGCATAAATGACACATCTCATTTCTCAACCACCTATTACACTTTTGAAGGCCCTGGAGCACCAGGACAATGGAAACGCCCACAAAGTGACCCCATTTTGGAAAGCTAACACCCCAACGTATAATCTATGAGGCATAATGAGTCTTTTGAACGGTTCATTTTTTTCCAGAAGTTTTGGGAAAATGTGGAAAAAAAATGAAAACGCATTTTTTTTACGCTAAGTTGTTAATTTATAAGATATTTCCAACACATAGCATGTACATAGCAAAAATTGCACCCCAAAATACATTCTGCTACTCCTCCTGAGTATAGCGATACCAAATGTGTGAGACTTTTACACAGCCTGGCCACATACAGAGGCCCGCCAGTGAAGTAGCACCTTCAGGCGTTCTACAAGCATAAATGACACATCTCATTTCTCAACCACCTATTACACTTTTGAAGGCCCTGGAGCACCAGGACAATGGAAACGCCCACAAAGTGACCCCATTTTGGAAAGCTAACACCCTAACGTATAATCTATGAGGCATAATGAGTCTTTTGAACGGTTCATTTTTTTTTCCAGAAGTTTTGGGAAAATGTGGAAAAAAAATGAAAACGCATTTTTTTTACGCTAAGTTGTTAATTTATAAGATATTTCCAACACATAGCATGTACATAGCAAAAATTGCACCCCAAAATACATTCTGCTACTCCTCCTGAGTATGGCGATACCAAATGTGTGAGACTTTTACACAGCCTGGCCACATACAGAGGCCCGCCAGTGAAGTAGCACCTTCAGGCGTTCTACAAGCATAAATGACACATCTCATTTCTCAACCACCTATTACACTTTTGAAGGCCCTGGAGCACCAGGACAATGGAAAAGCCCACAAAGTGACCCCATTTTGGAAAGCTAACACCCTAACGTATAATCTATGAGGCATAATGAGTCTTTTGAACGGTTCATTTTTTTCCAGAAGTTTTGGGAAAATGTGGAAAAAAAATGAAAACGCATTTTTTTTACGCTAAGTTGTTCATTTATAAGATATTTCCAACACATAGCAAGTACATAGCAAAAATTACACCCCAAAATACATTCTGCTACTCCTCCTGAGTATGGCGATCCCAAATGTGTGAGACTTTTACACAGCTTGGCCACATACAGAGGCCCAACATCCATGTAGCACCATCAGGTGTTCTAAAGGCATAAATTACACATTTCATTTCCTGAGTACCTATCACATTTTTGAAGGCCCTGGAGCACCAGGACAATAGAATTACCCACAAAGTGACCCCATTTTGGAAAGAAAACACCCCAATGTATATTCTATGAGGCATAATGAGTCTTTTGAACATGTAATTTCTTTCCACAAGTTTTTGGAAAATGTGGAAAGAAAATTAAAACCAATTTTTTTCTTACAAAGTTGTCAATTTAGAAGATCTTTATAACACGTAGAATGTACATAGCCAAAATTACACCCCAAAATACATTCTGCTACTCGTCCTGAGTATGGCGATACCCCATGTGTCAGACTTTTCCACTACCTGGCCACATACAGAAGCCCAACATGCAAGTAGCACCTTTAGGCTTCTTACACATAGCATGTATACACCAAGAATTGCACCCCAAAATACATTCTGCTGAGCAAAGGGTAAAAAAAAAGGCTCACCTGTGGTTCTAGCAGGCAGGAATACCGTTCCAGAGCAGTCAAAGTTCAGTTCAGGTAACAGGCATAGGTATGGCTAGTTCAGGTAACAGGCAAAGGCATGGCCAGTTCAGGTGCCAGGCAAAGGCATGGCCAGTTCAGGTGCCATGCAAAGGCACGGCCAGTTCAGGTGCCATGCATAGGCACGGCCAGTTCAGGTGCCATGCAAAGGCACGGCCAGTTCAGGTGGCAGGCAGAGGCATGACCAGTTCAGATGGCAGCAGGTGGCACTTTGTACATTAGGCCTTGGTCAGGTAAGACCTGAGGACAGGGGTAGAGGCTTCTTCCCACCCAAATCTCTACGAAGCCTCCGAGTCTCCAGACCCTAATCCGAGAAAACAAAACCTGGAGAAAAATGTTTTCTCCACTCGGAAAACCTTTTCTGGAGCCCCTCACATGTGAGACCCCTGTGCTGTACAGTGGCAGGGCAAATGATCAGTTCAGGAGGCAGGCAAAAAGAATGGTCATTTAACAGGCCGAGGTCAATTCACGTTGAAGGCAGAAAGATGTTTGGCAGAGGCATAGTCGTTAACAGTCCGGGTCATTCACAGAAATGGCAGAAAGTGGAAACTGGAAAAAAGTCATCTAATAGTGCAGTGAAGTATGATAGCTTCGAAAGCACGTTCCAATACAGAGGCCTGGATGGGAGGGACAGTCGGGACAGTAGTATCGGGTGTCGCGGCGATTTCCCCTACTTGAACACACACGACATTTTTTTTGGGGTCTGCGACCTGTTTGGGTAGGAGGGAGAAGTTCAGGAAAGTGCCTTTCATGGAGTCTGGATACTTCATCAGAGCGAATTAGTTGAGTGGGTTGGCCATGGGGATAGATGAGGGCTGTGAGGACGTCTTCTTGAAATCTGAGATAGGTCAGGGAACTTTGGGTGCACTTAGAAAAAATAATATAGGAATTGAACATGGCTAGTTGCATCAAATAAATGGCGAAAGGATGTAGACGTCTCTTTTTTTGTCTCGCCACTTCAGCGCTAGTACCTCTTCAGTCCGCATACTGGCCTTTTCACCCGTCTTCAAGTTCTTGGTGACCAATGTCTGTGGAAAGCCTTTGCGGTTGGTCCGCGCTGTCCCACAGGCCACAGTCTGCTTTAGGTAGAGATGGCGGAAAAGTGGGAGACTTGTGTAGAAATTGTCTACATATAGGTGATAACCTTTCCCAAGCAGTGGTTGGATCAGCTGCCAGACAATTTTGCCACTTGTTCCCATGTAGGTAGGGCATCCAGGGGGGTTTAGCTTTTTGTCTTTTCCCTCATAAATTATGAAATCATATGTGTAGGCCGTGGCCCTGTCACACGCCTTATAAAATTTTACCCCACGTCTGGCTCGTTTACTGGGCATGTATTGTTGGATTCCAAGTCTTCCAGTGAAGTGTAATAGTGACTCATCTACACAGATATTTTTATCTGGGGTAAACAGTCGTTTGAAGCTGGCGCAAAAAAAATTGATTAGGGGCCGAATTTTGAATAATTTATCATAACTGGGATGATTTCGAGGGAGGCATTGGGCATTGTTATTGAAATGTAAAAATCGCATTATCATTTCATAACGGGTTCTGGGCATCATTGATGAATAGATCGGCATGTGGTGGATATGTAGGGTAGACCAGTAGGAATGGAGTTCATTTTTTTTTTGTCAGCCCCATGTTGAGGGTTAGGCCAAGGAAAATTTTAAATTCTTCAATGGTGAGGGGTTTCCAAACAAAAGGGCGGGCATAGGAAGAACTTGGATTGTTGGCTATATGTTGGCTGGCATATAGATTACATTGCTCCACAATGTAGGTTAGGAGATCATTGGGAAAAAATAAGTGAAAATAATAAAGTGGGGTTACATTTTCCGTCCGTATCTGAGGGCCTGGCTGGGCTGTAAAAAGGGGAATTACAGGTTCTACTGACGTATCGGGCAGCCATGTTGGATACAGTAGAACATCTGGAAGGGTAGTACTGCCTCGTTGATGTGATGCTCCATTGCTAGCATCTGGCCTATCTTCTAGGAAGGTTGCCAAACTGCTGGTGGATGGCTGCCTATCCCGGAGTGCTGCGCTGCTGGTGGATGCCTGCATATCATCCTGGAGTGCTGTGCTGCTGGTGGATGCCTGCATATCATCCTGGAGTGCTGCGCTGCTGGTGGATGCCTGCGCCTGCTCATTTCTCCTCCTTCTCTTTGTTAGGATTCTATCATCCTCTGTTTCCATCTCGGAGCCACTGCTGTCCACTGGCTCATAGTCGCTATCCGAGTCTGACAGAGAGAGTTCCCCGCTACTCTCGTCTGACATACTTTGGAGTATCTGGCAAGCCTCCTCTGCGCTGTATGACCTTTTAGTCATGTTGACTGGCAGATGCGACTGATGGCGGGCAGATGCGACTGATGGCGGGTGTCAGATGTGCCTGATGGCGGGCGGACAGATGTGCCTGATGGCGGGCGGACAGATGTGCCTGATGGCGGGCGGACAGATGGGCCTGATGGTGGCGGGCTGATGTGTTTGGTGGCAGGCGGCTGATGGCCGGAAGATTTGCGGATTATGGCGGGCAGATGTGCCGGATGATGGCGGGCAGCTGTGCCGGATGATGGCGGGCAGATGTGCCGGATGATGGCGGGCAGATGTGCCGGATGATGGCGGGCAGATGTGCCGGATGATGGCGGGCAGATGTGCCGGATGATGGCGGACAGATGTGCCGGATGATGGCGGACAGATGTGCCTGATGATGGCGGGCGGACAGATGTGCCTGATGGCGGGCGGACAGATGTGCCTGATGGCGGGCGGACAGATGTGCCTGATGGCGGGCGGACAGATGTGCCTGATGGCGGGCGGACAGATGTGCCTGATGGTGGCGGGCTGATGTGTTTGGTGGCGGGCGGCTGATGGCCGGAAGATTTGCGGATTATGGCGGGCAGATGTGCCGGATGATGGCGGGCAGCTGTGCCGGATGATGGCGGGCAGATGTGCCGGATGATGGCGGGCAGATGTGCCGGATGATGGCGGACAGATGTGCCGGATGATGGCGGACAGATGTGCCGGATGATGGCGGACAGATGTGCCGGATGATGGCGGACAGATGGACACTGTGTTTTGGGGACACTGTGTTTTGGGGACACTGTGTTTTGGGGAAACTGTGTTTTGGGGACACTGTGTTTTGGGGACACTAGCTAGGTGATCAGTGGGTTAACAGCAGACAAACAGCTATATAACTCACTGATCTCCTGGCTGCAGCACAGATCTCTCTTCCTCTCCTCACTGACAGGCTCTGTGTGAGGAGAGGAAGAGATGAGAGCAGTTACAACTGCTCTCTATTTACATTACATGACGACTGTGATTGGACACAGTCGTCATGTGATCAGGAGGGCCAATCAGATGGCCCTCCTGTCTCACACTGCTCAGCTGTCTCTGGGGGACACAGGCAGATCGGGATCGCGCCGCTGCGTGGGCACGCAGTGGCGCGATCTCCTGTCATCTGCCGCCCTTCCCCCTTTGTTGACATTGCGATGGCTGTGATTAGACACAGCCATCGCATGGATCAGGAGGGCAAATACATTGCCCACCTGCCGTGCCGAGATGCGGCGTGTGCGGGGGACACGCGCGCATCGGGATCGCGCGGATGCGCGGGAGCGCGCCCGCGCGATCCCGCTACTTCTGAAGGACGTTCCGGAACGTCCAGTCAGAAGTAGACGGCTCCCACCCGGCCGTATATGTGCAGTGGCCGGGTGGGAAGTGGTTAATTGTTCTACCCTGTCATATGGGTTCATTAGCTGATTCTTTTCAACATATACAGGCATACTCCACTTTTAAGTACACAATGGGGTTTATTTACTAAATCTGGAAAGTGCAAAATCAGGCTCACTGCTGCATAGAAACCAATGAGCTTCTAACCCCAGCTTGTTCAATTAAGCTTTGGTAACAAAACCCGGAAGCTCATTGGCTTCTATGCAGAAGTGAGCCTGATTTTGCACTTTCCAGCTTTAGTAAATAAACCCCATTGTGTACTTAAAAGTGGGGTATGCCCGTAATGTATGCCAGTCAATGTCTGTTGTTAGTTTTTCTTGATGAAACTCAATAAAACAATTGAAACAAAAAAAAATGATGTTAACTGATGCATAACGACTATTTGGCCTAGCCAGCTGGGCATCAATGACCTTTGGTCACAAAGGGTTAAGAATTAATGGGAAGAATTGGGTGTAGTGTTATTTTCAGGCTAAACATTAGAGATAGGTCACAGGTATGTTTTTTAAACAGTTACATTTACCTTTATTTTGGTGCTGAAATGCCTGAATGACTGTGCTAGTACCAAAAAAAAATGTATTGTTGTCTATTAGAATCAGTCTAGTGATCTTATGCTTAGATCACTATACAACGTTAGCAGTTGCTTCCTAATCTTACATTATAAATAATTTCATGTAACACATTCTTTGTACCTTAACCACTTCCCGCCCGGTCAATAGCAAATTGACGTCCGGGAAGTGGTTTCGTTATCCTGACTGGGCGTCATATGACGTCCTTCAGGATAACAGCCGCCGCGCGCCCGTGGGGGCGCGCATCGCGGCGATCGGTGGAGCGGTGTGTCAGTCTGACACACCGCTACACTGATCTCGGTAAAGAGCCTCCGGCGGAGGCTCTTTACCACGTGATCAGCCGTGTCCAATCACGGCTGATCACGATGTACACAGGAAGAGCCGTTGATCGGCTTTTCCTCACTCGCGTCTGATAGACGCGAGTAGAGGAGAGCCGATCGGCGGCTCTCCTGACAGGGGGGGTATGCGCTGATTGTTTATCAGCGCAGCCCCCCCTCAGATGCCCACACTAGACCATCAGGGAAGCCCCCAGGACCACCAGGGAAGCCCCCAATACCACCAGGGAAGCCCCCAGCATGTGGATGGCCAGGTACATCCCCCATGGCCATCCACATGTTAAAAAAAATGCCAAAAATATGCCAATCAGTGCCCACAGATGGGCACTGATTGGCACATCATATTTAATAAAAGAAAAAGTTAAAAAAAAGGGATGCAAAAAGGGATGCCCAGCAATGCCACCCATCAGTGTCATCAGTGCCACTCATCAGCGTCCATCAGTGCCACCTATCAGTGCCCATCCATGCCCACCCATGCCCACCTATCAGTGCCCATCCATGCCACCTATCAGTGCCACCTATATGTGTGCATCAGTGCCGCCTATGTGTGCCCGTCAGTGCCGCCTATGAGTGCCCGTCAGTGCCGCCTATGAGTGCCCATCAGTGCCACCTGAGTGCCCATCAGTGCCGCATACCATTGCCACCTATCAATGCCCATCAGTGCCACCTATCAGTGCCCATCAGTGCCGCCTATCAGTGCCCATCATCAGTGCCACCTCATCGGTGCCCCCTAATTGGTGCCACCTCATCGGTGCCCATCAGTGCCGCCTTATCAGTGCCCATTAGTGCCGCCTTATCAGTGCCCGTCATTGAAGAAGAAAACGCACTTATTTACAAAAAAAATTAACAGTGACAAAGAAATACTTGTTTTTTTGCAAAATTTTCTGTCTTTTTTTGTTTGTTGCGCAAAAAATAAAAATCGCAGAGGTGTTCAAATACCACCAAAAGAAAGCTCTATTTGTTGGAACAAAATGATAAAAAATTTGTTTGGGTACAGAGTAGCATGACCGCGCAATTGTCATTCAAATTGCGACATCGCTGAAAGCTGAAAATTGGCTTGGGCGGGAAGGTGTCTAAGTGTCTTGTATTGAAGTGGTTAAAGACTTACTGTACATTTGTAGGATAACGGTTATGCAATCTTTCCTTTGCTATTTGCCACAAATGTCCACCTAAACGTTCTCAAATTATTCAATAGACTGGCAGACGCTCTGAGAATTTGTGTATACACTGAAAGAACATTCAGCACATTTTCTAAAGGTCAGCTTTGATTTATTTTCCCATAGTGCATCATTTTCTTTACTCATCCCAATCCTCTGCCATGATAAAATCACAAAAAGGGCAATAAGCAACAGTCTAAAAAAACAGACATGAAAGTAATTGTGTTATAGGGAACTGATAATGAATAAGGGCAGCAATTCTAACCATGATTAAAGTAAGTGAAGGAGAAAATTGTATGTTTTCTTTAAAATGTCGAATTCCACTTAGAAAGTATGTGTTTTACTGTTTATTGGCACAATTACATTTTACATTATATTTTTTAAACCCTAGAGCTACAAAACTACAAATTAGTTAATGTCAAATTTGCCTGTCAGGGATTACATCAAGATTACTACTTGCTGCAACTGTTCAGATGGATTTTGAATCAATTCTAATGTTTTCCTCTCGTTATTATGGGAGAGCTTGAAGGCTTGGACTTTGTTATGAAAAGCTATTAGCAAACCAAACAGAATGGCCATGCATTGGCTTTATTGCAAATTGAAGCAAACCAAGAAATTCAATTCAGTGTTTGTTCCTAATTCATATTAATTTCACCACACAAGTAAATTGACACTTGAAGGGACACTAACCCAGAAAGTTACATTAGCTGTAATCTCATCTGTACATAAATTTACATATATGACATTTATGAACATTTTCAGTCTATTCCATGACAGACTATTCCATATTATTTGTCAAAACAAAACTTAATTTTTCCTTGTACAGGGCTGGTCTCAAGCAATGGGGTTGATTTTCTAAAGGCAAATAATCTGTTCACTATGCAAGGGAAGTTTCCCTAGAGCTTAGTGAATGTGGTGAAATTTCACTTTGCAAAAAATACCCAATCACATGCATGGAGAATTTAAAAAAGTATCTTTGCTTGCACATAATTGCATGATGGAAGTCGCCAGAGCTTGATCTCATTCACTAAGCTCTGGGGAAAATTTCCTTGCAAAGCAAACAACCTGCCTTTAGTAAATCAACACCTATGGCTTAAAATAAATGTAATTAACTTTTTTTTTTTTTTTTTATAATGGTAAATGCAGATAGCAAGCTGGGTTTCTTGTGCATCCTGTTAGTTAGTATTGGAGGGGATGTGAAGAAGGATTATGCAGGGCTTTTCTATAATATCACTAACAACTTGAAAATAGAGCAATGTGCTGTTAATCTAAAGGGCTGTAGACAAAGCTAGACTTGGCTGTTCACTGATGGGGCTGATGGGGCTATCAATGGTGCCACCCTTATGCAGCTACAGTAGTGACAACATTGCTGCATTTTTATTTTTATTACAGTTGTTATCCAATAGATCTACCCACAGGATCAACAGGTATTTACAAAATGTTTCAAAGAGTACTTAGAAAAACAGTGTGTCTAGTCTAACTGGGATAGACAGACTATCTCAAATAGTTTTGTTATTGTTTTACCATGCTTCCACTTTAAGTGAATGTAATAAAGTTGTGTTATTTACCTTGCTGTGATCATTTTACAAATCATTTTATGGTGATTTTTAATGTAATTGTTTTATTAAATGCCAATATTTTGAAAAAATAAAGTTTTTTATTTATACGCGTACATAGATTAATTTATAGTTGTATTCCAATTTAAAGTGCTAAGTAACAGTTCAAGTATGTTGCTATTTTACTAAAGTAGTTTACATAGTAACATGAATGTTGACTCTGCAAAATGTTTACCAATAGTAATAATTAACAAGTTCACTTTATTCATCCAATCAAGTTCAAGAATCTTTGATTTTCAGAGGGAAATCAACTTCTTTTTATTCACTAAGGTCAGTACAGATGCACTTTCCAAAAGGATAATTTACTTTGCTAAGTGAATAGTCTCTGTCCCTATAATAAGTCAACCCCCTTCTGAGTATGCCAAATTAATGAAAAAAACAATCTCTCTCCTTGCACGACTGATATCTATCTCCACAGTTAGCAATACAGTATCCCAACAGGAATATGGAGGCTGCCGTTCTTGGACTCCTGAAATTAGTAATTGATTTGATTCTCTCACTTCAGGACTTCATCAGTCATCAAGGTAAAATATTCACGTAACCATTTAAGTCAAAGTGAAATCAAAATTCCTTCTAGCTCAGTGATCCAGAAAGTTCTTGAACCTTTAGATCAGCCAAACAGCCAATAAGATAACATTTTTAAACACAGGTTCACACCAGAACATGGTGCTGGAAAGGAATGTTCCTTGCTCATTTCTGGCACCACGTTCAACACAAACACTGGCTTTTTTTAAATGGCCAATTTGTCTAACTCCCTAGGCAAACTGAAATTCAATAAGTAAAGTATGTATTCCATGTTGAAGCTAGTGCAAGGATTTTCTTTTCATTAGTTGGTTGCATTGGGTGGAAGAACTATCCTCCTTCTCCTTGGATTAGCAAGGCTGCTTTAGCATCTATCCTAGGGGGTTGTGGATAGTCTTCCTCTTTCTGTAGTATGTACCCAAGGGATATCCAACATTTCATATTTGTCTGGTAACATCAGCCTTCATGGATGTCCAAGCCTCTAGAATTGCTTTGGTTTTACATTGTGTAGAATTACTTCATAGCATGTTGGTTTTGAGTCATTTGCTATCATTTGCTTACTGTGTCACTTGAAAATTCAATTGTCAGGCACACTGGTGCTTAACATCTTTTGGTTTATTTTTATTTTGCTGGCACTATTAGCTTGGATACCTTGGAGTTATGTGCTTGTATTTTTTTCTTGTACCTTTCAAAATTATATTAAATATAATTTAAAAAAATGCACTGCCTTTGCAACCTGCTGCGGGTGTCATACATTAATAACGGCACCCAAAATGCAGTGCATTTGCCTGCATTTGCTTGCACCAGATTGCACGGCATTGCAGTACCATGCAATTTGGTGTAGTGCATGTTATACATGCACTGCACCATGTACCCCAGTTGAAGCATTTGTGAGGCGAAACATGTAGGGTTAAACGCTTGCTTGAGCCACTATTATTTTCTTGCGCCCACTTTTTAGAATTTTATATTGGAGAAATCTTTTCAATAAAAAAAAGCCCAAATTTAAATTTTTAGAGTTACACTATGAGGAGTCGTTTCCCTTTTTTTCTATATCTCCTGTTGAGCTAATTTCGGTGAGGACTGCAATCAGGACCCCCACAGTTCTGGTCCCGAGAATCCACAACCAGCCTTTTGGGTGAGTCAGAGGGTACGTTCTACTCAAGAAGAAACCTACAGATGATACGGCTGGCTACAACACTGTTCCCACAAATCCGGTGAATCCGGTCCAGGCACTTTTTGACTCATGACCAAAAGGCCTGAGTCCATCTGATAAGGTAAGAGTACTCTGATCACCACCTGCATATATGTTTATGGAAAAAAGTTGTTTAGAGATCGTTGAGTCGATTTGCAGCCAGGAACATCTAGGAAAGGTTTAAGTGACACCTTATACCTCCCCGAGGATTATATTAACACAGCTACATGTCACCACTGTGAACCTGAAGATTATATTATAGAGACGGACTTCTTGACCCTTTCATTGTTTGTTTACTATTTCATATAGTTTGGACTTTTTGCATAAAATATTGTCCAAAACAGCCCCAACAAGTCTGAGGTTATTTTGGTCTTATAGGGATAAACCATAAACCACCATATACCATTTAGTGAAATTGGGTGCATATGGAACATTTTTCTTTAGTGCATAGTCGTTTATTTGCACAAAAGTCACTTTACTGATTTATTTTGTATGCACTGTCCTCTGAGGTCATGTTATTTAATTGTACCATCTTGCTTGTAACCTGTTTTGATATATAGAGGTTATAGAGATTAGGTGGACAGATATCCTACATAATAGTCCCATTGGGGTGGATGTTGTAACACATTCACCTCCTTAATACTTTACAGGAATACGCCCCACTTTTGGGTTATGCCTTTAATACGAGTTGAAAAGCTCTATTAATTTCACTTGAATTTACAAAAAATTTTCACCATTGAAAATTAAATTGTATTTAAATCATGTTTGAAAATCTATATTCTCCTCACAGGGATTCTATATATAATTTTTGAACAGGCGATTGTAGATTTCACGTTAATATTGTATTAAGTTGTTTGCTTTAACACAATCATCTTGACCCGTCATCTATAAAAATATGGCCTTCTTGGCCAGCATACCGATATAAGTTGGGAAAAACTTTTATTGTTACACTTGATTAAGAGTGTTTTCACCATAAAAACGCCTGTCTTACATTTTTGCGCGCAGGTTCACATTCCCCTGCGTTTCCTTATGTGAGACAGGGACACTTGTTTTAGAAGCGCTACACTATTTATTTTCCATGGTCTACACAATTAAGTCTGATTGTTGTGCCAGCTGCTAGACACTACCTAGGTTTGGCACAGTATTTTTTCCATATTTTTAGTGCATTACATTTTGCATGACACCACACTGAATTGCACAGGAGCAAGGACTGTGACCCTGTGTGATTCAGGTGTGAACTGGCCCTAAATGGAGAATTGTACAATAACCACTTCCATATTTCTATTAAAACAGGTGATCATTTCATTACAGAGTCAAGCCTTCACAAAGACATACAGTAGCTGTAAAAAAAGAGTGACTAGAGTCAGTGTTGGTCATCTTACTTTAAAAAAAGTAATTAGTTAATTTACAAATTACTTCTCCAAAAAAGTAATTGCGTTAGTAACTCAGTTACTACACTGGAAAAGTAATTAGTTACGCAGACTTTTTTTTTATATTTTATACGTGTAACTAAGGGGCGGGTCTAGTATTACTGTAAGCAAGGGGCGCATTTATTATTATTGTTATATATCGTGTAACCAAGGGGCTGCTCTATTATTACTCTAACCAAGGGGCAGATCTGTTATAGCGTGTAAGCAAGAGCCGGGTCTATTAGTATTATATTGTGTAAGGGGCGGATGGCTACAGAAGAGGGCAAAAGTTAAATTAATGGTCAGAGCTCGATATATAACAATAATAATAATAAATGCACCCCTTGGTTACAGTAATACTAGACCCGCCCCTTAGTTACACGATAGACGCCCCTTGCAGAGTAGCACAAGCATCGGGAGCGTGCGCCATCGCCTCGTACAATTACATGTTATCTGCGCCTGCGCGGTGTAGAGTTCATTCAGAGCTGTTTAGGTTCGGCAATTTTCGTAAGGTCCGTAGTCCTTCGTACTGCGCAAGTGCTGAGCCTGCGCAGTACAGAGGGTCCTTATCCGGCAGGGGAAATTTTTTGGCAGGACACCTAAATTACACTACTGCCATCTAGTGGCGGTAGATGTAATTGAGGTAACGCTGCCCAAGTAATGGAAACTGCGTTACCATGAGGGGAAGCGTAATCAGTTAGATTACTTGTTACCCTCTAAAGTAACTGCGTTAAGTAGCTCCGTTTATTTTAACTCAGTTACTTACATCACTGACTGGAGTACACTTGCAGTACCTGGGAAAGGCATAGTATCTTCATTTTTTTACTGCTGTCTGTGGCATCAACACTTCGTGTAGGACAGGAAGTGATGGGATATTTCCCCAGCAGGGACACAAACTGCAGCAAACACTTTTTTTTTGTAAAATGAGGAAGAGTTAGAATGCCTTTAGTTGTTATTACTGTCTGAGATCTTCTGTCACAGTGATGACCAATCAGATGATTTCTTGTACTGCTGCCACAGGAGGACAGGAACTGAGATTTTAGTAGGAAAAACAAAAGTTCACAGTCTTCCCAAGTTTATTCAAAATTAATATAGAAAGTTTTGACTATGGCTGGGCTGTAATACAATAACAAAACATGGATATAATTTGGGATATTAGTACTTTTCAAAGAGTCAGTCTATTATTTTTTCTATTGAACCCTTTCACATTCAGGCAGACATTTAATTGCTTTAGTAAAGGTGTAATAAGACATGAATCCTGGGAGGATGTTGCTACAGAGATGTGATTCAGTCTTTAGAAATAGAATTAGAAAATGTACAATGGTTAAATATTATAGAAGATAATCACTGACAGAATTAGAAAATTTCCCTCCTGAGGGAAGCAAATGGTTAGCATAAGAATGAAAAAGAGCAGTGACATATCATTGCCTAAATCATTACTGTCACAGTAAACCAGATGATCGGGGAAGGAAAAATGCATTGGTAACTCTAAATGACATGGCTTAGCTTAATTTTCAAATATATACAGTGGTGTGAAAAAGTGTTTGCCCCCTTCCTCATTTCCTGTTCCTTTGCATGTTTGTCACACTTAAGTGTTTCGGAACATCAAACCAATTTAAACAATAGTCAAGGACAACACAAGTAAAACACAAAATGCAATTTGTAAATGAAGGTGTTTATTATTAAAGGTGAAAAAAAATCCAAACCATCATGGCCCTGTGTGAAAAAGTGATTGCCCCCTAAACCTAATAACTGGTTGGGCCACCCTTAGCAGCAACAACTGCAACCAAGCGTTTGCGATAACGTGCAATGAGGCTTTTACAGCGTCCTGGAGGAATTTTGGCCCACTCATCTTTGCAGAATTGTCCTAATTCAGTTACATTAAAGGGTTTTCGAGCATGAACGGCCTTTTTAAGGTCATACCACAACATCTCAATAGGATTCAGGTCTGGACTTTGGCTAGGCCACTCCAAAGTCTTCATTTTGTTTTTCTTCAGCCATTCGGTGGTGGACTTGCTGGTGTGTTTAGGATCATTGTCCTGCTGCAGAACCCAAGTTCGTTTCAGCTTGAGTACACGAACAGATGGTCGGACATTCTCCTTCAGGATCTCTTGGTAGACAGCAGAATTCATAGTTCCTTTTATCACGGCAAGTCTTCCAGGTCCTGAAGCAGCAAAACAGCCCCAGACCATCACACTACCACCACCATATTTTACTGTTGTATAATGTTCTTTTTCTGAAATTCAGTGTTCCTTCTACGCCAGATATACTTGGACACACACCTTCCAAAGAGTTCCACTTTTGTCTCATCGGTCCACAGAATGTTGTCCCAAAAGTCTTGGGGATCATCAAGATGTGTTGTGGAGAAATTGAGACGAGCTTTGATGTTCTTTTTGCTCAGCAGTGGTTTTCTCCTTGGAACTCTGCCATGCAGGCCATTTTTGCCCAGTCTTTTCCTGATGGTGGAGGCATGAACGCTGACCTTAACTGAGGCAAGTGAGGCCTACAGTTCCTTGGACGTTGTTGTGGGGTCTTTTGTGACCTCTTGGATGAGTCGTCGCTGTGCTCTTGGGGTAATTTTGGGCAGCCGGCCACTCCTGGGAAGGTTCACCACTGTTCCATGTCTTCGCCATTTGTGGATAATGGCTCTCACTGTGGTTCGCTGGATTCCCAAAGCTTTGGAAATGGCTTTATAACCCTTTCCAGACTGATAGATCTCAATTACTTTCTTTCTCAATTGTTCCTGAATTTCTTTGGGTCTCGGCATGATGTGTAGCTTTTAAGGATCTTCTGGTGGACCTTACTGTGTCAAGCAGCTCCTATTTAAGTGATGCCTTGATTGTGAACAGGTGTGGCAATAATCAGGCCTGGGTGTGGCTAGAGAAATTGAACTCAGGTGTGGACAACCACAGTTATAGTATGTTTTAACAAGGGGGGCAATCACTTTTTCACACAGGGCCATGATGGTTTGAATTTTTTTTCACCTTTAATAATAAACACCTTCATTTACAAATTGCATTTTGTGTTTACTTGTGTTGTCCTTGACTATTGTTTAAATTGGTTTGATGTTCCGAAACACTTAAGTGTGACAAACAGGAACAGGAAATGAGGAAGGGGCAAACACTTTTTCACACCACTGTATATCTACTAGGATACTTTTCTACACTTAAGATTGTAACTGTCAGATAAAGACAGTGATGATGAGAAGGTATGTATAGGCGGCTGAGGGGTCCGGTACTAAAGAGAACCTGTTGATTTTGCCTGTATGGACTAAGCAAAGGTTCATTTAGAAAAGAATACATTAAACGAAAATGGCATTTTAACTTATCCTGGACTGGTACATTTTGATAAAGGGTGGTCTCCTAACACTTAATATTTTATTTACAGGTTATGCGACCAAGGCATGGTGCAGCAGAGAATGACCAAGGTTTACCTCATGTTTACAATAGGGAAGGAGAAGGGCACAAAAATATCTGTTTTGCTGCTAGGGATAGATAGTATGCATGTAAGGAATATGTGAAGAAAGTCAAATATCTGGTATCTTCTCTAATCATGTTTTAGTATGAGCCCTCTCCGGAAAAACACGTTTTGTTAGGGTAACCCTTATTTATCAGTATATTGACCATTTCTTCTATTCTATGATGTGCTATTTGGGTCAGTCGTTACACAATGAACCCTCATACAATGACCCCAGGGTATGGACTTTTACACAGACAGGGGGAGACTGTTAGAATACTATAGAAGTTATTCCTATGTATAATATTATATTTCATCCGGAGCCTGGCAAGATTAGAAAGTCATACAGTCAACAGTATCAACTGGTAGGCAGGTAGCCACTCATAGAATGCCAGAATTTAAAAGCAGTAAAAATCTTCTTGGCATGAATCGCAAAAACATTATTTCCCCTACATGTACAACAATCAGCAATATAAAATTACTCAGTCTGGCTGATCACTTGTGTATCTAGATATTGTGGTGATATTCAAAACACAGTTCTTACTTTCCCTCTTGGGATATTGCTCAGCTATAACATCTTTCCAATTTCAGTTATCATAAAGACAGTTAAATCCTGTCTTTCCACCTTCTCATTTTTCATCTTATTATGTCTAATGTGTTTTGACATATTGACTAATGCTGCTATATTAAAGCCAGAACATCTTTTTCATTCTGTATACTTTAGATTTTTGCAGCATATTGTTCTACATTGGGCATTTAGTTAACAAGGCACCCAAGTAACATTTACAAATCTTCACATTTTGTTAGCAAAAGTTCAACCACCTCTGACAAACAAAACAAAAAGTCAAGTAGAATATCATATTTTGTTCTATGTTATTATGTGTCCCTGGTGTATCCATTAAAATATAGTATGTGTTTACTTGTACTGACTAAAAAGAACATACATTTGTGAATAGAAATAAATGGCAATTTTAAACCACCTTAAAAATGGTCACTTTTTCCTGTCTTTGTCTTGCAACATATTTATTGTAAATCTAAGTGTCTGTGTACCTTACATGTACAGTATCTAACAAAAGTGAGTATACCGCTCACATTTTTGTAAATAATTTTATTATATCTTTTCATGTGACAACACTGAAGAAATTACACTTTGCTACAATGTAAAGTAATGAGTGTACAGCTTGTATAACAGTGTAAATTAGCTGTCACCTCAAAATAACTCAACACACATCCATTAATGTCTAAACCGCTGACAACAAAAGTGAGTACACCCCTAAGGGAAAATGTCCAAACTGGGCCCAAAGTGTCAATATTTTGTGTGGCCACCATTATTTTGCAGCACTACCTTAACCCTCTTGGGCATGGTGTTCACTAGAGCTTCACAAGTTGCCACTGGAGTCCTCTTCCACTCCTCCATGACGACATCACGGGGCTGGTGGATGTTTGAGACCTTGCGCTCCTTCACCTTCCATTTGAGGATGCCCCACAGATGTTCAATAGGGTAGGTCTGGAGACATGCTTGGCCAGTCCATCACCTTTCCCTTCTTTAGCAAGGCAGTGGTCATCTTAGAGTGTGTTTGGGGTTGTTATCATGTTGGGATACTGTCATGTGGCCCAGTCTTCAAAGGGAGGGGAATCAGGCTTTGCTTCAGTATGTCACAGTACTAGTTGGCATTCATGGTTCCCTCAATGAACTGTAGCTCCCCAGTGTCGACAGCACTCATGCAGCCCCAGACCATGACACTCCCACCACCATGCTTAACTGTAGGCAAGACACACTTGTCTTTGTACTCTTCACTTGGTTGCCGCCACACAAGCTTGACACCATCTGAACCAAATAAGTTTATCTTGGTCTCAGACCACAGGATATGGTTCCAGTAATCCACATCCTTGCTCGACCAAAGAAGTTGAGTGCACATGGTTGGCGTCATATCCAGAGGTTGTCTTTGGGAAATAGACGTATGAGTGCTGCCAGCATTGCTGCAGAGGTTGAAGGAGTGGGGGTCAGCCTGTCAGTGCTCAGACCATACGCCGCCCACTGCATCAAATTGGTCTGCAAGGCTGTCATCTCAGAAGGAAGCCTCTTCTAAAGATAATGCACGAGAAAGCCCGCAAACAGTTTGCTGAAGACAAGCAAAATAAGGACATGGATTACTGGAACCATGTCCTGTGGTCTGATGAGACCAAGATAAACGTATTTGGTTCAGATGATGTAAAGCGTGTGTGGCGGCAATCAGGTGAGGGGTTTCTCACGCCTATAGTCAAGCATGGTGGTGGGAGTGTCATGGTCTGGGGCTGCATGAGTGCTTTCGGCACAGGGGAGCTACAGTTCATTGAGGGAACCATGAATGCCAACATGTACTGTGACATACTGAAGCAGAGCATGATCTCCTCCCTTCGGAGTCTGGGCAGCAAGAGCAGTATTCCAACATGATAACAACCCCAAACACACCTTCAAGATGACCACTGCCTTGCTAAAGAAGCTGAGGGTAAAGGTGATGGACTTGCCAAGCATGTCTCCAGACCTAAACCCTATTAAGCATCTGTGGGGCATCCTCAAATGGAAGGTGGAGGAGCGCAAGTCTCTAACATCCACCAGCTCTGTGATGACGTCATGGAGGAGTGGAAGAGAACTCCAGTCGCAACCTGTGAAGCTCTGGGGAACTCCGTGCCCAAGAGGGTTAAGGCAGTGCTGGAAAATAATGGTGGCCACATTAAATATTGACACTTTGGGCCCAACTTGGACATTTTCACTTAGCGTTGCAATCACTTTTTTTGACAGTGGTTTAGACATTAATGGCTGTGGGTGTGTTGAGTTATTTTGAGGGGACAGTGACTTTACAGTTATACAAGCTTTACACTCACTACTTTACATTGTAGTAAAGTGTAATTTCTTCAGTGTTGTCACATGAAAAGATAGAATAACATATTTACAAAAATGTGAGGGGTGTACTCACTTTTTTGAGATACTGTGAGATACTGTAATTTTCATGCACCTTCTCCCTCAGACATAGTGGTGCATTTGGTAACTGGGTGCAATCAATGGCACCCAAAGCATAGAGGCATCTGGTTTAAGTGAGTGGTAGGTAGCCACTCACCATCAGATGTAGGGAAATGGATTAGGCAGCATTTTTGTTGTAATACTGACTCTAACACAGTGGGAAAGTATATGGGAATAGCTAAGTTGGCTCATTCCAAAAGACTGTGCTGTTGCTTGCTAAATGGAGTCATTGCTTACAAAATGGAGGGCTGCTAGGACGTTCCCCAAAGTAGGCCACGCACCACTATTCCTTATTCGTGGCTTCACATCCTTCAGTACAAACTGGGGCAGTTTCTGCACTGCAGACCTGCATAGGCAATAATGCTTCACCACCCCAGCATATGAGAGAGAGTTTCATTGAAACTGGTACGGCTGTATCAGCTTCAGAGAGCATAGCAGCTCAAATTTAGCCAAAACTAGCTTTTCACTACTCTTTTTTATTAAAAGCAGTAATGCCAGAGTTACATTAGTTAGAAAGCCATTCCTAACACCTATTCTTGCTCACAAATGACAAGCTAAACACACCTGCTATCTAGTGCCTAAAGGTAGAGGAGGGTCACCTGATTGAAGCATGTCAAATGCCCAAAATTCACCAGTTCACAGGCCAATATTTTTAAAGACAAAATTAAGCAGTCCATACCAGTTGAATAAACATGATCTGAGTGATAAATAGGTTGGGTAGTACAGTAAAGTAGTTTTCCTATTCAAGAACAGATGTTGTGGCATGTTGTTTTATGCCATTTTGATTATAGCTAATTTTGTTTGATACAGATTTTCTACCACCCCTTTGGAAGAATGGCCAAAGCCTACTATGTCCATGTTAGACTGAACTTAACTCCTGATTTAGCATTGTTGACACATTGGAACATATTATTTTAACAGCATCTATTCTATTCTCATCATTGCATATTCAATTCCCAGAATGTACATTATGTAGTCACTGTACAGATGTTGACAATTTTACTGTGAATCCAATCTAATTTTTGCAGTTTCCCATAGGGGAGATGCAGGAAAGGGTCTCCAAAGCTGGTCGATGATGCAAGTTTATAACACCACAACCTTTGCAGGGGAATGCTACGCTGGGTACAACTATCATAGAGCAATGCTTTGATCATATAAAATCAAGACATTATAAACTCCATCCAAAGTTTAAAATCTTGGCATGTTCTGTGCCATGCTGCATACTCTGGCTATCAAACATCAGTTAGAGTCAAAGCAGAAGAAGCTGGAAAAGCAGCATTTATACTGTATATCTTGTTGCCATATTGCCTAGCCCAAAGCAAAAGTAAAGCAGGAAATAGGTAGTTAGATTCCATATCATGTGATTTATGAATACTGTTAAAATATTTACCAAAAGATTGGATGGAGAATTTGGCGAAATACCTGAAAATATGCCCACTGTACTTTTAACAATTGACTTGGCAAGATTTGATAATGTAAGCTTCACCGATCAGCTGATTACATTAAAAGTGCATTGAAGAATGTTGGCATAAACTGATGGGATAATCCTGTCAAATTTTGAAGAAAATCTTTTGGGCTATTAGTCACTGGGTACATTTCTTAGGCAAATTTCTGGTAAACAGACCCCCATTTGGAAAAGTGTGGAAAAACGCATGAGCTTTTAACATTGACTACACTGAAGACATTCACCAAACAATAGGCAGTTGATAAAGATTTCCAGTCTGATCCAGTCTTTTCCATAATGGTGCCTTGATCAATCAAGAATATTGCCAAATCAAACTTGCTGGACAATTATAGTCTAATATCTATAGTGATGTTTACATAACAAATTTGAAATACGATTAACGTTTGATATACCTCTAGTTCAGTAGCTGTAGCCTACTTCTCAAAAACCTACCAGACATACTTATTTTTCTTGTCAGGGTAAAGAAACCTCAGAAAGTATGTATGGGACTCAGCTGGAGATGGTAGGGCTTTGATATATTGTGCCCATTTCAAAATTGTTGTCAGTCCTAAAGAGAAAGAGAAAAAATGTGACCTTTGTATTAATGGAGGTAAATGACAGACAGAATACAATGTTGGTCATACAATGTTGAACCCAAATGTCCTAAAAGTATTAGGCTGGCCATAGACGGAGCAATTTTCTTTCCTGCATCCACGGGTTGCAGTAAATAAAATCACTTGACTACCGCATCAACACAGTCAGTCTCGCTGAGCCATTGTGTTCACCCAGTGGGAGGGTGGGGCAAGCGATTACTTATGGAGGCTATAATAGCCGGCAGCAATAATCGCATGTAAAATATGGCAGGCTGGTTTTCAGCCTGCCCATACATGGTTAGAATCTCTGCCTGTCCCTTCTGAACTGGCTGAAATTTGAACCGTCTATAGTCAGCCTTAAATTAAGGTAATAAATAGCTAAGCAAAACTACTCTATTTTTCTTCACAACAAGTATATGGCAGATACCAAGATAACAAGCAATTGTGTTGCAAGTTTGAAAATGACTTGCTAAGAGATTACTAGGCTTGCCAGGCTTCACAAAATTGTTGCACAATTGTAGCAAGTCCGCATTGCATGACTTCAGATAACTTTCTAAGCTAAGATTCTGCAAGTCTGCTGCAAGTTTTGCCTCAGTTATGTCGTGCATTAGTCATCCAACTACATCTTGCTGTAGACTAACCACGGCAACTTTAGTTCTTGCTCGGAACTTGTTACGCAAATTTGCTACAAATTGGAAAAGCGTCAACTAGAAGTTGTGCTTGAAGTGCTCTGCAAGTGTACAACTTCTCCAGTGAAAATGTGCAGCAAGTTAACAGACTTACAATTCAACACTGCCACAAATTTGTGGCAAGTTATCCTTGCTACCTGGAATGTATTTTGATATGCTAATGATATTATTATTCTTCTTATTATTCTAATATTCTTCCCTATGTGACATTGTAATGTTCACAAGGATTTAAAAATTACTTGTTTATCTAGGAAGCTGCATTTTATAGTCGATGAATGTAAAGACTGTCATGTACTCCTTCAAATATGAAGATTGTCAGTAAGGTGACCTTTTAGACAAATAAATGTGAGCAAGTAAAGTTAAGTAAATAGTTGGGATGTAAGAAGGTCAACATCAGTTTGTGAATCGATCTTTACTTCACTTATTTTACCAGTCAAACAAAGCCCATTGATTTGCAAATATTTATCTTGCAGAGGCTTCAGAAAAAGATGAAAATTCAGCTGAGACGTTATAAATAAACAGTTTTCTTCTGAAATATTGATATGAAGCTTCATTGCAAACAATGAGTTTCCTTATAAGGATAATGACGGCAATTGCCAGTAAGTGGAGCATGGGAAGATTGGTGAAACATGTTTATTGGGTTGGTTTAAACATGTAGTGTAGTCCTCACCTTTACTCCATTTCTGGCTCCACAGCCTCCGACGTTTTTAGTTTTTTTTGTGACATTTATAAACAAATTAGGGTTTAAATTTGTTACTTACATGTCCCGTTTTTTTAAGTTTTCCCATTGCTTTTTCTCAATCAAATAACGCTTTATAAAAACGATCTCCATAGTTATAATCTTGCCTGTGGGCATGTGAAGCCCACAGGCATTCTCTTCCTGGATTCTGTGACGTGCATCTCCCAGAATGCAACGCCCGTTCCATCTTAGATCTCGCGCATGCGCAGTAATGTTTATATAGGAGCGCCGTCAACAGCTTTGGTTGCCATCACAACGGGCAGCGGCGTCGGGAAGTCCCGCCCCACTGTGATGGCAACTGTCATAATGATGTCACTTCAGGGTTCTAAATCGTGCGATAACTCGCGCCAGGCCGCCGCACAGACTCCTGGGAACAAGAAAAAAGGATCACAGGAGACAGTGCGGCACAAAAGGTGTCGACATAGCCGCAGCAACCCCGCCCATATCCACAATCCCCAGAACCCGGAAATGGCCAATATATCAAGGAAAACAAAGGTAGATCTAAAAAAAAATTCCGATTGATATTTAAAAGAGAAAAATAATATTCAGAAGATATTGTTTAGAAATCGGGTGGAGCTCCGCTTTAAAAATGTATCAAAGCCGCAGCTAAGATTGCTTCTATCAGAATCCACATGGATTAATATTACCTGTTATGTGCTTTAGAAGGTTTGTTGTCAGGCTGGAAATGAACCACACAAAAGGGTATGCACTTGTTTTTGCAGTCCTTATTCAGATCAGCAACAGAGCATGTAAGCAAGACATATGCATGTCTATGATGCAGAGGGATCAGATGACAACAATTTTCTTATGCCCCGTACACACGGTCGGATATTCCGTTGGAAAAAGTCAGATCGGATTATGTTGTCAGAAAATCCGATCGTGTGTGGGCTCTAGCGGACTTTTCCGATCGGAATTTCAGGATCTCAAATTTTCCGACAACAAAATCCGATCAGACTTTTTACGACCGTGTGTCTTACTTTGCTGAATAGTCAATAGTGGAAAATTATAAATTACAATAGATTTTCAAATGGGTTTCCAAGGCAAGGCATTTAAAGTAGAACTAAAGGAAAAACATTTTGGATACAGTAAGGGAGGGTAATAACCCCTGTAAGTTTTTTTTTTTTGTCATCCAGTCCCATTAAAGATATTTTCCTTCATTTCCTGTCCCATCGCCAAATCAGGAAGTAATATATAATCCCTCTAAAGTGAGAGAATCCTTGGTTATGACAGGGGTTACCAGAACTAGTGTCCCCACTGGAAGATATACCCATTGTTCCTGTTCTGGGGACAACCCAAAATTTGGAATCTTCTTTTACTTTCACTTTTGTTGATAATAGTAAACTGAACTAATAGAGAAATTGAATCTCCCTATCGGGGCTACAGACCAATAAAAGCCTGGCAGGGGTTTTAATAACTCTCTAAGAAGCTTGCATCCTAATGCCCCATACACACGGTCGGAAATTCCGACCACAAAATCCGCCAGATTTTTTCCGATGGATTTTGTCCGACACTGGTGTTGCATAAACACGGTCGGACAAAGTTGTCGGAAAATCCGATCATTCTGAACGTGGTGACGTTCGTTGCGTACAACGGAACTACGTAGAGGCTAGTAGCCAATAGCTTTGGTCTCGTAATTTGATCTGAGCATGCGTGGCACTTTGTCCGTCGCAATTCCCTACACACGGTCGGAAAAAGTCAGATCGGATTTTGTTGTGGGAAAATTTGAGAGCAGGATCTCAATTTTTTTCCGTTTGAAATTCCGACGTAAAAAGTCAGATGGAGCCCACACACGGTCGGATTTTCCGACAACATGGTCCGATCAGACATTTTCCGTCGGAATTTCCGACCGTGTGTACGGGGCATAAGTGGAATTCGGTGCAACAGGACCCAGTTTAAGGAGGTATCTATTTTTCTTCACCACTATGCATGAATGCGTCTGACCGGTAGCTGAACAATGGGGCTGTGGTGCTTTTCAACCAGTCCAGGAGCAATAGAATAGGAAAGATAAACTATCTATTTATAGCAGGAGCCTTTACCCGCAGTAAACCTAACTGTCCCTGGCAAGATTGGTTACTCCACCTACCTACTCTCACAATGCAAGGCTTCCAGACTGACCCAGCAGGAACTTTAAAAAGCCCCCCATTTTTAAAATGGCCACCCAAATCCTGGGAGAATTCAGTGTCCAATCAGCTCCCCTGAGATGGTGGCTGTGAGTCCTGTCAGATGCAATACCAGTCCTTTAAAGGAATTCCCTTGCAACGGAAGTAAGCCACAGCAAACACTTATTCACTTCCCAAATAAGAAAGGACATTTGGGAGACAGTTGTCAACCTTTACTAGAAAGTGCTTGAATAAAAAATTTATGGCAGAATCACTAAGCAAAATTTCAATTAAAGCTGCATCAGTGTATCTATGTGTTACGTAGTTACATAGTATAGTTACATAGTAGGTGAGGTTGAAAAAAGACACAAGTCCATCAAGTCCAACCTATGTGTGTGATTATATGTCAGTATTACATTGTATATCCCTGTATGTTGCAGTCATTCAGGTGCTTATCTAATAGTTTTTTGAAACTATTGAAGCCCCCCTGCTGAAACTACCACCTGTGGAAGGGAATTCCACATCCTTGCCGCTCTTACAGTAAAGAACCCTCTATGCAGTTTAAAGTTAAACCTATTTTCTTCTCATTTTAATGAGTGGCCACGTGTCTTATTAAACTCCCTTCCACAAAAGTTTTATCCTTATTTTGGGGTCACCAGTATGGTATTTGTAAATTGAAATCACATCCCCTCTCAAGCATCTCTTCTCCACAGAGAATAAGTTCAGTGCTCGCAACCTTTCTTGATAACTAATATCCTCCAGACCCTTTATTAGCTTTGTTGCCCTTCTTTGTATGCACTCAATTTCGAGTACATCCTTCCTGAGGACTGGTGCCCAGAACTGGACAGCATACTCCAGGTGAGGCCGGACCAGAAGTCTTGTAGAGTGAGAGAAGTATTGCTTGATCCCTGGAGTTAATCCCCTTTTTAATGCATGCCAATATTCTGTTTGCTTTGTTAGCAGCAGCTTGGCATTCACTACCATTGCTGAGCCTATCATCTACTAGGACCCCCAGGTCCTTTTCCATCCTAGATTCCCCCAGAGGTTCACCCCCCCCCCCCCCCCCCCCCCCCCCCCCCCCCCAGTGAGTAGATTGCCTTCATATTTTTGCCATGCAAATGCATTATTTTAAATTTTTTTGCATTAAAGCTCATTTGCCATGTAGTTGCCCACCCCATTCATTTGTTCAGATCTTCTTGCAAGGTTTCCACATCCTACAGAGAAGTTATTGCCCTGCTTAGCTTAGTGTCATCAGCAAATACAGAGATTATCACCACCCTCTGAACTCGCCCTTGTAGCCAGTTTTCAATCCATGTACTCACCCTATGGTCCATGCCAACAGACCTTACTTTGTACAGTAAACGTTTATGGGGAACTGCTCCAGATACACCTCGTATCCAGATATACCTTTATCTAGATGACAGCCCATCTCCTTATAGAAGGTTAATAGATTGGTTTGGCAAGAACGATTCTTCATGAATCAATGCTGATCACTGCTAATGATAATGTTTTCATTACTAAAATCTTGTATATAGTCCCTTATCATCCACTGCAAGGGCTTGCATTCTATTGATGTTAGGCCATCTGGTCTGTAATTCCCAGGGATGTATTTTGACCCTTTTTTAAATATTGGTGCTACATGGCTTTTCTCCAATCAGCTGGTACCATTCCAGTCAGTAGACTGTCAGTAAAAATTTAAAACAATGGTCTGGCAATTACTTGACTGAGTTCCCTAAGTATCCTCTGGTGCAAGCCATCTGGTCCCGTGATTTATTAGTGTTATGCTTTCCAAGTCTATTTATAATTCTGTCCTCTGTTAGCCATGAGGATGCTTCCTGTGATGTGTCATAATGACAAACACTGCAGTTTTGGTTACTGAAGCCCCCCGATTCCTTCGTGAAGACTGTGGAGAAGAATAAATTCAATACCTTCACCATCTCCCCATCCTTTGTAACCAGATATCCTTCCTCATTTCTTATGGGGCCAATATGGTCTGTCCTCTCTTTTTTTACTGTTTATATGCTTAAAGAATTTCTTGGGATTTTTTTTGCTCTCCTCCACTATGTGTCTTTTGCGTTCTATCTTAGCTGCTCTAATTGTACCCTTACGTATCTTGTTGCATTCTTTGTAAAGTCTGAATGCTGATGATGATCCCTCAGCCTTGTATTTTTTGAAGGCATTCTCCTTTGCTTTTATATGTATTTTTACAATAGCGTTAGGCAATCCTGGACTATTGTTTGCACTTTTAAAATGATTTCCCAATGGGACGCACTGGCTAATGCCCTTATTTAATATGTTCTTAAAGCAAACCCACCTCTCCTCCATGTTCTTTGTTTATACGATTTTATCCCAATTTATATCTTCTAGCAAGGTTCGTAGTTTAGGGAAGTTGGCTCTTTTGAAATTCAGTGTCTTTGTGTTCCCCTTGTGTTTCCTATCTGTTTGATTTATACTGAAGCCAATAGACCTGTGATCGCTGTTTCCTAAATTACCCTGGATTTCCACATCCATGATCAGGTCTATATTGTTGGTTATCAGTAGATCTAGTAACGCCTTGTTTCTAGTTGGTGCGTCTACCAGCTGACCCATGAAATTATCCTGCAAGACATTTAGAAACATGCGAGCCTTAAGCCCCATACACACGCTCGGACAATCCGCGGACAAGGTCGGTCGGACTTTGTCCGACGTACTTTGTCCGATGTTGTCGTTGCGTACACACGGTCGGACTACGTTGTCGGAATATCCGGTCCGGAAGAACGTCGTGACGTAAGTCGTCGTCCACGAGATTACAAAAGGGAAGTTCAGCACCACGTCAGGCACCCGTTGGGCTCCTTCTGCTGATCCCGTGTTTATCGAGAGTTAGTGGAAGTTTGGTGACTTAAGATTCGCGCTTCTCAGTTTTCTGACTCAGATCGTTACTGCTCTTCAGTTTGTGCTTGTCGTGCGTATCTGTTTATTAGTGCGTGTAGTCAGTTCGCATTTGTTGGTCATTGCGGCCTATATCTTGATATAGGACGCTTTGATTTGCACTGCTTATTGTCTGCTCGTTGCTGGTATTCACTTCGTTCTTTCAGGCCTTGCTGTTTATCGGTGCTTTCTGTTTGTCCGTTCTGACCAGCCGACCTTTTGTGACCTTCTGAGCGATGTTTCCCGTGCGTACTCGTCGCCGAGTTCGTGCTGTACGCGGAATTGGTGTCGGGCTTTTAGCTTTGACCCAAGACCCGTCCATGAACAGAGTGATGAGGAGTATGTGGACCAAGAATTGGTTGCTTCAGCGTGACCAGTTCTCGCACATGCCTTTGCTTCGTGAGATCCGGGAGAATAATCCTGATGATTTCAGGAACTTTCTCAGGATGACGGACCCCGATTTTCACCGTCTTTTGGCTTTGCTGACCCCCTTTATCAGCCGGCAGGATACCTGCATGAGACAAGCCATTACTCCGGAGCAGAGGCTTGTTGCCACGTTGAGGTACTTGGCGACAGGGAGAAGTCTTCAGGATTTGAAGTTCTCTTCAGGTATCTCTCCCCAGGCCCTGGGAATCATTATTCCAGAGACCTGTTCTGCCATCATTCAGGTCCTGCAGGAGGACTATATTAAGGTAACATTTCTACTTTACTATTCCCTTCTATGTATGCTCTGTTTGCTAATGACTTGTATTTTTGACCTCCTTCCCTAATTACCATGATTGCAATATGTTCTAATATGCTGTGCCCCTTATCTCCTTCATGCATTTTTCCCTTCACTTACCTCACCAGCATGCTCTTCTGCCCCAATAGACACCTATGGCCTACTCACTTAAGCAATGTCTTTTGTCTGCTGCATAGTATTGTTTGCCCCAAAACACCCCCTAAAATATGCACAAATGTTTGCTGTGTGGTTTACTTCATGTAGAGCCCCCTTTTTTTGTTCTTTTGGTGGGGGGGGGGGGGGGGCAAACTCATTAGGAACCCCCTCCCCCAACTGCTCTGTCAGATGGTACCAATCCTTTATCTGCTGGCTTTCCCAAGGTCCATACACACTATATACCTACCTCTTTATAGTGCGCATCTTTAGGGATGAATTCAGCAAAGCATGTAGTGCAAGGGACTGCCTCCATACATTCCATTTCCTATTTTTTTGTCTTCTTTCCCTCCTATTAGCTTGCTTGGTAATTTAATAATGTCACACTGTGCCTGCCTTTTTTGGGGGGGGGGGGAAATGTTATTTGATCTTTCCTGTGGCCTGCCAATAGTGTTAAGTACAGAGGGTCTGGCCAAACTAGGCCACATTATTGAGCCATTTGCCAATCAATGAAGTGCAGAGGGTTACCTGTCCACCACCCCCCCCCCCCAAAACCATAGTTATTGCCAATGTCCCATCAGAAGTGGGGGGATTGATGGGGGGGTGAGTAATCTGTGAAGGGGAGCCTCTACTTTTCTGTGTAAATACTTTCCAGCCTCCAATTTTATACAATGCTCTTGTTCCAAGATGTTGATTGTCTAATCTGCTTGCAATGTTTAGGTGCAAAGTGACTAATTTTTTTTTCTTGTTTCACTCCACAGTTCCCTTCCACGCCACAGGAATGGCAGACTGTGGCCTCCCACTTTGCCAGCCGTTGGGACTTTCCTAACTGCGGAGGGGCAATTGATGGGAAACACGTCCGCATCGTCCCACCGCCCAACTCGGGGTCCTACTATTATAATTATAAAGGGTTTAATAGTGTAGTGATGTTGGCGGTGGTGTCGGCAACATACGAGTTTATGTATGTGGACGTGGGGATGAACGGCCGGATATCGGATGGTGGGGCCATTACGCACACGGAGTTCTACTGGCGTCTCCAAAGTGGCAGTCTGTGCTTGCCACCTCCAGAGGAGAATGCCGAAGGACTCCCCTTCGTCTTTGTCGCAGATGAAGCGTTTGCGCTGACTCCCCATGTGATGAGGCCTTTCCGATGAGGACCCTCACCCCGGACCAGAGGGTCTTCAACTACAGGCTGTCCAGAGCCAGAAGAGTGGTGGAGAACGCTTTTGGCATCCTGGCCAGCCGCTTCCGCCTGTTCCTGACGGCATTTAACTTGGCGGAATACAAACTGAACCACATAGTTCTTGCCTGTTGCATATTGCACAACTTCCTCAAAAGACATAACAGGAACTATGTGGTGCCCGTTGGCCCAGATGTGGAGGGCCCTCCAAATGCGGACCTCACAGCCCTTCGAGTGGCACGTCCAGGCTTGCCCCCTCTCAATGCCCGCGTGGTCCGGGACCAATATATGGAATACTTTGTGGGTAGGGGGGCCATTGCTCTGCCTGACGATGTGTGAGAGGCATTTTTTAATAAATCTGATATTTTAACCAACCTCTGATTTCTTGTCATTTCAGTCTTCTTTTTAGCTTATTTTACTTTGACATTTTTTCCCTTTGCCTTCGACAGTGGTAATGCACTTTCTGGGCAAAAGGAGGTAACAGTCTCTTCTTCCCAAAAAGATTATTCTCATGTGTGTTTGCTACCTAATCTTTGGTCTAGAGAAGGTTTGTCCTGCATAACTGACACCCAAAATACTCCTTTTCAGCACCAGGTGTGACATGTGTGTATTCTCCAAAATGCTGTGCTCCGTGTTTTCGTACAAAGCACTGTGGGTGTCATTTACATAAGTCAAATCCGCTATGCTCTACAAGTGCATTGAAAAAGTTCCCTGGGAAAGGAAATTGCAGTGCAAAGTGGATTTGCCTTTAGTAAATAACACCCATTGCCCCCCATATCCTTTACATTTTACATACATAATGCATTGTTTTATTTAAATAAGGAAGCCACACATTTTGAAAAATAAAAAAGTTTACTTGGAAAACATTCACAAGTGCGTTTACAATCTTCACGCCAAAACTGACAACATCTTGGTTATTTACAACATTATTTACAAAGATTACGCAATTTGTAAAACCAGGCATGGAGCTAAGCAGAACCTATGAAGTAGGAAAGTTCAACTTTGTAAAGTGAAGACAAGATCAGACATGACTATATGTTCAAAGTGTGTTTGATCTTGCCTTCATCACATGGGGGGGGCACCCCCGAAAAGTGGAAATTTGGAACATGCACACAATTTGGTTCTGAAAATGGTCATTAGATGGTAAAACACATGCCTAGAAGCTTCAAAAGTGCCATTTTCCATCATGGGGATGAATGGACGTTTTTTGGGGGTGCAACCCCTTCACCACAACCACTTTCGTAGTTCGTAAAGTGTTTGCACCCCCAAAAAAAACGTTGCCATTCATCCACCATGATGGGAGCTAGCACATGTGGACACAATGTGTGCATGTTCCAAATTTCACACAGTTTTTAAGTTGCAAATGTGTTCAGAAGCTGGCACAAATGTGTGTAAATTACTTGGTGCTTTTTCATATTTTTCCTAAAACATCAATGATGTTCTTCAATTTTTGTTGAACATCATTGATGTTTTGCTTTATGTAATCTACATCTCGATTGCAGACCATTATCTCTCCGATGAGTACGTGGGCACTCTCTGTGGTAAAGTGCGATTTTTCTTCCACAACATCCACGTCACCTAAAAACCACAAACAAAAAAAATGGGGGTGTTGGAAATGAGGCAGCCATACATGGATTAGCTTACCAGTAGCTGTGTTCTCCCACACTCACCTGTTGTGGTGACAATTTCTCCAAGTTCGATGATCTCTCCTTCCTCCTCCTCCTCCTCTGCTTCTGCTCTTTCCCCTTTTTTGGGAGGTGTTGGTTTGGGGGTTTCCTCAGACGGCCCAAGTTTTCGCTCCCCTATGAGAATGTCCAAAAGGAAGATTTAGCAACACAAACTATTGAGGGCAGAAATAGGAAATGACAAACATTGCTTGAAAGTGACGGACACTATTTTAGTTTGGCCAGTTACAAATGTCAACTACATGAATGTAGTCACTTTGTAAAGGTGCTAAACTGACTAGCTTTTTGGTAGAAGTTTGTGTGATGGAGACCCCCCTCTAGTATCCACTGGAGCACATGTGTGGAAAAGGCTAATAAAAAGGGGGTTTGGGTGTCCCAGCACTAGTGCTCTCGAGTCCAGATGGGTAAACACCTACTGGGTGACCTCTCCTTTACATTGAATAAATTGCCTTTACATTCTGGATGACATTTCTAGGGAGAACAAACTTCCATTCCCCCAAAAAAACACCAAACATCGTATTATAAGTGGCCGCACGATCGAGGTTGCGTACGATCGAATGGACACACACACGACCATGACAGTGGCAGAAAGATCGAGGCTGAGTACGATCGAATGCACAGACGAACATGAAAGTGGCCATTTTGGAATGTACAACTTTGTAAAAATCAAACCACATGGAGCAGTATGCAAGCAAGAAATCAAACACAAAACACAACTACTTACTTTTTTGAAGAATTCTCTTGATCTTTCTGTACTGATCGGCCTCCCTCAGTTTCAGGTCTGACCAGCGTTTCCTCAGTTGCTCCTTGGATCGTTGTACCCCAAAATGATTGTACAGCCTCCTCACAACTTTAGACATGATCTTGGCCTTGCGGACATTGGGGTTGAGGTAAGGCCCATACTTCCCATCATAGTCGCTCCTCTTTAATATGTCCACCATCTCCAACATTTCTCCAAATGACATATTGGAGGCCTTGAATTTCAGGCTCCGGGATCGGGACGTTTCTGCCTCCGGCCTTTCCTCGTCCTCCTCCTCGTTGGGGGGATATTTGGGGCGCACCTGCTGTGTCCCCGCCATGTGCTCTCCCCACTGCGCCGTAAAGAGAAGGGGTGGGGAATAGACGAGAAAGATCGTCAGGGGCGGGCGGAGTTTGACGCATGCGCACTGTATATAAAACGTCACACGCCTGTGTCGTAGCCACGATCTGGGAGACGAGGGGAGAGAAAGCTCACGCACGAGACGATCGCTACAAACGAAGGTACAATTTGACGTTGGTACATAACTAGCCTAGACTGATTAGAACTTGAGGCTTCTTTATGGAGAAGATTAGGAGTGTTTAGGCTGACATTATTTATATTGTTTTGTGTGGCGTTGTGTCTTGCAGAGGTGATGGAGGCGTTCTACAACGTGAGCTTTCTCCCACACTTCATTGATAAATACCGGCAATTCCCCCTCTTATGGCAGGCAAAACACAGGGATTATAGCAACAGACCAAAGAGGTACGCAGCCCTGCTGAAACTGGTGGCATTTGTAAAGCCTACCCTGCCCATGGCAACCGTCGCAAACTTAAAAGTGAAGATCACCAACATGAAGACTACCTATTTCCGGGAGCGCAATAAGGTCCTGAAGTCACAAGCATCTGGAGCTGCAGCAGCTGATGTCCATGTCCCCACGCTCTGGTACTATGACAGGCTCCACTTTCTCAAAGACCAGGCTACTGTCAGGAAGTCACTCTCGACTCTTCCTTGCACGCGTCCTTCCACGCACGCCACCCCTGATGAGGCTTCCGAGGACCAACCTGGGCCTTCCAGTCAGGAATATGTGCAGTTGCCCAGCTTGTTCCAGGTATAGTAGTTTTGGAACCAGTTTGTTGAATAATGAATGATGTTCAGTTAATTCAGGATCCCCAATTGCTTATTTCCTAACGTGATTGACATATCAACAGACAGTGGTGTGGGAGACATTTTTGGGAAGAATCTAAACTGCAGGGCTGAGAATTGTATGGTTTTGTATTTGAAAACATTTTGCAACAGTCACTAGATGAGAATTGTGTGTGTTTGATGAACAAATAACTGAAACTATGTCCCTTTTTCAGACACAGGAAGACCTCAGCCAGGAGGTGGCTGTGGAAGGTGGCAGTCAGGAGGAGGCAGGGGTAGTGGCAGCCAAGAGGGGGGTAGGCGTAGGAGCCTGACTGTCTCCCAAGTCTCTCCCCTCCGCCTTCCCTACAGAAGGGCGAAAAACATGGGGGAGGTGGGAGAGTCAGCGCTCCAGCTGATAAAAGATGCCTCAGCCTCCCTCTATGCCACACCCACCTACGAGGAGGCCTTTGCCTCCTTGGTTACAAGTAAATTTACGGGTATGGAGGCGGGGCAACGCAGCATGTGTGAGGAGGTCATCCTCAAAATCCTAAATGAGGGGATGGCTGGGGAGATGACTCCCCTCACACATGTTTGCGAGAGTGACCTTGCTCCGCCTCCTCCTCCTCCTTCTGCCACCCCACCAGCACCAGCACCACGGCGTGGAAGGAAGCGTACAAGGAAGACAAGAGAGTGACAACCTGGACTCAGTCTGGTCTGAGAGAAGATGGAGCCTCTCGTAGTACCAGAGCCTGGGGACCTAGATGGCATCTGCTGCAGTTCCGGATGTTTTGGACTTCAGGACCAGATTGCGCTCCCTTATTATTTAGATAGGTAGTCTTCATGCCCCCAATTGTTTAAGTCTGTAAAATGATGGTTGCCATGGGTGTCCAAGGCTTTGCAAATTCCCCAAGTTTCACCATGGCTGCGTTCCTCTTTGGTCTGTTGCTGAGACCTAAATAAAGGTTTTTTTGCTTTGAAATAATCATTGACTATTGTGTTTTACTTTTCTACAATGACAGTTTTTCTTTGAGTAGGCAGGTACATTTCACTAATCCTAGAATTAACAAGGGGCACCAACAACCAACAAACTCCTAGTAAATGTAAGCAAGAAATACAAATGTTAATAATGTGGTTTTGCTAAGTTGAGACATACAAACCCCCTCCAAAAAAAAAAAAACCTCCTTCAAATATGTATTCCCCCAAAAAAAAAAAAAATCTGGGTAAAAAAATAAGAAAGATTGTATTACGATCTGAGTAAAAATAAACATGTAGTGTATAAATGCTGCAAAGTAATAAAGAAGTAAGTTTGTGAGAAGTGCGGGTGAATAGGAGCAGCTAAAAGATGTCATTCTTGTTGCATTTTAAAGAAAAAGAGAATGCGCTGCATTAAAGACATTTTAACATTGCAGCGTGACGAATGTGCTGTGTCGATTAGGAAAGGTAGTTTTACCTGACCGAGCGCTTCCGTCACAGAATTTCTTCTGAGCATGCGTAGCACTTTGTCCGTCGGACAAGCGTACACACGCTCGGATTTGGTGTGATCGGACCGGGTTGACGGGAAATCTTTCCAGCAGGAGATAAGACTTTGTCCGACGGACAAACCGACGAACACTGTCCGATGGTGCATACACACGGTCTGA